>CM053784.1:138311424-139798924 GCA_028749045.1 Cupressus sempervirens | reverse complement strand
ATATGCTCTTCATGAGGGTTTGTAATGCATTAAAATCAAGACTACTAAGTATTTCTTTCTAATGGTAGTTGTAAACGCACTAGAATAAAGTGCCAAATCATATTTCTTTGGAGGGGGGTTCTTTGATTGAGTAAAAAGGGGGTGGGGGGGCATTGTCATGGCTAGGTTCTCTTCTTTCTAGCATTTCTTCTCTGCATTTCTTCATCATGGATCAAACAAATATGCCCATCCTAACTCCATACAATTATTTTGAGTGGAAATCACGCATGACAATTCACTTAAGGAAAGCTGGATTAAATAGGATAACTATGGGACTTGAAATTGAACCTGCTAAAGATGAAGATAAGCTTAAGTGGTTTAACAAATGTGATAAGGCATTTGGAACATTGTGTTTGTCTGTTTCTCCTGACTTTCTATTTCACATTGATTCTTTGGATACACCAAATGAAGTATGGACAAAGCTAGAAACACTATTTGGCACACAAGATTCAATGAGGGGTCATATGTTGGAAAATGAATTAATAAGTTTGATTCCAGGCAATTTCAACACAATCCAAGATATCTTCACCAAATTTAAATCACTAAGGTTGCATTTAAAACAATGTGGAATTGAAAAGAAAGATGAACAACTGATTCTTAGTATTCTCTCTAAGCTAAGTTCAGAATATTCTGTGTTTGTCTCTACCTTCTATGCTACTAAGGGTGCACTTGGTACTCAATTCACCATGCCATCTTTAGATGATTTTGCTATCAATCTCACTCGAGAACAGGACAAGCTAATCCAGATGGGCATTCTTAAGTCCTCTAAGTCACATGCCTTGGCTGCCAACCAAGGCACAAAAGAACAACAAGGACAAAGTAGTAACAACAATAGTAAGGACAAGAAACAAAAGAATAGCAAGGAGAAGAAGGATCAGATGCCGGTTTCTTCAAAAGCAACTATTGATACACCATCTTCCAAGGGCGATAAGCCTAAGAATGAAAAGGTCAAATGTGCTTATTGTAAAAGACCTGGTCATGATGAACATAAATGTTTGCAGAAAGAACTTGATCACTTGACATACATTCTTGAGAAGAATAATATCAGTGTTCCTGAGTCTATCAAACAAAGTTCTAATGAAGGGTCTAAAAAGGAAAAATAAAACAACAAGGGGAAAGGAAAGGGCAAGGCCCTTTTTGTAGTTGCTTCCTCACCATTCACTTGGGTTCTTGATTCGGGTGCTTCACACCAAATGACTTCATCTAAGGAAGAACTTGCATCCTTCGAGCCATGTACTATGCCTTCTATTTTGATGGGTGATAACACTTTTTTTGAGGTGTGTGGGAGAGGTTTTGTTGATGTGGGGGATGGTACATTCCATGATGTTCCTTATGTACCCTCATTGTCAACTAATCTCCAATCGGTACACCAGATCACTCACACAGGTTTAGGCAAGTGGGTTGAGTTCACTCTTAGTTCAGTGGAGATATGTGAGTTGCACAATGATTCTACAGTTTCAGTTGGGAGAGCAGATCATCAGTCACGACTCTATATGTTTTTTCACTTTCTTCCTGATCCTCCTTTGACTGTTTCACTCACTCACTTTAATGATGTGAGAAGATTATGGCATGAGCGGTTTGGCCATCTTAACTTCCACTACTTGCATCAGCTTAACCAGTAGAGCATAGTCATGGGGTTGCCTTCTACTTTGACATTGGAGTCACTTGGAATACATGATAGATCTTCTGATGGGTCAGATTCACTTGAGCAGTCTTCTACCTCCATTTTTGATGCAGAGAGTGATTCAGAGGACTCACCTCCTTCCTCTCCTAGTCATCATTTATAGGTTGATGATTCTCCTCTAGATTCTCCATCTTCTAGTCAACTTTGGGCTAGACAGACCTTGCAGTTTGCAAGTGATTGGGTTGGAGATCCATCAGACACCAAGCAGACTCGTTCACAATTCAAGGATGCTCTACATATCTTCATTGCTACTACCTCAAATCCACAATCCTTTCATGAGGCTTCTGGTGTTTCTAAGTGGGATATAGCTATGCAGGAAGAGTATAGTTCCTTGATGAGGAACCACACTTGGGATGTTGTCCATTTTCCTAAAGGAAGAAAACTTGTTCGATGTAAGTAGATCTACCGGACAAACTTTGCAAGCTTTGCTGGGGGTGTGGGATGCTTCATCTTTTGGGGGGGCCTCTTCCTCTCACTTGGAGTCCTAATTTTCTTTGGGGAGTCTCTTTTCTCTCTCTTTTGGGGGAATTTTATGTACATGGGTACCTCATCAGGCTTGACTTGCCGGGACCCATTTCTACATCCACCTAAGCTTCGCTTATGGGGGGGTGTTAGTGTAGTTTTTTATTTTTCTTATTTTGCTAGGTTTTTCCTACACTTTTAATAATCTCGCTTAGGTTAATAAAGCATGTCTTATTAGGTGAATGGTTGTGAGGTGTCACCTTCCTACATGTGAGCATCAATTAGCTATCTTGGGAAGATACTTTGCTATCTTTACTCCGATAGATGGTTGCTCCTCATTGGTTGGTGTTGCCACCTCCTCCCTCTTCCTAGCCTATATAAGCATGCCACCTGGCTTGTATTTGTATCTCTTGTTTTTGCATCCTCTTAATGCTATTTTGCTTCCAGCATTTGCATTACTCTCTTGGAGACTAACTCTATGATGTTATTTTAATTTTGTATCATTTGCATTCATAGTTTAGATATTTACTATTTGCACTAGTTTTCTAGGTTATTAATCTTTTCAGATTCTAACAGACTTAACCATTATTTTCTGTCATCGATCAGTTATCCTTGGTTGTTTTCTAGTCACCATGATGGAACTAAAATGTGGATTTACTGTTAATGATGTCATGTTGTGACATGTTTGACTCAACCATTTTTGGAGTCTTCAATCAGTATGATTGAGACATATTTTGGTTATTAAGAATCAATAGATGCTTTGATTATCAGTGATACTTCAGTTTCCAATAGAGAGCTGTTGTGGTCATGATTTTCTATGGATGTTGCTCATGGAGATTTGATGCTTTTATGCATATTTGATGATTTTATCATAGATATTTGATGATTCTTATTGTGGATATTTGATGATTTTATTATGAATTTTCTTTGGTGATTTTGATGATTTATGATACCATGAGCATTAGGGTAGGATATATGCATGTAGTGTCGAGAAGTGGCTTGCAATGGGGGCCGGGGCCCTAAGAGGCTGCCAGGGTAACTCATTGTAAGTTGGATTAATAAGTGATAACATTCACCCTTAATACTAACTGAATGAACCTAAAAAGATAAGAGTTTTGGTTCTCGCCCATGCCTTGAGTGCTTGTATAGGCTAGGATGGGAGTAGTGAGAACGCATAGTTGCGACCTTGCATTCCATAGTATGCCTTGTCAGTATGAGAGGATACTAGTGGCCGCATGAGATCTATATGGACTCGTGGAGTTTAGCTAACTGCCAGGATAACTTGTACGAGATAAATGCGATGACACTTTCTCACTTGCATAGTAGGTTCCTACATGTCATTGTGTGCCTCTGGGAAGTAGATGTCTGTTTTGTGATTGGAACCTTTGAGTTAGTATACTTTTAGGATTCCTGGACTTTAGAGACTTGTGCTATGTGATTTTGATAGGCTGTTTGGGACTTGAGATTATCTCCTCAGCACGGTGGGAGTGGACCACTTAGGTACCACGCGGTCGGGTGGTAGTGTATTTTCCACTCTTATCATTTGAGATTCATTGAGACATCATGGCTGAAGCGTCCTTCGTGATGGTGGATATGTATCCTTTCATTGATGATTAGCATATGTTAGATGATGTTATCTTATGCTTATATTTGCATGTTAGATTACTTCTACATATGATGTTGTATTTATTAGGAGTGACATTCCTACTATGTTAATGCCGATGATCTCTTTGGTGATTTGGGATGTTACGCACGGAGGGATGGCTAGGGCCCACGATGGTCTAATGATGCTATTAATGGTTGGGAGGAACCGTGCACTTAGTTTATTATGTTTGATCTTATGATGGATGTATATGTTTTCTATGATGATGTATCATGTGATTATCTCTAATTTGATGTATCATGGATTGGAATAGGATGATGTACCATATTCTACATATGTATATTCTTTTAAGCCTTCATACCATGTGACATGTACAGAGGATGATTGACCATTTGGAAATGTAATGTATAAACATTGGACTTATCATTATTATTTCATGTGGATGTTGTACTAGATGGAAACATGTATGTAATTCACATTAAGGGATCTTAAAGAATGTAATCTGTTAAGTATGTTATGTTTATTTTTAGATGGACATTGCTATTGCTTCCGTTATTGTGAATAAGTTATATGTGGTATTTACTTTCATGTAATTTTTTTAAAAAAAAAAAATGTTACCAAATTTAGTGAAATTCTAGGTTAATTCTTTGGATCCCTTGGCGGGGCATTACATGAAGAGATGAGGGTCTCTTAAATAGACTTTCCTGAAATTCATCAACGGTTGAGATCGATTTCAATCAACGGTCAGGATTAAACGTGAAGTTCAATCATAAAGAGAGATTTCCAAATTAAAGGGAGTTAACAGATTTAATTTGAGTAAAATAAGGAGTTAACTAATTCAATTTGAGTAGAAAAAGGAGTTAAATGATTGAACTCATTTTTGATCAATAGTGAACTGGAAATTTCCCTTTTTGAACTGAAGAGAGATTTTGTTGAGATATTTAATTTAGTAAAATGAGATACGCTCTCGTAATTACTTTTGCTATTTAATTAAATAATCTTTAGTTAATTAGAGACACTTTTCTTATTTAATTAAATAACTTCATTTAATTAATTAGGAATGGCTTCTCATTTAATTAAATAACTTTGTTTAATTAATTATAAGTAAGTACTCCATTTAATTAAATAATTTCGTTTAATTATTTCAAAATTCTTTTCGAAACTAGTCAACTCAAGTCAACCGTGGTTAAATCTGGTCAACTTTTGGTCAAACTTGATCTTTGCATATGTGAATATGAGAAAATGTGAGTATGAATTCCAGCAACAGTTCGATGCAAATTCTCATTCAACCTTTCAAAATGAAGAGATGAAGGTCTCTTATATAGACTTTCTTGGAATTCATCAACGGTTGAGATCGATTTCAATCAACGGTCAGGATTAAACGTGAAGTTCAGTCATAAAGGGAGATTTCAAAATTAAAGGCAGTTAACGAATTTAATTTGAGTAAAATAACGAGTTAACTTATTCAATTTGAGTAGAAAAAGGAGTTAACTGATTTAACTCATTTTTTATCAATAGTGAACTGGAAATTTCCCTTTTTGAACTGAAGAGAGATTTTGTTGAGATATTTAATTTAATAAAATGAGATACGCTCTTGTAATTACTTTTTCTATTTAATTAAATAATCTTTAATTAATTAGAGACACTTTCCTTATTTAATTAAATAACTTCATTTAATTAATTAGGAATGACTTCTAATTTAATTAAATAACTTTGTTTAATTAATTAGAAGTAAGTACTCCATTTAATTAAATAATTTCATTTAATTATTTCAAAAACAAATTCGAAACTAGTTAACTCAAGTCAATCGTGGTTAAAATATGGTCAACTTTTTGTCAAACTTGATCTTTGCGTATGTGAATATGAGCAAATGTGAGTATGAATTCCAAAAACAATTCAATGCAAATTCTCATTCAACCTTTCAAAATGAAGACATGAGGGTCTCTTAAATAGAATTTTCTGAAATTCATCAACGGTTGAAATTGATTTCAATCAACGGTCGGGATTAAAGGTGAAGTTCATTCATAAAGGGAGATTTCCAAATTAAAGGGAGTTAAAGGATTTAATTTGTGTAAAATAAGGAGTTAACTGATTCAATTTGAGTAGAAAAAGGAGTTAACTGATTTAATTCATTTTTTATCAATAGTGAAATGGAAATTTCTCTTTTTGAACTGAAGTGAGATTTTGTTGAGCTATTTAATTTAATAAAATGAGATATGCTTTCATAATTACTTTTTCTATTTAATTAAATAATATTTAATTAATTAGAAACACTTTTCTTATTTAATTAAATAATTTCATTTAATTAATTAGGAATGGCTTCTCATTTAATTAAATAACTTTGTTTAATTAATTAGAAGTAAGTACTCCATTTAATTAAATAATTTCGTTTAATTATTTCCAAATTCTTTTCGAAACTAGTCAACTCAAGTCAACCGTGGTTAAATCTGGTCAACTTTTGGTCAAACTTGATCTTTGCATATGTGAATATGAGCAAATGTGAGTATGAATTCCAACAACAATTTGATGCAAATTCTCGTTCAACCTTTCAAAATGAAGAGATGAGGGTCTCTTAAATAGACTTTCTTGGAATTCATCAACGGTTGAGATCGATTTCAATCAACGGTCAGGATTAAAGGTGAAATTCAGTCATAAAGGGAGATTTCCAAATTAAAGGGAGTTAACAGATTAAATTTGAGTAAAATAAGGAGTTAACTGATTCAATTTGAGTAGAAAAAGGAGTTAACTAATTTAACTCATTTTTGATTAATAGTGAATTGGAAATTTCCCTTTTTGAACTGAAGAGAGATTTTGTTGAGATATTTAATTTAATAAAATGAGATATGCTCTTATAATTACTTTTTCTATTTAATTAAATAATATTAAATTAATTAGAGACACTTTTCTTATTTAGTTAAATAACTTCATTTAATTAATTAGGAATGGCTTCTCATTTAATTAAATAACTTTGTTTAATTAATTAGAAGTAAGTACTCCATTTAATTAAATAATTTCGTTTAATTATTTCAAAATTCTTTTCGAAACTAGTCAACTCTGTAATGGCACACTAAGCATAACCAAAAGAAATACAAACAAAGAACAAATACCATAATCGCAATAAATTTTTTTTTATAAGTACAAATACACAGATTGAATCATTCTTAATCTGAAAACCTCATAATAAAATATTATCCATATATGTTTCCAAAATGATGCTAATACAAATCAAGTTCAGTACAATAATGTAGTACAACATCTTTTCTAAACACCTATGTCGAACATAGGAATCCCTAGATGTTGTTTCAAAACTAACTTCAATAGTCATCTTTGGTCACTTGCTAAACATTCTCGAAACACCTGGAAAACATACAACAATGCAACACAACACAACAAGGGGGCTCAATACAGATTGAGTTAAAAAGCGTAATCCACATGCATACATGTTAGAATAAACATATACATAATCGTAATGCAGATATCTGAACCACGTTAACATAGTGCAGTTTCAAATTAATATGGAAGAAGTAAACATTTACTTAACAATGCAAAATTAAACTCGCACTAAGAATAACTCGTAAATGAATCATATATATACTGAGGTGTCATCGTTATGGCACTAAGATTCTGCATCCATGTATGGTATGCTCATAGTCAACACATAATGGTAATCTCTATTATACTTGTCAATGACAGAATAGAGATATGCCTTATTCTCCATACTTAACCATATAGGTTTAAGTCATAGTTAAGGCCAATTATCTTTTATATGTAATTAACCCACCCAATACCATTTTAAGTTATTACTGAATTAATTAACTAAATCGGATAACCAAATCCAGCCACCCCGATATATGTTCATCACTGCTATTCTTAAAATATACATCAAATAGATATACTAAGAATGTACATGCAACAAATATTAACCAGTTTACGACATGATACTACATCCTTTAATCCATCTGAAACACATCTTATTCTGCCAAGTTCAAAGGTAAATATAGATAATTACAACAACAGAACTAAAACCTATAATATCAAGATCTCATAAATACAATTGAACTGTTGCACAGCTCAACAATACTTACAAAATCTTCATACTATAATTTAATTCCCTGCTAACCTAACCATCTACACTTAACACCGAACTGACCAAGATAACAATCAACATGCACATGATATTCTTGTTTAAAATGACACATCATCAAACATATATCAATATCTGCCTCAATTCTTGTACTACTTTCATTTTAATTTTAAAAAAAAAACTAAAATTCATCTTAATAATAAAAGAATATTTTTTCAACACATCTTTTCTTAGAATGATTCTTAAATGCTATTAAAACACTTCATAATCAAAATTAAACATAATAGAATCTAAATACAGCTATTACTTTAATGAATGATCATTAACAAAGTTGTTAATATTCAAATGTCTACTGCAGTTATACTACTGTATAACGAAAAGCCACCATTCAATTATAATCACATCAGCATATGAAATATAATATTAGAATACAATATAAAATGCGATTCATAAATTTATAGTAACTTTCATCATGCCAATAATCAAAATAATAATAAGGATGTAATACATCAATACTACAGAGCATATACTAACTATTCATAAATATCCATATTAATATAGAAATAACAGCAACTGTCAATGCCTTTGTTTTTCAAATGATGTCATATTCAATTGTGGATAATATCTCAAAACAACAGGTAGTTATAACTCAAACTTCCCCATATTATAATAACCAAATTAAGCCATCTCTATGTTTCCTCTGTTTATATCGAGTTTCATATTAACATTCACATAAGATTGCTCTCGGTTTTTAGTCACGACAGTCATTATGTTCCTTCAAACAACTTAATCACAACAAAAATATAAATCCTTAGCTCTTTATTGAAAATAAATTCTATATTTAAATATGAAAACAAATTATAATGTTCATTAATGCTGTCACAGAGAATTTTCTACTTGCTTCGAGTTTCCCTTTTTCATCTATTTGACAGAATGTCCTTACTAACAGTAACCACACACAGATCACCATATTATTGTTTAAATACATAATGTTCGAGTTAAAGAATTTCAAGCATGCTATATAACATAACAACTTAATCCTTGGTTCCAGTTATCTAACTCATGAAACAGAGTAACAGTGCCCTCAATTAGTCATGAGACTGCAACCTAATGCTAGTTCATGACTGTGGTTGAACCACACATATTAATAAACTCAAAACATGGTTTCTCCCAAAGCTCGGCCCTGTATAAACCGAATTCCCCAGTTTAACACAATAACTCAATAACATAATAACCTAATAACATAATGATATTACTTGCTGGTTCGAATTTATCTATGGTTCCCACTAACTATTTGTCGAAGAGTCTACCCATGATTTCATTTAGTGATTCGATTGTTGTCTACGTTTTTCGTTCCAACATCTCGATACCATATAACTTCTAATACCTGTATTTCATAACATGCACAGTGGTTCGCTTCCTACATCGCACCCATGTTTGTATTCATAAAACAAGTTTAGTTTTACACCTCCCATTTCAAACATACTGTAACAATGATATCGCCTCCAACTACAAACAAATATACGTTGGTACACATAACCCTTAGTCCATGCAACTACCCAAAATCGTAATCATATATATAGTTATTTGCTACAACTAGGTCACACCGCATATAATCATAGCAAACACAAGCATGAACATAACTGTTACAAAATAACCAAATCCAAACCAAACCCCATATCATAGTGAAGCTGTGATCTATGTCGCAAGCTATTTTCATAACAAAATGTCTACATATTAAATGAACTCGCAACACACAAACTATCTCAGGATTTATACATAGAGTTTAGAAACCATCTAAGCCCCAAAGCAAACAACAAAACACAAAACATAGATGTATATATGTAACCAATATCCAAATATGGATATAAATAGATCTCGGCACTCATGCCCAGCCCTGCTTATAACCATACCTAGGTATCGACAAACATCTTTTTAGAAGAAAGTTGTAGTCTCTAAAATTCCTTTAAACAACATTAACACCCAAAATAGTAAAGGAATAGGTAAGGAAAAGCCCCCTACCTCCAAATTTCAGAAGATGGAAACTCAAAACGAAGCCGAGCAGCCAAATTTGCTACTAAAACCCCAAACCAAAACCATACGTCCAACACTAAAAACTCTGATAATGAATGATACTGTGGATTCCAACAATGCTCGGATTGATAAACAGGAAAGCCTAGTCGACCAAGTCCTCCATGATGCTGGATTTTAGCCATAAGCATCATAGATGCAAAACATACAGAAAAATGTGGCCAAATTCCCAGCCCAAACATAACAAGAACTGAAACGTACACATACAAAAATGACCGAGCGCTTTAATGAAATAATTCCTCTTTAAATGAGCGTTAAAAGAAACTAAACCACTTCCACAATGCCGAGTACAGATGGAAATAAATCTGCCACCGCCATATATGTTTGGATAATAAACATTAACATAAACCTCATTCAAAGCATCGAGACCCATATAGGGTTTTAGGTTAGTAAACTTTGTCTTTTGAAAATATGATGTGCAAAACACATAGCTAATAACCACCGCGGGTTTAAACCCCATTTTAACTAATAGCAATTAATTAACACATAAACTTAATGCATATATACATATGGACCTTTTTAATATACAACACACACACACACACACACACACACACACACACATAAAAGACGAGATAAAATAGTTTTAGGAAAATACTTAAGTTCAGCAAATATCCACTATACAGTGAATTATCCTTAAAACTAGAAATATTAGGCATTAATTCTAACAACAACATAAGTTTATTAGACTCATAAATGTCTCTATAAAGGCTTAAAAATAGAGTAATTCTGAAATAGAAACATAATCATCCAAAAAGAACTTATAGTCCCAAAGTCTTAAAATGTAGTAAAACTGAAACAGTAGTCAGGCATGAAAAACTCAAGTCAACCGTGGTTAAATCTGGTCAACTTTTGGTCAAACTTGATCTTTGCGTATGTGAATATGAGAAAATGTGAGTATGAATTCCAGCAACAACTTGATGCAAATTCTCATTCAACCTTTCAAAATGAAGAGATGAGGGTCTCTCAAATAGACTTTCTTGGAATTCATCGATGATTGAGATCGATTTCAATCAACAATCAGGATTAAAGGTGAAGTTCAGTCATAAAGGGAGATTTCCAAATTAAAGGGAGTTAACAGATTTCATTTGAGTAAAATAAGGAGTTAACTGATTCAATTTGAGTAGAAAAAGGAGTTAACTGATTTAACTCATTTTTTATCAATAGTGAACTAAAAATTTCCCTTTTTGAATTGAAGAGAGATTGTGTTGAGATATTTAATTTAATAAAATGAGATATGCTCTCATAATTACTTTTTCTATTTAATTAAATAATCTTTAATTAATTAGATACACTTTTCTTATTTAATTAAATAACTTCATTTAATTAATTAGGAATGGCTTCTCATTTAATTAAATAACTTTGTTTAAATAATTAGAAGTACTCCATTCAATTAAATAATTTCTTTTAATTATTTCAAAATTCTTTTCGAAACTAGTCAACTCAAGTCAACCCTGGTTAAATCTAGTCAACTTTTAGTCAAACTTGATCTTTGCGTATGTGAATATGAGCAAATGTGAGTATGAATTCCATCAACAATTCGAAGAAAATTATCATTCAACCTTTCAAAATGAAGAGATGAGGGTCTCTTAAATAGACTTTCCTAGAATTCATCAACGATTGAGATCGATTTCAATCAACGGTCAGGGTTAAAGGTGAAGTTCAGTCATAAAGGGAGATTTCCAAATTAAAGGGAGTTAACAGATTTAATTTGAGTAAAATAAGGAGTTAACTGATTCAATTTGAGTAGAAAAAGGAGTTAACTGATTTAACTCATTTTTGATCAATAGAGAACTGGAAATTTCTCTTTTTGAACTGAAGAGAGATTTTGTTGAGATATTTAATTTAATAAAATGAGATATGCTCTCATAATTATTTTTTCTATTTAATTAAATAATTTTTAATTAATCAGAGACACTTTTCTGATTTAATTATATAACTTCATTTAATTAATTAGGAATGGCTTCTCATTTAATTAAATAACTTTGTTTAATTAATTAGAAGTAAGTACTCCATTTAATTAAATAATTTTATTTAATTATTTCAAAATTCTTTTCGAAACTAGTCAACTCAAGTCAACCATAGTTAAATCTGGTCAACTTTTGGTCAAACTTGATCTTTGTGTATGTGAATATGAGCAAATGTGAGTATGAATTCCAGCAACAATTCGATGCAAATTCTCATTCAACCTTTCAAAATGAAGAGATGAGGGTCTCTTAAATAGACTTTCCTAAAATTCATCAATGGTTGAGATCAATTTCAATCAACGGTCAGGATTAAAGGTGAAGTTCAGTCATAAAGGGAGATTTTCAAATTAAAGGGAGTTAATGGATTTAATTTGAGTAAAATAAGGAGCTAACTGATTCAATTTGAGTAGAAAAAGGAGTTAACTCATTTAACTCATTTTTGATCAATAGTGAACTGGAAATTTCCCTTTTTGAATTGAAGAGAGATTTTGTTGAGATATTTAATTTAATAAAATGAGATATGCTCTCATAATTACTTTTTCTATTTAATTAAATAAACTTTAATTAATTAGAGACACTTTTCTTATTTAATTAAATAACTTCATTTAATTAATTAGGAATGGCTTCTCATTTAATTAAATAACTTTGTTTAATTAATTAGAAGTAAGTACTCCATTTAATTAAATAATTTTGTTTCATTATTTCAAAAAAAATTTCGAAACTAGTCAACTCAAGTCAACCGTGGTTAAGTCTGGTCAACTTTTGGTCAAACTTGATCTTTGCGTATGTGAATATGAGCAAATGTGAGTATGAATTCCAGCAATAATTCGATGCAAATTCTTATTCAACCTTTCAAAATGAAGAGATGAGGGTCTCTTAAATAGACTTTCCTGGAATTCATCAACGGTTGAGATCGATTTCAATCAACGGTCAAGATTAAAGGTGAAGTTCAATCATAAAGGGAGATTTTCAAATTAAAGGGAGTTAATAGATTTAATTTGAGTAAAATAAAGAGTTAACTGATTCAATTTGAGTAGAAAAAAGAGTTAACTGATTTAACTCATTTTTTATCAATAGTGAACTGAAAATTTCACTTTTTGAAGTGAAGAGAGATTTTGTTGAGATATTTAATTTAATAAAATGAGATATGCTCTCATAATTACTTTTTCTATTTAACTAAATAATCTTTAATTAATTAGAGACACTTTTCTTATTTAATTAAATCACTTTATTTAATTAATTAGGAATGGCTTCTCATTTAATTAAATAACTTTTTAAAATTAATTAGAAGTAAGTACTCCATTTAATTAAATAATTTCATTTAATTATTTCAAAATTCTTTTCGAAACTAGTCAATTCAAGTCATCCGTGGTTAAATTTGGTCAACTTTTGGTCAAACTTGATCTTTGCGTATGTGAATATGAGCAAATGTGAGTATGAATTCTAGCAACAATTCGATGCAAATTCTCAGTCAAACTTTCAAAATGAAGAGATGAGGGTCTCTTAAATAGACTTTCCTGGAATTCATCAACGGTTGAGATCGATTTCAATCAACGGTCAGGATTAAAGGTGAAGTTCAGTCATAAAGGGAGATTTCCAAATTAAAGAGAGTTAACAGATTTAATTTGAGTAAAATAAGGAGCTAACTGATTCAATTTGAGTAGAAAAATGAGTTAACTCATTTAACTGATTTTTGATCAATAGTGAACTGAAAATTTCTCTTTTTGAACTGAAGAGAGATTTTGTTGAGATATTTAATTTAATAAAATGAGATATGCTCTCATAATTACTTTTTCTATTTAATTAAATAATCTTTAATTAATTAGAGACATTTTTCTTATTTAAATAAATAACTTCAATTAATTAATTAGGAATTGCTTCTCATTTAATTAAATAACTTTGTTTAATTAATTAGAAGTAAGTACTCTATTTAATTAAATAATTTTATTTAATTATTTCAAAATTCTTTTCGAAACTAGTCAACTCAAGTCAACCGTGGTTAAATCTGGTCAACTTTTGGTCAAACTTGATCTTTACGTATGTGAATATGAGCAAATGTGAGTATGAATTCCAGCAACAATTCGATGCAAATTCTCATTCAACTTTTCAAAATGAAGAGATGAGGGTCTCTTAAATAAACTTTCTTAAAATTCGTCAACGGTTGAGATCAATTTCAATCAACGATCAGGATTAAAGGTGAAGTTTAGTCATAAAGGGAGATTTCCAAATTAAAGGGAGTTAACGGATTTAATTTGAGTAAAATAAGGAGTTAACTGATTCAATTTGAGTAGAAAAAGGAGTTATCTGATTTAATTCATTTTTGATCAATAGTGAACTGAAAATTTCTCTTTTTGAACTGAAGAGAGATTTTGTTGAGATATTTAATTTAATAAAATGGGATATGCTCTCATCATTACTTTTTCTATTTAATTAAATAATCTTTAATTAATTAGAGACACTTTTCTTATTTAATTAAATAATTTCATTTAATTAATTAGAAATGGCTTCTCATTTAATTAAATAACTTTGTTTAATTAATTAGAAGTAAGTACTCCATTTAATTAAATAATTTTGTTTAATTATTTTAAAATTCTTTTCAAAACTAGTCAACTCAAGTCAACCGTGGTTAAATCTGGTCAACTTTTGGTCAAATTTGATCTTTGCGTATGTGAATATGAGCAAATGTGTGAGGCCTCGCCCCGACCCTTCGTAGCCTTAGTTGTTATTTTATCATTTTTTCACTCACGACTCGAGATGCCGAGACATGATCTGATACATAGAACATATTATATTATTCCATGTTACTTTAAGATATATTGATGTTTTTCATTTAATGTTTTATATATATGTATGTTGATGAAATCGGTAAATGTACGATTCATGCTTTGATTTAAGAGATTTTAAATGGTTAATAATTAAGTAGGATGGAAGAAACCTTGATTGATGTATGGTTCAATTTATGTGAATTTTTGATATGTATATATGTACATGTTGTTTTCGGTACTACTGATGTGTGCAATGAGTGTGCAGATAATTTTAGCCGAGGAAATCGACGGAGGAACAGAACTGATCTTTATGTGTTAATTTTGAAAACCTTGTTGTTCGTAAATCGCGTATTGTATTGTGAGATGTATGTACTGCCCCGCCAAGGGATCCAAAGAATTTTACTAAGTTTTTCAAACAATTTTTTTTAAAAAATATGAAAGATAAAACCATTCATAACATTTGCGGAAGCAATAGCAACAATTCAAATTAAATTAAACATAACATATATACATAAAAACCTACATTCTTTAAAGATCTCTTAATGTTGTATCACATCTAAATTAACTATTCATCTAACATCCCATCCTTATGAAATAACAATGATACATCCAATGTACTTAAACAATATACAGGTGTCTTTTTGTAATTATATTTTAGTTTAGCTCAATCATCCACTGTGTATATCATAGGGTATAAAAAGCTTAAAAGAATAAACATCCAAGTAAATAAAGTACATCATCATCATCTAATATTAATCCATGATGAAAGAACATAAATGAAACCACATATCATACATGATACATCATCACAAAAGATATAAACATCCATCACAAAAGATAACAATATATCACAACTACTGAAATATATCCCTTAATACATTCTAAACAAGAGCAACTTAATGCTTGCAAAGATAAACAAAGGTATACTACTTTAAAACTTAGATAAAAGATACATGTTTTGCAACTAAAATAAGTTTTCAATTTTCAGTTCTGCCTTCATTTAAGTTTTCACTAGAATTCTCAATTTTGAAAGCTAAGTGTTGAAGTATAAAAAATATGCAAGTAACAATTTTTAAGTTCTATTTCAATTCACCTAGTTTTCAAGTTTTTAGTTTGAAAGAGATACACATGATAGTTCAAAGTTTTCATTTTGTTTAACTAGTTAACAACTAGTGACATTCAAATATACCCAAAGCTTCCAATGTTGAAACTCGGGCTCTGATACCAAATGTAATGCCCCGCCAAAGGATCCAAAGAATTTTACTAAGTTTTCCAAACAATTTTTTTTTAAAAATATGAAAGATAAAACCATTCATAACATTTGCGAAAGCAATAGTAATAATTCAAATGAAATTAAACATAACATATATACATAATAGGCTACATTCTTTAAAGATCCCTTAACGTTGTATCACATCTAAATTAACTATTCATCTAACATCCCATTTTTATGAAATAATAATGATACATCCAATGTACTTAAACAATATACAAGTGTCCTTTTGTAATTATATTTTAGTTTAGCTCAATCATCTACTATATATATCACAGGGTATGAAAAGTTTAAAAAAATAAACATCCAAGTAAATAAAGTACATCATCATCATCTAATATTAATCCATGATGCAATAACATAAATGAAACCACATGTCATACATGATACATCATCAAAAAAGATATAAACATCCATCACAAAAGATAACAATATATCACAAACATAAATAATTAAGTGCACGGTTCCTCCCAACTGTAAATAGCATCATTAGACCATCGTGAATCCTAGCCATCCCTCTGTGCGTAACATTTCAAAGTACCGAAGAGATCATCGGTATTAACATAGTAGGAATGTCACTCCTAAAACATCCTACTAACATGCAAAGTAAAGCATAATAAATCATCAACTAACATATGCAAAGTAAAGCAAATCATCAATATAAGAAACATACCAGTAAATACATCTATCATAAGGTATATTATCTATCATAATGCTCCAAGAACATAATGAAGAATAAATACCAACCAAGGATACTCCAGCCACGGTGTCTCGGACGGATCTCAAATGATAAGAGTGAAAATACACTACCACCCGACCGCGTGGAACCTAAGTGGTCCACTCCCACCGTGCTAAGGAGATAATCTCAAGTCTCAAATAGGATATCAATTCACAAAGCACAAATCTCTATAAGTCCAGGAATCCTGAAAGTATACTAACTCAAAAGTTTCATCACACAAAACCGACATCTAATTTCTAGAGGCACAGAAAGACATGTAGGAAATCTACTCTGCAAGTGGAAAAGTTTCATCGCAATTATCACGTACAAGTTACCCTGGCAGTTAGTTAAACTCCATGGGTCCATACTGATCTCATGCAGCCACTAGTATCCTCTCATACTAACGAGGCATACTATGGAATGCACGGTCACAACCATGCGTTCTCACTACTCCCATCCTGGCCTGTACAAGCACTCAAGGCATGGGTGAGAACATCAAAAAAATTATCTTTTTAGGTTCATTTAATCCTCATTTAGCGTGTAAATGTTATCACTTATTAACAAAACTTACAATGAGTTACCCTGGCAGCCACTTAGAGCCCCGACCCTCATTACAAGCCACTTCCCGACACTACAAGTAGATTACCTACCCTATGCTCATGGAATCATAAATCTCAAAATCATAAAAGATAATCCATAATAAAATTATCAAATATGCATAAAAGCATCAAATATCCATAATAAGAATCGTCAAATTTCCAAGATAAGAATCATCAAATCTCCATGAGCATCTGAAAAAACATTCATAGAAAATCATGACCACAACAATTCTCTATTGGCAACTGAAGGCATCACTGATAATCATAAGTATCAATTGGTTCTCAATGACCAAAATATATCTCAAGATAAATGGTTCTCAACAAGCAATCAAGAATATCTCAAAATCATACTGATCGAAGACTCCAAAATGGTTGAGTCAAACATGTCACAACATGACATCATCAAGAAATAAATCCACATTTCAGTCTCATCATGGCGACTAGAAAATAATCCAAAGATAACTGATTGATGACTCAAAAATGATTAGCTCAGGTATCTCATACACATACATCTCAGCTTCACACATGAAGACTGATGAACAAATACAAACATTTTATAGAGCATACGATCACATTACCATGGTTGGGCTTATAAAAATCGAGACCAAATAAGATCAACATGCCAACACATCTCATAACCCCCAAGCCTCTGGTAACAACCTAGAACTGGTCAACACTAGTCAACCCAAAACCCAAAACAAGAAGCATACAGAATACAAAACACATATTTTGGTTTACTAAAATTACATAGTTGAATAATGTGTAGGGGTTTCCAGTTTTCTATTTGCAAGTATACTTCAAGTGTTTAAGCTTCATTATTTGACCTACAAGTCAACCCATTTATTCTCTGATAGCATTATCCTTCCATTATTAAGAATTGCATTCTAAGAATAACCTAAGGATAAATATTCACTAAACTGATCATCATTGACCTTAATCAAATTTTTCTTTATATTTAACTATGATCCATATTCTAATTGATTAACCTTTCAACTTTTTTTAAGATCATTATTCGTTATATTATAAGAGGACCAATTATCATTCTTAGAATAAGAGATTATAACTTTATTAAAATGATCAATTACATCAATCAATTAACATAGGTCCATATTCTAATAGTCTTCAATTAAATATTACTAAGTCTTCACCATTAAATATCTAACGTCATCATTCAAATCATAAAAATAAGACCTATCAACTTGATATCAATATTTTTACAATCTTATTAAAATAATTATATCAATTAAATCTTCATTACTTAACTTAATTGTTAATTAAATCTAATTAACTCTCATTGATTGATTTAATTAATAATTACATAACCATAGCAACGTTCCAATTAATATCAGTTGACTAATAACTAACTATAATTTTGTATGATAAAAGTCAACTATAATTCAATACTCAAAAGATCATATTAATAATTCAATAATAATTATTGAAAATTTTAAATAACCATATTCATCATCTTTCAAAGAATACCAACATTCCCTTAACAAATTCGTATTATCATTAATCTTTTCAAATAAGACTCTATCGCACAACTTAATTATTAATATCATAGTTATATTATCAACTCAATGAATATCAATTGATTAAAAATCAATTATAATCCAACTCCAAAAATTATTATCTTTTACCAAACTTAAATCAATAAATAATCTCCACTAGATTAACTCTAATCAAATTTGTTGATATCTATTTAAACCATTATTTATTAATTGTTTGTTAGTCTTTACAAACATTAATAAATAATAAACTCCTCAAACTATACATACTCGATCTATAGAATCCTTCCATAAACTCATTAGTTAATATTTGGATAACTCTTAACTCCATTAAGGTATTCAAACATATTAACCAATAACATAATAATTCAATCTTAATCCAATATCATTTAGAGTTTCTAAATTTAAATCAACATAATATAAATTATCATCTTACAATTATTTAATCAATATTCAAATCAACCATTAGACTCCATTTTCTAATTGTTCTAATAATATTTTGTCTATATAAAAGTTGTTTGAAAAAGATCTCTATCACAAACCAATAAGACTCATTGTAGATTTTAACATGAATAATTTTCAAATTCTTAGCATTATCATCTTCATTAAACAACTCTAAAATTGTTTAATATATATTAAATAGTATTCAATATACATTATAAAAAGTCCAGTATATAAACTATATTAAAATCTCTTTTCTTTTAATTTTTTCTGATTTAAAAATTTATTACTTAGATTAACTAATAATTAATTACACTTCTTTTACTATTAACTAATCTTAATTAAATTTGATTTAATTAGATTAGATAATAAATCATATACAACTAATGCATATTAATAAGATTCTAATAAGGAAAGATTACAATAATATCTTTAATTCATTTCATGTTTTGATATATTATTTTTATGAAGTTTAAGCATAAAGAACTCTTGATTATGGAAAATGGAGAAATATCTCTCCTTGAATAAAACAGTCTCAGTACGACGGCTATATCTCCTTAATGAACTGTTGGATAGGGCTAACATTTAAATATGTTAGAGAGGGCCAAGTTGCGCCAATTCTGACCGGAGCGATTGAATAAATTCGATCACGGTAAAAAGTTATGAATGGTTGAGTTCGGGTCTATCCAACGGGCAGGGACAGGACAATTTGTAATGAATTAAGAATTTTTTGTTAAAATAATTGTTCTCTAAATTTAACCATAAAAGGGTTTGTTCATATGCATCTAAAAATATAATTGATAGAAAGATTACATCTAATCATTCGAATTTTCACCATAAAATTTTTATTTTAATTCCAAATCTTGTCTTTCTAATTTAATATAAATTCGAACTCAAACCCGATTAGAATCTAATTTCTTTCTTATTTGGAACTAGAGTTTTTTTTCTATTGTTTTCTTCTCATCCAAATAAAATATCTAGATTCCAATTTCAAATAGTAGATTCAATCACAGAGAGTATTCAGCCACATGAAACAGATATGATGAAGACAGGAAGAGAAAGAGTGCAAAGAGAATATGAGAATATCACAAGTGCACCTGGACACTGATGCTAATTTGCCATGCCTCAGAAGTCCATAGAAAATCTCTTCCTTCTCCATCATTCACAATTCTTCCAAGAATCCAAGCCGATCGAATCTTGCAAGTGATTAGAAGTGCTAGAAGGAGCATAGAAGCAAGTAGAAAATATATGAGCATATGAATCTTCTCCCATGCATGTAAGCTTGAAGCTTCTTCTTTTTTTGCTTGTAGTTCGTGGCTTCCATTCAATTCAGATAGTTTTCCTAATTTTCTAATTAGAACAAATGGCTTAAAGGGTTGGGATTTGGACTTGAGAATTTATCTCCCCTTTCTTATCATTGAGATAATGTGATAGGGTATGCTCATCTTGGCAATTCAAGGAAGTCGATACTCGGTACCTGCAACTTGCATAAAAACCATGCATGTACAAACACAATATATACTAAACTAAATAGGCAATGGCAGGAAGTGGTGCATCATATAGATCTCGACTAGCAGGTGACTACAACTCCCTTCTTTAACCACATCAGACACACCATACAAAAGCAAACACACACACTATACACATGCAAGTATGGGGTAAGTATCCATAAAAAAATACATATTATAATAAATCATCTTACTAATCATCATTAATAACTGCAAACACTGAAAATAATCATCATACATACATGAAATGTAGAGTCTAAGTAATCTCATCACATATCAACTGAATCCATAGCACAATATCTGATAATCTCATAATAATGTTACTTACCATCAACATGAAACTAGCTCTAAAAGAGTTCAGCAATGATAACAAAATGTGAACTAGGGGCAGACACTACATCTACCCTCCTGGAATTAGGCTTACTCCTGGAAGCCTACAAGAATGAAAAGCTAAGATACTCACTATGCGGGTCCCATTGAACCCTTTTCCTCCCTACAGGGGAATATGATTCCACTGATAATTTTACAACACACTTAGAGCAATATGATTCTGATTTAATAGTAAATCGAAAATCATATCGATCCAACATCATTCCTTTAACAACTACTGAAATATATCCCTTAATACATTCTAAACAAGAGCAACTTAATGCTTGCAAAGATAAACAAAAGTATACTACTTTGAAACTTGGATAAAAGATACATGTTTTGCAACTAAAATAAGTTTTCAATTTTCAGTTTTGCCTTCGTTTAAGTTTTCAATAGAATTCTCAATTTTGAAAGCTAAGTGTTGAAGTATGAAAAATATGCAAGTAACAATTTTTAAGTTCTATTTCAGTTCACCTAGTTTTCAAGTTTTTAGTTTGAAAGAGATACACATGATAATTCAAAGTTTTCATTTTGTTTAACTAGTTAACAACTAGTGATATTCCAATATACCCAGAGCTCCCAATGTTGAAACTCGGGCTCTGATACCAAATGTAATGCCCCGCCAAGGAATCCAAAAAAATTTACTAAGTTTGCCAAACAATTTTTTTTTTAAAAATATGAAAGATAAAACTATTCATAACATTTGCAAAAGCAATAGTAATAATTCAAATGAAATTAAACATAACAGGCTACATTCTTTAAAGATCTCTTAACGTTGTATCACATCTAAATTAACTATTCATCTAACATCCCATCCTTATGAGATAACAATAATACATCCAATGTACTTAAACAATATACAAGTGTCTTTTTGTAATTATATTTTAATTTAGCTCAATCATCCACTATACATATCACAGGGTATGAAAAGTTTAAAAAAATAAACATCCAAGTAAATAAAGTACATCATCATCATCTAATATTAATCCATGATGCAATAACATAAATGAAACCACATATCATACATGATACATCATCACAAAAGATAACAATATATCACAAACATAAATAACTAAGTGCACGGTTCCTCCCAACCGTAAATAGCATCATTAGACCATCGTGGATCCTAGCCATTCCTCTGTGCGTAACATTTCAACTTTTTTTAAGATCATTATTCGTTATATTATAAGATGACCAATTATCATTTTTCGAATAAGAGATTATAACTTTATTAAAATGATCAATTACATCAATCAATTAACATAGGTCCATATTCTAATAGTCCTCAATTAAATATTACTAAGTCTTCACCATTAAATATCTAAGGTTATCATTCAAGTCATATGAATAAGACCTATCAACTTGAAATCAATATTTTTACAATTTTATTAAAAGAATTATATCAATTAAATCTTCATTACTTAACTTAATTGTTAATTAAATCTAATTAACTCTCATTGATTGATTTAATTAATAATTACATAACCATAGCAATGTTCCAATGAATATCAATTGACTAATAACTAACTATAATTCTGAATGATAAAAGTCAACTATAATTCAATACTCAAAAGATCATATTAATAATTCAATAATAATTATTGAAAATCTTAAATGACCATATTCGTCATCTTTCAAAGAATACCAACATTCCCTTAACAAATTCGTATTATCATTAATCTTTTCAAATAAGACTCTATCGCACAACTTAATTATTAATATCATAGTTATAATATCAACTCAATGAATATCAATTGATTAAAAATCAATTATAATCTAACTCCAAAAATTATTATCTTTTACCAAACTTCAATCAATAAATAATCTTCACTAGATTAACTCTAATCAAATTTGTTGATATCTATTTAAACCATTATTTATTAATAGTTTGCTAGTCCTTACAAATATTAATAAATAATAAACTCTTCAAACTATACATACTCGATTTATAGAATCCTTCCATAAACTCATTAGTTAATATTTGGTTAACTCTTAACTCTATTAAGGTATTCAAACGTATTAACCAATAACATAATAATTCAATCTTAATCCAATATCATTTAGAGTTTCTAAATTTAAATTAACATAATATAAATTATCATCTTACAATTATTTAATCAATATTAAAATCAACCATTAGACTCCATTTTCTAATTGTTCTAATAATATTTTGTCTATATA
Source organism: Cupressus sempervirens (assembly GCA_028749045.1). Lineage (NCBI taxonomy): Eukaryota > Viridiplantae > Streptophyta > Pinopsida > Cupressales > Cupressaceae > Cupressus > Cupressus sempervirens. Next base: position 139,775,632 of record CM053784.1, on the reverse strand, counting down.
AAAGTTGTTTGAAAAAGATCTCTATCACAAACTAATAAGACTCATTGTAGATTTTAACATGAATAATTTTTAAATTCTTAGCATTATCATCTTCATTAAACAACTTTAAAATTGTTTAATATATATTAAATAGTATTCAATATACATTATAAAAAGTCTAGTATATAAACTATATTAAAATATCTTTTCTTTTAATTTTCTCTGATTTAAAAATCCATCACTTAGATTGACTAATAATTAATTACACTTTTTTTACTATTAACTAATCTTAATTAAATTTGATTTAATTAGATTAGATAATAAATCATATACAACTAATGTATATTAATAAGATTCTAATAAGGAAAGATTACAATAATATTTTTAATTCATTTCATGCTTTGATATATTATTTTTATGAAGTTTAAACATAAAGAACTCTTGGTTATGGAAAATGGAGGAATATCTGTCTTTGAATAAAACAGTCTCAGTACGACGGTCATATCTCTCTAATAAACTATTGGATCGGGCTGAAATTTAAATATATTAGAGAGGGTCAAGTTGTGCCAATTCTGACCAGAGCGATTGAATAAATTCGATCACGGTAAAATGTTATGAATGGCTGAGTTTGGGTCTATCCAAAGGGCAGCGACAGGACAATTTGTGATGAATTAAGAATTTTCTGTTAAAATAATTGTTCTCTAAATTTAACCATAAAAGTGTTTGTTCATATGCATATAAAAATATAATTGATAGAAATATTACATCTAATCATTCGAATTTTTACCATAAAATTTTTATTTTAATTTCAAATCTTGTGTTTCTAATTTAATATAAATTCGAACCCAAACTCGATTAGAATCTAATTTCTTTCTCATTTGAAACTAGAGTTATTTTTCTATTGTTTTCTTCTCATCCAAATAAAATATCTAGATTCCAATTTCAAATAGTAGATTCAATCACAGAGAGTATTCAGCCACATAAAACATATATGATGAAGACAGGAAGAGAAAGAGTGCAAAGGGAATATGAGAATATCATGAGTGCACCTGGACACTGATGCTAATTTTCCATGCCTCAGAAGTCCATAGAAAATTCATTTCTTCTCCATCATTCGCAATTCTTCTAAAAATCCAAGCCGATCGAATCTTGCAAGTGATTAGAAGTGCTAGAAGGAGCATAGAAGCAAGTAGAAAATATATGAGCATATGAATCTTCTCTCATGCATGTAAGCTTGAAGCTTCTCTTTTTTTTGCTTGTAGCTTCCATTAAGCTTTTCATTTAAACTTCTATAAATGCTTGAATATCAAGAGCTCTCAAGAAACTTTTGGAATGCTTTTTGAAACCGCTGAAAGGTGTCACCAACTAAGCATGAGTCTTTTCCAACCTTTTTGATAAGTCATAGAGTTGTAGACACCTTGTGCTTAATTGATGCACTAACTCTCGTGTTGTTGACACATGTTAATTTTCATGCAAGCTTATAACTCCAATTTACTTTACTCTTTCCAATTTAATATATTTATTTATTAAGTCTCATGCACTAACTTTAATATCTCCACTTTTCAATCTTAATATATTTATATTTTAATCATATGAGATTTAGAATCTTTTAATAATTTAAAAAATAATTTTCACTTTTAAATTTCATTTTCCAAAACTTTATTGCTAAAATATTTATTAGCTTTAATAATAATATTATTTAGTCATTTATTTAAAAATGAGCTCCAAATATATTATTATTAAAATAAATATTGTCACATTCCAAATTTAATATTATAACTTTTATCTTCCAATTTAATTATTTTATTTAATTAATTTTTCAATTAATTAAATAAAATAAATATTAAAATATCATATTAATTTTTCATTAAATTAAACCATTAATTAAATCTTTTAATTAGGCTTAATTAATAGAAAATACATCAAAGACTCACAAGGTAAAAATATGAAAACCTGTCATAGCCAAAATATATACAAAATCAAACCAAGGGTTAATATCACGAATTATGTCATCCGACATATTTGGAAGGTACTCAACTCGAATACTTGTCTTAATTTTCTAATTAGAACAAATGGCTTAAAGGGTTGGGATTTGGACTTGAGAATTTATCTCCCCTCTCTTATCATTGAGATAATGTGATAGGGTACGCTCATCTTGGCAATTCAGGAAAGTCAATACCCGATACCTACAACCTGCATAAAAACTATGCATGTACAAGCACAATATATACTAAACTAAACAGGCAATGACAAGAAGTGGTGCATCGTATAAATCCCGACTAGCAGGTGAGTACGACTCCCTTCCTTAACCACATCAGACACACCATACAAAAGCAAACACACAAAGCAAAAAAACACACCATACACATGCACGTATGGGGTAAGTATCCATAAGAAAACACATATGATAATAAATCATCTTACTAATCATCATTAATAACTGCAAACACTGAAAATAATCATCATACATACATGAAATGTAGAGTCTAAGTAATCTCATCAGATATCAACTAAATCCATAGCACAATATCTGATAATCTCATAATAATGTTACTTACCATCAACATGAAACTAGCGCTAAAAGAGTTCAACAATGATAACAAAATGCGAACTAGGGGTAGGCACTACAATGTATGTATGTATCTTTTCGTGTTTAGTAAATGTGAATGTCTCGTAATTATGTTCTTTTGGTGTCGCTTGACACTCGTAAATTTGTTTATGTTCTTTGCCTGCTAGCTAGGGTTGCTGTGTAGCCTTTGGACCTAAGTTAGTTTTAGTCAATGTCAGTTTGCTAATTGGATTTTTAATCGAGTTTAGTCACCCTTAATCCGGATTAATGCTTAATCTACTTTGTTAGAGTTGTTAGTTGGTCCTAATTTTTCCTTGCCTTTGTTTGGCTCTAAACCTATTCCTAAGACTTCAAAACATGAAATAATTATACCCAAGGGGTATGGGTATGGGTTGGGGGTCTTTTCCAACCCCTAAGCCCCTTTTGTTGACTTTGGAGATCACTCAAAAAGTCTCATTTTACCTTTGTGCGAAAATTGCAAGTGGTCACCATGAGTTGCCTTACCTCACTTCCTTCTAGTGTTTAACCTTAGTGTGGGTTGAGTTAGGAGTTTCTAGAATTGTTAGTGGGTGGGAGAAGTTATTGATCCTTTTGGGTGGTTGAGTTGAAGGCTTTTTAGAGGCCCTTCTTGGTCTAGGGGAGGTTGTTACCCAATCTCTACATTTAGAGAGGAATTTGAAGATTGAAGGAAGGAAAGGGAAACTCTACTCAACTTGTTCATTTCCATTACCTCTTTGTGAAGGTTGGATTCTCATCTCCCTTGTTCAGATTTTATTCTTGTTTCATGCTTATGCTACCTTGTTGTTGTGTCAATGTTTGTATGTTTGTGGGTATGTTGGGAAGATTTGAAAACTATGTTATTTTGGATGTTTTCTTTTCATGTTTATGTTTGAAATTTTGAGATTTTTTTTGCATGGGTGTTTTGGTATTACTCACCCTTGGAGAGGGCAGAAGTGACCAATTTTGGGAAAGGTCTGTTTGGTCGGACTCCAATCAGTGTAGAGTCTTTTCATAGGATGAAAAGAGGGAGAAAGGGTAGGGTGTTATGGGCCCCTACCTGTCAGCACAAACCTTGTATGATTATGGTATGTTGAAATGAAAGAATGAAAGTTCTTCGTATATAGCCCCGATTGGGCATCTGTTTGGTGTTGTGCTTGACTTCTCCTGGTTGGAAGAATCCACCTTTTCCTAGTTTTGATTCATTGTGAATCCATTGTGTAAACCATGTATGATTATGCTTGTTTGATTGTCTCTTGGCTATGCTTGGTTGTCACCTGATCAGATATTGTTTTCTCCACGGATCGTAGAAATGTGTTGCAAAATTAGATAAGGAACCCTTGTTGAGGGTCATGAAAGAAAATTCATTTAAGTGTTGTAATTCAGGATTGAAATCCTATGTATTTTGTAATTTCAAACTTTGTTGGATTGGCAACGAAGCCGGGTTTTCTTCCTGATTCTTTCCCGGTTGAGCCTTTGAATCAGGTTTCCAAATAAAAATGGTGATTGAGTAATGTTACTTGTCATGTGATTTGATCGTAATTTAGATGGATGCACATCAAATTTGGGTGAGATGATGATGGTTTAATTAAGTAAAATTTTGAGTTTTCTTTATGTTAAAAAAATGAAATTTATGTTAACAATGTAGGTTCAGTTTCGGGATTATTGGAAACAAAACAATTCTTGCATTATAGTATATGGATCATTCATATTCTTGGAATATTTAATTTTGTAATAGCTCCTATTAGACTTTTAAAAAAAAAAAAAATTATACTTGAGAAAATTTATTCTAAGAGAAAAAATGCTCACTGCCTTTTGTATGAGGAGCAAGATTTATTGTCATTTGCAACAGAGCATCAAAAAAGATTCTTTAAATATTCTTGTTTGAACTTATTAATATTAGATTTTAATCAAAAGAAAATATACTTAAATATTCTAAATATCCTAGACGTATCAACTTAACTTTATGTCATAACTACCCCTACTTTTGTTTTGCTTATAAAACCTTTGAAAATAAAACTCCTTTATTTCCTCCTTCCGTTGGCGTCAGTTTTCTTTGGAAAGGCTTGATTTCGTTGTTAAAAAAAAATATATAACAAAGTCAAGAGATGATGAGGGGTGACATCACCCTGTCCCCTCATCCCATTCCTGTGCAAAGGTTAGAGTCCTTTTGAATGCGCTGGAGTTTGATGTGCTAGTCATGTTTTAAAAAAAAAAACAAATGTAATGTATTAAATTTCCTTCCCTCCTTTGTCTTGGTTGCCACCATACTGCTGGGTCAGCGCGTGGGCGCGATGTAGTCTGGACAGAGTGGCTAGCGCTTGGGAAAGCGCTTGGGAGGGTATAGGGGGTAGGTTAGTGTAGGTATGTAGGGGTTAGTTTTAGGTGTTAGTAAGCATGTTAGTATTAGTGTTAGGTTAGTTAGTTTGTTATGTTAGTTGTTGTGTTAGTTTTAGGATAAGTTTAGTATATGTTAAGTTGAGTCATAGTTAAATTTAGATAGTTTTAAAATTAGTTAGTTGTTAATTAATTTAGTTTTAGTTTTAGGATTTATGTTAAAGTTAAGTAAGTTTGTATGTTTTTAATAATGTTCTTAAATTATTTGGTTAGTTTAATTTTTTATGAAAGTTAAGAAACATGTTTTCTTTTAAATATAAGGTTTGTAGTGTAATTAGTCTTAGTTTAATTATATTATGGTTAGTTTTAATTTTAAGTAATTATTATATCTTGTAGCTTTGTTATATTTTAAAAAAATAAAAAATTAGCAAAGTTAAATTTTAAAACTTAATGTTAAGATTAATGAAATTTATTCATTAGAATTTATTAAAAACTTGAGATAGTGTTAGTGTAGGATTACTAATTAATTTTGGAATATTAATTAGTTTCAATCTAGTTATATGTAAAATTGAATTCAGTATTTAATTTAAGTTAAATTTTGTTTTTAGTTAGTGCTTAATCTAAACTAAGTTGCATTTTAAGTTAATATTTATTTTAAGATAGTTGTTTGATTGGTATTAAATTAAGTTAGTATGAGATTAATATTAAATTTTAATTTAGTTTAGATTTAATTTAATTTCGACTAAATTTTTGTTTAGATTTAAGTTAAGTTTTAGATTTAAGAAATGTTAATATTAAATAGTATCTTTGTTAATTTGTTTCGGTAAATTGTTTTATTAAAATTAGCTTAGTTTAAAGGTAGTTAGCATTGGATGTAAATATTAATTAGATTTAATTAAAGTTGGTTAGTCTCATGGATTTTATTTTATTTTAGTAGCTTAATTAATAATTTGTTTAATTAATGATCTAATAAGTAAAGTTATTTCGAATAATTTAAATTTATTGTGTACAAGTATATTATATTACCAATATGATAAAACTTTTAAAATAGAAATTTGATTGTTAAAATAATTAACCAAGTTAATGATGAAAGATAAATTGATGATTAATTCATATGTAAAGATTACAAACTTAAGGTGTATCGTAGTGAACCTTCACTTCTCTTGCATGAGATCAGATTAAAACTTAGAGCATGTTTAATAATTAAACATTATCAAAAAAAAAAAAAATTGTGTGTTTTTGCCCTCGTAGTTTGGGCATGACAAAATGTAAGTATGAATTCCAGCAACAATTCGATGTAAATTCTCATTCAACCTTTCAAAATGAAGAGATGAGGGTCTCTTAAATAGACTTTTTTGGAATTCATCAACGGTTGAGATCGATTTCAATCAACGGTCTGGATTAAAGGTGAATTTCAGTCATAAAGGGAGATTTCCGAATCAAAGGGAGTTAACGGATGTAATTTGAGTAAAATAAGGAGTTAACTGATTCAATTTGAGTAGAAAAAGAAGTTAACTCATTTAACTCATTTTTTTATCAATAGTGAACTGGAAATTTCCCTTTTTGAACTGAAGAGAGATTTTGTTGAGATATTTAATTTAATAAAATGACATATGCTTTCATAATTACTTTTTCTATTTAATTAAATAATCTTTATTTATTACAGACACTTTTCTTATTTAATTAAATAACTTCATTTAATTAATTAGGAATGGCTTCTCATTTAATTAAATAACTTTGTTTAATTAATTAGAAGTAAGTACTCTATTTAATTAAATAATTTCATTTAATTATTTCAAAAAAAAATTCGAAACTAGTCAACTCAAGTCAACCGTAGTTAAATTTGGTCAACTTTTGCTCAAACTTGATCTTTGTGTATGTGAATATTAGCAAATGTGAGTATGAATTCAGCAACAATTCAATGAAAATTCTCATTCAACCTTTCAAAATGAAGAGATGAGGGTCTCTTAAATAGACTTTCTTGGAATTCATCAACGGTTGAGATCGATTTTAATCAATGGTCAGGATCAAAGGTGAAGTTCAGTCATAAAGGGAGATTTCCAAATTAAAGAGAGTTAACAAATTTAATTTGAGTAAAATAAGGAGCTAACTGATTCAATTTGAGTAGAAAAAGGAGTTAACTGATTTAACTCATTTTTGATCAATAGTAAACTGAAAATTTCTCTTTTTGAACTGAAGAGAGATTTTGTTGAGATATTTAATTTAATAAAATGAGATATGCTCTCATAATTACTTTTTCTATTTAATTAAATAATCTTTAATTAATTATAGACACTTTTCTTATTTAATTAAATAACTTCATTTAATTAATTAGGAATGGCTTCTCATTTAATTAAATAACTGTGTTTAATTAATTAGAAGTAAGTATTCCATTTAATTAAATAATTTTATTTAATTATTTTAAACTTTTTTCGAAACTAGTCAACTCAAGTTAACCATGGTTATATTTGGTCAACTTTTGGTCAAACTTGATCTTTGTGTATGTGAATATGAGCAAATGTAAGTATGAATTCCAGCAACAATTCGATGCAAATTCTCATTCAAACTTTCAAAATGAAGAGATGAGGGTCTCTTAAATAGACTTTCCTAAAATTCATTACCGGTTGAGATCGATTTCAATCAACGGTCAGGATTAATGGTGAAGTTCAATCATAAAGGGAGATTTCCAAATTAAAGGGAGTTAATGGATTTAATTAGAGTAAAATAAAGAATTAACTGATTCAATTTGAGTAAAAAAAGGAGTTAACCGATTTAACTCATTTTTGATCAATAGTGAATTGGAAATTTCCCTTTTTGAACTGAAGAGAGATTTTGTTGAGATATTTAATTTAATAAAATGAGATATGCTCTCATAATTACGTTTTCTATTTAATTAAATAACTTCATTTAATTAATTAGGAATGGCTTCTCATTTAATTAAATAACTTTGTTTAATTAATTAGAAGTAAGTACTCTATTTAATTAAATAATTTCATTTAATTATTTTAAAATTCTTTTTGAAACTAGTCAACTTAGGTTAACCATGGTTAAATTTGGTCAACTTTTGGTCAAACTTGATCTTTGCGTATGTGAATATTAGCAAATGTAAGTATGAATTCCACCAACAATTCGATGCAAATTCTCATTCAACCTTTCAAAATGAAGAGATGAGGGTCTCTTAAATAGACTTTTCTAGAATTCATCAATGGTTGAGATCGATTTTAATCAACGGTCAAGATTAAAGGTGAAGTTCAGTCATAAACGGAGATATCCAAATTAGGGGGAGTTAACGGATTTAATTTTTGTAAAATAAGGAGTTAACGTATTCAATTTGAGTAGAAAAAGGAGTTAACTGATTTAACACATTTTTTTTATCAATAGTGAACTGGAAATTTCTCTTTCTGAACTGAAGAGAGATTTTGTTGAGATATTTAATTTAATAAAATGAGATATGCTCTCATAATTACTTTTTCTATTTAATTAAATAATTTTTAATTAATTATAAACACTTTTTTTATTTAATTAAATAACTTCATTTAATTAATTAGGAATGACTTCTCATTTAATTAAATAAATTTGTTTAATTAATTAGAAGTAAGTACTCCATTTAATTAAATAATTTCGTTTAATTATTTTAAAATTCTTTTCAAAACGAGTCAACTCAAGTTAACCATGGTTAAATCTGGTCAACTTTTGGTCAAACTTGATCTTTGCGTATGTGAATATTAGCAAATGTAAGTATGAATTCCAGCAACAATTCGATGCAAATTCTCATTCAACCTTTCAAAATGAAGAGATGAGGGTCTCTTAAATAGACTTTTCTGAAATTCATTAACGGTTGAGATCGATTTCAATCAACGGTCAGGATTAATGGTGAAGTTCAATCATAAAGGGATATTTCCAAATTAAAGGAAGTTAACGGATTTAATTAGAGTAAAATAAAGAATTAATTGATTCAATTTGAGTAGAAAAAGGAGTTAACCGATTTAACTCATTTTTGATCAATAGTGAACTGAAAATTTTCCTTTTTGAACTGAACAGAGATTTTGTTGATATATTTAATTTAATAAAATGAGATATGCTCTCATAATTACTTTTTTTATTTAATTAAATAATCTTTAATTAATTAGAGACACTTTTCTTATTTAATTAAATAACTTCATTTAATTATTTAGGAATGACTGCTATTTAATTAAATAACTTTGTTTAATTATTTAGAAGTAAGTACACCATTTAATTAAATAATTTCGTTTAATTATTTGAAATTTTTTTTCGAAACTAGTCAACTCAAGTCAACCGTGGTTAAATCTGGTCAACTTTTGATCAAACTTGATCTTTGCATATTTGAATATGAGCAAATGTGAGTATGAATTCCAACAACAATTCGATGCAAATTCTCATTCAACCTTTCAAAATGAAGAGATGAGGGTCTCTTAAATAGACTTTCTTGGAATTCATCAATGGTTGAGATCGATTTCAATCAACGGTTAGGATTAAAGGTGAAGTTTAGTCATAAAGAGAGATTTTCAAATTAAAGGGAGTTAACGAATTTAATTTGAGTAAAATAAAGAGTTAACTGATTCAATTTGAGTAGAAAAAGGAGTTAACTGATTTAACTCCTTTTTGATCAATTGTGAACTGGAAATTTTCCTTTTTGAACTGAAGAGAGATTCTGTTGAGATATTTAATTTAATAAAATGAGATATGCTCTCATAATTACTTTTTCTATTTAATTAAATAATCTTTAATTAAATATAGACACTATTCTTATTTAATTAAATAACTTCATTTAATTAATTAGGAATGGCTTCTCATTTAATTAAATAAATTTGTTTAATTAATTACAAGTAAGTACTCTATTTAATTAAATAATTTCGTTTAATTATTTCAAATTTTTTTTGGAAACTAGTCAACTCAAGTTAACCATGGTTAAATCTAGTCAACTTTTGGTGAAACTTGATCTTTGCGTATGTGAATATGAGCAAATGTGTGTATGAATTCCAGCAACAATTCGATGCAAATTCTCATTCAACCTTTCAAAATGAAGAGATGCGGGTCTCCTAAATAGATTTTCTTGGAATTCATCAACGGTTGAGATCGATTTCAATCAACGGTCAGGATTAAAGGTGAAGTTCAGTCATAAAGGGATATTTCCAAATTAAACGGAGTGAACAAATTTAATTTGAGTAAAATAAGGAGTTAACTGATTCAATTTGAGTAGAAAAAGGAGTTAACCGATTTAACTCATTTTTGATCAATAATGAACTGGAAATTTCCCTTTTTGAACTGAAGAGAGATTTTGTTGAGATATTTAATTTAATAAAATGAGATATGCTCTCATAATTGCTTTTTCTATTTAATTAAATAATCTTTAATTAATTAGAGACACTTTTCTTATTTAATTAAATAACTTCATTTAATTAATTAGGAATGGCTTCTCATTTAATTAAATAACTTTTTTTAATTAATTAGAAGTAAGTACTCTATTTAATTAAATAATTTCGTTTAATTATTTCAAAAAAAATTTGAAAGTAGTCAACTCAAGTCAACCGTGGTTAAATCTGGTCAACTTTTGGTCAAACATGATCTTTGCATATGTGAATATGAGCAAATGTGAGTATGAATTTCAGCAACAATTCGATGCAAATTCTCATTCAACCTTTCAAAATGAAGAGATGAGGGTCTCTTAAATAGACTTTCTTGGAATTCATCAACGGTTGAGATCGATTTCAATCAGCGGTCAAGATTAAAGGTGAAGTTCAGTCATAAAGGGAAATTTCTAAATTAAAGGGAGTTAACAGATTTAATTTGAGTAAAATAAGGAGTTAACTGATTCAATTTGAGTAGAAAAAGGAGTTAACTGATTTAACTCATTTTTGATCAATAGTGTATTGGAAATTTCCTGTTTTAAACTGAAGATAGATTTTGTTGAAATATTTAATTTAATAAAATGAGATATGCTCTCATAATTACTTTTTCTATTTAATTAAATAATCTTTAATTAATTAGAGACACTTTTTTTATTTAATTAAATAACTTCATTTAATTAATTAGGAATGACTTCTCATTTAATTAAATAACTTTGTTTAATTAATTAGAAGTAAGTACTCCATTTAATTAAATAATTTCGTTTAATTATTTTAAAATTCTTTTGGAAACTAGTCAACTCAAGTCAACCGTGGTTAAATCTAGTCAACTTTTGGTCAAACTTGATCTTTGCGTATGTGAATATGAGAAAATGTGAGTATGAATTCCAGCAACAATTAGATGTAAATTCTCATTCAACCTTTCAAAATGAAGAGATGAGGCTCTCTTAAATAGACTTTTCTGGAATTCATCAACGGTTGAGATCAATTTCAATCAGCAGTCAATATTAAAGGTGAAGTTCAGTCATAAAGGGAGATTTCCAAATTAAAGGGAGTTAACAGATTTAATTTGAGTAAAATAAGGAGTTAACTGATTCAATTTGAGTAGAAAAAGAAGTTAACTGATTTAACTCATTTTTTATCAATAGTGAACTGAAAATTTCTCTTTTTGAACTGAAGAGAGATTTTGTTGAGATATTTAATTTAATAAAATGAGATATGCTCTCATAATTACTTTTTCTATTTAATTAAATAATCTTTAATTAATTAGAGACACTTTTCTTATTTAATTAAATAACTTCATTTAATTAATTAAAAATGGCTTCTTATTTAATTAAATAACTTTGTTTAATTAATTAGAAGTAAGTACTCCATTTAATTAAATAATTTCGTTTAATTATTTTAATTTTTTTTTCGAAACTAGTCAACTCAAGTCAACTGTGGTTAAATCTAGTCAACTTTTTGTCAAACTTGATCTTTGCGTATGTGAATATGAGCAAATGTGAGTATGTATTCCAGCAACAATTCGATGCAAATTCTCAGTCAACCTTTCAAAATGAAGAGATGAGGGTCTCTTAAATAGACTTTGCTTGAATTCATCAATGGTTGAGATCGATTTCAATCAGCCTTCAGGATTAAAGGTGAAGTTCAGTCATAAAGAGAGATTTCCAAATTAAAGGGAGTTAACAGATTTAATTTGAGTAAAATAAGGAGTTAACTGGTTCAATTTGAGTAGAGAAAGGAGTCAACTGATTTAACTCATTTTTGATCAATAGTGAACTGAAAATTTCCCTTTTTGAACTGAAGAGAGATTTTGTTGAGATATTTAATTTAATAAAATGAGATATGCTCTCATAATTACTTTTTCTATTTAATTAAATAATCTTTCATTAATTAGAGGCACTTTTCTTATTTAATTAAATAACTTCATTTAATTAATTAAGAATGACTTCTCATTTAATTAAATAACTTTGTTTAATTAATTAGGATTAAGTACTCCATTTAATTAAATAATTTTATTTTATTCTTTTAAAATTCTTTTCGAAATTAGTCAACTCAAGTCAACTGTGATTAAATCTAGTCAACTTTTGGTCAAACTTGATTTTCGCGTATGTGAATATGAGCAAATGTGAGTATGAATTCCAGCAATAATTCACTGCAAATTCTCATTCAGCCTTTCAAAATGAAGAGATGAGTGTCTTTTAAATAGACATTCTTGGAATTCATCAACGGTTGACATCAATTTCAATCAACGGTTAGGATTAAAGGTGAAGTTCAGTCATAAAGGGATATTTCCAAATTAAAGGGAGTTAACAAATTTAATTTGAGTAAAATAAGGAGTTAACTGATTCTATTTGAGTAGAGAAAGGAGTTAACTGATTTAACTCATTTTTGATCAATAGTGAATTTGAAATTTCCCTTTTTGAACTGAAGAGAGATTTTGTTCAGATATTTAATTTAATAAAATGAGATATGCTCTCATAATTACTTTTTCTATTTCATTAAATAATTTTTAATTAAATCGAGACACTTTTCTTATTTAATTAAATAACTTCATTTAATTAATTAGGAATGACTTCTCATTTAATTAAATAACTTTGTTTAATTAATTAGAAGTAAGTACTTGATTTAATTAAATAATTTCGTTTAATTATTTCAAAATTCTTTTCGAAACTAATCAACTCAATTCAGCCGTGGTTAAATATGGTCAACTTTTGGTTAAACTTGATCTTTGCATATGTGAATATGAGCAAATGTGAGTATGAATTCCAGCAACAATTCGATGCAAATTCTCATTCAACCTTTCAAAATGAAGAGATGATGGTCTCTTAAATAGACTTTTCTGGAATTCATCAACAGTTGAGATCGATTTCGGTCAACGGTCAGGATTAAAGGTGAAGTTCAGTCATAAATGGAGATTTCCAAATTCAAGGGAGTTAACAGATTTAATTTGAGTAAAATAAGGAGTTAACTGATTCAATTTCAGTAGAGAAAGGAGTTAACTGATTTAACTCATTTTTTATCAATAGTGAACTGAAAATTTCCTTTTTTGAACTGAAGAGAGATTTTGTTGAGATATTTAATTTAATAAAATGAGATACGCTCTCATAATTGTTTTTTCTATTTAATTAAATAATCTTTAATTAATTAGAGAAACTTTTCTTATTTAATTAAATAACTTCATTTAATTAATTAGGAATGGCTTCTCATTTAATTAAATAACTTTGTTTAATTAATTAGAAGTAAGTACTCCATTTAATTAAATAATTTTATTTAATTATTTCAAAAATTTTGTCGAAACTAGTCAACTCAAGTCAACCGTGGTTAAATTTGGTCAACTTTTGGTCCTACTTGATATTTGCATATGTGAATATGACCAAATGTGAGTATGAATTCCAGCAACAATTTAATGTAAATTATTTTTCAAACTTTCAAAATGAAGAGATGGGGTTCTCTTAAATAGACTTTCTTGAAATTCATCAACGGTTGAGATCAATTTCAATCAACGGTCAGGATTAATGGTGAAGTTCAGTCATAAAATGAGATTTCCAAATTAAAGGGAGTTAACAGATTTAATTTGAGTAAAATAAGGAGTTAACTGATTCAATTTGAGTAGAGAAAGGAGTTAACTAATTTAACTCATTTTTTATCAATAGTGAACTGGAAATTTCTCTTTTTGAACGGAAAAGAGATTTTGTTGAGATATTTAATTTAATAAAATGAGATATGCTCTCATAATTACTTTTTTTATTTATGTTAGTGTATTTTTTTTATTTTTCCTATTTTGCTAAGTTTTTCCTACACTTCTAATAATCTTGCTTAGGTTAATAAAGCATGTCTTATTAGGTGAATGGTTGTGAGGTGTCACCTTCCTACATGTGAGCATCCATTAGCTATCTTGGGAAGATACTTTGCTATCTTTAGTCCGATAGATGGTTGCTCCTCATTGGTTGGTGTTGCCACCTCCTCCCTCTTCCTAGCCTATATAAGCATGCTACCTGGCTTGTATTTGGATCTCTTGTTTTTGCATCCTCTTAATGCTATTTTGCTTTCAGCATTTGCATTACTCTCTTGGAGACTAACTCTATGATGCTATTTTGATTTTGTATCATTTGCATTCATAGTTTAGATATTTACTCTTTGCACTAGTTTTCTGGGTTATTAATCTTTTCAGATTCTAACATGGTATCAGAGCTTTTCTATGTGCAAGAGTAGATTTTAGTTTCTTTATTTGAGAGATTTGGGAGGGGAAAATAAACTTTATTGTAGTTTTTTGAAAAACGAAGTATGCTCTTCTCTTGCATCTTTGGATGATCCTGAGAATCAGAAAAGTTTTGACAAAAATAGTTTTTCTCTGGGGTTTCAATCTCAAATCTGACAACCAACTTGCATATTTGGAGTTTTCAATCAGTTTTGCAGGTTCCAGCATGCCATTGATGGACTTAAGAAGCTGATCCAGCATTTGCATGTCATATTTTGGTTGCTAGGGTCATTTTTTAATTTTTGGAGCCGTTTTTTACTGTTAAAGGCGTCTGATTTACACTACAGCAACATCTTCTGTACATCAGCAAGAAAAATGCTTTCTGGGTTTTGTTCGCAGCCCCGAAAAACCATTTGGGTATCTTTTAGATTTTCCATGCAAGCTGTATATTTTTCAAAATTGAGCATGCAAAGCTACAGCCATACCCCTCTCCGTTGGCAGTCGCAGATTTGAATGCAGTTTTCAAATGTCTCGTTCTTGCTCATACAGACTCTGATTTTGATGATTCTTGTTATGAACTTGGCTATTTTTTTTTGCTCTATCCACTAGTGGAGTTGTTTTTTGATTTTCATGCATGAATTCTTCAGAAATTGCAGATTCTCAGCCGTGACTGTGCACAGTTCTCGTTTTGGAAACTTCGAAGGATCATAACTTTCTCATACGACCTCGTATCGAGGTGATTCTTTTTTTGAAAGTGCATGATTTTTTGAGTAGATCAGATTGGTGCTATTTTTTTTTTTGATTATTGTGCCCAAGTTTCACTTCTAGCATATGCTCTTCATGAGGGTTTGTAATGCATTGAAATCAAGAGCACTAAGTAATTCTTTCTAGTGGTAGTTGTAAATGCACTAAAATAAAGTGCCAAATCATATTTATTTGAGGGGGGGTTCTTTGATTGAGTAAAGAGGGGGGGGGCATTGTCGTGGCTGGGTTCTCTTCTTTTTAGCATTTCTTTGCATTTCTTCATCATGGATCAAACAAATATGCCCATCCTAACTCCATACAATTAATTTGAGTGGAAATCACGCATGAAAATTCACTTAAGGAAAGATGGATTAAATAGGATAACTATGGGACTTGAAACTGAACCTGCTAAAGATGAATATAAGTCTAAGTGGTTTAACAAATGTGATGAGGCATTTGGAACATTGTGTTTGTCTTTTCTCCTGACTTGCTATTTCACATTGAGTCTTTGGATACACCAAATGAAGTATGGACAAAGCTAGAAACACTATTTGGCACACAAGATTCAATGAGGGGTCATATGTTGGAAAATGAATTAGTAAGTTTGAGTCCAGGCAATTTCAACACAATCCAAGATTTCTTCACCAAATTGAAATCACTAAGGCTACAGTTAAAACAATGTGGAATTGAAAAGAAAGATGAACAACTGATTCTTAGTATTCTCTCTAAGCTAAGTTCAGAATATTCTGTGTTTGTCTCTACCTTCTATGCTATTAAGGGTGCACTTGGTACTCAATTCACCATGCCATCTTTAGATGATTTTGCTATCAATCTCACTCGAGAACAGGACAAGCTAATCCAGATGGGCATTCTTAAGTCCTCTAAGTCACATGCCTTGGCTACCAACCAAGGCACAAAAGAACAACAAGGACAAAGTACTAACAACAATGGTAAGGATAAGAAACAAAAGAATAGCGAGGAGAAGAAGGATCAGATGCCAGTTTCTTCAAAAGCAACTATTGATACACCATCTTCCAAGGGCGATAAACCTAAGAAAGAAAAGGTCAAATGTGCTTATTGTAAAAGACCTGGTCATGATGAACATAAATGTTTGCAGAAACAACTTGATCACTTGACATACATTCTTGAGAAGAATAATATCAGTGTTCCTAAGTCTATCAAACAAAGTTCTAATGAAGGGTCTAATAAAGAAAAAGAAAACAGCAAGGGGAAAGGAAAGGGCAAGGCCTTTTTTGCAGTTACTTCCTCACCATCCACTTGGGTTCTTGATTCGGGTGCTTCACACCACATGGCTTCATCTAAGGAAGAAATTGCATCCTTGGAGCAATGTACTATGCCTTCTATGTTGATGGGTGACAACACTCGTATTGAGGTGTGTGGGAGAGGGTCTGTTGATGTGGGGGATGGCACATTCCATGATGTTCCTTATGTACCCTCATTGAAAACTAATCTCCTATCGGGACACCAGATCACTCACACAGGTTTAGGCAAGCGGGTTGAGTTCACTCCTGATTCAGTGGAGATACGTGAGTTGCACAATGATTCTA
The DNA here is from genome assembly GCA_028749045.1 of Cupressus sempervirens. Classification (NCBI taxonomy): domain Eukaryota; kingdom Viridiplantae; phylum Streptophyta; class Pinopsida; order Cupressales; family Cupressaceae; genus Cupressus; species Cupressus sempervirens. The sequence goes on along the minus strand of CM053784.1, from coordinate 139,758,871 downwards.
CAATTGCAGTTGGGAGAGCAGATCATCAGTCAAGACTCTATATGTTTTCTCACCTTGTTCCTGATCCTCCTTTGACTGTTTTTCTCACTCACTCTAATGATGTGAGCAGATTATGGCATGAGCAGTTTGGCCATCTTAACTTCCACTACTTGCATCAGCTTAACCAGCAGAGCATGGTCACAGGGTTGCCTTCTACTTTGACATTGGAGTCACTTGGAATACATGATAGATCTTCTGATGGGTCAGATTCACTTGAGAAGTCTTCTACCTCCACTTTTGATGCAGAGAGTGATTCAGAGGACTCACCTCCTTCCTCTCCTAGTCATCATTCACAGGTTGATGATTCTCCTCTAGATTCTCCATCTTCTGGTCCACTTTGGGCTAGACAGACCTTGCAGTTTGCAGGTGATTGGGTTGGGGATCCATCAGACACCAAGCAAACTCGTTCACAATTCCAGGATGCTCAACATATCTTCATTGCTACTGCCTCAAATCCACAGTCCTTTCATGAGGCTTCTGGTATTTTTGAGTAGGATACAACTATGCAGGAAGAGTATAGTTCCTTGATGAGGAACCACACTTGGGATCTTGTCCCTTTTTCTAAGGGAAGAAAACTTGTTCGATGTAAGTGGATCAACTGGACAAAATTTGCAAGCTTTGCTGGAGGTGTAGGATGCTTCATCTTTTGGGGGGGCCACTTCCTCTCACTTGGAGTCCTAATTTTCTTTGGGGAGTCTCTTTTCTCTCTCTTTTGGGGGAACTTTATGTACATGGGTACCTCACCAGGCTTGACTTGTCGGGACCCATTTCTACATCCACCTAAGCTTCGCTTATGGGGGGGCATTAGTGTATTTTTTTTATTTTTCCTATTTTGCTAGGTTTTTCCTACACTTCTAATAATCTTGCTTAGGTTAATAAAGCATGTCTTATTAGGTGAATGGTTGTGAGGTGTCACCTTCCTACATGTGAGCATCCATTAGCTATCTTGGGAAGATACTTTGCTATCTTTAGTCCGATAGATGGTTGCTCCTCATTGGTTGGTGTTGCCACCTCCTCCCTCTTCCTAGCCTATATAAGCATGCTACCTGGCTTGTATTTGGATCTCTTGTTTTTGCATCCTCTTAATGCTATTTTGCTTCCAGCATTTGCATTACTCTCTTGGAGACTAACTCTATGATGCTATTTTGATTTTGTATCATTTGCATTCATAGTTTAGATATTTACTCTTTGCACTAGTTTTCTGGGTTATTAATCTTTTCAGATTCTAACAATTTAATTAAATAATCTTTAATTAATTAGAGACACTTTTCTTATTGAATTAAATAACTTCATTTAATTAATTAGGAATGGCTTCTCATTTAATTAAATAGTCGTGTTTAATTAATTAGATGTAAGTACTCCATTTAATTAAATAATTTTGTTTAATTATTTTAAATTTTTTTTTGAAACTAGTCAACTCAAGTCAACCGTGGTTAAATTTGGTCAACTTTTGGTCAAACTTGATCTTTGCGTACGTGAATATGAGCAAATGTGAGTATGAATTCCAGCAACAATTCGATGCGAATTCTCGTTCAACCTTTCAAAATGAAGAGATGAGGGTCTCTTAAATAGACTTTCCTGAAATTCATCAATGGTTGAAATCGATTTCAATCAACGATCAGGATTAAATGTGAAGTTTAGTCATAAAGGGAGATTTCCCAATTAAAGGGAGTTAACAGATTTAATTTGAGTAAAATAAGGAGTTAACTAATTCAATTTGAGTAGAGAAAGGAGTTAACTAATTTAACTCATTTTTGATCAATAGTGAACTGAAAATTTCCCTTTTTGAACTGAAGAGAGATTTTGTTGAGATATGCTCTCATAATTACTTTTTCTATTTAATTAAATAATCTTTAATTATTTAAAGACACTTTTCTTATTTAATTAAATAAATTCATTTAATTAATTAGGAATGGCTACTCATTTAATTAAATAACTTTGTTTAATTAATTAGAAGTAAGTACTCCATTTAATTAAATAATTTTGTTTAATTATTTCAAAAAAAATTTCAAAACTAGTCAACTCAAGTCAACCGTGGTTAAATCTGGTCAACTTTTGGTCAAACTTGATCTTTGCGTATGTGAATATAAGCAAATGTGAGTATGAATTCCAGTAACAATTCGATGCAAATTCTCATTCAACTTTTCAAAATGAAGAGATTAGGGTCTCCTAAATAGACTTTCTTGGAATTCATCAACGGTTGAGATCGATTTCAATCAACGGTCAAAATTAAAGGTAAAGTTCAGTCATAAAGGGAGATTTCCAAATTAAAGGGAGTTAACAGATTTAATTTGAGTAAAATAAAGAGTTAACTGATTCAATTTGAGTAGAGAAAGGAGTTGACTGATTTAACTTATTTTTGGTCAATAGTGAACTAGAAATTTCCCTTTTTGAACTGAAGAGAGATTTTGTTGAGATATTTAATTTAATAAAATGAGATATGCTCTCATAATTACTTTTTCTATTTAATTAAATAATCTTTAATTAATTAGAGACACTTTTCTTATTTATTTAAATAATTTCATTTAATTAATTAGGAATGGCTTCTCATTTAATTAAATAACTTTGTTTAATCAATTAGAAGTAAGTACTCCATTTAATTAAATAATTTCTCTTAATTATTTCAAATTTTTTTTCGAAACTAGTCAACTCAAGTCAACCGTGGTTAAATCTGGTCAACTTTTGGTCAAGCTTGATGTAATGCCCCGCCAAGGGTTCCAAAGAATTAACTTAGAATTTCACTAAGTTTAGTAGCATTTTTTTTTTGAAAATAAATACCATATATATAACTCATGCACAATAACGGAAGCAATAGCATTGTCCATCATAACATACATAACAGATTACATTCTTTAAGATCCCTTAACGTTGAATTACATACATAAATCCATGTAGTACAACATCCACATGAAATAATAATGATAAGGCTAATGTTTATACATTACATTTCAAATACTCAATCATCCACTGTACATGTCACAGGGTATGACAAGCTCAAAAAAATATACATACATAGAATAAGGTACATCATCCTATTCTAATCCATGATACATCAAAGTAGAGATAATCACATGATACAAAAACATATACATCTATCATAAAGATCAAACATAATAAACTAAGTGCATGATTCCTTCCAACTGTCAATAGCATCATTAGACCATCATGGATCCTAGCCATCCCTCCGTGCATAACATTCCAAATCACCGAAGAGATCATGGGTGTTACATAGTAGGAATGTCACTCCTAATATATAAAAAATCATATGTAGAAAGTAATCTAACATGCAAATAAAAGCATAATATAACATCATCTAACATATGCTAATCATCAATGAGAAATGATACTTATCCACCATCATGAGGGATGCATCAGCCACGATTTCTCAATGAATCTCAAAATGATAAGAGTGGAAAATACACTACCACCTGACCGCGTGGTACCTAAGTGGTCCACTCCCACCGTGCTAAGGAGATAATCTCAAGTCCCAAACAGGCTATCAAAATCACATACCACATATCTCTATAAGTCTAGGAATCCTAAAAGTATACTAACTCAAAGGTTCCAAACAAAAAATCTGACATCTAATCCCAGAGGCACACAATGACATATAGGAACCTACCATGCAAGCGGGAAAGTGTCATCGTAATTATCACGTACAAGTTACCTTGGCAGTTAGCTAAACTCCACGGGTCCATACTAATTTCATGCGGCAACTAGTATCCTCTCATACTGACGAGGCATACTACGGAATGCAAGGTCGCAACCATGTGTCTCACTACTCCCATCCTAGCCTGTACAAGCACTCAAGGCATGGGGGAGAACAAAAAACTTATCTTTTTAGGTTCATTCAGTTAGTATTAGGTGTGAATGTTATCACTTATTAATCCAACTTATAATGAGTTACCCTAGCAGCCTCTTAGGGCCCTGGCCCCCATTGCAAGCCACTTCCCGTCACTACATGCAGATATCCTACCCTAATGCTCATGGACTCATAAATCTCAAAATCACAAAAGATAAACCATAAAATCATCAAACATGCATAAAAGCATCAAATCTCCATGATCTAACATCCATAGAAAATCATGAACACAACAGCTCTCTATTGGCAACTGAAGTATCACTGATAATCAAATATCCAATGGTTCTCAATAACCAAAATATATATCTCAATCATACTGATCGAAGACTACAAAAATGATTGAGTCAAACATGACATCACCAAGAATAAATCCACATTTTAGTCCCATCATAGCGACTAAAAAAATAAACCAAGGATAACTGATCGATGACCAAAATAATGGTTAAGTCAAGTGTCTCATACATAAGAATCTCAAGTATAACAATCAATAATCACAACCAATACATAGAGCATTCCATCACATAACCATGGTTGGGTTTATAAAGATCGAGATTGAAACATCAGCATGTCACCACAATCACATAACCTCCAAGCCTCTGGTAGACGTCCTATACTGGTCAAAACTAGTCAACCCAAAACTCAAAATAATAGCATAAAGAATACACAATGTAAACACATGTTTTGGTTTTACAACTTGAATTTAAATGTAGAGATCTCAGTTTAAGTTTTCAAGTTTTAAGAATGAATGGGAAAACACTCATATTGTTTTGAATAAATAAAAGTTTTCCTTATTAGAATTAAAAATCCATTTTCCAATTTATAATATTTGTTTGATACATCCCCCACCAAACTATAAATTCCTTATTTAATAATTTAAAACAATTAAATTATTAAATAGTTGAAAGTTATTAAAGAGTCACCTTTATGAAAATAAATCTTCAATATAAATCATTGATCAAATAATAATAACTTAAATTTATAAATAACTTATTTACATATTACATATATATATATATATATACATACATATGAAAATATATTAATACGTTTTCATAAAATCGATTTAACAATTTCGATTGACACCATATTATATAGCAATGTGAATTGATTGTTTATAGACGTTTTAACATAACATATTTTTTTGCATAACATTAACATCAATTAAACCTCTCCAAAACTCTTGCTGTGGTACACAGTACCTATGGTCACAGGCACTGCGCCGATAGCGGGTACGTAGTACCCTTGTCGTCGTAGACTTGTGACGGCAAGTCTCTGCCTTTCGCAGGCGTAAGGTACGAATCGTGCCCACGGCATTATAATATACACTTGTTTCATGCAATATGAATCGCGATGCAATTTATTAAATTTCCCACTGCGATTTATCAATCGCTCAATTCGGTGCATTATATATAAATATACATAGGTATATATATATATATCAGTATATATATGTATGTATGTATGTATGTATGTATGTATATAATCAAATTTTATAATAGATCCATAATAAATATATACATATGCATATATATAAATATACATATATATATATATGTGTGTGTGTGTGTGTGTGTGTGTGTGTGTGTGTGTGTGTGTGTGTGTAGATCTGAATATATAACCATGTATGTTTTTTTTTTTTTTTTTCACAAAGATTATATCTACAATTATGAATGCATATAAAATTCTCCAATAAAATTAATCTACCCATATTGAGAATGCATATAAATATGAAACTTCTTAGAAGACATATGGAATACATGAAGAAGACAGGGAATGCGTGATGCGAAAATAACATAAGTAAAATCACAAGAATCTATCCAGATTCTGATGCTAAATCACTCTTCCTCAAAAAATCTGCAGAGCAAGCTCCTCCCTTTTTCAGAATTCTCGAGTCCTCCAATGCTCCAATTGCTCTCCCAACGCTGTGTCTAAGCTTCTATGAATGCCTAAATATAAAGAGCTTCCAGAAAACATCTAGAATGCTTCTAGAAACAGCTGGAAGGTGTCACCAACTAAGCATGGGTCTTTTCCAACCTTCACGATGAGCCATAGGGTTGTAGACACCATGTGCTTAATTGATGCACTAACCCCCGTGTTATTGACACATGAGAAATAGAGAAATGTGTTAATTCCCATGCAAGCTTATAACTCCAAATTTCTTTTTATATAATTTCTATTTAAATATTTATAACTTTCATTTTAACTTTATAACTTTTATTATTATTATTTATTTGTTACTTTATTATTATTTTATTATTATTTTTAATTTTAATTTCTAATTTTCTTTTAATTCTTTTCCCTCAATTAATTCCCATTCAATTAATTATAATCAAAATATCAAATAACATGATATTTTATATTAATTTCCTCAAATCATTAATTTATTAATTAAATCTATTTATTAAGACTTAATTAATAGATAATTCACCATAGACCTCCAAGATAGAATATGAAAACTCATCATAGAGAAAATCATTCAAAATCAGTCTAAAGGGTTAAAAATCACGAATTATGTCATCCGACACATTTGATGGGTAAAATATCCAAATACTTGTCCTACCTCACTAGGATAATTGGTTTAAGGGTTTGAGATTTGGACTTGAGAATTTATCTCCCTTCTCTTATCATTGAGATAGTATAATAGGTTACACTCATCCTGGCAATTTAGGGAAGTCGATACTTGGTACTTGCAACTTGCAGAAAAACTATGCATGTAAATACAATATTTATAATGCTAAGCTGAACAGACAATGGCAGGAAGTGGTGCATTGTGTAGATCTCGACTAAGCAGGTGACTACGACTCCCTTCCTTAACCACATCAGAAATGCCATACAATAAGAAAACACGCACACCATACACATGCAAGTATGGGGTAAGTATCCATAATAAAACACATAAGATAATAAACCATCCATCTAATCATCAATAATAACTGAAAATAATATAATGATCATCATGTATGCATGAAATGTAAAGTCTAAAGGATCTCATCTTATAACCATTGAATCCATAACATAATGTCTAATAATTTCAAAACAATACCACTAATCTATCAACATAAAACTAGTCTATCATAGTCTGATAATATTAACAATGTCCAGAAGAGATGTGAACGAGGGTAGGCACTACATCCACCCCCCCTTGGGTTAGGCTTACTCCTGGAAGCCTACAAACAAGTAGGGATATAACTCCCTCAATCTAGTTGCATCCTCCCAAGTAGCTGAAGAATCATCAGTAGGGTCCCATTGGACCCTTACCTGCTCAATGGTTCGACCCCTGAGGGTCAACCTCCGCTGCTCCAGAATACGAACTGGCTCCAAAGCCAGCTGCCTGTCCTCTACCTGCAACACATTCCAATCAAGAACATGTACAATATTGGGAATATACTGTCGAAGCACTGAAACATGGAAAACATCATGAATGTGAGCTAGGCTGGGTGATAGAGCAAGGCGGTAAGCAACCGGGCCAATCCTCTCCAAAATCTCGAACGGTCCCACAAAGTGAGGTGCTAGCTTAGAACCCTTTCCATATGGGATGGGACTCTTTTGCTGTCGCACTCTCAAGAAAACCTTATCACCCATAGAAAACTGCTTATCAATCCTATGAGCATCGGCATTCTTCTTCTGTCTATCCTGTGCCATAGTCAAATGCTCACGAATACGCACTACCTGTTGCTCCATATCACGAATCATCTCAGGTCCCAATAGGATGTGATCCTTAAGACTATCCCAACTCAATGGTGCACGAAAAGGACGCCCATATAATGCCTGAAGTGGTGCCATACCAATAGAACTATGATATCTGTTGTTGTAAGCAAACTCCACTAAGTAGAGGTAATCCTCCCAATGTGTCTGCCTATCCATCACATACATCCGTAACATATCCTCCAGAACCTGATTCACCCTCTCTATCTGACCATTAGTCTCTGGATGATATGCCAAACTGAAGTTTAACTGCGCTCCAAGCTCATGCCGCAGCGACGTCCAAAATGTAGATGCAAATATAGGATCCCTGTCAAAAATGATCTTTCTAGGAATACCATGTAATCTCACAATATCACGCATAAAGACATTAGCTACAGAAGCTACTGTGTAAGAAGACCTAATCGGTGAAAAATGTGCCACCTTAGTCAACCGATCAACAGTGACCATGATAGCATCATGACGTCAAACTGTCATAGGTAATCTTACTATGAAATCCATGGAGATGATATCCCACTTCTAAGAAGGAATAAGATTAGGCTACAAAAGTCCAGTCGGGTGCTAATGTTCTACCTTAACTCTTTGACACTCAAGGCACCTAGCCACAAAATCAGCAATATCTCGCTTCATCCCAGACCAAAAGAACAAATGTCTCAAATCAGCATGCATCTTCTTGACACCTGGATGTGCTGAGTACGGTGTACAATGGGCTTCTTCCAGAATCAAGGTGTGAATCTCATCCAAAAATGGCACATAAATCCTCCCCAAATGTCTTAAAAGACCATCTAATTCTCAAACGTAACTTGCAAATTGACCTTCCAAAGATCTTCCTAAATCAATCTCTCTACACACTTCCTGATACCATGAATCCATAGGAAGTACCTAAAGAATCTGATCCTCAAATCCACACTAAGAGTCATCGATGATGCCACATGTCTCCTGCGACTCAAAGCATCTGCCACCACATTCTCCTTACCCTAAATGTACTTAACCTCAAAATCATATTAGCATAGAAACTCCATCCATCACCTCTGGCGAGCATTCAAATTAGGCTGAGTAAAAATGTACTGAAGACTACGATGATCGCTATGTAGCTCAAATCTGTGTCCCAACAAAAAATGTCTCCACCTTGTCAAAGCATGAACTACTGCCGCTAACTCAAGATCATGTGTAGGATAATTTAACTCATGATCCTTGAGCTTGCGTGATTCATACTCAATCACCCGTCCATTCTGCATCAACATTGCCCCAATCCCTTCAAGAGAAGCATCTGTGCATACCATGAAATCACCTTCTAGATCAGGTACAACTAGAATCGATGCACTGGTCAAAAGCTCCTTGAGCTTCTGGAAAGCTTCCTCACATTTCTCTGTCCATACGAACTTCCGAGAGAAGTTCTAGACAAATCTACGATAATCACTAGCTAAACCCATGAAACTACGAATCTCTAACACATTAGTCGGTGTTGGCCAATCTATTATCACCTAAATCTTTGCAGGATCCACTGAAATACCATCACCTGAAATAACATGCCCATAATACTGAATCTCCATTTTGAAGAATTCACACTTAGCTGCATTGGCATAAAGCTGATTGTCCCTCAAACACTACAAAACCAATCGCAGGTGTTCCTCATGCTCCTTCTGAGTCTTAAAATATATCAATATGTCATCAAAAAACACGAGTACAAACCTGTCCAGATAAGATCGGAACACACCATTCATCAAACTCATAAAAATCAATGGAGCATTAGTCAATCCAAAAGGGTACAACTGTGAACTCATAATGCCCATAACGAGTTTGAAAAGCAGTCTTGTGAATATCTGCTTCCTTAATGCGAAGCTGGTGGTATCCTGACTTAAGATCAATCTTGGAGAATATTGTAGCTCCCTTGATTTGATTGAATAAGTCATCAATCCTAGGTAAAGGATACCTGTTCTTAATAGTCACCTTATTCAACTGTCTATAGTCAATACAAAGGCACAAAAAATTGTCTTTCTTCTCCACAAAGAGCACTGGAGCTCCCCATGGTGATACACTAGGTGGAATGCCCCCTTTGCCAGAAGTTCCTCTAGCTAAAGACGTAGCTCACCCAATTCCTGTGTCATCATGTGATAAGGAGCTTTGGAGATAGGCTCCGCTCCAAGAATCAGATTAATACTAAAGTCAAAGTCCCTCTTCAGAGGCATGCCTGGAATCTCACTTGAAAAAAATATCTGCGTACTCCTGCAAAATTGGGTGATCTAAAATCTCCCTCATGGGATCTTCTTCATCAAGATCATTGACCATAACAGCAAGTATCTGACATCCCTTCCGAAAACTTTGCTTCAATTGCATAGCAGAAATCATTCATAGAGATATAGGCCTCGGTATCCTAACTATCTGCACATCATTCCCTTGGTCATCTTGGCACATACTAATCTTCTTCCTGCAATCTATACTGGCTCTATGAGATCCAAGCCAATCCATGCCTAAAACCACATCATAGGAACCAAGGGGTATGATTCGAAGATCCACTGCAGTATCAAAGCTTCCTAAGCTAAGCCCACACTTATGAACTACAGAATCTGTGGAGACCTTAATGCCTGAGGCTAGTTCGACTTGCCAACCATGATCTTGCTTCACCGCATCTAGCTTACACTGAGAAACTATAGATGGTGAAATAAATGAATCTGTAGCTCCTGAATCAAACAATACTGAAAGAGATATACCTCTAATAGAACCTGTGGTCTCAACCACTGTTCCCTAATGATCTTCCTAACGCTGATCAACTACTGCAAAAACTCTATGAGCTCTACCTGCATCACCAATTGTAGGCTCTGAAATGGTAGGTCTAGGTCCTGAAAACTGAGGTGCTCGCTGAGGATACTGAGCTGCATAATGTCCAATCTGACCACATGAAAAGCATTCTATATTTTTTCAAGAACCTCTTCCCATAGGTGGTACATTTGATTGCTGGCGACTGTTTCTGCTCACAAAAGACTGGCTACTCTAAGCTGGCTGATTGGACTGATTCTGTTTATTGTGTTGAGCATTGTGGTTATTTTTGGTGTTAGCACCTTTGCCACTGCCTTGAGCTTGAGAATTCGATCCCTTCTGTTGTTGTGTCTATTGAGACTACTACTGATATTCTTTCTCCTTAGAGAAAGAAAAATTCTTTTTACCACCTAAATTGTAGTTGCTTTTAGATCCTGATGCCGATGGCACTCCTACAAAACCACCTTGACCAAGGTTGACACTTTTCTCAAATGGGATAGCTCGATGCACCGCATCCTTGAGGGTTTTTGGCTCAAATACCTTAACTCCCCCAATAATATGGTTATTCAAACCCCTAATAAAATGTTGTGTCAACTGAGCAAAATTTTCACTGAACCCTGAAAAAGGCATAAGCTCATAAAACTTACGCTCATACTCGGTCACTAACAAAGTGTACTGTCTAAGATTATGAAATTCATCAGCCCTTTGTTGTTTCCATTCCTCTGGTAGGAATCATTCATGGAAACTTTCTATGAATAACTCCCATGTAACATTGCTCATATCAATTCCCAACTTCTTCTCCTCTATCGTCCACCAAGTGGCCCCAAAATTTTCTAAATTAGTGATCACAAATCTTGCCTTAACATTGCTATCGAACTCCTGCATGGTAAAAATCCTATCGAGGGAAATAAGCCACTACTCGGCCACATAACCAAAACCTTGCCCATTGAAAGGCTTAACCTTGGACCTTGAAAGATCCTTCATCTGAGTGGACACAATGGACCTCTGATGTTCCTTCCAAGGACTTCTAGATCTGGGTGAATGCTCTTGTTCTTTCTGATGCACTTTAGGTTGTTCTTGAATAGGAGGTAGATGTTTTAGAATAGTTTGCATCATCTACCTCAAACTGACCTCGTCAGACTCAGCTTGGTCCTCTCTATGGCTCTCTTCCTGCTACCTACTAGAGTGCTCTTCCCTACTCTCTACATGAGCCGATCCCTCATGGGCAGACTCATGGACACTGATAGCTCTACCATGACCATGGCCTCTACCACGACCACTACCATGGCCTATAACAGAAGACCTAGTCCCAGATACCATCCTACAAAAGTACAAGGTACTAAGTTCAGTTCTATGTCTAGGTTTAAGTAAATTTTTTTGTTTTGAAACCAAGTATTGAAGTATGAAAAATATTCAAGTAACAGTTTGAGTCCTGTTTCAATTCACCTAGATCAAGTTTGGAAAGTTACACTTAATAGTTCATAGTTCTAGTTGTTCCAAAATACCTAAAGCTCCCAATGTAGAAACACAGGCTCTGATACTTGATCTTTGCATATGTGAATATGAGCAAATGTAAGTATGAATTTCAGCAACAATTCGATGCAAATTCTCATTCAACCTTTCAAAATGAAGAGATGAGGGTCTCTTAAATAGACTCTCCTAGAATTCATCAACGATTGAGATCGATTTCAATCAACAGTCAGGATTAAAGGTGAAGTTCAGTCATAAAGGGAGATTTCCAAATTAAAGGGAGTTAACAGATTTAATTTGAGTAAAATAAGGAGTTAACTGATTCAATTTGAGTAGAGAAAGGAGTTAACTGATTTAACTCATTTTTGATCAATAGTGAACTGGAAATTTCCCTTTTTGAACTGAAGAGAGATTTTGTTGAGATATTTAATTTAATAAAATGAGATATGCTCTCATAATTACTTTTTCTATTTAATTAAATAATCTTTAATTAATTAGAGACACTTTTCTTATTTAATTAAATAACTTCATTTAATTAATTAGGAATGGCTTCTCATTTAATTAAATAACTTTGTTTAATTAATTATAAGTAAGTACTCCATTTAATTAAATAATTTTGTTTAATTATTTCAAAATTCTTTTTGAAACTAGTCAACTCAAGTCAACCGTGGTTAAATCTGGTCAACTTTTGGTCAAACTTGATCTTTGCGTATGTGAATATGAGCAAATGTGAGTATGAATTCTAGCAACAATTCGATGCAAATTCTCATTCAACCTTTCAAAATGAAGAGATGAGGGTCTCTTAAATAGACTTTCCTGGAATTTATCAACGGTTGAGATCGATTTCAATCAACGGTCAAGATTAAAGGTGAAGTTCAGTCATAAAGAGAGATTTCCAAATTAAAGGGAGTTAACAGATTTAATTTGAGTAAAATAAGGAGTTAACTGATTCAATTTGAGTAGAGAAAGGAGTCAACTGATTTAACTCATTTTTTATCAATAGTGAACTGGAAATTTCTCTTTTTGAATTGAAGAGAGATTTTGTTGAGATATTTAATTTAATAAAATGAGATATGCTCTCATAACTACTTTTTCTATTTAATTAAATAATCTTTAATTAATTAGAGACACTTTTCTTATTTAATTAAATAACTTCATTTAATTAATTAGGAATGACTTCTCATTTAATTAAATAACTTTGTTTAATTAATTAAAAGTAAGTACTCCATTTAATTAAATAATTTCGTTTAATTATTTCAAAATTCTTTTCAAAACTAGTCAACTCAAGTCAACCGTGGTTAAATCTGATCAACTTTTGGTCAAACTTGATCTTTGCGTATGTGAATATGACCAAATGTGTGTATGAATTCTAGCAACAATTCGATGCAAATTCTCATTCAACCTTTCAAAATGAAGAGATGAGGGTCTCTTAAATATACTTGTAACGCCCCGTCAAGGGATCCAAAAGAATTAACCTAAAGTTTCACTAAGTTTGCTAAACATTTTTTAAATTTTAAAAGTAAGAATGTATAACATACACATCAAACACATAGTAGTGGAAGCAATAACATGTAATCATCAACAAACATACATCACAAATTACACCTTAAGGATCCCAAGACGTTGAGTCACATTTAAATTTAATTAATTCTAAGTCTAACAATTACCACATACATATTGAAAGGATAATCAAAAAGTCTCATGTCCATAATATACATTTGATCGGAATGCCTCTTGGCAATTTAATTCAGAATGCTCAATCATCCACTGTACAGGTCACAGGGTATGAAAGGCTTAAAAGAATATACATATGCAAAAATAGAAATACATCAACCTCCACGAATCCATGATACAAAGTACAGTAAAGATATATACAAAACTATTCACCATACTTGATACATCCATACATCCATAATGATAAAACATCTATCATAAAATCTAACCATCCATCATAATAATCCAAGAACATAGTGAAGGTAAATGCCAATCAAGAAAACTCTAGCCACAGTGACCACAGAATGGATCTCAATGGTAAGAGTAAAAGCACTACCACCCGACCGCGTGGAACCTAAATGGTCCACTCCCACCATGCTGAGGAGATAGTCTCAAGTCCCAAACAAGGTATCAAAACACAAAACACAAGTACTCTCTAAGTCTGGAAATCCTAAAAGTATGCTAACTCAAGGGTTCCTAAAAAGATCGACATCTAAACCCAGAGGTACCACAAGACACGTAGGAAACCTAATATGCAAGCGGGAAAGTGTCATCGCAAAAGTCACGTAGAAGTTACCCGAGCAATCCCTTAGGAATCCCGGGTCCCTACTGATCCTTGTGGCCACTAGTATCCTCTCGTACTGACGAGGCATACTATGGAGTGCAAGGTCGTAATCAAGCGTTCTCTCTACCCCATCCTAGTCTGTACTAGCACTCAAGGCATGGGAGAGAACATACAATTATCTTGTTAGGTTCATTTTCTCTCATTTAGTGTAAATATTTTCACTTATTAAAACAACTTACTCCAGGTAGCCTCTTAGGGCCCCGATCCCCATTGCAAGCCACTTCCCGACACTATACATAGATAACCTACCCTAGGCTCATGAAATCACAAATCAAAGAATCATAATAAAATCACCTCAGTCCTATATAAGCAACTGAAAAATATCATAAAAGATAAGCCACAAAATTACATCAGTTCTTCATGAGCAACAGATAAGCACCAAATAATAATCATATGACCACGAAAGTTTTCTATCAGCAACTGAAGGCATCAATGATAAATCACAAAATCCAATGGTTCTCTAATGAGCAACCACAAAGTAACCCAATAGTAAATTACAATACTGATCGAAGACTCCAAAATGGCCAAGTCAACACATGACATCATCAAGAACATAACAAACACTTTAGTTCTCTCAAGCGACTGAAAAGCAATCCAAGTATAACTGATCGAGACTCAAAAATGGTTATCAAATATAACTGATCGAGACTCGAAAATGGTTAAGTCAGGTATCTCAAATACATACACTTCAGCTTCACACAAGGAAACTGGAAAGTAATAACAAACAGTAATCACAAACATGTCATAGAGCATATCAACACATCACCAGGGTTGGGTTTAAAAGATCGAGATCAAAACAACATAACATCACATTCACATAATCCCCGAGCCTCTGGTAACAACTTAGGACTGGTCAATGCTAAGACAAAACCTAAACACCCCATAATACAGATAACACATAAAAATATAGAATAGTCTCACAATTTGATTTAATCTTAATAATATAATGTTAATTCAAATGTATGGGTTTCTATTCTCATTTCCAGTGTATAATTTAGGTACTTATGATTTACAATATATCCCTTAACCTATTCTTATATTTAATTAGGATCAAGCTAAAACCCTAATTTGGTTTTAAAACAATTTTCTATAATGATCTAAAGGCAAGATACTTGACAAAATAAATAGGTAATTAATCAATTTACAATTTTCATTTAACTATATTCATCAATGGTTAATTTTAATTAAACTAATGTTTAATTAAATTAACTAATGATAATCAACTAAGTTCTTATATTACCAACTCTAGAATTATCAATAATTAATAATTAATATAATTACTAATAATTTTATTAATTAAAATAAACTTATTTTAAATACATTATTATTTAGATAAACAATAATAAAACTTTGTTAATACTTTCATTTAAATAATAATTAAGAATTATTAATAATCTTATTAATAATTTTATTTAATAATAATTAATAATATCATTAAAACATTTTTTATAAATATTATTAATTAAAATAATAACTAAATACAATTAATATTATTAAAAATAATAATAATAATAATAATAAATAAATAAAACTTTATATCATTAATATAGGCCATCGACCTTTCAAATGGCCAGCGCGGCAGGCCTGCTGATGCAGGGCCTACAGCAGCCTGGCTGACGCAGTCCCTGCGCCAGCAGACTGCCGGCGGCAGTAATTAAAGGTAGGCACGGGGGGGTGTGGGTATTCCCGCCCCCTCCCATAAACATACAAAAAAAAATCATTTGTTTAAAATTTTATATTAATACTTTTCAAATATATTTAATTTTATAAACATTGTTTTAAACAATCTTCTTTTTCAATATATATATATATATATTTTAATAAATAATTGAAATTTTAATTTGATAGAACTAACCACTCAGATCTCTAAATTAAAATATTCCTTAAAAGAATATCGTCTCTTTTCAGTATAAAAATTTATATAACAAATTTCTTCTCTTTCATTTTAATAAAAAAATTTCAATCAAGATTTTCTTTTCTTTCAAAAGCTCTCCCTAGTTTAATTTGTAAAATTCTATCATCTAGAACGAGGGTTTCAAATTGATTTATTCTTCCAATTCTATTATATAGATGAAATACAATATAGTATCATAAGGTTCATAAGAGAGTGAAAGGATCAAACAGTGAAATCCAGACAATTCGGATTGATAATCCACAAGCACGAAGAAGACAAGATTATCAAATTGCATAATTCAATCCGTGATCAAACACAAGACCCTACCTCAACCTGATGCTATTATGCAATCTCCAAAAACTGTAAGAGAATTCGCTCCTCTTCAATAACCTTCTTCTGAAATTTGCTTCCAAAAGTTGTCTCCCCCAAATTCCTTATCTAAATTCATGTCCTCCTAGAATGAACCCCCAAAGTTGTAATAAGCAATTTTCTCCTCAAATCGGGGCACTAATTGTGCGTTCACTCGAGAAGACTCTTTGCACAACTGAGTTAACTCCCAAATTAACCTTTATTATCTTTTCTTTTATTTTGCATTTAACTTTCATGCACATTAAGTTGAATTATTAAATAACTTTATTTAATAGTCCACTTGACTTCTATTTTAAATTAATTTATTACTTTAATCTCATGTGCACTTCATGAAATTAAAATAACATTATTAATTTTTATTATTTAATCTTTTAATTTAATTCTCATATTTAAACTCATGCTTAGATCATGCGATCTAGAATTCTTAATAATTTTATATCTTTCAACTTTTAATTTATTTTAGAACTTAATTGATAACATAATTAATTAATTTAAATAACAATAATATTTAGCATTTATTTAAAAATGAACTCCAAATATATTATTATTAAATTAAATAGATATTAACCTGTTCTAAATTTATCTTTGAACTTTAATTTCCAAATTTAATTCTTTTATTTAATTAATTTCTCAATTAATTAAATATTAAAGACATCATATTAATTCTCCATTAAATTAAATCATTAATTAATCTTTTTAATTAGACTTAATTAATAGAAAACACATCAAGGACTCATATAACAACATACGAAAACCCATCATAGAAAAATACATACTAAATCAAACAAAAAGGGTATAATCCCGAAATTACATCATTTGATGCATTCGGAGGGTACTTAACTCAGATACTTGTCCTAATTATCAATTAGGACAATTGGCTAAAGGGTATAGAATTTGGACTTAAGAGTTTCTCTCCTCTCTCTTACCATTGAGATAATGCGATAGGGTACGCTCATCCTGACAATTCAAGGAAGTCAATACCCGGTACCTGCAACCTGCATAAAATCCACACATGTACAAACACAATATTCTAAGCTAAATAGACAATGGTAGGAAGTGGTGCATCGTGTAGATCCCGACTAGCAGGTGACTACGACTCCCTTCCTTAACCACATCAGAAACACCATACATAAATAAAACAAACACGCACACCATAGACATGCAGTATGGGGTAAGTATCCATAACAAAGCACATGTGATAATAAGCCATCTAACTAATCATCATTGATAACTGAAAACATTGAATAATCATGCTACATGCATGAAATATAGAGTACCAAGTAATCTCATCATATAATAAACTGAGTGTAAAATAACATCTGATAATCTCTAAAATAATAATACTAATCATCAAACATAAATTGGCGTAAAAGAGCTTGGCAATGATAACAGAAATGCAACTTAGGGGTAGGCACTACAATACTTTCCTGAAATTCATCAATGGTTGAGATCGATTTCAGTCAACGGTTAGGATTAAAGGTGAAGTTCAATCATAAAGGGAGATTTCCAAATTAAAGGGAGTTAACAGATTTAATTTGAGTAAAATAAGGAGTTAGCTGATTCAATTTGAGTAGAGAAAGGAGTCAACTGATTTAACTCACTTTTGATCAATAGTGAACTGAAAATTTCCCTTTTTGAACTGAAGAGAGATTTTGTTGAGATATTTAATTTAATAAAATGAGATACGCTCTCATAATTACATTTTCTATTTAATTAAACAATCTTTAATTAATTAAAGACACTTTTCTTATTTAATTAAATAACTTTATTTAATTAATTAAGAATGGCTTCTCATTTAATTAAATAACTTTGTTTAATTAATTAGAAGTAAGTACTCCATTTAATTAAATAATTTCGTTTAATTATTTCAAAATTCTTCTTGAAACTAGTCAACTCAAGTCAACCGTGGTTAAATCTGGTCAACTTTTGCTCAAACTTGATCTTTGCATATGTGAATATGAGCAAATGTGAGTATGAATTCTAGCAACAATTTGATGCAAATTCTCATTCAACCTTTCAAAATGAAGAGATGAGGGTCTCTTAAATAGACTTTCTTGGAATTCATCAACGGTTGAGATCGATTTCAATCAGCGATCATGATTCAATGTGAAGTTCAGTCATAAAAGGAGATTTTCAAATTAAAGGGAGTTAACAGATTTAATTTGAGTTAAATAAGGAGTTAACTGATTCAGTTTTTGTAGAAAAAGGAGTTAATTGATATAACTCATTTTTTATCAATAGTGAACTGAAAATTTTCCTTTTTGAACTAAAGAGAGATTTTGTTGAGATATTTAATTTAATAAAATGAGATATGCTCTCATAATTACTTTTTCTATTTAATTAAATAATCTTTAATTAATTAGAGACACTTTTCTTATTTAATTGAATAACTTCATTTAATTAATTAGGAATGGCTTCTCATTTAATTAAATAACTTTATTTAATTAATTAGAAGTAAGTACTACATTTAATTAAATAATTTCGTTTAACTATTTCAAAAGAAATTCAAAATTAGTCAACTGAAGTCAACCGTGGTTAAATCTGGTCAACTTTTGGTCAAACTCAATCTTTGCGTATGTGAATATGAGCAAATGTGAGTATGAATTCCAGTAATAATTCGATGCAAATTGTCATTCAACCTTTCAAAATGAAGAGATGAGGGTCTCTTAAATAGACTTTCCTAAAATTCATCAACGGTTGAGATCGATTTCAATCAGCTGTCAGGATTAAAGGTGAAGTTCAGTCATAAAGGAAGATTTTCAAATTAAAGGGAGTTAACAGATTTAATTTGAGTAAAATAAAGAGTTAACTGATTCAATTTGAGTAGAGAAAGGAGTCAACTGATTTAACTCATTTTTTATCAATAGTGAACTGGAAATTTTCCTTTTTGAACTGAAGAGAGATTTTGATAAGATGTTTAATTTAATAAAATGAGATATGCTCTCATAATTACTTTTTCTATTTAATTAAATAATCTTTAATTAATTAAGAATGGCATCTCATTTAATTAAATAACTTTGTTTAATTAATTAGAAGTAAGTACTCCATTTAATTAAATAATTTCATTTAATTATTTCAAAATTCTTTTTGATTCTAGTCAACTCAAGTCAACTATGGTTAAATCTAGTCAACTTTTGGTCAAACTCGATCTTTGCGTTTGTGAATATGAGCAAATGTGAGTATGAATTCCAGCAACAATTCGATGCAAATTCTCATTCAACCTTTCAAAATGAAGAGATGAGGGTCTCTTAAATAGACTTTCCTAGAGTTCATCAACGGTTGAGATCGATTTCAATCAACGGTCAGGATTAAAGGTGAATTTCAGTCATAAAGGAAGATTTCCAAATTAAAGAGAGTTAACAGATTTAATTTGAGTAAAATAAGGAGTTATCTGATTCAATTTGAGTAGAAAAAGGAGTTAATTGATTTAACTCATTTTTTATCAATAGTGAACTGAAAATTTTCGTTTTTGAACTGAAGAGAGATTTTGTTGAGACATTAAATTTAATAAAATGAGATATGCTCTCGTAATTACTTTTTTTATTTAATTAAATAATCTTTAATTATTTAGAGACACTTTTCTTATTTAATTAAATAACCTCATTTAATTAATTAGGAATGACTTCTCATTTAATTAAATAACTTTGTTTAAATAATTAGAAGTAAGTACTCCATTTAATTAAATAATTTCGTTTAATTATTTTTAAATTTTTTTTGAAACTAGTCAACTCAAGTCAATCATGGTTAAATTTGGTCAACTTTTGGTGAAACTTGATCTTTGCGTATGTGAATGAGCAAATGTGAGTATGAATTCCAGCAACAATTCGATGCAAATTCTCATTCAACCTTTCAAAATGAAGAGATGAGGGTCTCTTAAATAGACTTTCCTGGAATTCATCAACGATTGAGATCGATTTCAATCAACGGTCAGGATTAAAGGTGAAGTTCAGTCATAAAAGGAGATTTCCAAATTAAAGGGAGTTAACGAATTTAATTTGAGTAAAATAAGGAGTTAACTGATTCAATTTGAGTAGAAAAAAGAGTTAACCGATTTAACTTATTTTTTATCAATAATGAACTCGAAATTTCTCTTTTTCAACTGAAGAGAGATTTTGTTGAGATATTTAATTTAATAAAATGAGATATGCTCTCATAATTACTTTTTCTATTTAATTAAATAACTTCATTTAATTAATTAGGAATGGCTTCTCATTTAATTAAATAACTTTGTTTAATTAATTAGAAGTAAGTACTCCATTTAATTAAATAATTTTATTTAATTATTTCAAAAAAATTTTGAAACTAGTCAACTCAAGTTAACCATGGTTATATTTGGTCAACTTTTGGTCAAACTTGATCTTTGTGTATGTGAATATGAGCAAATGTAAGTATGAATTCCAACAACAATTCGATGCAAATTGTCATTCAACCTTTCAAAATGAAGAGATGAAGGTCTCTTAAATAGACTTTCCTAAAATTCATTACCGGTTGAGATCGATTTCAATCAGCGGTCAGGATTAATGGTGAAGTTCAATCATAAAGGGAGATTTCCAAATTAAAGAGAGTTAACGGATTTAATTAGAGTAAAATAAAGAATTAATTGATTCAATTTGAGTAAAAAAAGGAGTTAACCAATTTAACTCATTTTTTATCAATAGTGAACTAGAAATTTCCCTTTTTGAACTGAAGAGAGATTTTGTTGAGATATTTAATTTAATAAAATGAGATATGCTCTCATAATTACTTTTTTTATTTAATTAAATAATCTTTAATTAATTAGAGACACTTTTCTTATTTTGTAATGCCCCACCAAGGGATCCAAAGAATTTTACTAAGTTTGCCAAACATTTTTTTTTTTTAACATGAAAGATAAAACTATTCATAACATTTGTGAAAGCAATAGCAACAATTCAAATGAAAATAAACATAACATATATACATAACAGGCTACATTCTATAAAGATCCATTAACGTTATATCACATCTAAATTAACTATTTATCTAACATCCACCATTAAGAAATAACAATGATACATCCAATGTACTTAAACAATATACAAGAGTCCTTTTGTAATTATATTTTAGTTTAGATCAATCATCCACTGTACATATCACAGAGTATGAAAAGCTTAAAAGAATAAACATCTAAGTAAATAAACTACATCATCATCATCTAATATTAATCCATGATGCAATAACATAAATAAAATCACATATCATACATGATACATCATCATAAAAGATATAAACATCCATCACAAAAGATAATCATATATCACAAACAAAATAACTAAGTGCATGGTTCCTCCCAACCGTAAACAGAATCATTAGACCATCGTGGATCCTAGCCATCCCTCCGTGCGTAACATTCTAAAGCACCGAAGATATCATTGATATTAACATAGTAGGAATGTCACTCCTAAAACATCCTACTAACATGCAAAGTAAAGCATAATAAATCATCAACTAACATATGCAAAGTAAAACAAATCATCAATATAAGAAACACACCAGTAAATACATCCATCATAAGGTATATTATCTATCATAATGCTCCAAGAACATAATGAAGAATAAATACCAACCAAGGGTACTCCAACCTCGGTGTCTCGGACAGATCTCAAATGATAAGAGTGAAAATACACTACCACCTGACTGCGTGGAACCTAAGTGGTCCACTCTCACTGTGCTGAGGAGATAATCTCAAGTCCCAAATAGGATATCAATTCACGTAGCACAAATCTCTATAAGTTCAGGAATCTTAAAAGTATACTAACTCAAAGGTTTTATCACACAAAATCGACATCTAATTCCCAGAGGCACACAATGACATCTAGGAAACTTACTATGCAAGTGGAAAAGTTTCATCACATTTATCACGTACAAGTTACCTTGGCAGTTAGCTGAACTCCACGGGTCCATACTGATCTCATGCAGCTACTAGTATCCTTTGATACTGACAAGGCATACTACGGAATGCACGGTCGCAACCATGCGTTCTCACTACTCCCATCCTGGCTTGTACAAGCACTCAAGGCATGGGCGAGAATGTTAAAACAATTATCTTTTTAGGTTCATTTAATCCCCATTTAGTGTGTAAATGTTATCACTTATTAACCAAACTTACAATGAGTTACCCTGGCAGCCACTTAGGGCCCCGACCCCCATTGCAAGCCACTTCTCGACGCTACAAGTAGATTACCTACCCTAAGCTCATGGAATCATAAATCACCACAGTCCTGTACAAACGACTGTAAAGAAAATCCAAAAGATAATCCATAAAAAGAATCATCAAATATCTATGATAAAAGCATCAAATAACCACAATAAGAATCATCAAATCTCCAAGATAAGAATCATCAAATCTCCATGAGCATTTGAAAAAGCATCCATAGAAAATCATAACCACAACAGTTCTCTATTGGCAACTGAAGGCATCATTGATAATCATAAGTATCAATTGGTTCTCAATAACCAAAATATATCTCAAGATAAATGGTTCTTAACAAGCAACCAAGAATATCTCAAAATCATACTGATTGAAGACTCCAAAATGGTTGAGTCAAACATGTCACAACATGACATCACCAAGAAATAAATCCATATTTCAGTCCCATCATGGCGACTAGAAAATAATCTAGGGATAATTGATCGATGACTCAAAAATATGGTTAGCTCAAGTGTCTCATACACATACATCTCAACTTCACACATGAAGACTGATGAACAATAACAATCATTAAATACAAACATTTTATAAAGCATACGATCACATTACCATGGTTGAGCTTATAAAGATCGAGATCAAATAAGATCAATATGCCAACACATCTCATAACCCCCGAGCCTCTGGTAACAACCTAGGACTGGTCAACACTAGTCAACCCAAAACTCAAAACAAGAAGCATATAGAATACACGATGCAAATATATGTTTTGGTTTACTAAATTCACATAGTTGAATAATGTGTAGGGGTTTTCAGTTTTCTATTTGCAAGTATACTTTCAATTCTATAAGATTTATCATTTGACCTACACGTCAACCCATTTATTCCCCAATAGCATTATCCTTCCATTATTAAGAATTACATTCTAAGAATAACTTAAGGATAAATATTTTCTCATTAAATCATTTGCTTTATTCACTAAGATCCATAGTACTAATTGATCAACTCTTCCTTAATGTTACTTCTACATTTCAACATAATCAAAGGATCATTATCCATTATATAAAAGAACCAATTATTGTTAGAAGTTGTAATCTTTCCTTGGTTTATTTATAAACCAAGGTTAGAACTCCTTTCTTTATTGTTGTAATATATTAAGATATAAGCCAAGGTATCCTAATATATTTATTTTTTGTCCTTTTTCCACTACATCTTATTTTGTCATCTAGTGGAATATGTGAGGACAAATATATATTGTAATTTCTAATTTTAGATTATTCCTCCTTAAGAGGAATCTCACACTTGGCATCACACACTTATGAATGGTGGCATTCATAGACATGGGAGTTACATTCCAACTCCTCTCTCTCATCTCTATTTAAGAGATGACCCTCTTCTCTCATTTAACAATGAGGTTTCTTCCTCTTCTCAATTATTGTATGAGCATTGCTCTCTATCTCTCTCTCTCCTCCTTCTTAGGCTTTTGATGCCTCATTCATAATATCACAAGGGGTTTTCTTTGCTTTCCTCTTTCCAAATATCTTGTCTCATGGTGTTGGAGCTTGAAGCTTTCTCTCTCCTATTTTATGGTAATATCTTTTCATGCATTTACTCACTTAAATTCTTTCCTGGTATTGTTTATTTACAAATTTCTTTTTCCATTTCTAACATGGTATCAGAGCAGTTTAATCTTTGTTTTGAGTGTTTGCATGAAGGTACAATTCGAAGGAGACTCTTTAGAGAGATTTCACTAATTTCTTCTTTAATCTTCTTAAGATGGAAGAAATTGAATTTTTTTTGAGTTTGGCTGGTTTAGCGCCAAACCCGTTTAACTTTTGTTTGCTCTAATTTGTGTAGGTTACTTCTTATTTTCTTTTAGTTTTCATCTAACCCCCTTTGGAAGGCTTGCCGCCAAAGGGTTTCCATTATTAGCAACTCTGTGCTCTTTCTTTCTCTTTTGCCTCCATATACTATTTTTTTTATCAAATCATATTTTAGCCAGGGTAGCTTGTTTTTCATAAACTCGGCCTTTTGCAGTAGCTGTTTTCTTTGGCGAATATGCTCATCGCTTTTCCTAAAAGCATTGCTGTGGGTTTTTACCCATTCTACAGCTTCAAATATGTGGCGAATCCCTGAATCTTTTATGCTTGTAGAAGTCTAATATTTGTATTTTCTATATCTTTCAACCTGTTTATACAGCTTTGTAATGTATATCTCTCACCCATTCCCTTCCACTATCGTTCTTGTTTCATACTTTTCTTGTCTGAGGATTTGATAGCGGGATCTCATCCTTTCTTCTGCCACCTGCCGTCTCACTCCGGCTATGGCCTATCGGTGTTTCATCAGCCTCGTTAGCAATGACCCGCATTGTTTCATTGCTTCTGCAAGCTATTTACCAGCAACCGGATCAAACAGCGGCTTCTTCGGCTCCCTTCCGTCTAACTTTTCCTGTGTAGATCTTTTATAAAGACCAGACTTTTTATTTTTTGGCGGCGGCATCTTATCCTTACCTGTCAGAAACTCTGAATTTGGCATTCGACAAGTCCCGCAACAGTCTCGGGAACCACCCAACTCTGTCGAGCGGCTTGCCTTCGATCTAAAGCATTCGATTAAAAAGTAAAGTTCATGCTATGCAAGCCCTAGCAAATTTTTGTCCCCCGGAGTTTACAGATCGGTCTATGGATGGAGAGTTTCATAGATCGAGTAGTGCTCTTCAGCTGTGGATAGATCCGGCCAGCAACTAGCTTAAATTTGTCTTTGGAATGATCTGTTGTATATAGGAAGGCGAGATAGAGTTTGTATTTTTCTCTCCGTCTGGTGAATCTGACCTGGCTTTCCTTGTAGGCTAATTTAGCTGTACATTTTTTGGTTTCTTTTTGGGGAAGTCCCTATCAAAGGGAAAAAATGTTTCTTACAATCCATGAATGCTGCTTTGCTTATTTTGGGCACTTGTATTCCTTGTATTGATCTGATTGGATTTGCAGGCTACCATAGTTATCAGTGTTCAGTATAACATCCACATACACTACAAGGCTCTGGATGCTCTGGACCTCCTCACATCCTTTTAAAAAATGTCTTTTTTGAGCTATCAAATAGCATACAAAAATCACTTGGTAAATAGTCAATTACAGTATTTGCTCCAAAGCTAAGAGCACTCTAACTGCTTTTCATGTTTTTTGTCCTTTGTGGGGCGAAACAGTGGCGGAGTGGCCATGGAAAGGCTAATAAAAAAGATGGGTAAAATATTAACATGCAGAGGAACGCGTGGAAGCAGATTGCTGTGGGATTTGAGCATTAATTTATCGAAAAAGACACAGAAAATGGAGCTTCTACCCCCTATTTTTTGCCTCGAAAAAATGAGCTCCCGCACTTTCTCAGACAGGCCCACCATTAAAGGTCATGAAGATGATCTTCAGGTAATTGAGGAAGGGGAGCTGTGTTTGGGGGGGCATTTTCTGTGGTGACTGCGATGATTTTATTTGGATTCATCAGTCTATTCCTGAAATCTATTATTTTTAGTAATGTTTTCTTATCTTTTCATGCAAGATTCTTTTTCTTTTTTTAGCTCTTGACAGAGGTATCATTTATTTTTATTATTGCCTCTTGTCAACCTATTTTTGGCAGGTAATCATTCATTGTCAAGCTTTTATTCAAACTTTTTTTAGAAAAGTTTCTTAACTCTTTTTAGTATATTCTTATCTGCCAGATCTGACCTCTATCATTAATTACTAAACTTTTTTAGTTATATCTTTCTTAATGTTTTATTTCAAAAAATTCTTTTTGAATCACTTCCAATCTTGAAGGCATAGTATGAGAAAAATGGGGAGATCTTTTCTTGCCCCATGACTTTACGTTCTTATTACCTTGAGGTTATATTTTTGAACCAAGGTAAATATTGTGACTTTTTATAAATTGTGACTTTCCAAAATATTAAGTATGGAAAGGTGATTATTTTCTTTAACCAATTTATTTTCGTATATTTATTTGAGTATATATGGGGGCCCACATATATGCCTAGATAAATATATAATTTATGACTATAATGATTCAGAAATTCATATATACTTTTGCAATATGAATTAAGTACTCATGTTTACCCTCAATGGAGTTTTATACCTGATATCTATATTTAGTTGATCTTCCTTAAATCATTTTACTTAATTGGATTATGAGTAATCTTACACATTTGCCTTCATTTTGATATTTTCTATAGCATCGTTCTATGCCCATGTTGGCACTTTATGGTTTTATACCATTGATATACATGATTTATATGATATTTGTTTTGAGTTGCATAGGGAGCTTAATATTTTTTCAAGGTTAACTATGTAGGTCCCCTCAGTTTAACTGATACATAGTTTCCTTATCTGGCCCATGGAGTATTCCTCTATCCTATATTGGTATGCACTCATTTTATATGGAGTTTCCCTCCATTTGATCCTATCTATTCCATTTTGATAGGATAATATTTTTATGGAGTTTCCCTCCATTTGGTTCTATTGGTTCCATTTTGAAAGATTGATATTTATGGAGTTTCCCTCCATGTTGTTCCATTTTGTTCCTCAATGAAGAGGATACTATTATTGGAGTTTTCTCTCCAAATTCAGATGATTTGATCCAATTTGAAAGCAATATGTTGTTATATCCTCATAATCCATTCTTTTGATTATCCTAACACAAATCATGATAATTCTACTTTGATCAGCATGTCTCTCCTTTATGTTATTTTCATATATTAATGTGATAATAATCTGCATACTTTATTGCCTAGATCGTGGGTCATGTAGGTGATGGAGTCATGACCCATTCACCTGTAGTGGGATGACTCATTAGTGGACTGTCTATATCCACATGATTGATGCAATGTTGATGCACATATCATTAGTTGGCCTTGTTTGTGGTGATTTGTGCATTAGTATAATATTCTTTTCATGAGACCATTGATCAAGCTTTTTACTCAATTTGTCCTTGTTGACAATTTTTTGAGCACATAATTTATCTTGATATCAGGTTATCTCCATTATTTTGTGGTAACATATTTTACTCATTGTTTCTCTATGAGAATTTTATTATCCTTATTCACAAGGATTTCGAATTTGCATATATGATGGCATTCTACTTGTGGATATTTGTCTTGTTGTTCTCTTTTTTTTCAGATGATCCATCAAGGAACCTTCTTGGTTTTCCACATATGAAGAGGTGTCTATGCTTCCACTTGATCACATTCAAAGGACTCGTGTACTTCTCCTGGATCTACAAATGTTCCATATGGCTTGAAGACAATCAAATTACTTCATATTGAAGATTAAGTTGCAGATTTTTGTAAAAATTATGGGTTTAATACCATTTGATGTAATTACCCCAAGTAAAGATTAAAGGGGGGTGTTAGAAGTTGTAATCTTTCCTTGGTGTATTTATAAACCAAGGTTAGAACTCCTTTCTTTATTGTTGTAATATATTAAGATATAAGCCAAGGTATCCTAATATATTTATTTTTTATCCTTTTTCCACTACATCTTATTTTGTCATCTAGTGAAATATGTGAGGACAAATATATATTGTAATTTCTAATTTTAGATTATTCCTTCTTAAGAGGAATCTCACACTTGGCATCACACACATATGAATGGTGGCATTCATAGACATGGGAGTTACATTCCAACTCCTCTCTCTCATCTCTATTTAAGAGATGACCCTCTTCTCTCATTTAACAATGAGGTTTCTTCCTCTTCTCAATTATTGTATGAGCATTGCTCTCTATCTCTCTCTCTCCTCCTTCTTAGGCTTTTGATGCCTCATTCATAATATCACAAGGGGTTTTCTTTGCTTTCCCCTTTCCAAATATCTTGTCTCATGGTGTTGGAGCTTGAAGCTTTCTCTCTCCTATTTTATGGTAATATCTTTTCATGCATTTACTCACTTAGATTCTTTCCTGGTATTGTTTATTTACAGATTTCTTTTTCCATTTCTAACAATTATCAATCTTCGAATAAGAAGAAGATAAATTTATTTATCTCAATATATTAACATAGGTACACCATCCATGACCTATTACATCTTATTAGTTTTCAATTAGAAACTTAATTAAGTATTACTAAAGTTTGATTCTTTTAATTTAATCGTTATTATCGTTGACAACCATATAATATCTAAAGTCATAATTCAAGTCATAAGAATAAGACCTATCAACTTGATATCAATATTTCTACAATCTTATTAAAAGAATTAAATCTCCATTACATAACTTAAATATTAATTAAATCTAATTAACTTTAGTTAATTGATTTAATTAATAATTTCACAACCAAACCATCAACCCAATGAATATTAATTGACTAATAACTAAAAGTCAGCCATACACAAATATTCATGTTCATAGTTCAATAATAATAACTTGCTAATATTCAATGACAAGCTATATTGGAAATCTTATTAATAGATCCCATTCATCATTCTTTATGAATACTAATGTTTCTTTAATTAATTCGTATTGATGATAGTCATCTCAAGATAAATCTCAATCACATAACTCAATGAATATTGATTAAAAATCAATCATACTTCAAACCAAAAACTAATATCTTTTTACAAAATTTTAATCATTAAATAATCTTCACTAGATTATCTCTAATCAAATTTGTTGATGTCTATTTAAACTATTATTTATTAATAGTTTGCTAGTCCTTACAAACATTAATAAATAATGAACTCCTCAAACTATACATACTCGATCTATAGAATCCTTCCATAAACTCATTAGTTAATATTTGGCTAACTCTTGACTCCATTAAGGTATTCAAACGTATTAACCAATAACATAATAATTCAATCTTAATCCAATATCATTTAGAGTTTTTAAATTTAAATCAACATAATATAAATTATCATCTTACAATTATTTAATCAATATTAAAATCAACCATTAGACTCCATTTTCTAATTGTTTTAATAATATTTTGTCTATATAAAAGTTGTTTGAAAAAGATCCTTATCACAAACCAATAAGACTCATTGTAGATTTTAACATGAATAATTTTCAAATTCTTAGCATTATCATCTTCATTAAACAATTCTCAAATTGTTTAATAGTATTCAATATACATTATAAAAAGTCCACTATATAAACCATATTAAAATCTCTTTTCTTTTAATTTTTTCTCACTTAAAAATTCATTTATTTAAATTCACTAATAATTAATTACACTTCTTCTACTATTAACTAATCTTAATTAAATTTGATTTAATTAGATTAGATAATAAATCATATAAAACTAATGCATATTAATAAGATTATAATAAGGAAAGATTACAATAATATCTTTAATTCATTTCATGCTTTGATATATTATTTTTATGAAGTTAAAGCATAAAGAACTCTTGGTTATGGGAAATGGAGAAATATCTGTTCTTGAATAAAACAATCACAGTACGACGGTCATATCCCCTAAATGAATTGTTGGATCGAGCTAAAATTTAAATATGTTGGAGAGGGTCAAGTTGCGCCAATTCTGACCAGAGCGATCGAATAAATTCGATCATGGTAAAAACTTATGAATGACTTAGTTCGAGTCTATCCAAGAGGTAGCGACAGGACAATTTGTGATGAATTAAGAATTTTCTGTTAAAATAATTGTTCTCTAAATTCAACCATAAAAAGGTTTGTTCATATGCATCTAAAAATATAATTGATAGAAAGGTTACATCTAATCATTCAAATTTTCACCATAAAATTTCTATTTTAATTTCAAATCTTGTCTTTTTAATTTAATATAAATTTGAACCCAAACCCAATTAAAATCTAATTTCTTTCTCATTTGGAACTAGAGTTTTTTTCTATTGTTTTCTTCTCATCCAAATAAATTATCTAGATTCCAATTTCAAATAGTAGATTCAATCACAGAGAGTATTCAGCCACATAAAATAGATATGATGAAGACAGGAAGAGAAAGAGTGCAAAGAGAATATGAAAATATCACGAGTGCACCTGGACACTGATGCTAATTTGCTATGCTTCAGAAGTCCATAGAAAATTCTTTCCTTCTCCATCATTCGCAATTCTTCTAAAAATCCAAGCTGATCGAATCCTCTAAGTGATTAGAAGTGCTAAAAGGAGCATAGAAGAAAATATATGAGCATATGAATCTTCTCCCATGCATGTAAGCTTGAAGCTTCTCTTTTTTTTTTGTAGCTTGTGGCTTCCATTAAACTTGTAGCTTCCATTAAGCTTTTCATTTAAGCTTCTATGAATGCCTGAATATCAAGAGCTCTCAAGAAACTTTTAGAATGCTTCTTGAAACCGTTGAAAGGTGTCACCAACTAAGCATGGGTCTTTTCCAATTCTTTTTGATGAGTCATAGAATTGTAGACACCTTGTGCTTAATTGATGCACTAACTCCCGTGTTGTTGACATATGTTAATTCTCATGCAAGCTTATAACTCCAATTTACTTTGCTCTTTCCAATTTTATTTATTTATTTATTAAGTCTCATGTACTAACTTTAATATCTCCACTTTTCAATCTTAATATATTTATATTTTAATCATACGAAATTTAGAATCTTTTAATAATTTAAAATATATTTTTCACTTTTAAATTTCATTTTTCAAAACTTTATTGCTAAAATATTTATTAACTTTAATAATATTATTATTTAGTCATTTATTTAAAAATGAGCTCCAAATATATAATAAATATTGTCACATTCCAAATTTAATATTATAACTTTTATCTTCCAACTTTAATTATTTTATTTAATTAATTTCTCAATTAATAAAATAAAATAAATATTAAAATATCATATTAATTTTTTTTATTTAAGTAAACCATTAATTAAATCTTTTAATTAGGCTTAATTAATAGAAGATACACCACAAACTCACAAGGTAAAAAATATGAAAACTCATCATAGCCAAAATACATACAAAATCAAACCAAGGGTTTAAATTATGAAGTACATCATCTGACGCATTCGGAGGGTATTTAACTCAGATACTTGTTCTAATTTTTTAATTAAGACAAATGGCTCAAAGAGTTGGAATTTGGACTTGAGAATTTATCTCCCCTCTCTTATCATTGAGATAATGTGATAGGGTACGCTCATCCTGGCAATTCAGAAAAGTCGATACCCGGTACCTGTAACCTGCATAAAAATCATGCATGTACAAAGAAATATATACTAAACTAAATAGGCAATGGCAGGAAGTGGTGCATCGTGTAGATTCCAACTAGCAGGTGACTATGACTCCCTTCCTTAACCACATCAGACACACCATACAAAAGCAAACACACAAAGCAAACACGCACACCATACACATGCAAGTATGGGGTAAGTATCCATAAAAAAACACATATGTTAATAAATTATCTTACTAATCATCATTAATAATTGAAAGCAATGTAATAATCATCATCAATAATTGTGAACACTAAAAATAATCATCATACATACATGAAATGTAGAGTCTAAGTAATCTCATCACATATCAACTAAATCCATAGCACAATATTTGATAATCTCATAATAATGTTACTAACCATCAACATCAAACTTGCTCTAAAAGAGTTCAGCAATGATAACAAAATGCGAACCAGGGACAGACACTACATATTTAATTAAATAACTTCATTTAATTAATTAGGAATGGCTTCTCATTTAATTAAATAACTTTGTTTAATTAATTAGAAGTAAGTACTTCATTTAATTAAATAATTTTATTTAATTATTTTTAAAAAAAAATTGAAACTAGTCAACTCACATAAACCGTGGTTAAATTTGGTCAACTTTTGGTCAAACTTAATCTTTGCGTATGTGAATATGAGCAAATGTGAGTATGAAATCCAACAACAATTCGATGCAAATTCTCATTCAACCTTTCAAAATGAAGAGATGGGGGTCTCTTAAATAGACTTTTTTGGAATTCATAAAAGGTTGAGATTGATTTCATTCAATGGTCAGGATTAAAGGTGAAGATCAGTCATAAAAGGAGATTTTCAAATTAAAGGGAGTTAACAGATTTAATTTGAGTAAAATAAGGAGTTAGCTGATTCAATTTGAGTAGAAAAATGAGTTAATTGATTTAACTCATTTTTTATCAATAGTGAACTAGAAATTTCTATTTTTTAAACTGAAGAGAGATTTTGTTGAGATATTTAATTTAATAAAATGAGATATGCTCTCATAATTATTTTTTCTATTTAATTAAATAATATTTAATTAATTAGAGACACTTTTCTTATTTAATTAATTAGGAATGGCTTCTCATTTAATTAAATAACTTTGTTTAATTAATTAGAAGTAAGTACTTCATTTAATTAAATAATTTCGTTTAATTATTTCAAAAAAAAATTCGAAACTAGTCAACTCAAGTCAACCATGGTTAAATCTGGTCATCTTTTGGTCAAACTTGATCTTTGCGTATGTGAATATGAGCAAATGTGAGTATGAATTCCAACAACAATTTGATGCAAATTCTCATTCAACCTTTCAAAATGAAGAGATGGGGGTCTCTTAAATAGACTTTCTTGGAATTGATCAACGGTTGAGATCGATTTCAATCAGCGGTCAGGATTAAAGGCGAAGTTCAGTCATAAAGAGAGATTTTCAAATTAAAGGGAGTTAACATATTTAATTTGAGTAAAATAAGCAGTTAACTGATTCAATTTGAGTAGAGAAAGGAGTCAACTGATTTAACTCATTTTTGATCAATAGTGAACTGGAAATTTTCCTTTTTGAACTGAAGAGAGATTTTATTGAGATATTTAATTTAATAAATGGAGATATGCTCTCATAATTACTTTTTCTATTTAATTAAATAATCTTTAATTAATTAGATACACTTTTCTTATTTAATTAAATAACTTCATTTAATTAACTAGGAATGACTTCTCATTCAATTAAATAACATTGTTTAATTAATTAGAAGTAAGTACTCCATTTAATTAAATAATTTCGTTTAATTATTTCAAAAAAAAAATTGAAACTAGTCAACTCAAGTCAATCTTGGTTAAATCTGGTCACATTTTGGTCAAACTTGAACTTTACGTATGTGAATATGAGCAAATGTGAGTATGAATTTCAGCAACAATTCAATGCAAATTCTCATTCAACCTTTCAAAATGAAGAGATGAGGGTCTCTTAAATAGATTTTTCTAAAATTCATCAACGGTTAAGATCGATTTCAATTAACGGTCAGGATTTGAGGTGAAGTTCAGTCATAAAGGGAGATTTCCAAATTAAACAGAGTTAACGGATTTAATTTGAGTAAAATAAGGAGTTACCTAATTCAATTTGAGTAGAAAAAGGAGTTAACTAATTTAACTCATTTTTGATCAATAGTGAACTAAAAATTTCCTTTTTTGAACTGAATAGAGATTTTGTTGAGATATTTAATTTAATAAATTGAGATATGCTCTCATAATTACTTTTTCTATTTAATTAAATAATCTTTAATTAATTAGAGACACTTTTCTTATTTAATTAAATAATTTCATTTAATTACTTAAGAATGGCTTCTCATTTAATTAAATAAATTTGTTTAATTAATTAGAAGTAAGTACTCCATTGAATTAAATAATTTCATTTAATTATTTCAAAATTCTTTTCAAAACTAATCAACTCAAGTCAACCGTGGTTAAATCTAGTGAACTTTTGGTAAAACTTGATCTTTGCGTATGTGAATATGAGCAAATGTGAGTATGAATTCCAACAACAATTCGATGCAAATTCTCATTCAACCTTTCAAAATGAAGAGATGAGGGTCTCTTAAATAGACTTTTCTTGAATTCATCAACGGTTGAGATCGATTTCAATCAACGGCTAGGATTAAAGGTGAAGTTCAGTCATAAATGGAGTTTTCCAAATTAAAAGGAGTTAACAGATTTAATTTGAGTAAAATAAGGAGTTAACTGCTTTAATTTGAGAAGAAATAAGAGTTAACTCATTTAACTCATTTTTGAACAATAGTGAACTGAAATTTTTTCTTTTTGAATTGAAGAGATATTTTTTTGAGATATTTAATTTAATAAAATGAGATAAGCTCTCATAATTACTTTTTCTATTTAATTAAATAATCTTTAATTAATTAGAAATACTTGTCTTATTTAATTAAATAACTTTATTTAATAAATTAGAAGTACTCCATTTAATTAAATAATTTCATTTAACTATTTCAAAATTCTTTTCGAAACTAGTCAACCGTGGTCAAATTTGGTCAACTTTTGGTCAAACTTGATCTTTGCGTATGTGAATATGAGCAAATGTGAGTATGAATTCTAGTAACAATTTGATGCAAATTCTCATTCAACCTTTCAAAATGAAGAGATGAGGGTCTCTTAAATAGACTTTCCTGTAATTCATCAACGGTTGAGATTGATTTCAATCAACGGTCAGGATTAAAGGTGAAGTTCAGTCATAAATGGAAATTTCCAAATTAAAGATAGTTAACGGATTTAATTTCAGTAAAATAAGGAGTTAAATATTTCAATTTGAGTAGAAAAAAGAGTTAACTCATTTAACTCATTTTTTATTAATAGTGAACTGAAAATTTTTCTTTTTGAACTGAAGAGAGATTTTGTTGAGATATTTAATTTAATAAAATGAGATATGCTCTCATAATTACCTTTTCTATTTAATTAAATAATCTTTAATTAATTAGAGACACTTTTCTTATTTAATTAAATAACTTCATTTAATTAATTAGGAATGACTTCTCATTTAATTAAATAACTTTGTTTAATTGATTAGATGTAAGTAATCCATTTAATTAAATAATTTTGTTTAATTATTTCAAAATTCTTTTCGAAACTAGTCAACTCAAGTCAACCGTGGTTGAATTTGGTCAACTTTTGATCAATTTTGATCTTTGCGTATGTGAATATGAGCAAATGTGAGTATGAATTCTAGCAACAATTCGATGCAAATTCTCATTCAACCTTTTAAAATGAAGAGATGAGGGTCTGTTAAAAGGACTTTACTGTAATTCATCAATGGTTGAGATCGATTTCAATCAACAGTCAGGATTAAACATGAAGTTTAGTCATAAAGGGAGATTTCCAAATTAAAGGGAGTTAACGGATTTAATTTGAGTAAAATAAGGAGTTAACTGATTCAATTCGAGTAGAAAAAAGAGTTAACTCATTTAACTCATTTTTTTATCAATAGTGAACAGAAAATTTTCCTTTTTGAACTGAAGAGAGATTTTGTTGAGATATTTAATTTAATAAAAGGAGATATGCTCTCATAATTACTTTTTCTATTTAATTAAATAATCTTTAATTAATTAGAGACACTTTTCTTATTTAATTAAATATCTTCATTTAATTAATTAGGAATGGCTTCTCATTTAATTAAATAACTTTGTTTAATTAATTAGAAGAAAGTACTCCATTTAATTATTTCAAGATTCTTTTCGAAACTAGTCAACTCAAGTCAACCGTGGTTAAATCTGATCAACTTTTGGTCAAACTTGATCTTTGCGTATGTGAATATGAGCAAATGTGAGTATGAATTTCAACAACAATTCGATACAAATTCTCATTCAACCTTTCAAAATGAAGAGATGAGGGTCTCTTAAATAGACTTTCCTGTAATTCATCAACGGTTGAGATCGATTTCAATCAACGGTCAGGATTAAATGTGAATTTCAGTAATAAAGGGAGATTTCCAAATTAAAGGGAGTTAATGGATTTAATTTGAGTAAAATAAGGAATTAACTGATTCAATTTGGGTAGAAAAGGGAGTTAACTAATTTAACTCATTTTTAATCAATAGTGAACTGAAAATTTCCCTTTTTGAACTGAAGAGAGATTTTGTTGAGATATTTAATTTAATAAAATGAGATATGCTCTCATAATTAATTTTTCTATTTAATTAAATGATTTTTAATTAATTAGAGACACTTTTTTTATTTAATTAAATAATTTTATTTAATTAATTAGAAATGGCTTCTCATTTAATTAAATAACTTTGTTTAATTAATTAGAAGTAAGTACTCCATTTAATTCAATAATTTTGTTTAATTATTTCAAAAAAAATTTCGAAACTAGTCAACTCAAGTCAACCGTGGTTAAATCTGGTCAAATTTTGGTCAAACTTGATCTTTGCGTATGTGAATATGAGCAAATGTGAGTATGAATTCCAGTAACAAGTCAACGGTTGAGATCGATTTCAATCAACGGTCAGGATTAAAGGTGAAGTTCAGTCATAAAGGGAAATTTTCAAATTAAAGGGAGTTAATAGATGTAATTTGAGTAAAATAAGCAGTTAACTGATTGAATTTGAGTAGAAAAAAGAGTTAACTAATTTAACTCATTTTTGATCAATAGTGAATTAAAAATTTTCCTTTTCGAACTGAAGAGAAATTTTGTTGAGATATTTAATTTAATAAAATGAGATATGCTCTCATAATTACTTTTTCTATTTAATTAAATAATCTTTAATTAATTAGAGACACTTTTCTTATTTAATTAAATAACTTCATTTAATTAATTAGGAATAACTTCTCATTCAATTAAATAACTTTGTTTAATTAATTAGAAGTAAGTACTCCATTTAATTATATAATTTCATTTAATTATTTCAAAAAAAAATTTGAAACTGGTCAACTCAAGTCAACTGTGGCTAAATCTGATCAACTTTTGGTCAAACTTGATCTTTGCGTATGTGAATATGAGCAAATGTGAGTATGAATTCCAGTAACAATTTGATGCAAATTCTCTTTCAACCTTTCAAAATGAAGAGATGAGTGTCTCTCAAATAGACTTTTTTGGAATTCATCAACGGTTGAGATCGATTTCAATCAACGACCAGGATTAAAGGTGAAGTTTAGTCCTAAAGGGAGATTTTCAAATTAAAAGGAGTTAACAGATTTAATTTGAGTAAAATAAGGAGTTAACTGATTCAATTTGAGTAGAAAAAAGAGTTAACTGATTTAACTCATTTTTTATCAATAATGAACTTAAAATTTTCTTTTTTGAACTGAAGAGAGATTTTGTTGAGATATTTAATTTAATAAAATGAGATATGCTCTCATAATTACTTTTTCTATTTAGTTAAATAATCTTTAATTAACTAGAGACACTTTTCTTTATTAATTAAATAACTTCATTTAATTAATTAGAAGAAAGTACTCCGTTTAATTAAATAATTTCGTTTATTTATTTCAAAAAAAATTTCGAAACTAGTCAACTCAACTCAACCGTGGTTAAATCTGGTCAACTTTTGTTCAAAATTGATCTTTGCGTATGTGAATATGAGCAAATGTGAGTATGAATTCCAGCAACAATTCGATGCAAATTCTCATTCAACCTTTCAAATTGAAGAGATGAGGGTCTCTTAAATAGACTTTCCTGGAATTCATCAACGGTTGAGATCGATTTCAATCAGCGGTCAAGATTAAAGGTGAAGTTCAGTCATAAAGGGAGATTTCCAAATTAAAGGGAGTTAACAGATTTAATTTGAGTAAAATAAGGAGTTAACTGATTCAATTTTTGTAGAAAAAGAAGTTAACTGATTTAACTGATTTTTGATGAATAGTGAACTGGAAATTTTCCTTTTTGAACTGAAGAGAGATTTTGTTGAGATATTTAATTTAATAAAATGAGATATGCTCTCATAATTACTTTTTCTATTTAATTAAATAATCTTTAATTAATTAGAGACACTTTTCTTATTTAATTAAATAATTTCATTTAATTAATCAGGAATGGCTTCTCATTTAATTAAATATCTTTTTTTAATTAATTAGAAGTAAGTACTCCATTTAATTAAATAATTTTGTTTAATTATTTCAAAATTCTTTTCGAAACTAGTCAACTCAAGTCAATCGTGATTAAATCTGGTCAACTTTTGGTCAGACTTGATCTTTGCGTATGTGAATATGAGCAAATGTGAGTATGAATTCTAGCAGCAATTCGATGCAAATTCTCATTCAACCTTTCAAAATGAAGAGATGAGGGTCTCTTAAATAGACTTTCCTGGAATTCATCAACGGTTGAGATCGATTTCAATCAATGGTCACGATTAAAAGAGAAGTTTAGTCATAAAGGGAGATCTCCAAATTAAACGGAGTTAACAGATTTAATTTGAGTAAAATAAGGAGTTAACTGATTCAATTTGAGTAGAAAAAGGAGTTAACTGATTTAACTCATTTTTGATCAATAGTGAATTGGAAATTTCTCTTTTTGAACTGAAGAGAGATTTTGTTGAGATATTTAATTTAACAAAATGAGATATGCTCTCATAATTACTTTTTCTATTTAATTAAATAATCTTTAATTAATTAGAGACACTTTTCTTATTTAATTAAATAACTTCATTTAATTAATTATGAATGGCTTCTCATTTAATTAAATAACTTTGTTTAATTAATTAAAAGTAAGTACTCTATTTAATTAAATATTTTGTTTAATTATTTCAAAATTCTTTTTGAAACTAGTCAACTCACGTAAACCATGGTTAAATCTCGTCAACTTTTGGTCAAACTTAATCTTTGTGTATGTGAATATGAGCAAATGTGAGTATGAATTTCAACAAAAATTTGATGCAAATTCTCGTTCAACCTTTCAAAATGAAGAGATGAGGGTCTCTTAAATAGACTTTCCTGGAATTCATCAATGATTGAGATCGATTTCAATCAACGATCAGGATTAAAGGTGAAGTTCAGTCATAAAGGGAGATTTCCAAATTAAAGGGAGTTAACAGATTTAATTTGCATAAAATAAGTAATTAACTTGAAGATAGTCTTTATGTGGAGAAGCATTGGCTGCCGGCTGGGCTAGGATTTTTCCCCTAGCCTGTTCTTGGTGTTTGATCTTTACTATTTTTCTGTTCTGTTTGGATTGCTAGCTACTGGACATAATTTGCGTCGGTGTTTTTGAAAATCTTCTGCAATCAATTTTGGATTGGGGT
The DNA here is from genome assembly GCA_028749045.1 of Cupressus sempervirens. Classification (NCBI taxonomy): domain Eukaryota; kingdom Viridiplantae; phylum Streptophyta; class Pinopsida; order Cupressales; family Cupressaceae; genus Cupressus; species Cupressus sempervirens. The sequence continues at coordinate 139,719,367 of CM053784.1, read as the reverse complement.
TTTATTTTTTGCATGGCAGGGCCTGGGATTTCTTCTACGTTGGTGAGAACAGATGGTTCTTCTCCAACTATGCATGCAATGCGATCTGAATCGTTTTATTCAAGGGAGAGCTCCAAGTTGAAAAAAGTTAATGGTTGTTTTCCGCGTAGCCATGATCACCCTGTTCTGGTTATTCCTCCAACGGCTGTAATGGAGGACATTGATTATTGGACCAAGCATGCTTTGATATGCAAATTTTTTGGAATCCAGATTTCCCTATCCGCTCTTGAGGCATGGATCCGCCGCTCATGGCAGGTGGAAGGTGATATGGAGATTATGTTGGCAGGAAATAGTTATTTTTTTGTTGTATTCTCTTGCATGTCTGATCGGGATCATGTTTTTGAAGGAGACCCTTATTTTTACAACCATGTGGGGTTATTTGTCAAACCTTGGCATTCAGGTTTTAATTCTGCTGAGGATCTCCCTTCAACAGTGCCAGTTTGGGTTCGCTTGCCTCGTCTTCCCTTGGAATTTTGGCGTAAAGACATCCTTCGACAAATTGCTGCTTTGTTGGAGAAGCTGGCTGCAATCGCACATGAATCCCTTGATAAAAAGGTTATTTCTTATGCTAGAATTTGTGTTGAAATTAATTTGAATAACCCATTACCAGATTCTTTGGAAATTTGTATGGGGGATTTTTCTTGGGTGCAGCAGTTAGATTATGAATTTCTCCCTTTCCATTGCCAAATTTTTCATGAGTATGGTCATTTACTGCGTCGGTGCCCCCGTAACTCAAGTTTCAAAAGAGTGGATGGTTCTACAACTGGCAATACTGGTGGTTTGGTAGATACTACAGGGAAAGGACAATCTCAAATGGCTAATACTACCAAGGGGATGAATCCGCAAGATGCTACAGGTAAGGGTAAGGCTCAAATGCAGGATAAGGATGGATTTACCCCTGTTCGCCCTCGTGCTAAGGGCCTTGGTCAAAAGAGGCCTTTGAAAGAAAGATTATCAGATTAAGGTTTTAACCGCTTTGAGGTGTTGGATAGTATGGTTCTAGAGGAGGGTATTCCTCCTCCTATCTCTTCTGATCCAGTTTGCCCAGATGAGAGATCTATTCCTAATGATGCTTATGGGGCATCCCAAGTTGTAGTATATCAAAACTGTGAGGGCCTTGTAGCTCCTGTGACAGAGGCTCTGGTGACTCCTGCAGTGTTGGAGGATAATGATGTTGTTTTAGCTGACTTGGTTAAGGATGTGCTACCATCAGGTAAGGGCAAGGGTTATCCTCTCCCCTTGGGGTTGATGTCTCGACCCTTTAAGCGAGCTTCTTCTACTCCTCCTCTAAGGAGTGGGCACAAAATAGACCAAGAGAAGATTAAACTCACAGGCGATATATTGATTGAGTCTGGTTCAGTGAAACCTTTGGATTCTCATTTTCCCAATTCTACCCAATGATGATTATTCTCTCATGGAATGTAAGGGGGTTGAATAGCATCCCTAGACAAAAGGCTATTCATAACTTGGTGGTTGATCATAGCCCTGATATTTTTTGTATCCAAGAGACTAAGCTCTCTGTGGAGTCTATGGTCCAACATGCCTCTAGTATTTGGTCTCGTGGCCAATGCCAGTGTGTTGGGGCAATAGGCAGTGCAGGTGGTTTAGCTATATTTTGGGATCCTCAAAAAATTTCTCCTCTTGGCTGGATGTCTTCTCGCTCAGCTCTCTCTATGGTAGCTTCTGCTCTAGACTCAGGAGAGGTAATCATGGTTACTAATGTGTATGCACCTATTGATCTTGTGGGAAAGGAGGAACTTTGGGAACATATTCAATATGTTAGAAATTGTCATCCTTATCATCCTTGGGTGTTAGCAGGGGACTTCAATTCAATTTTAAGTCTGGAGGAGAAGCATGGTGGTTTGGCTAGATTGGGGCCTTCTTCTGCTCTTCTTCGACAACATATATCTCTTTTGCATCTCTCTGATGTTAAGCCTTCTAATGGTCTCTATACCTGAAATAATCGCAGGACTAGTGTTGCTACTATCTCAGAACGTCTGGATAGATTTCTTGTTTCTTGCTTCTGGGTTAGTGGCACCCTTACTATCTCTTCAAAAATCCTTGATTGGAGGGGTTCAGATCATTGGCCAATCAAATTTTCCACTATAGGGGCTTATGTTCCAAAGCATCCTCCTTTTAAGTTCCAGTTGATGTGGCTTCGGGACTCCTCTCTTCATGATTGTGTTTTCTATTGGTGGAAAGATGGTGCTCCTGCATATGGTACTGCAATGTTCTCATTTTCTAAAAGGCTTCAATATGTTAAAAGGAAGCTCAAGATATGGAATAGGGAATGCTTTGGGAACCTTCACTTTATGAAAAGGCTTGCTCAAGATGATCTTGATGTCATCACAAGGGAGATTAGAGATCAAGGTTTCTCAGAGGATTTTGGCAAGGCTGAATCCCTTGCTTCTAGAGCTCTAGAAGAATGGGAACTTCGAGAGAAATTTTTTTGGAAGCAAAAGGCTAGAGTTGATTGGCTCCAGGAAGGTGATCGTAACACTGCCTTTTTCCATAAAACAGTGCAATCTTGCCGGAATCAGAGCACTATCTCTTCTTTGGTTAATTCTCAAGGTATCCAATTGAATTCCTTGCCAGCTTTGTTCTAGGAGGCTATTTGGTACTTCTCTACCCTCTTCTCTGAGGACTCTCCTCGTGCTGATAATGAAGAAAATCTTATTTTGTCATGTATTCCTTCCCTTATCACTCAAGAAATGAATGATTATCTCATGCGTCCTATTTCTTTAGAAGAGCTGGAGGAGGTGGTCTTTGGCATGCCTAAGGGGAAGGCTCCTGGTCCTGATGGCTTTTCAGTTGAATTTTTTCAGGAATTTTGGGACTTCATTAATCATGATTTGTTGGAGGTGGTTAAAGAATCCTATGCTAGCAAGCAGATGCTTCGAGCTTTGAACTCTACATTCTTGACTCTTATTCCTAAGAGAGAGGGTGCTAATCAATTGGAGTGTTGTAGACCAATTGCCTTATGTAATGTGTTTTACAAAGTTATTACTAAGTTGATTGTTGAGAGATTGAAAAGGTGGCTTCCCATTATTATCTCAGAAGAACAAGGTGGTTTTGTTGTTGGCAGACAAATTTTGGATGGGGTGGTTATTCCTACTGAGTCTATTCACTCTATAGCTACTTCAAGGGAGAGAGCCATGTTTGTTAAGTTGGATATGGCTAAGGCCTACGATAGAGTTAAATGGAGCTTCCTAAGGAGTATTCTTCTTTCTTTTGGATTTAGCTCTGACTGGGTGAGTTGGATTATGAGTTGTGTTACTTCTGCCTCTTTTTCAGTTCTTATTAATGGTCAACCTTCTCAACTATTTGGTGCTTCTAGAGGCCTCCGCCAGGGTGACCCTCTCTCCCCATATCTATTCATCATCATGGCTGAAGGCTTGGGCAGATTCATTAAGCATCAGGTGTCCCAGAATTCTATTCAAGGTTGGCGGTGGGGTAATGGCTTACCTTCTCTTTCCTATCTTCAATTTGTTGATGATTCTGCTCTTGTTGGTCTTGCTAGGATCAAGGAAGCTAAAGCCTTTCGACATGCTTTGGATGTTTATTTGGTAGCTTCAGGTCAGAAAGTTAGTGAGCACAAATCTTCCATTTACTTTTTTAACACTCCTAATTCTATTCAGCACAGGATTGTTAGTATCCTATGGTTTCAGATAGGATCACTTCCTTTGACTTATCTTGGCATCCCTATTGCTATTTCCAGGAAGCCACATCTCTTCTGGAAAAATTTGATTACCAAGCTTTAGGATAAGGTAAATCATTGGAGTCATAGATGGCTTTCTATTGCTGCCCGGGTTACTCTTCTTCAAGCTATTATCCAAGCTCTTCCTACTTATCGAAGCATGGTTCACGGTGCACCTATTTACTTTCTCAAGGAGTTTGATGCTCTTTCTCGACAATTCCTTTGGAGTGGTAATTTGCGTAGTACTAAATGGAGCTTGGTTAATTGGGCAACTATTTGTAAGCCTAAAAAGGAGGGTGGTCTTGGTCTTTGATCTGCTCTATTGAGTAGTCAAGCTTTGGCTGCTAAACTTTATTGGCAATGGTGCTCTGGACAACATCAACTTTGGGCTTGTATTATCACTCATAAATATTTTCATGGTGTTGATCCTTGCTTTGTTTCTGCACTTCCTCTTGAAGGTCGTGGCTCAATGGTTTGGCATACTTTGAAGACAAGTGCGATGTTGGTAAAGAGGGGTCTGTTTTGGATATGTAAAGGAGGTTCTCAGGCTTTGTTTTGGTTTGATGCTTGGGATGGATTCCCTTCCATTTTATCCATATACCCTCATCTTCAGCCTCTTTGTGACTCTTTTCTTGCCGCTGGATGGGATAAAGTGGCTCATTACAAGACTCCTTATCAATTGGGACCTGTTGTTGGTTACAGATGGAAGCATTCTTCTGATTAGCCTCCTGGAGGTACAGACATGGATCGTCAGGAGCTTTCTCAAATTTTGGCCTCTAGAGAGTGTTCTTCTTTGCTTGGTCCAGATGTTTTGGCTTGGGGCGGTACCTTGTCTGGTAAATATCATGTCTCTACTGGGCATCAGGAGATAAATAGACAATTATTTGGGGATGCTGAGGTCCCTTGGTGGAAGCAAGTTCGGAATAAAGTTTCTTGGTCCAAGTGAAATTTTTTCATGTGGCTAGTGGCTCACAACTGTTGTCTTACCTGGGATAATCTTTGTAAACGTGGATTTCAGGGCCCCTCTTATTGTGTTTTGTGTAGTAATGGAGAGGAGTCTGTCTCCCATCTGTTCTTCCATTGCTCCTATTCTACTCAGATATGGCACCTTTGGTGGAGTGCTTGGGGTTGCTCTTGTCGGCATGCTTCCTCTTTGCCTAAGTTTTGGGCCCACTTGGGTACTGCTCCCTCCAAGTCTTCTTTTCTCCATGCTGCTTGGATTGCTGGCCCATCTTTAATGCTTTGGCATATCTAGTTGGAGAGGAATCATCGCATATTCCAAGATGTTCGGCTTGGTGTTTTGCATCTTTGGTGGAAAATATCACATTCTCTTCAGGAAACTATTCTTGTGAAGTGTGAGCTTGATGGGGGTATGGATCTGGTTGATCTTGCTATCTGTAATCGCCTCAATTTTCATCTGCAGGATGGGGCTGCATCTCATAGGTTTCCTTCTATGTCCAAGCAGCTTCACCATTAGAGGAAGGGTTGGGTTAATCGGGATGGGCACTAGACTCCTCCTTGTGGAGTTCTGAAAATTAACACTGATGGTTCTTCCCGTGGGAATCTTGGTCTGACTGGTATTGGCGGAGTAGCTCGTTGTAGTTCTGGGGATGTTAAATTTTTCTTCTCAGTTCATAAGGGTGATTATACTAACAATCTCATGGAAGCTCAGGCTATTTTATATGCTGTGGAACAGTGCTGCTTGCGGGGATGGAGTAAGATTATCTGTGAGTCTGATTCCCAGGAGGTGGTGACCATGCTTTCTTCGCAAGAAATTGAGGATGTTAGTTGGCAGTTGGCCACTATTGTTAAGCAGATTCTTTTCTTCTCTTCCTCTTTTCAGTTCATTAGGTTCATGTATATTCCTCGTGAATGGAATAGAACTGCTGATTGTTTAGCCAAATGGGCATCTAGTCATGATCCGGGTTGGAATATTAGGGAAGGGAGGCTACTGTCCTTTGAGATGGTGCAAGAATTTGATGATCTTGTTGCTTAGGATCGAGCTCCTTGTTGAGCTCTCCTTGTTGTATTTCTTTCTGTCTTAATAAATATTTACCCCTCTTTTTGCAAAATTAGGAATGGCTTCTCATTTAATTAAATAACTTTGTTTAATTAATTAGAAGTAAGTACTCCATTTAATTAAATAATTTCGTTTAATTATTTCAAAATTCTTTTAAAAACTAGTCAACTCAAGTCAACCGTGGTTAAATTTGGTCAACTTTTGGTCAAACTTGATCTTTGCGTATGTGAATATGAGCAAATGTGAGTATGAATTCTAGCAACAATTCGATGCAAATTCACATTCAACCTTTCAAAATGAAGAGATGAGGGTATGTTAAATAGACTTTCTTGGAATTCATCAACGGTTGAAATCGATTTCAATCAACGGTCAAGATTAAAGGTGAAGTTTAGTCATAAAGGGAGATTTCCAAATTAAAGAGAGTTAACAGATTTAATTTGAGTAAAATAAGGAGTTAACTGATTCAATTTTAGTAAAAAAAGGAGTTAACTGATTTAACTCATTTTTTATCAATAATGAACTGAAAATTTCCCTTTTTGAACTGAAGAGAGATTTTGTTGAGATATTTAATTTAATAAAATGAGATGTGCTCTCATAATTACTTTTTCTATTTAATTAAATAATCTTTAATTAATTAGAGACACTTTTTTTATTTAATTAAATAACTTCATTTAATTAATTAGGAATGGCTTCTCATTTAATTAAATAACTTTGTTTAATTAATTAGAAGTAAATACTCCATTGAATTAAATAATTTCATTTAATTATTTCAAAATTCTTTTCGAAACTAGTCAACTCAAGTCAACCATGGTTAAATCTAGTCAACTTTTGGTCAAACTTGATCTTTGCGTATGTGAATATGAGAAAATGTGAGTATGAATTCCAGCAACAATTCGATGCAAATTCTCATTCAACCTTTCAAAATGAAGAGATGAGGGTCTCTTAAATAGACTTTTCTTGAATTCATCAACGGTTGAGATCGATTTCAATCAACCGCCAGGATTAAGGGTGAAGTTTATTCATAAAGGGAGTTTTCCAAATTAAAAGGAGTTAACGGATTTAATTTGAGTAAAATAAGGAGTTAACTGCTTCAATTTGAGTAGAAAAAAGAGTTAACTGATTTAACTCATTTTTGATCAATAGTGAACTAAAAATTTTCCTTTTCGAACTGAAGAGAGATTTTGTTGAGATATTTAATTTAATAAAATGAGATACGCTCTCATAATTACTTTTTCTATTTAATTAAATAATCTTTAATAAATTAGAGACACTTTTCTTATTTAATTAAATAACTTCATTTAATTAATTAGAATTAAGTACTCCATTTATTAAATAATTTCGTTTAATTATTTCAAATTTTTTTTCGAAACTAGTCAACTCAAGTCAACCATGGTTAAATTTGGTCAACTTTTGGTCAAACTTGATCTTTGCGTATGTGAATATGAGCAAATGTGAGTATGAATTCTAGCAACAATTCGATGCAAATTCTCATTCAACCTTTCAAAATGAAGAGATGAGGGTCTCTTAAATAGACTTTCCTGAAATTCATCAATGGTTGAGATCAATTTCAATCAACGATCAAGATTAAAGGTGAAGTTCAGTCATAAATGGAGATTTCCAAATTAAAGAGAGTTAAAGGATTTAATTTGAGTAAAATAAGGAGTTAAATATTTCAATTTGAGTAGAAAAAAGTGTTAATTGATTTAACTCATTTTTTATCAATAGTGAACTAGAAATTTCTCTTTTTGAACTGAAGAGAGATTTTGTTGAAATATTTAATTTAATAAAATGAGATATGCTCTCATAATTACTTTTTCTATTTAATTAAATAACTTCATTTAATTAATTAGAAATGGCTTCTCATTTAATTAAATAACTTTGTTTAATTAATTAGATGTAAGTACTCCATTTAATTAAATAATTTCATTTAATTATTTCAAAATTCTTTTTCAAACTAGTCAACTCAAGTCAACCGTGGTCAAATCTGGTCAACTTTTGGTCAAACTTGATCTTTGTGTATGTGAATATGAGCAAATGTGAGTATAAATTCCAGCAACAATTCGATGCAAATTCTCATTCAACCTTTCAAAATGAAGAGATGAGGGTCTCTTAAATAGACTTTCTTGGAATTCATCAACGGTTGAGATCGATTTCAATCAACGGTCAGGATTAAAGGTGAAATTCAGTCATAAAGAGAAAATTTCAAATTAAGGGGAGTTAATAGATTTAATTTGAGTAAAATAAGGTGTTAAATGATTCAATTTGAGTAGAAAAAAGAGTTAACTCATTTTTGATCAATAGTGAACTGGAATTTTTTTTTTTTTGAACTGAAGAGAGATTTTGTTGAGATATTTAATTTAATAAAATGAGATATGCTCTCATAATTACTTTTTCTATTTAATTAAATAATCTTTAATTAATTAGAGACACTTTTCTTATTTAATTAAATAACTTCATTTAATTAATTAGGAATGGCTTCTCATTTAATTAAATAACTTTGTTTAATTAATTAGAAGTATGTACTCCATTTAATTATATAATTTTATTTAATTATTTCAAAATTCTTTTTGAAACTAGTCAACTCAAGTCAACCGTGGTTAAATCTGATCAACTTTTGGTCAAACTTGATCTTTGCGTATGTGAATATGAGCAAATGTGAGTATGAATTCCAATAACAATTCGATGCAAATTCTCTTTCAACCTTTCAAAATGAAGAGATGAGTGTCTCTCAAAAAGACTTTCTTGGAATTCATTAACAGTTGAGATCGATTTCAATCAACGACCAGGATTAAAGGTGAAGTTCAGTCCTAAAGGAAGATTTTCAAATTAAAAAGAGTTAACAGATTTAATTTAAGTAAAATAAGGAGTTAACTGATTCAATGTGACTAAAAAAAAAGAGTTAACTGATTTAACTCATTTTTGATCAATAGTGAACTGAAAATTTCCCTTTTTGAACTGAAGAGAGATTTTGTTGAGATATTTAATTTAATAAAATGAGATATGCTCTCATAATTACTTTTTTTATTTAATTAAATAATCTTTAATTAACTAGAGACACTTTTCTTATTTAATTAAATAACTTCATTTAATTAATTAGAAGAAAGTACTCCATTTAATTAAATAATTTCATTTAATTATTTGAAATTTCTTTTTGAAATTAGTCAACTCAAGTGAACCGTGGTTAAATCTGGTCAACTTTTATTCAAACTTGATCTTTGTGTATGTGAATATAAGAAAATGAGTATGAATTTCAGCGACAATTTGATGCAAATTCTCATTCAACCTTTCAAAATGAAGAGACGAGGGTCTCTTAAATAGACTTTCCTGGAATTCATCAACGGTTGAAATCGATTTCAATCAGCGGTCAGAATTAAAGGAGAAGTTCAGTCATAAAAGGAGATTTCCAAATTAAAGGGAGTTAACAGATTTAATTTGAGTTAAATAAGGAGTTAACTGATTCAATTTTTGTAGAAAAAGGAGTTAACTGATTCAACTCATTTTTTATCAATAGTGAACTGGAAATTTCCCTTTTTGAACTGAAGAGAGATTTTGTTGAAATATTTAATTTAATAAAATGAGATATGCTCTCATAATTACTTTTTCTATTTAATTAAATAATCTTTAATTAATTAGAGACACTTTTCTGATTTAATTAAATAATTTTATTTAATTAATTAGGAATGGCTTCTCATTTAATTAAATAACTTTTTTTAATTAATTAGAAGTAAGTACTCCATTTAATTAAATAATTTTATTTAATTATTTCAAAATTCTTTTTGAAACTAGTCAACTCAAGTCAACCGTGGTTAAATCTGGTCAACATTTGGTCAAACTTGATCTTTGCATATGTGAATATGAGCAAATGTGAGTATAAATTCCAGCAACAATTCAATGCAAATTCTCATTCAACCTTTCAAAATGAAGAGATGAGGGTCTCTTAAATAGACTTTCCTGGAATTCATCAACGGTTGAGATCAATTTCAATCAACGGTCACGATTAAAAGTGAAGTTCAGTCATAAAGGGAGATCTCCAAATTAAAGGGACTTAACAGATTTAATTTGAGTAAAATAAGGAGTTAACTGATTCAATTTGAGTAGAAAAAGAAGTTAACTGATTTAACTCATTTTTGATCAATAGTGAACTGGAAATTTCTCTTTTTGAACTAAAGAGAGATTTTGTTGAGATGTTTAATTTAATTACTTTTTCTATTTAATTAAATAATCTTTAATTAATTAGAGACACTTTTGTTATTTAATTAAATAACTTCATTTAATTAATTACGAATGGCTTCTTATTTAGTTAAATAACTTTGTTTAATTAATTAGAAGTAAGTACTCCATTTAATTAAATAATTTCGTTTAATTATTTCAAAATTCTTTTCGAAACTAGTCAACTCAAGTCAACCGTGGTTAAATCTGGTCAACTTTTGGTCAAACTTGATCTTTGCGTATGTGAATATGAGCAAATGTGAGTATGAATTCCAGTAACAATTCGATGCAAATTCTTTTTCAACCTTTCAAAATGAAGAGATGAGTGTCTCTTAAATAGACTTTCTTGGAATTCATCAACGGTTGAGATCGATTTCAATCAACGGTTAGGATTAAAGGTGAAGTTCAGTCCTAAAGGGAGATTTTCAAATTAAAAGGAGTTAACGAATTTAATTTGAGTAAAATAAGGAGTTAATTGATTCAATTTGAGTAGAAAAAAGAGTTAACTGATTTAACTCATTTTTGATCAATAGTGAACTGAAAATTTTCCTTTTTGAACTAAAGAGAGATTTTGTTGAGATATTTATTTTAATAAAATGAGATATGTTGTCATAATTAATTTTTATATTTAATTAAATAATCTTTAATTAATTAGAGACACTTTTCTTATTTAATTAAATAACTTCATTTAATTAATTAGGAATGGCTTCTTATTTAATTAAATAACTTTGTTTAATTAATTAGAAGTAAGTACTCCATTTAATTAAATATTTTCATTTAATTATTTCAAAATTCTTTTCAAAACTAGTCAACTCAAGTCAACCGTGTTTAAATTTGGTCAACTTTTGGTCAAACTTGATATTTGCATATGTGAGTATGAGCAAATGTGAGTATGAATCTCAGCAACAATTCGATGCAAATTCACATTCAGAATTTCAAAATGAAGAGATGAGGGTTTGTTAAATAGACTTTTCTGGAATTCATCAATGGTTGAGATCGATTTCAATCAACGGTCAGGATTAAAGGTGAAGTTCAGTCATAAAGGGAGATTTCCAAATTAAAGAGAGTTAACGGATTTAAATTGAGTAAAATAAAGAGTTAACTGATTCAATTTGAGTAGAAAAAGAAAGGAGTTAACTGATTTAACTCATTTTTTTATCAATAGTGAATTAGAAATTTTCCTTTTTGAACTGAAGAGAGATTTTGGTGAGATATTTAATTTAATAAAATGAGATATGCCCTTATAATTACTTTTTCTATTTAATTAAATAATCTTTAATTAATTAGAGACACTTTTCTTATTTAATTAAATAACTTCATTTAATTAATTAGGAATGGCTTCTCATTTAATTAAATAACTTTGTTTAATTAATTAGAAGTAAGTACTCCATTGAATTAAATAATTTCATTTAATTATTTTAAAATTCTTTTCGAAACTACTGAACTCAAGTCAACCGTGGTTAAATTTGGTCAACTTTTGGTAAAACTTGATCTTTGCGTATGTGAATATGAACAAATGTGAGTATGAATTCCAGGAACAATTCGATGCAAATTCTCATTCAACCTTTCAAAATGAAGAGATGAGGGTCTATTAAATAGACTTTTCTTGAATTCATCAATGGTTGAGATCGATTTCAATCAATGGTCAGGATTAAAGGTGAATTTTAGTCGTAAAGGGAGTTTTCCAAATTAAAAGGAGTTAACGGATTTAATTTGATTAAAATAAGGAGTTAACTGATTCAATTTGAGTAGAAAAAAGAGTTAACTCATTTAACTCATTTTTTATCAATAGTGAATTGAAAATTTTCCTTTTTGAACTAAAGAGAGATTTTGTTGAGATATTTAATTTAATAAAATGAGATACGCTCTCATAATTACTTTTTCTATTTAATTAAATAATCTTTAATTAATTAGAGAGACTTTTCTTATTTAATTAAATAACTTCATTTAATTAATTAGAAGTAGGTACTCCATTTAATTAAATAATTTTGTTTAATTATTTCAAAATTCTTTTCGAAACTAGTCAACTCAAGTCAACTGTGAGGCCTCGCCCCGACCCATCATAGCACAGTGATACATTACTATTATTTTGATATTCACAACTCGAGATGTCAAGACATTATATGATGCTTAGAACATACTTTATTATTTCATGTTGTGTGATGTTATTTTCAGATATATTTGATGATTGTCATTTAATGTTTCATGTATATGTATGTTGATGGAATCAGTAAATGTAGGATTGAGACTTTGATTTAAGAGATTTTAAATGATTAAGAATTAAGTAGGATGAAGAAACCCTGATTGATGTATGTTTTAACTTATGTGAAATTTTGAATATGTATACATTTATGTACATGTGATTTTACGGGACTACTGATGTGTGTAATGGGTGTGCAGATATTTAGCCAAAAAACCCTACGGAGGAACAGAACTGATCCCTTTGTGCTAATTTTAGAAACCTTGTTGTTCGTAATTCACGTATTGTATTGTGAGATATATGTATGTATCTTCTTTGTTCAGTGAATGTTAATGCTCGTAATTATGTTCTTTTAGTGTCGCTTAGGGTTAATTGTTTAACTTTTGGACCAAGTTGGTTTAAGTTAGTGTCATTTTTCTATTAGGTTCTGAATTGAGGTTAGTCATCCCTAATCTGGATTAGTGCTTATTTGCATGTTAGAGTAGTTAGAAGGTGCTATTTTATTCCTAGATTTTATTTGGCTCTAAACCTCTTTCCTAAGGCTTAAATCATGAAATTATTATACCCAAAGGGTATGGTTATGGGTTAGGGGTCTTTTCCAACCCCTAAGCCCCTTTTATTGACTTATGAGGTCACTCAAAAAGTCCTTTTTTGCCTTTGTGCGAAAATTGACCATGGTTATCTTGAGTTACCTCACCTCATCTCCACTTAGGGTTTAACCATGGTGTAGGTTGAGTTAGGAGTTTCTAGAATTGCTAGTGGGTGGTAATAGTTATTGCTCCTTTTGGGTGGTTGAGTTGGAGGCTTATTTAGAGGCCCTTCTTGGACTTGTAGAGGTTGTTACCCAATCTCTACATTTTAGAGAGGAATTCTTGAAGGTTGAAGGAGGAAAAAGGGATACTCTACTCAAACTTGTTCATTTCCATTACCTCTTTGTGAAGGTAGGAAATTCTCATCTCCCTTATTTAGTTTTTATGTTTTGTTTCATGTTCATGTTACCTTGTTGTTTTTCACTGTTTGTATGGTTGTGGGTATGTTGGGAAGATTTAAAAACTATTTTATTTTGGTTGTTTTCCTTTCATGTTTATGTTGCAATTATTTTTGAGTTTTTCCTTGCATGGGTGTTTTGGTATTGCTCACCCTTGGAGAGGGCAGAAGTGACCAATTTTGGGAAAGGTCTGTTTAGTTGGACTCCAACTAGTGTAGAGTCTCTTCTCAGGATGAGAAGAGGGAGAAAGGGTAGGGTGTTATGGGCCCTTACTCATCAACACAAACCTGGTATGAGTATGGCATGTTTAAATGACAGAACATAAGTTCTTGGTTAATAGCCTCGATTGGGCATCTGATTTGGTGTTGTGCTTGACTTCTCCTAGTTGGAAGAATCCACCTTTCCCTAGTGTTGATTCATTGTGAATCTTTTTGTGAAAACCTTGTATGAACATTCATGTTTGGAGGTGTTCTTGGTCATGCTTTTGGGTCACCTGATTAGATTTTGCTTCCTCCTTGGTTCTAGAAATGTATTGCAGAAAACATTATAATCCCTTGATGAGGATCATGGAGAAAATTCTATTAAATTGTTGGGATTTGGGATTGAGATCCTATTGTAAATTGTATTTTAAACTTATTGTAAATGGCAACGAAGCTGGATTTTCTTCCTGATTCTTTCCCGGCTGAGCCTTGAATCAGGTTTGCCAATAAAATTGGTGTTGAGAATAATTTTTTTGTCATGTGAATTATTCGTGGTTTAAATTTAGATGGATGAATCTCAAAAAAAAAAAAAGAGATGGAATTGAGGATGTCAATTTGGTAAAATTTCAAGTTTACCTCTATGTTAAAAATGGAAATTATATCATGGATGTAGATTCAAATTGATTGAGCAAATTTTCAAGTTCTTTACATGTTCCTTATATGTTCATAATGAAAATCAAGTTCAGGAAGGAAAATAACATCTAGGGTTGATACATTGCAATTCAAAATTCGTAGGAGATCATACTAATTATGGTATTATTATACCTCAAACTATTGTACCCATGTTTTAATTCTATTAAAAAAAAAAGAAATTAAAAAATAATAATAATAATATATCATACATTGCCCTTGAAACTCTATACTTAGAATAATTTTCAAAAAAATTACACTCCCAGGAGCAAAATTGCTCACTGGAAATTGTATGGGAGAACTTTTTAATTTGAAGGGGAGCAACAGAGAATATTTCTTTAAAATATTCTTTTCATTTAAATTTTATGGCAAAACAAAATCAGGTTAAGGCAAGATTTACATGATAAAGTTTTAAAAGAAATTCAAATATATATATTTAATCTCATCCTCTCCTCACCTATAAAACTTTATGAGTTATTGCTTGCCATTTGGCCTTGGACATCAATTTTAAAATGAATTAAAAATGTTATTTTTCCTATCTCTATGCAAAGTTGTCTTGATGGGAGAGTGACGTCATCCTGCCACCCTGTCCCATCAAGATCTCCTCCATTTCTAGCGGCCAGTTTGGGAAGGTTCCATATTTATGTTGAAAGTAAGTTAGATAGTTGTCTTTACCTTTTAAGCTCCTTTTTCTTGGTCTTTGCTCACGTGCCACGAATTGGGATGCACTTTCCTTCCTCTTGGGCTGTGTGGGTTGGAGGGAGAGTACTTCCATGTCAGTGTCATGATTTATTTTAGGTCCTTGGTTTAAGTTTAGGAGTTTGTAGTAAAGTTTGCAATGAAATCTTCTTTTAAAACTTCATCTCCTCCATGCTCTTGCGTACCTTTATTTGATGTGAAGGCTTGGGTTTGCGTGGGGCCTAGGAAGAGGTGTAGGGAGAGGTCAAATTGACCTGACTAGTGGCCAAGTGGGTGATAGGGGTAGAGTAGGTGTCTTAGGGTAAGTAGTTGGTAGTTAGTTAGGTTTAATTTATGTTTTTTTTAAAAATGTATTGTTAGTTAATATTACTTTTAAGTTTAGGATTAGTTAATTAATTGGGTTTTAGTTTAATTAGATTTTGTTAGTTAGTTAGTTTATTAGTTTTATTATTATTAAGTTTTGGTTTTAGTAAGTGGTTTTAGTATTTAATTTAAATTAAGTTTAAAACTGTAAACTTGTTAAAGTTATTTTGTTTAAAGTTCATTTATATTTCTTGATTAATATTAGATTTATTTCATGTTTCCATTAGATAGTTTTAATTTTATTTGAATTATAAAGTTAAGTGCTATTTAAAGTTTAGGCATTCAGTTTGTGCACGGTTAGATCGATTTTAGATTCAATTAGTTAGTTGTTAGTAAACTAATTTAGGACTAGTGTAGATATCACATTAATAACCTCTAAATTAAGTTATGGGATTAATGTTTTAAGATCGTCCTAAGTAGATAAAGTATGAAAGGTTAATTGACTATTTGTTATAGGTTTAAACTTGAGTTTATTTGATTGGATTTTGTGAATAATCTAAACCCTTTTTTTTTTTAGATTGTTATTTAAATAATTTTCACATGATTGTTTAAACCATGTAATAACGAATCAAGTAAACATTGATATCAATCTAATAACGAAGTACTTCAAAATCCTGACGATGTATTCCTCTAAAAAAGTTTTAAAACAAGGATGTCGTAGAGAAAATTTTCTTAAACTGTAATCAATCATTTCCAAAATCTAGAGCAAATTAATAAATTTTTTAAAAAATAATATTTGTGTGTTTTTTCCTCGTAGTTTGGGCATGACATTTTGGTATCAGAGCCCATGTTTCAACACTAGGAACCTTAAACCATTGTGCTTCCTAAACTTAACTCAAACTTTTAATTGTGTAGATGTCGCCTGTTACTCGTAGCCGGCGAGGCAGAGGTCGTAGGACTAGGGGTGGTAGAGCGGGACAGGAGGATGGACCACCACCACCTCCACCACATATGTGAATATCAGCAAATGTGAGTATGAATTCCAGCAACAATTCGATGCAAATTCTCATTCAACCTTTCAAAATGAAGAGATGAGGGTCTCTTAAATAGACTTTCCTGGAATTCATCAACGGTTGAAATCGATTTCAATCAACGGTCAGGATTAAAGGTGAAGTTCAGTCATAAAGGGAGATTTCCAAATTAAAGGGAGTTAACAGATTTAATTTGAGTAAAGTAAGCAGTTACTTGATTCAATTTGAGTAGAAAAAAGAGTTAACTGATTTAACTCATTTTTTATTAATAATGAATTGGAAATTTTCCTTTTTCAACTGAAGAGAGATTTTGTTGAGATATTTAATTTAATAAAATGAGATATGCTCTCATAATTAATTTTTCTATTTAACTAAATAATCTTTAATTAATTAGAGACACTTTTCTTATTTAATTAAATAACTCCATTTAATTAATTAGAAATGGCTTCTCATTTAATTAAATAACTTTGTTTAATTAATTAGAAGTAAGTACTCCATTTAATTAAATAATTTCATTTAATTATTTCAAAATTCTTTTCAAAACTAGTCAACTCAAGTCAATCGTGGTTAAATCTGGTCAACTTTTGGTCAAACTTGATCTTTGCGTATGTGAATATGAGCAAATGTGAGCATGAATTCTAGTAACAATTTGATGCAAATTCTAATTCAACCTTTCAAAATGAAGAGATGAGTGTCTCTTAAATAGACTTTCTTGGAATTCATCAACGGTTGAGATCGATTTCAATCAACGGTCAAGATTAAAGGTGAAGTTTAGTCACAAAGGGAGATTTTCAAATTAAAAGGAGTTAACAGATTTAATTTGAGTAAAATAAGGAGTTAACTGATTTTATTTGAGAAAAAAAAGAGTTAACCGATTTAACTCATTTTTTATCAATAGTGAACTGAAAATTTTCTTTTTTAAACTAAAGAGAGATTTTGTTGAGATATTTAATTTAATAAAATGAGATATGCTCTCATAATTACTTTTTCTATTTAATTAAATAATCTTTAATTAACTAGAGATACTTTTCTTATTTAATTAAATAACTTCATTTAATTAATTAGAAGAAAGTACTCTATTTAATTAAATAATTTTGTTTAATTATTTCAAAATTCTTTTCGAAACTAGTCAACTCAAGTCAACCGTGGTTAAATCTGGTCAACTTTTGTTCAAACTTGATCTTTGCGTATGTGAATATGAGCAAATGTGAGTATGAATTCCAGGAACAATTCGATGAAAATTCTCATTCAACCTTTCAAAATGAAGAGATGAGGGTCTCTTAAATAGACTTTCCTGAAATTCATCAACGGTTGAGATCGATTTCAATCAGTGGTCAAGATTAAAGGTGAAGTTCAGTCATAAAGGGAGATTTCCAAATTAAAAGGAGTTAACACATTTAATTTGAGTTAAATAAGGAGTTAACTGATTCAAATTTTTTAGAAAAAATAGTTAACTGATTTAACTCATTTTTTATCAATAGTGAACTGAAAATTTCCCTTTTTGAATTGAAGAGAGATTTTGTTGAGATATTTAATTTAATAAAATGAGATATGCTCTCATAATTACTTTTTCTATTTAATTAAATAATCTTTAATTAATTAGAGACACTTTTCTTATTTAATTAAATAACTTCATTTAATTAATTAAGAATGGCTTCTCATTTAATTAAATAAATTTGTGTAATTAATTAGAAGTAAGTATTCCATTTAATTAAATAATTTTGTTCAATTATTTCAAAATTCTTTCGAAACTAGTCAAGTTAAGTTAACCATGGTTAAATCTGGTCAACTTTTGGTCAAACTTGATCTTTGTGTATGTGAATATGAGCAAATGTGATTATGAATTCTAGCAACAATTCGATGCAAATTCTCATTCAACCTTTCAAAACGAAGAGATGAGGGTCTTTTAAATAGACTTTCTTAGAATTCATCAATGGTTGAGATCGATTTCAATCAACGGTCAGGATTAAAGGTGAAGTTCAATCATAAAGGGAGATTTCCAAATTAAAGAGAGTTAACGGATTTAATTTGAGTAAAATAAGGAGTTAACTGATTCAATTTGAGTAGAAAAAAGAGTTAACTGATTTAACTCATTTTTTATCAATAGTGAACTGAAAATTTTCATTTTTGAACTGAAGAGAGATTTTGTTGAGATATTTAATTTAATAAAATGAGATATGCTCTCATAATTACTTTTTCTATTTAATTAAATAATTTTTAATTAATTAGAGACACTTTTCTTATTTTATTAAATAACTTCATTTAATTAATTAGAAATGGCTTCTCATTTAATTAAATAACTTTGTTTAATTAATTAGATGTAAATAATCCATTTAATTAAATAGTTTTGTTTAATTATTTTACAAAAATTTCAAAACTAGTCAACTCAAGTCAACTATGGTTAAATCTGGTCAACTTTTGGTCAAACTTGATCTTTGCGTATGTGAATATGAGCAAATGTGATTATGAATTCTAGCAACAATTCGATGCAAATTCTCATTCAACCTTTCAAAACAGAAAGATGAGGGTCTCTTAAATAGACTTTCTTGAAATTCATCAACGGTTGAGATTGATTTCAATCAACAGTCAGTATTAAAGGTGAAGTTCAATCATAAAGGGAGATTTCCAAATTAAAGGGAGTTAACAAATTTAATTTGAGTAAAATAAGGAGTTAACTGATTCAATTTGAGTAGAAAAAGGAGTTAACTCATTCAACTCATTTTTTATCAATAGTGAACTAGAAATTTCCCTTTTTGAACTGAAAAGAGATTTTGTTGAGATATTTAATTTAATAAAATGAGATATGCTCTCATAATTACTTTTTCTATTTAATTAAATAATCTTTAATTAATTAGAGACACTTTTCTTATTTAATTAAATAACTTCATTTAATTAATTAGGAATGTCTTCTCATTTAATTAAATAACTTTTTAAAATTAATTAGAAGTAAGTACTCCATTTAATTAAATAATTTCGTTTAATTATTTCAAAATTCTTTTCGAAACTAGTCAACTCAAATCAACCGTGGTTAAATATGGTCAACTTTTGGTCAAACTTGATATTTGCGTATGTGAATATGAGAAAATGTAAGTATGAATTCCAGCAACAATTTCATGCAAATTCTCAATCAATCTTTCAAAACGAAGAGATGAGGGTCTCTTAAACAGACTTTCCTGGAATTCATCAACGGTTGAGATCGATTTCAATCAACGGTCAGGATTAAAGGTGAAGTTCAATCATAAAGGGAGATTTCCAAATTAAAGGGAGTTAACAGATTTAATTTGAGTAAAATAAGGAGTTAATTGATTCAATTTGAGTAGAGAAAAGAGTTAACTCATTTAACTCATTTTTTATCAATAATGAATTGGAAATTTTTCTTTTTGAACTGAAGAGAGATTTTGTTGAGATATTTAATTTAATAAAATGAGATGTGCTCTTATAATTACTTTTTCTATTTAATTAAATAATCTTTAATTAATTAGAGACACTTTTCTTATTTAATTAAATAACTTCATTTAATTAATTAGGAATGGCTTCTCATTTAATTAAATAACTTTGTTTAATTAATTAGAAGTAAGTACTCCATTTAATTAAATAATTTTGTTTAATTATTTCAAAATTATTTTTGAAACTAGTCAACTCAAGTCAACCGTGGTTAAATCTGGTCAACTTTTGGTCAAACTTGATCTTTGCGTATGTGAATATGAGCAAATGTGAGTATGAATTTCAACAAAAATTCAATGCATATTCTCATTCAACCTTTCAAAATGAAGAGATGAGGTTGTCTTAAATAGACTTTCCTAAAATTCATCAACGGTTGAGATCGATTTCAATCAA
Source organism: Cupressus sempervirens (assembly GCA_028749045.1). NCBI lineage: Eukaryota > Viridiplantae > Streptophyta > Pinopsida > Cupressales > Cupressaceae > Cupressus > Cupressus sempervirens. The sequence continues at coordinate 139,699,454 of CM053784.1, read as the reverse complement.
CGGTCAGGATTAAAGGTGAAGTTCAGTCATAAAGAGCTATTTCCAAATTAAAGGGAGTTAACAAATTTAATTTGAGTAAAATAAGGAGTTAACTGATTCAATTTGAGTAGAAAAAGGAGTTAACTCATTTAACTCATTTTTGATCAATAGTGAACTGAAAATTTTCCTTTTTGAACTGAAGAGAGATTTTGTTGAGATATTTAATTTAATAAAATGAGATATGCTCTCATAATTACTTTTTCTATTTAATTAAATAATCTTTAATTAATTAGAGACACTTTTCTTATTTAATAAAATAACTTTATTTAATTAATTAGGAATAGCTTCTCATTTAATTAAATAACTTTGTTTAATTAATTAGAAGTAAGTATTCCATTTAATTAAATAATTTCGTTCAATTATTTCAAAATTCTTTTCGAAACTTGTCAACTTGTAATGCCCCCCAAGAGATCCAAAGAATTTTACTAAGTTTGCCAAAGAATTTTACTTTTTTAAATATGAAAGATAAAACCATTCATAATATTTGTGGAAGCAATAACAACAATTTGAATGAAATTAAACATAACATATATACATAACATGCTACATTCTTTAAAGATCCCTTAACGTTGTATCACATTTAAATTAACTATTCATCTAACATCCCATCCTTATGAAATAACAATGATACATCCAATGTACTTAAACAATATACAAGTGTCTTTTTGTAATTATATTTTAGTTTAGCTCAATCATCCACTGTACATATCACAGGGTATGAAAAGCTTAAAAAAATAAACATCCAAGTAAATAAAGTACATCATCATCATCTAATATTAATCCATGATGCAATAACATAAATGAAACCACATATCATACATGATACATCATCACAAAAGATATAAACATCCATCACAAAAGATAACCATATATCACAAATATAAATAAGTGCACGGTTCCTCCCAACCGTAAATAGCATCATTAGACCATTGTGGATCCTAGCCATCCCTCCGTGCATAACATTCCAAAGCACTAAAGAAACATATAAGAAACATACCAATAAATACATGCATCATAAGGTATATTATCTATCATAATGCTGCAAGAACATAGTGAAGAATAAATACCAACCAAGGATACTCCAGTCATGGTGTCTCGGATGGATCTCAAATGATAAGAGTGAAAATACACTACCACTCGACTACGTGAAACCTAAGTGGTCCACTCCCACCGTGCTGAGGAGATAATCTCAAGTCTCAAATAGGATATCAATTCACGAAACACAAATCTCTATAAGTCCAGGAATCCTAAAAGTATACTAACTCAAAGGTTCCATCACACAAAACCGACATCTAATTCCCAAAGGCACACAAAAATATGTAGGAAACCTACTTTGCAAGCAGGAAAGTGTCATTGCAATTATCACGTACAAGTTACCCTAGTAGTTAGCTAAACTTCACGGGTCCATACTGATCTCATGCGGCCACTAGTATCCTCTCATACTGACGAGGCATACTACGGAATGCACGGTCACAACGATGCGTTCTCACTACTCGCATCCTAGCCTGTACGAGCACTCAAGGCATGGGCGAGAACATCAAAACAATTATCTTCTTAAGTTCATTTAATCCCCATTTAGTGTGTAAATGTTATCACTTATTAACCAAACTTACAATGAGTTACCTTGGCAGCCACTTAAGGCCCCGGCTCCTATTGCAAGCCACTTCCCGACACTACAAGTAGATTACCTACCCTAAGCTCATGGAATCATAAATCTTAAAATCATAAAAGATAATCCATAATAAAATCATCAAATATGCATAAAAGCATTAAATATCCATAATAAGAATCATCAAATCTCCAAGATAAGAATCATCAAATGTCCATGAGTATCTGAAAAAGCATCCATAGAAAATCATGACCACAACAGTTCTCTATTGGCAACTAAAGGCATCACTGATAATCATAAGTATCAATTGGTTCTCAATAACCAAAATATATCTCAAGATAAATGGTTTCCAACAAGCAACCAAGAATATCTCAAAATCATACTGATCGAAGACTCCAAAATGGTTGAGTCAAACATGTCACAGCATGACATCATCAAGAAATAAATCCATATTTTAGTCCCATCATGGCAACTAGAAAATAATCCAAGGATAACTGATCAATGACTCAAAAATGATTAGCTCAAGTGTCTCATATATCTCAGCTTCACACATGAAGACTGATGAATAACAATCAGTAATACAAACATTTGATAGAGCATACGATCACATTACTATGGTTGGGCTTATAAAGATTGAGATCAAGTAAAATCAACATGCCTTCACATCTCATAACTCCGAGCCTCTGGTAACAACTTAGGACTGGTCAACACTAGTTAACCTAAAACCCAAAACAAGAAGCATATAGATTACACGATGCAGACACATGTTTTGGTTTTGCTATCTTACATAGTTGAATCAAGTGTAGGGGTTTCCTCTTTTCTATTTGCAAGTATACTTTCAAGTGTATAAAGTTATCATTTGACCTACAAGTCAACCCATTTGTTCTCCGATAGCATTATTCTTCCATTAATAAAAAATAATACTTTAAGAATAACTTAAAGATAAATATTCACTAAACTGATTATCATTGACTTTTAATTGTTCTCTTGACTTAACTATGATCTATATTCTAATTGATTAACTCTTCTTTAATGTTACTTCAACTTTTCAAGATAATCAAAGATCATTATTCATTATAATATAAGAAAGCCAATTATCAATCTTCGAATAAGTAGAAGACAACTTTATTTATCTCAATCCATTAACATAGGTACACCATCCATGACCTATTAACATTTTATTAGTTTTCAATTAGAAACTTCATTAAGTATTACTAAAGTTTGATTCTTTTAATTTAATCGTTATCATCAATGACAACCATATAATATCTAAAGTCATAATTCAAGTCATAAGACTTATCAACTTTGATATAGATAATTCACAATCTCGTTAAAAAAATTATATCAATTAAATCTCTATTACATAACTTAATTATTAATTAAATCTAATTAACTCTCATTAATTGATTTAATTAATAATTGTATAACCATAGCAACGTTCTAATTAACATCAGTTGACTAATAACTAACTAGAATTCTGTAAGTTAAAAGTCAACTATAATTCAATACTCAAATGATCATATTAATAATTCAATAATAATAACTTGTTAATATTTAATGACAAGCTATATTGGGAATCTTATTATTAAATCTTTAATGATCACATACATCACTCTGCAACAATGTTCTCATTTATATTTTAATAATAACAAGTTATAATAAATCCTCAATACCAAGTATTATTATCTCAATAAGTTTTTTATACGTACTTTGATTCAGTTAACTGATAATCCTCCAAATTATTAACCAATTCAATTTGATTAATATCTTTTACAGTACTTCAATCATTAGCTAATCTCTTCTAGATTAACTCTAATTGTATTAATTGATAACTATTTAAACTATTTATACTATTATGTATTAATAGTTTGTTAAACCCAACAAACATTAATAAATAATAAACTCATCAAAACTATTATTAATCGATCTAGAGAACTTTACATAAGCTTCATTAGTTAATTCTTAATACCATTAAGGTATATCAATAATTATAACGTATTAACAATTCAGATTATAACTAGGTTATTAAATGTTATAACAATGATTTTGACCCTTGTCAATTAAATCCAATATCATTAAAGTCTTCTCATTTAAAAACGTAATATAAAATTACCATTTCTAAATTATTTAATATATATTAAATAGTATTTAATATATATTAAATAGTATTTAATATACATTATAAAAAGTTCACTATATAAACTATATTAAAATCTCTTTTCTTTTAATCCATTTACTTAGATTGACTAATAATTAACTACACTTCTTCTACTATTAACTAATCTTAATTAAATTTGAATTAATTAGATTAGATAATAAACCATATAAAACTAATGCATATTAATAAGATTCTAATAAGGGAAGATTGCAATAATATCTTAATTCATTTCATGCTTAAATATATTATTTTTGTGAAGTTTAAGCATAAAGAACTCTTCGTTATGGGAAATGGAGAAATATCTATTTTTGAATAAAACAGTTTCAGTACGACGGCCATATCTCCCGAATGAACTATTGGATCGGGCTGAAATTTAAATATGTTGAAGAGGGCCAAGTTGTGCCAATTATGACTAGAGCGATCGAATAAATTCGATCATGGTAAAAAGTTATGAATGACTGAGTTCGGATCTATCCAAAGGGCAGCGACAGAACAATCTGTGATGAATTAAGAATTTTTTGTTAAAATAATTGTTCTCTAAATTTAACCATAAAAGGGTTTGTTCATATGCATCTAAAAGTATAATTGATAAAAAGATTACATCTAATCATTTGAATTTTCACCATAAAATTTCTATTTTAATTTCAAATCTTGTCTTTCTAATTTAATATAAATTCGAACCCAAACCCGATTAAAATCTAATTTCTTTCTCATTTGGAACTAGAGTTTTTCTATTGTTTTATTCTCATCTAAATAAAATATCTAGATTTCAATTTCAAATAGTAGATTCAATCACAGAGAGTATTTAGACACTTAAAACAGATATGATGAAGACAGGAAGAGAAAGAGTGCAAAGGGAAAATGAGAATATCACAAGTGCACCTAGACACTGATGCTACTTTGCCATGCTCAGAAGTTTATAGAAAATCCTTTTTTTTCTATCATTCGCAATTCTTTCAAGAATCCAAGCCGATCAAATCTTCCAAGTGATTAGAAGAGCTAGAAGGAGCATAGAAGCAAGTAGAAAATATATGAGCATATGAATCTTCTCTCATGCATATAAGCTTTGAAGCTTCTATTTTAGCTTGTAGCTCGTGGCTTCCATTAAGCTTTTCATTTAAGCTTCTATGAATGCTTGAATATCAAGAGCTCTCAAGAAATTTTTGGAATGCTTCTTGAAACCGCTAAAAGGTGTCACCAACTAAGCATGGGTCTTTTCCAAATTTTTTTGATGAGTTATAGAATTTTAGACACTTTGTGCTTAATTGATGCACTAATCCTCGTATTGTTGACACATGTTAATTCTCATGCAAGCTTATAACTCCAATTTACTTTACTCTTTCCAATTTAATTAATTAATTTATTAAATCTCATGCACTAACTTTAATATTTCCACTTTTCAATCTTAATATATTTATATTTTAATCATATGAGATTTATAATCTTTTAATAATTTAAAATATATTTTCCACTTTTAAATTTCATTTTCTAAAATTTTATTGCTAAAATATTTATTAGCTTTAATAATAATATTATTTAGTCATTTATTTAAAAATGAGCTCCAAATATATATAAATATTGTCACATTTCAAATTTAAACTTTTAACTTTTATTCTCAAATTTAATTATTTTATTTAATTAATTTTTTAATTAATTAAATAAAATAAATATTAAAATATCATATTAATTTTCTATTAAATTAAACCATTAATTAAATTTTTTAATTAGACTTAATTAATAGAAAATACATAAAAGACTCACAAGGTAAAAATATGAAAATTCGTCATAGCCAAAATACATACAAAATCAAACCAAGGGTTAATATCATGAATTATGTCATCCGACATATTCGAAGGGTACTCAACTCGGATACTTGTCTTAATTTTTCAATTAGAACAAATGGCTTAAAGGGTTGAGATTTGGACTTGAGAATTTATCTCTCCTCTCTTATCATTGAGATAGTGTGATAGGGTACGCTCATCTTGGCAATTCAGGGAAGTCGATACCCGATACTTGCAACCTGCATAAAAATCATACATGTACAAGCACAATATATACTAAACTAAACATGCAATGACAGGAAGTGGTGCATCGTGTAGATTTTGACTAGCAGGTGACTACGACTCCCTTCCTTAACCACATCAGACACGCCATACAAAAGCAAACACGCAAGGCAAACACATACACCATACACATGCAAGTATGGGGTAAGTATATATAAGAAAGCATATATGATAATAAATCATCTTACTAATCATCATTAATAATTGAAAGCAATGTAATAATCATCATCAATAATTGTGAACACTAAAAATAATCATCATACATACATGAAATGTAGAGTCTAAGTAATCTCATCACATAATAAACTGAATCCATAGCACAATATCTAATAATCTCAAAAGAATGTTGCTAACCAACAACATAAAACTAGTTCTAAAAGAGTTCAGCAATGATAACAAAATGTGAACTAGGGGCAGGCACTACATACACCCCCCTTGGGATTAGGCTTACTCTTGGAAGCCTACAAGAATGAAAAACTAAGATACTCACTATGTGGGTTCCATTGAACCCTTTCCCTATGTTTCCATTGAGGATATTACAACACCCTTAGAGCAATATGATTCTGGTTTAATGGTAAATCGAAAACCATATCGATCCAACATTCATTCTTTTAACAACTGCTAAAATAGATTCCTTAATTCATTCTAAACAAGAGCAACTTAATGATTGCAAAGATAAACAGAGGTTTACTACCTTACAACATAGATAAAAGATACATGTTTTGCAGCTAGAATAAGGTTTCAATTTTCAATTTTGCCTTCATTTAAGTTTTTAGTAAAATTTTCAATTTTGAAAGCTAAGTGTTGAAGTATGAAAAATATGCAAGTAATAATTTCAAGTTCTGTTTCAGTTCACCTAGTCTTCAAGTTTTTAGTTTGAAAAAGATACACATAATAGTTCAAAGTTTTTGTTTTGTTCAACTAGTTAACAACTAGTGACATTCCAATATACCCAGAGCTCCCAATGTTGAAACTTCGGCTCTAATACAACTCAAATCAACCGTGGTTAAATATGGTCAACTTTTAGTCAAACTTGATCTTCGCGTATGTGAATATGAGCAAAATGTGAATATGAATTCGAGCAACAATTCGATGCAAATTCGCATTCAACCTTTCAAAATGAAGAGATGAGGGTCTCTTAAATAGACTTTCCTGAAATTCATCAACGGTTGAGATCGATTTCAATCAACGGTCAGGATTAACGGTGAAGCCCAGTCATAAAGGGAGATTTCTAAATTAAAGGAAGTTAACAGATTTAATTTTAGTAAAATAATGAGTTAACTGATTCAATTTGAGTAGAAAAAGGAGTTAACTGATTTAACTCATTTTTTATCAAAAATGAACTGAAAATTTCCCTTTTTGAACTGAATAGAGATTTTGTTGAATTATTTAATTTAATAAAATGAGATATGCTCTCATAATTACTTTTTCTATTTAATTAAATAATCTTTAATTAATTAGAGACACTTTTCTTATTTAATTAAATAACTTCATTTAATTAATTAGGAATGGCTTCCCATTTAATCAAATAACTTTGTTTAATTAATTATAAGTAAGTACTCCATTTAATTAAATAATTTCGTTTAATTATTTTAAAAAAAAATTCGAAACTAGTCAACTCAAGTCAACCGTGGTTAAATCTGGTCAACTTTTGGTCAAACTTGATCTTTGCATATGTGAATATGAGCAAATGTGAGTATGAATTTTAGCAACAATTCGCTACAAATTCTCATTCAACCTTTCAAAATGAAGGGATGAGGGTCTGTTAAATAGACTTTTTTGGAATTCATCAACGGTTGAGATCGATTTCAATCAACGGTCAGGATTAAAGGTGAAGTTCAGTAATAAAGGGAAATTTTCAAATTAAAAAGAGTTAACAGATTTAATTTGAGTAAAATAAAGAGTTAACTGATTCAATTTGAGTAGAAAAAGGAGTTAACTCATTTAACTCATTTTTTATCAATAGTGAACTGAAAAATTTCTCTTTCTGAACTGAATAGAGATTTTGTTGAGATATTTAATTTAATAAAATGAGATATGCTATCATAATTACTTTTTCTATTTAATTAAATAATCTTTAATTAATTAGAGACAATTTTCTTATTTAATTAAATAATTTCATCTAATTAATAAAGAATGGCTTCTCATTTAATTAAATAACTTTGTTTAATTAATTAGAAGTAAGTACTCCATTTAATTAAATAATTTCATTTAATTATTTCAAAATTCTTTTCGAAACTAGTCAACTCAAGTCAACCGTGGTTAAATATTGTCAACTTTTGGTCAAACTTGATCTTTGCGTATGTGAATATGACCAAATATGAGTATGAATTCTAGTAACAATTTGATGCAAATTCTCATTCAACCTTTCAAAATGAAGAGACGAGTGTCTCTTAAATAGACTTTCCTGAAATTCATCAACGGTTGACATCGATTTCAATCAATGGCCAGGATTAAAGGTGAAGTTTAGTCACAAAGGGAGATTTTCAAATTAAAAAGAGTTAACAGATTTAATTTGAGTAAAATAAAGAGTTAACTGATTCAATTTGAGTAGAAAAAAGAGTTAACTGATTTAACTCATTTTTGATCAGTAGTGAACTGGAAATTTCTCTTTTTAAACTAAAGAGAGATTTAGTTGAGATATTTAATTTAATAAAATGAGATATGCTCTCATAATTATTTTTTCTATTTAATTAAATAATCTTTAATTAATTATAGACACTTTTCTTGTTTAATTAAATAACTTCATTTAATTAATTAGGAATGACTTCTCATTTAATTAAATAACTTTGTTTAATTAATTAGAAGTAAGTACTCCATTTAATTAAATAATTTCGTTTAATTATTTCAAAAAAAAAATTTGAAACTAGTCAACTCAAGTCAACCGTGCTTAAATCTGGTCAACTTTTGGTCAAACTTGATCTTTGCTTATGTGAACATGAGCAAATGTGAGTACGATTTTCAGCAACAATTCGATGCAAATTCCCATTCAACCTTTCAAAATGAAGAGATGAGGGTCTCTTAAATAGACTTTCCTGGAATTCATCAACGATTGATATCGATTTCAATCAACGGTAAAGATTAAAGGCGAAGTTCAGTCATAAAGGAAGATTTTCAAATTAAAGGGAGTTAATGGATTTAATTTTAGTAAAATAAGGAGTTAACTGATTCAATTTGAGTAGAAAAATGAGTTAACTGATTTAACTCATTTTTTATCAATAGTGAACTGAAAATTTCTCTTTTTGAACTGAAGAGAGATTTTGTTGAGATATTTAATTTAATAAAATGAAATATGCTCTCATAATTACTTTTTCTATTTAATTAAATAATCTTTAATTAATTAGAGACACATTTTTTTATTTAATTAAATAACTTCATTTAATTAATTATTAATGGTTTCTCATTTAATTAAATAACTTTGTTTAATTAATTAGAAGTAAGTACTTCATTTAATTAAATAATTTTGTTTAATTATTTCAAAATTCTTTTCGAAACTAGTCAACTGTTGCTAAATTTGGTCAACTTTTGGTCAAACTTGATCTTTGCCTATGTGAATATGAGCAAATGTGAGTATGAATTCTAATAACAATTCGATGCAAATTCTCATTCAACCTTTCAAAATGAAGAGATGAGGATCTCTTAAATAAACTTTCTTTGAATTCATCAACAGTTGAGATCGATTTCAATCAACAGTCAGGATTAAAGGTGAAGTTCAGTCATAAAGGGAGATTTTCAAATTAAAGAGAGTTAACAGATTTAATTTGAGTAAAATAAGGAGTTAACTAATTCAATTTGAGTAGAAAAAAAAGTTAACTGATTTAACTCATTTTTTATCAATAGTGAACTGAAAATTTTCTTTTTTGAACTGAAGAGAGATTTTGTTGAGACATTTAATTTAATAAAACGAGATAAGCTGTCGTAATTACTTTTTCTATTTAATTAAATAATCTTTAATTCATTAGAAACACTTTTCTTATTTAATTAAATAACTTCATTGAATTAATTAGGAATGGCTTCTCATTTAATTAAATAACTTTGTTTAATTAATTAAAAGTAAGTATTCAATTTAATTAAATAATTTCGTTTAATTATTTCAAATTTTTTTCGAAACTAGTCAACTCAAGTCAACTGTGGTTAAATCTGATCTACTTTTGGTCAAACTTGATCTTTGTATAAGTGAATATGAGCAAATGTGAGTATGAATTTTAGCAATAATTCGATGCAAATTCTCATTCAACCTTTCAAAATGAAGAGATGAGTGTCTCGTAAATAGACTTTGCTAGACTTCATCAACGGTTGATATCGATTTCAATCAACGGTCAGGATTAAAGGTGAAGTTCAGTCATAAAGAGAGATTTCTAAATTAAAGTGAGTTAATAGATTTAATTTGAGTAAAATAAGGAGTTAACTGATTCAATTTGAATAGAAAAAGGAGTTATCTGATTTAACTCATGTTTGATTAATAGTGACTTAGAAATTTTTCTTTTTGAAGTAAAGAGAGATTTTGTTGAGACATTTAATTTAATAAAATGAGATATGCTCTCGTAATTACTTTTTCTATTTAATTAAATAATCTTTAATTCATTAGAGACACTTTTCCTATTTAATTAAATAACTTTATTGAATTAATTAGGAATGGCTTCTCATTAAATTAAATAACTTTGTTTAATTAATTAGCAGTAAGTACTCCATTTAATTAAATAATTTCTTTTAATTATTTTAAAATTCTTTTCGAAACTAGTCAACACAAGTCAACCGTGATTAAATCTGGTCAACTTTTTGTCAAAATTGATCTTTGCGTATGTGAATATGAGAAAATGTGAGTATGAATTCCAGCAACAATTCTATGCAAATTCTCATTCAACCTTTCAAAATAAATAGATGAGGGTCTCTTAAATAGACTTTCCTACGATTCATCAATGGTTGAGATCGATTTCGATGAACGGTCAAGATTAAATGTGAAGTTCAGTCATAAAGGGAGATTTCCAAATTAGAATAAGTTAACAGATTTAATTTGAGTAAAATAAGGAGTTAACTGATTCAATTTGAGTAAAAAAAGGAGTTAACCGATTTAACTCATTTTTGATCAATAGTGAACTGGAAATTTTCTGTTTTAAACTGAAGAGAAATTTTGTTGAGATATTTAATTTAATAAAATGAGATATGCTCTCATAATTACTTTTTCTATTTAATTATATAATCTTTACTTAATTATAGACACTTTTCTTATTTAATTAAATAACTTCATTTAATTAATTAGGAATGACTTCTCATTTAATTAAATAATTTTGTTTCATTAATTAGAAGTAAGTACTCCATTTAATTAAATAATTTCATTTAATTATTTCAAAAAAAATTTCGAAACTAGTCAACTCAAGTCAACCTTAGTTAAATTTGATCAACTTTTGGTCAAACTTGATCTTTGCGTATGTGAATATGAGCAAATGTGACTATGAATTCCAAAAACAATTTGATGCAAATTCTCATTCAACCTTTCAAAATGAAGAGATGAGGGTCTCTTAAATAGACTTTTTCTGAAATTCATCAACGGTTGAGATCGATTTCAATCAACGGTCAGCATTAAAGGTGAAGTTCAGTCATAATGGGAGATTTCCAAATTAAATATAGTTAACAGGTTTAATTTGAATAAAATAAGGAGTTAACTAATTCAATTTGAGTAGAAAAAAGAGTTAACTGATTTAACTCATTTTTTATCGATAGTGAACTGGAAATTTTCTTTTTTGAACTGAAGAGAGATTTTTTTGAGATATTTAATTTAATAAAATGAGATATGCTTTGGTAATTAATTTTTCTATTTAATTAAATAATCTTTAATTAATTAGACACTTTTCTTATTTAATTAAATAACTTCATTTAATTAATTAGGAATGGCTTCTCATTTAATTAAATAACTTTGTTTAATTAAATAAAAATAAGTACTCCATTTAATTAAATAATTTTGATTAATTATTTCAAAAAAAAATTCGAAACTAGTCAACTCAAGTTAACCGTGGTTAAATCTGGTCAACTTTTGGTCAAACTTGATATTTGCATATGTGAATATGAGAAAATGTGAGTATGAATTCCAGCAACAATTCGATGCAAATTCTCATTTAACCTTTCAAAATGAAGAGACGAGGGTCTCTTAAATAGACTTTCCTGTAATTTATCAACGGTTGAGATCGATTTCAATCAACGGTCAGGATTAAAGGTGAAGTTCAGTTATAAAGGGAGATTTTCAAATTAAAGGAAATTAAGAGATTTAATTTGAGTAAAATAAGGAGTTAACTGATTCAATTTGAGTAGAAAAAGGAGTTAACTGATTTCACTCATTTTTGATCAATAGTGAACTGAAAATTTTCATTTTTGAATTGAAGAGAGATTTTGTTGAGATATTTAATTTAATAAAATGAGATATGCTTTCGTAATTACTTTTTCTATTTAATTAAATAATCTTTAATTAATTAGAGACACTTTTCTTATTTAATTAAATAACTTCATTTAATTAATTAAGAATGACTTCTTATTTAATTAAATAACTTTATTTAATTAAATAATTTTATTTAATTAAATAACTTTATTTAATTAATTAGAAGTAAGTACATCATTTAATTAAATAATTTCATTTAATTATTTCAAAATTCTTTTCGAAACTAGTCAACTCAAGTCAATCGTGGTTAAATTTGGTCAATTTTTGGTCACACTTGATCTTTGCGTATGTGAATATGAGCAAATATGAGTATGAATTTCAACAACAATTCGATGCAAATTCTCATTCAACCTTTCAAAATAAAGAGATGAGGGTCTCTTAAATAGACTTTTTTGGAATTCAACAACGGTTGAGATTGATTTCAATCAACGGTCAGGATTTAAGATGAAGTTTAGTTATAAAGGGAGATTTCCAAATTAAAGGGAGTTAACAGATTTAATTTTAGTAAAATAACGAGTTAGCTGATTCAATTTGAATAGAAAAAGGAGTTATCTAATTTAACTCATTTTTTATCAATAGTGAACTAAAAATTTCTCTTTTTGAACTGAAGAGAGATTTTGTTAAAATATTTAATTTAATAAAATGAGATATGCTCTCGTAATTACTTTTTCTATTTAATTAAATAATCTTTAATTAATTAGAGACACTTTTTTTATTTAATTAAATAACTTCATTTAATTAATTAGGAATGGCTTCTTATATAATTAAACAACTTTGTTTAATTAATTATAAGTAAGTACTCCATTTAATTAAATAATTTCGTTTAATTATGTCAAAATTCTTTTCGAAATCTGTCAACTCAAGTCAACTGTGGTTAAATTTGGTCAACTTTTGGTCAAACTTAATTTTTGCGTATGTGAATATGAGCAAATGTGAGTATGAATTCCAGCAACAATTCGATGCAAATTCTCATTCAACCTTTCAAAATGAAAAGATGAGGGTCTCTTAAATAGACTTTCTTGGAATTCATCAACGGTTGAGATCAATTTCAATCAACGGTCAGTACTAAAGGTGAAGTTTAGTCATAAAGGAAGATTTCCAAATTAAAGGAAGTCAACGGATTTAATTTGACTAAAATAAGGAGTTAACTAGTTCAATTTGAGTAGAAAAAGGAGTTAACTGATTTAACTCATTTTTTATCAATAGTGAACTGAAAATTTTCCTTTTTGAACTGAAGAGAGATTTTATTGAGATATTTAATTTAATAAAATGAGATATGCTCTCATAATTACTTTTTCTATTTAATTAAATAATCTTTAATTAATTAGAGACACTTTTTTTATTTAATTAAATAACTTCATTTAATTAATTAGGAATGGCTTCTCATTTAATTAACTTTGTTTAATTAATTAGAATTAAGTACTCCATTTAATTAAATAATTTCATTTAATTATTTCAAAATTGTTTTCGATACTAGTCAACTCAAGTCAACTGTGGTTAAATTTGGTCAAATTTTGGTCAAAATTGATCTTTGCGTATGTGAATATGAGCAAATGTGAGTATGAATTTCAGCAACAATTCGATGCAAATTCTCATTCAACCTTTCAAAATGAAGAGATGACGGTCTCTTAAATAAACTTTCTTGGAATTCATAAACAGTTGAGATCGATTTCAATCAACGGTCAGGATTAAAGGTGAAATTCGGTCATAAAGGGAGATTTCCAAATTAAAGGAAGTTAACAGATTTAATTTGAGTAAAATAAGGAGTTAACTGATTCAATTTGAGTAGAAAAAAGAGTTAACTGATTTAACTAATTGATGATCAATAGTGAACTGAAAATTTCTCTTTTTGAACTGAAGAGAGATTTTGTTGAGACATTTAATTTAATAAAACGAAATATGCTCTCGTAATTACTTTTTCTCTTTAATTCATTAGAAACACTTATCTTATTTAATTAAATAAGTTCATTGAATTAATTAGAAATGGCTTCTCATTTAATTAAATAACTTTGTTTAATTAATTAGAAGTAAGTACTCAATTTAATTAAATAATTTCGTTTAATTATTTCAAAATTCTTTTCGAAACTAGTCAACTCAAGTCAACCATAGTTAAATTTGGTCAACTTTTGGTCAAACTTGATCTTTGCGTATGTGAATATGAGCAAATGTGAGTATGAATTCCAGCAATAATTCGATGCAAATTCTCAGTCAACTTTTCAAAATGAAGAGATGAGTGTCTCTTAAATAGACTTTGCCAGAATTCATCAACGATTGATATCGATTTAAATCAACGGTCAAGATTAAAGGTGAAGTTCAGTCATAAAGGGAGATTTCCAAATTAAAGGGAGTTAACAGATTTAATTTGAGTAGAATAAGGAGTTAACTGATTCAATTTGAGTAGAAAAATGAGTTAACTGATTTAACTCATGTTTGATCAATAGTCTTTCTTAAATAAACTTTCTTGTAATTCATCAACGATTGAGATCGATTTCAATCAACAGTCAGGATGAAATGTGAAGTTCAATCATAAAGGGAGATTTCCAAATTAAAGGGAATTAACAGATTTAATTTGAGGAAAATAGGGAGTTACCTGATTCAATTTGAGTAGAAAAAAGAGTTAACTTATTTAATTTATTTTTGATCAATAGTGAACTGGAAATTTCTCTTTTTGAACTAAAGAGAGATTTTGTTGAGATATTTAATTTAATAAAATGAGATATGCTCTCATAATTAGTTTTTCTATTTAATTAAATTATCTTTAATTAATTAGAGACACTTTTCTTATTTAATTAAATAACCTCATTTAATTAATTAGGAATGGTTTCTCATTTAATTAAATAACTTTGTTTAATTAATTAAGAGTAAGTACTCCATTTAATTAAATAATTTTGTTTAATCATTCAAAAAAAAAATTCGAAACTGGTCAACTCAAGCCAACCGTGATTAAATCTAGTCAAATTTTGGTCAAACTTGATCATTGTGTATGTGAATATGAGCAAATGTGAGTATGAATTCTAACAACAATTTGATGCAAATTCTCATTCAACTTTTCAAAATGAAGAGATGAGGGTCTCTTAAATAGACTTTTTTTGAATTTATCAATGGTTGAGATCGATTTTAATCAACGGTTAGGATTAAAAGTGAAGTTTAGTCATAAAGGAAGATTTCCAAATTAAAGAGAGTTAACGTATTTAATTTGAGTAAAATAAGGAGTTAACTGATTCAAT
The DNA here is from genome assembly GCA_028749045.1 of Cupressus sempervirens. Lineage (NCBI taxonomy): Eukaryota > Viridiplantae > Streptophyta > Pinopsida > Cupressales > Cupressaceae > Cupressus > Cupressus sempervirens. The sequence goes on along the minus strand of CM053784.1, from coordinate 139,683,928 downwards.
TTGAGTAGAAAAAGGAGTTAACTAATTTAACTCATTTTTTATCAATAGTGAACTAGAAAATTTTTCTTTTTGCATTGAAGAGACATTTTGTTGAGATATTTAATTTAATAAACTGAGATATGCTCTAATAATTATTTTTTCTATTTAATTAAATAATCTTTAATTAATTAGAGACACTTTTCTTATTTAATTAAATAATTTTATTTAATTAATTAGGAATGACTTCTCATTTAATTAAATAACATTGTTTAATTAATTAGAAGTAAGTACTCTATTTAATTAAATAATTTCATTTAATTATTTCAAAATTTTTTTCGAAACTAGTCAACTCAAATCAACTTTGGTTAAATCTGGTCAACTTTTAGTGTACCTAAATCTTTGCGTATGTGAATACGAGCATATGTGAGTATGAATTTCAGACACAATTCGATGCAAATTCTCATTCAACCTTTCAAAATGAAGAGATGAGCATCTCTTAAATAGACTTTTCTGAAATTCATCAACGGTTGAGATTGATTTCAACCAACGGTCAAAATTAAAGGTGAAGTTCAGTCATAAACGGATATTTCCAAATTAAAAGCAATTAACAGATTTAATTTGAGTAAAATAAGGAGTTAACTGATTCAATTTGAGTAGAAAAAGGAGTTAACTCATTTAACTCATTTTTGATCAATAGTGAACTTAAAATTTTCCTTTTTCAACTAAAGAGGGATTTTGTTGAGATATTTAATTTAATAAAATAAGATATGCTCTCCTAATTACTTTTTCTATTTAATTAAATAATCTTTAATTAATTAGAGACACTTTTCTTATTTAATTAAATAACTTCATTTAATTAATTAGAAATGGCTTCTCATTTAATTAAATAAATTTGTTTAATTAATTAGAAGTACTCTATTTAATTAAATAATTTCATTTAATTATTTCAAAATTGTTTTTAAAACTAGTCAACTCAAGTCAACCATAGTTAAATTTGGTCAACTTTTGGTCAAACTTGATATTTGTGTATGTGAATATGAGCAAATGTGAGTATGAATTCCAGCAACAATTTGATGCAAATTCTCATTCAACCTTTCAAAATGAAGAGATGAAGGTCTCTTAAATAGACTTTCCTAGAATTCATCAATGGTTGATATTGATTTCAATCAACGATCAGAATTAAAGGTGAAGTTCAGTTATAAAGGAAGATTTCCAAATTAAAGGGAGTTAACAGATTTAATTTGAGTAAAATAAGGAGTTAACTGATTCAATTTGAGTAGAAAAAGGAGTTAACTAATTTAACTCATTTTTTATCAATAGTAAACTAGAAATTTCCCTTTTTGAACTGAAGAGAGATTTTGCTGAGATATTTAATTTAATAAAATGAGATATGCTCTAATAATTACTTTTACTATTTAATTAAATAATTTTTAATTAATTAGAGACACTTTTCTTTTTTTATTAAATAACTTCATTTAATTAATTAGGAATGGCTTCTTATTTAATTAAATAACTTTGTTTAATTAATTAAAAGTAAGTATTCCATTTAATTAAATAATTTTTTTTAATTATTTCAAAATTAGTCAACTCAAGTCAACTGTGGTTAAATCTGGTCAACTTTTGGTCAAACATGATCTTTGCGTATGTGAATATGAGCAAATGTGAGTATGAATTCTAGCAACAATTCGATGCAAATTCTCATTCAACCTTTCAAAATGAAGAGATGAGGGTCTCTTAAATAGACTTTCTTAGAATTCATCAACGGTTGAGATTTATTTCAATCAACGGTCAGGATGAAAGGTGAAGTTCAGTAATAAAAGAAGATTTTCAAATTAAAGGGAGTTAACGGATTTAATTTGAGTAAAATAAAGAGTTAACTGATTCAATTTGAGTAGAAAAAGAAATTAACTGATTTAACTCATTTTTTATCAATAGTGAACTAGAAATTTCCCTTTTTGAACTGAAGAGAGATTTTGTTGAGATATTTAATTTAATAAAATGAGATATGCTCTCATAATTACTTTTTCTATTTAATTAAATAATCTTTAATTAATTAGAGACACTTTTCTTATTTAATTAAATAACTTCATTTAATTAATTAGCAATGGCTTGTCATTTAATTAAATAACTTTGTTTAATTAATTAGAAGTAAGTACTCCATTTAATTAAATAATTTCGTTTAATTATTTCAAATTTTTTTTTCGAAACTAGTCAACTCAAGTCAACCATGGTTAAATTTGGTCAACTTTTGGTCAAACTTGATCTTTACGTATGTGAATATGAGCAAATGTGAGTATAAATTCCAGTAACAATTCGATGCAAATTCTAATTCAACCTTTCAAAATGAAGAGATGAGGGTCTCTTAAATAGACTTTCTTAGAATTCATCAACGGTTGAGATCGATTTCAATCAACGATCAGGATTAAAGGTGAAGTTCAGTCATAAATGAAGATTTTCAAATTAAACGGAGTTAACGGATTTAATTTGAGTAAAATAAGGAGTTAACTGATTCAATTTGAGTAAAAAAAGGAGTTAACTGATTTAACTCATTTTTTATCAATAGTGAACTGAAAATTTCTTTTTTTGAATTGAATAGAGATTTTGTTGAGATATTTAATTTAATAAAATGAGATATGCTCTCATAATTACTTTTTCTATTTAATTAAATAATCTTTAATTAATTAGAAATACTTTTCTTATTTATTTAAATAACTTTATTTAATTAATTAGGAATGGCTTCTCATTTAATTAAATAAATTTGTTTAATTAATTAGAAGTAAGTACTCCATTTAATTAAATAATTTTGTTTAATTATTTAAAAATTCTTTTCGAAACTAGTCAACTCAAGTCAAACATGATTAAATCTGGTCAACTTTTGATCAAACTTGATCTTTGCTTATGTGAATATGAGCAAATTTAATTTAACTCACTTTTGATTAACAGTGAAATTGAAATTTCCCTTTTTGAACTGAAAAGAGATTTTGTTGAGATATTTAATTTAATAAAATGAGATATGCTCTTATAATTACTTTTTCTATTTAATTAAATAATTTTTAATTAATTAGAGACACTTTTTTTATTTAATTAAATAAATTTATTTAATTAATTAGAAATGACTTCTCATTTAATTAAATAACTTTGTTTAATTAATTAGAAGTAAGTACTCCATTTAATTAAATAATTTCGTTTAATTATTTCAAAATTCTTTTCGAAACTAGTCAACTCAAGTCAACCATGGTTAAATCTGGTCAACTTTTGGTCAAATTTTATCTTTGCGTATGTGAATATGAGCAAATGTGAGTATGAATTCCAGCAACAATTCCATGCAAATTCTCATTCAACTTTTAAAAATGAAGAGATGAGTGTCTCTTAAATAGACTTTCTTGGAATTCATAACGGTTGAGATCGATTTAAATCAACAGTCAGGATTAAAGGTGAAGTTCGGTCATAAAGGAAGATTTCAAAATTAAAGCGAGTTAACAGATTTAATTTGAGTAAAATAAAGAGTTAACTGATTCAATTTGAGTATAAAAAGGAGTTAACTCATTTAACTTATTTTTGATCAATAGTGAACTGAAAATTTCCCTTTTTGAACTGAAGAGAGATTTTGTTGAGATAATTTAATAAAATGAGATATGCTCTCATAATTACTTTTTCTATTTAATTAAATAATCTTTAATTATTTAGAGACACTTTTCTTATTTAATTAAGTTATCGTTGCTGAACTCTTTTAAAACTAGTTTTATGTTGTTAGTTAGCAGCATTCTTTTGAGATTATCAGATATTGTGCTATGGATTCAGTTTATTATGTGATGAGATTACTTAGACTCTACATTTCATGTATGCATGATGATTATTTTCAGTATTTGCAGTTATTAATGATGATTAGTAAAATGATTTAATATCATATGTGTTTTCTTATGGATACTTACCCCATACTTGCATGTGTATGGTGTGCGTGTTTGCTTTTGTATGGTGTGTCTGATGTGGTTAAGGAAGAGAGTCGTAGTCACCTGCTAGTCGAAATCTACACGATGCACCACTTCCTGCCATTGTCTGTTTAATTTAGTATATATTGTGCTTGTACATGCATTGTTTTTATGCAGGTTGCAAGTACCGGGTATCGATTTCCCTGAATTGCCTGGATGAGCGTACCCTATCACAATATCTCAATGATAAGAGAGGGGAGATAAATTCTCAAGTCCAAATCCTAACTTTTTAAGCCATTTGTGCTAATTGAAAAATTAGGACAAGTATCTGAGTTGAGTACCCTCCGGATACGTCAGATGACGTAATTCGTAATTTAAACCCTTGGTTTGATTTTGTATGTATTTTGGTTATGATGAATTTTTCGTATTTTTACCTTTGTGAGTCTTTGGAGTATTTTCTATTAATTAAGCTTAATTAAAAGATTTAATTAATGGTTTAATTAAATGAAAAAAATTAATATGATATTTTAATATTTATTTTATTTAATTAATTGAAAAATTAATTAAATAAAATAATAAAAGTTGAAAGATAAAAGTTATGATATTAAATTTGGAATGTAACAATATTTATATATATTTGGAGTTCATTTTTAAATAAATGACTAAATAATATTATTATTAAGCTAATAAATATTTTAGCAATAAAATTTTGAAAAATAAAATTTAAAAGTGGAAAATATAATTTAAATTATTAAAAGATTCTAAATCTCATATAATTAAAATATAAATATATTAAGATTGAAAAGTGGATATATTAAAGTTAGTGCATGAGACTTAATAAATAAATTAATTAAATTGGAAAGAATAAAGTAAATTAGAGTTATAAGCTTGCATGAGAATTAACATGTGTCAAGAACACGGAGGTTAGTGCATCAATTAAGCACAAGGTGTCTACAACTCTACGACTCATCAGAAAGAATTGGAAAAGACCCATGCTTAGTTGGTGACACCTGTCAGCAGTTTCAAAAAACATTCCAAAAGTTTCTTGAGAGCTCTTTATATTCAGGCATTTATAGAAGCTTAAATGAAAAGCTTAATGGAAGCTACAAGTTTAATAGAAGCCACGAGCTACAGGCAAAGAAAAAAAGAAGCTTTAAGCTTACATGCATGGGAGAAGATTCATATGCTCATATATTTTCTACTTGCTTCTATGCTCCTTCTAGCACTTCTAATCACTTGGAGGATTCAATCGGCTTAGATTCTTAGAAAAATTGCAAATGATAGAGAAGGAAGGAATTTTCTATGGACTTCTGAGACATGAAAAATTAGCATCAGTGTCCAGGTGCACTGGTGATATTCTCATATTCCCTTTGCACTCTCTCTTCCTGTCTTCATCATATCTGTCTTATGTGGCTGAATACTCTCTGTGATTGAATCTACTATTTGAAATTGGAATCTAGATATTTTATTTGGATGAGAAGAAAATAATAGAAAAAAATTTTAGTTCCAAATGAGGAAGAAATTAGATTTTAATCGGGGTTGGGTTCGAATTTATATTAAATTAGAAATACAAGATTTGAAATTAAAATAGAAATTTTATGGTGAAAATTTGAATGATTAGATGTAATCTTTCTATCAATTATATTTTTAGATGCATATGAACAAACCCTTTTATGGTTAAATTTATAGAATAATTATTTTAACAGAAAATTCTTAATGCATCACAAACTACCCTGTCGCTGCCCCTTGGATAGACCCGAACTCAGTCATTTATAACTTTTTATTGTGATCAAATTTATTCGATTGCTCTAGTCAGAAGTGGTGCAATTTGGCCCTCTCCAACATATTTAAATTTCAGCCCGATCCAATGGTTCATTTAGGAGATATGGCCATCGTACTGAGACTATTTTATTCAAGAACAGATATTTCTCTATTTTCCATAACCAAGAGTTCTTTATGCTTTAACTTCATAAAAATAATATATCAAAGCATAAAATGAATTAAATATATTATTGTAATCTTTCCTTATTAGAATCTTATTAATATGCATTAATTTTATATGATTTATTATCTAATCTAATTAAATCAAATTTAATTAAGATTAGTTAATAGTAGAAGAAGTGTAATTAATTATTAGTCAATTTAAGTAAATGGATTTTTAAGTGAGAAAAAATTAAAAGAAAAGAGATTTTAATATAGTTTATATAGTGAACTTTTTATAATGTATATTGAATACTATTTAATATATATTAAACAATTTTAGAGTTGTTTAACGAAGATTATAATGTTAAGAATTTGGAGATTATTCATGTTAAAATTTACAATGAGTTTTATTGGTTTGTGATAGGGATCTTTTTCAAACAACATTTATATAGACAAAATATTATTAAAACAATTAGAAAATGGAGTCTAATGGTTGATTTTAGTATTGATTAAATAATTGTAAGATGATAATTTATATTATGTTGATTTAAATTTAGAAACTCTGAATGATATTGGATTAAGACTGAATTATTATGTTATTGCTTAATACGTTTGAATACTTTAATGGAGTTAAGAGTTAGCCAAATATTAACTAATGAGTTTATGGAAAGATTCTATAGATTGAGTATTTATAGTTTGAAGAGTTTATTATTTATTAATGTTTGTAAGGACTAGCAAACTATTAATAAATAATGGTTTAAATAGACATCAACAAATTTGATTAGAGTTAATCTAGTGGAGATTATTTAATGATTAAAGTTTTGTAAAAAGATATTAGTTTTTGATTTGAAGTATGATTGATTTTTAATCAATATTCATTGAGTTATGTGATTGAAATTTATCTTGAGATGACTATCATTAATACGAATTAATTAAGAAAACATTAGTATTCATAAAAATTGATGAATGAGATTTATTAGTAAGATTTCCAATATAGCTTGTCATTGAATATTAGCAAGTTATTATTATTGAACTATGAACATGAATATTTGTGTATGGCTGACTTTTAGTTATTAGTCAATTAATATTCATTGGGTTGATGGTTTGGTTGTGAAATTATTAATTAAATCAATTAACTAAAGTTAATTAGATTTAATTAATATTTAAGTTATGTAATGGAGATTTAATTCTTTTAATAAGATAGTAGAAATATTGATATCAAGTTGATAGGTCTTATTCTTATGACTTGAATTATGACTTTAGATATTATATGGTTGTCAACGATATTAATGATTAAATTAAAAGAATCAAACTTTAGTAATACTTAATTAAGTTTCTAATTGAAAACTAATAATATGTAATAGGTCATAGATGGTGTACCTATGTTAATGGATTGAGATAAATAAAGTTATCTCCTTCTTATTTGAAGATTGATAATTGGTTATTTTATAAATGAATAATGGTCATTTGATTATGTTGAAATGTATAAGTAACATTAAGGAAGAGTTATCCAATTAGTACTATGGATCTTAGCAAATAAAGAAAATTATTTAATGAGTAAATATTTATCCTTAAGTTATTCTTAGAATGTAATTCTTAATAATAGAAGGATAATGCTATCGGAAATCAAATGGGTTGATGTGTAGGTCAAATGATAAATCCTATACATTTGAAGTATACTTGCAAATAGAAAACTAAAAACCTCTACACATTATTCAACTATGTGAATTTAGTAAACCAAAACATGTGTTTGCATCGTGTATTCTATATGCTTCTTGTTTTGAGTTTTAAGTTGACTAGTGTTGACCAGTCCTAGGCTGTTACCAGAAGCTCGGAGGTTATGAGATGTGTTGTCATGTTGATCTTATTTGGTCTCGATCTTTATAAGCCCAACCATGGTAATGTGATCGTGTACTCTATGAAATGTTTGTATTTACTGATTGTTATTGTTCATCAGTCTTCATGTGTGAAGCTGAGAGGTATGTGTATGAGACACTTGAGCTAATCATTTTTGAGTCATCGATCAGTTATCTTTGGATTATTTTCTAGTTGCCATGATGAGACTGAAGTGTGGATTTATTTCTTGATGATGTCATGTTGTGACATGTTTGACTCAACCATTTTAGAGTTTTCGATCAGTATGATTTTGAGATATTCTTGGTTGCTTATTGAGAACCAATGGATATTGTAATTTATTTTGAGATATATTTTGGTTATTGAGAACCAATGGATACTTATGATTATCAGTGATGCCTTCAGTTGTCAATAGAGAACTGTTGTGGTCATGATTTTCTATGAATACTTTTCGGATGCTAATGGAGATTTGATGATTCTTATCTTGGAGATTTGATGATTCTTATTTTGATTATTTGATGCTTTTATGCATATTTGATGATTTTATTATGGATTATCTTTTATGATTTTGAGATTTATTATTCTATGAGCTTAGGGTAGGTAATCTACTTGTAGTGTCGCGAAGTGGCTTGCAATGGGGGTCGGGGCCCTAAGTGGTTGCCAGGGTAACTCATTGTAAGTTTGGTTAATAAGTGATAACATTTACACACTAAATGGGGATTAAATGAACCTAAAAAGATAATTGTTTTGATTTTTTCGCCCATGCCTTGAGTGTTTGTATAGGCTAGGATGAGAGTAGTGAGAACGCATAGTTTCCACCGTGCATTCCGTAGTATGTCTCATCAGTATGGATCCATGGAGTTTAGCTAACTACCAGGGTAACTTGTACGTGATAATTGCGATGACACTTTCCCATTTGCAAAGTAGATTTTCTACATGTCATTGTGTGCCTCTGGAAATTAGATGTCAATTTTGTGTGATGGAACCTTTGAGTTAGTATACTTTTAAGATTCTTGGAGTTATAGAGATTTATGCTATCTGTATTGATATCCTGTTTGGAACTTGAGATTATCTCCTTAGCACAGTGGGAGTGGACCACTTAGGTTCCACGCAGTCGGGTGGTAGAGTATTTTCACTCTTATCATTTGAGATCCGTTCGAGACACCATGGCTGGAGCATTATGATAGATAATATACCTTATGATGGATGTATTTACTGGTATGTTTCTTATACTGATCATTTTCTTTACTTTACATATGTTAGTTGATGATTTATTATGCTTTACTTTGCATGTTAGTAGGATGTTTTAGGAGTGACATTCCTATTATGTTAATACCGATGATCTCTTCGATGCTTTGGAATGTTATGCACGGAGGGATGGCTAGGATCCACGATGGTCTAATGATGCTATTTACGATTAGGAAGAACCATGCACTTAGTTATTTATGTTTGTGATATATGGTTATTTTTTGTGATGGATGTTTATATCTTTTGTGATGATGTATCATGTATGATATGTGGTTTTATTTATGTTATTGCATCATGGATTAATATTAGATGATGATGATGTACTTTATTTACTTGGATGTTTATTCTTTTAAGCTTTTCATACCCTGTGATATGTACAATGGATGATTGAGCTAAACTAAAATATAATTACAAAAGGACACTTGTATATTGTTTAAGTACATTGGATGTATCATTGTTATTTCATAAGGATGGGATGTTAGATGAATAGTTAATTTAGATGTGATACAACGTTAAAGAATCTTTAAAGAATGTAGGTTGTTATGTATATATGTTATGTAAGTAAGTATGTAATGAGCTTGAGTTTAACGAGCATTCCAAAAGTTCCATATCTGGTGAACAGGAAAAGAAAAAAAGGAGAAAAAGGAGAAAAAGGAGAAAAAGGAGAAGACTACCAAAACGAAGAAGAAGACCAAAATGGAGAAGACTACCAAAACGAAGAAGAAGACCAAAACAAAGAAGAAGACCAAAACGAAGAAGAATACCAAAACCCAAAAGAATACCAAAACCCAGAAGAAAATCCAAACCCAGAAGAAGAAAAACCAAACCCAGAAGAAAAAAAACCAGAAGAAGAAAACGTCCAAGAAGAGGAAATGTGGGTGGAAATATATTACAGACTCTTTTTTGGAAGATACCTTTTTTTAGGTAGAGCGCTAGAAAAACAACCTGCTGACCAAATAATGAAATGCATGATTTATTTAAATCAAGAAGATCAAACAAAAGACTTCATGTTTTTTATTTCCTGTCGAGGTGGAGGAATGCTACAGGGAGTAGCTATTTATGATGTTATGCAATTCGTAACAGGGGAGGTATCTACAACAGGCTTCGGGTTAAATGCTTCAATGGGAGCTTTCCTTCTACACGGGGGGGCGTTTACTAAACGAGTATTAAGCGAAAACGGTCATATGATGATTCATCAACCTCATATGTCTCTTTATGATCGTCGTCGCCACGACGAATCCGGCTCCGATGCAGAGTTTATGAGCCTATTGCGGACTTATATTTTGGAAACTTATATAAGAAGGACAAGGCAAGAACCCAAACTAATTGAAAGTCTCTTAGAAAGAGATATTTTTTTGGAACCAGAGGACGCAAAAGGTGTTTGTCTTATCGATGAAATAGGCATAGAAGGAATGGAAAATCTATGGTCTTTTTATGGCAATTATGATGACCACAAAATGGGCTCTGGCAATGATGATATCTATGATCATATCTATCAAATTGGTCAGGACAATGATTATAGTGAGGATAACTATGAAATTGGTTAGGACAATGATTATAGTGAGGATAACTATCAAATTGGTCATGATGATGACTTTGAAAATTGTCATGATGATGACCATGAAATTGGTCATGACAATGACGAAAGTTTTCATCATCATCGTAAAGACCCCAAGGATCGTGAGTATCCTACTAGGCCTTCCTGGCCTGAGCAGCCTTTATCCCCTCAAAAGTTAGTTATGGGTTTCAGAGCAGAAGGATTTGAACCTACGACCTCCACCATCCCCAAGTGGCATGCTACCAAACTGCGCCATACTCTGTTATAATGACCAACATCGAAGTTGGGACAACTAGGCTATTTTTGTTATTAGCAGTCTCGCAAACAAGGATAGACGAATATAGGTCAGACAGAATATATTAGATATATGAGAAAAAAAGCTGCCATGGTGAAATTGGTAGACACACTGTTCTTAGGCAGCAGCGCTAGAGCATCTCGGTTTGAATCCGAGTGGCAGCATTATTGTTTAATAAAATACTATAGTTTAGTATCCCTTCCATATCTAATATCTATAGATATCTATTATATATGGAGTACCTATATAATAAATGACTATCATTGTTCAATCTATGTCAATATGATTTATTACATATCAATCGATTTTATCTTTTTCTTACGAAACGAATCCTATATTAAAATTAAAAAATAAATGGGTTTATTATGATATTTATAACTCTAGAACATATATCAGCTCATGTCTCTTTTTCTCTTACTTTTGTGATTACTCTTATTTATTCGGGAACCTTAATTTATAAAAGTGAAAAACTAAGTAATTCAGGAGGAAAGGGCATGATAGTGACGTGTATTTGTATAACGGGAGTATTAGTTTCCCATTCGCTCTATTCAGGGCATTTACCATTAAGTAATTTGTATGAGTCATTCATGTTCCTTTCATGGACTTCCTCCATGATTCATATAGTTATACAAATACGGGGCCAGTATGCTTGGTGGTTAGGTGCAATCACCGTGCCAAGTGCTATGTTAACTCATGGTTTTGCTACTTTAGGTCTTCCGGATAAAATGCAAAAATCTGCAATGTTAGTACCTGCTTTACAATCTCATTGGTTAATGATGCATGTAAGTATGATATTGCTCAGTTATGCAACTCTTTTATGTGGATCCCTATCATCCATATCTTTATTGGTCATTGCGTCCCAAATAAATCAAAAGATTTTTCTTAATGTGAAAAATTCTTTTTTCTTCAATATGCCTACGCTGGTTCAAATCCAGCTCAGCCCAATACCAACTTGATAGATTGAGATAGATATTTATCTATCAGATAAGAAAGGTAATTGGTTTTTGAATCCCCTACCCTACTGTATAGAGAAAGAATCGGAACTATAGAGAAAGAATCGGAACGAACAGTTTTGATATATAAATTTGAAAGATAAAAGTTTTACAAATACGACTTGGCACAATTTTTTTTATGACAGTTTAGTCAATAAACTGTACCTAGTGGGATTGTAGTTCAATTGGTTAGAGTACCGCCCTGTCAAGATGGAAGTTGCGGGTTCGAGCCCCGTCAGTCCCGATTCAATAAATTGAACAATTGTTTGAGCGATTCCTACCCCAAACAAGAGCAAAAAAGGGAAATAGAGTAGACTAGAATAGATTTGACATCTTTTTTACACATTTTGTGTGTGGATTCGCCGAATTATTAGATCTGCAATCTTTTTTTCCTTGAGAAATAAAAAAGGCGTAGTAAGATAGATCTGTGTTAGGAAGAATACCGTGCATAGATTTACGCTCTGTGTTCATCTCTCATATTTTTGTTTGCTCATCAATTTTTTACTAGACCCTTTTTGGTTTTTGACTATTATCAAAACCATCTATCTCTATATAGATAGATCCTGTTCTAATATATAATAGACATTAACATAAAAAAGAAATATTTGATTGAGACAAACATTAATAAAAAAAAATTTTTACAAAAAAAAGAGATACTCTATGAGATCAAATCTCGAGTTATTTTAAAACGAAGCGAAAATCAATCATGGAAGTAAATAACCTTGCATTTATTGCTATTCTATTATTCATTATAGTGCCCACTGCTTTTCTAATCATCATTTACGCGCAAACGAAGCCTCAAAGTGAACTAGAGTGATTACTTAGAATCTAGAATTAGTCTAAATCGTCACTATAAAAAATTTATAGCGGTCAGTAGATTTTTTTGAGAAGAAGTAGTTACAAAAAAATTTTCGTTTATACCACTTATATACAGATTTTGGATAAGTAGATCTAAATTATAATTTGTCTCATGGGAACTAGACATAATTTCTTACATATCTCTGGAAAAATTGATGTAAATAAAAACATAGGTGTTATTTTGATTTGAATAATATTTTCAAAAATATTGATAATACGAATACACATTGTTTACTATTCCATAGTAATATACAAAATTGTATATCGTAAAGGCAAAAAATTGATATGGAAAAGACAGAGCAATAATGCTCCATATTCTTTAACAGATGTATAGTGAAAAATAGTATGGTTCGCTATATAAAACTCTACTTCATATTTTCTAAATATGAAGTAGAATTTTATTTCTAACATGATCAATTTGATATTATAAATCATTTCGTTGATAATTTAATTTAACGATAGATAAATAATTAATGATAGTAATGATTTAATCATCGTAATAATCATTGTTTATTTGTTTTTAACAGAACGATTAAACACAGAAGGACTATTCAAATTCTATTAAATTCCACTTCTACCCCATACTACGAGTGAAAGAGAAAAAGTAAAAACTACCATTAGAGAAGCCCAAGCGATACCGACTATATCCATACGAATCCCTCTCTTTTTAAAAACTTAAAAAAAAGTAAAAAAAAACAAATAATAATATCATTATTGATTCTTGATGATAATGGAACTATTCAAAATAGTGCAAAGTGGGAATCTTCTACCTTCCTATTCTGAAAGGATGAGTCGATAGTAGAGGCTTCTCAAAAAAATTTATTGTAACTAATAACTATAAACTACCTATCAGATTAGACATTAACGATAAAATTCAATTTTATTTGCTATATTAGCAATAGCACCTGAAGCTACACAAGTTGTCTCCAAAAGACATGGATACAAATAGAGACTTTTGTATTTGTTTAGACTACCAAGGCGACACCCAGATTTGAACTGGGGATCGAGGATTTGCAGTCCCCTGCCTTACCACTTGGCTATGTCGCCATCCCCATATCTAGTTTATCCTAAGGTAAAACTATATTTTGCTTTATTTATCAGAGATGATATGTAAGGTATTTCACGTATTCTTGTTTATCACTCGGATATGCCATTTAACCAATTTATAGTCCCCAGGTCTAATAGGGGATTTAGACTTTTCAAATAGGAAAAAGAGGGATTGGTTTTCAATTATCTTATTAAAATGGAACCTATAACCTATTAATATCGGTTAGGAATTGAAGTTCCTGCCTTTAGTATAGAATAGGAATTTAGAGTACCCAATTAAGTATACTAAATCCACTTTTATCTGTCAATAACTAGAGAATTTACAACTATAGAAATATTTACATCATATATCATTTGTTTAATAATAAAAGAAAATAGCTTCCTTTTTTTCTTTTTTTCTTTTTTTGATATAGTGAACAAAACATGTCAATTTTTTGTCAAATTTATTCGTCTAGATTAATGGGGAATACAATATCAAAATATAAAATTGACTATAGAAATATAGGATAGCAAACATTCAATGCGATTAGAAGAAAATAAAGGAATATTGACAATTCCCCAATTTGGTAAAATACAACTTGAAGGATTTTTTCGTTTTATCAATCAAGGCTTAATAGAAGAAATCAATAACTTTTCAAAAATTGAAAGCTCAAATAAAAAGATAAAAATTATTCTTTTTGGTTCTGAATATAAATTAACAGAACCTTTCATTAAAGAGAGAGATGCTGTATATATGTTTGTTACATATAACTGTCAATTATATGTACCAGCAAGATTGATTAAGAAAACTAAGAAAACTTGTGAAATACAGGACCAGATTTTATATCTGGGAGATATTCCTTTGATGAATTCTAAAGGAACTTTTGTAATAAATGGAAATTATAGAGTCGTGGTCAATGAAATAGTAAGAAGCCCCGGTATTTATTACACTTGGAAACGAAAACCGTCGGGAAACATTATCTGGATTGGCACAATAATTTTAGATTGGGGAAGAAGATCAAGATTAGAGATTAATAAAAAAAAAGAAAAGATATGGATTCGTATAAAAAAAAAAAAAAATCTCTTTTACTTTTTTTATTGGCTATGGGTCTAAATTTCGAAGAGATTTTTAACTATAAGAATGTTAAAGCATTTTTTCGATATTCGAAGGAGTATTATACTTGGTATGGCGTATTTTAAAACTTTATAAAAAACTGTACATAAGTGACGAAAATGAAGAAGGAGAAGAAGAAGAAGAAGAAGAAGAAGAAGAATTGGATTTTGAGTCTATAGATGAAAAAGTAACAACATTTTTTCGAACGAAATGTTTATTAGGAAAGATGGGTCGACGAAATCTGAATAAAAAACTAAGTCTTGATGTATCCGAGAATGAAATTTTATTATTACCGTATGATATATTGGCTGCTGTGGATTACCTTATCAAAGTGCAATTTGGAGCAAGTACACTCGATGATATAGATCACTTGAAAAATCGGTATATTCATTTTGTAGCAGATTTATTACAAGAACAATTACGATTAGCTCTATATGATTTCAGAGAAGTAGTTGAAAAAAATATATTACCTGGTATATCAATCAATGTTAAAAAGAGAATAACTCTTATTAAATTGGAAACTTTCATTTCATTAACGGGTACTTTTCAAAAAAAATTTGGGTTACATCCCTTATCACAATTTTTGGATCAAACTAATCCGTTGGCAGAAATAGTTCATAGTTGAAAAGTGAGCTCTTTGGGCCCTGGAGGATTGACAAGTCGAACGTCTACTTTTCGTACACGGGATATTCATCCTAGTCATTATGGACGTATTTGTCTGATTATGACATTCGAAGGAATAAATGTTGGGCTTATTGGATCGTTATCTATTTATGCAACGCTTGGTCATTACGGCTCTTTAAAAAGTCCATTCTATAGGCTATCTGAGAGATCGAACAAAGACCATATGGTTTATCTATTACCGGGAGAAGATGAATACTATCGGATAGCTATAGGAAATTCTCTGGCATTAAATCAAGGGGTTCCAGAGGAACAATTGACTGCAGCTCGATTTCAGCAAGAATTTTTATTTTTTGCATGGGACCAAATTCATTTCAGAAGTATTTTCCCTTCCCAATATTTTTCCGTTGGAGTTTGTCTTATTCCTTTTATCGAACATAATGATGTGAATCGTGCTTTAATAGGTTCTAATATGCAGCGTCAAGCACTTCCACTTGTTCAACCTGAGAAGTGTATTGTTGGAACTGGATTGGAGGGTCAAGTAGCTCTAGATTCAGGAAGTGTAGCTATAGCCAAGCAAGGGGGAAAAATAAAGTATATTGATGGTGAAAATATAATCATAACTTCATCTGTTGCTCGAGACAATATAGAAACAGAATTGATTCTATATCAACGTTCTAATAGTGATACTTGTATGCATCAAAAACCTCGAGTTCGCCAAGGGGAATATGTAAAGAGGGGACAAATTATAGCAGACAGTGTAGCTACAGCAGGGGGAGAACTTTCTTTGGGAAAAAAAATTTTAGTGGCCTATATGCCATGGGAAGGATACAATTTTGAAGATGCAATACTTATTAGTGAACGTCTGGTATATGAAGACATTTTTACTTCTTTTCAGATCGTAAGATACAAAATTGGAGTTTATTTTACGGACTAGGGCCCTGAAGTAATAACTAGAGAAATACCTCATTTAAATGCTTACTTACTCCATCATCTGGACGAAAATGACATTGTAATGATAGGATCTTGGATAGAAATAGGTGATATATTAGTAGGTAAATTAATACTGGAAGCAGAAGAAGACTCACTAATAAATACTCCAGAAGGAAAATTATTACAAGCTTTATTTGATATTAAGGCACCTACTAGAAAAGAAAATTGTTTCAGAGTCCCTAAAGGTGTAAAAGGTCGAGTTATCGATGTGAGATGCTTTTAGGAGTTCGAGGAGGAGGAAGACGATTATCTCAGAGATATTATAGAAAAAGTTCATGTATATATTTTACAAAAACGTAAAATACAAGTGGGTGATAAAGTAGTGGGAAGGCATGGTAATAAAGGTATTATTTCAAAAAATTTGCCCAGGCAAGATATGCCTTATTTACAAAATGGAACACCAGTGGACATGGTATTAAATCTATTAGGGGTACCTTCACGAATGAATGTAGGACAGATCTTTGAATGTTTACTTGGTTTAGCAAGAAAACTAATGAACAAACATTATAGACTTCCACCTTTTGACGAAAGGTACGAGCGAGAAGCTTCTAGAAAACGAGTGTTTTCTGAGCTTTATAAAGCTAGCGAGCAAACAGCTAATCCATGGGTATTTGAAACTGATAATCCTGGAAAACATAGATTAATTGATGGAAGAACAGGAAAGGTTTTTGAACAACCTGTTACAATAGGAATAGCTTATATATCGAAATTGTGCCATCAAGTTGACGACAAAATTCATGCACATTCCCGTGGGCCTTATGTGTTGGTTACACAACAACCTCTAAAAGGAAAATCCTCCAGAGGAGGACAACGAGTAGGAGAAATCGAAGTTTGGGCTCTAGAAGGTTTTGGTGTTGCTTATATTTTACACGAGATACTTACTTTAAAATTTGATCATATGGACACTCATGAAAAAATATTTGGTGCCATTTTCAACAGAGAACCAATGCCTAAACCTACCACTTTTACAGAATCTTTCCGATTGCTCAGTCGAGAACTACGATCTTTAGCTCTAGAATTGAATCATACTACTCTATCTGAGATAGACTTCCAGATAGATAAGAAGGAAGTTTGATAAAAATGAATCAAAATTTATTTATTATGAATGACTAGAATAAACACGAACAACTCCAAATTGGATTAGTTTCTCCTGAGCAGATTCTCGCTTGGTCTGAAAGAATATTACCTAATGGAGAAAGAGTCGGACAAGTGACTGCAGAACAAATTTTAGATTATAGAACTTATGAACCAATAAGAGGTGGATTACTTTGTGAAAGCATATTTGGACCTAGGAAAAGGGGAGTTTGTTCTTGTGTAAAACCTCCAATGATAGAAAATGAGAAGGAAAACTACGACTCCAATTTTTGTACTCAATGTGGAGTTGAACTTGTTATTGATCCTCGAATTCGAAGATATTGAATGGGATACATTAAACTGGCATGTCCAGTTGTTCATATTTGGTATTTCAAACGACGTCCCAGTTATATCGCGAATCTATTAAATAAGAATCATAAAGAATTAGAAGGCCTAGTATACTACGATGTGTGACTTGATCACAAGCTCCGATTATACAGATCCATAGGAACTGTCATCCTATTCAATCTAATTGGGATGCCCTTAGCTCTGACACGTCCCTCGGCAAGAGGGACATGAAGCTCAGAATTAGAACCATGTTGATAAAGAGGAATGAATCTAGGGTTAATATCTTGAGTAATATATTAATTTAAATTACTAATTGGACTTCGTAAAAATACTTCTTTTATCAGAAACAGAAACAAAATGGAATCAAAAATCTATTTCATTTTTCTTTTTATTCTAGACCAAAGAGAAAATATGGTTATAGGAGTCTATTCATCGTACATATGCTTCAAATAGTATTGTAACCATCGAAGTAAAACAGAAACCTACAGGATCAATTAATAAAGAGATAGAGACAAGTAAATCCCATATGAATTTCACAATAAATTAAAGATCTTTCACAAAGAAATGTATCGTTCAAAAGGGAGAAGACTGCTCATTAATTACGTATTTATGTCATAATACGAATTGTAAACCAATAATCGAATTCACTTGGCACTTGAGCAAAGAGTAACTATTTAGTTTTATCACTTGGGGACGAAAACCGTTGGGAAACATTGTCTGTATCAGAGAGCAAAAAACATTTTTTGCATAATGATACATAATCACTTTCCATTTGGGTATAGTTACTTGAGCCGAATGAGAGGAAACTTTCATGTCCGATTCTGAGGGGGGGAAAAAAGATTGTAAAACCTATCCAAATGTTTTTATTACTAGGCCCACAGTTAACAAGCCAACTTTATTGCGATTTCAGGGAAAACTTCGTGAATATGAGTCTAAATCTTGGGCAAAAGATATTGCTTCTTATCTCTCTTGGGATTTTGCGCTATTTCAAGAGCGAGAAATTGCCACTGGAGGAAAAGCTATCAAAGAACAATTAGCTGGTCTAAATCTGCAAATGATTATAGATCATTCATATATAGAATGGAAGGAAATAGATACGAAAATATCTATATTATTGGGGTTGGGGATACAACCCCAATTTTTGGACTCTCCTTTGAAAAAACTATATTATAGTATCAAGAAAAAACTTATTTCACTTCAAAGAAGAAAGGATCACCTGGTTCGACGGATGAAATTTGCTCAATATTTTATTCAAACAAATGTAGAACCACAATGGATGGTTTTATGCCTATTACCAGTTCTTCCTCCCGACCTGAGGCCAATGTATAAATTAAATGAAGGTGGAGTGATTACTTCGGATCTCAATGAACTTTATCTAAAAGTTATCCTTCGAAATAATAATCTTTTAGCATCCATAGAATGGACTCGTGCATTTCTAATACCAAATTTATTGTTTGATCAAAATAAATTAGTCCAAAAAGCTGTAGATGCACTTCTTGATAACAGTATAGGCGCGCAACCGGTGAAAGATAGTAAGGATAGACCTTATAAATCGTTCTCAGATTTCCTCCAAGGGAAAGAAGGAAGATTTCATGAAAATTTACTTGGAAAATGGGTCGATTATTCAGGTTGTTCTGTTATTGTGGTAGGTCCCCATCTCTCATTGTACCAATGTGGATTACCCCAAGAAATCACAATAGAACTTTTTCAAGCATTTTTAATTCGTGATCTAGTTGAACGACAGATTGCTCCCAATCTAAGAACTGCTAAATTTTTAATTTGAGATAGGAAACCTATTATATGGAATGTACTTAAACAGACTATCCAAAGACATCCCATATTGTTAAATCGAGCACCCACCTTACATAGATTAGGAATACAAGCATTTCTACCCATTTTAATAAAAGAACATGCCATTTGTTTACACCCATTGGTTTGCGCAGGGTTTAATGCAGACTTTGATGGAGATCAGATGGCTGTTCACGTACCTTTATCTATGGAAGCTCAAGTAGAAGCTCGTTTACTTATGTTTTCTCATCTCAATCTTATCTCTCCAACTATAGGAGACCCTATTTGTGTACCGACTCAAGATATGCTTCTAGGCCTTTATAGGTCAACTATTCAAAAAAAACCAGGGCATTTATGAAAATAGATACCACCCGAATAATTCAAAAAAGAAGATCGTCTCACCTTCGTTTTATAGCTATGATGATGCGCTTAAAGCTTATGAACAAAAAAAAATTGATTTAGACAGTCCTTTATGGCTCCGATGGAGGAGAGATATAGATACCTCTATTATTAATTCAGTAAATCGAGAACTTCCTATCGAAGTTCAATATAAATCTTTTGGTACCTTCTATGAAATCTGTGATCATTTTTGAATAAGAAAATGTAGAGTGGGGGAAATACTTAATAAATACATTTGAACGACCGTTGGTCGTATTCGTTTTAATCGAGAAATAGAAGAAGCTATAAAAGGCTTGTGGACTTATGATATCTGACAAGAACTGTCACTATTCAGAATTTAATGTTATTAATCTTATGATCCTTTCATTGATGCAGAGATAAAGATTAAAGGAGCTTTGGAGCTTAAACCCATTACTGATTCCTACTCCCCAACCCAAAATGGGGAGATTTTATCCAAAATGGAAATATTTTATTGATACAACCTAAATTGAAAATACCTTCTTTTTATGATACAACCTAAATTAAAAGTACCCTTTCCTTTTGAAGTGCCCTTTTTTAATAAAGGGATGGATAAATTTGTTATGAAGCACCTTATTAAAAGATTCGTAAATCAATTTGGAATGACATATACATCACATGTATTAGATCAACTAAAGATTTTAGGTTTCCAGCAAGCTATCGATGCAACTATTTCATTAGGAATTGATGATCTTTTAACAACACCAGCTAAACTATGGCTTATCCAAGATGTGCGGCAACAAGGGTTTGCTTTGAAAAGACATCATGATTATGGAAATGTACATGCAGTGGAAAAATTACGTCAATTGATTGAGATATGGCATGCTACCAGTGAATATTTGAAACGATGCCATTTGTTTACACCCATTGGTTTGTGCAGGGTTTAATGCAGACTTTGATGGAGATCAGATGGTTGTTCACGTACCTTTATCTATGGAAGCTCAAGTAGAAGCTCATTTACTTATGTTTTCTCATCTCAATCTTATCTCTCCAACTATAGGAGACCCTATTTGTGTACCGACTCAAGATATGCTTCTAGGCCTTTATAGATCAACTATTCAAAAAAAACCAGGGCATTTATGAAAATAGATACCACCCGAATAATTCAAAAAAGAAGATCATCTCACCTTCATTTTATAGCTATGATGATGCGCTTAAAGCTTATGAACAAAAACAAATTGATTTAGACAGTCCTTTATGGCTCCGATGGAGGAGAGATATAGATACCTCTATTATTAATTCAGTAAATCGAGAACTTCCTATCGAAGTTCAATATGAATCTTTTGGTACCTTCTAAGAAATCTGTGATCATTTTCGAATAAGAAAATGTAGAGTGGGGGAAATACTTAATAAATACATTCGAATGACCTTTGGTCGTATTTGTTTTAATCAAGAAATAGAAGAAGCTATAAAAGGCTTGTGGACTTATGATATCCGACAAGAACTGTCACTATTCAGAATTTAATGTTATTAATCTTATGATCCTTTCATTGATGCAGAGATAAAGATTAAAGGAGCTTTGGAGCTTAAACCCATTACTGATTCCTACTCCCCAACCCAAAATGGGGAGATTTTATCCAAAATGGAAATATTTTATTGATACAACCTAAATTGAAAATACCTTCTTTTTATGATACAACCTAAATTAAAAGTACCCTTTCCTTTTGAAGTGCCCTTTTTTAATAAAGGGATGGATAAATTTGTTATGAAGCACCTTATTAAAAGATTCGTAAATCAATTTGGAATGACATATACATCACATGTATTAGATCAACTGAAGATTTTAGGTTTCCAGCAAGCTATCGATGCAGCTATTTCATTAGGAATTGATGATCTTTTAACAACACCAGCTAAACTATGGCTTATCCAAGATGTGCAGCAACAAGGGTTTGCTTCGGAAAGACATCATGATTATGGAAATGTACATGCAGTGGAAAAATTACGTCAATTGATTGAGATATGGCATGCTACCAGTGAATATTTGAAACAAGAAATGAATCCGAATTTTAAGATGACTGATCCTCTTAATCCAGTACATATGATGTCCTTTTCAGGAGCTAGAGGAAGTATATCTCAAGTTCACCAATTAGTAGGTATGAGAGGATTAATGTCAGATCCTCAAGGAAAAATTGTCGATCTACCCATTCAAGGAAATTTACGTGAAGGAATTTCCTTAGCAGAATATATTATTTCCTGTTACGGTGCTCGTAAAGGAGTTGTAGATACTTCTATACGAACAGCAAATGCTGGATATCTCACACGTAGACTTGTTAAAGTAGTACAACACCTCGTTGTACGTAAAGTAGATTGTGGTACTATACAAGGTCTTTTTGTAAATCTTATTCAAGATCAAGAAACAATCAAAAATCAATTTGTTCTACAAACACTCATTGGGCGCGTATTAGCAAATGATGTATATATAAAGGGAAGATGTATTGCCACACGCAATGAAGATATTGGAATTAAACTTGCCAATCAATTCTATTATTTCCAAATACAACCAATATATATACAAACCCATTTTACTTGCAAAAGTATATCTTGGATTTGTCAATTATGTTATGGTCGGAATACTACTCATAGTAACTTAATCGAATTAGGAGAAGCAGTTGGCATTATTGCAGGCCAATCAATTGGAGAGCCGGGAACTCAACTAACATTAAGGACTTTGCATACTGGTGGGGTATTTACGGGTGATATTGCAAAACATATACGAGTCCCGTTCACCGAAAAAATGGAATTCAACGAAAATTTCATTTTTCCTACCCGCACCCGTCATGGGCACCCTGCTTATATATGCCATAATAGTTTAGACGTGACTATCGATAATCAATATGAAGTACAAAACTTAACGATTCTACAAGAAAGCTTGCTATTCATTCAGAATAATCAACTTGTGGAATCAGAACAAATAATTGCTGAGATTTGTGCAAAAAAACCCCCTTTTAAAGAGAAAGTAAAGAAATCTATATATTCTGGCCTGACAGGAGAAATGCACTGGAATATCCCTATGCTGTCTAATTTAATAGAAAAGACAACTTATTTATGGGTATTATCGGGAGGGATATATGAATCCGCTTTTCATAAAGATCAAGATCAAGTGGATATTATAGAGCTTCTCCTTTACAAACATAAATCACTTTCGAATTATTCAGTGGATCAGGTGAAACACGAATCAGTTGACTCAAACTATTTTGAAAGAGGGAAAAAAATCTTCAATTATCTCGAAACTGATCGAACCATAGCTAACGAACATCAAGACTCTATCGATTGCACCATTCTTTTTGAAAATACCAACAATATGAGGGTAAAAAATGAACTCATCGTACCATTATGGTGTGATAAACAATCGGGGAAGCGAAGAATCCCTTGTCCTCATTTAATTCTTAGAATGCCTATAGAATCTATTTTCTATAAAAATGAAAATAACAATATTTTTGCTTTTTTGAATGACCCTCGTTCAAAAATGATAAAATATGGGAATATTCTCGGGGGTTATTCAATTGGAAAAGAAAGGAATTTTCTTGAAAATCAATTAGACGGAAGGCCCAGATTAAAAATAAAAAAGGCTTATATTTCTCTCATTTCAGTAAGAACAAATAAGATCATTATCAATATGATTCAAATTAGCTTTTTGAAATACCCTTCTTTTAATATGGCAAGTTCTCCATTTTTGTTTCATAACAAATTAGGTCACACTAATTCTTTTTTTTCGAATGATCAAAGTAAATTACTTAGTAAGGGAACTATTCGTTCAGTACCTAATGAGAATAAAAAAGATCAATCTTTTATTATTCTGTCTACTTCTAATTTTTTGCAAATCGTTTTGTTTAATGATTCTTTAAAAAGCTTAAATATAGTAAAAAATTTGGATGCAAATAAAAAAATGGCATTGTCAGGTTTCCTGGGTTATTTACATAGTATTTCTAATCGTTTTCCATACTGTCGTTTGATGACTTATAAAAAAGTATTACTAAATGAACATTCAATTTCTAACAATGACTCGAATACTTTTCAAGTAGCTAAATGCTATTTTATGGACGAAAAGAAGGAAATTTATAAATTTGATTCATGCAAAAATATTCTTTTCAATTTTCATTTGTACTTTTCCCTATCCAATTTTTTTGAAAAAACATTTCCAGTAGTCAGCCTTGGACAATTTTTTTGCAAAAGTATATGGATATTCGAAGATAAACAACTCCAAGAATCTGGTCAAATTGTAGTTGTTTGTGAGGGATCTTTTATCATTAGATTAGCTAAACCCTATTTGGGTACTCGAGGAGCAACTCATAATAGTTATTATGGGAAAATTCTTTACGAAGGAGATACATTAATCACCATGTCATACGACAGATTAAAATCCGATGATATAATTCAAGGTCTTCCTAAAGTTGAACAATTATCAGAAGCCCGCTCGAATACTTTAATATCGAAAAATCGAAAAAAAAATTTAAAGAATTGAACAGACACCTGGCAAGATTTTTTGGAAACTTTTGGGGGTCATTCACCAGTGTTAGAATAACTATGGAGGATAGTCAGAATCAGTTGGTCAATGAAATTCAAAAGATTTATCGATCCCAGGGGGTACAAATTTCTGATAAGCATATAGAAATTATTGTGCGCCAAATTACATCGAAAGTTTTAGTTGTAGATGTCGAAAAGTCCAAAAATAAAAATTTGGAAAATGGACTAAATAGTCTTTTTTTACCCGGAGAACTCATTAGATTATCACAAGCACAAAGAATGGATCGTGCTCTCGAAAAAAGAATAAACTATCGAACCATTTTATTGGGAATGAAAAATGCATCTCTGAATACTCAAAGTTTTCTATCGGAAGCGAGTTTTCAGGAAACTGCTCGGGTCTTAGCGAAATCTGCTCTTCAAGGTCACATTGATTGGTTGAAGGGCTTGAAGGAAAATGTTATTCTCGGGAGAATGATACCTGTTGGTACTTGATTCAACCGTTTGAAAAAACAGAGTAAAATAGATCCGAGAATGAGTAAGAAAAATATATTTCCAATAAAAGTGAAAGATTTTTTCTTTAAAGTTTTATTGCAAAAACAAAAACAAAAGTTCTAAAAAAATTAGTCAAAATAAAGAAAAAATCAAAACGAGTAGGAGTAGTAAAAAAGAAATTTATAAAGAAAGAAATCTAACAATTTTCTTTATTGTATAAAAATAAAAATAAAAATCAAATGAATACTTGTACCAAGTAGGCTACGGCAAGCAATTTAACCCATTCCATTGGAATGTAGGTATTCCAGTTCATATTAAAAAGCAAAAAAAGAAAATGATGAAAAAAAATTGGAACATCAATTTGAAAGAAATGGTAAGAGTAGGAGTTCATTTTGGTCATGAGACAAAAAAATGGAATCCTAAGATGGCACCTTACATTTTTAAAGAACGTCAAAATAGTCATATTATAAATTTGACTTATACCGCTCATTTTTTATCAGAAGCCTGTGATTTTGTGTTTGATGGAGCAAAAAGAGGAAAACAATTTATGATAGTTGGTACAAAACATCAAACGGCTGATGCAGCTAAATTAGCTGCTTTAGCAGCTCGATGTCATTATGTAAATAAAAAATAGCTCGCGGGTATGTTAACTAATTGGTTTACTACAGAAGCAAGACTTGAAAAATTCAAAAATTTAATGAAAAAAAAAATGGGAGGATTTGATCAATTTACGAAGAAAGAAGCATCAATACTCAGAAGAGAATTGAACAAATTACAGGAAGATCTGGGAGGTTTTAGATACATGAAAAAATTACCCAATATTGTAATAATTCTCGATCAAAAAGGAGAATATACTGCTATTCGGGAATGTAGAACTTTGGGTATTCCCACAATTTGCTTAGTTGATACAGATTGTGACCCGGATCTCGTGGATATCCCAATCCCAGCCAATGATGATGGTAGAGGACCAATCCGACTAATCCTAAATAAATTAATTTTAGCAATTCGCATGGGTAAAGCATTGTAATTCTATAAAAAGTAGATGATATAAGGTACCGAAATAACTCATTTAAATTAAAACCACTAAGCCTTGTTATACAGAAGCTAATAGCAAACATTCTTTACTTACAGCTAGTAAGGAATCAATTAGAGGAATTGGATTCTACAATGATGGATGATTTTATTTATAAGGAAGAAGACGAAGAATCATTTGAGAGAAAAAATATATATATGTTACCATTTTGAATAATGTTTATCGATTTTGTTTTTTATTTCTTTTCAATAGAAGTCGGTTCGGTTACAATATCTTAAAAACATAATTTTCTATGCAACTAGAGTATCATATATAAGTATAGTTTAATTCTATTTATTGAACTATAATAAAGCTGGATATAGGCATTTGTATTTTTATTTGTAAATGATAGCAAAGGAGAAATATTTATGTATGAAGTTCAATGTCTAGATTTCGTACTTACAGAGAAAAGTGTTAATCTATTTGAGAAAAACCAATATATTTTAAATGTTGATTCGGGATCAAATAAAACAAAGATCAAAAATTGGATTGAACTTTTCTTCAATGTTAAAGTAATAGGAGTCAATAGTTATTGACCTCCGCAAAAGAAAGAAAAAAGAGGAAATAGAAAACAAATAATGAAACATAGAATGCATTATAAATGTATTATTATTACACTAAAACCAGGTGATTCTATTCCACTTTTTCTTTCAAAATGAAACTTATTGGAATTGTCAAACATGAACACCCATTCATACAGGACTTTGATTTCGGGCACACGTGATAAATCTCTATCAAATTTTGATGAAAAAGTCCAATCTCATCCACAAAAGAAATTGACTTCTGGCCGGCATCGTTGTGGGAAAGGTCATAATAACAGTGGAATTATTACCATACATCATAGAGGAGGAGGTCACAAGCGTCTGTATCGTCAAATTGATTTTCGACGGAATGAAAAAAACATACTGGGAAAAATTGTAACAATAGAGAGTGACCCTAATAGAAGTGCATATATCTGTCTTGTGCACTATAGAAATGGTAAAAAGACATATATTTTTCATTCGAGAGGGATTATGATTGGAGATACTATTATTTCCGGTGCAAGAGCCCCCATATCAATGGGAAATGCCCTACCTTTGAGTGCGGTTTTAATTATTAATTGTACGTAATCAGAAATAACCGATTGGGTTTACAAAAAAACCTTAAAATCTATCACTGATCCAACTAAAATACTTTGATGGGATCAATCCAAAAGGGAAACTAAGGATAAAGAACAGCGGGTGATTGAGTTCAATAGTTTCTGAATTAATTATTGACTCCAGAGATATGATAATATGGAGAAGACTTAATTGTCTGAAGCAGAAACAACTAAGGTAAAGGAACCCTTGTTCTAAAGAAAAAAAACAAGTAACTCACATTTGATTTGATGGTCAAAGGCAGATTCGAAGCTGAACAGTGACAAATAGTTTTTTTATCAAAAAAAATTTATATTTCAAATGCCTCCTACATTATCCGGAAGATGCAAAAGCATTAACGTAATTTAATAAAGTCATTCATTCTGAATGCTACATGAAAAAATAACATAAGCCAGATGATGGAATAAAGAAACCTAGGATGTACAGAATAAGGACATAAGGAATTGAAAGTATGCCCTTCATCTTAAGCCTCTATATAAAATAGATTCATAATAATCATATTCTATTCACATCCAGAAATTTGTATGCCCTGAGAGAGGCTTGTACAGTTTGGGAAGGGATTTTGACAAATTAAGGATCTACTTCAACCAATATACCTTTAGGCACGACTATACATAATGTCAAAGTACAAGTCAGAAAAGGTGAACAATTAGCTAGAGTAGCAGGTGCTGTGGCAGAATTGATCGCAAAAGAAGGTCGATTGACCACATTAAGATTACCATCTGGAGAGGTTCGTTTAATATCTGAGAACTACTCAAAAACAATTGGACAAGTAGGCAACGTTAAATGGAAAAATCAAACTTTAAGTAAAGCTGGGTATAGGTGAATATATAGCCTACAGAAAAGTGAGCTAATCCAACTAATCATGCTTGAACAATGGAAAGAGCTACCGGCTTATCTCTCCATCAAACTAAATTAGCCAGAGGTGTGCGTTCATGAGCCCATGCAAGAGTTTCAATTAGTTCTTGCCAATATCCACGCCAAGAAATAAGAAACATAAATCCAGTAGCCCAAACAAGATGTCCAAATAAGAACATCCAAGCCCAAACAGATAAACTGTTCATACCAAAAGGATTGTATCCATTAATTAGTTGTGAAGAATTTAGCCAAAGATAATCTCTTAACCACCCCATTAAATAAGTGGAAGACTCATTAAATTGAGCTACATTTCCCTGCCATAAGGTTATATGTTTCCAATGCCAATAGAAAGTAACCCATCCAATGGTATTCAACATCTAGAAAACTGCTAAATAAAAAGCATCCCAGGCCGAAATATCGCAAGTATCGCCCAGTCTTGGACCATCGCAAGGAAAACTATAACCAAAATCTTTCTTATCAGGCATTAGCTTAGAACCGCATGCATCTAAAGCACCTTTTACTAAAATCAATGTAGTCGTATGCAAACCTAGAGCAATAGCATGATGAACCAAAAAGTCTTCGGAACCAATTGTTAAGAAGAGTGAATTTTTATTATCGTTAATAGCATTCAACCAACCAGGTAACCATAAGCTTTTTTCGGCATTGAATGCTGGATCATTTGCTAAAGATAAGAGCACATCAAAGCCATATAAGGCCTTACCATGAGCAGATTGTATCCATTGAGAAAATACAGGCTCAATCAATATTTTCTTTTCTGGAGTACCAAAAGCGAGCATAACATCGTTATGAACATAAAGTCCCAAGGTATGAAAACCTAGGAATAAACTAACCCAACTCAAATGAGATATTATGGCTTCCTTATGCTCCAACATTCTCGCCAATACATTATCCTTATTTTGTTCTGGATTATAATCTCTAATGAGAAATATAGCTCCATGAGCAAATGCCCCCGTCATAATGAATCCGACAATGTATTGATGATGAGTATATAAAGCAACTTGAGTAGTAAAATCTTGTGCTATGAATGCATAGGCAGGCAAAGAATACATGTGTTGAGCTACTAAAGAAGTAACAACTCCCAAAGAAGCTAGAGCAAGACCTAATTGAAAGTGAAGAGAGTTATTGATTGTTTTGTAAAGACCCTTATGCCCGCGTCCTAATAAGCCTCTCGGAGGAACATGTGCTTCTAAAATATCTTTTATGCTGTGTCCAATCCCAAAGTTGGTTCTATACATATGACCAGCAATGAAAAACACAAATGCAATAGCTAAATGATGATGCGCGATATCAGTTAGCCACAAACTTTGAGTTTGTGGATGGAATCCCCCGAGAAGAGTTAGAATAGCAGTTCCTGCCCCTTTAGCGGTACCAAATAAATGACTACTGGAATCAGGATTTTGAGCATAAAGATTCCACTGACCTGTAAAAAGTGGTTCCAACCCTTGGGGATGTGGTACTACATCTAAAAAATTATCCCACCTTATGTGCTCTCCTCTTGATTCAGGAATAGCCACATGAACTAAATGCCCCGTCCAAGCCAAAGAACTGACTCCGAAGAGCCCTGATAAATGATGATTTAGACAAGATTCAACATTTTTAAACCATGAAACACTTGGTTTCCATTGAGGTTGTAGATGCAACCAACCCGCTGTTAAAAAGAGAGCAAAAAGAAATAGCAAGAAAAGAGCTCCAATATAAAGATCTTCATTAGTGCGTAAACCAATTGTATACCACCACTGATAAACACCGGAATAAGCAATATTTACTGGACCGGAAGCACCTCCTCGGGTAAAGGCTTCTACGGCCAGTTGACCAAAATGAGGATCCCAAATTGCATGAGCAATAGGTCTTATATGTAAGGGGTCGTGGACCCATGCTTCGAAATTGCCTTGCCAAGCTACGTGGAACAAATTACTAGAGGTCCACAGAAAGATTATAGCTAACTGACCAAAGTGAGAAGAAAAAATCTTTTGATAAAGGCGCTCTTCGGTAATATCATCATGACTCTCAAAGTCATGTGCAGTAGCAACACCAAACCAAATACGACGAGTAGTTGGGTCTTGGGCCAAGCCTTGGCTGAACTTTGGAAATATTGATGCCATAATGCTTTATCCTCCTAGCCATTATCCTACTGCAATAATTCTTGCTAGGAAGAATGCCCATGTTGTGGCAATTCCACCCAGAAGGTAATGAGCTACTCCTACAGCGCGTCCTTGAACAATATTCAAGGCTCTTGGCTGGATAGCAGGAGCAAATTTTAATTTATTATGGGCCCAAACAATAGATTCAATAAGTTCTTGCCAATATCCACTGCCACTAAATAGGAACATTAAACTAAAGGCCCAAACGAAATGAGCACCTAAGAATAAAAGACCATATGCAAATAATGAAGAACCGTAAGATTGGATTACTTGAGAAGCTTGTGCCCATAGAAAGTCACGGAGCCACCCGTTAATTGTAACGGAACTCTGCGCAAAGTTTCCTCCTGTAATATGAGTTACCACTCCCTGATCACTTATACTACCCCAAACATCGAACTACATTTTCCAACTAAAATGAAATATTACTATCGAAATTGCATTGTACATCCAGAATAACCCTAAGAAGACATGATCCCAGGCAGATACTTGGCATGTTCCTCCTCTACCAGGCCCATCACAAGGAAAACGAAAACCAAGATTCACTTTATCGGGTATTAAACGAGAACTACGAGAAAATAAAACACCTTTAAGTAATATTAATATAGTCACATGGATAGTAAATGCATGAATATGGTGCACTAAAAAATCCGCAGTTCCTAATGGAATAGGCAACAAGGCCACTTTGGCACCTACTGATATCAAATCACCACCTCCCCAGGTTAAGCTGGTACTTGCTGTTGCATTAGGAG
The DNA here is from genome assembly GCA_028749045.1 of Cupressus sempervirens. Lineage (NCBI taxonomy): Eukaryota > Viridiplantae > Streptophyta > Pinopsida > Cupressales > Cupressaceae > Cupressus > Cupressus sempervirens. The sequence goes on along the minus strand of CM053784.1, from coordinate 139,652,978 downwards.
CTGTCAAACTGGGTGCTAAAGCATGAGTGTTTTGTATCCATTGAGCAAAGATAGGTTGTAATTGGATAGCAATATCTGAAAACATATCTTTAGGATGTCCTAAAGCACTCATAGTATCATTATGAATATATAGACCAAAACTATGGAAACCTAAGAAAATACATACCCAGTTGAGGTGTGATACAATTGCATCACGATGTCTCAGAACACGGTCTAAAAGATTGTTGTACTGAGTAGTCGGATCATAGTCTCTTACCATAAAAATAGTTGCATGTACAGCAGCGCCAACTATGAGAAATCCACCAATCCACATATGGTGCATGAACAAAGATAGTTGGGTACCATAGTCAGTAGCTAGATATGGATAGGGAGGCATAGAATACATATGATGAGCTACGACAATAGTTAAAGATCCTAACATAGCTAGGTTAAGAGCTAATTGAGCATGCCGTGAAGTAGTTAAGATCTCGTAAAGACCTCTATGTCCTTCCCCTGTAAATGGACCTTTATGAGCCTCCAAAATATCCTTGAGGTTATGACCAATAACCCAATTGGTTTTATACATATGACCAGCGATTAGAAAAAGAACTGCAATAGCCAAATGGTGGTGTGCAGTATCGGTCAGCCACAGACCCCCCGTTACTGGGTTGAGTCCTCCATGAAAAGTCAAAAAGTCTGAATATTTCGACCAATTCAGAGTGAAAAATGGGGTCAATCCCTCAGCGAAACTAGGATAAAGTTGAGCTAAAAGCTCACGATTGAAAATAAATTCATGAGGAAGCGGTATCTCTTTAGGGTCCACTCTAGCATCTAAGAGTTGATTAATAGGTAAAGAAACGTGTATTTGGTGTCCTACCCAAGATAGAGAGCCAAGTCCTAGTAACCCTGCTAAATGGTGGTTCAACATGGATTCTACATCTTGGAACCAAGCCAATTTTGGATCAGCTTTGTGATAATGGAACCAACCAGCAAAAAGCATTAACGCTGCAAAGATCAATGCACTGATTGCGGTGCAGTAAAGTTGCAATTCACTAGTTATTCCGGATGCTCGCCAAATTTGGAAGAACCCAGAGGTGATTTGTATTCCTCGAAAACCTCCACCCACATCTCCATTCAAAATTTCTTGGCCTACTATTGGCCAAACTACCTGAGCACTGGGTTTAATGTGAGTAGGATCGCCTAACCATGCTTCATAATTGGAGAAACGAGCACCGTGAAAGTACATCCCACTTAGCCGAATAAATATGATGGCTAATTGACCAAAATGAGCACTAAATACTTTGCTAGAGATCTCTTCCAAATCATTGGTATGGCTATCAAAATCATGAGCATCAGCATGTAGGTTCCAGATCTAGGTGGTAGTATTGGGTCCCTTAGCTAGTGTCTTTGAGAAATGACCAGGTTTAGCCCATTTTTCAAATGAGGTTGTAACAGGATCCCTCTCCACTATGATCTTTACTTCTTTCAGTGAACGAATGGTCATTGAGTTCTCCTCTTTCCAGAAGAGACATGAGAAAAAACCCGCCGAATTAAAAAATAAAAAGAAAAATGACTATATATTCTAAACTCGTCCCTCTCTTTATTTCCCAGTTTAGAACTAGAGTGACTATGATACGGAAGTCCATTTGAGGCAGATGTTAAAATTTATTATGACATATCCGATAGGTGCTTAATGGACCGTTACGAGATATAAAACTTTCTCGCCCAGTGGTAAGATATATAAATATGATACAATCATTATTTTCATATCCAAATTTATTTATCCATATCTCTGGACCCATATGTTATATTAATAAATCTTTCATAAATTCTATTTATGGACGATATTGACTCATATTAAAAGGATTTTTTTAACAATCCATAGATTGTATTCTTTGTTCTATTTTATATTTTTTCATAATGATTATGCAATAAGAGAAGCTAATTCGTTCGAATAGCATGGTAAATTTCATCATCTTGACTATAGGAATCGAGAGATTTTCATTCTCGAAAATGTCCTGTAATCTTTAACCAATTTTGTGCTTCGATATAATTGCTTGGAGCAAGTGCTATAGGTTGCTTCCAATATTCAGCAGCTTGATCAAACCAAGCTTCCGCAATTTCAGGATCTCCTTGTTGAATGGCCTATTCTCCTCGGTCGGGATAGAGTAACTTCTAAAAGTTTTCTTCCCTTAGAACCGTACTTGAGAGTTTCCTACCTCATACGGCTCAATTAACTATTCTTTAGTCCTTGTACCCAAACTTCCAAAATAGGGTAGGTAAATACGTTCAACTTAATCGAAAGAATAGAATGGGTCAATGACATGAGTTTCAAACTTCACTTTCAATAAATGATTAGGTTTTCTCTTTTCTCCCACCGTAAAAAGATGAAGTATTAGAAATAAAGAGGTCTACTTCAGATTATCCAGATAAAAATCTTTTTAAGAGGTAACTATCTATGTTCTATATAGAAATTTTTGAAGTAATACTTTCCTACCAGGAAAGTATTACTTCACGTCTTTAGGATCTGATGCTACACCACTGCTCAATAACCTAGTAAATCAACTCTACTACATAAATAGATTCCTTATTTTTTCCCATGAGCAGATTTGATCGTATCTGCCCAAACTTTCAATAATTGATCTTTATGGTGCTTTCTCCATCAATTGAATTGATTTTATTTTATCCATGGACTATCCAGGCTATATTTACCCATTCATATTTGGGCTCCTATGAGGGGTATTCTTTTGACTACATCTGATAAAAAACCATTGTTTTGGATGGTGCATATGTAGAAAGCCTCTTTTTTTTTTGTACTAAACAAATTCATTCTATAGTATAGATAGCCGCACGTAATGACAGATCAAGGCCATGTTATTAAGAGCTTGTGGTAAAGACGGGTTTCGTTCTAATGCCTGAAAATAATATTCTAAAGCCTTAGTATGTTCCTTTTTCTCCTTTTTTTCTTTTCCTGTCCACCAGATATGGAACTTTTGGAATGCTCGTTAAACTCAAGCTCATTACATACTTACTTACATACTTACTTACTTACTTACTTACTTACTTATTTACATACATCAAAAAAGCTACATATCATCTTCTTCTTCCGAAGAAATAAGAAGCTATATAGGTATTATACAAATTCTAATTTACAGGACAAATTGGATGTTATAATAATCCTTCATGATTTTTTTTTGTCTACTCTCTATCTATTATGAAATTAAATAGAAAAATCTTTACATAATTCTTCATTATTTGATTTGTCTATTTATTAAATACAAATAGACAAATATATTGAATACAATAAATATTGAATAAACCAATTTTTAATTATTAAAGCGAAAAAAAAGTTGTCCAATCTCATATTCTTTTTTTGGGATTGGACAGCATAGTATTATTTTCGAGATCTTCTTCATCTGCTAAGAGAAGAATAAAAACCCTTGGTTTTTTTTTTTCCATTATGAGTTATGTTGGTAGGTCCGGGATTGGTCCCGTTGTTATCATCCCATTCTTCTCACCGAAAAAGCACTTTTAAAGAATCTCGTTATTGATATAACGAGTCACTTTTATCATTTTTTCTTTTTATTTTTAAAGAAAATAAGAAATATTTATGGGTCTTTTTCTGTTGCTTGTGCATTTTAATTGAAGAAAAAGACGTTCATCATTTGCTGCTTAGATTGCAACAGAAGAATAATTTTGAGTTTGTTAGATAGGACATAATATTTTATATGACCACTCTATTCGTTGTTTCTAATGGTAATATAGAACCTGTACGGAAAAACTTAATGTCATAAGAAAGCATTCTGACTAAAGATGCTACCATTAAACGTATGTATGAATCCAATACGGAAGTTAATAATGGTTTAGATATAGTCTAAACCAGTAACGCTAAATAGAATTAAAGTGCCGACTATTCAACAACTTATTAGAAATGCGAGACAGCCGATAAGAAAAAGAAAAAAATCTCTTGCTCTTCGAGGATGTCCTCAATGGAAGGGAGTATGCGCTAGGGTGTATGTGCGACTCGTTTGGATCAGAAGCTGAAACGGACCAGGAAATTGAACAATAGTTTTCTTCTGTGAAAAAGTATAGATCTATCAGTTTCCTTGTATAGGGGAAAATGAAATTTATGGTTTAAATTGATGCAAATCCAATCACCTTTACGTAGGATGAAAAGCACTTCCTCATTGGTAGTGAATGGTCATCAATCCATTGAGCGAGGAAAAAAAGTAATTTAAAAAAACATAAAGATTATGTTTATATGGCTGCGAGAACGGACAAAAGGTCAGCTATCTTGTGAACTCTCACAAACAGATGTCGTTACTGTATCTATAAATCTTTAGAGTCTTTGTAATTCGAGGGGGAAGAGTAGAGCTAGAGATGGTAAAATATACAAGTTACCAAATACTCATCTCATATCTTAGGGCTCCAGCGTATAGAGAGGACCTTACCGTTAGAGAAATAACCATAGAAATGAAGAAATCCATAAGAGAAAAAGAAAATAATAATATATATGTATATAGATTATTTTGATTACTTAAATGCAAGGTCCGAGAACCAATGGATATTGTAATTTATTTTGAGATATATTTTGGTTATTGAGAACCAATGGATACTTACGATTATCAGTGATGCCTTCAGTTGCCAATAGAGAACTGTTGTGGTCATGATTTTCTATGAATGCTTTTTGGATGCTAATGGAGATTTGATGATTCTTATCTTGGAGATTTGATGATTCTTATTTTGATTATTTGATGCTTTTATGCATATTTGATGATTTTATTATGGATTATCTTTTATGATTTTGAAATTTATTATTCTATGAGCTTAGGGTAGGTAATCTACTTGTAGTGTCAGGAAGTGGCTTGCAATGGGGGTCGGGGCCCTAAGTGGCTGCCAGGGTAACTCATTGTAAGTTTGGTTAATAAGTGATAACATTTACACACTAAATGGAGATTAAATGAACCTAAAAAGATAATTTTTTTGATGTTCTCGCCCATGCCTTGAGTGTTTGTATAGGCTAGGATGAAAGTAGTGAGAACGCATGGTTGTGACCGTGCATTCCGTAGTATGTCTCATCAGTATGGACCCGTGGAGTTTAGCTAACTGCCAGGGTAACTTGTATGTGATAATTGCGATGACACTTTCCCACTTGCAAAGTAGGTTTTCTACATGTCATTGTGTGCCTCTGGGAATTAGATGTCAGTTTTGTGTGATGAAACCTTTGAGTTAGTATACTTTTAAGATTCTTGGACTTATAGAGATTTATGCTATCTGTATTGATAGCCTGTTTGGAACTTGAGATTATCTCCTTAGCACGGTGGGAGTGGACCACTTAGGTTTCACACAGTCGGGTGGTAGTGTATTTTCACTCTTATCATTTGAGATCCGTCTGAGACACCATGGCTGGAGCATTATGATAGATAATATACCTTATGATGGATGTATTTACTAGTATGTTTCTTATATTGATGATTTGCTTTACTTTACATATGTTAGTTGATGATTTATTATGCTTTACTTTGCATGTTAGTAGGATGTTTTAGGAGTGACATTCCTATTATGTTAATACCGATGATCTCTTCGGTGCTTTGGAATGTTACGCACGGAGGGATGGTTAGGGTCCACGATGGTCTAATGATGCTATTTATGGTTGGGAAGAATCGTGCACTTAGTTATTTATGTTTGTGATATATGGTTATTTTTTGTGATGGATGTTTATATCTTTTGTGATGATGTATCATGTATGATATGTGGTTTTATTTATGTTATTGCATCATGGATTAATATTAGATGATGATGATATACTTTATTTACTTGGATGTTTATTCTTTGAAGCTTTTCATACCCTGTGATATGTACAATGGATGATTGAGCTAAACTAAAATATAATTACAAAAGGACACTTGTATATTGTTTAAGTACATTGGATGTATCACTGTTATTTCATAAGGATGGGATGTTAGATGAATAGTTAATTTAGATGTGATACAACATTAAAGAATGTAGGCTGTTATGTATATATGTTATGTTTAATTTAATTTGAATTGTTGCTATTGCTTCCGCAAATGTTATGAATGGTTTTATCTTTCATGTTTTAAAAAAAAATTGTTTGGAAAACTTAGTAAAATTCTTTGGATCCCTTAGCGGGGCATTACATTTGGTATCAGAGCCCGAGTTTCAACATTGGGAGCTTTGGGTGTATTTGAATGCCACTAGTTGTTAACTAGTTGAATAAAATGAAAATTTAAAACTATCATGTGTATCTTTTTCAAACTGAAAACTTGAAACTAGGTGAACTGAAACAGAACTTAAAACTGTTACTTGCATATTTTTTTATATTTCAACACTTAGCCTTCAAAACTAAAATTTTTACTAAAAATCTAAATGAAGGCAAAACTAAAAATTGAAACTCATTCTAGTTGCAAAACATGGATCTTTCATCTATGCTTTAAGGTAGTATACCTTTGTTATCTTTGCAAGCATTAAGTTGCTCTTATTTAGAATGTATTAGGAGATCTATTTTAGTAGTTGTTAAAAGAATGAATGTTGGATCGATATGATTTTAGGTTTGCCATTAAACCAGAGTCATATTGCTCTAAGTGTGTGGTAATATCATTATTGGAATCATATTTTTCTATAAAAGAAAGGGTTCTATGGGACCTACATAGTGAGTATCTTAGTTTCTCATTCTTGTAGGCTTTCAGGAGTAAGCCTAATCTCAGGGAGGGTGGATGTAGTGCCTGCCCCTAGTTCGCATTTTGTTATCGTCGCTGAACTCTTTTGGAACTAGTTTTATGTTGTTGGTTAGCAGCATTCTTTTGAGATTATCAGATATTGTGCTATGGATTCAGTTTATTATGTGATGAGATTACTTAGACTCTACATTTCATGTATGCATGATGATTATTTTCAGTGTTTGCAGTTATTAATGATGATTAGTAAGATGATTTATTATCATATGTGTTTTCCTATGGATACTTACCCTATACTTGCATGTGTATGGTGTGCATGTTTTTTTTGTGTGTTTGTTTTTGTATAGTGTGTCTGATGTGGTTAAAGAAGGGAGTCGTAGTCACCTACTAGTCGGGATCTACACGATGCACCACTTCTTGCTATTGCTTGTTTAGTTTAGTATATATTGTGCTTGTACATGCATAGTTTTTATGCAGGTTGCAAGTACCGGGTATCGACTTCCCTAAATTGCCAAGATGAGTGTACCCTATCACATTATCTCAATAATAAGAGAGGGGAGATAAATTCTCAAGTCCAAATCCCAACCTTTTAAACCATTTGTCCTAATTGAAAAATTAGGACAAGTATTTGAGTTGAGTACCCTCCGAATGCGTCAGATGACGTAATTCGTAATTTAAACCCTTGATTTGATTTTGTATGTATTTTGGTTATGATGGATTTTTCGTATTTTTACCTTTGTGAGTCTTTGGAGTATTTTCTATTAATTAAGCCAAATTAAAAGATTTAATTAGTGGTTTAATTAAATGAAAAAAATTAATATGATATTTTAATATTTATTTTATTTAATTAATTGAAAAATTAATTAAATAAAATAATTAAAGTTGGAAGATAAAAGTTATAATATTAAATTTGGAATGTGACAATATTTATATATATTTGGAGCTCATTTTTAAATAAATAACTAAATAATAATATTATTAAGCTAATAAATATTTTAGCAATAAAATTTTCAAAAATGAAATTTAAAAGTGGAAAATATATTTTAAATTATTAAAAGATTCTAAATTTCATATGATTAAAATATAAATATATTAAGATTGAAAAGTGAAGATATTAAAGTTAGTGCATGAGACTTAATAAATAAATAAATTAAATTGAAAAGAGTAAAGTAAATTGGAGTTATAAGTTTGCATGGGAATATTTATAGATTGAGTATTTATATTTTAAGGAGTTTATTATTTATTAATGTTTGTAAGGACTAGCAAACTATTAATAAATAATGGTTTAAATAGACATCAACAAATTTGATTAGAGTTAATCTAGTGGAGATTATTTAATAATTAAAGTTTTGTAAAAAGATATTAGTTTCTAGTTTGAAGTATGATTGATTTTTAATCAATATTCATTGAGTTATATGATTGAGATTTATCTTGAGATGACTATCATTAATACGAATTAATTAAGGAAACATTAGTATTAATAAAGAATGATGAATGAGATTTATTAGTAAGATTTCCAATATAGCTTGTCATTGAATATTAGCAAGTTATTATTATTGAACTATGAACATGAATATTTGTGTATGGCTGACTTTTAGTTATTAGTCAATTAATATTCATTGGGTTGATGGTTTGGTTGTGAAATTATTAATTAAATCAATTAACTAAAGTTAATTAGATTTAATTAATATTTAAGTTATGTAATGGAGATTTAATTCTTTTAATAAGATTGTAAAAATATTGATATCAAATTGATAGGTCTTATTCTTATGACTTTAGATATTATATGGTTGTCAACGATGTTAACGATTAAATTAAAAGAATCAAACTTTAGTAATACTTAATTAAGTTTTTAATTGAAAACTAATAATATGTAATAGGTCGTGGATGGTGTACCTATGTTAATGGATTGAGATAAATAAAGTTATCTTCTTCTTATTCAAAGATTGATAATTGGTTATTTTATAAATGAATAATGGTCCTTTGATTATGTTGAAATGTAGAAGTAACATTAAAGAAAAGTTATCCAATTAGTACTATGGATCTTAGCAAATAAAGCAAATGATTTACTGAGTAAATATTTATCCTTAAGTTATTCTTAGAATGTAATTCTTAATAATGGAAGGATAATGCTATCGGAGAACAAATGGGTTGACGTGTAGGTCAAATGATAAATCCTATACACTTGAAGTATACTTGCAAACAGAAAACTGAAAACCCCTACACATTATTCAATTATGTGAATTTAGTAAACCAAAACATGTGTTGCATCGTGTATTCTATGTGCTTCTTGTTTTGGGTTTTGGGTTGACTAGTGTTGACCAATCCTAGAATGTTACCAGAGGCTCGGAGGTTATGAGATGTGTTAGCATGTTGATCTTATTTGGTCTCAATCTTTATAAGCCCAACCATGGTAATGTGATCGTGTGCTTTATGAAATGTTTGTATTTACTGATTGTTATTGTTCATCAGTCTTCATGTGTGAAGATGAGAGGTATGTGTATGAGACACTTGAGCTAATCATTTTTGAGTCATCGATTAGTTATCTTTGAATTATTTTCTAGTCACCATGATGGGACTGAAGTGTGGATTTATTTCTCTATGATGTCATGTTGTGACATGTTTGACTCAACCATTTTGGAGTCTTCGATCAGTGTGATTTTGAGATATTCTTGGTTGCTTATTGAGAACCAATGGATATTGTAATTTATTTTGAGATATATTTTGGTTATTGAGAACTAATGGATACTTATGATTATCAATGATGCCTTCAGTTGCTAATAGAGAACTGTCGTGGTCGTGATTTTCTATGGATTCTTTTCGAATGCTCATGGAGATTTGATGATTCTTATCTTGGAGATTTGATTATTTTTATTGTGGTTATTTGATGTTTTTATGCATATTTGATGATTTTATTATGAATTATCTTTTATGATTTTGAGATATATGATTCCATGAGCTTAGGATAGGTAATCTACTTGTAGTGTCGGGAAGTGGCTTGTAATGGGGGTCGGAGCCCTAAGTGGCTGCCAAGGTAACTCATTGTAAGTTTGGTTAATAAGTGATAACATTTACACACTAAATGGGGATTAAATGAACCTAAAAAGATAATTGTTTTGATGTTCTCGCCCATGCCTTGAGTGCTTATACAGGCTAGGATGCGAGTAGTGAGAACGCATGGTTACAACTGTGCATTCCGTAGTATGCCTCGTCAGTATAAGAGGATACTAGTGGATGCATGAGATCAGTATGGACTCGTAGAGTTTAGCTAACTGCCAGGGTAACTTGTACGTGATAATTGCGATGACACTTTTCCGGTTGCAGAGTAGGTTTCCTACATGTCATTGTGTGCCTTTGAGAATTAGATGTCGGTTTTGTGTGATGGAACCTTTGAGTTAGTATACTTTTAGGATTCCTAAACTTATAGAAATTTATGCTATGTGTATTGATATCCTGTTTGGGACTTGAGATTATCTCCTCAGCACGGTGGGAGTGGACCACTTAGGTTTCACGCAGTCAGATGGTAGTGTATTTTCACTCTTATCATTTGAGATCTGTCCGAGACACCATGGCTTGAGTATCCTTGGTTGGTATTTATTATTCATTATGTTCTTGGAGCATTATGATAGATAATATACCTTATGATGTATGTATTTATTGGTATGTTTCTTATATTGATGATTTTCTTTACTTTACATATGTTAGTTGATGATTTATTATGCTTTATTTTGCATATTAGTAGGATGTTTTAGGAGTGACATTCCTACTATGTTAATACCAATGATCTCTTCGGTGCTTCGGAATGTTACGCACAGAGGGATGGCTAGGGTCCACGATGGTATAATGATGCTATTTACGATTGGGAGGAACCGTGCACTTAGTTATTTATGTTTGTGATATATGGTTATTTTTTGTGATGGATGTTTATATCTTTTGTGATGATGTATCATGTATGATATGTGGTTCCATTTATGTTATTGCATCATGAATTAATATTAGATGATGATGATGTACTTGATTTAATTGGATGTTTATTCTTTTAAGCTTTTCATACCCTATGATATGTACAGCGGATGATTGAGCTAAACTAAAATATAATTACAAAAGGACACTTGTATATTGTTTAAGTACATTGGATGTATCATTGTTATTTCATAAGGATGGGATGTTAGATGAATAGTTGATTTAGATGTGATACAACGTTAAGGGATCTTTAAAGAATATAGGCTGTTATGTATATATGTTATATTTAATTTCATTTGAATTGTTACTATTCCTTCCGCAAATGTTATGAATGGTTTTATCTTTCATGTTTTAAAAAAAAAAATTTGTTTGCCAAACTTAGTAAAATTCTTTGTATCCCTTGGCGGGGCATTACAAATTAAATAACTTCATTTAATTAATTAGGAATGGCTTCTCATTTAATTAAACAACATTGTTTAATTAATTAGAAGTAAGTACTCCATTTAATTAAATAATTTCGTTTAATTATTTCAAAATTCTTTTCAAAACTAGTCAACTCAAGTCAACCGTAGTTAAATGTAGTCAACTTTTGGTCAAACTTGATCTTTGCGTATGTGAATATGAGCAAATGTGAGTATGAATTCCAACAAAAATTCGATGCAAATTCTCATTTAACATTTCAAAATCAAGAGATGAGTGTCTCTTAAATAGACTTTCCTAGAATTCATCAACGGTTGAGATCGATTTCAATCAACGGCCAAGATTAAAGGTGAAGTTCAGTCATAAAGGGAGATTTCCAAATTAAAGGGAGTTAACTGATTTAATTTGAGTAAAATAAGGAGTTAATTGATTCAATTTGAGTAGAAAAAGAAGTTAACTGATTTAACTCATTTTTTATCAATAGTGAACTGAAAATTTCTCTTTTTGAACTGAAAAGAGATTTTGTTGAGATATTTAATTTAATAAAATGAGATATGCTCTCATAATTACTTTTTCTATTTAATTAAATAATCTTTAATTAATTAGAGACACATTTCTTATTTAATTAAATAACTTCATTTAATTAATTAGAAATGGCTTCTCATTTAATTAAATAACTTTGTTTAATTAATTAGATGTAAGTACTCCATTTAATTAAATAATTTTGTTTAATTATTTCAATTTTTTTTCGAAACTTGTCAACTCAAGTCAACCGTGGTTAAATCTTGTCAACTTTTGATCAAACTTGATCTTCGGGTGTGTGAATATGAGCAAATGTGAGTATGAATTCTAGCAACAATTCGATGCAAATTCTCATTCAACCTTTCAAAATAAAGAGATGAGAGTTTCTTAAATAGACTTTCTTAGAATTCATCAACGGTTGAGATCAATTTCAATCAACGGTCAGGATTAAAGGTAAGTTCAGTCATAAAGGGAGATTTTCAAATTAAAATGAGTTAACAAATTTTATTTAATTAAAATAAGGAGTTAACAGATTCAATTTGAGTAGAACAAGGAGTTAACCGATTTAACTCATTTTTTATCAATAGTGAACACGAAATTTTCCTTTTTGAACTGAAGAAAGATTTTGTTGAGATATTTAATTTAATAAAATGAGATATGCTCTCATAATTACTTTTTGTATTTAATTAAATAATCTTTAATTAATTAGAGACACTTTTCTTATTTAATTAAATAACTTCATTTAATTAATTAGGAATGACTTCCGATTTAATTAAATAAATTTGTTTAATTAATTAGAAGTAAGTACTCCATTTAATTAAATAATTTCGTTTAATTATTTCAAAAAAAATTTCGAAACTAGTCAACTCAAGTCAACCATGGTTAAATCTGGTCAACTTTTGGTCAAACTTGATCTTTGAGTATGTGAATATGAGCAAATGTGAATATGAATTTCAGCAACAATTCGATGCAAATTCTCATTCAACCTTTCAAAATGACGAGATGAGGGTCTCTTAAATAGACTTTCTTGTAATTCATCAACGATTGAGATCAATTTCAATCAATGGTCAGATTAAAGGTGAAGTTCAGTCATAAAACGAGATTTCTAAATTAAAGGGAGTTAACAGATTTTATTTGAGTAAAATAAAGAGTTAACTGATTCAATTTGAGTAGGAAAAGGAGTTAACTGATTTAACTCATTTTTTATCAATAGTGAACTGAAAATTTTCCTTTTTGAACTGAAGAGAGATTTTGTTGAGATATTTAATTTAATAAAATGAGATATGCTCTCATAATTACTTTTTTTATTTAATTAAATAATCTTTAATTAATTAGAGACAATTTTTTTATTTAACTAAATAACTTCATTTAATTAATTAGGAATCGCTTTTCATTTAATTAAATAACTTTGTTTAATTAATTAAAAGTAAGTATTCCATCTAATTAAATAATTCTGATTAATTATTTCAAAATTCTTTTCAAAACTAGTCAACTCAAGTAAACCGTGGTTAAATCTGGTCAACTTTTGGTCAAACTTAATTTTTGCGTATGTGAATATGAGCAAATGTGAGTATGAATTCTAGCAACAATTCGATGCAAATTCTCATTCAACCTTTCAAAATGAAGACATGAGGGTCTCTTAAATAGACTTTCTTGGAATTCATCAACGGTTGAGATCGATTTCAATCAACGGTCAGGATTAAAGGTGAAGTTCAGTCATAAAAGAAGATTTTCAAATTAAAGGGAGATAACAGATTTAATTTGAGTAAAATAATGAGTTAACATATTCAATTTGAGTATAAAAAGGAGTTAACTCATTTAACTCATTTTTTATCAATAGTGAACTGAAAATTTTCATTTTTGAACTAAAGAGAGATTTTGGTGAGATATTTAATTTAATAAAATGAGATATGCTTTCATAATTACTTTTTTCTATTTAATTAAATAATCTTTAATTAATTAAAGACACTTTTCTTACATAATTAAATAACTTCATTTAACTAATTAAGAATGGCTTCTCATTTAATTAAATAATTTTGTTTAATTAATTTAAAGTAAGTATTCCATTTAATTAAATAATTTTGTTTAATTATTTCAAAATTCTTCTTGAAACTAGTCAACTGAAGTCAACAGTGGTTAAATCTGGTAAACTTTTGGTCAAAATTGATCTTTGCGTATGTGAATATGAGCAAATGTGAGTATAAATTTTAGCAACAATTCAATGCAAATTCTCATTCAACCTTTCAAAATGAAGACATGAGGGTCTATTAAATAGACTTTCTTGGAATTCATCAACGGTTGAGATCGAATTCAATCACCGGTCAAGATTAAAGGTGAATTTCAGTCATAAAAGGAGATTTCCAAATTAAAGGGAGTTAACAGATTTAATTTGAGTAAAATAAGGAGTTAACTGATTCAATTTGAGTAGAAAAAGGAGTTAAATCATTTAACTCATTTTTTATCAATAGTGGACTGAAAATTTCTCTTTTTGAACTGAAGATAGATTTTGTTGAGATATTTAATTTAATAAAATGAGATATGCTCTCATAATACCTTTTTCTATTTAATTAAATAATCTTTAATTAATTAGAGACACTTTTCTTATTTAATTAAATAACTTCATTTAATTAATTAGGAATGGCTTCTCATTTAATTAAATAAATTGTTTAATTAATTAGAAGTAACTACTCAATTTAATTAAACAATTTCGTTTAATTATTTCAAAAAAAAATTTGAAACTAGTCAACTCAAGTCAACAGTGGTTAAATATAGTCAACTTTTGGTCAAACTTGATCTTTGCTTATGTGAATATGAGCAAATGTGAGTATGAATTCCAGCAATAATTCAATGCAAATTCTCATTCAACCATTCAAAATGAAGAGATGAGAGTCTCTTAAATAGATTTTCTTGGAATTCATCAACGGTTGAGATCGATTTCAATCAACGGTCAAGATTAAAGGTGAAGTTCAGTCATAAAGGGAGATTTCCAAATTAAAGGGAGTTAACAGATTTAATTTGAGTAAAATAAGAAGTTAACTGATTCAATTTGAGTAGAAAAATGAGTTAACTCATTTAACTCATTTTTTATCAATAGTGAACTGGAAATTTTCCTTTTTGAACTGAAGAGAGATTTTGTTGAGATATTTAATTTAATAAAATGAGATATGCTCTCATAATTAATTTTTTTATTTAATTAAATAATATTTAATTAATTAGAGACACTTTAGTTATTTAACTAAATAACTTCATTTAATTAATTAGGAATGGCTTCTCATTTAATTAAATAACTTTATTTAATTAATTATAAGTAAGTACTCTATTTAATTGAATAATTTCGTTTAATTATTTTAAAAAAAAATTGAAACTAGTCAACTCAAGTCAACTGTGGTTAAATCTAGTCAACTATTGGTCAAACATGATCTTTGCGTATGTGAATATGATCAAATGTGAGTATGAATTCCAGCAACAATTCGATGCAAATTCTCATTCAACCTTTCAAAATGAAGGGATGAGGGTCTCTTAAATAGACTTTCCTGAAATTCATCAACGGTTGAGATCGATTTCAATCAATGATCAAGATTAAACGTGAAGTTCAGTCATAAAAGAAGATTTCCAAATTAAATGGAGTTGACATATTTAATTTGAGTAAAATAAGGAGTTCACTGATTCAATTTGAGTAGAAAAAGGAGTTAACTAATTTAACTCATTTCTGATTAATAGTGAACTGAAAATTTCCCTTTTTGAACTGGAGAGAGATTTTCTTGAGATATTTAATTTAATAAAATGAGATATGCTCTCATAATTACTTTTTATATTTAATTAAATAATTTTTAATTAATTAGAGACACTTTTCTTATTTAATTAAATAACTTCATTTAATTAATTAGGAATGGCTTCTCATTTAATTAAATAACTTTCTTTAATTAATTACAAGTGAGTACTCCACTTAATTAAATAATTTCGTATAATTATTTTAAAATTTTTTTCGAAACTAGTCAACTAAACTCAACCGTGGTTAAATCTGGTCAATTTTTGGTCAAACTTGATCTTTGCATTTGTGAATATGAGCAAATGTGAGAACGAATTTCAACAACAATTCGATGCAAATTCTCATTCAACCTTTCAAAATGAAGAGATGAGGGTCTCTTAAATAGACTTTTCAAAAATTCATCAACAGTTGAGATTGATTTCAATCAACGATCAGGATTAAACGTGAAGTTCAGTCATAAAAGAAGATTTTCAAATTAAAGGAAGTTAACAGATTTAATTTGAGTAAAATAAAGAGTTAACTGATTCAATTTGAGTAGAAAAAGGAGTTAACTCATTTAACTCATTTCTGATGAATAGTGAATTGAAAATTTCCCTTTTTGAACTGAAGAGAGATTTTGTTGAGATATTTAATTTAATAAAATGAGATATGCTCTCATAATTACTTTTTCTATTTAATTAAATAATTTTTAATTAATTAGAGACACTTTTTTTATTTACTTAAACAACTTCATTTAATTAATTAGGTATGGCTTCTCATTTAATTAAATAACTTTGTTTAATTAATTAGAAGTAAGTACTCCATTTAATTAAATAATTTCGTTTAATTATTTTAAAATTCTTTTCGAAACTAGTCAACTCAAGTCAACTATGGTTAAATCTGGTCAACTTTTGGTCAAACTTGATCTTTGCATATCTGAATATGAGCAAATGTGAGTATGAATTCTAGCAACAATTCGATGCAAATTCTCATTCAACCTTTCAAAATGAAGAGATGAGGGTCTCTTAAATAGACTTTTCTAGAATTCATCAACGGTTGAGATCGATTTCAATCATCGGTCACGATTAAAGGTGAAGTTCAATCATAAAGGGAGATTTCCAAATTAAAGGGAGTTAATCGATTTAATTTGAGTAAAATAAGGAGTTAATTGATTAAATTTGAGTAGAAAAAGGAGTTAACTAATTTAACTCATTTTTTATCAATAGTCAAATGGAAATTTCCCTTTTTCAATTGAAGAGAGATTTTGTTAAGATATTTAATTTAATAAAATGAGATATGCTGTCATAATTACTTTTTCTATTTAATCAAATAATTTTTAATTAATTAGAAACACTTTTATCTTCTAATTAAATAACTTCATTTAATTAATTAGGAATGGCTTCTCATTTAATTAAATAAGTTTGTTTAATTAATTAGAAGTAAGTACTCCATTTAATTAAATAATTTCGTTTAATTATTTCAAAATTCTTTTCGAAACTAGTCAACTTAAGTCAACCGTGGTTAAATCTAGTCAACTTTTGGTCAAACTTGATCTTTGCGTATGTGAATATGAGCAAATGTGAGTATGAATTCCAGCAACAATTCGATGCAAATTCTCATTCAATCTTTTAAAATAAAAAGATGAACACCTCTTAAATAGACTTTCCTAGAATTCATCAACGGTTGAGATCAATTTCAATCAACGGTCAGGATTAAAAGTGAAGTTCAGTAATAAAGCGAGATTTCAAAATTAAAAAGAGTTAACAGATTTTATTTGAGTAAAATAAGGAGTTAACTCATTCAATTTGAGTAGAAAAAGGAGTTAACTGATTTAACTCATTTTTTATCAATAGTGAATTGAAAATTTCTCTTTCTGAGCTGAAGTGAGATTTTGTTGAGATATTTAATTTAATAAAATGAGATATGCTCTCATGATTACTTTTTCTATTTAATTAAATAATCTTTAATTATTTAGAGACACTTTTCTTATTTAATTAAATAACTTCATTTAATTAATTAGGAATGGCTTCTCATTTAATTAAATAGCTTTGTTTAATTAATTAGAAGTAAATACTCTATTTAATTAAATAATTTTGTTTAATTATTTAAAAATTCTTTTCGAAACTAGTCAACTCAAGTCAACCGTGGTTAAATCTGGTCAACTTTTGGTCAAACTTGATCTTTGCGTATGTGAATATGAGCAAATGTGAGTATGAATTCCAACAACAATTCGATGCAAATTTTCATTCAAACTTTCAAAATGAAGAGATGAGAGTCTCTTAAATAGACTTTTCTGAAATTTATCAATGGTTCAGATCGATTTTAATCAAAGGTCAGGATTAAACGTGAAGTTCAGTCATAAAGGGAGATTGCAAAATTAAAAGGAGTTAATAGATTTAATTTGAGTAAAATAAGGAGTTAACTGATTCAATTTGAGTAGAAAAAGGAGTTAACTGATTTAACACATTTTTTATCAATAGTGAACTGGAAATTTCCCTTTTTAAGTGAAGAGAAATTTTGTTGAGATATTTAATTTAATAAAATGAGATATGCTCTCATAATTACTTTTTCTATTTAATTAAATAATCTTTAATTAATTAGAGACATTTTTCTTATTTAATTAAATAACTTCATTTAATTAATTAGGAATGGCTTCTCATTTAATTAAATAACTTTGTTTAATTAATTAGAAGTAAGTACTCCATTTAATTAAATAATTTCGTTTAATTAATTTAAAATTCTTTTCAAAACTAGTCAACTCAAGTCAACCATGGTTAAATCTGGTCAACTTTTGGTCAAACTTTATCTTTGCGTATGTGAATATGAGCAAATGTAATTATGAATTCCAGCAGCAATTTGATGCAAATTCTCATTCAACCTTTCAAAATGAAGAGATGAGGGTCTCTTAAATAGACTTTTCTGGAATTCATCAACAGCTGAGTTCGATTTCAATCAACGATCGAGATTAAAGGTGAAGTTTAGTCATAAATAGAGATTTCCAAATTAAAGGGAGTTAACAAATTTAATTTGAGTAAAATAAAGAGTTAACTGATTCAATTTGAGTAGAAAAAGGAGTTAACTGATTTAACTCATTTTTTATCAATAGTGAACTGAAAATTTTCTTTTTTGAACTGAAGAGAGATTTTGTTGAGATATTTAATTTAATAAAATGAGATATGCTCTCATAATTACTTTTTCTATTTAATTAAATAATCTTTAATTAATTAAAGACTCTTTTCTTATTTAATTAAATAACCTCATTTAATTAATTAAGAATGGCTTTTCATTTAATTAAATAACTTTGTTTAATTAATTAGAAGTAAGTACTTCATTTAATTAAATAATTTTGTACAATTATTTTAAAATTCTTTTTGAAACTAGTCAATTGAAGGCAACCATGGTTAAATCTGGTCAACTTTTGGTTAAACTTGATCTTTGCATATGTGAATATGAGCAAATGTGAGTATGAATTCCAGCAACAATTCGATGCAAATTCACATACAACCTTTCAAAATGAAGAGATGAGGGTCTCTTAAATAGACTTTCCTGAAATCCATCAACCATTGAGATCGATTTCAATCAACGGTCAGGATTAAAGGTGAAGTTCAGTCATAAAGGGAGATTTCCAAATTAATAAGAGTTAACAGAATTAATTTGAGTAAAATAAGGAGTTAACTGATTCAATTTGAGTAGAAAAAAGAGTTAACTGATTTAACTCATTTCTGATCAATAGTGAACTGGAAATTTCCCTTTTTGAACTGAAGAGAGATTTTGTTGAAATTTTTAATTTAATAAAATTAGATATGCTCTTATAATTACTTTTTCTATTTAATTAAATAATCTTTAATTAATTAAAGACACTTTTCTTATTTAGTTAAATAACTTCATTTAATTAATTAAGAATGGCTTCTCATTTAATTAAATAATTTTGTTTAATTAATTAGAAGTAAGTACTCCGTTTAATTAAATAATTTCATTTAATTATTTCAAAATTCTTTTCGAAACTAGTCAACTCAAGTCAACCATGGTTAAATCTGGCCAACTTTTGGTCAAAATTGATATTTGCGTATGTGAATATGAGCAATTGTGAGTATAAATTTCAACAACAATTCGATGCAAATTCTCATTCAACCTTTCAAAATGAAGAGATGAGGGTCTCTTAAATAAACTTTCTTGGAATTCATCAACGGCTGAGATCGATTTCAATCAACGGTCAAGATTAAAGGTGAAGTTAAGTCATAAAGGGAGATTTTCAAATTAAAGGGAGTTAATAGATTTAATTTGAGTAAAATAAGGAGTTAACTGATTCAATTTGAGTGGAAAAGGGAGTGAATTGATTTAACTCATTTTTTATCAATAGTGAACTGGAAATTTTACTTTGTGAACTGAAGAGAGATTTTGTTGAGATATTTAATTTAATAAAATGAGATATGCTCTCATAATTATTTTTTCTATTTAATTAAATAATATTTAATTAATTAGAGACAATTTTCTTATTTAATTAAATAACTTCATTTAATTAATTAAGAATGGCTTCTCATTTAATTAAATAACTTTGTTTAATTAATTAGAAGTAAGTACTCCATTTAATTAAATAAATTCGTTTAATTATTTCAAAAAAAAATTTGAAACTAGTCAACTCAAGTCAACCGTGGTTAAATCTGGTCAACTTTTGGTCAAACTTGATATTTGCGTATGTGAATATGAGCAAATGTGAGTATGAATTCGAGTAACAATTCGATGCAAATTCTCATTCAACTTTTCAAAATGAAGAGATGAGGGTCTCTTAAATAGACTTGCTTGGAATTCGTCAATGGTTGAGATCAATTTCAATCAACGGTCAAGATTAAAGGTGAAGTTCAGTCACAAAAGAAGATTTCCAAATTAAAATGAGTTATCAAATTTAATTTGAGTAAAATAAGAAGTTAACTGATTCAATTTGAGTAGAAAAAGGAGTTAATTGATTTAACTCAGTTTTTATCAATAGTAACTGAAAATTGCCCTTTTTGAACTGAAGAGAGATTTTGTTGAGATATTTAATTTAATAAAATGAGATATGCTCTCATAATTACTTTTTCTATTTAATTAAATAATTTTTAATTAATTAGAGGCACTTTTCTTATTTAATTAAATAAATTTGTTTAATTAATTTGAAGTAAGTACTCCATTTAATTAAATAATTTTATTTAATTATTTGAAAATTCTTTTCGAAACTAGTCAACTCAAGTCAACCGCGGTTAAATCTGGTCAACTTTCGGTCAAACTTGATTTTCGCGTATGTGAATATGAGCAAATGTGAGTATGAATTCCAGCAACAATTCGATGCAAATTCTCATTCAACCTTTTAAAATGAAGAGATCGGGGTCTCTTAAATAGACTTTCCTGGAATTCACCAACGGTTGAGATCAATTTCAATCAACGGTTAGGATTAAAGATGAAGTTCAGTCACAAAGGGAGATTTCCAAATTAAAGGGAGTTAACAGATTTAATTTGAGTAAAATAAGGAGTTAACTGATTCAATTTGAGTAAAAAAAAGAGTTAACTGATTTAACTCATTTTTTATCAATAGTGAACTGAAAATTTCCTTTTTTGAACTGAAGAGAGATTTTGTTGAGATATTTAATTTAATAAAATGAGATATGCTCTCATAATTACTTTTTCTATTTAATTAAATAATATTTAATTAATGAAAGACACTTTTCTTATTTAATTAAATAACTTCATTTAATTAATTAGGAATGGCTTCTCATTTAATTAAATAACTTTGTTTAATTAATTAGAAGTAAGTACTCCATTTAATTAAATAATTTTGTTTAATTATTTCAAAATTCTTTTCGAAACTAGTCAACTCAAGTCAACCGTGGTTAAATCTGATTAACTTTTGGTCAAACTTGATCTTTCCGTATGTGAATATGAGCAAATGTGAGTAAGAATTTTAGCAATAATTCGATGCAAATTCTGATTGAACCTTTCAAAATGAAGAGATGAGGGTATCTTAAATAGACTTTGCTAGAATTCATCAACGGTTGAGATCGATTTCAATCAACGATCAGAATTAAAGGTGAAGTTTAGTCATAAAGGGAGATTTCCAAATTAAAGTGAGTTAACAGATTTAGTTTGAGTAAAATAAGGAGTTAACTGATTCAATTTGAGTAGAAAAAGAGTGAACTGATTTAACTCATTTTTGATCAATAGTGAACTGGAAATTTTTCTTTTTGAACTGAAGAGAGATTTTGTTGAGATATTTAATTTAATAAAATGAGATATGCTCTCATAATTACTTTTTCTATTTAATTAAATAATCTTTAATCAATTAGAGACACTTTTCTTATTTAAGTAAATAACTTCATTTAATTAATTAGGAATGGCTTCTCATTTAATTAAATAACTTTGTTTAATTAATTAGAAGTAAGTACTCCATTTAATTAAATAATTTTGTTTAATTATTTCAAAATTCTTTTCGAAACCAGTCAACCGTGGTTAAATCTAGTCAAGTTTTGGTCAAACTTGATCTTTGCGTATGTGAATATGAGCAAATGTGAGTATGAATTCCAGCAACAATTCGATGCAAATTCTCATTCAACCTTTCAAAATGAAGAGATGAGTGTCTCTTAAATAGATTTTCCTGGAATTCATCAACGGTTGAGATCGATTTCAATCAACGGTCAGGATTAAAAGTGAAGTTTAGCCATAAAGGGAGATTTCCAAATTAAAGTGAGTTAACAGATTTAATTTGAGTAAAATAAGGAGTTAATTGATTCAATTTCAGTAGAAAAAAGAGTTAACTCATTTAACTCATTTTTGATCAATAGTGAACTAAAAATTTCCCTTTTTGAACTTAAGAGAGGTTTTGCTGAGATATTTAATTTAATAAAATGAGATATGCTCTCATAATTACCTTTTCTATTTAATTAAATAATCTTTAATTAATTAGAGACACTTTTCTTATTTAATTAAATAACTTCATTTAATTAATTAGGAATGACTTCTCATTTAATTAAATAACTTTGTTTAATTAATTAGAAGTAAGAACTCCATTTAATTAAATAATTTTGTTTAATTTATTTTTAAAAAAATTTAGAAACTAGTCAACTCAAGTCAACCGTGGTTAAATTTGGTCAACTTTTGGTCAAACTTGATCTTTGTGTATGTGAATATGAGTAAATGTGAGTATGAATTTCAGCAACAATTCGATGCAAATTCTCATTCAACCTTTCAAAATGAAGAGATGAGGGTCTCTTAAATATACTTTCTTGAAATTCATCAACGGTTGAGATCGATATCAATCAACAGTCAGGATTAAAAGTGAAGTTCAGTCATAAAGGGAGATTTTCAAATTAAAGGGAGTTAACAAATTTAATTTGATTAAAATAAAGAATTAACTGATTCAATTTGAGTAGAAAAAGGAGTTAACTGATTTAACTCATTTTTTATCAATAGTGAACTGGAAATTTCCCTTTTTGAACTGAAGAGAGATTTTGTTGAGATATTTAATTTAATAAAATGAGATATGCTTTCATAATTACTTTTTCTATTTAATTAAATAATCTTTAATTAATTAGAGACAATTTTCTTATTTAATTAAATAACTTCATTTAATTAATTAGGAATGGCTTCTCATTTAATTAAATAACTTTGTTTAATTAATTAGAAGTAAGTACTCCATTTAATTAAATAATTTTGTTTAATTATTTCAAAATTCTTTTCGAAACTAGTCAACTCAAGTCAACCGTGGTTAAATCTGGTCAACTTTTGATCAAACTTGATCTTTGCGTATGTGAATATGAGCAAATGTGAGTATGAATTCCAGCAACAATTCGATGCAAATTCTCATTCAACCTTTCAAAATGAAGAGATGAGGGTCTCTCAAATAGACTTTCCTAGAATTCATCAATGGTTGAGATCGATTTCAATCAACGGTCAGGATTAAAGGTGAAGTTCAGTCATAAAGGGATATTTCCAAATTAAAGGGAGTTAACAGATTTAATTTGAGTAAAATAAGGAGTTAACTGATTCAATTTGAGTAGAAAAAGGAGTTAATTGATTTAACTCTCTTTTTATCAATAGTGGACTAGAAATTTCCCTTTTTGAACTGAAGAGAGATTTTGTTGAGATATTTAATTTAATAAAATGAGATATAACTCTCATAATTACTTTTTCTATTTATTTAAATAATCTTTAATTAATTAAAGACACTTTGCTTATTTAATTAAATAACTTCATTTAATTAATTAGGAATGGCTTCTCATTTAATTAAATAACTTTGTTTAATTAATTAGAATTAAGTACTCATACCTACTATTTCAATCTGCACTCCACATTTCAATGTCATCTTTACTAATTTGTCATATGAGTTAACATTTCTTCAATGCATGTAACCCTCGATTAACCATCCATTAGAACAATCATCAACTTTGATGCCAACTATGCTACTCTAGGCAATCGATTCAAATAACAATATATACATAATTAACACTTTTCTAGAGTATTTTAAATGTTCCTGTAATCAATGGGTGTATATTTTTATTTTTTTCATATCCCAACTTACATTTTTCATTGACATAGTTATTAAGATTGAATTATCTATTTGTTATTCATATTATATCTCTAATGCAAGCGACATCACATTTTAATATTAGGGTCAATACCTACTACAATTGAAATTGTTGTGAAAAGAATGATCAATTCACTTATATAAACATATATCATAAAAGAATGATTTTAAAAGATAATCTATCTTTACTAATACTAAGGTAACAAAATGAATGCATATGAACATATTAACTATCCATCTATCTAAAATATCCTATTAGTCATAGTCCATTAACTTGACCCCACTCACATTTCTTTTAAGAAGATGAAATACTTTTTCTCTAGCAAAGTTCCAAATCACCCTACTACCCACGTGCTACTACCCCATAATCTTCTTCACTTACCCATAGACCAAGCAAATTCCTTGGGTTTCTCTCCATGGTGGACTCACTTACCAAATTTTTGGCCAAGACAAGCGTAGGCACCTTTTCCATGAGTGAAATCCTATTAATTTTGAGCTAGAAGATATGCATTTTGAATTCCCATGTTAAATTGACTTGCTACTTGGTCCCATATTGTTGGCAGCGTGGAGTTTATCCTAGTCTTAATTAGGCGGGTGAAGAAAGACATATAAAATGCCAGAACTTCTTCCAAGGCAAATCAAGGCGTCAAGGACAAAATGGAAGCCATTCCCTCTTGTCAGAATTATGTCATAAACTTGCACGGTATTCCAATATAATATTTGAAGGCACAAAGCGCCTAGGGAATAGGTGGATGAAATAAGTCTTGGTCATGTCAGAGAAATTAAATACCTTGGTCTCCATAGCATATTAAATTTTTTTCTCATTCACCAACCCATGCTAGCCTAGGGTAGATAATATAGTAGGTTGTTTGTCATGCTATGTCTTGTTTAAAATAGTACTTGGTGCTAGTTTAGGTTTGTTTAACATGAGCATTGTATATATATTTTTTAAAAAGTTTCTTTTGATTTGATAGGGTGTTGACTCGAGTTATGTGTCTCATATGAGGTCCCTTCTAATGCAATTAATATGATGGTTAGTTTATTATGTTAAAATATGCTTTATAGGTTATAGGGTCCCAGGAGTCTAAGGAATACTCTTGAATATTTTAATGTCTGTATTAAGAGAAGAGATTTATTTTACTTTCTCATACATTTTCCAGAGGATAAAATGTGCACCTATAGCAAGCTTATGTCTTAAGTCTTGTATATTTTATATCATCACTTGATTTTCTTCTTCTATAATCTAGGATATTCAAGGTAAGTTATTGCAAGGATAATTAGGAGATAATTATAAACTACGTATAGTTTTAAAATTGTGATTCATTTAGCATTCAAAACATTAACTTAATCCAATAACTCAACATTTCATGACAAGACTTTATATGAAGTTATCTGGATTATCCCTATCTATGAATTATGAAATTTAGAAACCATTTTCTCAACATTATCTTATTATGCAGATCTAGATTTGAATGTACATTCACAATTGGTAAAAAATGGAACTAAAATGATAATAGCAATCCACTAGGATAATCCTCCCTATGAATATTATCTCTTCTATGATATCAAATTTCTTTTGCATTCCACTCAAGAGCATCAAGTAACTTGGATCTCTGATTGGTGTTACCATCCAATAAAACAACAATATTAGTACAATGAATTATCTTTAGTGATACCCTCATGATACACAAAAAGGTGGTGAAGTCAACATATCATAATATACACAATGGAAAATACTTTTACTACACATGAGCACTCACAACCTTTCCATTGACAATCAAACCAAGACAGTAGCTTTCTCTTACAATACATTTAGGCTCACATAACAAAATGGAATTTTTCTCTCTATCTCATCTCAATGCAATATTGTCTTCTCCTCCTATGCACATGGAAGATAACAAGGACTCCAAGTTTCCAAGATTTTTCTCTAAGAACTTGCAAATACATCACAACAAAACAAAAAGGACCATGGGTGGTTTCCACCCAATCATAGGCCTCAAAGAGACGACCCCCGCACTAGGGGAACAAGGCTCAAACAAAATCCACATACACACTTGTAAGAAACATATACACCACATAACAAAACTGCAACAAATCCCATCCCAAGGATATTTCACAAAGGCTCACCATTGGAACCTTGAACATAGGGTGAAGGTGGAAACACAAGGAGGTTTACCATTTCATATCATATTTGCCATAAAACTCATGCCCTTTCGGGGCTAAATAAAAAAAATACAAGGCCCTTTTAGGGCTTCATAATATCATGCCCTTTCGGGGCTTCATAAACATCTTCCACCACACACACTACCAACACAACATCCTCCACCACACACAACCAACAACTTTAGCTTCCTACAAACCCATACTTCAGTTACTTCCTTCCTCACCATTTTTTTCTTTTTTTTCTTATCCTCTCCCAAGGCAAAATATGAATATGACAATGGCATACAATGGAGCCCATACTCCAAGGTCCTCAACTATGCAATCCAACTGCTGCTCGTTCACCCTGGACTTCTCTTCCCTTCCCACAAAGGTGAGTGTAAGTCCCACACCCATAAGAACACTCAAGCACAACAAGAAAACAAAACCAAGTAGCAATAAAACAATAGATTTTCAAGAGCACATCACATTATCACAGCACAATATCAACACCCATAATGCAACAAGGAAATAGAGGAAATCTTAACCTCATACTCACAATACTCCACACAATACAACAAGATGCACAATGGTGTCACACTAATCTACATGGAATGAACACCATTCAAACACTCACATGAATGCTACTCCACAATGCAATGCAATGCATACTCCATTGATAAACTCCACACTTGCAAATTGGCTTAACCATGCTAAAAGAAAGAAAAAGGAAAGGAAGCAAGCTTGAGATACCAACCTTGGTCCAAGCTAGGGTAAGGATAGTTGCAGTAGAGCTCCCCTCCTCTCCCTCCAAAATCTAACTGTCTCTAAAATTAGAGAGTGGCCAAGTGGTTTCTCATTTAGCCATACCTCTATATATATATCCTTCTCATTTTCGGATTCCATAAAGAATGTCATTTTCATGGGGTCTCCTAGGTCTACTAGACACCCTAGAGGTCATTAATAGCTCCCTAGCCTATAGTACTAACATGGGTGGGGTTAATTTTAATCCCAACTTACCTTAAAGTTACTTTACGACCCTCCCAAAGCTAGGTGATTCAAATTTCAAATTCCCCAAGGTGATGACCTTGTCCTTTTACTGACTAAGGCAATAATGAAATTCCTCAATTGAGGCATTTATCATGGAATAAGGTGGCCACATGATCCATTGACGAATAACATGTCATATCACATAACAAGCACAAGTGTCAAGTGACACACACAAAATATCACATTATATTAAAAAAAAGAGTTGTTTTACAATAATACATGAACTAGGCTACTACGCACACATACAATTCACATATATGAAATAAAACACATTACAATTAGGTTTGAATCTTTTCCACTGATTCAACCTTGGTTATGTCATGTTTGTAGTAGTTTGAGCCTTAATTCCCCTTTAACCCATGGTCAAATTCTTGCACACTAAACTCGAGCATCAGTAGTCCAAGAAAATCATATAAGCATATGTAAAATAAATCATTATCTCATTCAACATTAGACTTGCATATATTTCATCATCTCAAATTAACTTTCCATTGCTTAATCATTTCAAATATAACTTTCAAAATATTAAAATATCAAAACTTACATATCACATTCGACATTTGAGTTCCATACTTAATTCCTTATAATTACATTACTTCTTCTAACAATTTCCATGTAAAATGTTCAAAATACTATAAAACTAAACTTTACTTATCAACATAACATGGTCAATTTAATATTCTGAAAAACTTCATATTCTACAACAAGATGTTGAATCCATAACTATTGAATCCCTAGGTATGTGGGTTAGGTCTCAATGCATAACAAAATTTATCCTTTAACTCTAATTTCCACTTCAACATTACCTTCTTATATTACAAGCATTTCTACCATTCAATTTTTATTAAAGCAATGTCAATAGCTTACAACATGAAATAGAATCATTAAATGCATCAATTAGGTCATAATATGCAGAGGTAATTGCGGATCATCAAAATGCAGATATTAAAATGACTTAACCCTACAGTCTTAAAAGTGTATCAAACATAGGATTAAAATCACCATAATGCAATTATCTCATTGGTACTATGACGAATAGGGTGAGGCCTCACATCCTCCCCCCCTAGGCATGAACCTCCTCCTGGAGTTCATCAACTAGGTATCAGTGTTGTGTTATTGCCTATGTTGTAATTATCAGAGTTGACCCTACTTGAGTATTCTACTGTTGGTGCCAAATAATCCAATCCTTTCTTTACTAAGGTCTAACTACTAAATTACTTACATCCTTTCTTAGGGTCCCCAACATAATAGGCATCTATGGTCTTAACTAGTTTAATATACATAACATACCTATGGTAAAAGAGGTTGGTCCTTATTCCATAATTATGACATACAAAGGGGTTAGTGTCTTAGAAATCTTGTGTAGCAACTTTTCAATGGATAACTAGAAAGTTTATAGGTACATTAATTCCCTAAATGGTTTGTCAAGGATTCTCCTTGGTATGGCCATTTCAATACAATCCAAGAAAATGCCTCAAAAGAAACTCACAAATAAAAGGAATACTTTACAAAAAAATAATACGTATGTGGCCACATTAGTAAATTTTCAAATAACACAAGACATTTCCCTGAGGCACAATGAGACCAACTTCAAGAAATCTAATGAAATGTGAAGTGTCAAATTATTGGTAGAAATAAAGATGATATAAATTTAAATTTTGAAAAAATGACCAACAAGAATTCACATCAAATATGAAGCTCACAGAAATAACATAGCCATACCAAGGTTCCCTGGTGGAGAAGAGGATACATTGTTGTTTTATGGAACTAATGGCTTAGTAAGAAGTCTCATATCCCCCTATGTCTCAAAGTGCTTCATCCATAGCTCGTGGTTTAATTGGGTGTACTAATACATCTTACACCAAGTTGTCATTTATTGCATATGTTGAAACATAATGGGTTAGGCACCTAGTGTTGTAAGTAAACTCTGCTAATAGTTGATCTCAGAAGGAAACATATACTTACACAACCTTACTATAGAAATATCCTTTATCAATGATTCAATTTAACATCCTATCCTTGAGGGTAAGCATGATATCTATAAAGTAACATGTAAATTCTTTTTGAAACCTAGATTCCCAATTTGAATTTTGTCCAAATGGATGTGCCTAAATAAGTAATTATCCATCTTATCCAACATGTACACTACCCTAATTTATATGCTATATTTTTATGACACCTAGACCCTTCAACACTATTATTAATTATAATCAATTATAATTTTCATATATGAACAATTAATCATAAATAGTTAATGTTGTTAGTTATAGGAATAGTATTAAATTGGGTCATAATATAATGGATAGTATACCTTGTATTTTTATATTTGTAATACCTCAAATTGGTCTCAAAAACTAACTTACTCCTAATCTTTCTAATGATCAACAAAATCCTAATTTATTAGGCATTTCTAGTCCTAATTGACTCTATTTGATTTAAATATCAATTGTAGAAAATCATTAATCTACAAAAATCACTATAAGAATTAATAAAGAAATAAATATAAATAAAATAATAAGCTCATGAATATTGACATCTTGGCTATTAAACCCACTAAATCAATTAATTAAATTAAATTTTCCTAATACTTTGATTATATTAATTTTGATATTTTCTAAAATTACATGCAAAATGAATTTATTACTTATTTGAATTAAATATCTACATATATGTATTATTTGAATTTAAATATTCAAAATATGAGACATAATTTTAACAAAATCTCCAAAATCTTCTTTTGATTTGTTTTTATACAAAAAAATGGAAACATTGAGTGATTTTAAAAAGAACAAGGAAACAAATCAATTAACTCTCTCTTAAATGGAAAATTCCATTTCAAAGTGAACATTCATTCAATCTCCACCATTCATCTAACTGATATACACCATTGATTTATTTTGGATTTCTCTATAAATTGGGAACTTATGTCTCTCATTTGAGAGGATGAAATTTGTGAATGAATAAACTCTATCAGTTTGAGTACTCTATTTTTGTGCTTTTTAAAACAGTTTATTACATTCTCATTCAATACTTTCATTTTACATGTTCTAGCTTCAATGTTTTCTTACTAACTCTTAGATTAAATTTGTATTTCATCTAGTTTATATTCATTTACTTGCATAGAAAATCTTAGATAAATCTTGCATTTATTTTCTTTACAATTCCTTCATTCGAGTTCAATCTGTGGTCACTAAGCTCTCTTACATGCAGTGACAAATGTGAAAGGCATATAGGAACATTTTTGACACATAATATTAACTTAGTATTCCTTTATCAATGGAATGAGTAAAGAAATACAAGTTTAGCTAATGTTAGTTAAAAGCAAAACTGTATAGATTATATTTATTTTTTTTTTTTAAAAGATTAAAATCTTATAAAATAAATTTAATCTTTTAATTGAAATTCAATTCTTGTTTATTGTTGATTTCTTTCTTTTCTTATTTTCACTATAATGATATTAGTAGTGCCTTAGAAAGATCTTTCATCTAGGAATGTTAGAGGTAAATGTTTTTATATATGTCTTATCTTGAAGTTGAGAACGACACTAATGATAGATCATTGTTCACCTATGAGAGAAGGAAAATGTTAGCTCCTTGATGCTATCTATATAACTCTTTAGATCTATATGTAAGTCCTTATTTATAGTAATTTTATGACAATGGCTTGTACTAAATCTATAAGTACTGAGAGAAGGGTTTGGTGAATGTATTATTAGGGTTAACTATTTTATTTTAGTATTAATGAAATTATTATTATGATGATGAACAAAGTTACCTAGTACTAGGAGAATTATATTGGTTAGTATCATTTAGAATAATCTATTTAATATGATTAAAAGTGATTTATAAAAAAAATTGGTCAAAGGTTATCTTATCAAGAGGTCAAGAACAATAAGGGTGTTATGCTTTAGTTGACTCTCTCATAGCAAATACTAGCTTAAAAGACGAGTCAATTGAAGTTTTTCTCTTTTAAAGGTAACATTTAAATTTTACATTTGTTTATGGACCCATCAATGCCCAGTGCTTCAACTAGGCTCTGATACCAAAATGCCATGCCCTAAATTTACCCTAAATGTACATTAAGCACAATTTTTTTTTAAAAAAAATTATTATTATTATTATTATTATTCTTAATTAATTAATTTCATAAGCCTAAATAACCTCCAAAAGACATATGTGTGTTACAACTATATCATCACTGAGTTGGACATCCCTCTGACATCTACTGACCCAGGGTTTGGAAAGAGAATACTCATACCTACTACTTCAATCTGCACTCCACATTTCAATGTCATCTTTACTAATTTGTCATATGAGTTAACATTTCTTCAATGCATGTAACCCTCGATTAACCATCCATTAGAACTATCATCAACTTTGATGCCAACTATGCTACTCTAGGCAATCGATTCAAATAACAATATATACATAAGTAACACTTTTCTAGAGTATTTAAAATGTTCCCAAAATCAATGAGTGTATATTTTTATTTTTTTCATATCCCAACTTACATCTTTCATTGACATAGTTATTAAGATTGAATTATCTATTTATTATTCATATTATATCTCTAATGCAAGTGACATCACATTTTAATATTAGGGTCAATACCTACTACAATTGAAATTGTAGTGAAAAGAATGATCAATTCATTTATATAAACATATATCATAAAAGAATGATTTTAAAAGATAATCTATCCTTACTAATACTAAGGTAACAAAATGAATGCATATGAACATATTAACTATCCATCTATCTAAAATACCCTATTAGTCATAGTCCATTAACTTGACCCCACTCACATTTCTTTTAAGAAGATGAAATACTTTTTCTCTAGCAAAGTTTCAAATCACCCTACTACCCACATGCTACTACCCCATAATCTTCTTCACTTACCCATAGACCAAGCAAATTCCTTGGGTTTCTCTCCATGGTGGACTCACTTACCAAAGTTTTGGCCAAGACAAGCATAGGCGCCTTTTCCATCAGTCAAATCCTATTAATTTTGAGCTAGAAGATATGCATTTCGAATAAGAAGAATATAACTTTATTAAAATGATCAATTAAATTCATCAATTAACATAGGTACACCATCCA
This sequence comes from Cupressus sempervirens, assembly GCA_028749045.1. Taxonomy (NCBI): domain Eukaryota; kingdom Viridiplantae; phylum Streptophyta; class Pinopsida; order Cupressales; family Cupressaceae; genus Cupressus; species Cupressus sempervirens. Next base: position 139,620,809 of record CM053784.1, on the reverse strand, counting down.
TGACCTATTATCAATCTAATAGTTTTTAATTAAGACTTAATTAAATATTATTAAAATATTAAGCCTCTTAATTACAATTATTATAATAATTAAATCATCACTAATAATCGTTAAAATACCTAAGTCATTATTCAAGTCATTAGAATAAGACTTATCAACTTTGATATCAATATTTTTACAATCTCGTTAAAAGAATTATATCAACTAAATCCAATTAACTCTAGTTAATTGATTTAATTAATAATTTACACAACCATACCATCAACCCAATGAATATCAGTTGGATAATAACTATCTATAATTTGTACGTTAAAAGCCAACTATAACTCAAATCTCCAATACTCATATTAATAGTTCAATAACGGCTTGTTATTATTTAATAGCAAGTTATAAGAAATCTATAATGACCACATTCGTCAATATTCCCTTGACAAATTCATATTATCATTAATCATTTCAAATAAGGCTCTATCACACAACTTAATTATTAATATCATAGTTATAATATCAACTCAATGAATGTCAATTGACTAAAAATCAATTATAATCCAAATTTAAAAATTAATACCTTTTACCAAATTTTAATCATCAAATAATCTCTTCTAGATTAACTCTAATCGAATTTATTGATAATTATTTAAACCATTATTTATTAATAGTTTGTTAGACCCCACAAACATTAATAAATAATAAACTCATCAAACTATTATTTTCATAAATCCCATTAGTTAATATTTGACTAACTCTTAACACCATTAAGGTATTCAAACGTATTAGCTAATAATATAATAATTCAATCTTAATCCAATATCATTTAGAGTTTCTAAATTTAAATCAACATAATATAAGTTATCATCTTACAATTATTTAATCAATATTAAAATCAACCATTAGACTCCATTTTCTAATTGTTCTAATAATATTTTGTTTATATAAATGTAGTTTGAAAAAGATCCCTATCAGAAACCAATAAGACTCATTATAGATTTTAACATGAATAATCTCCAAATTCTTAACATTATCATCTTCATTAAACAACTCTAAAATTATTTAATATATATTAAATAGTATTCAATATACATTATAAAAAGTTCACTATATAAACTATATTAAAATCTCTTTTTTTTAAATTTCTTCTCATTTAAAAATCCATTTACTTAGATTGACTAATAATTAATTACACTTCTTCTACTATTAACTAATTTTAATTAAATTTGATTTAATTAGATTAGATAATAAATCATATAAAATTAATGCATATTAATAAGATTCTAATAAGGGAAGATTGCAAAATATCTTTAATTCATTCTATGCTTTGATACATTATTTTTGTGAAGTTTAAGCATAAAAAACTCTTGGTTATAGAAAATGGAGAAATATTTGTCTTTGAATAAAACAGTCTCAGTACGATGGCCATATCTCCTTAATGAACTGTTGGATCGGGCTGAAATTGAAATATGTTGGAGAGGGCCAAGTTGCACCACTTCTAATCGGAGTGATCGAATAAATTCGATCACGATAAAAAGTTATGAATGACTGAGTTTGGGTCTATCCAAGGGGCAGCGACAGGACAATTTGTGATGAATTAAGAATTTCTCCTAAAAAGTAATTGTTCTCTAAATTTACCCATTAATCAATCTAATAGGTTTGTCCATACGCATCTGAAAATATAATTTGATAGAAAGATTACATCTAACCATTCAAATTTTCAACGTAGAATTTCTATTTTAATTTCAAATCTTGTTTATCTAATTTCACAATATAGATTCGAACCCAAACCCGATTAAGATCTAATTTTTTTCTCATTTGGAACTAGAGTTTTTCTATTATTTTCTTCTCAACCAAATAAAATATCTATATTCCAATTTCAAATTGTAGATTCAATCACAAAGAGTATTCAGACACATATAATAGACACGATGAAGATAGGAAGAAAAATAGTGCAAATAGAATATGAGATTATCACGAGTGCACCTGGACACTGATGTTAACTTTTCATGCTTCAGAAGTCCATAGAAAATCCTTTCCTTCTCCATCATTTGCAAATCTTCCAAGATCCAAGCCAACCGAAAATCTCCAAGTGACTAGAAGTGCTAGAAGAAGCATAGTAGCATGTAGAAACATATGAGCATATGAGCTTCTCCAATGCATGTAAGCTTGAAGCTTGAGGCTTCCATTTTAACTTGAAGCTTGTAGCTTCCATTAAGCTTGTAGCTTGTAGCTTTCATTTAAGCTTGTAGCTTTCATTTAAGCTTGTAGCTTCCATTAAGCTTTCATTTAAGCTTGTTCAAACACACTAGGAGAGCCTCTATTTAAAGGCCTCTAAGATGCATCTAGAGTGTCTCTAGAAACAACTAGAAGATAAGCATGACAACCAAACATGAGTCTTCTCCAACCTTCTAGATGAGTCTTAAGGTTGTAGACACCATGTGCTCAAATAAAATGCTAACTCCAAAGTGTAAACAACTAGTGCATTCTTAGAGTGGAAACCCTTGTGTTGTCTACATAACAACTTTCAAGAATTTTCCAACTCCTATGTGAGCAAATATTAAAATAATATTTAATTTACTCTTTCCAATTTTATTTATTTATTTATTAAATCTCATCCACTAACTTTAATATCTCCACTTTTCAATCTTAATATATTTATATTTTAATCACATGAGATTTAGAATCTTTTAATAATTTTAAAATATATTTTTCACTTTTAAATTTCATTTTCCAAAACTTAATTGTTAAAATATTTATTAGCTTTAATAATATTATTATTTAATTATTTATTTAAAAATGAGCTCCAAATATATTATTATTAAAATAAATATTGTCACATTCCAAATTTTAAACTTTAAACTTTTTATTTTCAAATTTAATTATTTTATTTAATTACTTTTTCAATTAATTAAATAAAATAAATATTAAAATATCATATTAATTTTTTATTAAATTAAACCATTAATTAAATCTTTTAATTAGGCTTAATTAATAGAAAATACATCAAAGACTCATAAGGTAAAAATATGAAAATCCATCATAGCCAAAATAAATACAAAATCAAATCAAGGGTTTAAATCACGAATTACGTCATCTGACGCATTCGGAGGGTACTCAACTCAGATACTTGTCCTAATTTTTCAATTATGACAAATAGCTTAAAAAATTGAGATTTACACTTGAAAATTTATCTCCCCTCTCTTATCATTGAGATGATGTGATAGGGTACACTCATCTTGGCAATTCAAGGAAGTCGATACCCGGTACCTGTAACCTGCATAAAAATTATATATGTACAAACACAATATATACTAAACTAAATAAATAATAGCAGGAAGTGGTGCATTGTGTAGATCTCGACTAGCAGGTGACTACGACTCCCTTCCTTAACCACATCAGACACACCATACAAAAGCAAACACACAAAGCAAACACGCACACCATACACATGCAAGTATGGGGTAAGTATCTATAAGAAAACACATATGATAATAACTCATCCTACTAATCATCATTAATAATTGAAAGCACTAAAAATAATCATCATGCATACATGAAATGTAACATCTAAGTAATCTCATCACATAATAACCTAAATCTATAGTACAATATCTGATAATTTCAAAAGAATGCTGCTAACCAACAACATAAAACTAGCTCTAAAAGAGTTCGGCAACGATAAAAAAAAGCGAACTAGAAACATGCACTATAGTACTCCATTTAATCAAATAATTTTGCTTAATTATTTCAAAATTCTTTTTGAAACTAGTCAACTCAAGTCAACCGTGGTTAAATCTGGTCAACTTTTGGTCAAACTTGATCTTTGTGTATGTGAATATGAGCAAATGTGAATATGAATTCCAACAACAATTCGATGCAAATTCTGATTCAACCTTTCAAAAGAAGAGATGAGGGTCTCTTAAATAGACTTTCCTAGAATTCATCAACGGTTGAGATTGATTTCAATCAACGGCGAGGATTAAAGGTGAAGTTAAGTCATAAAGGGAGATTTCCAAATTAAAATAAGTTAACAGATTTAATTTGAGTAAAATAAAGAGTTAACTGATTCAATTTTAGTAGAAAAAGGAGTTAACTGATTTAACTCATTTTTTATCAATAGTGAACTAGAAATTTCTCTTTTTGAACTGAAGAGAGATTTTGTTGAGATATTTAATTTTAAAAAATGAGATCTGCTCTCATAATTACTTTTTCTATTTAATTAAATAATCTTTAATTAACTAAAGAAACTTTCCTTATTTAATTAAATAACCTCATTTAATTAATTAGGAATGGTTTCTCATTTAATTAAATAACTTTGTTTAATTAATTAGAAGTAAGTACTCAATTTAATTAAATAATTTCGTTTAATTATTTCAAAATTCTTTTCGAAACTAGTCAACTCAAGTCAACCATGGTTAAATCTAGTCAAATTTTCGTCAAACCTTATCTTTGCGTATGTGAATATGAGCAAATGTGAGTATGAATTTCAGCAACAATTCGATGGAAATTCTCATTCAACCTTTCAAAATGAAGAGATGAGGGTCTCTTAAATAGACTTTCCTGGAATTCATCAACGGTTGAGATCAATTTCAATCAACGGTTAGGATTAAAGATGAAGTTCAGTAATAAAGGGAGATTTCCAAATTAAAGGGAGTTAACAGATTTAATTTGAGTAAAATAAAGAGTTAACTGATTCAATTTGAGTAGAAAAAGAAGTTAACTGATTTAACTCATTTTTAATCAATAGTGAACTGAAAATTTCTTTTTTGAACTGAAGAGAGATTTTTTTGAGATATTTAATTTAATAAAATGAGATATGCTCTCATAATTACTTTTTTTATTTAATTAAATAATCTTTAATTAATTAGAGACACTTTTCTTATTTAATTAAATAACTTCATTTAGTTAATTAGGAATGGCTTCTCATTTAATTAAATAACTTTGTTTAATTAATTAGAAGTAAGTACTCCATTTAATTAAATAATTTTGTTTAATTATTTTAAAATTCTTTTCGAAACTAGTCAACTCAAGTCAACCGTGGTTAACTTTGGTCAATTTTTGTCAAACTTGATCTTTGCGTATGTGAATATGAGCAAATGGGAGTTTGAATTCCAGCAACAATTCGATGCAAATTCTCATTCAACCTTTCAAAATGAAGAGATGAGGGTCTCTTAAATAGACTTTCCAGAAATTCATCAACAATTGAGATCGATTTCAATCAACGGTCAGGATTAAAAGTGAAGTTCAGTCATAAAGGGAGATTTCCAAATTAAAGGGAGTTAACATATTTAATTTCAGTAAAATAAGGAGTTAACTGATTCAATTTGAGTAGAAAAAAGAGTTAACTGATTTAACTCATTTTTTATTAATAGTGAACTGAAAATTTTTCTTTTTTAACTGAAGAGAGATTTTGTTGAGATATTTAATTTAATAAAATGAGATATTCTCTCATAATTACTTTTTCTATTTAATTAAATAATCTTTAATTAATTAGAGACACTTTTCTTATTTAATTAAATAACTTCATTTAATTAATTAGGAATGGCTTCTCATTTAATTAAATAACTTTGTTTAATTAATTAGAAGTAAGTACTCTATTTAATAAAATAATTTCATTTAATTATTTCAAAATTCTTTTCGAAACTAATCAACTCAAGTCAACCGTGGTTAAATCTGCACAACTTTTGGTCAAACTTGCTCTTTGCGAATGTGAGTATGAATTCCAGCAACAATTCGATACAAATTCTCATTCAACCTTTCAAAATGAAGAGATGAGGGTCTCTTAAAAAGACTTTCCTGGAATTCATCAATAGTTGAGGTCGACTTCAATCATCAGTCAGGATTAAAGGTGAAATTCAGTCATAAAGAGAGATTTTCAAATTAAAGAGAGTTAACAGATTTAATTTGAGTAAAATAAAGAGTTAACTGATTCAATTTGAGTAGAAAAAGGAGTTAACTCATTTAACTCATTTTTTATCAATAGTGAACTAAAAATTTCCCTTTTCGAACTGAAAAGAGATTTTGTTGAGATATTTAATTTAATAAAATAAAATATGCTCTCATAATTACTTTTTCTATTTAATTAAATAATCTTTAATTAATTAGAGACAGTTTTCTTATTTAATTAAATAACTTTATTTAATTAATTAGGAATGACTTTCTCATTTAATTAAATAACTTTGTTTAATTAATTAGAAGTAAGTACTCCATTTATTTAAATAATTTCATTTAATTATTTCAAAAAAAAATTCGAAACTAGTCAAGTCAAGTCAATTGTAGTTAAATTTGGTCAACTTTTGGTCAAACTTGATATTTGCGTATGTGAATATGAGCAAATGTGAGTATGAATTCCAGCAACAATTCGATGCAAATTCTCATTCAACCTTTAAAAATGAAGAGATGCAGGTCTCTTAAATAGATTTTTCTGGAATTCATCAATGATTGAGATCGACTTCAATCAACGGTCAGGATTGAAGGTGAAGTTCAGTCATAAAAGGAGATTTCCAAATTAAAGGGAGTTAACAGATTTAATTTGAGCAAAATAAAGAGTTAACTGATTCAATTTGTGTAGAAAAAAGAGTTAACTGCTTTAACTCATTTTTTATCAATAGTGAACTGAAAATTTCCCTTTATGAACTGAAGAGAGATTTTGTTGAGATATTTAATTTAATAAAATGAGATATGCTCTCATAATTACCTTTTCTATTTAATTAAATAATCTTTAATTAATTAGAGACACTTTTCTTATTTAATTAAATAACTTCATTTAATTAATTAGAAATGGCTTCTCATTTAATTAAATAACTTTGTTTAATTAATTAGAAGTAAGTACTCAATTTAATTAAATAATTATGTTTAATTATTTTTTAAAAAAAATTTAAACTAGTCAACTCAAGTCAACCGTAGTTAAATCTAGTCAACTTTTGGTCAAACTTGATATTTGCGTATGTAAAAATGAGCAAATTTGATTATGAATTCCAATAACAATTCGATGCAAATTCTCATTCAACCTTTCAAAATAAAGAGATGAGGGTCTCTTAAATAGACTTTTCTAAAATTCATCAACGGTTGAGATCGATTTCAATCAACGGTCAGCATTAAAGGTGAAGTTCAGTCATAAAGGGAGATTTTCAAATTAAAGGGAGTTAACAGATTTAATTTGAGTAAAATAAGGAGTTAACTGATTCAATTTGAGTAGAAAAAGGAGTTAACTGATTTAACTCATTTTTGATCAATAGTGAACTGAAAATTTTCCTTTTTGAATTGAAAAGAGATTTTGTTGAGGTATTTAATTTAATAAAATGGGATATGCTGTAATAATTACTTTTTCTATTTAATTAAAGAATCTTTAATTAATTAGACACTTTTCTTATTTAATTAAATAACTTCATTTAATTAATTAGGAATGGCTTCTCATTTAATTAAATAACTTTGTTTAATTAATTAGAAGTAAGTACTCCATTTAATTAAATAAATTAGTTTAATTATTTCAAAAAATAAAATTGAAAATAGTCAACTCAAGACAACCATGGTTAAATCTGGTCAACTTTTAGTCAAACTTGTTCTTTGCGTATGTGAATATGAGCAAATGTGAGTATGAATTTTAGCAACAATTCGATGCAAATTCTCATTCAACCTTTCAAAATGAAGTGATGAGGGTCTCTTAAATAGACTTTCCTTGAATTCATCGACGGTTCAGATCGATTTCAATCAACAGTCAGCATTAAAGGTGAAGTTCAGTCATAAAGGGAGATTTCCAAATTAAAGGGAGTTAAAAGATATAATTTGAGTAAAATAAGGAGTTATCTGATTCAATTTGAGTAGATAAAGGAGTTAACTGATTTAACTCATTTTTCATCAATTGTGAACTGAAAATTTCCCTTTTTGAATTGAAAAAAGATTTTGTTGAGATATTTAATTTAATAAAAAGAGATATGCTCTCATAATTACTTTTTCTATTTAATTAAATAATCTTTAATTAATTAAAGACACTTTTTCTTATTTAATTAAATAACTTCATTTAATTAATTAGGAATGGCTTCTCATTTAATTAAATAATTTTGTTTAATTAATTAGATGTAAGTACTCCATTTAATTAAATAATTTCATTTAACTATTTCAAAATTGTTTTCGAAACTAGTCAACTCAGGTCAACCATAGTTAAATCTGGTCAACTTTTAGTCAAACTTGATCTTTGCGTATGTAAATATTAACAAATGTGAGTGTGAATTCTAGCAACAATTCGATGCAAATTCTCATTCAACTTTTCAAAAAGAAGAGATGAGGGTCTTTTAAATAGACTTTCCTTGAATTCATCAACGGTTGAGATCGATTTCAATCAACGGTTAGCATTAAAGGTGAAGTTCAGTCATAAAAGAAGATTTTCAAATTAAAGGGAGTTAACAGATTTAATTTGAGTAAAATATGGAGTTAACTGATTCAATTTGAGTAGAAAAAGGAGTTAACTGATTTAACTCATTTTTTATCAATAGTGAACTGGAAATTTCCCTTTTTGAACTGAAGAGAGATGTTGTTGAGATATTTAATTTAATAAATTGAGATATGCTCTCATAATTACTTTTTCTATTTAATTAAATAATTTTTAATTAATTAGAGACACTTTTCTCATTTAATTAAATTACTTCATTTAATTAATTAAGAATGGCTTCTCATTTAATTAGATAAATTTGTTTAATTAATTATAAGTACTCCATTTAATTAAATAGTTTCGTTTAATTATTTCAAAATTATTTTTGAAACTAGTCAACTCAAGTCAACCGTGGTTAAATCTGGTCAACTTTTGGTCAAATTTGATCTTTGCGTATGTGAATATGAGTAATTGTGAGTATGAATTCCAGTAACAATTTGATGCAAATTCTCATTCAACCTTTCAAAATAAAGAGATGAGGGTCTCTTAAATAGACTTTACTGAAATTCATCAACGGTTGAGATCGATTTCAATCAACGGTCAGGATTAAAGGTGAAGTTCAGTCATAAGGGGAGATTTCCAAATTAAAAAGAGTTAACAGATTTAACTCGAGTAAAATAAGGAGTTAACCGATTCAATTTGAGTAGAAAAAGGAGTTAACTGATTTAACTCATTTTTTATCAATAATGAACTGAAAATTTCCCTTTTTAAACTAAATAGAGATTTTGTTGAGATATTTAATTTAATAAAATGAGATATGCTCTCATAATTACTTTTTCTATTTAATTAAATAATCTTTAATTAATTAGAGACACTTTTCTTATTTAATTAAATAACTTCATTTAATTAATTAGGAATGGCTTCTCATTTAATTAAATAACTTTGTTTAATTAATTAGAAGTAAGTACTCCATTTAATTATTTCAAAATTCTTTTCGAAACTAGTCAACTCAAGTCAACCGTGGTTAAATCTGGTCAACTTTATGTCAAACTTGATCTTTGTGTATGTGAATATGAGCAAATGTGAGTATGAATTCCAGCAGCAATTCGATGCAAATTCTCATTCAACCTTTCAAAATGAAGAGATGAGGGTCTCTTAAATAGACTTTTTTGAAATTCATCAATGGTTGAGATCGATTTCAATCAATGGTTAGGATTAAAGGTGAAGTTGGGTCATAAAGGGAGATTTCCAATTTAAAGCTAGTTAACATATTTAATTTGAGTAAAATAAGGAGTTAACTGATTCAATTTGAGTAGAAAAAGGAGTTAACTGATTTAACTCATTTTTTATCAATAGTGAACTAGAAATTTCCCTTTTTGAACTGAAGAGAGATTTTGTTGAGATATTTAATTTAATAAAATGAGATATGCTCTCATAATTACTTTTTCTATTTAATTAAATAATCTTTAATTAATTAGAGACACTTTTCTTATTTAATTAAATAACTTCATTTAATTAATTAGGAATGGCTTCTCATTTAATTAAATAACTTTGTTTAACTAATTAGAAGTAAGTACTCCATTTAACTAAATAATTTCTTTTAATTATTTCAAAATTCTTTTCGAAACTAGTCAACTCAAGTCAACCATGGTTAAATTTGGTCAACTTTTGGTCAAACTTGATCTTTGCGTATGTGAATATGAGCAAATGTGAGTATGAATTCCAGCAACAATTCGGTGCAAATTCTAATTCAACCTTTCAAAATGAAGAGAGGAGGGTCTCTTAAATAGACTTTCCTAGAATTCATCAATGATTGAGATCGATTTCAATCAACGGTTAGGATTAAAGGTGAAGTTCAGTCATAAAGGGAGATTTCCAAATTAAAGGGAGTTAACATATTTAATTTGAGTAAAATAAGGAGTTAACTGATTCAATTTGAGTAGAAAAAGGAGTTAACTGATTTAACTAATTTTTGGTCAATAGTGAACTGCAAATTTCCCTTTTTGAACTGAAGAGAGATTTTGTTGAGATATTTAATTTAATAAATGAGATATGCTCTCATAATTACTTTTTCTATTTAATTAAATAATCTTTAATTAATTAGAGATAATTTTCTTATTTAATTAAATAACTTTATTTAATTAATTAGGAATGCCTTCTCATTTAATTAAATAACTTTGTTTAATTAATTAGAAGTAAGTACTCCATTTAATTAAATAATTTCGTTTAATTATTTCAAAATTCTTTTCAAAATTAGTCAACTGTGGTGTCATGCCATAAATTTTTAACATAAAATTTTAATGCGAGAACACAACCAACTTTTTTTTTTTGTAGAATACATTAATGTTTTCCTGACTAGATGAATGGTTTCGTGTGCATTGTGAAGTGGGATTATACTCCTATCAGGTGGCGGTTATATTTGATTGTTACTTTGTATGATTAAAAGTGTGAGTTGCATGCTAAGTTTAGAGTTTACAATGAAGCTTCGATAATTACCTAACTGGAGTTGTCGATAAGATTAAAGGATACACTATCCGTATTTAAACTTTGAGTTGTTAAGGTTCGTTAATGGATTAAAAGGCTCTACTAGGGAAATGAAGTTATGAGCCCTTAGTTTTCTGCACTCAAACCAAGACACTTTGATGGGTAGATGTGATTTATCTTATGTGAATGTGGCGATGATAACATAGAAGATGGCAACAAGAGTATGAGCTATTACTCAGTGTGTCTCCATCAGTATTCGGGTTACCATTATTATTATCCTTCCCCAAGGCAAAATATGAATATGACAATGGCATACAATGGAGCCCATACTCCAGGGTCCTCAACTATGCAATCCAACTGCTGCCCGTTCACCCTGGACTTCTCTTCCCTTCCCACAAGGGTGAGTGTAAGTCCCACACACATAACAACACTCAAGCACAAACAAGAAAACAAAACCAAGTAAAAATAAAACAAGAAATTTTCAAGAGTACATCACATTATCACAACACAAGAATTCCAAGAACAATCCTACCAAAGGAACTCTTACAATTTTCAATGAAGAAGCATGGCATGAAGCACTAACCCGATTACAAGCTATGGCAATGGAATAAAGACCTCTTCCTGCTTGGCTTTCAAGCTTCTCCTTCCCAATCCCTGGTTGTCTCTAAAATTAGAGAGTGGGTGAATGAATCGCCAAGATTGGCACAACTTCCCTATAAAGACCTTCACTTTCATCCTCACCTACCTCTTTTACTTTTGTGTTTTTCCACCAATGAGGACTTAACTAAATGGTGTCATAAGGAAAGAAGTTAGGTTACAATAGGATTTTCGAATTGGCTTGGAAATGACTCTTTTTGAGGGTCCCCTAGGTCCTCTAGACTCACTTATTATAATATTTAACCCCCCAACCCATACTATTACCATGTGGGTGACTTGTTTTCACAAAATTAACACTTAAGAATCACTTAGGCTCTCTAAAATTCCTACCACTTGTAACTTGTATTCCGTCAAAAAGGTGATTCTTCCTAGCACTCTCCAAGGTGGTTTAATTGATATCGCAATGAGGATTAGGCTTAGGTTAAGTGACTTCACGCCAAAGAATCCTATTGGACATGTCACTAATCAACCATGCTCTCTGATTACAACACTCATACACAGTCACAGTACGAAATAAACACAATACAACGAGGTTTTGAATCTTCCAAAGATTCACCTTAGCTTAACTGTGTTCACATAAGATTGAACCTTGTTTCCCCCATTAATCACCATGGTTCCACTTTCCTGCACACTCAACTTAAACATTAGTAATCTAATAAGATAATACATGATCCATACAAACACGTACAACATAAATCCAATATCTCGTACTACTCATTAACGTATACAAGTAAGTATCATCTAATCATTTCTATTCTAAGAACTATCAATAAAACATTGCAATAGCATATTCCATTTAACTTTCACCTAACAAAGAAACTCTGAATCATCTTTAGTAAATCGTAAAAACAATATAAAATGGATATGTGCGGACTGGTTAACTAGTAACTTTGATTAAGTTCAACTCATTAGACTGTTAGAATGTTTTAGTAATTAAGTCATAATAATTTAAAACCAAGTTTCAAACATATCAATGTATCTGTTTATCATCATAACCTATACTAATAGTTGTTCTTAGTAGGTTGAATGTTATTTTATCTGTCCTAACTACCTAGTAGATCATCCATAGTGTCTCCTGGTCAGATTCTTGTCTTGAACATTTTAAATCTCATTTCCATGTGGTCTTATCTTATCGACCTAATGTTACTGGAGAGAGTATCAAATTCTACATTAGTCTCCTAAAATAATAACTCACATTGTTATTTCATCAGGATCTAGAATAAGGTACTAGTGCGGGCCTTACATGTGGTTAAATCTGGTCAACTTTTGGTCAAACTTGATCTTTGCATATGTGAATATGAGCAAATTTGAGTATGAATTCTAACAACAATTCGATGCAAATTCTCATTCAACCTTTCAAAATAAAGAGACGAGGGTCTCTTAAATAGACTTTCTTGGAATTTATCAACGGTTGAGATCGATTTCAATCAGCGAACAACATTAAAGGTGAAGTTCAGTCATAAAGGGAGATTTCCAAATTAAATGGAGTTAACAGATTTAATTTGAGTAAAATAAGGAGTTAACTGATTCAATTTGAGTAGAAAAATGATTTAACTCATTTAACTCATTTTTCATCAATAGTGAACTGGAAATTTCTCTTTTTGAACTGAAGAGAGATTTTGTTGATATATTTAATTTAATAAAACGAGATATGCTCTCATAATTACTTTTTCTATTTAATTAAATAATCTTTAATTAATTAGAGACACTTTTCTTATTTAATTAAATAACTTCATTTAATTAATTAAGAATGGCTTCTCATTTAATTAAATAACTTTGTTTAATTAATTACAAGTAAGTACTCCATTTAATTAAATAATTTCGTTTATTATTTCAAATTTTTTTTTGAAACTAGTCAACTCAAGTCAACCGTGGTTAACTCTGGTCAACTTTTGGTCAAACTTGATCTTTGCATATGTGAATATGAGAAAATATGAGTATGAATTCTAGCAACAATTTGATGCAAATTCTCATTCAACCTTTCCAAATGAAGAGATGAGGGTCTCTTAAATAGACTTTCCTGAAATTTATCAACGGTTGAGATCGATTTCAATCAGTGGTCAGGATTAAAGGTGAAGTTCAGTCATAAAGGGAGATTTTCAAATTAAATGGAGTTAACAGATTTAATATTTGTAAAATAAGGACTTAACTGATTCAATTTGAGTAGAAAAAGGAGTTAACTCATTTAACTCATTTTTGATCAATAGTGAACTGGAAATTTCCTTTTTGAACTAAAGAGAGATTTTGTTGAGATATTTAATTTAATAAAATGAGATATGCTCTCATAATTACTTTTTCTATTTAATTAAATAATCTTTAATTAATTAGAGACACTTTTCTTATTTAATTAAATAACTTCATTTAATTAATTGGAAATGGCTTCTCATTTAATTAAATAACTTTGTTTAATTAATTAGAAGTAAGTACTCCATTTAATTAAATAATTTTGTTTAATTATTTCAAAATTCTTTTCAAAACTAGTCAACTCAAGTCAACTGTGGTTAAATTTGGTCAACTTTTGGTCAAACTTGATCTTTGCGTATGTGAATATGAGCAAATGTGAGTATGAATTCTAGCAACAATTTGATGCAAATTCTCATTCAACCTTTCAAAATGAAGAGATGAGGGTCTCTAAAATAGACTTTCTTAGAATTCATCAACGGTTGAGATCGATTTCCATCAACGGTCAAGATTAAAGGTGAAGTTCAATCATAAAAGGAGATTTCCAAATTAAAGGGAGTTAACAGATTTAATTTGAGTAAAATAAGGAGTTAACTGATTCAATTTGAGTAGAAAAAGGAGTTAACTGATTTAACTCATTTTTTATCAATAGTGAACTAAAAAATTTCTTTTTTGAACTGAAGAGAGATTTTGTTGAGATATTTAATTTAATAAAATGAGATATGCTCTCATAATTACTTTTCCTATTTAATTAAATAATCTTTAATTAATTAGGAATGGCTTCTCATTTAATTAAATAACTTTGTTTAATTAGTTAGAAGTAAGTACTCCATTTAATTAAATAATTTCGTTTAACTATTTCAAATTTTTTTTCAAAACTAGTCAACTCAAGTTAACCGTTGTTAAATCTGGTCAACTTTTGGTCAAACTTGATCTTTGCGTATGTGAATATGAGCAAATGTGAGTATGAATTCCAGCAATAATTCGATGCAAATTCTCATTCAACCTTTCAAAATGAAGATATGAGGGTCTCTTAAATAGACTTTCTTTGAATTCATCAACGGTTGAGATCGATTTCAATCAACGGTCAACATTAAAGGTGAAGTTAAGTCATAAAAAGAGATTTTCAAATTAAAGAGAGTTAACAGATTTAATATGAGTAAAATAAGGAGTTAACTGATTCAATTTGAGTAGAAAAAGGAGTTAACTCATTTCACTCATTTTTGATTAATAGTGAACTGAAAATTTCTCTTTTTGAACTGAAAAGAGATTTTGTTGAGATATTTAATTTAATAAAATGAGATATGCTTTCATAATTACTTTTTCTATTTAATTAAATAATCTTTAATTAATTAGAGACACTTCTCTTATTTAATGAAATAACTTCATTTAATTAATAAGAAATGGCTTCTCATTTAATTAAATAACTTTGTTTAATTAATTAAAAGTAAGTACTCCATTTAATTAAATAATTTCGTTTAATTATTTCAAAATTCTTTTCGTAACTAGTCAACTCAAGTCAACCGTAGTTAAATCTGATCAACTTTTTGTCAAACTTGATCTTACTGTATGTGAATATGAGCAAATGTGAGTATGAATTTCAGCAACAATTCGATGTAAATTCTCATTCAACCTTTCAAAATGAAGAGATGAGGGTCTCTTAAATAGACTTTCCTAGAATCCATCAACGGTTGAGATCGATTTCAATCAACGGTTAGGATTAAAGGTGAAGTTCAGTCATAAAGGGAGATTTCCAAATTAAAGAGAGTTAACATATTTAATTTGAGTAAAATAAATAGTTAACTGATTCAATTTGAGTAGAAAAAGGAGTTAACTGATTTAACTCATTTTTTATCAATAGTGAACTGAAAATTTCCCTTTTTGAACTGAAGAGAGAATTTGTTGAGATATTTAATTTAATAAAATGAGATATGCTCTCATAATTACTTTTTCTATTTAATTAAATAATCTTTAATTAATTAGAGACACTTTTCTTATTTAATTAAATAACTTTATTTAATTAATTAGGAATGGCTTCTAATTTAATGAAATAACTTTGTTTAATTAATTAGAAGTAAGTACTCCATTTAATTAATTAATTTTGTTTAGTTATTTTAAAATTATTTTCGAAACTAGTAAACTCAAGTCAACTGTGGTTAAATATTATCAACTTTTGGTCAAATTTGATCTTTGCATAAGTGAATATGAGCAAATGTGAGTATGAATTTCAGCAACAATTCGATGCGAATTCTCATTCAACCTTCAAAATGAAGAGATGAGGGTCTCTTAAATAGACTTTCCTGGAA
The DNA here is from genome assembly GCA_028749045.1 of Cupressus sempervirens. Taxonomy (NCBI): domain Eukaryota; kingdom Viridiplantae; phylum Streptophyta; class Pinopsida; order Cupressales; family Cupressaceae; genus Cupressus; species Cupressus sempervirens. The sequence continues at coordinate 139,604,822 of CM053784.1, read as the reverse complement.
TTCATCGACGGTTGAGATCGATTTCAATCAACGGTCAGGATTAAAGCTGAAGTTCAGTTATAAAGGAAGATTTTCAAATTAAAGAGAGTTAACAGATTTAATTTGAGTAAAATAAGGAGTTAACTGATTCAATTTGAGTAGAAAAAGGAGTTAACTGATTTAACTCATTTTTGATCAATAGTGAATTAGAAATTTTACTTTCTGAATTGAAAAGAGATTTTGTTGAGATACTTAATTTAATAAAATGAGATATGCTCTCACAATTAATTTTGTATTTAATTAAATAATCTTTAATTAATTAGAGACACTTTTCTTATTTAATTAAATAACTTCATTTAATTAATTAGGAATGGCTTTTTATTTAATTAAATAACTTTGTTTAATTAATTAGAAGTAAGTACTCCATTTAATTAAATAATTTCGTTTAATTATTTCAAAATTATTTTTGAAACTAGTCAACTCAAGTCAACCGTGGTTAAATCTGATCAACTTTTGGTCAAATTTAATCTTTGCATATGTGAATATGAGCAATTGTGAGTATGAATTTCAGCAACAATTCGATGCAAATTGTCATTCAACCTTTTCAAAATGAAGAGATGAGGGTCTCCTGAATAGACTTTACTGAAATTCATCAACGGTTGAGATCGATTTCAATCAACGGTCAGGATTAAAGGTGAAGTTCAGTCATAAAGGGAGATTTTCAAATTAAAGGGAGTTAACAGATTTAATTTGAGTAAAATAAGGAGTTAACTGATTCAATTTGAGTAGAAAAAAGAGTTAACTCATTTAACTCATTTTTGATTAATAGTGAACTGAAAATTTCTCTTTTTGAACTGAAAAGAGATTTTGTTGAGATATTTAATTTAATAAAATGAGATATGCTTTCATAATTACTTTTTCTATTTAATTAAATAATCTTTAATTAATTAGAGACACTTCTCTTATTTAATGAAATAACTTCATTTAATTAATAAGAAATGGCTTCTCATTTAATTAAATAACTTTGTTTAATTAATTAGAAGTAAGTACTCCATTTAATTAAATAATTTCGTTTAATTATTTCAAAATTCTTTTCGTAACTAGTCAACTCAAGTCAACCGTGGTTAAATCTGATCAACTTTTTGTCAAACTTGATCTTTGTGTATGTGAATATGAGCAAATGTGAGTATGAATTTCAGCAACAATTCGATGTAAATTCTCATTCAACCTTTCAAAATGAAGAGATGAGGGTCTCTTAAATAGACTTTCCTAGAATCCATCAACGGTTGAGATCGATTTCAATCAACGGTTAGGATTAAAGGTGAAGTTCAGTCATAAAGGGAGATTTCCAAATTAAAGGGAGTTAACATATTTAATTTGAGTAAAATAAATAGTTAACTGATTCAATTTGAGTAGAAAAAGGAGTTAACTGATTTAACTCATTTTTTATCAATAGTGAACTGGAAATTTCCCTTTTTGAACTGAAGAGAGAATTTGTTGAGTTATTTAATTTAATAAAATGAGATATGCTCTCATAATTACTTTTTCTATTTAATTAAATAATCTTTAATTAATTAGAGACACTTTTCTTATTTAATTAAATAACTTTATTTAATTAATTAGGAATGGCTTCTAATTTAATGAAATAACTTTGTTTAATTAATTAGAAGTAAGTACTCCATTTAATTAATTAATTTTGTTTAATTATTTTAAAATTATTTTCGAAACTAGTAAACTCAAGTCAATTGTGGTTAAATATTATCAACTTTTGGTCAAATTTGATCTTTGCATAAGTGAATATGAGCAAATGTGAGTATGAATTTCAGCAACAATTCGATGCGAATTCTCATTCAACCTTCAAAATGAAGAGATGAGGGTCTCTTAAATAGACTTTCTTGGAATTCATCGACGGTTGAGATCGATTTCAATCAACGGTCAAGATTAAAGCTGAAGTTCAGTTATAAAGGAAGATTTTCAAATTAAAGAGAGTTAACAGATTTAATTTGAGTAAAATAAGGAGTTAACTGATTCAATTTGAGTAGAAAAAGGAGTTAACTGATTTAACTCATTTTTGATCAATAGTGAATTAGAAATTTTACTTTCTGAATTGAAAAGAGATTTTGTTGAGATACTTAATTTAATAAAATGAGATATGCTCTCACAATTAATTTTGTATTTAATTAAATAATCTTTAATTAATTAGAGACACTTTTCTTATTTAATTAAATAACTTCATTTAATTAATTAGGAATGGCTTTTTATTTAATTAAATAACTTTGTTTAATTAATTAGAAGTAAGTACTTCATTTAATTAAATAATTTCGTTTAATTATTTCAAAATTATTTTTGAAACTAGTCAACTCAAGTCAACCGTGGTTAAATCTGATCAACTTTTGGTCAAATTTAATCTTTGCATATGTGAATATGAGCAATTGTGAGTATGAATTTCAGCAACAATTCGATGCAAATTGTCATTCAACCTTTTCAAAATGAAGAGATGAGGGTCTCCTGAATAGACTTTACTGAAATTCATCAACGGTTGAGATCGATTTCAATCAACGGTCAGGATTAAAGGTGAAGTTCAGTCATAAAGGGAGATTTACAAATTAAAGGGAGTTAACAGATTTGATTTGAGTAAAATAAGGAGTTAACTGATTCAATTTGAGTAGAAAAAGGAGTTAACTGATTTAACTCATTTTTTATCAATAGTGAACTGAAAATTATCCTTTTTGAACTGAAGAGAGATTTTGTTGAGATATTTAATTTAATAAAATGAGATATGCTCATATAATTACTTTTTCTATTTAATTAAATAATCTTTAATTAATTAGAGACACTTTTCTTATTTAATTAAATAACTTCATTTAATTAATTAGGAATGGCTTCTCATTTAATTAAATAACTTTGTTTAATTAATTAGAAGCAAGTACTCCATTTAATTAAGTAATTTCATTTAATTATTTCAAAATTTTTTTCAAAACTAGTCAACTCAAGTCAACCATGGTTAAATCTGGTCAACTTTTGGTCAAACTTGATCTTTGCGTATGTGAATATGAGCAAATGTGAGTACAAATTCCAGCGACAATTCGATGCAAATTCTCCTTCAACCTTTCAAAATGAAGAGATGAGGGTCTCTTAAATAGACTTTTCTAGAACTCATCAACGGTTGAGATCGATTTCAATCAACGGTCAGGATTAAAGGTGAAGTTTAGTCATAAAGGAAGATTTCTAAATTAAAGGGAGTTAACAGATTTAATTTGAGTAAAATAAAGAGTTAACTGATTCAATTTGAGTAGAAAAAAGAGTTAACTGATTTAACTCATTTTTTATCAATAGTGAATTGGAAATTTTCCATTTTGAACTGAAGAGAGATTTTGTTGAGATGTTTAATTTTATAAAATGAGATATGCTCTCATAATTATTATTTTTATTTAATTAAATAATCTTTAATTAATTAGAGACACTTTTCTTATTTAATCAAATAACTTCATTTAATTAATTAGGAATGGCTTCTCATTTAATTAAATAACATTGTTTAATTAATTAGAAGTGAGTACTCCATTTAATTAAATAATTTCGTTTAATTATTTCAAAATTCTTTCGAAAACTAGTCAACTCAAATCAACCATGGTTAAATCTTGTCAACTTTTGATCAAACTTGATCTTTGCGTATGTGAATATGAGCAAATGTGAGTATGAATTTCAGCAAAAATTCGATGCAAATTCTCATTTAACCTTCAAAATGAAGAAATGAGAGTCTCTTAAATAGACTTTCCTTGAATTCATCGACGGTTGAGATCGATTTCAATCAACGGTCAAGATTAAAGCTGAAGTTTAGTCATAAAAGGAGATTTTCAAATTAAAAAGAGTTAACAGATTTAATTTGAGTAAAATAAGGAATTAACTGATTCAATTTGAGTAGAAAAAGGAGTTAACTCATTTAACTCATTTTGTATCAATAATGAACTGAAATTTTCCCTTTTTGAACTGAAAGGAGAATTTGTTGAGATATTTAATTTAATAAAATGAGATATGCTCTCATAATTACTTTTTCTATTTAATTAAATAATCTTTAATTAATTAGAGACACTTTTCTTATTTAGTTAAATAACTTTATTTAATTAATTAGGAATGGCTTCTCATTTAATTAAATAACTTTTTTTAATTAATTAGAAGTATGTACTCCATTTAATTAAATAATTTGATTTAATTATTTCAAAATTCTTTTCAAAACTAGTCAACTCAAGTCAATCGTGGTTAAATCTGGTCAGCTTTTGGTCAAACTTGATTTTTGCGTATGTGAATATGAGCAAATATGAGTATGAATTTCAGCAACAATTCGATGCAAATTCTCCTTCAACCTTTCAAGATGAAGAGATGAGGGTCTCTTAAATAGACTTTTCTGGAACTCATCAACGGTTGAGATCGATTTCAATCAACGGTCAGGATTAAAGGTGAAGTTTAGTCATAAAACAAGATTTCTAAATTAAAGGGAGTTAACAGATTTAATTTGAGTAAAATAAAGAGTTAACTGATTCAATTTGAGTAGAAAAAGGAGTTAACTTATTTAACTCATTTTTTATCAATAGTGAATTGGAAATTTCCCTTTTTGAACTGAAGAGAGATTTTGTTGGGATGTTTAATTTAATAAAATGAGATATGCTCTCATAATTACTTTTTCTATTTAATTTAATAATCTTTAATTAATTAGAAACACTTTTATTATTTAATTAAATAACTTCATTTAATTAATTAGGAATGACTTCTCATTTAATTAAATAACTTTATTTAATTAATTAAAAGTAAGTACTCCATTTAATTAAATAATTTCGTTTAATTATTTCAAAATTCTTTTGAAAACTAGTAAACTTAAGTCAATCGTGGTTAAATCTGGTCAACCTTTGGTCAAACTTAATCTTTGCGTATGTGAATATGAGCAAATGTGAGTATGAATTCCAGCAACAATTCGGTGCAAATTATAATTCAACCTTTCAAAATGAAGAGAGGAGGGTCTCTTAAATAAACTGTCTTGGAATTCATCAACAGTTGAGATCAATTTCAATCAACCTTCAGGATTAAAAGTGAAGTTCAGTCATAAAGGGAGATTTCCAAATGAAATGGAGTTAACAAATTTAATTTGAGTAAAATAAGAAGTTAACTGACTCAGTTTGAGTGAAAAAGGAGTTAACTGAATTAACTCATTTTTTATCAATAGTGAATTGAAAATTTCCCTTTTTGAACTGAAGAGAGATTTTGTTGAGATATTTAATTTAATAAAATGAGATATTCTCTCATAATTACCTTTTCTATTTAATTAAATAATCTTTAATTAATTAGAGACACTTTTCTTATTTAATTAAATAACTTCATTTAATTAATTAGGAATGGCTTCTCATTTAATTAAATAACTTTGTTTAATTAATTAGAAGTAAGTACTCCATTTAATTAAATAATTTCGTTTAATTATTTCAAAAAAAATTTCAAAACTAGTCAACTCAAGTCAACCGTGGTTAAATCTTGACAACTTTTGGTAAAACTTGATCTTTGCGTATGTGAATATGAGCAAATTTGGGTATGAATTCCAGCAACAATTCGATGCAAATTCTCATTCAACCTTTTCAAAATGAAGAGATGAGGGTCTCTTAAATAGACTTTCTTGGAATTCATCAACGGTTGAGATCAAGTTCAATCGGTGGTCAGGATTTAAGGTGAACTTCAGTCATAAAGGAAGATTTCAAAATTAAATAGAGTTAACAGATTTAATTTGAGTAAAATAAGGAGTTAACTGATTCAATTTGAGTAGAAAAAGGATTTAACTGATTGAACTTATTTTTCATCAATAATGAACTTGAAATTTCCCTTTTTGAACTGAAGAGAGATTTTGTTGAGATATTTAATTTAATAAAATGAGATATGCTCATATAATTACTTTTTCTATTTAATTAATTAGAGACACTTTTCTTATTTAATTAAATAACTTAATTTAATTAATTAGGAATGACTTCTCATTTAAATAAATAAGTTTTTTTAATTAATTAAAAGTAAGTACTCCATTTAAATAAATAATTTTGTTTTATTATTTCAAATTTTTTTCGAAACTAGTCAACTCAAGTCAAACGTGGTTAAATCTGGTCAACTTTTGGTCAAACTTGATCTTTGCGTATTTGAATATGAGCAAATGTGAGTATGAATTCCAGCAACAATTCATTGCAAATTTTCATTCAACCTTTCAAAATGAAGAAATGAGGGTCTCTTAAATAGACTTTTCTAGAATTCATCAATGGTTGAGATCGATTTTAATCAACGGTCAGGATTAAAGGTGAAGTTCGGTCATAAAGGAAGATTTCCAAATTAAAGGGAGTTAACAGATTTAATTTGAGTAAAATAAGGAGTTAACTGATTCAATTGGAGTAGAAAAAAGAGTTAACTGATTTAACTCAATAGTGAACTGGACATTTCCCTTTTTGAACTGAAGAGAGATTTTGTTGAGATATTTAATTTAATAAAATGAGATATGCTCTCATAATTACTTTTTCTATTTAATTAAATAATGTTTAATTAATTAGAGACACTTTTCTTATTTCATTAAATAACTTCATTTAATTAATTAGGAATGGCTTCTCATTTAATTAAATAACTTTGTTTAATTAATTAGAAGTAAGTACTCCATTTAATTAAATAATTTTGTTTTATTATTTCAAAATTCTTTTCCAAACTAGTCAACTCAAGTCAACCGTGGTTAAATCTGGACAACTTTTGGTCAAACTTGCTCTTTGCATATGTGAATATGAGCAAATGTGAATATGAATTCCAACAACAATTCGATGTAAATTCTAATTCAACCTTTCAAAATGAAGAGATGAGGGTCTCTTAAATAGACTTTTTTAAAATTCATCAACGGTTGAAATCGATTTCAATCATCGGTCAGGATTAAAGGTGAAGTTCAGTGACAAAGGGAGATTTTCAAATTAAAGGGAGTTAACAGATTTAATTTGAGTAAAATAAGGAGTTAACTGATTCAATTTGAGTAGAAAAAGGAGTTAACTCGGTTAACTCATTTTTTATCAATAGTGAACTGGAAATTTCTCTTTTTGAACTAAAGAGAGATTTTGTTAAGATATTTAATTTAATAAATGAGATATGCTCTCATAATTACTTTTTCTATTTAATTAAATATGTTTTAATTAATTAGAGACACTTTTCTTAATTAATTAAATAACATTATTTAATTAATTAAGAATGGCATCTCATTTAATTAAATAACTTTGTTTAATTAATTAGAATCAAGTACACCATTTAATTAAATAATTTTATTTAATTATTTCAAAAAAAAATTCGGAACCAGTCTACTCAAGTCAACCGTGGTTAAATATTGTCAACTTTTGGTCAAATTTGATCTTTTTCGTATGTGACTATGGGCAAATTATGAGTATGAATTCCATCAACAATTCGATGCAAATTCTCATTCAACCTTTGAAATCGAAGAGATGGTGGTCTCTTAAATAGACTTTCCTGGAATTCATCAACGGTTGAGATCGATTTCAATCAACGGTCAGGATTAAAGGTGAAGTTCAGTCATAAAGTGAGATTTCCAAATTAAAGGGAGTTAACAGATTTAATTTGAGTAAAATAAAGAGTTAACTGATTCAATTTGAGTAGAAAAAGGAGTTAACTGATTTAACTCATTTTTGATAAATAGTGAACTGAAAATTTTCCTTTTTGAACTGAAGAGACATTTTGTTCAAATATTTAATTTAATAAAATGGGATATGCTCTCATAATTACTTTTTCTATTTAATTAAATAATCTTTAATTAATTAGAGACATTTTTCTTATTTAATTAAATAACTTCATCTAATTAGTCAAGAATGGAATCTCATTTAATTAAATAACTTTGTTTAATTAATTAGAAGTAAGTACTCCATTTAATTAAATAATTTTGTTTAATTATTTCAAAAAAAAATTTGAAACTAGTCAACTCAAGTCAACCGTGGTTAAATTTGGTCAACTTTTAGTCAAACTTTATCTTTGTGTATGTGAATATGAGCAAATGTGAGTATGAATTTTAGCAACAATTCGATACAAATTCTAATTCGACCTTTCAAAATGAAGAGATGAGGGTCTCTTAAATAGGCTTTCTTGGAATTCATCAACGGTTGAGATCGATTTCAATCAACGGTGAGGATTAAAGGTGAAGTTCAGTCATAAAGGGAAATTTTCAAATTAAAGGGAGTTAACAGATTTAATTTGAGTAAAATAAGGAGTGAACTGATTCAATTTGAGTAGAAAAAGGAGTTAACTGATTTAACTCATTTTTTATCAATAGTGAACTGGAAATTTTCTTTTTTGAACTGAAGAGAGATTGTGTTGAGATATTTAATTTAATAAAATGAGATATGCTCTCATAATTATTTTTTCTATTTAATGCTCTTTGTGTAATGCCCCGCCAAGGGATCCAAATAATTTTACTAAGTTTGTCAAACAATTTTTTTTAAACATGAAAGATAAAACCATTCATAACATTTGTGAAAGTAATAGCAACAATTCAAATGAAATTAAATATAACATATATACATAACAGGCTACATTCTTTAAAGATCTTTTAAAGTTGTATCACATCTAAATTAACTATTCATCTAACATCTTATATTTATGAAATAACAATGATACATCCAATGTACTTAAACAATATGCAAATATCCTTTTGTAATTATATTTTAGTTTAGCTCAATCATCCACTGTACATATCACAGGGTATGAAAAACTTAAAAGAATAAACATCCAAGTAAATAAAGTACATCATCATCATCTAATATTAATCTATGATGCAATAACATAAATGAAACCACATATCATACATGATACATCATCAGAAAAGATATAAATATTCATCACAAAAGATAACCATATATCACAAACATAAATAACTAAGTGCATGGTTCCTCCCAACCGTAAATAATTTCATTAGACCATCGTGGATTCTAGCCATCCCTATGTGCGTAATAGTTTAAAACACCGAAGAGATCATCGGTATTAACATAGTAGGAATGTCACTCCTAAAACATCCTACTAACATGCAAAGTAAAGCATAATAAATCATCAACTAACATATGCAAAGTAAAGAAAATCATGAATATAAGAAGCATACCAGTAAATATATCGATCATAAGGTATATTATCTATCATAATACTCCAAGAACATAATGAAGAATAAATACCAACCAAGGATACTCCAGCCTCGGTGTCTCGGACGGATCTCAAATGATAAGAGTGAAAATACACTACCACCCGACCGCGTGGAACCTAAGTGGTCCACTCCCACCGTGTGAGGAGATAATCTCAAGTCCCAAATAGGATATCAATTCACAAAGCATAAATCTCTATAAGTCTAGGAATGCTAAAAGTATACTAACTCAAAGGTTCTATCACACAAAATTGACATCTAATTTCTAGAGGCACACAAAGACATGTAGAAAACCTACTCTGTAAGCGGAAAAGTGTCATCGCAATTATTACGTACAAGTTACCCTAGCAGTTAGCTAAACTTCATGGGTCCATACTGATCTCATGTGGCCACTAGTATCATCTCATACTGACGAGGCATACTACGGAATGCACGGTCGCAACCATGCGTTCTCACTACTCCCATCCTAGCTTGTATAAGCACTCAAAGCATGGGCGAGAACATCAAAACAATTATCTTTTTAAGTTCATTTAATCCCCATTTAGTGTGTAAATGTTATCACTTATTAACAAAACTTACAATGAGTTACCCTGACAGCCACTTAGGGCCCCGACCCCCATTGCAAGCCACGTTCTGACACTACAAGTAGATTACCTACCCTAAGCTCATGGAATCATAAATCACCACAGTCTTGTACAAGGGACTGTAAAGAAAATCCAAAAGATAATCCATAAAAATAATCATCAAATATCTATTCTAAAAGCATCAAATAATCACAATAAGAATCATCAAATCTCCAAGATAAGAATCATCAAATCTCTATGAGCATCCAAAAAGCATCCATAGAAAATCATGACCACAATAGTTCTCTATTGGCAACTGAAGGCATCACTGATAATCATAAGTATCCATTGGTTCTCAATAACCAAAATATATCTCAAAATAAATCACCATATCTATTGGTTATCAACAAGCAACCAAGAATATCTCAAAATTATACTGATTGAAGACTCCAAAATGGTTGAGTCAAAACATGTCACAACATGACATCATCAAAAAATAAATCCATATTTCAGTCCCATCATGGCGACTAGAAAATAATTCAAGGATAATTGATCGATGACTCAAAAATGATTAGCTCAAGTTTCTCACACGCATACATCTCAGCTTCACACATGAAGATTGATGAACAATAATAATCAGTAAATATAAACATTTCATACAGCATACGATCACATTACCATGCTTGAGCTTATAAAGATATTGACCAAATAAAATCAACATGCCATCACATCTCATAACCCCCGAGCCTCTGGTAACAGCCTAGGACTCTTCAACACTAGTCAACCCAAAACCCAAAACAAGAAGTATACAAAATACACGATGCAAACACATGTTTTGGTTTACTAAAATTACATAGTTGAATAATGTGTAGGGGTTTCCAGTTTTCTGTTTGCAAGTATACCTCAAGTGTCTAAGTTTCATAATTTGACATACAAGTCAACCCAATTGTTCTCCGATAGCATTATCCTTCCATTATTAAGAATTACATTCTAAGAATAACCTAAGGATAAATATTTACTTATTAAATCATTTGCTTTATTTGCTAAGATCCATAGTACTAATTGATCAACTCTTCCTTAATGTTACTTCTACATTTTAACATAATCAAAAGACCATTATTCAAAAAGAACCAATTATCAATCTTCGAATAAGAAGAAGATAAATTTATTTATCTCAATCCATTAACATAGGTACACCATCCATGACCTATTACATATTATTAATTTTCAATTAGAAACTTAATTAAGCATTACTAAAGTTTCATTCTTTTAATTTAATCGTTATCATCATTGACAACCATATAATATCTAAAGTCATAATTCAAGATATAAGACTTATCAACTTTGATATAGATAATCTACAATTTCGTTAAAAGAATTATATCAATTAAATCTCTATTACATAACTTAATTATTAATTAAATCTAATTAACTCTCATTAATTAATTTAATTAATAATTGCATAACCATAGCAACGTTTCAATTCATATCAGTTGACTAATAACCAACTAGAATTCTATAAGTTGAAAGTCAACTATAATTCAATACTCAAATGATCATATTAAAAATTCAATAATAATAATCTTGTTAATAATTAATAACAAGCTATATTGAAAATCTTATTAATAGATCTCATTCATCATTCTTTATGAATACTAATGTTTCCTTAATTAATTCGTATTAATGATAGTCATCTCAAAATAAATCTCAATCACATAACTCAATGAATATTGATTAAAAATCAATCGTACTTCAAACCAAAAACTAATATCTTTTTACAAAACTTTAATCATTAAATAATCTCCACTAGATTAACTCTAATCAAATTTGTTGATGTCTATTTAAACCATTATTTATTAATAGTTTGCTAGTCCTTACAAACATTAATAAATAATAAACTCCTCAAACTATAAATACTCAATCTATAGAATCCTTCCATAAACTCATTAGTTAATATTTGGCTAACTCTTAACTCCATTAAGGTATTCAAACGTATTAAGCAATAACATAATAATTCAGTCTTAATCTAATATCATTCAAAAATTTTAAATTTAAATCAACATAATATAAATTATCATCTTACAATTATTTAATCAATATTAAAATCAACCATTAGACTCCATTTTTTAATTGTTATAATAATATTTTGTCTATATAAACGTTGTTTGAAAGAGATCCCTATCACAAACCAGTAAGACTCATTGCAGATTTTAACATGAATAATCTCCAAATTTTTAACATTATCATCTTCATTAAACAACTCTAAAATTGTTTAATATATATTAAATAGTATTCAATATACATTATAAAAAGTCCACTATATAAACTATATTAAAATATATTTTCTTTTAAAAAATTCATTTACTGAGATTGACTAATAATTAATTACACTTCTTCTACTATTAACTAATTTTAATTAAATTTGATTTAATTAGATTAGATAATAAATCATATAAAACTAATGCATATTAATAAGATTCTAATAAGGAAAGATTATAATAATATCTTTAATTCATTCCATGCTTTGATATATTATTTTTAGGAAGTTTAAGCATAAAAAACTCTTGGTTATGGAAAATGGAGAAATATCTATCCTTGAATAAAACAGTTCCAGTACGACGGCCATATCTTCCTAATGAACCATTGGATCGGGCTGAAATTCAAATATGTTGGAGAGGGCCAAGTTGCGTCAATTCTGATCGGAGCGATCGAATGAATTCGATCCCAATAAAAAGTTATGAATGACTGAGTTCGGATCTATCCAAGGGGCAGCGACAGGACAATTTGTGATGAATTAAGAATTTTCTCTTAAATAATTGTTCTCTTAATTTATCCAATAATTTCACTAATGGATTTGGCCATAAATCTTCAAACCATTTTCAAATCTATTTCAATTTGATTCTAATTTGAGCCCAAACCCGTTTAGATCTAATTTCTTTCTTAATTGGATCTAAGATTTTTCTATTGTTTTCCTTCTCATCCAAATAAAATATCTAAATTTCAATTTCAAATAGTAGATTCAATCACAGAGAGTATTCAGACACATAAAACAGATATGATGAAGACAGGAATAGAAAGAGTGCAAAGGAAATACGAGAATATCACAAGTGCACCTAGACACTGATGCTAATTTGCCATGCCTCAGAAGTCCATAGAAAATCCCTTCCTTCTCCATCATTCGCAATTCTTCCAAGAATTCAAGCCGATCGAATCCTCCAAGTGATTAGAAGTGCTAGAAGGAGCATAGAAGTAAGCAAAAAATATATGAGCATATGAATCTTCTCCCATGCATGTAAGCTTGAAGCTTCTCTTTTTTTTTTTGTAGCTTGTGGCTTCCTATAAGCTTGTAGTTTCCATTAAGCTTTTCATTTAAGCTTCTATGAATGCCTTACTATCAAAAGCTCTCAAAAAACCTTTGGATTGCTTCTTGAAACCGCTGAAAGGTGTCACCAACTAAGCGTAGGTCTTTTCCAATTCTTTTTGATGAGTCGTAGAGTTGTAAACACCTTGTGCTTAATTAATGCACTAACCTTCGAGTTCTTGACACATGTTAATTCTCATGCAAGCTTATAACTCCAATTTACTTTACTTTTTTCAATTTAATTAATTTATTTATTAAGTCTCATGCATTAACTTTAATATCTCCACTTTTCAATCTTAATATATTTATATTTTAATCATATGACATTTAGAATCTTTTAATAATTTAAAATAGATTTTTCACTTTTAAATTTCATTTTCTAAAACTTTATTGCTAAAATATTTATTAGCTTTAATAATATTATTATTTAGTCATTTATTTAAAAATGAGCTCCAAATATATTATAAATATTGTCACATTCCAAATTTAAACTTTTAACTTTTATTCTCAAATTTAATTATTTTATTTAATTAATTAAATAAAATAAATATTAAAATATCATATTAATTTTCCATTAAATTAAATCATTAATTAAATCTTTTAATTAGGCTTTATTAATAGAAAATACATCAAAAACTCACAAGGTAAAAATATGAAAATCCGTCATAGCCAAAATACATACAAAATCAAACTAAGGGTTTAAATTACGAATTACGTCATCTGACGCATTCGGAGGGTACTCAACTTAGATACTTATCTTAATTTTCTAATTAAGACAAATCGCTTAAAAGGTTGGGATTTGGACTTGAGAATTTATCTCCCCTCTCTTATCATTGAGATAGTGTGATAGGGTACGCTCTTCTTGACAATTCAGTGAAGTCGATACCCGGTACCTGCAACCTGCATAAAAATCATGCATGTACAAACACAATATATACTAAACTAAACAGAAAATGGTAAGAAGTGGTGCATCTTGTAGATCCCGACTAGCAAGTGACTACGACTCCCTTCCTTAACCACATCAGACACGTCATACAAAAGCAAACATGCAAGACAAACACACACACATCATACACATGCAAGTATGGGGTAAGTATTCATAAGAAAGTACATGTGATAATAAATCATTTTACTAATCATCATTAATAACTGCAAACACTGAAAATAATCATCATACATACAAGAAATGTAGAGTCTAAGTAATCTCATCACATATCAACTGAATCCATAGCACAATATCTGATAATCTAATAATAATGTTACTAACTATCAACATTAAACTAGCTATAAAAGAGTTCAGCAATGATAACAAAATGCAAACTAGGAAAGGCACTACACTTTGCGTATGTGAGTATGAGAAAATGTGAGTATGAATTCCAGCAACAATTCGATGCAAATTCTTATTCAACCTTTCAAAATGAAGAGATGAGGGTCTCTTAAACAGACTTTCTTGCAATTCATAAACGGTTGAGATTGATTTCAATTATCGGTCAGGATTAAAGGTGAAGTTCAGTCATAAAGGGAGATTTTCAAATTAAAGGGAGTTAACAGATTTAATTTGAGTAAAATAAAGAGTCAACTGATTCAATTTGAGTAGAAAAAGGAGTTAACTAATTTAACTCATTTTTTATCAATAGTGAACTGAAAATTTTCCTTTTTGAACTGAAGAGAGATTTTGTTGAGATATTTAATTTAATAAAATGAGATATGCTCTCATAATTACTTTTTTATTTAATTAAATAATCTTTAATTAATTAGAGACACTTTTTTTATTTAATTAAATAACTTCATTTCATTAATTAGGAATGGCTTCTCTTTTAATTAACTTTGTTTAATTAAATAGAATTAAGTACTTCATTTAATTAAATAATTTCGTTTAATTATTTCAAAATTCTTTTCGAAACTATTCAACTCAAGTCAACCATGGTTAAATCTGGTCAACTTTTGGTCAAACTTGATCTTTGTGTATGTGAATATGAGCAAATGTGAGTATGAATTCCAACAACAATTCGATGCAAATTCTAATTCAACCTTTCAAAATGAAGAGATGAGGTTCTCTTAAATAGACTTTCCTGAAATTCATCAACGGTTGAGATCGATTTCAATCAACAGTCAGGATAAATGGTGAAGTTCAGTCATAAAGAGAGATTTCTAAATTAAAGGGAGTTAACCGATTTAATTTGAGTAGAATAAGGAGTTAACTGATTCAATTTGAGTAAAAAAATGAGTTAACTGATTTAACTCATTTTTTATCAATAGTGAACTGAAAATTTTTCTTTTTGAACTGAAGAGAGATTTTGTTGAGATAATTAATTTAATAAAATGAGGTATGCTCTCATAATTACACATTTCTTATTTAATTAAATAACTTCATTTAATTAATTAGGAATGGTTTCTCATTTAATTAAATAACTTTGTTTAATTAATTAAAATTAAGTACTCCATTTAATTAAATAATTTTATTTAATTATTTCAAAAAAAAATTCAAAACTAGTCAACTCAAGTCAATCGTGGTTAAATTTGGTCAACTTTTGGTCAAACTTGATCTTTGCATATGTGAATATGAGCAAATGTGAGTATGAATTCCAGCAACAATTCGATACAAATTCTCATTCCACCTTTCAAAATGAAGAGATGAGGGTCTCTTAAACAGACATTCCTGAAATTCATCAACGGTTGAGATCGATTTCAATCAACGGTCAGGATTAAAGGTGAAGTTCAGTCATAAAGGGAGATTTCCAAATTAAAGGGAGTTAACAGATTTAATTTGAGTAAAATAAGTAGTTAACAAATTCAATTTGAGTAGAAAAAGGAGTTAACTGATTTAACTCATTTTTGATCAATAGTGAACAGAAAATTTTCCTTTTTGAACTGAAGAGAGATTTTGTTAAGATATTTAATTTAATAAAATGAGATATGCTCTCATAATTACTTTTTCTATTTAATTAAATAATCTTTAATTAATTAGAGACACTTTTCTTATTTAATTAAATAACTTCATTTAATTAATTAGGAATAGTTTCTCATTTAATTAAATAATTTTGTTTAATTAATTAGAAGTAAGTACTCCATTTAATTAAATAATTTCGTTTAATTGTTTCAAATTTTTTTCGAAACTAGTCAACTCAAGTCAATCGAAGTTAAATCTGGTCAACTTTTGGTCAAACTTGATCTTTGCGTATGTGAATATGAGCAAATGTGAGTATGAGTTCTAGCAACAATTCGATGCAAATTCTCATTCAATCTTTTAAAATGAAGAGATGAGGATCTCTTAAATAGACATTCTTGAAATTCATCAACGGTTGAGATCGATTTCAATCAACAGTCAAGATTAAAGGTGAAGTTCAGTCATAAAGGGAGATTTTCAAATTAAAAGGAGTTAACAGATTTAATTTGAGTAAAATAAGGAGTTAACTGATTCAATTTGAGTAAAAAAATGAGTTAACTAATTTAACTCATTTTTGATCAATAGTGAACTGGAAATTTTTCTTTTTGAACTGAAGAGAGATTTTGTTGAGATATTTAATTTAATAAAATGAGATATGCTCTCATAATTACTTTTTCTATTTAATTAAATAATCTTTAATTAATTAGAGACAAATTTCTTATTTAATTAAATAACTTCATTTAATTAATTAGGAATGGCTTCTCATTTAATTAAATAACTTTGTTTAATTAATTAGAAGTAAGTACTTCATTTAATTAAATAATTTCGTTTAATTATTTCAAAATTCTTTTCGAAATGAGTCAACTCAAGTCAACCGTGGTTAAATCTGGTCAATTTTTGGTCAAACTTGATCTTTGCGTATGTGAATATGAGAAAATGTGAGCACGAATTTCAGCAACAATTCGATGCAAATTCTCATTCAACCTTTCAAAATGAAGAGATGAGGGTCTCTTAAATAGACTTTCCTGAAATTCATCAACGGTTGAGATCGATTTCAATCAACAGTCAGGATTAAAGATGAAGTTCAGTCAAAAAACGAGATTTTCAAATTAAAGGGAGTTAACAAATTTAATTTGAGTAAAATAAGTAGTTAACTGATTCAGTTTGAGTAGAAAAAGGAGTTAACTGACTTAACTCATTTTTTATCTATAGTGAACTAGAAATTTTCCTTTTTGAACTGAAGAGAGATTTTGTTGAGATATTTAATTTAATAAAATGAGATATGCTCTCATAATGACTTTTTTTTATTTAATTAAATAATCTTTAATTAATTAGAGACACTTTTCTTATTTAATTAAATAATTTTATTTAATTAATTAGGAATGGCTTCTCATTTAATTAAATAACTTTGTTTAATTAATTAAAAGTAAGTACTCCATTTAATTAAATAATTTTGTTTAATTATTTCAAAATTCTTTTTGAAACTAGTCAGCTGAAGTCAACCGTGGTTAAATCTGGTCAACTTTTGGTCAAACTTGATCTTTGCGTATGTGAATATGAGCAAATGTGAGTATGAATTCCAGCAACAATTCGAGGCAAATTCTCATTCAACCTTTTAAAATGAAGAGATAAGGGTCTCTTAAATAGACTTTTTTAAAATTCATCAACGGTTCAGATCGATTTCAATCAACGGTCAGAATTAAAGGTGAAGTTCAATCATAAAGGGAGATTTTCAAATTAAAGAGATTTAACATATTTAATTTGAGTAAAATAAGGAGTTAACTGATTGAATTTGAGTAGAAAAAGGAGTTAACTGATTTAACTCATTTTTTATCAATAGTGAACTTAAAATTTCTATTTTTGAACTGAAGAGAGATTTTGTTGAGATATTTAATTGAATAAAATGAGATATGCTCTCATAATTACTTTTTCTATTTAATTAAATAATCTTTAATTAATTAGAGACACTTTTTTTATTTAATTAAATAAATTCATTTAATTAATTAGGAATGGCTTCTCATTTAATTAAATAAGTTAGTTTAATTAATTAGAAGTAAGTACTCCATTTAATTAAATAATTTCATTTAATTATTTTAAAATTCTTTTCGAAACTAGTCAACTCAAGTCAACCGTAGTTAAAACTGGTCAAACTTGATCTTTGCATATGTGAGTATGAGCAAATGTGAGTACGAATTTCAACAACAATTCGATGCAAATTCTCATTCAACCTTTCAAAATGAAGACATGAGGGTCTCTTAAATAGACTTTCTTAGAATTCATCAACGGTTGAGATCGATTTCAATCAACGGGCAGAATTAAAGGTGAAGTTCAGTCATAAAAGGAGATTTCTAAATTAAAGGGAGTTAACAGATTTAATTTGAGAAAAATAAGGAGTTAACTGATTAAATTTGAGTAGAAAAAGGAGTTAACTCATTTAACTCATTTTTTATAAATAGTGAACTGAAAATTTTCCTTTTTGAACTGAAGAAGGATTTTGTTGAGATATTTAATTTAATAAAATGAGATATGCTCTCATAATTACTTTTTCTATTTAATTAACTAATTTTTAATTAATTAGAGACACTTTTCTTATTTAATTAAATAATTTCATTTAATTAATTAGAAATGGCTTCTCATTTAATTAAATAAATTTATTTAATTAATTAGAAGTAAGTACTCTATTTAATTAAATAATTTCGTGTAATTATTTTAAAATTATTTTTGAAACCAGTCAACTCAAGTCAACCTTGGTTAAATCTTGTCAACTTTTGGTCAAACCCTATCTTTGCGTATGTGAATATGAGCAAATGTGAGTATGAATTTCAACAACAATTCAATGCAAATTCTCATTCAACCTTTCAAAATGAAGAGATGAGGGTCACTTAAATAGACTTTCCTGAAATTCATTAATGGTTGAGATCGATTTCAATCAATGGTCAGTGTAATGCCCCGCCAAGGGATCCAAAGAATTTCACTAAGTTTACCAAACAATTTTTTTTTAAAACATGAAAGATAAACTATTGACAACTTATACATAGTAACGGAAGCAATAGTAACATCCAACTGAAAGTAAAATATAACATAACATAACAGATTACATTCTTTAAGAATCTTTTAACATTGTAACATATCTAATTATATCTATTCATCTAACATCACATCCTTATGAAATAACAATGATACATCCAATATTCCTAAACAATATACAAGTGTCCTTTTAGAATTTACATTTTAGTTTAACTCAATCATCCTATGTACATGTTACAAGGTATGAAAGAATAATCATCCATGTAAATAAAGTACATCAACATCCAATATTAATCCATAATGCAGATAAAGTAAATGAAACCACATTTCATACATGAGTCATCATCATAGAAGAGATAAACATCCATCATAAATGTTACCATATATTACAAACATAAATAACTAAGTGCATGATTCCTCCCAACCGTAAATAGCATCATTAGACCATCGTGGATCCTAGCCATCCCTCTGTGCGTAACATTCCAAAGTACCGAAGAGATCATCGATATTATCATAGTAGGGATGTTACTCCTAAAAACATCCTACTAACATGCAAAGTAAAACATAAGATAACATCATCTAACATATGCAAATCATCAATATAAGAAATATACTAACAAATACATCCATCATAAGGTATATCATCTATCATAATGATCCAAGAATAGAATGAATATAAATACCAACTAAGAATACTCCAGCCACGGTGTCTCAAACGGATCTCAAATGATAAGAGTGTAAAATACACTACCACCCGACCCCATGGAAGCTAAGTTGTCCACTCCCACCGTGCTGAGGAGATAATTTTAAGTCCCGAATAGGCTATCAAAACCACAAAGTATAAATCTCCATAAATCTAGGAATCCTAAAAATATAACTCAAAGGTTCTAAACACAAAATTGACATCTAATTTTCAGAGGCACAACAATGACATGCAGGAAACCTACTCTGCAAGCGAGAAAGTGTCATCGCAATTATCACATACAAGTTACCCTGGCAGTTAGCTAAACTCTAAAGGTCCATATTGATCTCATGCGGCCACTAGTATCCTCTCATACTGACGAGACATACTACGGAATGCACAGTCACAACCATGCGTTCTCACTACTCCCATCCTAGCCTATACAAGCGCTCAAGGCATGGGCGAGAACCAAAACAATTATCTTTTTAAGTTCTTTTAATCCCCATTTAGTGTGTAAATGTTATCACTTGTTAACCAAACTTACAATGAGTTACCCTAGCAGCCACTTAGGGCCCCAGCCTTTATTGCAAGCCACTTCCTGACACTACAAGTAGATTACATACCCTAAGCTCATGGAATCATAAAATCACCACAGCCCTGTACAAGCGACTGTAAAGAAAATTCAAAAGATAATCCATAAAAAGAATCATCAAATATTCACAATATAAGCATCAAATATCCACAATAAGAATCATCAAATCTTCAAGATAAAAATCATCAAATCTCTATGAGCATCTGAAAAAGCATCCATAGAAAATCATGATCACAATAGTTCTCTATTGGCAACTGAAGGCATCACTGATAATCGTAAGTATCCATTGGTTCTCAATAACCAAAATATATCTCAAAATAAATCACCATATCCATTGATTTTCAATCAAGTAACCAAGGATATCTCAAAATCATATTGATCGCAGACTCCAAAATGGTTGAGTCAAACATGTCACAACATGACATCATCAAAAAATAAATCAACATTTCAATCTCATCATGGTGATTAGAAAATAATCCAAAGATAACGGATCGATGACTCAAAAATGATTAGCTCAAGTGTCTCATATACATCTCAGCTTCACACATTAAGACCGATGAACAATAACAATCAGTAAATACAAATATTTCATAGAGCATACGATCACATTACCATAGTTGGGCTTATAAAGATCGAAACCAAATAAGATCAACATGCCAACACATCTCATAACCCCCGAGACTCTGGTAACAACCTAAGACTGGTCAACACTAGTCAACCCAAAACCCAAAGCAAGAAGCATATAGAATACATGATGCAAACACATGTTTTGGTTTACTAAATTCACATAGTTAAATAATATGTAGGGGTTTCTAGTTTTCTGTTTGCAAGTATACTTTCAAATGTCTTAAGTTTCATCATTTGACCTAAAAGTCAACCCAATTGTTCCCCGATAGCATTATCCTTCTATTATTAAGAATTACATTCTAAGAATAACTTAAGGATAAATATTGACTAAACCTAATCATCATTGACCTTTAATTAAATTGTTCTCTATATTTAACCATGATCCATATTCTAATTGATTATCCTTTCAACTTTTTTAAAATCATTATTCATTATATGATAAGAGGACCAATTATCATTTTTTGAATAAGAAATCATAACTTTATAAGAATGATCAATTAACATCGGTTCACAATCCTTGACCTTTTATCATTCTAATAATTCTCAATTATATATTACTAAGTCTTCACCATTAAAATATCTAAGGTCATTATTCAAGTCATGAGAGTACGACTTGTCAACTTCGATGTAATTACTTAACAACTTCACCAAAAGAATCGATATTAGCATATCAATTAAAACTTTATTACATAATTTAATTATTAATTAAATCTAATTAACTCTAATTAATTTAATTAATAATTACAAATCCATGGCAATGTTCCAATTAATATCAGTTGACTAATAACTAATTATAATTTTGTAAGTTAAAAGTCAACTATAATCTAGTACACAAATATTCATATTCATAGTTCAATAATAATAACTCGTTAATATTTAATGATAAGCTATATCTGGAATCTTATTAATAAATTTATAATGACCACATTCGTCACTCTACAACAATGTTCCCATTTATATTTTAATAATAACAAGTTATAATAAATCTCCAATACCAAGTATTATTATCTAAAATAAGTTTCCCCTATGTATGTTGATTCAGTTAATTGATACTCCTCCAACTTATTAACCAATTCAATTTGATTAATATCTTTTACAGTACTTCAATCATTAACTAATTTCTTTTAGATTAACTCTGATCGTATTAATTGATAACTATTCAAACCATTATTTATTAATAGTTTGCTATTCCTTACAAACATTAATAAATAATGAACTCATCAAACTATAAATACTCGATCTATAGAACATTTACATAAAACTTCATTGGCTAACTCTAATCACCATTAAGGTATATCGACAAGTTATCTAATAATACATAACATATTAATAATAAAATTTATACTTATAGTAATGTTATAATAATGACTCCATGTCAATTAAATCTTAATCCATTATCATTAAAGTCTCTCCATTTAAAAAAATGTAATATAAAATTACCATCTCTAAATTATTTAATATATATTAAATAGTATTTAATATACATTATAAAAAGTCCACTATATAAACTATATTAAAATCTCTTTTCTTTTAATTTTCTCTCATTTAAAAAATCTATTTACTTAGATTGACTAATAATTAATTACACTTCTTCTACTATTAACTAATCTTAATTAAATTTGATTTAATTAGATTAGATAATAAATCATATAAAACTAATGCATATTAATAAGATTCTAATAAAGAAAAATTGCAATAATATCTTTAATTCATTCCATGCTTTGATATATTATTTTTGTAAAGTTTAAGCATAAAGAACTCCTAGTTATGGGAAATTGAGAAATATCTGTCTTTAAATAAAACAGTCTCAGTATGATGGCCATATTTTCCTAATGAACCGTTGGATTGGGTTGAAATTGAAATATGTTGGAGAGGGCCAAGTTGCGCCATTTTTGACTGGAGCGATCGAATAAATTCAATCCCGATAAAAAGTTATGAATGACTGAGTTCGGGTCTATCCAAGGGGCAGCGACATGGCAGTTTGTGATGAATTAAGAATTTCCTCTTAAAATGATTGTTCTCTAAATTTATCCAATTCTTCTAATAGGTCTGGCTTATAATTTTAGAAACTATTTTTTAAAGTCCATTAATCAATTTGATTCCAAATCGAACCCAAACCCAATAGATCTAATTCTTTCTCATTTAGAACTAGGGTTTTCTATTGTTTTCTTTGCAACCCTACATATCTAGATTCCAATTTAATTGTAGATTCATTCATAAGAATATTCAAACACATAACAAACACGATGAAGACAGGAAGTGAAATAGTGCAAAGAGAGTATGCGAATATCACGAGTGCACCTGAAGACTAATGCTAAATTTTTCATGCCTCAGAAGTTCATAGAAAATTCCTTCCTTCTCTATCATTCGCAATTCCTCCAAGATTCAAGTCAACCGAATCCTCCAAGTGACTAGAAGTGCTAGAAGAAGCATAGAAGCATGTAGAAAATATATGAGCATATGAGTTTCTCCAATGCATATAAGCTTTGAAGCTTGAAGCTTCCATTTAAGCTTATAGCTTGTAGCTTCCATTAAGCTTGTAGCTTGTCCAAACACACTAGGAGAGCCTCTATTTAAAGACCTCTAAGATGCATCTAGAGTGTCTCTAGAAACAACTAAAAGATAAGCATGACAACCAAGCATGAGTCTCCTCCAACCTTTTAGATGAGTCTTAAGGTTGTAAACACCATTTGCTCAAATAAAATGCTAACCTCTAAGCACTAGACAACTAGTGCATTCTTAGAGTACAAACCCCTGTGTTGTTTACATAACAACTCTTAAGAATTTGCCAACTCCTATGTGAGAAAATATTAAAATAATGCACATTAATTAATATAATATTTACTTTTACTCTTTCTAATTTAATTTATTTATTTATTAAATTTCATGCACTTACTTTAATAATTTCACTTTTCAATCTTAATATATTTATATTTTAGTCACATGAAATCTAAAATCTTTTAATAATTTAAAATATATTTTTCACTTTTAAATTTTATTTTTCAAAATTTAATTGCTAAAATATTTATTAGCTTTAATAATATTATTATTTAGTCATTTATTTAAAAATGAACTCCAAATATATTATTATTAAAATAAATATTGTCACATTCCAAATTTAAACTTTTAACTTTTTATTTTCAAATTTAATTATTTTATTTAATTAATTTCTCAATTAATTAAATAATATAAATATTAAAATATCATATTAATTTTTCATTTAATTAAATCATTACTTAAATCTTTTAATTAGGCTTAATTAATAGAAAATACATCAAACACTCATAAAGTAAAAATATGAAAATCCATCATAGCCAAAATACATACAAAATCAAACCAAGGATTTATATCACGAATTACGTTAGCCAACGTATTCGGAGGGTACTCTACTCAGATACTTGTCCTAATTTTTCAATTAGGACAAATGGCTTAAAAGAGTTAGAATTTGGACTTGAGAATTTATCTCCCCTCTCTTATCATTGAGATAATGTGATAGGGTACGCTCATCCTGAAAATTCAGGGAAGTCGATACTCGATACCTGCAACTTGCATAAAAATCACGCATGTACAAACACAATATATACTAAACTAAACAGGCAATGGCAGGAAGTGGTGCATCGTGTAGATCCCGACTAGCAGGTGACTACGACTCCCTTCCTTAACCACATCAGACATGTCATACAAAAGCAAACACGCAAAGCAAACACACACACCATACACATGCAAGTATGGAGTAAGTATTCATAAGAAAACACATACGATAATAAATCATCTTACTACTCATCATTAATAACTCAAAGCAATGTAATAATCATCATCAATAACTGCGAACACTAAAAATAATCATCATACATACATGAAATGTGGAGTCTAAGTGATCTCATCACATATTAACTGAATCCATAACATAATATCTGATAGTCTCAAAATAATGTTGCTAACTAACAATATGAAACTAGCTCCAAAAGAGTTCAACAACGGTAACAAAATGCGAACTAGGGGCAGACACTACATCCACCCCTTCAGGATTAGTCTTACTCCTGAAAGCTTACAAGAATGAAAAAAAAAAAAAGATACTCACTATGTGGGTCCCATTGATCATTTTTCCTCCTTATAGGGGAATATGATTCTACTGAGAATATTACAACACACTTAGAGCAATATGATTATGGTTTAATAGTAAACTGAAAATCATATCGATCCAACATCATTTCTTTAACAACTACTGAAATAGATCCCTTAATACATTCTAAACAAGAACAAATTAATGCTTGCAAAGATAAACAAAGGTTTGCTACCTTACAACATAGATAGAATGATACATGTTTTGCAACTACAATAAGTTTCAATTTTTAGTTTTGCCCATGTTTAGGTTCAAGTAGAATTTTTAATTTTGAAAGCTAAGTGTTGAAGTATGAAAAATATGCAAGTAATAGTTTTAAGTTTTATTTCAGTTCACCTAATTTCAAATTTTCAGTTTAAAAGAGATACACATGATAGTTCAAAGTTTCGTTTTGATCAACTAGTTAATAACTAGTAGCATTCCAATATACCCAGAGCTCCCAATATTGAAATTAAGCTCTGATACCAAATGTAATGCCCCGCCAAGGGATCCAAAGAATTTTACTAAGTTTACCAAACAATTTTTTTTTTAAAACATGAAAGATAAACCATTCACAACTTATACATAGTAACGGAAGCAATAGTAACATCCAACTAAAAGTAAAATATAACATAACATAATAGATTACATTCTTTAAAAAAATTTTAACGTTGTAACACATCTAATTATAACTATTCATCTAACATCACATCCTTATGAAATAACAATGATACATCCAATGTTCCTAAACAATATACAAGTGTCCTTTTAGAATTTATATTTTAGTTTAGCTCAATCATCCTCTGTACATGTTACAAGGTATGAAAGAATAATCATCCATGTAAATAAAGTACATCAACATCCAATATTAATCCATAATGCAAATAAAGTAAATCAAACCACATTTTATACATGAATCATCATCATAGAAGATATAAACATCCATCATAAACATTAATCATATATTACAAACATAAATAACTAAGTGCACAGTTCCTCCCAATCGTAAATAGTATCATTAGACCATCGTGGATCCTAGCCATCCCTCCGTGCGTAACATTCCAAAGAACCGAAGAGATCATCGGTATTATCATAGTAGGAATGTTACTCCTAAAAACATCCTACTAACATGCAAAGTAAAACATAAGATAACATCATCTAACATATACAAATCATCAATATAATAAACATACTAAAAAATACATCCATTATACGGTATATCATCTATCATAATGATCCAAGAATAGAATGAAGATAAATACCAACCAAGAATACTCCAGCCACGATGTCTCGGACGGATCTCAAATGATAAGAGTGGAAAATACACTACCACCCGACCGCGTGGAACATAAGTGGTCCACTCCCACCGTGCTGAGGAGATAATCTCAAGTCCCAAACAAGCTATCAAAATCACAAAGTATAAATCTCCATAAGTCTAAGAATCCTAAAAGTATACTAACTCAAAAGTTCCAAACACAAAATCGACATCTAGTTCCCAGAGGCATAATAATGACATGCAGGAAACCTACTCTGCAAGTGGGAAAGTGTCATCGCAATTATCACGTACAAGTTACCTTGGCAGCTAGCTAAACTCCACGGGTCCATAGTGATCTCATGTGGCCACTAGTATCCTCTCATACTGATGAGACATACTACGGAATGCACGGTCGCAATCATGCATTCTCACTACTCCCATCCTAACCTGTACAAGCGCTCAAGGAATGGGCGAGAACCAAAACAATTATCTTTTTAGGTTCATTTAATCCCCATTTAGTGTGTAAATGTTATCACTTATTAACAAAACTTACAATGAGGTACCCTAGCAGCCACTTAGGGCCCTAGCCCCCATTGCAAGCCACTTCCCGACATTACAAGTAGATTACCTACCCTAAGCTCATGGAATCATAAAATCACCACAGCCCTGTACAAGCGACTGTAAAGAAAATCCATAAAAAGAATCATCAAATATCCACAATATAAGCATCAAATATCCATAATAAGAATCATCAAATCTCCAAGATAAAAATTATCAAATCTCCATGAGCATTTGAAAAATCATCCATAGAAAATCATGACCACAACAGTTCTCTATTGGCAACTGAAGGCATCACTGATAATCATAAGTATCCATTGGTTCTCAATAACCAAAATATATCTCAAAATAAATCACCATATCCATTGGTTCTCAACAAAGAAACCAAGGATATCTCAAAATCATATTGATCAAAGACTCCAAAATGGTTAAGTCAAACATGACATCATCAATAAATAAATTAACATTTTAGTCCCATCATGGTGATTAGAAAATAATCCAAAGATAATTGATCGATGACTCAAAAATGATTAGCTCAAGTGTCTCATATACATCTCAGCTTCACACATAAAGACTGATGAACAATAACAATCAGTAAATACAAACATTTCATAGAGCATACTATCACATTACCATGGTTGGGCTTATAAAGATCAAGACCAAATAAGATCAACATGCCAACACATCTCATAACCTCCGAGCTTCTGATAACAACTTAAGACTGGTCAACACTAGTCAACCCAAAATCCAAAACAATAAGCATATAGAATACACGATGCAAAAAAATATTTTGGTTTACTAAATTTACATAGTTAAATAATGTGTAAGAGTTTCTAGTTTTTTGTTTGCAAGTATAATTTCAAGTGTCTTAAGTTTCATAATTTGACCTACAAGTCAACCCAATTGTTCCCCGATAGCATTATCCTTCCATTATTAAGAATTACATTCTAAGAATAACTTAAGGATAAATATTCACTAAACCTAATCATCATTGACTTTTAATCAAATTGTTCTCTATATTTAACCATGATTCATATTCTTATTGATTATCCTTTCAACTTTTCTAAGATCATTATTCATTATATGATAAGAGGACCAATTATCATTCTTTGAATAAGAGATCATAACTTTATGAGAATGATCAATTAACATCGGTTCACAATCTTTGAGCTTTTATCATTCTAATAATTCTCAATTATATATTACTAAGTCTTCACCATTAAAATATCTAAAGTCATTATTCAAGTCATGAGAGTACGACTTGTCAACTTCGATGTAATTACTTAACAACTTCACTAAAAGAATCGATATTAGCATATCAATTAAAATTTTATTACATAACTTAATTATTAATTAAATCTAATTAACTCTAATTAATTTAATTAATAATTACAAATCCATGGCAACATTCCAATTAATATTAGTTGACTAATAACTAATTATAATTTTGTAAGTTAAAAGTCAACTATAATCTAGTACACAAATATTCATATTCATAGTTCAATAATAATAACTTGTTAATATTTAATGACAAGCTATATTTGAAATCTTATTAATAAATTTATAATGATCACATTCGTCACTCTACAACAATATTCTCATTTATATTTTAATAATAACAAGTTATAATAAATCTCCAATACCAAGTATTATTATCTTAAATGAGTTTCCCTTATGTACGTTGATTCAGTTAATTGATACTCCTCCAAATTATTAACCAATTCAATTTAATTAATATCTTTTACAGTACTTCAATCATTAACTAATTTTTTCTAGATTAACTCTGATCGTATTAATTGATAACTATTCAAACCATTATTTATTAATAGTTTGCTAGTCCTTACAAACATTAATAAATAATGAACTCATCAAACTATAAATACTCGATCTATAGAACCTTTACATAAAATTTTATTGGCTAACTCTAATCACCATTAAGGTATATCGACAAGTTATCTAATAATACATAACGTATTAATAATAATAATTCTACTTATAGTAATGTTATAATAATGACTCCATGTTAGTTAAATCTTAATCCATTTTCATTAAAGTCTCTTCATTTAAAAAAACGTAATATAAAATTACCATCTCTAAATTATTTAATATATATTAAATAGTATTTAATATACATTATAAAAATTCCACTATATAAACTATATTAAAATCTCTTTTTTTAAAATTTTCTCTCATTAAAAAAATCTATTTACTTAGATTGACTAATAATTAATTACACTTTTTCTACTATTAACTAATCTTAATTAAATTTGATTTAATTAGATTAGATAATAAATCATATAAAACTAATGCATATTAATAAGATTCTAATAAAGGAAGATTGCAATAATATCTTTAATTCATTTCATGCTTTGATATATTATTTTTGTAAAGTTTAAGCATAAAGAACTCTTGGTTATGAAAAATGGAGAAATATCTGTCTTTGAATAAAACAGTCTTAGTACGACGATCATAACTCCCTAATGAACCATTGGATCAGGCTGAAATTGAAATATGTTGGAGAGGGCCAAGTTGCACCACTTCTAACTGGAGCGATCAAATAAATTCAATCTCGGTAAAAAGTTATGAATGACTGAGTTCAGGTCTATTCAAGGGGCAGCGATAGGGCAGTTTGTGATGAATTAAGAATTTCCTCTTAAAATGATTGTTCTCTAAATTTATTCAATTCTTCTAATAGGTCTGGCTTATAGTTTTAGAAGCTATTTTTTAAAGTCCATTAATCAATTTGATTCGAAATCGAACCCAAACCCGATAGATCTAATTCTTTCTCATTTAGAACTAGGGTTTTCTATTGTTTTCTTTGCAACCCTACATATCTAGATTTCAATTTAATTGTAGATTCATTCACAAGAGTATTCAGACACATAACAAACACGATGGAGAAAAGAAGAGAAATAGTGCAAAGAGAGTATGCGAATATCACGAGTGCACCTAGACACTGATGCTAAATTTGTCATGCCTCAGAAGTCCATAGAAAATCCCTTCTTTCTCTATCATTCGCAATTCCTCCAAGATTCAAGTCAACCGAATCTTCTAAGTGATTAGAAGTGCTAGAAAAAGCATAGAAGCATGTAGAAAATATATGAGTATATGAGCTTCTCCAATGCATGTAAGCTTTGAAGCTTGAAGCTTCCATTTAAGCTTGTAGCTTGTAGCTTCCATTAAGCTTGTAGCTTGTCCAAACACACTAGGAGAGCCTCTATTTAAAGGCCTCTAAGATACATCTAGAGTGTCTATAGAAACAACTAGAAGATAAGCATGACAACCAAGCAAGAGTCTCCTCCAACCTTCTAGATGAGTCTTAAGGTTATAAATACCATGTGCTCAAATAAAATGCTAACCTCTAAGCACTAGACAACTAGTACATTTTTAAAGTACAAACCCCTGTGTTGTTTACATAACAACTCTCAAAAATTTGCCAACTCCTATGTGAGTAAATATTAAAATAATGCACATTAATTAATATAATATTTACTTTTACTCTTTTCAATTAAATTTATTTATTTATTAAATCTCATGCACTTACTTTAATAATTTCACTTTTCAATTCTAATATATTTATATTTTAGTCACATGAAATCTAGAATCTTTTAATAATTTAAAATATATTTTCTACTTTTAAATTTTATTTTCCAAAATTTAATTGCTAAAATATTTATTATCTTTAATAATAATATTATTTAGTCATTTATTTAAAAATGAATTCAAAATATATTATTATTAAAATAAATATTGTCACATTCCAAATTTAAACTTTAAACTTTTTATTTTCAAATTTAATTATTTTATTTAATTAATTTTCAAATTAATTAAATAAAATAAATATTAAAATATCATATTAATTTTTTATTTAATTAAATCATTAATTAAATCTTTTAATTAAGCTTAATTAATAGAAAATACATCAAAGACTCATAAGATAAAAATATGAAAACCCATCATAGCCAAAATACATACAAAATCAAACTAAGGGTTTATATCACGAATTACGTTAGCCAACGTATTCGGAGGGTACTCAACTCAGATACTTGTCTTAATTTTCCAATTACGACAAATAGCTTAAAAAAGTTGGGATTTGAACTTGAGAATTTATCTCCCCTCTCTTATCATTGAGATAATGTGATAGGGTACGCCCATCTTGGCAATTCAGGGAAGTCGATACTCGGTACCTGCAACCTATATAAAAACTACGCATGTACAAACACAATATATACTAAACTAAATAGGCAATGGCAGGAAGTGGTGCATCGTGTAGATCCGGACTAGCAGGTGACTACGACTCCCTTCCTTAACCACATCAGACATGCCATGCAAAAGAAAACAAGTAAAAAAAATACGCACACCATACACATGCAAGTATAGGGTAAGTATCCATAAGAAAACACATATGATAATAAATCATCTTACTAACCATCATTAATAACTGTAAGCAATGTAATAATCATCATCAATAATTGCGAACACTGAAAATAATCATCATACATACATGAAATGTAGAGTCTAAGTGATCTCATCACATTTTAACTGAATGCATAACATAATATCTGATAGTCTCAAAATAATGTTGCTAACTAACAACATGAAACTAGCTCCAAAAGAGTTCAACAACGATAACAAAATGCGAACTAGGGGTAGAGACTACAGTCAGGATTAAAGGTGAAGTTCAGTCATAAAGGGAGATTTCCAAATTAAATGGAGTTAACAAATTTAATTTGAGTAAAATAAGGAGATAACTGATTCAATTTGAGTAAAAAAAGAAGATAACTGATTTAACTCATTTTCGATCAATAGTGAACTATAAATTTTCTTTTTTGAACTGAAGAGAAATTTTGTTAAGATATTTAATTTAATAAAATGAGATATGCTCTCATAATTACTTTTTCTATTTAATTAAATAATCTTTAATTAATTAGAGACACTTTTCTTATTTAATTAAATAATCTTTAATTAATTAGAGACACTTTTCTTATTTAATTAAATAACTCCATTTAATTAATTAGGAATAGCTTCTCATTTAATGAAATAACTTTTTTTATTTAATTAGAAGTAAGTACTCCATTTAATTAAATAATTCCGTTTTATTATTTCAAAATTCTTTTCGAAACTAGTCAACCGTGGTTAAATCCGGTGAACTTTTGGTCAAACTTGATCTTTGCATATGTGAATATGAGCAAATGTGAGTATGAATTTCAACAACAATTCGATGCAAATTCTCATTCAACCTTTTAAAATGAAGAGATTAGGGTCTCTTAAATAGACTTTTCTGTAATTCATCAACGGTTGATATCGATTTCAATCAACGGTCAAGATTAAAGGTGAAGTTTAGTCATAAAAGTAGATTTTAAAATTAAAGAGAGTTAACAGATTTAAATTGAGTAAAATAAGAAGTTAACTGATTCAATTTGAGTATAAAAAGGAGTTAACTGATTTAACTCATTTTTGATCAATAGTGAACTGAAAATTTCCCTTTTTGAACTAAAGAGAGATTTTGTTGAGATATTTAATTTAATAAATGTGATCTGCTCTCATAATTACTTTTTCTATTTAATTAAATAATCTTTAATTAATTAGAGACACTTTTCTTATTTAATTAAATAACTTCATTTAATTAATTAAGAATGACTTTTCATTTAATTAAATAATTTTGTTTAATTAATTAGAAGTAATTACTCCATTTAATTAAATAATTTCGTTTAATTATTTCAAAAAAAAATTGAAACTAGTCAGCTCAAGTGAACCGTGGTTAAATCTTGTCAACTTTTGGTCAAACTTGATCTTTGCATATGTGAATATGAGCAAATGTGAGTATGAATTCTAAGAACAATTCGATGCGAATTCTCATTCAACCTCTCAAAATGAAGAGATGAGAGTCTCTCAAATAGACTTTCTTGAAATTCATCAATGGTTAAGATCGATTTCAATCAACAGTTAGGTTTAAAAGTGAAGTTTAGTCATAAAAGGAGATTTCCAAATTAAAGGGAGTTAATAGATTTAATTTGAGTAAAATAAGGAGTTAACTGATTTAATTTGAGTAGAAAAAAGAGTTAACTAATTTAATTCATTTTTTATCAATAGTGAACTAGAAATTTCCCTTTTTAAACTGAAGGAAGATTTTGTTGAGATATTTAATTTAATAAAATGAGATATGCTCTCATAATTATTTTTTCTATTTAATTAAATAATCTTTAATTAATTAAAGACACTTTTTTTATTTAATTAAATAACTTCATTTAATTAATTAAGAATGGCTTCTCATTTAATTAAATAACTTTATTTAATTAATTAGAAGTAAGAACTCCATTTAATTAAATAATTTCGTTTCATTATTTCAATTTTTTTTTTGAAACTAGTCACCTCAAGTCAACCGTGGTTAAATCTAGTCCACTTTTGATCAAACTTGATCTTTGCGTATGTGAATATGAGTAAATGTGAGTATGAATTTCGGCAACAATTCGATGCAAATTCTCATTCAACCTTTCAAAATGAAAAGATGAGGGTCTCTTAAATAAACTATCCTAGAATTCATCAACGGTTGAGATCGATTTCAATCAACAGTCAGGATTAAAAGTGAATTTCAGTCATAAAGGGAGATTTTCAAATTAAAGTGAGTTAATAGATTTAATTTGAGTAAAATAAGGAGTTAACTGATTCAATTGAGTATAAAAAGGAGTTAACTGATTTAACTCATTTTTGATCAATAGTGAAATAGAAATTTCCCTTTTTGAACTAAAGAAAAATTTTGTTGAGATATTTAATTTAATAAAATGAGATATGCTCTCATAATTATTTTTTTATATTTAATTAAATAATCTTTAATTAATTAGAGAAAATTTTCTAATTTAATTAAATAACTTCATTTAATTAATTAAGAATGTCTTATCATTTAATGAAATAACATTGTTTAATTAATTAGAAGTAAGTACTCCATTTAATTAAATAATTTCGTTTAATTATTTCAAAAAAAAATTCGAAACTAGTCAGCTCAAGTCAACCGTGGCCAAATTTGGTCAACTTTTGGTTAAACTTGATCTTTGCGTATGTGAATATAAGCAAATGTGAGTATGAATTCTAGCGACAATTCGATGACAATTCTCATTCAACCTTTCAAAATGAAGAGACGAGGGTCTCTTAAATAGACTTTTTTGGAATTCATCAACGATTGATATCGATTTCAATCAACGGTCAGGATTAAAGGTGAAGTTCAGTCATAAAGGGAGATTTCCAAATTAAAGGGAGTTAACAGATTTAATTTGAGTAAAATAAGGAGTTAACTAATTCAATTTGAGTAGAAAAAGGAATTAATTGATTTAACTCATTTTTTATTAATAGTGAACTAGAAATTTCTCTTTTTGAACTGAAGAGAGATTTTGTTAAGATATTTAATTGAATAAAATGATATATGCTCTCATAATTACTTTTTCTATTTAATTAAATAATCTTTAATTTATTACAAACACTTTTCTTATTGAATTAAATAACTTCATTTAATTAATTAGGAATGACTTCTCATTTAATTAAATAACTTTGTTTAATTATTTAAAAGCAAGTACTCCATTTAATTAAATAATTTTATTTAGTTATTTCAAAATTCTTTTCAAAACTAGTCAACTCAATTCAACCGTGGTTAAATCTGGTCAACTTTTGGTCAAACTTGATATTTGAGTATGTGAATATGAGCAAATGTGAGTAGGAATTCTAGCAACAATTCGATGCAAATTCTCATTCAAGCTTTCAAAATGAAGAGATGAGGGTCTCTTAAATAGACTTTTCTGGAATTCATCAAAGGTTGAGATCGATTTCAATCAACGATCAGGATTAAAGGTGAAGTTTGGTCATAAAGGGATATGTTCAAATTAAAAGGAGTTAACAGATTTAATTTGAGTAAAACAAAGAGTTAACTAATTCAATTTGAGTAGAAAAGGAGTTAACTGATTTATCTCATTTTTTATCAATAGTGATCTGAAAATTTTTCTTATTGAACTGAAGAGAGATTTTGTTGAGATATTTAATTTAATAAAATGAGATATGCTCTCATAATTACTTTTTCTATTTAATTAAATAATCTTTAATTAATTAGAGACACTTTCCTTATTTAATTAAATAACTTCATTTAATTAATTAGGAATGGCTTCTGATTTAATTAAATAACTTTGTTTAATTAATTAGAAGTAAGTACTCCACTTAATTAAATAATTTCATTTAATTATTTCAAAATTCTTTTCGAAACTAGTCAACTCAAGTCAACCATGGTTAAATCTGGTGAACTTTTGGTCAAACTTGATCTTTGCGTATGTGAATATGAGCAAATGTGAGTATGAATTTCAGCAACAATTTGATGCAAATTCTCATTCAACCTTTCAAAATGAAGAGATGAGGGTCTCTTAAATAGACTTTCTTGAAATTCATCAATAGTTGAGATCGATTTCAATCGACGATTAGGATTAAAGGTGAAGTTCAGTCATAAAGGGAGATTTCAACATTAAAGGGAGTTAACAGATTTAATTTGAGTAAAATAAGGAGTTAACTGATTCAATTTGAGTAGAAAAAGGAGTTAACTAATTTAACTCATTTTTTATCAATAAAGAACTGAAAATTTCCCTTTTTGAACTGAAGAGAGATTTTGTTGAGATATTTAATTTAATAAAATGAGATATGCTCTCATAATTACTTTTTCTATTTAATTAAATAATCTTTGATTAATTCGAGACACTTTTCTTATTTAATTAAATAACTTTATTTAATTAATTAGGAAAGACTTCTCATTTAATTAAATAACTTTGTTTAATTAATTAGAAGTAATTACTCCATTTAATTAATTAATTTTATTTAATTATTTCAAAATTCTTTTCGGAACCAGTCTGCTCAAGTCAACCATGGTTAAATCTGTTCAACTTTTGGTCAAACTTAATCTTTGCACATGTGAATCTAAGCAAATGTGAGTATGAATTCCAGCAACAATTCGATGCAAATTCTCATTCAAACTTTCAAAATGAAGAGATGAGGGTCTCTTAAATAGACTTTCCTGAAATTCATCAACGGTTGAGATCGATTTCAATCAACTATGAAGATTAAAGGTGAAGTTCAGTTATAAAGGGAGATTTTCAAATTAAAGGGAGTTAACATATTTAATTTGAGTAAAATAAGGAGTTAATTGATTCAATTTGAGTAGAAAAAGGAGTCACTTGATTTAACTCATTTTTAATCAATAGTGAACTGAAAATTTCTCTTTATGAACTGAAGAGAGATTTTTTTGATATATTTAATTTAATAAAATGAGATATGCTATCATAATTACTTTTTCTATTTAATTAAATAATCTTTAATTAATTATAGACACTTTTCTTATTTAATTAAATAACTTTATTTAATCAATTAGGAATGGTTTCTCATTTAATTAAATAACTTTGTTTAATTAATTAAAAGTAAGTACTCCATTTAATTAAATAATTTTATTTAATTATTTCAAAATTCTTTTCGAAACTAGTCAACTCAAGTCAACCGTAGTTAAATCCAGTCAACTTTTGGTCAAATTTGATATTTGCATATGTGAATATGAGCAAATGTGAGTATGAATTTCAGCAACAATTCGATGCAAATTTTCATTCAACTTTTCAAAATGAAGAGATGAGGGTCTCTTAAATAGACTTTCTTAGAATTCAACAACGGTTGAGATCGATTTCAATCAACGATCAGGATTAAAAGTGAAGTTCAGTCATAAAGGGAGGTTTCCAAATTAAATGGAGTTAACAGATTTAATTTGAGTAAAATAAGGAGTTAATTGATTCAATTTGAGTAGAAAAAAGAGTTAACTGATTTAACTCATTTTTTATCAATAGTGAACTAGAAATTTTTCTTTTTGAACTGAAAAGAGATTTCGTTGAGATATTTAATTTAATAAAATGAGATATGCTCTCATAATTACATTTTCTATTTAATTAAATAATCTTTAATTAATTAGAGACAATTTTTTTATTTAATTAAATAACTTTATTTAATTAATTAGGAATAGCTTTTTATTTAATTAAATAACTTTGTTTAATTAATTAGAAGTAAGTACTCTATTTAATTAAATAATTTTGTTTAATTATTTCAAAAAAAAATTTGAAACTAGTCAAATCAAGTCAACCGTGGTTAAATCTGATCAACTTTTGGTCAAACTTGATCTTTGCGTATGTGAATATGAGCAAATGTGAGTATGAATTCCAACAACAATTTGATGCAAATTCTCATTCAACCTTTTAAAATGTAGAGATGAGGGTCTCTTAAATAGACTTTTTTGAAATTCATCAACGGTTGAGATCGATTTCAATCAACGGTCAGGATTAAAAGTGAAGTTCAGTCATAAAGGGAGATTTCCAAATTAAAGGGAGTTAACAGATTTAATTTGAGTAAAATAAGGAGTTAACTGATTTCATTTGAGTAAAAAAAAGGAGTTAACTGATTTTACTTATTTTTGATCAATAGTGAATTAGAAATTTTCTTTTTTGAACTGAAAAGACATTTTGTTGAGATATTTAATTGAATAAAATGAGATATGCTCTCATAATTACTTTTTCTATTTAATTAAATAATCTTTAATTAATTAGAGACACTTTTCTTATTTAATTAAATAACTTCATTTAATTAATTAGGAATGGCTTCTCATTTAATTAAATAATTTTGTTTAATTAATTATAAGTAAGTACTCTATTTAATCAAATAATTTTGTTTAATTATTTCAAAATTCTTTTTCAAACTACTCAACTCCAGTCAACCGTGGTTAAATCTAGTCAACTTTTGGTCAAACTTGATCTTTATGTATGTGAATATGAGCAAATGTAAGTATGAATTCCAGAAAAAATTCGATGCAAATTTTCATTCAACCTTTCAAAATGAAGAGATGAGGGTCTCTTAAATAGACTTTTCTGGAATTCATCAACGGTTGAGATCGATTTCAATCAACGGTCAGGATTAAAGGTGAAGTTCAGTCATAAAGGAAGATTTCCAAATTAAAAAGAGTTAATAGATTTAATTTGAGTAAAATAAAGAGTTAACTGATTCAATTTGAGTAAAAAAAGAGTTAACTAATTTAACTCATTTTTTATCAATAGTGAACTGGAATTGTTTTTTTAAAAATTGAAGAGACATTTTGTTGAGATATTTAATTTAATAAAATGAGATATGCTCTCATAATTACTTTTTTTATTTTATTAAATAATCTTTAATTAATTAGAGACATTTTTTTTATTTTATTAAATAACTTTATTTAATTAATTAGGAATGGCTTCTCATTTAATTAAATAACTTTGTTTAATTAATTAGAAGTAAGTACTCCATTTAATCAAATAATTTTATTTAATTATTTCAAAATTCTCTTCGAAACTAGTCAACTCAAGTCAACTGTGGTTAAATCTGGTTAACTTTTGGTCAAACTTGATCTTTGCGTATGTTAATATGAGCAAACATGAGTATCAATTCCAGCAACAATTCGATGCAAATTCTCATTCAACCTTTCAAAATGAAGAGATGAGGGTTTCTTAAATAGACTTTCCTGTAATTCATCAACGGTTGAGATCGATTTCAATCAACGGTCAGTATTAAAGGTAAAGTTCAGTCATAAAGGGAGATTTCAAAATTAAAGCGAGTTAACAGATTTAATTTGAGTAAAATAAGGAGTTAAATAATTCAATTTGAGTATAAAAAGGAGTTAACTGATTTAACTCATTTTTTATCAATAGTGAACTGAAAATTTCCCTTTTCGAACTGAAGAGAGATTTTGTTGAGATATTTAATTTAATAAAATGAGATATGCTCTCATAATTACTTTTTTTATTTAATTAAATAATCTTTAATTAATTAAAGACACTTTTCTTATTTAATTAAATAACTTCATTTAATTAATTAAAAATGACTTCTCATTTAATTAAATAACTTTGGTTAATTAATTAGAAATAAGTACTTCATTTAATTAAATAATTTCGTTTAATTATTTCAAAATTCTTGTCGAAACTAGTCAACTCAAGTCAACCGTGGTTAAATCTGGTTAACTTTTGGTCAAACTTGATCTTTGCGCATGTGAATATGAACAAATGTGAGTATGAATTCCAGCAACAATTCGATGCAAATTTTTATTCAACTTTTGAAAATGAAGAGATGAGGGTCTCTTAAATAGACTTTCCTGAAATTCATCAACGGTTGAGATCAATTTCAATCAACTGTCAAGATTAAAGGTGAAGTTCAGTCATAAAAAGAGATTTTCAAATTAAAGAGAGTTAACAGATTTAATTTGATTAAAATAAAGAGTTAACTGATTCAATTTGAGTAGAAAAAGGAGTTACTTGATTTAACTCATTTTTGATCCATAGTGAACTGTAAATTTCTCTTTATGAACTGAAGAGAGATTTTGTTGAGATATTTAATTTAATAAAATGAGATATGCTCTTATAATTTCTTTTTCTATTTAATTAAATAATCTTTAATTAATTACAAACACTTTTCTTATTGAATTAAATAATTTCATTTAATTAAGTAGGAATGACTTGTCATTTAATTAAATAACTTTGTTTAATTAATTAAAAGGAAGTTCTCTATTTAATTAAATAATTTTATTTAATTATTTTAAAATTCTTTTCGAAAGTAGTCAACTCAAGTCAACCGTAGTTAAATCCGATCAACTTTTGGTCAAACTTGATCTTTGCGTATGTGAATATGAGCAAATGTGAGTATGAATTTCAGCAATAATTCGATGCAAATTCTCATTCAAGCTTTCAAAATGAAGAGATGAGGGTCTTTTAAATAGACTTTCGTGGAATTCATCAACGGTTGAGATCGATTTCAATCAACGGTCAAGATTGAAGGTGATGTTCAGTCATAAAGGGAGGTTTCCAAATTAAATGGAGTTAACAGATTTAATTTGAGCAAAATAAAAAGTTAACTGATTCAATTTGAATAGAAAAAAGAGTTAACTCATTTAACTCATTTCTTATCAATAGTGAACTGAAAATTTCCCTTTTTGAAATGAAGAGAGATTTTGTTAAGATATTTAATTTAATAAAATGAGATATGCTCTCATAATTATTTTTTCTATTTAATTAAATAATCTTTAATTAATTAGAAACACTTTTCTTATTTAATTACATAACTTCATTTAATTAATTAGGAATGGCTTCTCATTTAATTAAATAACTTTGTTTAGTTAATTAGAAGTAAGTACTCCATTTAATTAAATAATTTTATTTAATTATTTCAAAAAAAATTTGAAACTAGTCAGCTCAAGTCAACCGTGGTTAACTCTGGTCAAAATTTAGTCAAACTTGATCTTTGTGTATGTGAATATGAGTAAATGTGAGTATGAATTTCAACAACAATTCGATACAAATTCTCATTCAACCTTTCAAAATGAAAAGATGAGGGTCCCTTAAATAGACTTTC
Organism: Cupressus sempervirens; assembly: GCA_028749045.1. Lineage (NCBI taxonomy): Eukaryota > Viridiplantae > Streptophyta > Pinopsida > Cupressales > Cupressaceae > Cupressus > Cupressus sempervirens. Next base: position 139,564,577 of record CM053784.1, on the reverse strand, counting down.
TTGGAATTCATCAACGGTTGAGATCGATTTCAATCAACAGTCAAGATTAAAGGTGAAGTTCAGTCATAAAAAGAGATTTCCAAATTAAAAGGAGTTAATAGATTTAATTTGAGTAAAATAAGGAGTTAACTGATTTAAATCATTTTTTATCAGTAGTGAACTGAAAATTTTACTTTTTGAACTGAATAGAGATTTTGTTGAGATATTTAATTTAATAAAATGAGATATGTTCTCATAATTACTTTTTTAATTTAATTAAATAATTTTGTTTAATTAATTAGAAGTAAGTACTCCATTTAATTAAATAATTTTGTTTAATTATTTCAAAGAAAATTTCAAAACTAGTGAACTCAAGTCAACCGTGGTTAAATCTGGTCAACTTTTGGTCAAACTTGGTCTTCGCGTATTTGAATATGAACAAATGTGAGTATGAATTTCAGCAACAATTCGATGCAAATTTTCATTCAACTTTTCAAAATGAAGAGATGATGGTCTCTTAAATAGACTTTCTTGGAATTCATCAACAGTTGAGATCGATTTCAATCAACGATCAGGATTAAAGGTGAAGTTCAGTTATAAAAGGAGATTTCCAAATTAAAGGGAGTTAACAGATTTAATTTGAGTAAAATAAAGAGTTAACTGATTCAATTTGAGTAGAGAAAGGAGTTAACTGATTTAACTCATTTTTTTATCAATAGTGAACTATAAATTTCCTTTTCTGAACTGAAGAGAAATTTTGTTGAGATATTTAATTTAATAAAATGATATATGCTCTCATACTTGATTTTTCTATTTAATTAAATAATCTTTAATTAATTAGAAACACTTTTATTATTTAATTAAATAACTTCATTTAATTAATTAGGAATGGCTTCTCATTTAATTAAATAATTTCGTTTAATTAATAAAAAGTAAGTACTCCATTTAATTAAATTATTTTATTTAATTATTTCAAAAAAAAATTTGTAACTAGTCAACTCAAGTCAACTGTGGTTAAATTTGGTCAACTTTTGGTCAAACTTGATCTTTGCGTATGTGAATATGAGCAAATGTGAGTATGAATTCCAGCAACAACTCGAAGCAAATTCTCATTCAACCTTTCAAAATGAAGTGATGAGGGTCTTTTAAATAGACTTTTCCTGGAATTCATCAATAGTTGAGATCGATTTCAATCATCGATCAGGATTAAAGGTGAGGTTCAGTCATAAAAAGAGATTTCCAAATTAAATGGAGTTAACAGATTTAATTTGAGTAAAATAAGGAGTTAACTGATTCAATTTGAGTAAAGAAAGGAGTTAACTAATTTAACTCATTTTTTATCAATAGTGAACTAGAAATTTTTCTTTTTGAACTGAAGAGAGATTTTGTTAAGATATTTAATTTAATAAAATGAGATATGCACTCATAATTACTTTTTCTATTTAATTAAATAATCTTTAATTAATTAGAGACACTTTTCTTATTTAATTAAATAAATTTATTTAATTAATTATGAATGGCTTCTCATTTAATTAAATAAATTTGTTTAATTAATTAGAAGTAAGTACTCCATTTAATTAAATAATTTCGTTTAATTATTTCGAAATTCTTTTCGAAACTAGTCAACTCACATCAACCGTGGTTAAATTTGGTCAACTTTTTGTCAAACTTGATTTTTGCGTATATGAATATGAGCAAATGTGAGTATGAATTCCAACAACAATTCGATGCAAATTCTCATTCAACCTTTGAAAATGAAGAGATGAGGGTCTCTTAAATAGACTTTCTTTGTATTCATCAACGGTTGAGATCGATTTCAATCAGCGGTCATGATTAAAGGTGAAATTCAGTCATAAAGGGAGATTTTCAAATTAAAAGGAGTTAACAGATTTAATTTGAGTAAAATAAGGAGTTAACTGATTCAATTTGAGTCGAGAAAGGAGTTAACTAATTTAACTCATTTTCGTTCAATAGTGAACTCGAAATTTCCCTTTTTGAACTGAAGAGAGATTTTGTTGAGATATTTAATTTAATAAAATGAGATATGCTCTCATAATTACTTTTTCTATTTAATTAAATATTTTTAAATTAATTAGAGACACTTTTCTTATTTAATTAAATAACTTCATTTAATTAATTAGGAAAGGCTTGTCATTTAATTAAATAAATTTGTGGAATTAATTAGAAGTAAGTACTCCATTTAATTAAATAATTTCGTTTAATTATTTCAAAATTCTTTTCAAAACTAGTCAACTCAAATCAACCATGATTAAATCTGGTCAACTTTTGGTCAAACTTGATCTTTGCATATATGAATATGAGCAAATGTGAGTATGAATTCCAGCAACAATTCGATGCAAATTCTCATTCAACCTTTCAAAATGAAGAGATGAGGGTCTCTTAAATAGACTTTTTTGAAATTCATCAACGGTTGAGATCGATTTCAATCAACGGTCAGGATGAAAGGTGAAGTTTAGTCATAAAGGTAGATTTTCAAATTAAAAGGAGTTAACAGATTTAATTTGAGTAAAATAAGGAGTTAATTGATTCAATTTGAGTAGAGAAAGGAGTCAACTGATTTAACTCATTTTTGATCAATAGAGAACTGGAAATTTCCATTTTTGAACTGAAGAGTGATTTTGTTGAGATATTTAATTTAATAAAATCACATATGCTCTCATAATTACTTTTTCTATTTAATTAAATAATCTTTAATTAATTAGAGACACTTTTCTTATTTAATTAAATAACTTCATTTAATTAATTAGGAATGACTTCTCATTTAATTAAATAATTTTGTTTAATTAATTAGAAGTAAGTACTCCATTTAATTAAATAATTTCATTTAATTATTTCAAAATTCTTTTCGAAACTAGTCAACTGAAATCAACCGTGTTTAAATCTGATCAACTTTTGGTCAAACTTGATCTTTGCGTATGTGAATATGAGCAAATGTGAGTATGAATTCCAAGAACAATTCGATGCAAATTCTCATTCAACCTTTCAAAATGAAGAGATGAGCGTCTCTTAAATAGACTTTCTTAGAATTCATCAACGATTGAGATCAATTTCAATTAGCCGTCAGGATTAAAGGTGAAGTTTAGTCATAAGGGAGATTTTTAAATTAAAGGGAGTTAACAAATTTAACTTGAGTAAAATAAGGAGTTAACTGATTCAATTTGAGTAGAGAAAGGAGTGAACTGATTTAACTCATTTTTTAACAATAGTGAACTGGAAATTTCCCTTTTTAAACTGAAGAGAGATTTTGTTGAGATATTTAATTTAATAAAATGACATATGCTCTCATAATTACATTTTCTATTTAATTAAATAATCTTTAATTAATTAGAGACACTTTTCTTATTTAATTAAATAAATTCATTTAGTTAATTAGGAATGGCTTCTCATTTAATTAAATAAATTTGTTTAATTAATTAGAAGTATTCCATTTAATTAAATAATTTTGTTTAATTATTTCAAAATTCTTTTCGAAACTAGTCAAGTCAAGTCAACCGTAGTTAAATCTGGTCAAATTTTTGTCAAACTTGATCTTTGTGTATGTGAATATGAGCAAATGTGAGTATGAATTCTAGCAACAATTCGATGCAAATTCTCATTGTACCTTTCAAAATAAAGAGATGAGGATCTCTTAAAGAGACTTTCTTGGAATTCATCAACGATTGAGATCGATTTCAATCAGCAATCAGGATTAAAGGTGAAGTTTAGTCATAAAGCGAGATTTTCAAATTAAAGGGAGTTAACAGATTTAATTTGCGTAAAATAAGGAGTTAACTGATTCAATTTGAGTAGAGAAAAGAGTCAACTAATTTAACTCATTTTTGATCAATAGTGAACTGAAAATTTTATTTTTTGATCTGAAGAGAGATTTTGTTGAGACATTTAATTTAATAAAATGAGATATGCTTTCATAATTACTTTTTCTATTTAATTAAATAATCATTAATTAATTAGAGACACTTTTCTTGTTTAATTAAATAACTTCATTTAATTAATTAGGAATGACTTCTCATTTAATTAAATAAATTTTTTTAATTAATTAGAAGTAAGTTCTCCATTTAATTAAATAATTTCGTTTAATTATTTCAAAATTCTTTTCGAAACAAGTCAACTCAAGTCAACCGTGGTTAAATCTGGTCAACTTTTGGTCAAACTTGATATTTGCGTATGTGAATATGAGCAAATGTGAGTATGAATTCCAGCAACAATTCAATGCAAATTTTCATTCAACCTTTCAAAATGAAGAGATGAGGGTCTCTTAAATAGACTTTCCTGGAATTCATCAACGGTTGAGATCGATTTCAATCAGCGGTCAAGATTAAAGTTGAAGTTTAGTCATAAAGAGAGATTTCTAAATTAAAGGGAGTTAACAAATTTAATTTGAATAAAATAAGGAGTTAACTTATTCAATTTGAGTAGAGAAAGGAGTCAACTAATTTAACTCATTTTTTATCAATAGTGAACTAAAAATTTACCTTTTTCAATGGAAGAGAGATTTTTTTGAGCTATTTAATTCAATAAAATGAGATATGCTCTCATAATAACTTTTTCTATTTAGTTAAATAATCTTTAATTAATTAGAGACACTTTTCTTATTTAATTAAATAACTTCATTTAATTAATTAGGAATGGCTTCTCATTTAATTAAATAACTTTGTTTAATTAATTAGAAGTAAGTACTCCATTTAATTAAATAATTTCGTTTAATTATTTGAAAATTCTTTTTGAAACTAGTCAACTCAAGTCAATCGTGGTTAAATCTGGTCAACTTTTGGTCAAACTTGATCTTTGCGTATGTGAATATGAGAAAATGTGAGTATGAATTCCAGCAAAAATTCTATGCAAATTCTCATTCAACTTTTCCAAATGAAGAGATGAGGGTCTCTTAAGTAGACTTTCTTGGAATTTATCAACAGTTGAGATCGATTTCAATCAACTGTCAGGATTAAAGGTGAAGTTTAGTCATAAAGGAAGATTTTCGAATTAAATGGAGTTAACAGATTTAATTTGAGTAAAATAAGGAGTTAACTGATTCAATTTGAGTAGAGAAAGGAGTCAACTGATTTAACTCATTTTTTATCAACAGTGAAATGAAAATTTCTCTTTTTAAACTTAAGAGAGATTTTGTTCAGATATTTAATTTAATAAAATGAGATATGCTCTCATAATTACATTTTCTATTTAATTAAATAATCTTTAAATAATTAGAGATACTTTTCTTGTTTAATTAAATAACTTCATTTAGTTAATTAGGAATGGCTTCTCATTTAATTAAATAACTTTGTTTAATTAATTAGAAGTAAGTACTCCATTTAATTAAATAATTTTGTTTAATTATTTCAAAAAAAAATTTGAAACTAGTCAACTCAAGTCAGCCGTGGTTAAATCTGGTCAAGTTTTTGTCGAACTTGATCTTTGCGTATGTGAATATGAACAAATGTGAGTATAAATTGCAGTAACAATTCGATGCAAATTCTCATTCAACCTTTCAAAATGAAGAGATGAGGGTTTCATAAATAGACTTTCTTGAAATTCATCAACCTTTGAGATCGATTTCAATCAGCGGTCAGGATTAAATGTGAAGTTCAGTCATAAAGGGAGATTTCCAAATTAAAGAGAGTTAACAGATTTAATTTGAATAAAATAAGGAGTTAACTGATTCAATTTGAGTAGAGAAGGGAGTCAACTGATTTAACTCATTTTTTATCAATAGTGAACTGAAAATTTTTCTTTTTGAACTGAAGAGAGATTTTGTTGAGATGTTTAATTTAATAAAATGAAATATGCTCTCATAATTACTTTTTCTATTCAGTTAAATAATCTTTAATTAATTAGAGACACTTTTCTTATTTAATTAAATAATTTTGTTTAATTATTTCAAAATTCTTTTCGAAACTAGTCAACTCAAGTCAACCGTGGTTAAATCAAGTCAACTTTTGGTCAAACTTGATCTTTGCGTATGTGAATATGAGCAAATGTGAGTATGAATTCCAGCAACAATTTGATTTAAATTGTCATTCAACTTTTCCAAATGATGAGATGAGGGTTTGTTAAATAGACTTTTTTGGAATTCATCAATGGTTGAGATCGATTTCAGTCAGCGGTCAGGATTAAAGGTGAAGTTCAGTCATAAAGGGAGATTTCCAAATTAAAGGGAGTTAACAAATTTAATTTGAGTAAAATAAGGAGTTAACTGATTCAATTTGAGTAGAGAAAGGAGTCAACTGATTTAACTCATTTTTTATCAATATTGAACTGGAAATTTTCTTTTTTGAACTGAAGAGAGATTTTGTTGAGATATTTAATTTAATAAAATGAGATATGCTCTCATAATTACTTTTTTAATTTAATTATATAATCTTTAATTGATTAGAGACACTTTTCTTAGTTAATTAAGTAACTTCATTTAATTAATTAGGAATGGCTTCTCATTTAGTTAAATAACTTTGTTTAATTAATTAGAAGTAAGTACTCCATTTAATTAAATAGTTTCGTTTAATTATTTTAAAATTCTTTTCGAAACAAGTCAACTCAAGTCAACCGTGGTTAAATTTGGTCAACTTTTGGTCAAACTTGATCTTTGCGTATGTGAATATGAGCAAATGTGAGTATGAATTCCAGCAACAATTCGATGCAAATTCTCATTCAACCTTTCAAAATGAAGATGTAGTGCTTGTCCGTAGTTCGCATTTTTGCTAACATTGTTGAACTGTTTTGGAGCTAGTTTTATGTTGTTGGCTAGGGGCATTCTTTTGAGATTATCAAATATTGTGTTATGGATTCAGATTACTTAGATTTTGCATTTCATGTATGCATAATGATTATTTTCAGTGTTTGCAGTTATTAATGATGATTTGTAAGTTAATTTATTATCATATGTGTTTTCTTATGGATACTTACGCCATACTTACATGTGTATGTTGTGCGTGTTTGCTTTTGTATGGCATGTTTGATGTGGTTAAGGAAGGGAGTCATAGTTACCTGCTAGTCGAGATCTACACGATGCACCACTTCTTGCCAGTGCCTGTTTAGTTTAGTATATATTGTGTTTGTACATGCATAGTTTTTATACAAGTTGCAGGTACCAGGTATCGACTTCCCTGAATTGTCAGGATGAGCGTACCCTATCTCATCATCTCAATGATAAGAGAGGGGAGATAATTCACAAGTCCAAATCTCAACCCTTTAAGCCATTTGTTCTAATTGAAAAATTAGGACAAGTATTTGAGTTTAGTACCCTCCGAATGCGTCAGATGACGTAATTCATGATTTAAACCCTTGGTTTAATTTTATATGTATTTTGGCTAAGATGGATTTTCATATTTTTACCTTATGAGTCTTTGATGTATTTTCTATTAATTAAGCCTAATTAAAAGATTTAATTAATAGTTTAATTTAATAGAAAATTAATATGATATTTTAATATTAATTTTATTTAATTAATTGAAAAATTAATTAAATAAATTAATTAAATTTAAAAATAAAAAGTTTAAAGTTTAAATTTGGAATGTGACATTATTTATTTTAATAATAATATATTTGGAGTTCATTTTTAAATAAATGACTAAATAATATTATTATTAAAACTAATAAATATTTTAGCAATTAAGTTTTGGAAAATAAAATTTAAAAGTGGAAAATATATTTTAAATTATTAAAAAATTCTAGATTTCATATGATTAAAATATAAATATATTAAGATTGAAAAGTGGAATTATTAAAGTTAGTGCATGAGATTTAATAAATAAATAAATTAAATTGAAAAGAGTAAAAGTAAATATTATATTAATTATTGTGTATTATTTTAATATTTAGGAGTTTGCAAATTCTCAAGAGTTGTCATGTAGACAACACAGAAGTTTGCACTCTAAGAATGCACTAGTTGTCTACACTTAGAAGTTACCATTTTATTTGAGCACATGGTGTCTACAACCTTAAGACTTATCTAAAAGGTTGGAGAAGACCCATGCTTGGTTGTCATGCTTATCTTCTAATTGTTTCTACAGAGACTCTAGATGCATCTTAAAGGCCTTTAAATAGAGGCTCTCCTAGTGTGTTTGTACAAGCTTAATGGAAGCTATAAGCTACAAGCTTAATGGAAGCTACAAGTTACAAACTTCAACCTAAAATAGAAGCTTCAAAGCTTACATGCATTGGAGAAGGTCATATGCTCATATATTTCGACTTGCTTCTATGCTTCTTGTAGCACTTCTAGTCACTTGGAGGATTCGGTTGGCTTGGATCTTGGAGGATTTGCGAATAATGGAGAAGGAAGAGATTTTTTATGGACTTCTGAGGCATGACAAATTTAGCATCAGTGTCAAGGTGCACTCGTGATATTCACATATTCTCTTTGTACTATTTCTCTTTCTGTCTTCATCATGTCTGTTATATGTGTCTGAATACTCTCTATAATTGAATCTATAATTGAAATTGGAATCTAGATATGTATAGTTGCAAAGAAAACAATAGAAAAATCTTAGATCCAATTAAGGAAGAAATTAGATCTAAATGAGTTTGGGTTCGAATTAGAATAAAATTGAAATAGATTTGAAAATGGTTTCAAGATTTATGACCAAATCCATTAGTGAAATTATTGGATAAATTTAGAGAACAATTATTTTAAGAGAAAATTATTAATTCATCACAAATTGTCTTGTCGCTGCCCCTTGGATAGATCCGAACTCAGTCATTCATAACTTTTTATCGTGATCGAATTTATTCGATCGCTCCGATCAAAATTGGTGCAACTTGGCCCTCTCCAACATATTTTAATTTCAGCCTGATCCAATGGTTCATTAGGGAGATATGGCCGTCGTACTGAGACTATTTTATTCAAGGACAAATATTTCTCCATTTTCCATATCCAAAAGTTCTTTATGCTTAAACTTCACAAAAATAATATATCAAAGCATGAAATGAATTAAAGATATTATTGTAATCTTTCCTTATTAAAATTTTATTAATATGCATTAATTTTATATGGTTTATTATCTAATCTAATTAAATCAAATTTAATTAAGATTAGTTAATAGTAGAAGAAGTGTAATTAATTATTTGTCAATCTAAGTAAATGAATTTTTAAATGAGAGAAAATTAAAAGAAAAGAAATTTTAATATAGTTTATATAGTGGACTTTTTATATTTATTTAATGTATATTAAATACTATTTAATATATATTAAATAATTTAGAGATGGTAATTTTATATTATGTTTTTTTAAATAAAGAGACTTTAATGATAATGGATTAAGATTTAATTGAAATAGAGTTATTATTATAACATTACTATAAGTAAAGTTGTTATTATTAATACGTTATGTATTATTAGATAACTTGTCGATATACCTTAATGGTGATTAGAGTTAGCTAATGAAGTTTTATGTAAAGGTTCTATAGATCGAGTATTTATAGTTTGATGAGTTCATTATTTATTAATGTTTGTAAGGATTAGCAAACTATTAATAAATAATGGTTTGAATAGATATCAATTAATACGATCAGAGTTAATCTAAAGGAGATTAGTTAATGATTGAAATTCTGTAAAAGATATTAATCAAATTGAATTGGTTAATAATTTGGAGGAATATCAATTAACTAAATTAACGTACATAGGGAAAACTTATTTGAGATAATAATACTTGGTATTGGAGATTTATTATAACTTGGTATTATTAAAATATAAATGAGAACATTGTTGTAGAGTGATGAATGAGGTCATTATAGATTTATAAATAAGATTCCCAATATAGCTTGTTATTAAATATTAACAAGTTATTATTATTGAACTATGAATATGAATATTTGTGTACTAGATTATAGTTGACTTTTAACTTACAGAATTCTAGTTAGTTATTAGTCAACTGATATTAATTAGAACGTTACTATGATTACACAATTATTAATTAAATCAATTCATGAGAGTTAATTAGATTTAATTAATAATTAAATTATGTAATAGAGATTTAATTGATATAATTCTTTTAACGAGATTGTAGATTATCTATATCAAAGTTGATAAGTCTCATGACTTGAATTATGACTATAGATATTATATGGTTGTCAATGATGATAACGATTAAATTAAAATAATCAAACTTTAGTAATACTTAATTAAGTTTCTAATTGAAAACTATTAGAATGTAATAGGTAATGGATGGTGTACTTATGTTAATTGATCATTTTAATAAAGTTATAATCTTCTTATTTGAAGACTAGTAACTGGTTCTTATAACGAATAATGATTCTTGAAAAGTTGAAAAGTTATTTAATTAGTAATATAGATCTTAGTTAAATGAAGAGAACAATTTAATTAGAGGTCAATGATGATCAGTTTAAGGAGTAAATATTTATCCTTAAGTCATTCTTAGAATGTAATTCTTAATAATGGTAGGATAATGCTATCGGAAAATAATTGTGTTGACTTGTAGGTCAAATGATGAAACTTAAGACACTTAAAAGTATACTTGCAAACAGAAAACTGGAAACTCCTACACATTATTCAACTATGTGAATTTAGTAAACCAAAACATGTGTTTGCATCGTGTATTCTATATGCTTCTTATTTTGAATTTTGGGTTGACAAGTGTTGACCAGTCCTAGGTTGTTACCAGAGGCTTGGGGGTTATGAGATATGATGGCATGTTGATCTTATTTGGTCTCGATCTTGATAAGCCCAACCATGGTTATGTGATTGTGTGCTCTATGAAATATTTGTATTGCTTTTCAGTCTTCATGTGTGAAGCTGAGATGTATGTGTATGAGACACTTGAGCTAATCATCTTTGAGTCATCGATCAGTTATCTTTGGATTATTTTCTAGTCACCATGATGAGACTGAAATGTAGATTTATTTCTTGATGATGTCATGTTGTGACATGTTTGACTCAACCATTTTGGAGTTTTCGATCAGTATGATTTTGAGATATTTTGGTTATTGAGAATCAATGGATATTTATGATTATCAGTGATGCCTTCAGTTGCCAATAGAGAACTGTTGTGGTCATGATTTTCTATGGATGCTTTTCCAAATGCTCATGGAGATTTGATGATTCTTATCTTGGAGATTTGATAATTTTTATTATAGATATTTGATGCTTTTATCATGGATATTTGATGATTATTTTTATAGATTATCTTTTGGATTTTATTTCCAGTCGCTTGTACAGGACTGTGGTGATTTTATGATTCCATGAGCTTAGGGTAGGTAATCTACTTATAGTGTCGAAAAGTGGCTTGCAATGGAGGCCGGGGCCCTAAGTGGCTGCCAGAGTAACTCATTGTAAGTTTGGTTAATAAGTGATAACATTTACACACTAAATGAGGATTAAATGAACCTAAAAAGATAATTGTTTTGGTTCTCACCCATGCCTTGAGTGCTTGTACAGGCTATGATGGGAGTAGTAAGAATGCATGGTTGTGACCGTGCATTCTGTAGTATGCCTCATCAGTATGAGAGGATATTAGTGGCCACATGAGATCAATATGGACCCGTGGAGTTTAGCTAACTACCAAGGTAACTTGTACGTGATAAATGTGATGACACTTTCCCGCTTGCATAGTAAGTTTCCTACATGTCATTGTTGTGCCTCTGAGAATTAGATGTCGGTTTTGTGTGATGGAATTTTTGAGTTAGTATACTTTTAAGATTCTTGGATTTATGAAATTTGTGCTATGTGTTTTGGATAGCCTGTTTGCGACTTGAGATTATCTCCTCAGCACGGTGGGAGTGGACCACTTAGGTTCCATGCGATCAGGTGGTAGTGTTTTTCCACTCTTATCATTTGAGATCCGTCCGAGCCACCATGGCTGATGCTTTCTTGGTTGGTATTTATCTTCATTCTATTCTTGGAGCATTATGATAGATGATATACTCTATGATGGATGTATTTACTGATATGTTTCTTACATTGATGATTTGCATATGTTAGATCATGGTATCTTATGTTTTAATTTGCATGCTAGTAGGATATTTATAGGAGTGACATTCCTACTATGTTAATACCGATGATCTCTTCGGTGCTTTGGAATGTTACGCACGTAGGGATGGCTAGGATCCACGATGGTCTAATGATGATATTAACAGTTGGGAGGAACCGTGCACTTAGTATTTCTATTTGTGATATATGGTTATCTTTTATGATGGATATTTATGTCTTTTGTGATGATGTATCATGTATGATTTATGATTTCATTATGTTATTGCATCATGGATTAATATTGGATGATGATGTACTTTATTTACATAAATGTATATTCTTTTAAGCTTTTTATACTTTGTAACTTGTACAGTGTATGATTGAGCCAAATTAAAATGTAATTTATGAATATTGGATGTATCATTGTTATTTCACAAGGATGTGATGTTAGATGAATAGTTAATTTAGATGTAATTCAACGGTAAAGAATTTTTAAAAAATGTAACTATTATGCATGTTATGTTTACTTATATTTGAATTGTTGCTATTGCTTCCGTTACTATGTAAATGTTGTGAATGGTTTTACTTTCATGTTTTAAAAAAAATTATTTGGCAAATTTAGTGAAATTCTTTGGATCCCTTGGCGGGGCATTACAGAAGAGTTGACGGTCTCTTAAATAGACTTTTCTGAAATTCATCAACAATTGAGATCGATTTCAATCAGTAGTAAGGATTAAAGGTGAAGTTCGGTCATAAAAGGAGATTCCAAATTAAAGGGAGTTAACAGATTTAATTTGAGTAAAATAAGGAGTTAACTGATTCAATTTGAGTAGAGAAAAGAGTCAACTAATTTAACTCATTTTTTATCAATAGTGAACTGAAAATTTCTCTTTTTGAACTGAAGAGAGATTTTGTCGAGATATTTAATTTAATAAAATGAGATATGCTCTCATATTTACTTTTTCTATTTAATTAAATAATCTTTAATTAATTAGAGACATTATTCTTATTTAATTAAATAACTTCATTTAATTAATTAAGAATGGCTTCTCATTTAATTAAATAACTTTGTTTAATTAATTAGAAGTAAGTACTTCATTTAATTAAATAATTTCGTTTAATTATTTCAAAATTCTTTCGAAACTAGTTAGCTCAAGTCAATTGTGGTTAAATCTGGTCAACTTTTGGTCAAACTTGATCTTTGCGTATGTGAATATGAGCAAATGTGAGTATGAATTCTAGCAACAATTCGATGCAAATTCTCATTCAACCTTTCAAAATGAAGAGATGAGGGTCTCTTAAATAGACTTTCTTAGAATTCATCAACGGTTGAGATCGATTTCAATCAGCGGTTAGGATTAAAGGTGAAGTTCAGTCATAAAGGGAAAATTTTAAATTAAAGGGAGTTAACAGATTTAATTTGAGTAAAATAAGGAGTTAACTGATTCAATTTGGGTAGAGAAAGGAGTCAACTAATTTAACTCATTTTTTATCAATACTGAACTGAAATTTTTTCTTTTTGAACTGAATATAGATTTTGTTGAGATATTTAATTTAATAAAATGAGATATGCTCTCATAATTACTTTTTCTATTTAATTAAATAATCTTTAATTAATTAGAGACACTTTTCTTATTTAATTAAATAACTTCATTTGATTAATTAGGAATGGCTTCTTATTTAATTAAATAACTTTGTTTAATTAATTAGAAGTCAGTCCTCTATTTTATTAAATAATTTCGTTTAATTATTTTAAAATTCTTTTCGAAACTAGTCAACACAAGTCAACCGTGGTTAAATCTGGTCAACTTTTGGTCAAACATGATCTTTGAATTTCAACAACAATTCGATACAAATTCTCATTCAACTTTTTAAAATGAAGAGATGAGGGTCTCTTAAATAGAACTTCTTGAAATTTATCAATGATTGAGATCGACTTCGATCAGCGGTCAGGATTAAAGGTGAAGTTCAGTCATAAAGAAAGATTTCCAAATTAAAGGGAGTTAACAGATTTAATTTGAGTAAAATAAGGAGTTAACTGATTCAATTTGAGTAGAGAAAGGAGTCAACTGATTTAAGTCATTTTTGATCAAAAGTGAACAGTAAATTTCCCTTTTTAAATTGAAGATAGATTTTGTTGAGATATTTAATTTAGTAAAATGAGATATGCTCTTATAATTACTTTTTCTATTTAATTAAATAATTTTTAATTAATTAGAGACACTTTTTTTATTTAATTAAATAATTTCATTTAATTAATTAGGAATGGCTTCTCATTTAATTAAATAAATTTGTTTAATTAATTATAAGTAAGTACTCCATTTAATTAAATAATTTTATTTAATTATTTCAATTTTTTTTCAAAAATAGTCAACTCAAGTCAACCGTGGTTAAATCTGGTCAACTTTTGGTGAAACTTGATCTTTGCGTATGTGAATATGAGCAAATGTGAGTATGAATTCCAACAACAATTTGATGCAAATTCTCATTCAACTTTTCAAAATGAAGAGATGAGGGTCTCTTAAATAGACTTTTTTGAAATTTATCAATGGTTGAGATCGATTTCAATTAGCGGTCAAGATTAAAGGTGAAGTTCAGTCATAAAGGGAGATTTCTAAATTAAAGCGAGTTATAATATTTAATTTGAGTAAAATAAGAAGTTAACTGATTCAATTTGAGCAGAGAAAGAAGTCAACTGATTTAACTCATTTTTTATCAATAGTGAACTCAAAATTTTTCTTTTTGAACTGAAGAGAGATTTTGTTGAGATATTTAATTTAATAAAATGAGATATGCTCTCATAATTACTTTTTCTATTTAATTAAATAAAATTTAATTAATTAGAGACACTTTTCTTATTTAATTAAATAACTTCATTTAATTAATTAGGAATGGATTCTCATTTAATTAAATAACATTGTTTAATTAATTATAAGTAAGTACTCCATTTAATTTAATAATTTTATTTAATTATTTCAAAATTATTTTCGAAACTAGTCAATTCAAGTCAACCGTGGTTAAATCTGGTCAACTTTTGGTCAAACTTGATCTTTGCATATGTGAATATGAGCAAATGTGAGTATGAATTCCAGCAACAATTCGATGCAAATTCTCATTCAACGTTTAAAAATGAAGAGATGAGGGTCTCTTAAATAGACTTTCTTGGAATTTATCAACGGTTGAGATCGATTTCAATCAGCAGTCGGGATTAAAGGTGAAGTTCAGTCATAAAATGAGATTTCCAAATTAAAAGGAGTTAACAGATTTAATTTGAGTAAAATAAGGAGTTAACTGATTCAATTTGAGTAGAGAAAGGAGTCAATTGATTTAACTCATTTTTGATCAATAGTGAACTGGAAATTTCCCTTTTTGAACTGAAGAGAGATTTTGTTGAGATATTTAATTTTATAAAATGAGATATGCTCTCATAATTACTTTTTCTATTTAATTGAATAATCTTTAATTAACTAGAGACACTTTTCTTATTTAATTAAATAACTTCATTTAATTAATTAGGAATGGCTTCTCATTTAATTAAATAACTTTGTTTAATTAATTAGAAGTAAGTACTCCGTTTCATTAAATAATTTCGTTTAATTATTTCAAAATTCTTTTCGAAACTAGTCAACTCAAGTCAACCGTGGTTAAATCTGGTCAACTTTTGGTCAAACTTGATCTATGCATATGTGAATATGAGCAAATGTGAGTATGAATTCCAGCAACAATTCGATGCAAATGCTCATTCAACCTTTCAAAATGAAGAGATGAGGGTCTCTTAAATAGACTTTTTTGGAATTCATCAACGGTTGAGATCGATTTCAATCAGCGGTCAGGATTAAAGGTGAAGTTCAGTCATAAAGGGAGATTTCAAAATTAAATGGAGTTAACAAATTTAATTTGAGAAAAATAAGGAGTTAACTGATTCAATTTGAGTAGACAAAGGAGTCAATTGATTTAGCTCATTTTTTATCAATAGTAAACTAAAAATTTCCATTTTTGAACTGAAGAGAGATTTTGTTGAGATATTTAATTTAATAAAATGAGATATGCTCTCATAATTACTTTTTCTATTTAATTAAATAATCTTTAATTAATTAGAGAAATTTTTCTTATTTAATTAAATAACTTCATTTAATTAATTAGGAATGGCTTCTCATTTAACTAAATAACATTGTTTAATTATTTAGAAGTAAGTACTCCATTTCATTAAATAATTTCGTTTAATTATTTTGAAAATCTTTTCGAAACTAGTCAACTCAAGTCAACCGTGGTTAAATCTGGTTACCTTTAAAAATGAAGAGATGAGAGTCTCTTAAATAGACTTTCTTGGAATTTATCAACGGTTGAGATCGATTTGAATCAGTGGTCAGGATTAAAAGTGAAGTTCAGTCATAAAAGGAGATTTCCAAATTAAAGAGAGTTAACAGATTTAATTTCAGTAACATAAGGAGTTAACTGATTCAATTTGAGTAGAGAAAAGAGTCAACTGATTTAACTCATTTTTTATCAATAGTGAACTGCAAATTTTCATTTTTGAACTGAACAGAGATTTTGTCGAGATATTTAATTTAATAAAATGAGATATGCTCTCATAATTATTTTTTCTATTTAATTAAATAATTTTTAATTAATTAGAGACACTTTTCTTATTTAATTAAATAACTTCATTTAATTAATTAGGAATGGCTTCTCATTTAACTAATAAATTTGTTTAATTAATTAGAAGTAAGTACTCCATTTGATTAAATAATTTTATTTAATTATTTCAAAAAAAAATTCGAAACTAGTCAACTCAAGTCAACCGTGGTTAAATCTGGTCATCTTTCGGTCAAACTTGATCTTTGCGTATGTGAATATGAGCAAATGTGAGTATGAATTCCAACAACAATTCGATGCAAATTCTCATTCAACCTTTCAAAATGAAGTGATGAGGGTCTCTTAAATAGACTTTCCTAGAATTTATCAACCGTTGAGATCGATTTCAATCAGCGGTTAAGATTAAAGGTGAAGTTTGGTCATAAAGGGAGATTTTCAAATTAAAGAGAGTTAACAGATTTAATTTGAGTAAAATAAGGAGTTAACTAATTCAATTTGAGTAGAGAAAGGAGTCAACAGATTTAACTCATTTTTGATCAATAGTGAACTGCAAATTTTGCTTTTTGACCTGAAGAGAGATTTTGTTGAGATATTTAATTTAATAGAATGAGATATGCTCTCATAATTACTTTTTCTATTTAACTAAATAATCTTTATTTAATTAGAGACACTTTTCTTATTTAATTAAATAACTTCATTTAATTAATTAGGAATGGCTTCTCATTTAATTAAATAAAGTTGTTTAATTAATTAGAAGTAATTACTCCATTTGATTAAATAATTTCGTTTAATTATTTCAAAATTCTTTTCGAAAATAGTCAACTCAAGACAACCGTGGTTAAATTTGGTCAACTTTTGGTCAAACTTGATCTTTGCGTATGTGAATATGAGCAAATGTGAGTATGAATTCTAGCAACAATTCGATGCAAATTCTCATTCAACCTTTCAAAATGAAGAGATGAGGGTCTCTTAAATAGACTTTCTTGGAATTTATTAAGGGTTGAGATCGATTTCAATTAGCGGTCAAGATTAAAGGTGAAGTTCAGTCATAAAGAGAGATTTCCAAATTAAAAGGAGTTAACAGATTTAATTTGAGCAAAATAAGGAGTTAACTGATTCAATTTAAGTAGAGAAAAGAGTCAACTAATTTAAATCATTTTTGATCAATAGTGAATTGAAAATTTCTCTTTTTGAACTGAAGAGAGATTTTTTTGATATATTTAATTTAATAAAATGAGATATACTCTCATAATTACTTTTTCTATTTAATTAAATAACCTTGAATTAATTAGAAACACTTTGTTTATTTAATTAAATAACTTCATTTAATTAATTAGGAATGGCTTCTCATTTAATTAAATAACTTTGTTTAATTAATTAGAAGTAAGTACTCCATTTAATTAAATAATTTCGTTTAATTATTTCAAAATTCTTTTCGAAACTAGTCAACTCATGTCAATCTTGGTTAAATCTGGTCAACTTTTGGTCAAACTTTATCTTTGTGTATGTGAATATGAGCAAATGTGAGTATGAATTCTAACAACAATTCGATGCAAATTCTCATTCAACCTTTAAAAATGAAGAGATGAGGGTCTCTTAAATATACTTTCCTTGAATTCATCAACGGTTGAGATGGATTTTAATCAGCGGTCAGAATTAAAGGTGAAGTTTAGTCATAAAGTGAGATTTTCAAATTAAAAAGAGTTAACATATTTAATTTGAGTAAAATAAGGAGTTAACTGATTCAATTTGAGTAGAGAAAGGAGTCAACTGATTTAACTCATTTTTTATCAATAGTGAACTAAAAATTTCACTTTTTGAACTGAATAGAGATTTTGTTGAGATATTTAATTTAATAAAATGAGATATGCTCTCATAATTACTTTTTCTATTTAATTAAATAATCTTTAATTAATTAGAGACACATTTCTTATTTAATTAAATAACTTCATTTAATTAATTAGGAATGGCTTCTCATTTAATTAAATAACTTTTTTTAATTAATTAGAAGTACTCCATTTTATTAAATAATTCCGTTTAATTATTTTGAAATTCTTTTCGAAACTAGTCAACCGTGGTTAAATCTGGTCAACTTTTGGTCAAACTTGATCTTTGCGTATGTGAATATGAGCAAATGTGAGTATGAATTCTAGCAACAATTCGATGCAAATTCTCATTCAACCTGTAGTGCCCCGTCAAGGGATCCAAAGAATTTTACTTAATTTGCTAAACAATTTTTTTTTAAAAATGGAAGATAAAACCATTCATAACATTTGCAGAAGCAATAGCAATAATTCAAATGAAATTAAACATAACATATGTACATAACATGCTACATTATTTAAAGATCCCTTAACGTTGTATTACATCTAAATTAACTATTCATTTAACACCCCATTCTTATGAAATAACAATGATACATCCAATGTACTTAAACAATATACAAGTGTTCTTTTGTAATTATATTTTAGTTTAGCTCAATCATCCACTATACATATCACAGGGTATGAAAATCTTAAAAAAATAAACATCCAAGTAAATAAAGTACATCATCACCATCTAATATTAATCCATAATGCAATAACATAAATGAAACCATATATCATACATGATACATCATCACAAAAGATATAAACATCCATCACAAAAGATAACTTTATATCACAAACATAAATAACTAAGTGCATGGTTCCTCCCAACCGTAAATAGCATCATTAGAATATCGTGGATCCTAGCCATCCCTCTGTGCATAACATTCCAAAGCACAAAAGAGATCATCAGTATTAACACAGTACGAATGTCACTCTTAAAACATCCTACTAACATGTAAAGTAAAGCATAATAAATCATCAACTAACATATGCAAAGTAAAGCAAATCATCAATATAAGAAACATACCAGTAAATACATCCATCATAAGGTATATTATCTATCATAATGTTCCAAAAACATAATGAAGAATAAATACCAACCAAGGATACTCCAGCCACGGTGTCTCGGACGGATCTCAAATGATAAGAGTGAAAATACACTACCACTCGACCGCGTGGAACCTAAGTGGTCCACTCCCACCGTGCTGAGGAGATAATCTTAAGTCCCAAACAGGATATCAATTCACGAAGCACAAATCTCTATAAGTCCAGGAATCTTAAAAGTATACTAACTCAAAAGTTCCATCAGACAAAATCGACATCTAATTTTCAGAGGCACACAAAGACATGTAGGAAACCTACTCTGCAAGCAAGAAAGTGTCATCGCAATTATCACGTACAAGTTACCCTAGCAGTTAGCTAAACTCCACGGGTTCATACTGATCTCATGCGGCCACTAGTATTCTCTCATACTGACGAGGCATACTATGAAATGTACGGTCGCAACAATGCGTTCTCACTACTCCCATCCTAGCCCTTACAAGCGCTCAAGGCATGGGCGAGAACAAAAACAATTATCTTTTTAGGTTTATTTAATCTCCATTTAGTGTGTAAATGTTATCACTTATTAACCAAACTTACAATGAGTTACCCTGGCAGCCACTTAGGGCCCCGGCCCCCATTGTAAGCCACTTTTCGACACTACAAGTAGATTACCTACCCTAAGCTCATAGAATCATAAATCACCACAGGCCTGTACAAGCGACTGTAAAGAAAATCTAAAAGATAATCCATAAAAAGAATCATCAAATATCCATGATAAAAGCATCAAATAACCACAATAAGAATCATCAAATCTCCAAGATAAGAATCATCAAATCTCCATGACCCACAATAGTTCTCTATTGGCAACTGAAGGCGTTACTGATAATCATAAGTATCCATTGGTTCGTAATAATCAAAATATATCTCAAAATAAATCACAATATCCATTGGTTCTCAATAAGCAACCAAGAATATCTCAAAATCATACTGATCGAAGACTCCAAAATGGTTGAGTCAAACATGTCACAACATGACATCATCAAGAAATAAATCTACATTCCAGTCTCATCATGGTGACTAGAAAATAAACCAAAGATAACTGATCGATGACTCAAAAATGATTAGTTCAAATGTTTCATACAAATACATCTCAGCTTCACACATGAAGACTGATGAACAATAATAATCAGCAAACATTTCATAGAGCATACGATCACATTACCATGATTGAGCTTATAAAGATCGAGACTAAATAAAAACAATATGCCATCACATCTCATAACCCCAGAGCCTCTGGTAACAACCTAGGACTGATCAACACTAGTTAACCCAAAACTCAAAACAAGAAGCATATAGAATACACGATACAAACATATGTTTTGATTTACTAAATTCACATAGTTGAATCAAGTGTAGAGGTTTCCAATTTTCTGTTTGCAAGTATATTTTTAAGTGTCTAAGTTTAATCATTTGACCTACAAGTCAACCCAATTGTTCCCCGATAGCATTATCCTTCCATTATTAAGAATTACATTCTAAGAATAACTTAAGGATAAATATTTAATCATTAAATCATTTGCTTTATTCGCTAAGATCCATAGTACTAATTGATCAACTTTTCTTTAATGTTACTTCTACATTTCAACATAATCAAATGATCATTATTCATTTATAAAAGAACCAATTATCAATCTTCGAATAAGAAGAAGATAACTTTATTTATCTCAACCCATTAACATAGGTACATGATTTCATGACTTTTGTCATTTAATAGTTTTCAATTCAATATTACTACGTCTCACCATTAAAACATCTAAGGTTATTATTCAAGTCATGAGAATAAGACCTATCAACTTTGATATCAATATTTTACAACTTAATTAAAAAAATCATATCAATTAAATCTTTATTTCATAACATAATTATTGATTAAATCCAATTAACTTTAGTTAATTGATTTAATTAATAATTTCACAACTAAACTATCAACCCAATGAATATTAGTTGACTAATAACTAAAAGTCAACCATACACAAATGTTCATATTCATAGTTCAATAATAATAATTTACTAATATTTAATGACAAACTATATTGAAAATCTTATTAATAAATCTATAATGATCACATTCGTCATGTTCCCATTTTTATTTTAATAATAAGAAGTTATAATAAATCTCCAATACCAAGTATTATTATCTCAAATAATTTTTTCCTATGTACGTTGATTCAATTAATTAATACTCTTCCAAATTATTAACCAATTCAATTTGATTAATATCTTTTACAATACTTCAATCATTAACTAATCTCCTCTAGATTAACTCTAATCAAATTTGTTGATATCTATTTAAACCATTATTTATTAATAGTTTGCTAATCTTTACAAACATTAATAAATAATAAACTCCTCAAACTATACATACTCGATCTATAGAATCCTTTCATAAACTCATTAGTTAATATTTGGCTAACTCTTAACTCCATTAAAGTATTCAAACGTATTAACCAATAATATAATAATTCAATCTTAATCCAATATCATTTAGAGTTTCTAAATTTAAATCAACATAATATAAATTATCATCTTACAATTATTTAATCAATATTAAAATCAACCATTAGACTCTATTTTCTAATTGTTATAATAATATTTTGTCTATATAAAAGTTGTTTGAAAAAGATCCCTATCACAAATCAATAAGACTCATTGTAGATTTTAACATGAATAATCTTCAAATTCTTAACATTATCATCTTCATTAAACAATTCTAAAATTGTTTAATATATATTAAATAGTATTCAATATATATTATAAAAATTTCACTATATTAAAACCTCTTTTCTTTTAATTTTTTCTCATCTATTTACTTAGATTGACTAGTAATTAATTACACTTCTTCTACTATTAACTAATCTTAATTAAATTTGATTTAATTAAATTATATAATAAATCATATAAAACTAATGCATATTAATAAGATTCTAATAAGGAAAGATTACAATAATATCTTAATTCATTTCATGCTTTGATATATTATTTTTGTGAAGTTTAAGGATAAAGAACTCTTGGTTATGAGAAATGAAGAAATATTTGTTCTTGAATAAAACAGTCTCAGTATGACGGCCATATCTCCTTAATGAACCATTGGATCGGGCTGAAATTTAAATATGTTGGAGAGGGCCAAGTTGCGCCAATTTTAACTAGAGCAATCGAATAAATTTGATCTCGATAAAAAGTTATGAATGACTGAGTTCGGGTCTATCCAAGGGGCAGCGACAGGTCAATCTGTGATGAATTAAGAATTTTTTCTTAAAATGTAATTGTTCTCTAAATTTATCCATAAAAGGGTTTGTTCATATGTATCTAAAAACATAATTGATAGAAAGATTACATCTAATCATTCGAATTTTTACCATAAATTTTTTATTTTAATTCCAAATCTTGTCTTTCTAATTTAATATAAATTCGAACCCAAATCCGATTAAAATCTAGTTTCTTTCTCATTTGGAACTAGAGTTTTTTTTTTCTATTGTTTTCTTTTCATCCAAATAAAATATCTAGATTCCAATTTCAAATAGTAGATTCAATCATAGAGAGTATTCAGCCACATAAAACAGATATGATGAAGACAGGAAGAGAAAGAGTGCAAAGGAAATATGAGAATATCACGAGTGCACCTAGACACTGATGCTAATTTGTCATGTCTCAGAAGTCCATAAAATATCTCTTCCTTCTCCATCATTCGCAATTCTTCCAAGAATCCAAGCCGATCGAATCCTCTAAGTGATTAGAAGTGCTAGAAGAAGCATAGAAACAAGTAGAAAATATATGAGCATATGAATCTTCTCCCATGCATGTAAGCTTGAAGCTTCTATGAATACTTGAATATAAAGAGCTCTCAAGAAACTTTTGGAATGCTTCTTGAAATCGCTGAAAGGTGTCACCAACTAAGCATTGATCTTTTTCAATTCTTTTTGATGAGTCATAGAATTGTAGACACCTTGTGCTTAATTGATGCACTAACCCCCATGTTATTGACACATGTTAATTCCCATGCAAGCTTATAACTCCAATTTACTTTACTCTTTTCAATTTAATTTATTTATTTATTAAGTCTCATGCACTAACTTTAATATCTCCACTGTTCAATCTTAATATATTTATATTTTAATCATATGAAATTTAGAATCTTTAAATAATTTAAAATATATTTTTCACTTTTAAATTTCATTTTCCAAAATTTTATTGCTAAAATATTTATTAGCTTTAATAATAATATTATGCAGTCATTTATTTAAAAATAAACTCCAAATATATTATTATTAAAATACATTCCAAATTTAAACTTCAAACTTTTATTCTCAAATTTAATTATTTTATTTAATTAATTTTCTAATTAATTAAATAAAATAAATATTAAAATATCATATTAATTTTTTTTCATTTAAATAAACTATTAATTAAATCTTTTAATTAGGCTTAATTAATAGAAAATACACCAAAGACTCACAAGGTAAAAATATGAAAACTCATCATAGCCAAAATACATACAAAATCAAACCAAGGGTTTAAATTACGAATTACGTCATCTGACGCATTCGGAGGGTACTCAACTCAGATACTTGTCCTAATTTTTTAATTAGGACAAATGGCTTAAAAGGTTAGAATTTGGACTTGAGAATTTATCTCTCCTCTCTTATCATTGAGATCGTGTGATAGGGTATGCTCATCTTGGCAATTCAGGGAAGTCGATACCTCGTACCTGCAATCTGCATAAAAATCATGCATATACAAACACAATATATACTAAACTAAACAAACAATGGTAGGAAGTGGTGCATCGTGTAGATCCCGACTAGCAGGTGACTACGACTCCCTTCCTTAACCACATCAGACACGCCATACAAAATCAAACATACAAAGCAAACAGACACACCATACACATGCAAGTATGAGGTAAGTATCCATAAGAAAACACATATGATAATAAATCATCTTACTAATCATCATTAATAACTACAAACACTGAAAATAACTATCATACATACATGAAATGTAGAGTCTAAGTAATCTCATCACATATCAACTGAATTTATAGCACAATATCTGATAATCTCATAATAATGTTACTAACCATCAACATGAAACTAGCTCTAAAAGAGTTCAGCAATGATAAAAAAAATGTGAACCAGGGGCAAGCACTACATCCACCCCTCTTGGGATTAGGGTTACTCTTGGAAGCCTACAAGAATGAAAAGCTAAGATACTTACTATACGGGTCCCATTGAACCCTTTTCCTCCTGTAGGGAAACATGATACCACTGAGAATTTTACAACACACTTAGAGCAATATGATTCTGGTTTAATAGTAAACCAAAAACTATATCGATCCAACATCATTCTTTTAACAACTATTGAAATATATCTCTTAATACATTCTAAACAAGAGCAACTTAATGCTTGCAAAGATAAACAAAGGTATACTACCTTAAAACTTAGATAAAAGATACATGTTTTGCAACTAGAATAAGTTTCAATTTTTAGTTTTGCCTTCGTTTAGATTTTCAGTAAAATTTTCAATTTTGAAAGCTAAGTGTTGAAGTATGAAAAATATGCAAGTAACAGTTTTAAGTTTTGTTTTAGTTCACTTAGTTTCAAGTTTTCACATGATAGTTTTAAGTTTTCATTTTATTCAACTAGTTAATAACTAGTAGCATTCCAATATACCCAGAGCTTCCAATGTTGAAACTCGGGCTCTGATACCAAATGTAATGCCTCGCCAAGGGATCCAAATTTTTTTACTAAGTTTGCCAAACAATTTTTTTTAAATATGAAAGATAAAATCATTCATAACATTTGCAGAAGCAATAGCAACAATTCAAATGAAATTAAACATAACATATATACATAACAGGCTACATTCTTTAAAGATCCCTTAACGTTGTATCACATCTAAATTAACTATTCATCTAACACCTCATCCTTATGAAATAACAATGATACATCCAATGCACTTAAACAATATACAAGTGTCCTTTTGTAATTATATTTTAGTTTAGCTCAATCATCCACTGTACATATCACAGGGTATGAAAAGCTTAAAAGAATAAACATCCAAATAAATAAAGTACATCATCATCATCATCTAATATTAATCTATGATGCAATAACATAAATGAAATCATATATCATACATGATACATCATCACAAAAGATATAAACATTCATCACAAAAGACAACCATATATCACAAATATAAATAACTAAGTGCACGGCTCCTCCTAACCGTAAATAGCATTATTAGACCATCGTGGATCTTAGTCATCCCTCCGTGCGTAACATTTCAAAGCACAAAAGAGATCATCGGTATTAACATAGTAAGAATGTCACTCTTAAAACATCCTACTAACATGCAAAGTAAAGCATAATAAATCATTAACTAACATATGCAAAGTAAACCAAATCATCAATATAAAAAACATACCAGTAAATACATCCATCATAAGGTATGTTATCTATCATAATTCTCCAAGAACATAATGAAGAATAAATACCAACCAAGGATACTCCAGCCACGGTGTCTTGGACGGATATCAAATGATAAGAGTGAAAATACACTACCACCTGATCGCGTGGAACCTAAGTGGTCCACTCCCACCGTGTTGAGGAGATAATCTCAATTCTCAAACAGGATATCAATTCACGAAGCACAAACCTCTATAAGTCTAGGAATCTTAAAAGTATACTAACTCAAAAGTTTCATCACACAAAACTGACATCTAATTCTCAGAGGCACACAAAGACATGTAGAAAACCTACTCTGCAAGCGGAAAAGTGTCATTGCAATTATCACGTATAAGTTACCTTGGCAGTTAGCTAAACTCCACGGATCCATACTGATCTCATGCGGCCACTAGTATCCTCTCATATTGACGAGACATACTACGAAATGCATTGTCGCAACCATGCGTTCTCACTACTCCCATCCTAGCCTGTACAAGCGCTCAAGGCATGAATGAGAACCAAAACAATTATCTTTTTAGGTTCATTTAATCTCCATTTAGTGTGTAAATGTTATCACTTATTAACCAAACTTACAATGAGTTACCCTGGCAGCCACTTAGGGCCCCGACCCCCATTGCAAGCCACTTTCTGACAGTATTATCCTTCCATTATTAAGAATTACATTCTACGAATAACTTAAGGATAAATATTTACTCATTAAATCATTTGCTTTATTCGCTAAGATCCATAATACTAATTGATCAACTCTTCCTTAATGTTACTTCTACATTTCAACATAATCAAAAGATCATTATTCATTTATAAAATAACCAATTATCAATCTTCGAATAAGAAGAAGATAACTTTATTTATCTCAATCTATTAACATAGGTACATGATTCCATGACTTTTGTCATTTAATAGTTTTCAATTCAATATTACTACGTCTCACTATTAAAATATCTAAGGTTATTATTCAAGTCATGAGAATAAGGCCTATCAACTTTGATATCAATATTTTACAACCTCGTTAAAAGAATCATATCAATTAAATCTTTATTACATAACATAATTATTGATTAAATCCAATTAACTTTAGTTAATTGATTTAATTAATAATTTCACAACCAAACCATCAACCCAATGAATATTAGTTGACTAATAACTAAAAGTCAACCATACACAAATGTTCATATTCATTGTTCAATAATAATAATTTACTAATATTTAATGACAAACTATATTGGAAATCTTATTAATAAATCTATAATGACCACATTCATCATGTTCTCATTTTTATTTTAATAATAACAAGTTATAATAAATCTCCAATACCAAGTATTATTATCTCAAATAAATTTTTCCTATGTACGTTGATTCAATTAATTAATACTCTTTCAAATTATTAACCAATTCAATTTGATTAATATCTTTTACATTACTTCAATCATTAACTAATCTCCTCTAGATTAACTCTAATCAAATTTGTTGATATCTATTTAAACTATTATTTATTAATAGTTTGCTAGTCCTTACAAACATTAATAAATAATAAACTCCTCAAACTATACATATTCGATCTATAGAATCCTTTCATAAACTCATTAGTTAATATTTGTCTAACTCTTAACTTCATTAAGGTATTCAAACGTATTAATCAATAACATAATAATTCAGTCTTAATCCAATATCATTCAAAGTTTCTAAATTTAAATCAACATAATATAAATTATCATCTTACAGTTATTTAATCAATATTAAAATCAACCATTAGACTTCATTTTCTAATTGTTCTAATAATATTTTGTCTATATAAAAGTTGTTTGAAAAATATCCCTATCACAAACCAATAAGACTCATTGTAGATTTTAACATGAATAATCTCCAAATTTTTAACATTATCATCTTCATTAAACAATTCTAAAATTGTTTAATATATATTAAATAGTATTCAATATACATTATAAAAATTTTACTATATAAAAATTTCTTTTCTTTTAATTTTCTCTCATCCATTTACTTAGATTAACTAGTAATTAATTACACTTCTTCTACTATTAACTAATCTTAATTAAATTTGATTTAATTAGATTAGATAATAAATCATATAAAACTAATGCATATTAATAAGATTCTAATAAAGAAAGATTACAATAATATCTTAATTCATTCCATGCTTTGATATATTATTTTTGTAAAGTTTAAAGATAAAGAACTCTTGGTTATGAGAAATGGAGAAATATCTGTTCTTGAAAAAAATAGTTCCATTATGACGGCCATATCTCCCTAATGAACTGTTGGATCGGGCTGAAATTTAAATATGTTGGAGAGGGCCAAATTGCGCAAATTCTGACTTGAGCGATCGAATAAATTCGATCCCGATAAAAAGTTATGAATAACTAAGTTGGGGTCTATCCAAATGACAACGACAGGTCAATCTGTGATGAATTAAGAATTTCCTCTTAAAATGTAATTGTTCTCTAAATTTACCCATAAAAGGGTTTGTTCATATGCATCTAAAAATATAATTGATAGAAAGATTATATCTAATCATTCAAATTTTCACCATAAAATTTTTATTTTAATTCCAAATCTTATCTTTCTAATTTAATATAAATTCAAACCTAAACTCGATTAAAATCTAATTTCTTTCTCATTTGTAACTAGAGTTTTTTTTTCTATTATTTTTTCTCATCCAAATAAAATATCTAGATTCCAATTTCAAATAGTAGATTCAATCACAGAGAATATTCAGCCACATAAAACAGATATGATGAACACAGGAAGAGAAAGAGTGCAAAGGAAATATGAGAATATCATGAGTGCACCTAGCCACTGATGCCAATTTGTCATGCCTCAGAAGTCCATAGAAAATTCCTTCCTTCTCCATCATTCGCAATTCTTTCAAGAATCCAAGCCGATCGAATCCTCCAAGTGATTAGAAGTGCTAGAAGGAGCATAGAAGCAAGTAGAAAATATATGAGCATATGAATCTTCTCCCATGCATGGAAGCTTGAAGCTTCTATGAATGCCTGAATATAAAGAGCTCTCAAGAAACTTTTGGAATGCTTCTTGAAACCGCTGAAAGGTGTCACCAACTAAGCATGGGTTTTTTCCAATTCTTTTTGATGAGTCATAGAATTGTAAACACCTTGTGCTTAATTGATACACTAACCCTCATGTTGTTGACACATGTTAATTCTCATGCAAGCTTATAACTCCAATTTACTTTACTCTTTTCAATTTAATTTATTTAATTATTAAGTCTCATGCACTAACTTTAATATCTCCACTTTTCAATCTTAATATATTTATATTTTAATCATATAAAATTTAGAATCTTTTAATAATTTAAAATATATTTTTCACTTCTAAATTTCATTTTCCAAAACTTTATTGTTAAAATATTTATTAGCTTTAATAATAATATTATTTAGTCATTTATTTAAAAATAAACTCCAAATATATTATTATTAAAATACATTCCAAATTTAAACTTTTAACTTTTATTCTCAAATTTAATTATTTTATTTAATTAATTTTCTAATTAATTAAATAAAATAAATATTAAAATATCATATTAATTTTTTTTCATTTAATTAAACCATTAATTAAATCTTTTAACTAGGTTTAATTAATAGAAAATACACCAAAGACTCACAAGGTAAAAATATGAAAACTCATCATAGCCAAAATACATACAAAATCAAACCAAAGGTTTAAATTACGAATTACATCATTTGACACATTCAGAGGATACTCAACTCAGATACTTGTCCTAATTTTTCAATTAGGACAAATGGTTTAAAAGGTTGAGATTTGGATTAGAATAAATACCAACCAATGATACTCCAGCCACGACGTCTCGGACGGATCTCAAATGATAAGAGTGAAAATACACTACCACCTGACCGCGTGGAACCTAAGTGGTCCACTCCCACCATGCTGAGGAGATAATCTGAAGTCCTAAACAGGATATCAATTCACGAAGCACAAATCTCTATAAGTCCAGGAATCCTAAAATTATACTAACTCAAAAGTTCCATCACACAAAACCGACATCTAATTCCCAGAGGCACAAAAAGACATGTAGAAAATCTACTCTGCAAGCAGGAAAGTGTCATCGCAATTATCACGTACAAGTTACCCTGACAGTTAGCTAAACTCCATGGGTCCATACTGATCTCATTAGGCCACTAGTATCCTCTCATACTGACGAGGCATGTTACGGAATGCACGGTCGCAACCACGCGTTCTCACTACTGCCATCCTAGCCTATACAAGCACTCAAGGCATGGGCGAGAACCAAAACAATTATCTTTTTAGGTTCATTTAATTCTCATTTAGTGTGTAAATATTATCACTTATTAACCAAACTTACAATGAGTTACCTTGGTAGCCACTTAGGGCCCCGGCCCCCATTGCAAGCCACTTTCCGACACTAAAAGTAAATTACCTACCCTAAGCTCAAAATGAAGAGATGAGGGTCTCTTAAATAGACTTTCTTGGAATTTATCAACGGTTGAGATCGATTTCAATCAAGGGTCAGGATTAAAGGTGAAGTTCAGTCATAAAGGGGGATTTTCAAATTAAAGGGAGTTAACAGATTTAATTTGAGTAAAATAAGGAGTTAATTGATTTAATTTTAGTAGAAAAAAGAGTTAACTGATTTAACTCATTTTTTATCAATAGTGAATTGAAAATTTCTCTTTTTGAACTGAAAAGAGATTTTGTTGAGATATTTAATTTAATCAAATGAAATATGCTCTCATAATTACTTTTTCTATTTAATTAAATAATCTTTAATTAATTAGAGACACTTTTTTTATTTAATTAAATAACTTCATTTAATTAATTAGGAATGACTTCTCATTTAATTAAATAACTTTGTTTAATTAATTATAAGTAAGTACTCTATTTAATTAAATAATTTTGTTTAATTATTTCAAAATACTTTTCGAAACTAGTCAACTCAAGTCAACCGTAGTTCAAATCTGGTCAACTTTTTGTCAACCTTGATCTTTGCGTATGTGAATATGGGCAAATGTGAGTATGAATTTCAACAACAATTCAATGCAAATTATCATTCAACCTTTCAAAATAAAGAGATGAGGGTCTCGTAAATAGACTTTCCTGAAATTCATCAACGGTTGAGATCGATTTCAATCAACGATCAAGATTAAAAGTGAAGTTCAATCATAAATGGAGTTTTCCAAATTAAATAGAGTTAACAAATTTAATTTGAGTAAAATAAGGAGTTAACTGATTCAATTTGAGTAGAAAAAGTAGTTAACTCATTAAACTCATTTTTGATCAATAGTGAACTAAAAATTTCTCTTTTTGAACTGAAGAGAGATTTTGTTGAGACATTTAATTTAATAAAATGACATATGCTCTCATAATTACTTTTTCTATTTAATTAAATAATCTTTAATCAATTAAAGACACTTTTCTTATATAATTAAATAAATTCATTTAATTAATTAGGAATGACTTCTTATTTAATTAAATAAGTTTGTTTAATTAATTAAAAGTAAGTACTCCATTTAATTAACTAATTTCGTTTAATTATTTCAAAATTCTTTTCAAAATTAGTCAACTCAAGTCAATTGTAGTTAAATCTGGTCAACTTTTGGTCAAACTTGATCTTTGCGTATGTGAATATGAGCAAATGTGAGTATGAATTCCAGTAACAATTCGATGCAAATTATCATTCCACATTTCAAAATGAAGAGATAAGGTTATTTTAAATAGACTTTCTTCGAATTCATCAACGGTTGAGATCGATTTCAATCAACGGTCAGGATTAAAGGTGAAGTTCAATCATAAAGAGAGATTTCCAAATTAAAAGGAGTTAACAGATTTAGTTTGAGTAAAATAAGGAATTAACTGATTCAATTTGAGTAGAAAAAAGAATTAACTCATTTAACTCATTTTTCATCAATAGTGAACTGAAAATTTCTTTTTTTGAACTGAAGAGAGATTTTGTTGAGATATTTAATTTAACAAAATGAGATATGCTCTCATAATTACTTTTTCTATTCAATTAAATAATCTTTAATTAATTAGAAAAACTTTTCTTATTTAATTAAATAACTTCATTTCATTAATTAGGAATGGCTTCTTATTTAATTAAATAACTTTGTTTAATTAATTAGAAGTAAATATTCTATTTAATTAAATAATTTCGTTTAATTATTTCAAAATACTTTTCGAACCTAGTCAACTCAAGTCAACCGTTGTTAAATCTGGTCAACTTTTGGTCCAACATAATTTTTGCGAATTTGAGTATGAATTTCAGCAACAACTCGATACAAATTCTCATTCAACCCTTCAAAATGAAGAGATGAGGGTCTCTTAAATAGACTTTCATAGAATTCATCAACGATTGAGATCGATTTCAATCAACAGTCAGGATTAAATGTGAAGTTCAGTTATAAAGAGAGATTTCCAAATTAAAAGGACTTAACAGATTTAATTTGAGTAAAATAAGGAGTTAACTGATTCAATTTGAGTAGAAAAAGGAGTTAATTGATTTAACTCATTTTTTATCAATAGTGAACTGAAAATTTCTCTTTTTGAACTGAAGAGAGATTTTGTTCAGATATTTAATTTAATAAAATGATATATGCTCTCATAATTACTTTTTCTATTTAATTAAATAATCTTTAATTAATTAGAGACACTTTTCTTATTTAATTAAATAACTTCATATAATTAATTAAGAATGGCTTCTCATTTAATTAAATAACTTTGTTTAATTAATTAAAAGTAAGTACTACATTTAATTAAATAATTTCGTTTAATTATTTCAAATTTTTTTCGAAACTAGTCAACTCAAGTCAACCGTGGTTCAAATCTGGTCAACTTTTGGTCAAACTTGAACTTTGCATATGTGAATATGAGCAAATGTGAGTATGAATTTCAGCAACAATTTGATGCAAAATCTCATTCAACCTTTCAAAATGAAGAGATGAGGGTCTATTAAATAGACTTTCCTGGAATTCATCAACGGTTGAGATCGATTTCAATCAACGATCAGGATTAAAGGTGAAGTTTAGTCATAAATGAAGATTTTCAAATTAAAGGGAGTTAACAGATTTAATTTGAGTAAAATAAAGAATTAACTGATTCAATTTGAGTAGAAAAAAGAGTTAACTCATTTAACTCATTTTTGATCAATTGTGAACTGAAAATTTTCTTTTTTGAACTGAAGAGAGATTTTGTTAAGATATTTAATTTAATAAAATGAGATATCCTCTCACAATTACTTTTTCTATTTAATTAAATAATTTTTAATTAATTATAGACAATTTTCTTATTTAATTAAATAACTTCATTTAATTAATTAGGAATGGTTTTTTATTTAATTAAATAACATTGTTTAATTAATTAGAAGTAAGTACTCCATTTAATTAAATAATTAAGTTTAATTATTTAAAATTTTTTTTCGAAACTAGTCAACTCAAGTCAGCCGTGGTTAAATCTTATCAACTTTTGGTCAAACTTGATCTTTGCGTATGTGAATATGAGCAAATGTGAGTATGAATTCCAACAACAATTCAATGTAAATTCTCATTCAACCTTTCAAACTGAAGAGATGAGGGTCTCTTAAATAGACTTTTCTAAAATTTATTAACAGTTGATATCGATTTCAATCAACGGTCAGGATTAAAGGTGAAGTTCACTAATAGATGGAGATTTTCAAATTAAAAAGAGTTAATAGATTTAATTTCAGTAAAATAAAGAGTTAACTGATTCTATTTGAGTAAAAAAAGGAGTTAACTGATTTAACTCATTTTTTATCAATAGTGAACTGAAAATTTTCCTTTTTGAACTGAAGAGTGATTTTGTTGAGATATTTAATTTAATAAAATGAGATATGCTCTCATAATTACTTTTCCTATTTAATTAAATAATCTTTAATCAATTAGAGACACTTTTTTTATTTAATAAAATAACTTCATTTAATTAATTAGGAATGTCTTCTGATTTAATTAAATAACTTTGTTCAATTAATTATAAGTAAGTACTCCATTTAATTAAATAATTTCATTTAATTATTTATAAATTCTTTTCGAAACTAGTCAACCGTGGTTAAATCTGGTCAACTTTTGGTCAAAATGATCTTTGCGTATGTGAATATGAGCAAATGTGAGTATGAATTCCAGCAACAATTCGATGCAAATTCTCATTCAACATTTCAAAATGAAAAGATGAGGGTCTCTTAAATAGACTTTCCTGGAATTCATCAATGGTTAAGATCGATTTCAATCAACGGTTACGATTAAAGGTGAAGTTCAGTCATAAAGGGAGATTTTCAAATTAAAGGGAGTTAACAGATTTAATTTGAGTAAAATAAGGAGTTAACTGATTCAATTTGAGTAGAAAAAGGAGTTAACTCATTGAACTCTTTTTTAATTAATAGTGAATTGAAAATTTTCCTTTTTGAACTCAAGAGAGATTTCGTTGAGATATTTAATTTAATAAAATGAGATATGCTCTCATTATTACTTTTTCTATTTAATTAAATAATCTTTAATTAATTAGAAAGACGTTTCTTATTTAATTAAATAACTTCATTTAATTAATTAGGAATGGCTTCTCATTTAATTAAATAATTTTGTTTAATTAATTAGAAGTAAGTACTCTATTTAATTAAATAATTTCGTTTAATTATTTCAAATTTTTTTTTGAAACTAGTCAACTCAAGTCAGCCGTGGTTAAATTTGGTCAACTTTAGGTCAACCTTGATCTTTGCGCATGTGAATATGAACAAATGTGAGTATGAATTCTAGCAACAATTCGATGCAAATTTTCATTCAACCTTTCAAAATGAAGAGATGAGGGTCTCTTAAATAGACTTTCCTGAATTCATCAACGGTTGAGATCGATTTCAATCAACGGTCAGGATTAAAAGTGAAGTTCAGTCATAAAGGGAGATTTCGAAATTAAAAGGAGTTAACAGATTTAATTTGAGTAAAATAAGGTGCTACCTGATTCAATTTGAGTAAAAAAAAGAGTTAACTGATTTAACTCATTTTTTATCAATAGTGAATTGGAAATTTCCCTTTTCGAATTGAAGAGAGATTTTGTTTAGATATTTAATTTAATAAAATGAGATATGCTCTCATAATTACTTTTTCTATTTTATTAAATAATCTTTAATTAACTAGAGACACTTTTCTTATTTAATTAAATAACTTCATTTAATTGATTAGAAATGACTTCTCATTTAATTAAATAACTTTGTTTAATTAATTAGAAGTAAGTACTCCATTTAATTAAATGATTTTGTTTAATTATTTTAAAATCTTTTTTAAAACTAGTCAACTCAAGTCAACCATGGTTAAATCTGGTCAATTTTTGGTCAAACTTGATCTTTGCGTATGTGAATACGAGCAAATGTGAGTATGAATTTCGGCAACAATTCGATGCAAATTCTCATTCAACCATTTAAAATGAAGATATGAGGGTCTCTTAA
Organism: Cupressus sempervirens; assembly: GCA_028749045.1. Lineage (NCBI taxonomy): Eukaryota > Viridiplantae > Streptophyta > Pinopsida > Cupressales > Cupressaceae > Cupressus > Cupressus sempervirens. The sequence continues at coordinate 139,529,162 of CM053784.1, read as the reverse complement.
ATAGAATTTTTTGGAATTCATCAAAGGTTGAGATCGATTTCATTCAACGGTCAACATTAAAGGTGAAGTTTAGTCATAAAGGGATATTTCCAAATTAAAGGGAGTTAAATAAGGAGTTAACTGATTCAATTTGAGTAGAAAAAGAAGTTAACTGATTTAACTCATTTTTTATCAATAGTGAACTGAAAATTTCTCTTTTTGAACTGAATAGAGATTTTCTTGAGATATTTAATTTAATAAAATGAGATATGCTCTCATAAGTATTTTTTCTATTTAATTAAATAATCTTCGATTAATTATAGACACTTTTCGTATTTAATTAAATAACTTCATTTAATTAATTAGGAATGGCTTCTTATTTAATTAAATAACTTTGTTTAATTAATTAGAAATAAGTACTCCATTTAATTAAATAATTTCGTTGAATTATTTTTTAAAAAAATTTGAAACTAGTCAACTCAAGTCAACCATGGTTAAATTTGGTCAACTTTTGGTCAAATTTGATCTTTGCGTATGTGAATATGAGAAAATGTGAGTATGAATTCCATTAACAATTCGATGCAAATTCTCATTCAACTTTTCAAAATGAAGAGATGAGGGTGTCTTAAATAGACTTTTCTGAAATTCATCAACGGTTGAGATCAATTTCAGTCAACGATCAAGATTAAAGGTGAAGTTCAGTCATAAAGGGAGATTTCCAAATTAAAGGAGTTAACAGATTTAAATTGAGTAAAATAAGGAGTTAGCTGATTCAATTTGAGTAGAAAAAGGAGTTAACTAATTTAACTCATTTTTTATCGATAGTGAACTGAAATTTTCCTTTTTAAACTGAAAAGAGATTTTGTTGAGATATTTAATTTAATAAAATGAGCTATGCTCTCATAATTACTTTTTCTATTTAATTAAATAATTTTTAATTAATTAGAGACAATTTTTTTATTTAATTAAATAACTTCATTTAATTAATTAGGAATGGCTTCTCATTTAATTAAATAACTTTGTTTAATTAATTAGAAGCAAGTACTACATTTAATTAAATAATTTCGTTTAATTATTTCAAAATTATTTTCGAAAATAGTCAACTCAAGTCAATCATGGTTAAATTTGGTCAACTTTTGGTCAAACGTGATCTTTGCGTATGTGAATATGAATTTCAACAACAATTCAATGCAAATTCTCATTCAACATTCCAAAATGAAGAGATGAGGGTCTTTTAAATAGACTTTCTTGAAATTCAGCAACAGTTGAGATCGATTTCAATCAATAGTTAGGATTAAAAGTGAAGTTCAGTCACAAAGAGAGATTTCCAAATTAAAGGGAGTTAACAGATTTAATTTGAGTAAAATAAGGAGTTACCTGATTCAATTTAAGTAGAAAAAGGAGTTAACTGATTTAACTCATTTTTTATCAATAGTGAACTGAAAATTTCTTTTTTTGAACTGAAGAGCGATTTTGTTGAGATATTTAATTTAATAAAATGAGATATGCTCTCATAATTACTTTTTCTATTTAATTAAATAATTTTTAATTAATTAGAGACACTTTTCTTATTTAATTAAATAACTTCATTTAGTTAATTAGGAATGGCTTCTCATTTAATTAAATAACTTTGTTTAATTAATTAGAAGTAAGTACTCCATTTAATTAAATAATTTTATTTAATAATTTTAGAATTTTTTTCGGCACTAGTCAACTCAAGTTAACCGTGGTTAAATTTGGTCAACTTTTGGTCAAACTTGATATTTGCGTATGTGAATATGAGCAAATGTGAGTATGAATTTTAACAACAATTTGATGCAAATTCTCATTCAACCTTTCGAAATGAAGAGATGAGGGTCTATTAAATAGACTTTCTTGAAATTCATCAACGGTTGAGATTGATTTCAATTAACGGTCAGGATTAAAGGCGAAGTTCAGTCATAAAGGGAGATTTTCAAATTAAAGGGAGTTAACATATTTAATTTGAGTAAAATAAAGAGTTAACTGATTCAATTTGAGTAGAAAAAGGAGTTAACTAATTTAACTCATTTTTTATCAATAGTGAACTGAAATTTTCTTTTTTGAACTGAAAAGAGATTTTGTTGAGATATTTAATTTAATAAAATGAGCTATGCTCTCATAATTACTTTTTCTATTTAATTAAATAATCTTTAATTAATTAGAGACGATTTTCTTATTTAATTAAATAACTTCATTTAATTAATTAGGAATGGCTTCTCATTTAATTAAATAACTTTATTTAATTAATTAGAAGCAAGTACTACATTTAATTAAATAATTTCGTTTAATTATTTTAAAATTCTTTTCGAAAATAGTCAACTCAAGTAAACCGTGGTTAAATCTGGTCAACTTTTGGTCAAACGTGATCTTTGCGTATGTGAATATGAATTCCAACAACAATTCAATGCAAATTCTCATTCAACATTCCAAAATGAAGAGATGAGGGTCTTTTAAATAGACTTTCTTGGAATTCAGCAACAGTTGAGATCGATTTCAATTAACAGTTAGGATTAAAAGTGAAGTTCAGTCACAAAGAGAGATTTCCAAATTAAAGGGAGTTAACAGATTTAATTTGAGTAAAATAAGGAGTTAACTGATTCAATTTCAGTAGAAAAAGGAGTTAACAGATTTAACTCATTTTTTATCAATAGTGAACTGAAAATTTTTTTTTTTGAACTGAAGAGAGATTTTGTTGAGATATTTAATTTAATAAAATGAGATATGCTCTCATAATCACTTTTTCTATTTAATTAAATAATTTATAATTAATTAGAGACACTTTTCTTATTTAATTAAATAACTTCATTTAGTTAATTAGGAATCGCTTCTCATTTAATTAAATAACTTTGTTTAATTAATTAGAAGTAAGTACTCCATTTAATTAAATAATTTTATTTAATTATTTTAAAAAAAATTTCGACACTAGTCAACTCAAGTCAACCGTGGTTAAATCTGGTCAACTTTTGGTCAAACTTGATCTTTGCGTATGTGAATATGAGCAAATGTGAGTATGAATTTTAGCAACAATTCGATGCAAATTCTCATTCAAACTTTCGAAATGAAGAGATAAGGGTCTATTAAATAGACTTTCTTGAAATTCATCAACGGTTGAGATCGATTTTAATTAACGGTTAGGATTAAAGGTGAAGTTCAGTCATAAAGGGAGATTTTCAAATTAAAGGGAGTTAACAGATTTAATTTGAGTAAAATAAAGAGTTAACTGATTCAATTTGAGTAGAAAAAGGAGTTAAGTTATTTAACTCATTTTTTATCAATAGTGAATTTGAAATTTTCTTTTTTGAACTGAAGAGAGATTTTGTTGAGATATTTAATTTAATAAAATGAGATATGCTCTCATAATTACTTTTTCTATTTAATTGAATAATTTTTAATTAATTAGAGACACTTTTATTATTTAATTAAATAACTTCATTTAATTAATTAGGAATGAGTTCTCATTTAATTAAATAACTTTTTTTGATTAATTAGAGGTAAGTACTCCATTTAATTAAATAATTTCGTTTAATTATTTCAAAATTCTTTTCGAAACTAGTCAACTCAAGTCAACCATGGTTAAATCTGGTCAGCTTTTGGTCAAACTTGATATTTGCGTATGTGAATATGAGCAAATGCGAGTATGAATTCTAGCAACAATTCGATGCAAATTCTCATTCAACCTTTCAAAATGAAAAGATGAGGATCTCTTAAATAGACTTTAATGAAATTCATCAACGATTGACATCGATTTCAATAAACGGTCAAGATTAAAGGTGAAGTTCAGTCATAAAGGGAGATTTTCAAATTAAGAAGAGTTAACAGATTTAATTTGAGTAAAATAAGGAGTTAACTGATTCAATTTGAGTAGAAAAAGGAGTTAACTCATTGAACTCTTTTTTAATTAATAGTGAATTGGAAATTTCCCTTTTTGAACTCAAGAGAGATTTTGTTGAAATATTTAATTTAATAAAATGAGATATGCTCTCATGATTACTATTTCTATTTAATTAAATAATCTTTAATTAATTAGAAACACTTTTCTTATTTAATTAAATAACTTCATTTAATTATTTAAGAATGACTTCTCATTTAATTAAATAATTTTGTTTAATTAATTAGAAGTAAGTACTCTATTTAATTAAATAATTTCGTTTAATTATTTTAAAATTTTTTTGAAACTAGTCTACTCAAGTCAACCGTGGTTAAATTTTGTCAATTTTAGGTCAAACTTGATCTTTGCGCATGTGAATATGAACAAATGTGAGTATGAATTCTAGTAACAATTCGATGCAAATTTTCATTCAACCTTTCAAAATGAAGAGATGAGGGTCTCTTAAATAGACTTTCCTGAATTCATCAACGGTTGAGATCGATTTCAATCAACGGTCAGGATTAAAGGTGAAGTTCAGTCATAAAGGGAGATTTCCAAATAAAAAAGAGTTAACAGATTTAATTTGAGTAAAATAAAGAGCTACCTGATTCAATTTGAGTAAAAAAAAGAGTTAACTGATTTAACTCATTTTTGATCAATAGTGAACTGAAAATTTCTCTTTTTGAACTGAAGAAAGATTTTGTGAAGATATTTAATTTAATAAAATGAGATACTCTCTCATAATTACTTTTTCTATTTAATTAAATAATCTTTAATTAATTAGAGACACTTTTCTTATTTAATTAAATAATTTCATTTAATTAATTAGGAATGGCTTCTCATTTAATTAAATAATTTTTTTAATTAATTAAAAGTAAGTACTCCATTTAATTAAATAATTTCGTTTAATTATTTCAAAAAAAATTCAAAACTAGTCAACTCAAGTCAACTGTAGTTAAATTTGATTAATTTTTTGTCAAACTTGATCTTTATTTATGTGAATATGAGCAAATGTGAGTATGAATTCTAGCAACAATTCGATGCAAATTTTCATTCAGCTTTTGAAAATTAATAGATGAGGGTCTGTTAAATAAACTTTTCTGAAATTAATCAACGGTGGAGATCGATTTCAATCAATGGTAAGGATTAAAAGTGAAGTTCAATCATAAAGGGAGATTTTCAAATTAAATGGAGTTAACAGATTTAATTTGTGTAAAATAAGGAGATAACTGATTCAATTTAAGTAAAAAAAGGAGTTAACTGATTTAAATCATTTTTTATCAATAGTGAAATGAAAATTTTCCTTTTTGAACAGAAGAGAGATTTTGTTGAGATATTTAATTTAATAAAATGAGATATGCTCTCATAATTACTTTTTCTATTTAATTAAATAATCTTTAATTAATTAGAGACACTTTTCTTATTTAATTAAATAACTTTATTTAATTATTTAGGAATGACTTCCCATTTAATTAAAGAACTTTGTTTAATTAATTCGAAGTAAGTACTCCATTTAATTAAATAATTTCGTTTAATTATTTCAAATTTATTTTTAAAACTAGTCAAGTCAATTCAACTGTGGTGAAATTTGGTCAACTTTTGGTCAAACTTGATCTTTGCGTATGTGAATATGAGAAAATGTGAGTATGAATTTCAGCAACAATTCGATGCAAATTCTCATTCAATCTTTCAAAATGAAGAGATGAAGGTCTCTTAAATAGACTTTCCTAGAATTCATCAACGGTTGAAATCGATTTCAATCAGCGGTCAGGATTAAAGGTGAAGTTCAGTCATAAAGGGAAATTTTCAAATTAAAGAGAGTTAACAGATTTAATTTTAGTAAAATAAGGAGTTAACTGATTCAATTTGAGTAAAAAAAGGAGTTAACTGATTTAACTAATTTTTTATCAATAATGAACTGAAAATTTCCCTTTTTGATCTGAAGAGAGATTTTGTTGAGATATTTAATTTAATAAAATGAGATATGCTCTCATAATTACTTTTTCTATTTAATTAAATAATCTTTAATTAATTAGAGACACTTTTCTTATTTAATTAAATAATTTTATTTAATTAATTATTAATAGCTTCTCATTTAATTAAATAATTTTGTTTAATTAATTAGAAGTAAGTACTCCATTTAATTAAACAATTTCGTTTAATTATTTCAAAATTGTTTTCGAAACTAGTTAATTCAAGTCAACCGTGGTTAAATCTGGTAAACTTTTGGTCAAATTTGATTTTTGCGTATGTGAATATGAGAAAATGTGAGTATGAATTCCAGCAACAATTTGATGCAAATTTTCATTCAAAATTTCAAAATGAAAAGATGAGGGTCTCTTAAATAAACTTTTTTGGAATTCATCAATGGTTGAGATCGATTTCAATCAACGGTCAGGATTAAAGGTGAAGTTCAGTCATAAAGGGAGATTTCCAAATTAAAGGGAGTTAACAGATTTAATTTGAGTAAAATAAGGAATTAACTGATTCAGTTTGAGTAGAAAAAGGAGTTAACTTATTTAACTCATTTTTTATCAATAGTGAACTTGAAATTTTCCTTTTTGAACTGAAGAGAGATTTTGTTGAGATATTTAATTTAATAAAATGAGATATGCTCTCAAAATTACTTTTTCAATTTAATTGAATAATCTTTAATTAATTAGAGACACTTTTATTATTTAATTAAATAATTTCATTTAATTAATTAGGAATGACTTCTCATTTAATTAAATAACTTTGTTTGATTAATTAGAAGTAAGTACTCCATATAATTAAATAATTTAGTTTAACTATTTCAAAATTCTTTTCGAAACTATTCAACTCAAGTCAACCATGGTTAAATCTGGTCAACTTTTGGTCAAACTTGATCTTTGCGTATGTGAATATGAGCAAATGGGAGTATGAATTCTAGCAACAATTCGATGCAAATTCTCAGTCAACCTTTCAAAATGAAAAGATAAGGGTCTCTTAAATAGACTTTCCTGGAATTCATCAACGGTTGAGATCGATTTCAATCAACGATCAGGATTAAAGGTGAAGTTCAGTCATAAAGGGAGATTTTCAAATTAAATAGAGTTAACAGATTTAATTTGAGTAAAATAAGGAGTTGGCTGATTCAATTTGAGTAGAAAAAGGAGTTAACTGATTTAAATTATTTTTGATCAAATAGTGAACTGAAAATTTCCCTTTTTGAACTGAAGAGAGATTTTGTGAAGATATTTAATTTAATAAAATGAGATATGCTCTCATAATTACTTTTTCTATTTAATTAAATAATCTTTAATTAATTAAAGACACTTTTCTTATTTAATTAAATAACTTCATTTAATTAATTAGGAATGACTTCTCATTTAATTAAATAACTTTTTTTAATTAATTAGAAGTAAGTACTCCATTTGATTTAATAATTTCGTTTGATTATTTCAAAAAAAATTTTGAAACTAGTCAACTCAAGTCAACTGTTGTTAAATCTGATCAATTTTTGGTCAAACTTGATATTTATTTATGTGAATATGAGCAAATGTGAGTATGAATTCTAGCAACAACTCGATGCAAATTTTCATTCAACCTTTAAAAATGAAGAGATGAGGGTCTATTAAATAGACTTTTCTGAAATTCATCAACGGTGGAGATCGATTTCAATCAACGGTAAGGATTAAAAGTGAAGTTGAATTATAAAGGGAGATTTTCAAATTAAATAGAGTTAACAGATTTAATTTGAGTAAAATAAGGGGTTAACTGATTCAATTTGAGTAAAAAAATGAGATAACTGATTTAAATCATTTTTGATCAATAGTGAAATGAAAATTTTACTTTTTGAACAGAAGAGGGATTTTGTTGAGATATTTAATTTAATAAAATGAGATATGCTCTCATAATTACTTTTTCTATTTAATTAAATAATCTTTAATTAATTAGAGACACTTTTCTTATTTAATTAAATAACTTTATTTAATTATTTAGGAATGGCTTCCCATTTAATTAAAGAACTTTGTTTAATTAATTCGAAGTAAGTACTCCATTTAATTAAAGAATTTGGTTTAATTATTTCAAATTTATTTTTGAAACTAGTCAACTCAATTCAACTGTGGTTAAATTTGGTCAACTTTTGGTCAAACTTCCTCTTTGCATATGTGAATATGAGCAAATCTGAGTATGTATTTCAGCAACAATTCGATGCAAATTCTCATTCAACCTTTCAAAATGAAGAGATGAGGGTCTCTTAAATAGACCTTTTTGGAATTCATCAATGGTTGAGATCGATTTCAATCAACGGTTAGGATTAAAGGTGAAGTTGAATCATAAAAAGATATTTTCAAATTAAAAGGAGTTAACAGATTTAATTTGAGTAAAATAAGAAGTTAACTGATTCAATTTGAGTAGAAAAAAGAGTTAATTGATTTAACTCATTTTTGATCAATAGCGAACTAAAAATTTCCCTTTTTGAACTGAAGAGAGATTTTGTTGAGATATTTAATTTAATAAAATGAAATACACTCTCATAATTACTTTTTTTATTTAATTAAATAATCTTTAATTAATTAGAGACACTTTTCTTATTTAATTAAATAACTTCATTTAATTAATTAAAAATGGCTTCTCATTTAATTAAATAACTTTGTTTAATTAAATAGAAGTAAGTACTACATTTAATTAAATAATTTTGTTTACTTATTTTAAAATTCTTTTCGAAACTAGTCAACTCAATTCAACCGTCGTTTAATATAGTCAACTTTTATTCAAACTTGATTTTTGCGTATGTGAATATAAGAAAATGTGAGTATGAATTTCAACAACAATTCGATGCAAATTCTCATTCAACCTTTCAAAATGAAGAGATGAGGGTCTCTTAAATAGTCTTTCTTGAAATTCATTAACGGTTGAAATCGATTTCAATCAGCTGTCAGGATTAAAGGTGAAGTTCAGTCATAAAGGGAGATTTTCAAATTAAATGAAGTTAACATATTTAATTTGAGTAAAATAAGGAGTTAACTAATTCAATTTGAGTAAAAAAACGAGTTAACTGATTTAACTAATTTTTTATCAATATTGAATTGGAAATTTTCTTTTTTGAATTGAAGAGAGATTTTGTTGAGATATTTAATTTAATAAAATGAGATATGCTCTCATAATTACTTTTTCTATTTAATTAAATAATCTTTAATTAATTAGAGACACTTTTTTTATTTAATTAAATAATTTTATTTAATTAATTAGGAATAAGTTCTCATTTAATTAAATAATTTTATTTAATTAATTAGAAGTAAGTACTCCATTTAATTAAACAATTTCGTTTAATTATTTCAAAATTATTTTCGAAACTAGTCAACTCAAGTCAACCGTAGTTAAATCTGATCAACTTTTGGTCAAACTTGATCTTTGCGTATGTGAATATGAGCAAATGTGAGTGTGAATTCCAGCAACAATTTGATGCAAATTTTCATTCAACATTTCAAAATGAAGAGATGAGGGTCTCTTAAATAAACTTTTTTGGAATTCATCAATGGTTGAGATCGATTTCAATCAACGGTCAGGATTAAAGGTGAAGTTCAGTCATAAAGGGAGATTTTCAAATTAAAGGGAGTTAACAAATTTAATTTGAGTAAAATAAGGAGATAACTGATTCAATTTGAGTAGAAAAAGGAGTTAACTGATTTAACTCATTTTTGATCAATAGTGAACTGGAAATTTCTCTTTTTGAACTGAAGAGAGATTTTGTTGAGATATTTAATTTACTAAATTACTTTTTCTATTTAATTAAATAATCTTTAATTAATTATAGACACTTTTTCTATTTAATTAAATAACTTCATTTAATTAATTAGGAATGGCTTCTCATTTAATTAAATAACTTTGTTTAATTAATTAGAAGTAAGTATTCCATTTAATTAAATAATTTTGTTTAATTATTTCAAAATTCTTTTCGAAATTAGTCAACTCAAGTCAATCGTGGTTAAATCTGGTCAATTTTTGGTCAAACTTGATTTTTACGTATATGAATATTAGCAAATGTGAGTATGAATTCCAGCAACAATTCGATGCAAATTCTCATTCAACCTTTCAAAATGAAGAGATGAGGGTCTCTTAAATAGACTTTGGTGGAATTCGTCAACGGTGGAGATCGATTTCAGTCAACCGTCACGATTAAAGGTGCAGTTCAATCATAAAGAGAGATTTTCAAATTAAAAGGAGTTAACAGATTTAATTTGAGTATAATAAGGAGTTAACTGATTCAATTTGAGTAGAAAAAGGAGTTAATTGATTTAACTCATTTTTTATCAATAGTGAAATGGAAATTTTCCTTTTTGAACCGAAGAGAGATTTTGTTGAGATATTTAATTTAATAAAATGAGATATGCTCTCATAATTACTTTTTCTATTTAATTAAATAATCTTAAATTAATTAGAGACACTTTTCTTATTTAACTAAATAATTTCATTTATTTAATTAAGAATGGCTTCTCATTTAATTAAATAAATTTGTTTAATTAATTTGAAGTAAGTACTCCATTTAACTAAATAATTTTGTTTAATTATTTCAAATTTTTTTTCGAAACTAGTCAACTCAAGTCAACAGTGGTTAAATCTGGTCAAGTTTTGGTCAAACTTGATCTTTGCGTATGTGAATATGAGCAAATGTGAGTATGAATTCCAGCAACAATTAAATGCAAATTCTCATTCAACCTTTCAAAATGAAAAAATGAGTGTCTCTTAGATAAACATTCCTGAAATTCATCAACGGTTGAGATCGATTTTAATCAACGGTCAAGATTAAAGGTGAAGTTTAGTCATAAAGGGAGATTTCTAAATTAAAGGGAGCTAACAGATTTAATTTGAGTAAAATAAAGAGTTAACTGATTCAATTTGAGTAGAAAAAGGAGTTAACTAATTTAACTCATTTTTTATCAATAGTGAACTGAAAATTTCCCTTCTTGAATTGAAGAGAGATTTTGTTGAGATATTTAATTTAATAAAATGAGATATGCTCTCATAATTATTTTTTCTATTTAATTAAATAGTCTTTAATCAATTAGAGACACTTTTCTTATTTAATTAAATAACTTCATTTAATTAATTAGGAATGGCTTCTCATTTAATTAAATAATTTTTATTAATTAATTAGAAGTAAGTACTCCATTTAATTAAATAATTTCGTTTAATTATTTATAAATTCTCTTCGAAACTAGTCAACTCAAGTCAACCGTGCTTAAATCTGGTAACTTTTTGGTCAAACTTGATCTTTGCGTATGTGAATATGAGCAAATGTGAGTATGAATTCCAGCAACAATTTGATGCAAATTTTCATTCAACATTTCAAAATGAAGAGATGAGGGTCTTTTAAATAGACTTTATTGGAATTCATCAATGGTTGAGATCGATTTCAATCAACAGTCAGAATTAAAGGTGAAGTTCAGTCATAAAGAGAGATTTTCAAATTAAAAGGAGTTAACAGATTTAATTTGAGTAAAATAAGGAGTTAACTGATTCAATTTGAGTAGAAAAAAGAGTTAACTCATTTAACTCATTTTTGATCAATAGTGAACAGGAAATTTTCCTTTTTGAATTGAAGAGAGATTTTGTTGAGATATTTAATTTAATAAAATGAGATATGCTCTGATAATTACTTTTTCTATTTAATTAAATAATCTTTAATTAATTAGAAACACTTTTCTAATTTAATTAAATAACTTCATTTAATTAATTAGGAATGGCTTCTCATTTAATTAAATAAATTTATTTAATTAATTAGAAGTAAGTACTCTATTTAATTAAATAATTTCAAAAAAAAATTTGAAACTAGTCAACTCAAGTCAACCGTGGTTAAATCTGGTCAACTTTTGGTCAAACTTGATCTTTGCATATGTGAATATGAACAAATGTGAGTATGAATTCCAGTAACAATTCGATGAAAATTCTCATTCAACCTTTCAAAATGAAGAGATGAGGGTCTTTTAAATAGACTTTTCTGGAATTCATCAACGGTTGAGATCGATTTCAATCAACGGTCAGCATTAAAGGTGAAGTTCAGTCATAAAGGGAGATTTTCAAATTAAAGGAAGTTAACAGATTTAATTTGAGTAAAATAAGGAGTTACCTGATTCAATTTGAGTAAAAAAAAGAGTTAACTGATTTAACTCATTTTTTATCAATAGTGAACTGAAAATTTTACTTTTTAAACAGAAGAGAGATTTTGTTAAGATATTTAATTTCATATAATGAGATATGCTCTCATAATTACTTTTTCTATTTAATTAAATAATCTTTACTTAATTAGAAACACTTTTCTTATTTAATTAAATAACTTCATTTAATTAATTAGGAATGACTTCTCATTTAATTAAATAACTTCGTTTAATTAATTAGAAGTAAGTACTCCATTTAATTAAATGATTTCATTTAATTATTTTAAAATCTTTTTCAAAACTAGTCAATTCAAGTCAACCGTGGTTAAATTTGGTCAACTTTTGATCAAACTTGATCTTTGCGTATGTGAATATGAGCAAATGTGAGTGTGAATTCCAACAACAATTTGATGTAAATTCTCATTCAACCATTCAAAATGAAGAGATGAGGGTCTCTTAAATAGACTTTTTTGAAATTCATCAACGGTTGAGATCGATTTCAATCAACGGTCAAGATTAAAGGTGAAGTTCGGTCATAAAGAGAGATTTCCAAATTAAAGGGAGTTAAGTAAGGAGTTAACTGATTCAATTTGAGTAGAAAAAGGAGTTAACTGATTTAACTCATTTTTGATCAATAGTGAATTGGAAATTTCCTTTTTTGAACTGAAGAGAGATTTTGTTGAGATATTTAATTTAATAAAATGAGATATGCTCTCATAATTACTTTTTCTATTTAATAAAATAATTTTTAATTAATTATAAACACTTTTCTTATTTAATTAAATAACTTCATTTAATTAATTAGGAATGGCTTCTCATTTAATTAAATAACTTTATTTAATTAATTAAAAATAAGTTCTCCATTTAATTAAATAATTTCGTTTAATTATTTCAAAATTCTTTTCGAAACCAGTCAACTCAAGTCAACCGTGGTTAAATTTGGTCAACTTTTTGTGAAACGTGATCTTTGCGTATGTGAATATGAGCAAATGTGAATATGAATTTCAGCAACAATTCGATGCAAATTCTCATTCAACCTTTCAAAATAAAGAGATGAGGGTCTGTTAAATAGACTTTCTTAAAATTCATCAACAGTTGAGATTGATTTCAATCAACGGTCAGAATTAAAGGTGAAGTTCAGTCATAAAGGGAGATTTCCAAATTAAACGGAGTTAACAGATTTAATTTGAGTAAAATAAGGAGTTAACTGATTCAATTTGAGTAGAAAAAAGAGTTAACTGATTTAACTCATTTTTTATCAATAGTGAACTGAAAATTTCTCTTTTTGAACTGAAGAGAGATTTTGTTGAGATATTTAATTTAATAAAATGAGATATGCTCTCATAATTACTTTTTCTATTTAGTTAAATAATCTTTAATTAATTAGAGACACTTTTCTTATTTAATTAAATAACTTCATTTAATTTATTAGGAATGACTTTTCATTTAATTAAATAACTTTGTTTAATTAATTAGAAGTAATTACTCCATTTAATTAGATAATTTTGTTTAATTATTTCAATTTTTTTTCGAAACTAGTCAACTCAAGTCAACCGTGGTTAAATCTGGTCAACTTTTGGTCAAACTTGATCTTTGCGTATGTGAATATGAGCAAATGTGAGTATGAATTTCAGCAACAATTCGATGCAAATTCTCATTCAACCTTTCAAAATGAAGAGATGAGGGTTTCTGAAATAGACTTTCCTGGAATTCATCAATGGTTAAGATCGATTTCAATCAACGATCAGGATTAAAGGAGAAGTTCAGTCATAAAGGGAGATTTTCAAATTAAAGGCAGTTAACACATTTAATTTGAGTAAAATAAAGAGTTAACTGATTCAATTTGAGTAGAAAAAGGAGTTAACTGATTTAACTCATTTTTTTATCAATAGTGAACTAGAAATTTCCCTTTTTGAACTGAAGAGAGATTTTGTTGAGATATTTAATTTAATAAAATGAGATATGCTCTCATAATTACTTTTTCTATTTAATTAAATAATCTTTAGTTAATTAGAGACACTTTTCTTATTTAATTAAATAACTTCATTTAATTAATTAGGAATGGCTTCTTATTTAATTAAATAACTTTGTTTATTTAATTAGAGGTAAGTACTACATTTAATTAAATAATTTCGTTAAATTATTTCAAAATTCTTTTCAAAACTATTCAACTCAAGTCAACCGTGTGTAGTGCCTGCCCCTAAGTCGTATTTTCAATTATCTTGCCAAATTCTTTTAGGCCAATTTATGTTTGATGATTAGTATTATTATTTTAGAGATTATCAGATGTTTGTTTACACTCAGTTTATTATATGATGAGATTACTTGGTACTCTATATTTCATGCATATATGATGATTATTCAATGCTTTCAGTTATCGATGATGATTAGTTAGATGGTTTATTATTACATGTGCTTTCTTGTGGATACTTACCCCATACTGTATGTGTATGGTGTGCATGTTTGTTTTATTTATGTAAGGTGTTTCTGATGTGATTAAGGAAGGGAGTTGTAGTCATCTGCTAGTCGGGATCTACACGATTCACCACTTCCTGCCATTGTCTGTTTAGCTTAGAATATTGTGTTTGTACATGCGTAGATTTTATGCAGGTTGCAGGTACCGAGTATCAACTTCCCTGAATTGCCAGGATGAGCGTACCCTATCGCATTGTCTCAATGGTAAGAGAGGGGAGATAAACTCTTAAGTCCAATTTCTAAACCCTTTAGCCAATTGTCCTAATTGATAATTAGGACAAGTATCTGAGTTAAGTACCCTCCGAATGCATCAAAAGATGTAATTTCATGATTATAACCCTTTTTGTTTGATTTAGTATGTGTTTTTCTATGATGAGTTTTCGTATGTTGTTATATGAATTCTTGATGTGTTTTCTATTAATTAAATCTAATTAAAAAGATTAATTAATGATTTAATTTAATAGAGAATTAATATGATATCTTTAATATTTAATTAATTGAGAAATTAATTAAATAAAAGAATTAAATTTGGATATTAAACTTCAAAGATAAATTTAAAATAGGATAATATTTATTTAATTTAATAATAATATATTTGGAGTTCATTTTTAAATAAATGCTAAATATTATTGTTATTTAAATTAATTAAATATGTTATCAATTAAGTTTCTAAAATAAATTTAAAAAGTTGGAAGATATAAAATTATTAAGAATTCTAGATCGCGTGATCTAAACATGAGTTTAAATATGAGAATTAAATTAAAAGATTAAATAATAGAAATTAATAATGTTATTTTAATTTCATGAAGTGCACATGAGATTAAAGTAATAAATTAATTTAAAATAGAAGTCAAGTAGAATATTAAATAAAGTTATTTAATAAATCAACTTAATGTGCATAAAAGATGAATGCAAATTAAAAGAAAAGATAAGAAAGGTTAATTTGGAGTTAACTCATTTGTGCAAAGAGTCTTCTCGGGTGAACGCACAATTAGTGCCCCGATTTGAGGAAAAAATTACTTATCACAACTTTGAGAGTTCATTCTAGGGGGACACGTATTTGGACGAAAATTTTTGGGAGACTACTTTTGAAAGCAAATTTCAGAAGGCTGAGACCAAGAAAGTTTTCCAGAGGAAGGTTATTAAGGGAAACGAATTCTCTTACAGTTCCTGGAGATTGCATAATAGCATCAGGATCAGGTAGGGTCTTGTGTTTTTAATTATCGATTTATTACGCAATTATCCTTTCCTGTCTTCTTCGTATCTGGGGTTTGTAAATCTGAATTCTCTGTGAGGAATGTTTAAACATTACAATATTGGAATTTATCAGATCCTTGTTTATAAACTTCTGTATACATGAGATTTAAATGGGAAGGGTTGAATCTAATACCGAAATTCTAAATTAGAAGTTCGAATGGTTGACTATATTTTCTATATCAATTTAAAGAAGGAAACAAATTTTCAATGCATATATATATATATATATATATATATATATATATATATATATATATATATATATATATATATATATATATATATATATATATATATTAAAAGAAGTGATTTTAATATATATATATATTTATAAATTTATATATATTCTTAATTAATTGGTTTATTAATAAAATCTTATTATAAACGAAATGGTATTCTTTTAAAAATATATATATATATATAAAACAAAAAAAAATATTTAAGTGGGGGGGAGGGATTTACCCCATACCCACCTCCACTGCCGATGGGCCGACAATACCTGGGTCGTAGGTACTGCGACGGCAGGTACAGGGTACCTGTCGCCGCAGGCCTTGTGACCGCAGACCTATGGCAGACCGCAGGGTCTTAGATTAAGCCGACGGGCTTTAAAACGTTTTAAAAAGGTTTTGTTAAATTCATTTTATATATATATATATATATATATATATATATATAATTTTTATTATTTATAAAAAAACAAATTTTATTATTATTTAAAATTTTCAATTAATAAATTTTTAATATATTTTAATTAATAAATATTTTAATCTTTATTAATATTTAATAGTCAAA
Source organism: Cupressus sempervirens (assembly GCA_028749045.1). Lineage (NCBI taxonomy): Eukaryota > Viridiplantae > Streptophyta > Pinopsida > Cupressales > Cupressaceae > Cupressus > Cupressus sempervirens. The sequence continues at coordinate 139,512,647 of CM053784.1, read as the reverse complement.
TAATAATACATTTAAAATAGTTTGTGAATATTAATTTACTAATAATTTTGGTTAATTATTAATAAATTAACAATTAATGAATAAATTAAAATAAGTAATTAGAACAAGTAATTATTGATTAATTTAATTAAAATTAGTTTAATTAAAGTTAATTAATAATGAATATTATTTGATTAAATGGTAGATTTGGAAGATTGACTTAATGGAAGTTATTATAGAAATGGGTTAATCATAAGAGGTAGTTATGAAAACTTAGTTACTTGAATTCAACATTAAACTGAAACATAAACCTTACCTTAACTCAATTATATACTTTCAAATCCAATCTCTGAGATTTTGATGTTTTCTGTGTTCTCTGTATTTTGGGGTTGTTCTAGTATTAACCAATTTAGGTTGTTACCAGAGGCTCGGGGTTGTGAATGTGATGTCATGATGATTTGGTCTCGATCTTTCTTAACCCGACCATGGTAATGTGATGAAGTGCTCTATGGCATGATTGTATTTACTATTTTTTATTGCTTTCCAGTTTCCTTGTGTGAAGTTGAGGTGTATGTATTTGAGATACCTAACTTAACCATTTTTGAGTCTCGATCAGTTATATTTGATAACCATTTTTGAGTCTCGATCAGTTATACTTGGATTGCTTTTCGATCGCTTGAGAGGACTGAAGTGTTTGTTATGTTCTTGATGATATCATGTGTTGACTTGACCATTTTGGAGTCTTCGATCAGTATTGTAATTTACTATTGGGATACTTTCTGGTTGCTCATTGGAGGACCATTGGATTTTGTGATTTATCATTGATGCCTTCAGTTGCTGATAGAGAACTGTCATGATCATATGATATTTATTTGATGCTTATCTGTTGCTCATGAAGAATTGATGTAATTTTGTGGCTTATCTTTTATGATGTTTTTCAGTTGCTTGTATAAGACTGAGGTGATTTTATTATGATTCTTTGATTTGTGATTTCATGAGCCTAGGGTAGGTTATCTATGTGTAGTGTCGGGAAGTGGCTTGCAGTGGAGATCGGGGCCCTAAGAGGCTGCCTGGAGTAACCCATTGTAAGTTGTTTTAATGAGTGAAAACATTTACACTAAATGAGAGAAAATGAACCTAACAAGATAATGGTATGCTCTCTCTCATGCCTTAAGTGCTAGTACAGACTAGGATGGGGTAGAGAGAATGCTTGGTTACGACCTTGCACTCCATAGTATGCCTCGTTAGTACGAGTGGATACTAGTGGCCGCAGGGATCAGTAGGGACCTGGGATTCCTAAGGGATTGCTCGGGTAACTTCTACGTGACTTTTGCGATGACACTTTCTCGCTTGCATATTAGGTTTCCTACGTGTTTTGTGGTGCCTCTAGGTCTAGATGTCTATCTATGTTGGAACTCTTGAGTTAGTACACTTTTAAGATTTTCAGACTTAGAGAGTACTTGTGTTTTGTGTTTCGATACCTTGTTTGGGACTTGAAACTATCTCCTCAGCGTGGTGGGAGTGGACCATTTAGGTTCCATGCGGTCGGGTGGTAGTGCTTTTACTCTTACCATTGAGATCCGTTCCGTGGTCACCGTGGCTGGAGTTTTCTTGGTTGGCATTTACCTTCACTATATTCTTGGATTATTATGATGGATGGTTAGATTTTATGATAGATGTTTTATCATTATGGATGTATGGATGTATCATGTATGGTGAATAGTTTCATATATTTTTTACTGTACTTTGTATCATGGATTCGTGGAGGTTGATGCATTTATATTTTTACATATGTATATTCTTTTAAGCCTTTCATACCTTGTGACTTGTACAGTGGATGATTGAGCATTCCAAATTAATTTGCCAAGAGCATTTGAAACAAATGTATATTATGGACAATGAGACTTTCTGTTTATTCTTTCATATGTATGTGATAGTTGTTAGACTTAGAATTAATTAAATTTAAACGTGACTCAACGTCTTGAGATCCTTAAAAAATGTAACTTGCAATGTATGTTAGTTGATGATTACATGTTATTGCTTCTGCTACTATGCGTTTGATGTGTATGTTATACATTCTTACTTTTAAAAAAAAATGTTTAGAAAACTTAGTGAAACTTTAGGTTAATTCTTTTGGATCCCTTGGCGGGGCGTTACACCGTGGTTAAATCTTGTCAATTTTTGGTCAAACTTGATCTTTGTGTATGTGAATATGAGCAAATGTGAGTATGAATTTTAGCAACAATTCGATGCAAATTCTTATTCAACCTTTCAAAATGAATAGATGAGGGTCTCTTAAATAGACTTTCTTTGAATTCATCAATGGTTGAGATCGATTTCAATCAACGGTCAGGATTAAATATGAAGTTCAGTCATAAAGGCAGATTTCCAAATTAAAGGGAGTTAATAGATTTAACTCATTTTTTATCAATAGTGAACTGAAAATTTCCCTTTTTGATTTAAAGAGAGATTTTTTTGAGATATTTAATTTAATAACATGAGATATGCTCTCATAATTACATTTTCTATTTAATTAAATAATCTTTAATTAATTGGAGACACTTTTCTTATTTAATTAAATAACTTCATTTAATTAATCAGGAATAGCTTCTCATTTAATTAAATAAATTTGTTTAATTAATTAGAAGTAAGTACTCCATTTAACTAAATAATTTCGTTTAATAATTTAAAAATTCTTTTTGAAACTAGTCAACTTAAGTCAACTATGGTTAAATCTGGTCAGCTTTTGGTCAAACTTGATCTTTGCGTATGTGAATATGAGCAAATGTGAGTATGAATTCCAGCAACAATTCGATGCAAATTCTCATTCAACTTTTCAAAATGAAGATATGAGGGTCTCTTAAATAGACTTTCTTGGAAATCATCAACGATTGAGATCGATTTCAATCAACGGTCAGGATTAAAGGTGAAGTTCAGTCATAAAGGGAGATTTCCAAATTAAAGGGAGTTAATGGATTTAATTTGAGTAAAATAAGGAGTTAACTGATTAAATTTGAGTAAAAAAAGGAGTTAACTGATTTAACTCATTTTTTATCAATAGTGAACTGGAAATTTCCCTGTTTGAACTGAAGAGAGATTTTGTTAAGATATTTACTTTAATAAAATGAGATATGCTCTCATAATTACTTTTTCTAATTAATTAAATAATCTTTAATTAATTAGAGACACTTTTCTTATTTAATTAAATAACTTCATTTAATTAATTAGAAATAGCTTCTCATTTAATTAAATATCTTTGTTTAATTAATTATAAGTAAGTACTCCATTTAATTAAATAATTTCGTTTAATTATTTCAAAATTCTTTTCGACACTAGTCAACTCAAGTCAACTGTGGTTAAATCTGGTCAACTTTTGGTCAAACTTGATCTTTGCGTATGTGAATATAAGCAAATGTGAGTATGAATTCCAGCAACAATTCGATGCAAATTCTCATTCAACCTTTCAAAATGAAAAGATGAGGGTCTCTTAAATAGACTTTCCTGGAATTCATCAACAGTTGAGATTGATTTTAATCAACGGTTATGATTAAAGGTGAAGTTCAGTCATAAAGAGAAATTTCCAAATTAAAGGGAGTTAACAGATTTAATTAGAGTAAAATAAAGTGTTAACTGATTCAATTTGAGTAGAAAAAGGAGTTAAGTGATTTAACTCATTTTTTATCAATAGTGAAGTTGAAATTTTTCTTCTTGAACTGAAGAGAGATTTTGTTGAGATATTTAATTTAATAAAATGAGATACACTCTCATAATTACTTTTTCTATTTAATTGAATAATCTTTAATTAATTAGAGACACCTTTCTTATTTAATTAAATAACTTCATTTAATTAATTAGGAATGGCTTCTCATTTAATTAAATAACTTTGTTTAATTAATTAAAAGTAAGTACTCTATTTAATTAAATAATTTCGTTTAATAATTTCAAAAAAAATTTTGCAACTAGTCAACTCAAGTCAATCGTGGTTAAATCTGGTCAGCTTTTGGTCAAACTTGATCTTTGCGTATGTGAATATGAGCAAATGTGAGTATGAATTCCAGCAACAATTCGATGCAAATTCTCATTCAATTTGAGTAGAAAAAGGAGTTAACAGATTTAACTCATTTTTGATCAATAGTGAACTGCAAATTTTCTTTCTTGAACCGAAAAGAGATTTTGTTGAGATATTTAATTTAATAAAATGAGATATGCTCTCATAATTACTTTTTCTATTTAATTAAATAATCTTTAATTAATTAGAGACACTTTTCTTATTTAATTAAATAACTTCATTTAATTAACTAGGAATGGCTTCTCATTTAATTAAATAACTTTGTTTAATTAATTAGAAGTAAGTACACCATTTAATAAAATAATTTTGTTTAATTATTTCAAAATTCTTTTCGAAACTAGTCAACTCAAGTCAACCGTGCTTTAATCTGGTCAAATTTTGGTCAAACTTGATCTTTGCGTATGTGAATATGAGCAAATGTGAGTATGAATTTCAGCAACAATTCGATGCAAATTCTCATTCAACCTTTTAAAATGAAGAGATGAGGGTCTCTGAAATAGACTTTCTTGGAATTCATCAACGGTTGAGATCGATTTCAATCAACGGTCAGGATTAAAGGTGAAGTTCAGTCATAAAGGGAGATTTCCAAATTAAAGAGAGTTAACAGATTTAATTTGAGTAAAATAAGGAGTTAACCGATTCAATTTGAGTAGAAAAAGGAGTTAACTGATTTAACTCATTTTTTATCAATAGTGAACTGAAAATTTTCCTTTTTGAACTGAAGAGAGATTTTGTTGAGATATTTAATTTAATAAAATGAGATATGCTCTCATAATTACTTTTTCTATTTAATTAAATAATCTTTAATTAATTAGAGACACTTCTCTTATTTAATTAAATAATTTCATTTAATTATTTCAAAATTATTTTTGAAACTAGTCAACTCAAGTCAACCGTGGTTAAATCTGGTCAACTTTTGGTCAAACTTGATATTTGCGTATTTGAATATGAGAAAATGTGAGTATGGATTTCAACAACAATTCGATGCAAATTCTCATTTAACCTTTCAAAATGAAGAGATGAGAGTCTCTTAAATAGACTTTCCTAGAATTCATCAACGGTTGAGATCGATTTCAATCAACGGTCAGGATTCAAGGTGAAATTCAGTTATAAAGGAAGATTTCCAAATTAAAGGGAGTTAAAAGATTTAATTTGAGTAAAATAAGGAGTTAACTCATTCAATTTGAGTAGATAAAGGAGTTAACTGATTTAACTCATTTTCGATCAATAGTGAACTAGAAATTTCCCTTTTTGAACTGAAGAGAGATTTTGTTGAGATATTTAATTTAATAAATTAATTTTTCTATTTAATTAATTAGATACACTTTTCTTATTTAATTAAATAACTTCATTTAATTTATTAGGAATGGCTTCTCATTTAATTAAATTTGTTTAATTAATTAGAAGTAAGTACTCCATTTAATTAAATAATTTCGTTTAATTATTACAAATTTTTTTTGAAACTAGTCAACTAAAGTCAACCATGGTTAAATCTGGTAAATTTTTGGTCAAACTTGATCTTTACGTATGTGAATATTAACAAATGTGAGTATGAATTCCAGCAACAATTCAATCCAAATTCTCATTCAACCTTTCAAAATGAAGAGATGAGGGTCTCTTAAATAGACTTTCTTGGAATTCATCAACGGTGGAGATCGATTTCAATCAACGGTCAGCATTAAAGGTGAAGTTCAATCATAAAGAGAGAATTTCAAATTAAAGAGAGTTAATAAATTTAATTTGAGTAAAATAAGGAGTTAACTGATTCAATTTGAGTAGAAAAAAGAGTTAATTGATTTAACTCATTTTTGATCAATAGTGAAATGGAAATTTTTCTTTTCGAATCGAAGAGAGATTTTGTTGAGATATTTAATTTAATAAACTGAGATATGCTCTCATAATTACTTTTTCTATTTAATTAAATAATCTTAAATTAATTAGAGACACCTTTCTTATTTAATTAAATAACTTCATTTAATTAATTAGGAATGACTTCTCATTTAATTAAATAACTTTGTTTAATTAATTCGAAGTAAGTACTCCATTTAATTAAATATTTTTGTTTAATTATTTCAAAATTCTTTTCGAAACTAGTCAACTCAAGTCAACCGTGGTTAAATCTAGTCAACTTTTTGTCAAACTTCATCTTTGCGTATGTGAATATGAGAAAATGTGAGTATGAATTCCAACAACAATTCAATGCAAATTCTCATTCAACCTTTCAAAATGAAGAGTTGAGGGTCTCTTAAATAGACTTTCCTAGAATTCATCAACGGTTGAGATCGATTTCAATCAACGGTCAGGATTAAAGGTGAAGTTCAGTCATAAAGGGAGATTTCTAAATTAAAGGGAGTTAACAGATTTAATTTGAGTAAAATAAAGAGTTAACTGATTCAATTTGAGTAGAAGAAGGATTTAACTCATTTAACTCATTTTTGATCAATAGTGAACTAAAAATTTCCCTTTTTGAACTGAAGAGAGATTTTGTTTAAATATTTAACTAAATAAAATTAGATATGCTCTCATAATTACTTTTTCTATTTAATTAAATAATCTTTAATTAATTAGAGACACTTTTCTTATTTAATTAAATAACTTCATTTAATTAATCAGGAATGGCTTCTCATTTAATTAATTGGAAGTAAGTACTCCATTTAATTAAATAATTTCATTTAATTATTTCAAAATTCTTTTCGAAACTAGTCAACTCGAGTCAACCGTGATTAAATCTGGTCAACTTTTGGTCAAACTTGATCTTTGCGTATGTGAATATGAGCAAATGTGAGTATGAACTCCAACAATAATTCGATGCAAATTCTCATTCAACCTTTCAAAATGAAGAGATGAGGGTCTCGTAAATAGACTTTTCTGGAATTCATCAATGGTTGAGATCGATTTCAATCAACGGTCAGGATTAAAGGTGAAGTTCAGTCATAAAGGGAGATTTTCAAATTAAAGGGAGTTAACAGATTTAATTTGAGTAAAATAAGGAGTTAACTGATTCAATTTGAGTAGAAAAAGGCGTTAACTGATTGAACTCATTTTTGATCAATAGTTAACTGGAAATTTCCCTTTTTCAACCGAAGAGTGATTTTGTTGAGATATTTAATTTAATAAAATGAGATATGCTCTCATAATTTCTTTTTCTATTTAATCAAATAAATTTTAATTAATTAGACACACTTTTCTTATTTAATTAAATAACTTCATTTAATTAATTAGGAATGGCTTCGCATTTAATTAAATAACTTTATTTAATTAATTAGAAGTAAGTACTCCATTTAATTAAATAATTTCGTTTAATTATTTCAAAATTCTTTTTGAATATAGTCAATCAAGTCAATCGTGGTTAAATTTGGTCAACTTTTGGTCAAACTTGATCTTTGCGTATTTGAATATAAGCAAATGTGAGTATGAAATCCAGCAACAATTCGATGCAAATTCTCATTGAACCTTTCAAAATGAAGAGATGAGGGTCTCTTAAATAGACTTTATTGGAATTCATCAACGGTTGAGATTGATTTTGATCAACGGTCAGGATTAAAGGTGAAGTTAAGTCATAAAGGGAGATTTCCAAATTAAAGGTAGTTAACAAATTTAATTTGAGTAAAATAATGAGTTAACTAATTCAATTTGAGTAGAAAGAGGAGTTAACTGATTTAACTCATTTTTGATCAATACTGAACTAGAAATTTTCCTTTTTGAACTAAAGAGAGATTTTGTTGAGATATTTAGTTTAATAAAATGAGATATGCTCTCATAATTACTTTTTGTATTTAATTAAATAATCTTTAATTAATTAGAGACACTTTTCTTATTTAATTAAATAACTTCATTTAATTAATTAGGATTGGCTTCTCATTTAATTAAATAACTTTTTAAAAATTAATTAGAAGTAAGTACTCCATTTAATTAAATTATTTCATTTAATTATTTCAAAATTCTTTTCGAAACTAGTCAACTCAAGTCAACCGTGGTTAAATCTGGTCAACTTTTGGTCAAACTTGATTTTTGCGTATGTGAATATGAGCAAATGTGAGTATGAATTCCATCAACAATTCAATACAAATTCCCATTCAACCTTTCAAAATGAAGAGATGAGGGTCTCTTAAATAGACATTCCTTAAATTCATCAACAATTGAGATCGATTTCAATCAACGGTTAGGATTAAAGGTGAAGTTCAATCATAAAGAGAGATTTCCAAATTAAAGAGAGTTAACAGATTTAATTTGAGTAAAATAAGGAGTTAACTGATTCAATTTGAGTAGAAAAAGGAGTTAACTGATTTAACTCATTTTTGATCAATAGTGAACTGAAAATTTCTCTTTTTGAACTGAAGAGAAATTTTGTTGAGATATGCTCTCATAATTACTTTTTCTATTTAGTTAAATAATCTTTGATTAATTAGGGACACTTTTTTTATTTAATTAAATTACTTCATTTAATTAATTAGGAATGGATTCTCATTTAATTAAATAACTTTGTTTAATTAATTAGAAGTAAGTATTTTATTTAATTAAATAATTTCGTTTAATTATTTCAAAATTCTTTTCGAAACTAGTCAATTCAAGTCAACCGTGGTTAAATCTGGTCAACTTATGGTCAAACTTGATCTTTGCTTATGTGAATATGAGCAAATGTGAGTATGAATTCTAGCAACAATTCGATGCAAATTCTCATTCAACCATTCAAAATGAAGAGATGAGGGTCTCTTAAATAGACTTTTTTGGAATTCATCAACGGTTGAGATCGATTTCAATCAACAGTCATGATTAAAGGTGAAGTTCAATTATAAAGGGAGATGTAATGCCACACCAAGGGATCCAAAGAATTAACTTAGAATTTCACTAAGTATACTAGCATTTTTTTTTTTCCGTAGAAGTAAACATCACATATAACTTATGCACAATAACGGAAGCAATAGCATTGTCCATCTGAAATTAAACATAACATAAATAACATATTACATTCTTTAAGATCCCTTAACATTAAATTACATACATGAATCCATCTAGCACAACATCCACATGAAATAATAATGATACATCCAATATACAAATGTCTTTTCTGAATTACATTCCAGAATGCACAATCATCCACTGTACATGTCACAGGGTATGATAGGCACAAAGAATATACATATGTAGAATATGGTACATCATCCTATTCTAATCCATGATACATCAAAGTAGAGATAGTCACATGATACAGCATCATAGAGAACATATACATCCATCATAAAGATCAAACATAATAAACTAAGTGCACGGTTCCTCCCAACCATTAATAGCATCATTAGACCATCGTGGATAGTAGCCATCCCTCCATGCGTAACATTCCAAATCACCGAAGAGATCATCGGTATTACATAGTAGGAATGTCACTCCTAATAAATACAAAATCATATATAGAAGTAATCTAACATGCAAATAAAAGCATAAGATAGCATCATCTAACATATGCTAATCATCAATGAAAAAAGATACATATCCACCATCATGAAGGACGCATCAACCGCGATGTCTGAATGAATCTCAAAATGATAAGAGTGAAAAATACACTACCACCCAACTGCGTGGTACCAAAGTGGTCCATTCCCACCGTGCTGAGGAGATAATCTCAAGTCGCAAAGAGGCTATCAAAATCACATAGCACAAATCTCCATAAGTCCAAGAATCCTAAAAGTATACTAACTCAAAGGTTCCAAACACAAAACTGACATCTAATCCCAAAGGCACACAATGACACGTAGGAACCTACTATGCAAGTGGGAAAGTGTCATCGCATTGATCACGTACAAGTTACCCTAGCAGTTAGCTAAACTCCACGGGTCCATACTGATTTCATGCAGCCACTAGTATCCTCTCATATTGACGAGGCATACTACGGAATGCAAGGTCGCAACCATGCGTCTCACTACTCCCATCCTAAGTTTTACAAGCACTCAAGGCATGGGCGAGAACAAAACACTTATCTTTTTAGGTTCATTTAGTTAGTATTAGGTGTGAATGTTATCACTTATTAATCCAACTTACAATGAGTTACCCTGGCAGCCTCTTAGGGTCCCGGCCCCCATTGCAAGCCACTTTCCATCACTACATGTAGATATCCTACCCTAATGCTCTTGGACTCATAAATCTCAAAATCACAAAAGATAATCCATAATAAAATTATCAAATATGCATAAAAGCATCAAATCTCCATGAGCAAACACCCATAAAAAATCGTGAACACAACAGCTCTCTATTGGCAACTGAAGTATCACTGATAATCAAATATCCAATGATTCTCAATAACCAATATATATATATATATATATATATATATATATATATATATATATATATATATATATATATATATATATATATATATATCAATCATACTGATCGAAGACTCCAAAAATGGTTGAGTCAAACATGTCACAACATGACATCATCAAGAATAAATCCACATCTCAGTCCCATCATGGCGACTAGAAAATAATCAAGGATAACTAATCGATGACCAAAATAATGGTTAGGTCAAGAGTCTCATACACAAGAATCTCAACTATAACAATCAGTAATCACATCCAATACATAGAGCATTCCATCAAAAACCATGGTTGGATTTATAAAGATCGAGATTAAAACATCATCATGACATCACAATCACATAACCCCCAAGCCTCTGGTAGGCGTCCTATACTGGTCAACACTAGTCAACCCAAAATCCAAAACAATAGCATAAACAATACGCAATGCAAATACATGCTTTGGTTTTGCTAAGTTTTCAAATTTGAATTTCAAAGTCTCAGTTTACGTTTTATCAAATTATATTAAGTGGAGAAATTTCACGTTTTTTCTAACCCATGTATTTGTTTGATAGATAAAAGTTTCTCCCCAAAACTATTAGACTCAATTTTCTAATTGATCTAATAATTTTTTTTTTATATAACATTGTTTGAAAATTGACACTCTTAATGAATCAAAACTTTGATTATATATGCTAATAACTAATCTTAATTAAACTGAATTTAATTAAATTAATTATTAATATCTCTTCATAATTGACAAGCTTAATACCAATATTTTAAATCATTAAAAGAGTGATCCATTAATTTAGAACTTTATAATATTCATTTATAATTAATGATATATACATATATATTTATATATATATATATATATATATATATATATACATATATATATATATATATATATATTTATGTATATATATATATATATATATTTATGTATATATATATACATAAATATATATATTTATATATAAATATATACATAAATATATATATATATATATACATAAATATATATATATATATATAATAACATTTAATAATTAATGATATTGCAACAAAATCGAGATTCATATCCAAATCTCATATGAAATAACGTTGCAAATAAAACTTTATATAATTTAAAACCAATTCAAATTGCAATGCGATTTTAAAATTGTGCGGCCCAATACATCCACACTGCAGGTACACTGCGGTCGCAGGTACCCTGAGATCTCGCAGGCCTGCGGTGGGTGGGGTATATAATACCCGCCCAACATCATATATATATTTTTTTAAACACGATTTTCAATAACATTTTTTATAAAAATGTTCCCATGCGATATGAAATACTATTAACATGAAACTCTATCGCGATTTGACATTCAATTATTATATAAATAAATATATACATGTATATATATACATATGTATGTATATATATATATATGGGTATATATATGTATATATATATGTGTGTATATATATACACACATAGAGTTTATCACCATCACAACACATACATATATATATGTATATAATGATATATACGTATATGTGTATGCAGATTCAAGAATATACACAGTTTACTTAGAAATTCTAATTTTCAAAATTTTCCTTTGAATCTTTGATCTTCAAATTTATCCAATAAATAATCTAATGGGTTTGGTTATGAATTTAAACCCTAGCCCCATTTTCTTTCAGATCTATGCATATAAAGATTTCCACATAAATTCAATTGCCCATATTGAGAATGCATACAATAAAAATATGAAATTCCTCAGAAGACATATGGAAGACACGAAGAAGACAGGGAATACAGGATGCGGAAATGGCAAGAGTAAAATCACAAGAATCTACTCGAATTTTGATGCTAATTTTCTCTTCCTCAGAAAATTCACAGAGCAAGCTCCCTTCTTCAGAATTCTCAAATCCTCCAATGCTCCAATTGCACTCCAAACGCTATGTCTAAGCTTCTAGGAATGCCTAAATATCAAGAGCTCTCAGGAAACCTCTAGAATGTTTCTAGAAATAGCTAGAAGGTGTCACCAACTAAGCATGGGTCTTTTCCAACCTTCAAGATGAGCCTTAGGGTTGTAGACACCATGTGCTTAATTGATGCACAAACCCCCGCATTGTTGACACATGAGAAATAGAAAAGTGCGTTAACTCCCATGCAAGCTTATAACTCCAATCAAATTTTATATAATTTCTATCTAAATATTTATAACTTTCATCTTAAATTTTATAACTTATTATTATTATTTATTTATTACTTTATTATTATTTTATGATTATTATTAATTTTAATTTCTAATTTTCTTTTATTTAATTCATTTTCCTCAATAATTCACATTGAATTAATTATAATCAAAATATCAAAGATCATGATATTTTATTAATTTTCTCCAAAATAATTAATTTATTAATTAAATCTATTTATTAAGACTTAATTAATAGAAAATTCACCATAGACCTCCAAGATAAAATATGAAAACTCATCATAGAACAAATCATACAAAATCAGTCTAAAGGGTTAAAAATCATGAAATATGTCATCCGACACATTCGGTGGCTACTCAACTCTGATACTTGTCCTAACTGACTAGGACAAATAGTTTAAGGGTTTGGGATTTGGACTTGAGAATTTATCTCCCTTCTCTTATCATTGAGATAGTATAATAGGGTACGCTCATCCTGACAATTCAGGGGAGTCGATGCCCGGTACCTGCAACCTACAGAAAAAACCATGCATGTACATACAATATATATAATGCTAAGCTAAATAGACAATGGCAAGAAGTGGTGCATCGTGTAGATCCCGACTAAGTAGGTGACTATGACTCCCTTCCTTAACCACATCAAAAATGCCATACAAGAAGAAAACACGCACACCATACACATGCAAGTATGGGGTAAGTATCCATAATAAAACACATGAGCTAATATACCATCTAACTAATCATCATTAATAACTGAAAATAATATAATGATCATCATACATACATGAAATGTAAAGTCTAAATGATCTCATCATATATCAACTGAATCCATATCATAATATCTGATAGTGTCAAAACAATACCACTAAACCATCAACATAAAACTAGTCCATCAAAGTCTGATAATAATAACAATGTCCAGAAAAAATGTGAACGAGGGTAGGAACTACATCCACCCCCCCCTTGGGTTAGGCTTACTCCTAGAAGCCTACAAACAAGTAGGGATATAACTCCCTCAATCTGGCTATATCCTCCCAAGTAGCGAGCAGCTTCGACCCCTGAGGGTCAACCCCCGCTACTCCAGAATACGAACCAGCTCCAAAGCCAGCTGCCCGTCCTCTACTTACAACACATTCCAATCAAGAACATGTACAATATCAAGAATATACTACCGAAGCACTGAAACATGGAAAACATCATGAATGTGAGCTAGGCTGGGCGGTAGAGCAAGACAGTAAGCAACTGTGCCAATCCTCTCTAGAATCTCGAATGGTCCCACAAAGCGAGGTGCTAGCTTACAACCCTTTCCATATCGGATCGGACTCTTTTGCGGTCGCACTCTCAAGAAAACCTTATCACCCACAGTAAACTGCTTATCAGTTCTATGAGCATCGGCATACTTCTTCTGTCTATCCTGTGCCGTAGTCAAGTGCTCACGGATACACACTACCTGTTGCTCCATATCACGAAGCATCTCAGGACCCAATAGGATGCGATCCTCAAGACTATCCCAACTCAATGGTGTACGATAAGGACATCCATATAATGCCTAAAATGGTGCCATACCAATAGAACTGTGATATCCGTTGTTGTAAGAAAACTCCACTAGGTAGAGATAATCCTCCCAATGTGTCTGCCTATCCATCACATACATCCGTAACATATCCTCCAAAACTTGATTCACCCTCTCTGTCTGACCATCAATCTCTAGATGATATGTCGAACTGAAGTTTAACTGCACTCCAACCTCATGTTGTAGCGATATCCAGAATGTAGATGTGAATACAGGATCCCTGTCAGAAATGATCTTTCTAGAAATACCATGTAATCTCACAATATCACGCATAAAGACATTAGATACAGAAGCTGCTGTGTAGGAAGACCTAATCGGTGAAAAATGTGCCACCTTAGTCAACCGATCAACGGTGACCATGATAGCATCATGACACCGAACTATCATAGGTAATCCTACAATAAAATCTATGGAGATGATATCCCACTTCCAAGAAGGAATGAGATTAGGCTGCAAAAGTCTAGCCGGGTGCTGATGTTCTGCCTTAACTCTCTGACACTCAAGGCACCTAGCCACAAAATCAGCAATATCTCGCTTCATCCCCGACCAAAAGAAGAAATTTCTCAAATCAAGATGCATCTTCTTGACACCTAGATGTGCTGAGTAAGGTGTACGATGGGCTTCTGCCAGTATCAAGGTGCAAAGCTCATCCGAAAATGGCACATAAATCCTCCCCAAATGTATCAAAAGACCATTTGACTCTCGAACGTAGCCTGCAAACTTACCTTCCAAAGATCCTCCTGAATCAATCTCTTTGCACACTTCCTAATACCAAGAATCCGTAGGAAGTGCCTGAAGAATTTGACTCCTCAAATCCACACTAAGAGTCATCGATGATACCACATGTCTCCTGTGACTCAAGCATCTGCCACCACATTCTCCTTACCCTGAATGTACTTAACCTCAAAATCATACTCGCATAGAAACTCCATCCATCACCTCTGGCAAGCATTCAAATTAGGCTGAGTAAAAATATACTGAAGACTACGATGATCGCTATGTAGCTCAAATCTGTGCCCCAACAAGAAATGTCTCCACCTTGTCAAAGCATGAACTACTGCTGCTAACTCAAGATCACGTGTAGGATAATTTAACTCATGATCCTTGAGCTTGGCTGATTCATACGCAATCACCCGTCCATTCTGCATCAACACTACCCCAATCCCTTCAAGAGAAGCATCTGTACATACCATGAAATCACCTTCTGGATCCAATACAGCTAGAATCAGTGTACTGGTCAAAAGCTCCTTGAGCTTCTGGAAAGCTTCCTCACATTTCTCTATCCATACGAACTTCTTTGCTTTCCTTTGAAGAGAAGTGATAGGATGTGCTATCCTAGAGAAGTTCTAGACAAATCTATGATAAGAACCGGCTAAACCCATGAAACTATGAATCTCTGACACATTAGTCGGTGTAGGCCAATCTATTATCGCCTGAATCTTTGCAGGATCCACTGAAATACCATCACCTGAGATGACATGCCCTAAATACTGAATCTCTGTTTTGAAGAATTCACACTTAGCTGCATTAGCATAAAGTTGATTGTCCCTTAAACACTGCAAAACCAACTGTAGGTGTTCCTCGTGCTCCTTCTGAGTCTTAGAATACATCAATATGTCATCAAGAAACACGAGTACAACTTGTCTAGATATGATCAAAAAATACCATTCATCAAACTCATGAAAACTGATGGAGCATTAGTCAATTCAAAAGGTACCACTATGAAATCATAATGCCCATAGCGAGTTCGAAAATCGGTCTTGTGAATATCTGCTTCCTTAATACGAAGCTGGTGGTATCCTGACTTAAGGTCAATCTTGGAGAATATTGTAGCTCCCTTGATCTGATCAAATAAGTCATCAATCCTAGGCAAATGATACCTGTTCTTAATAGTCACCTTATTCAACTGTCTATAGTCGATACAAAGGCGCAAGGAACCATCTTTCTTCTTCACAAAGAGCACTGGAGCTCTCCATGGTGATACACTAGGTCGAATGCTCCCTTTGGCCAAAATTTTCTCTAGCTAAAGATGTAGCTCACACAATTCCTATGTAGTCATTCGATAAGGAGCTTTAGAGATAGGCTCCGCTCCAGGAATCAGATCAATACTAAAGTCAATGTCCCTCTTTGGAGGCATGCCTAGAATCTCACTTGGAAAAACATCTGCGTACTCCTGTAAAATCGGGTGATCCAAAGTCTTCCACATGGGATCTTCTTCATCAAGACTGTTTACCATAACAAAAAATATCTGACATCCCTTACGAAAACTTCACTTCAATTGCATAGCAGAAATCATCCACAAAGATATAGGCCTCGGTATCCCAACTATCTGCACATCATTCCCTTGGTCATCTTGGCACATAATAATCTTCTTCCTACAATCTATACTAGCTTTATGAGATCCAAGCCAGTCCATGCCTAGAACCACATCATAGGAACCAAGGGGTATGACTCAAAGATCCACTGCTGTATCAAAGCTTCCTAAGCTAAGCCCACACTTATGAACTACATAATCTGTGGAGACCTTAATGCCTGAGGCTAGTTCCACTTGCCAACCATGATCTTGCTTCACCGCATCTAGCATACACTTAGAAAATATAGACGGTGAAATAAATGAATCTGTAGCTCCTGAATCAAACAATACTGAAAGAGATATACCTCTAATAGCACCTGTGGTCTCAACCACTATTCCCTGATGATATGCCTGATGTTGATCAACTGCTGCAAAGACTCCATGAGCTCTACCTACATCACCAACTGTAGGTTTTGAAACGGTAGGTCTAGGTCCTAAAAATTGAGTTGCTCGCTGAGGGCACTGAGCTGCATAATGTCCAATCTGACCACATGAAAAACATTTTTTGTTTTTGCCAGAACCTCTTCCCATAGGTGGTACATTTGATTGCTGACGACTGTTCCTGCTCACAAAAGACTGGCTACTCTGAGCTAGCTGATTGGACTGATTCTATTTATTGCGTTGAGAATTACGGTTGTTCTTGGTGTTAGAACCTTTACCACCACCTTGAGCTTGAGAATTTGAGCCCTTCTATTGCTGTGTCTGTTGAGACTGCTGCTGATACTG
Source organism: Cupressus sempervirens (assembly GCA_028749045.1). NCBI lineage: Eukaryota > Viridiplantae > Streptophyta > Pinopsida > Cupressales > Cupressaceae > Cupressus > Cupressus sempervirens. The sequence goes on along the minus strand of CM053784.1, from coordinate 139,495,441 downwards.
TTTCCCTTAGAGAAAGAAAACTTCTTGTTACCACCTGAATTAAAGTTACCTTTAGATCCTGATGCCGCTGGTGCTCCTACAAAACCACCTTGACCAAGGTTGACACTTTGCTCAACAAGGATAGCTTGATGCACCGCATCGTTGAGGGTTTTTGGTTCAAATACCTTAACTCCCCCAATAATACGGTTATTTAAACCCCTAATAAAATGTTGTGTCAACTGAGCTGAATTTTCACTGAACCCTGAGAAAGGCATAAGCTCATAAAACTTACGCTCATACTCAGTCACTGACAAAGTGTACTGTTTGAGATTATGAAATTCATCAACCCTTTGTTGTTTCCATTCCTTTGGTAGGAATCGTTCACAAAAACTCTCTAGGAATAATTCCCATGTAACACTGCTCATATCGACTCCCAACTTCTCCTCTATCATCCACCAAGTGGCCCCAAAATTCTCTAGATTAATGATTGCAAACCTTGCCTTAACATTGCTATCGAACTCCTGCATGGTAAAAATCCTATCAAGAGAGATAAGCTACTGTTCGGCCACATAACCTGAACCTTTCCCATTAAAAGGCTTAACCTTGGATCTTGAAAGATCCTTCATCTGAGTGGACATAATGGACCTCTAACATTCCTTCCGAGGACTTCTAGATCTGGATCTATGCTCTTGTTCTATCTGATGCACTTTAGGCTGTTCTTGAATAGGAGGTAGACGTTCTAGAATAGTCTGCATCATCTGCCTCAAGCCAACCTCTTCAGACTCAGCTTGGTCCTCTCTATGGCTCTCTTCCTATTGCCTACTAGAGTGCTCTTCCCTGCTCTCTACATGAGCTGATCCCTCATGGGCAGACTCATGGATACTGATAGTTCTGCCACGACCACGACCCCTACCACAGCCTCTAACAGAAGACCTAGTCCCAGATACCATCCTACAACAGTACAAGGTACTAAGTTCAGTTCTATGTTTAAGTTTAAGTAAAAAACTTCAGTTTTGAAACTAAGTGTTGAAGTATGAAAAATATCCAAGTAACAGTTTGAGTCATGTGTTTCAATTCACCTAGATCAAGTTTGGAAATTAAACTTAATAGTTCATTGTCCTAGTTGTTCCAAAATACCCAGAGTTCCCAATGTAGAAACTCGGGCTCTGATACCAAATGTAATGCCCCGCCAAGGGATCCAAAGAATTAACCTAGAATTTCACTAAGTATAGTAGCATTTTTTTTGCCATAGAAGTAAACATCACATATAACATGTGCACAATAATGGAAGCAATAGCATTATCCATCTGAAATTAAACATAACATAAATAATAGATTACATTCTTTAAGATCCCTTAACGTTGAATTACATACATGAATCCATCTAGCACAACATCCACATGAAATAATAATGATACATCCAATATAGAAATGTCCTTTCTGAATTACATTCCAGAATGCACAATCATCCATTGTACATGTCACAGGGTATGATAGGCACAAAGAATATACATATGTAGAATATGGTACATCATCCTATTCTAATCCATGACACATCAAAGTAGAGATAATCACATGATACAACATCATAGAGAACATATACATCCATCATAAAGATCAAACATAATAAACTAAGTGCATGGTTCCTCCCAACCGTTAATAGCATCATTAGACCATCGTGGATCTTAGCCATTCCTCCGTGCGTAAAATTCCAAATCACCGAAGAGATCATCGGTATTACATAGTAGGAATGTCACTCCTAATAAACACAACATCATATGTAGAAGTAATCTAACATGCAAATAAAAGCATAAGATAGCATCATCTAACATATGCTAATCATCAATGAAAAAAGATACATATCCACCATCATGAAGGACGCATCAACCACGATGTCTCAATGAATCTCAAAATGATAAGAGTGGAAAATACACTACCACTCGACCGCGTGGTACCAAAGTGGTCCACTCCCACCATGCTGAGGAGATAATCTCAAGTCCCAAAGAGGCTATCAAAATCACATAGCACAAATCTCCATAAGTCCAGGAATCCTAAAAGTATACTAACTCAAAAGTTCCAAACAAAAAAATGACATCTAATCTCAGAGGCACACAATGACATGTAGGAACCTACTATGCAAGCAGGAAAGTGTCATTGCATTTATCACGTACAAGTTACCCTGGTAGTTAGCTAAACTCCATGGGTCCATACTGATTTTATGTGGCCACTAGTATCCTCTCATACTGACGAGGCATACTACGGAATGCAAGATCGCAACCATGCGTCTCACTACTCCCATCCTAGCTTATACAAGCGCTCAAGGCATGGGCAAGAACAAAACACTTATCTTTTTAGATTCATTTAGTTAGTATTAGGTGTGAATGTTATCACTTATTAATCCAACTTACAATGAGTTACCCTGGCAGCCTCTTAGGGCCCCGGTCCCCATTGCAAGCCACTTCCCGTCACTACATGCAGATATCCTACCCTAATGCTCATGGACTCATAAATCTCAAAATCACAAAAGATAATCCATAATAAAATCATCAAATATGCATAAAAGCATCAAATCTCCATGAGCAAACATTCATAGAAAATCATGAACACAACAGCTCTCTATTGGCAACTGAAGTATCACTGATAATCAAATATCAAATGGTTCTCAATAACCAAAATATATATATCAATCATACTTATCGAAGACTCCAAAAATGGTTGAGTCAAACATGTCACAACATGACATCATCAAGAATAAATCCACATCTCAGTCCCATCATGGCGACTAGAAAATAATCAAGGATAACTAATCGATGACCAAAATAATGGTTAGGTCAAGAGTCTCATACACAAGAATCTCAACTATAACAATCAATAATCACATCCAATACATAGAGCATTCCATCAAAAACCATGGTTGGGTTTATAAAGATCGAGATTAAAACATCATCATGACATCACAATCACATAACCCCCAAGCCTCTGGTAGACGTCCTATACTGGTCAACACTAGTCCACCCAAAACCCAAAACAATAGCATAAAGAATACACAATGTAAATACATGTTTTGGTTTTGCTAAGTTTTCAAATTTGAATTTAAAAGTCTCAGTTTACGTTTTTTCAAATTATATTAAGTGGAAAAATTTCACGTTTTTCCTAACCCATGTATTTGTTTGATAGATAAAAGTTTCTCCCCAAAACTATTAGACTCAATTTTCTAATTGATCTAATAATATTTTGTTTATATAACATTGTTTGAAAATTGACACTCTCAATAAATCAAAACTTTGATTATATATGCTAATAACTAATCTTAATTAAACTGAGTTTAATTAAATTAATTATTAATATCTCTTCATAATTGACAAGCTCAATACCAATATTTTAAATCATTAAAAGAGTGATCCATTAATTTAGAACATTATAATATTCATTTATAATTAATTATATATACATATATACTTATATACATATATATATATATTTATATATATATATATATATATACATACATAAATATATATATATATATATACATACATAAATATATATATATATATATATACATATATATATATATATATATATATATATATATATATATAATAACATTTAATAATTAATGATATTGCAACAAAATCGAGATTCATATCCAAATCTCATATGAAATAATGTTGCAAATAAAACTTTATATAATTTAAAACCAACTCAAATCGCAATGCAATTTTAAAATCGCGCGACCCAATACATCCGCACCGCAGGTACACTGCGGATCGCAGGTACACTACGGTCGCAGGTACCGTGTGATCTCGCAGGCCTGCGGTGGCTGGGGTATATAATACCCGCCCAACATCATATATATATATTTTTTAAACACGATTTTCAATAATGTTTTTTATAAAAACGTTCCCATGCGATATGAAATACTATTAACATGAAACTCTATTGCGATTTGACATTCGATTATTATATAAATAAATATATACATGTATATATATACATATGTATGTATATATATATATATGGGTATATATATGTATATATATGTGTGTATATATATATACATGAAGAGTTTATCACCATCACGACACATACATATATATACATATATGTATATAATGATATATACGTATATGTGTATGCAGATTCAAGAATATACACAGTTTACTTAGAAATTCTAATTTTTAGAATTTTCCTTTGAATCTTTGATCTTCAAATTTATCCAATAAATATCTAATGGGTTTGGTTATGAATTTAAACCCTAGCCCCGTTTTCTTTCAGATCTATGCATATAAAGATTTCCACATAAATTCAATTGCCCATATTGAGAATGCATACAATAAAAATATGAAATTCTTCAAAAGACATATGGAAGACACGAAGAAGACAAGGAATGCAAGATGCGTAAATAGCATAAGTAAAATCACAAGAATCTACCCGGATTCTGATGCTAATTCGCTCTTCCTCAGAAAACCCGCAGAGCAAGCTCCCTTCTTCAGAATTCTCGAATCCTCCAATGCTCCAACTACACTCCAAACGCTATGTCTAAGCTTCTAGGAATGCCTGAATATAAAGAGCTCTCAGGAAACCACTAGAATGTTTCTAGAAATAGCTAGAAGGTGTCACCAACTAAGCATGGGTCTTTTCCAACCTTCAAGATGAGCCTTAAGGTTGTAAACAACATGTGCTTAATTGACGCACAAACCCCCGCGTTGTTGACACATGAGAAATAGAAAAGTGCGTTAACTCCCATGCAAGCTTATAACTCCAATCCAATTTTATATAATTTCTATCTAAATATTTATAACTTTCATCTTAACTTTTATAACTTATTATTATTTATTTATTACTTTATTATTTTTTTATGATTATTATTAATTTTAATTTTTAATTTTCTTTTATTTAATTCATTTTCCTCAATAATTCACATTTAATTAATTACAATCAAAATATCAAAGATCATGATATTTTATTAATTTTCTCCAAAAGAATTAATTTATTAATTAAATCTATTTATTAAGACTTAATTAATAGAAAATTCACCATAGACCTCCAAGATAAAATATGAAAACTCATCATAGAAAAAATAATACAAAATCAGTCTAAAGGGTTAAAAATCACGAAATATGTCATCTGACATATTCGGTGGGTACTCAACTCTGATACTTGTCCTAACTCACTAGGACAAATAGTTTAAGGGTTTGGGATTTGGACTTGAGTATTTATCTCCCTTCTCTTATCATTGAGATAGTATAATAGGGTACGCTCATCCTAAAAATTCAGGGAAGTCGATACCTGCTACTTGAAACCTGCAAAAAAACCATGCATGTACATACAATATCTATAATGCTAAGCTAAACAGACAATGGCAGGAAGTGGTGCATCGTGTAGATCCCGACTAAGCAGGTGACTACGACTCCTTTCCTTAACCACATCAGAAATGCCATACAATAAGAAAATACGCACACCATACACATGCAAATATGGGGTAAGTATCCATAATAAAACACATGAGATAATATACCATCTAACTAATCATCATTAATAACTGAAAACAATATAATGATCATCATACATACATGAAATGTAAAGTCTAAATGATCTAATCATATATCAACTGAATCCATATCATAATATCTGATAGTATCAAAACAATACCACTAAACCATCAACATAAAACTAGTCCATCAAAGTCTGATAATAATAACAATGTCCAGAAAAGATTTGAATGAGGGTAGGCACTACAGGAGATTTCCAAATTACAGGGAGTTAACAAATTTAATTTGAGTAAAATAAGGAGTTAACTGATTCAATTTGAGTAGAAAAAGGAGTTAACTGATTTAACTCATTTTTGATCAATAGTGAACTGGAAATTTTCCTTTTTGAACTCAAGAGAGATTTTGTTGAGATATTTAATTTAATAAAATGAGATATGCTCTCATAATCACTTTTTCTATTTAATTAAATAATATTTTATTAATTAGAGACACTTTTCTTATTTAATTAAATAACTTAATTTAATTAATTAGGAATGGCTTCTCATTTAATTAAATAACTTTGTTTAATTAATTAGAAGTAAGTACTCCATTTAATTAAAAAAATTTATTTAATTATTTCAAAATTCTTTTCGAAACTAGTCAACTCAAGTCAACCATGGTAAAATCTGGTCAACTTTTGGTCAAACTTGATCTTTGCATATGCGAATATGAGCAAATGTAAGTATGAATTTCAGCAACAATTCGATGCAAATTCTCATTCAACCTTTCAAAATGAAGAGATGAGGGTGTCTTAGATAGACTTTCCTGCAATTAATCAACAGTTGAGATTGATTTCAATCAACGGTCAAGATTAAAGGTGAAGTTCAGTCATAAAGGGAGATTTCCAAATTAAAGGGAGTTAACAGATTTAATTTGAGTAAAATAAGGAGTTAACTAATTCAATTTGAGTAGAAAAAGGAGTTAACTGATTCAACTCATTTTTTTATCAATAGTGAACTAGAAATTTCTCTTTTTGAACTGAAGAGAGATTTTGTTGAGATATTTAATTTAATAAAATGAGATATGCTCTCATAATTACTTTTTCTATTTAATTAAATAATCTTTAATTAATTAAAGACACTTTTTTTATTTAATTAAATAACTTCATTTAATTAATTAGGAATGGCTTCTCATTTAATTAAATAACTTTGTTTAATTAATTAGAAGTAAGTGTTCCATTTAATTAAACAATTTTGTTTAATTATTTAAAAATTCTTTTCGAAACTAGTCAACTCAAGTCAACCGTGATTAAATCTGGTCAAGTTTTGGTCAAACTTGATTTTTGCGTATGTGAATATGAGCAAATGTGAGTATGAATTCCAGCAAAAATTCGATGCAAATTCTCATTCAACCTTTCAAAATGAAGAGATGAGGGTCTGTTAAATAGACTTTCCTAGAATTCATCAACGGTTGAGATCGATTTCAATCAACGGTCGGGATTAAAGGTGAAGTTTAGTCATAAAGGGAGATTTTCAAATTAATGGGAGTTAACATATTTAATTTGAGTAAAATAAGGAGTTAACTGATTCAATTTGAGTAGAAAAAGGAGTTAACTCATTTAACTCATTTTTTATCAATAGTGAACTAGAAATTTTTCTTTTTGAATTGAAGAGAGATTTTGCTGTGATATTTAATTTAAAAAAATGAGATATGCTCTCATAATTACCTTTTCTATTTAATTAAATAATCTTGAATTAATTAGAGACACAGTTTTTATTTAATTAAATAACTTCATTTAATTAATTAGGAATGGCTTCTCATTTAATTAAATAACTTTGTTTAATTAATTAGAAGTAAGTGCTCCATTTAATTAAATAAATTTCATTTAATTATTTCAAAATTCTTATCGAAACTAGTCAACTAAAGTCAACCGTGGTTAAATCTGGTCAACTTTTGGTCAAACTTGATCTTTGCGTATGTGAATATGAGCAAATGTGAGTATGAATTCCAACAACAATTCGATACAAATTCTCATTCAACCTTTCAAAATGAAAAGATGAGGGTCTCTTAAATAGACTTTTTCTGAAATTCATCAATGGTTGAGATCGATTTCAATTAACGATCAGGATTAAAGGTGAAGTTCAGTCATAAAAGGAGATTTTCAAATTAAAGGGAGTTAACAGATTTAATTTGAGTAAAATAAGGAGTTAACTAATTCAATTTGAGTAGAAAAAGGAGTTAACTGATTTAACTCATTTTTGATCAATAGTGAACTGGAAATTTCTCTTTTTGAATTGAAGAGAGATTTTGTTGACATATTTAATTTAATAAAATGAGATATGCTCTCATATTTAGTTTTTCTATTTAATTAAATAATATTTAATTAATTAGAGACACTTTTCTTATGTAAGTAATTAGGAATGGCTTCTCATTTAATTAAATAACTTTTTTTAATTAATTAGAAGTAAGTACTCCATTTAATTAAATAATTTCATTTAATTACTTCAAAATTCTTTTCGAAACTAGTCAACTCAAGTCAACTGTGTTTAAATCTGATGAACTTTTGGTCAAACTTGATCTTTGCATATGTGACTATGAGCAAATGAGAGTATGAATTCCAGCAACAATTGGATGTAAATTCTCATTCAACTTTTCAAAATGAAGAAATGAGGGTCTCTTAGATAGACTTTCCTCGAATTCATCAACGGTTGAGATCGATTTCAATTAACGGTCAGGTTTAAAGGTGAAGTTCAGTCATGAAGGGAGATTTCCAAATTAAAGGGAGTTAACAAATTTAATTTGAGTAAAATAAGGAGTTAACTGATTCAATTTGAGTAGAAAAAGGAGTTAACTCATTTAACACATTTTTGATCAATAATGAACTGAAAATTTCCCTTTTTGAAATGAAGGGAGATTTTTTCGAGATATTTAGTTTAATAAAATGAGATATGCTCTCATAATTACTTTTTCTATTTAATGAAATAAATTTTAATTTATTAGAGACACTTTTCTTATTTAATTAAATAACTTCATTTAATCAATTAGGAATGGCTTCTCATTTAATTAAATAACTTTGTTTAATTAATTAGAATTAAGTACTCCATTTAATTAATTAATTTCATTTAATTATTTTAAAATTCTTTTCGAAGTTAGTCAACTCAAGTCAACCGTGGTTAAATCTGGTCAACCTTTTGTCAAAATTGATCTTCGCATATGTGAATATGAGCAAATGCGAGTATGATTTCCAACAACAATTCGATGCAAATTCTCATTCAAACTTTCAAAATGAAGAGATGAGGGTCTCTTAAATAGACTTTCTTAGAATTCATCAACGGTTGATATCGATTTCAATCAACGGTCAGGATTAAAGGTGAAGTTTAGTCATAAAGGGAGATTTCCAAATTAAAGAGAGTTAATGGATTTAATTTGAATAAAATAAGGAGTTAACTGATTCAATTTGAGTACAAAAAGGAGTTAACTGATTTAACTCATTTTTTATCAATAGTGAACTAGAAATTTCCCTTTTTGAACAGAAGAGAGATATTGTTGAGACATTTAATTTAATAAAATGAGATATGTTCTCATAATTACTTTTTTTATTTAATTAAATAATCTTTAATTAATTAGAGACACTTTTCTTATTTAATTAAATAACTTCATTTAATTAATTAGTAATGGCTTCTCATTTAATTAAACAACATTGTTTAATCAATTAGAAGTAAGTACTCGATTTAATTAAATAATTTCGTTTAATTATTTCAAAAAAAAATATGAAACTAGTCAACTCAAGTCAACTGTGGTTAAATCTGGTCAACTTTTGGTCAAACTTGATCTTTGCGTATGTGAATATGAGCAAATGCGAGTTTGAATTCCAACAACAATTCGATGCAAATTCTCATTCAACCTTTCAAAATGAAGAGATGAGGGTCTCTTAAATAGACTTTCCTGAAATTTGTCAACGGTTGAGATCGATTTTAATCAACGGTCAGGATTAAAGGTGAAGTTCAGTCATAAAGGGAGATTTCCAAATTAAAGGGAGCTAACCAATTTAATTTGAGTAAAATAAGGAGTTAACTGATTCAATTTGAGAAGAAAAAGGAGTTAATTGATTTAACTCATTTTTTATCAATAGTGAACTGGAAATTTCCCTTTTTGAACTGAAGAGATATTTTGTTGAGATATTTAATTTAATAAAATGAGATATGCTCTCATAATTACATTTTCTGTTTAATTAAATAATCTTTAATCAATTAGAGACACTTTTCTTATTAAATTAAATAACTTCATTTAATTAATTAGGAATGGCTTATCATTTAATTAAATAACTTTGTTTAATTAATTAGAAGTAAGTACTCCATTTAATTAAATAATTCCGTTTAATTATTTCAAATTTGTTTTTGAAACTAGTCAACTCAAGTCAACCGTGGTTAAATCTGGTCAACTTTTGGTCAAACTTGATCTTTGTGTATGTGAATTTAAGGAAATGCGAGTATGAATTCCAACAAAAATTCGATGCAAATTCTCATTCAACCTTTCAAAATGAAGAGATGAGGGTCTCTTAAATAGACTTTCCTGGAATTCATCAATGGTTCAGATCAATTTGAATCAACGGTCAGGATTAAAGGTGAAGTTTAGTCATAAAAGGAGATTTCCAAATTAAAGGGAGTTAACAGATTTAATTTGAGTAAAATAAGGAGTTAACTGATTCAATTTGAGTAGAAAAAGGAGTTAACTGATTCAACACATTTTTTATCAATAATGAACTGAAAATTTCCTTTTTGAACTGAAGAGAGATTTTGTTGAGATATTTAATTTAATAAAATGAGATATGCTCTCATAATTACCTTTTCTATTTAATTAAATAATCTTTAATTAATTAGAGAAACTTTTCTTATTTAATTAAATAACTTCATTTAATTAATTAGGACTGGCTTCTCATTTAATTAAATAACCTTGTTTAATTAATTAGAAGTTAGTACTCCATTTAATTAAATATTTTCGTTTAATTATTTCAAAATTCTTTTCAAAACTAGTCAACTGAAGTCAACCGTGGTTAAATGTGGTCAACTTTTGGTCAAACTTGATCTTTGTGTATGTGAATATGAGCAAATGTGAGTATGAATTCTAGCAACAATTCGATGCAAATTTTCATTCAAGCTTTCAAAATGAAGAGGTGAGGGTCTCTTAAATAAACTTGACTGGAATTCATCAACGGTTGAGATCGATTTCAATCAATGGTCAAGATTAAAGGTGAAGTTCAGTCATAAAGGGAGATTTCCAAATTAAAGAGAGTTAACAGATTTAATTTGAGTAAAATAAAGAGTTAACTGATTCAATTTGAGTAGAAAAATGAGTAACTCATTTTTTTTATCAATAGTGAACTGAAAATTTCCCTTTTTGAACTGAAGAGAGATTTTGTTGAGATATTTAATTTAATAAAATGAGATATGCTCTCATAATTACTTTTTTTTATAGAATTAAATAATTTTTAATCAATTAGAGACACTTTTCTTAGTTAATTAAATAACTTCATTTAATTAATTAGGAATGGCTTCGCATTTAATTAAATAACTTTCTTTAATTAATTAGAAGTAAGTACTCCATTTAATTAAATAATTTCGTTTAATTATTTTAAAATTCTTTTCGAAACTAGTCAACTTAAGTCAACTGTGGTTAAATCTGGTCAACTTTTGGTCAAACCTGATCTTTGCATATGTGAATATGAGCAAATGCGAGTATGAATTCCAGCAACAATTCGATTCAAATTCTCATTCAACTTTTCAAGATGAAGAGATGAGGGTCTCTTTAATAGACTTTCTTTAAATTCGTCAAGGGTTGAGATCGATTTCAATCAACGGTCAGGATTAAAGATGAAGTTTAGTAATAAAGGGAGATTTCCAAATTAAAGAGAGTTAACAAATTTAATTTGAGTAAAATAAGGAGTTAACTAATTCAATTTGAGTAGAAAAAGGAGTTAACTGATTTAACTCATTTTCGATCAATAGTGAACTGAAATTTTCCCTTTTCGAACTGAAGAGAAATTTTGTTGAGATATTTAATTTAATAAAATGAGATGCTCTCATAATTACTTTTTCTATTTAATTAAATAATCTTTAATTAATTAGAGACACTTTTTTTATTTAATTAAATAACTTCATTTAATTAATTAGGAATGGCTTCTCATTTAATTAAATAACTTTGTTTAATTAATTAGAAGTGAGTACTCGATTTAATTAAAAAATTTCATGTAATTATTTTAAAATTCTTTTTGAAACTAGTCAACTCAAGTCAACCGTGGTTAAATTTGGTCAACTTTTGGTCAAACTTGATCTTTGCATATTTGAATATGAGCAAATGTGAGTATGAATTCCAACAACAATTCGACGCAAATTCTCATTCAACCTTTCAAAATGAAGAGATGAGGGTCTTTTAAATAGACTTTCTTGAAATTTATCAACGGTTGAGATCGATTTCAATCAACGGTCAGGATTAAAAGTGAAGTTCAGTCATAAAGGAAGATTTCCAAATTAAAGGGAGTTAACAGATTTAATTTGAGTAAAATAAGGAGTTAACTGATTCAATTTGAGTAGAAAAAGGAGTTAACTTATTTAACTCATTTTTGATCAATAGTGAACTGGAAATTTCCCTTTTTGAACTGAAGATAAATTTTGTTGAGATATTTAATTTAATAAAATGAGATATGCTCTCATAATTACTTTTTCTATTTAAGTAAATAATCTTTAATTAATTAGAGACACTTTTCTTATTTAATTAAATAACTTCATTTAATTAATTAGGAATGGCTTCTCATTTAATTAAATAACTTTTTTTAATTAATTGAAAGTAAGTACTCCATTTAATTAAATAATTTTGTTTGATTTTTTTAATTTTTTTTTTCGAAACTAGTCAACTCAAGTCAACCGTGGTTAAATCTGGTCAACTTTTGGTCAAAGTTGATCTTTGCGTATGTGAATATGAGCAAATGCGAGTATGAATTCCAGCAACAATTTGATGCAAATTCTCAATCAACTTTTCAAAATGAAGAGATGAGGGTCTCTTAAATAGACTTCGCTGGAATTCATCAACGGTCGAGATCAATTTCAATCAACGTTGAGGATTAAAGTTGACGTTCAGTCATAAAGGGAGATTTTCAAATTAAAAGGAGTTAATAGATTTAATTTGAGTAAAATAAGGAGTTAACTGATTCAAGTTGAGTATAAAAAGTAGTTAACTGATTTAACTCATTTTTTATCAATAGTGTACTGGAAATTTCCCTTTTTGAACTGAAGAGATATTTTGTTGAGATATTTAATTTAATAAAATGAGATATGCTCTCATAATTACTTTTTCTATTTAGTTAAATAATCTTTAATTAATTAGAGACACTTTTCTTATTTAATTAAATAACTTCATTTAACTAATTAGGAATGGCTTCTCATTTAATTAAATAACTTTGTTTAATTAATTAGAAGGAAGTACTCCATTTAATTAAATAATTTCATTTAATTATTTTAAAATTTTTTTCGAAACTAGTGAACTCAATTCAATCGTGGTTAAATCTGGTCAACTTTTGGTCAAACTTGATCTTTGCATATGTGAATATGAGCAAATGTGAGTATGAATTCCAGCAACAATTCAATGCAAATTATCATTCAACCTTTCAAAATGAAGAGATGAGGGTCTCTTAAATAGACTTTCCTGAAATTCATCAACGGTTGAGATCGATTTCAATCAACGGTTAGGATTAAAGGTGAAGTTCAGTCATAAAGAGAGATTTCCAAATTAAAGGGAGTTAACAGACTTAATTTGAGTAAAATAAGGAGTTAACTAATTCAATTTGAGTAGAAAAAAGAGTTAACTGATTTAACTCATTTTTTATCAATAGTGAACTGGAAATTTCCCTTTTTGAACTGAAGAGAGATTTTGTTGAGATATTTAATTTAATAAAATGAGATATGCTCTCATAATTGTTTTTTCCATTTAATTAAATAATCTTTAATTAATTAGAGACACTTTTTCTTATTTAATTAATTAACTTCATTGAATTAATTAGAAATGGCTTCTCATTTAATTAAATAACTTTGTTTAATTAATTAGAAGTAAGTACTCCATTTATTTAAATAATTTCGTTTAATTATTTCAAAATTCTTTTCGAAACTAGTCAACTCAAGTCAACCGTGGTTAAATCTGGTCAACTTTTGGTCAAACTTGATATTTGCGTATGTGAATATGAGCAAATATGAGTAGGAATTCTAGCAACAATTCGATGCAAATTCTCATTCAACCTTTCAAAATGAAGAGATGAGGGTCTCTTAAATAGACTTTCCTAGAATTCATCAACGGTTGAGATCGATTTCAATCAACGGTCAGGAGTAAAGGTGAAGTTCAGTCATAAAGAGAGATTTCCAAATCAAATGGAGTTAATAGATTTAATTTGAGTAAATTAAGGAGTTAACTGATTTAACTCATTCTTGATCAATAGTGAACTGGAAATATCCCTTTTTGATCTGAAGAGAGATTTTGTTGAGATATTTAATTTAATAAAATGAGATATGCTCTCATAATTACTTTTTTCATTTAATTAAATAATCTTTAATTAATTAGAGACACTTTTCTTATTTAATTAAATAACTTCATTTAATTAATTAGGAATGGCTTCTCATTTAATTAAATAATTTTGTTTAATTAATTAGAAGTAAGTACTCCATTTAATTAAATAATTTCGTTTAATTATTTCAAAACTAGTCAACTCAAGTCAACTGTTGTTAAATTTGGTCAACTTTTGGTCAAATTTGATCTTTGCGTATGTGAATATGAGCAAATGTGAGTATGAATTCCAGCAACAATTCGATGCAAATTCTCATTCAACCTTTCAAAATGAAAAGATGAGGGTCTATTAAATAGACTTTCCTGGAATTCATCAACAATTGAGATCGATTTCAATCAACGGTCAAGATTAAAGGTGAAGTTCAGTCATAAAGGGAGATTTCCAAATTAAAGGGAGTTAACAAATTTAATTTGAGTAAAATAAAGAGTTAATTGATTCAATTTGAGTAGAAAAAGGAGTTAGCTAATTCAACTTATTTTTGATCAATAGGGAACTGGAAATTTCCCTTTTTGAACTGAAGAGAGATTTTTTTGTGATATTTAATTTAATAAAATTAGATATGCTCTCTTAATTACTTTTTCCATTTAATTAAATAATCTTTAATTAATTAGAGACACTTTTCTTATTTAATTAAATAACTTCATTTAATTAGTTAGGAATGGCTTCTCATTTAATTAAATAACTTTGTTTAATTAATTAGAAGTAAGTACTCCATTTAATTAAATAATTTCGTTTAATTATTTCAAAATTCTTTTCGAAACTGGGTGATCCCACAATAATGGGTTCCACTTTTTGACCAATTTTGACACTGAAATCAATATTTTTGCAACAAACGTCACGTTCAAGTGACTATATCTCCAAAACTATAAATAATTTCAAGATGACATAAACTAGTGATTTTGAATACTTTGTTGCTACTTTGTAACTATATTTTTTAATGTAAAAAAAAAAAAATTATTTATGTCAAGTTTTTTTATCTCCTCTGAAAAGTGGTACATGATAAAATTCAATATTTTAAAGAGTGACAGCTCGTTTGACACACATAACTTTTTTTGGAGAAATGATAATGAAGTAATTCTTTCAGCATTGGATTTGTAACATCAATATCCAGTGTCTGCATTTGGTTTGATTTATTTTTGTTTAATATTGTATAGTTTATGAAGTTTTGAAGTGACACGAATCGTAATTTAGACATACATTCCGTTTGACATAGATAATTTGAAGTCAATTTATCATAAACCTAAATTTTTTTTTTTTGAATAGTAAGGTATCTCAATAAGCTAGTGCCTACATATTTTTCAAAAAAAATTGTACCTAATTTACTAATTTTTCCGAAGTGTCGAAGTCGGTTGATGTTCAATCGGTAATGAATCGGTAATGAACCTATAATGAGTTAAACTCATATTTGAAAGTCTTAACGACTAAAATATGTATTAAAATTATAGTCGTTGGAAAGCTTGCTCCGAGAAGCACATTTTGAAATTTTTTATTTTACAGTAGGAGATCATTCTCCTGCAATTATGGGAGTCAAAAAAGCAAAAAAAAGAAAAAAAAGAAAAATGAGTTCAAATTTTCCTAATTTTGAGCATTTGCTCGAACACAGCATGTTCGCACGAACGCATGTTTAGGTGAACATGTTCATTGGACTTTCACGATGGCCAAAAAAATATCTTGCTATGTTTGCGGGAACATAGCTAAAAATTTCGTGTTCGTGCGAACAATCAAAAAAGCCAAAAAATTATCAAAAATGGGCCCTGCGCCTACATGCATGAAACATCATTCTATTCGCGAAACAAAAACCACCATGTCTCACGTTTCAATCATTGATTGCAAATTTTCATTATAGACATCATTTTGTGCCATCAATCTCTGTATTTAGTATCAACCTGATAGTGCATTGCGGGCCTATCTTTGCCACGAATTTTGTCCACAGATAAATCGAAGGCAGGTGAGAGATTTCTCAATATTTGCCAATTAATATTCTTCCTATCTTCGTTCACACTCTCATCAATATTTCGTATCTTCATTCACATTTAATTGAATTTTTTATTTTATAACTTGAATTAATAAAAAATATTATATTTTATTTTCAAATCAAATTCATTCGATAAAAATAAATGTGTCATAACTCTTTATGAATTCTCAATTTCTATAAAGAAATAATCTAAGGTTTTCATTTCCTTCTAGAACATAGATTAGATGATTTTGTGTTACTAATGGTCTCCTTGCATCATGTGGCAATTGTGGGATGAAGACATGATCATAACAAACTACTAATGTTTGCTTTGTAGGACATTGTCAAAGACCATTGTGTGTTTGTCAAAACTATGTGTGTGGATTTATTAGATTAAATAACACTTCGTTTGGTGCTTAAAATGAACTTTTTATTTTCTGCCTAGCGTATTTACAGTGTTTAAATCCCTAGGAGTTGCATTGGACGTATCCTCTCCCCTTGCCATTTGTGGATCTTGGGTGTAAGAGAAATCCATGTAACTTCTATAGGAGGCCTATCTTGGACCAAGATACTCAATATTGGGTATGCCAAGGGATGACCTCAGAGCGGTAACGGGCCAAAAGCCAGGTCAACATTCCAGCCACTATATAAAACTCAATTACGGTGAAAGTCATGTTAGCGGTATTGCTAAGTGATAGCTCTCCTCCAGTATCCTTGTGGTGCATCAAACCCCGATTCTCGGGGCTAGGAGACCTTTTGAGGAAGTTTATCACTCACTTGCTGAACAGAATGCCCTTACTAAAAACCATGTTTTAGTGACCAAAATCCTTTCTATCCACTGGCTCAAGGGGTCACCCATGCCCGTGAAGACATCCTACATTCTCGCAGTCCTTAGTAGAGACAACAGTCCCTTGGGAAGTCATGCCCCTTGGGAAGCTGATCTTGGTAGCCCCGAGAAGTGAGTGCGTTGTAAGGGGGAGCCTGTGGTGCCAAGGTCCTAAGTTGTCCGCTCTAGATAAGCGCGGCTGAACTTTGGTTCAAGTAGGAATTCAATGGATACAGTCCTAAAGCCTAGGTTGTGGTGTGATTGTTCACTTTTAACAACAGCTATTCTTGTCTTAATGTGTCTTGCGTGTGTGTAAAACATAATCAAGATAAAAGCCAACATTCAAATTTACACCTTGAAAATTTGCAAAACCTTGTCAAAATATCAAACATTGTCAAAACATTACAAACTTTGGTTCAATACATTCAAACCTTGGAAAACATAGCAACTTGTGCTCCTAAACGTGCTTGGAAAAACATAAATTTCACTCTTGCATAGCATCCACTTGCATTCTTCATAGTTTGAGCCTCATACTTGCATCATATAGACTTCATATAGCACCTTTTTAGTATCCCTCATATTCACATTGCAATCATTAGCATTTAAGCTTGCATCCTTTGCATTTCACCTCAAAAATTATCACTTTGCATCTTCCATCTTGCATCTTTGCATACCCAACCCTCATCTTAACTACTTTAACCATCATTTCGGATGTCCTACACATCATTTTGAGCATTCATTTCGAATTATCTCCTTCAATGTGTCTCTCCCTCACTGCTCTCTCCCTCTCCCAAACACACACAAACACTATTTACTTGTGTTTCATTTTTATATTCATCCCTCCATCTCTGTCTACCCCTTTCACTTCTCTCATCACCTATCCATTTTTTTCTCCACATACACCTCTTCTCTATATCCATATTTCTTCTCCATCTCTCCCTTTATCCATCTCTATCCCTATATCTCCCTCTCTACCTTCTCTTAGTTATATATTTCATTCTCACTATCTTTGTTTATCTCTTCCTTTTATCTCCATATCCCTCTTCTTCTCAATCCCTTCACCAATTGGGCCTTTTCTCCATCTCTATAGAGGCACTAGTAAAGTTTGACCCATTTTTCAGAAAAAAATCTGGAAAACATAGCTCTTAGAATTGCCTTAGTTTCAACCCAGCTTTCCAAATGCTACCTATGTCAAGGTAGATTTGGCTTTTTCATTTTGATCTTATCTTTTTTTGTCATTTTTTGATCAAGATCCAAAGTCTATTGTCATAACATTAAACTCTTAGGTTAATACCTTGTAAAGATTTCACCTAAGTTCAAAAAACCTTATGTATACCGAGCTATCATTAGCATAATCATATTTCTAAATGTCATTTTTGACTTACCCTAGTGGTATATCCCCCTCATATTGCATTTTTCAAACCCTAACATCATTTTCACTATCAAACCCTATCAAATTGTCCATCAACCAACTTGTCTTCTTGATCACCTATCCTCATTTTGCATACCCTAAACGTCATTATCAACCCTAGGAAACCATCCCTTGCATAGTCCACTTTACGTACACCTACCTTTAACATCCTTACCAAGTCCAAAACATAACCCTAACCTTCATTTTGCACATCATAATCTTCATCTTGCATACCTTCAAAACGACGCCTTGCATTTGAACTTGCATAACATCCCTAGGACATTTTTACTTTGCATATCAAAACCCTAGGTCATTTAACATTTCCTCACATTGCATAACATCCCTAAACACTTAAAAATATAAAAAACACTCATATCTTGCATACCCACATCTTAATTATCAAGTTTTGACCGCTTTTATCAATTGCAACCCTGTTTTACCAACTGCACACTTCATGGGCGCAGTTGGTAGTTTCAGGGTGCACTTGGTAGTTTTAGGGTGCACTTGGTAATTAGGTGTTTCATTCTAGGTTCCAAAACCCTAATCTACACTTCCACACCTTGCATTTCATCCCAAGACCTTAAGAAACACTCTAAATCACTCAAAACACTCAAAATTTGCATTTTAAGAAACTTTGGAGCTACATCATTTGCAGAAAAAAGAAGGACATGGGAGCTACAAATAAAAGAGGGGGTTTCTAACCTTGTGTTTACTTTTTTTAATTAGTTTGGCTTTCATGGTAGACTAATGGGTGTTAATGTATGTTGATTGAGTTTTGTGATTTCTCATAGTATATTATGCATTTAACCTATTTTTCTAGTCCTACAATAAGAACAAAAAAATTAAAGAGACAAAACAATTATATATTTTATAAGAAAGAAAAATTTATTTTTTAGGACAAACATTATAGTATTCATACCATGTTATTTGTTTGTGATTCAATGATGGCTTAAGAAGGATTTGGTGCTTTGCTACTTGTAAAGAATGCGATTCACAAATTTTAGTCATATAATGAAAAATATTTATGTCTTGTTGCAGACGACTGCATTCTATTGATTTCTGTCAAATAATTTAAAAGTACTGACAGTGACAGACAAATCCGTACAGTGATTTTTTTATCTGGTTACTGCACGAAATTTATCTTGAGGCAAGGGATTTTTTTTTTTTTTAAAATTTTATAATGGGAAACAAGAGAGGAAGGAAAAACAAATATGCAAGGAAAAGATCTGATGAAGCAGAACAAAGAAATATTCAGAAAATTGTGGCACGTTATAATCGAATTAAACAAAGTGAAGGAAATGTTGAAGAAGGCTCAACAGAAGTACAAGTAGTGCCTATGGGAGAGAGGTCAGGAAAACTCCCTACGGAATCTCAAACAATGAATGTTGAAGAAGGTTCAAGATCAGTCCCTACAGAGGTTCAAATAATAGAAGTCAGAGAAGGGTCAGAATCTTTACTTGTTGAATCTCAAATAATGGATGTTGGAGAAGGCTCAAGATCGGTCCCTGTAGAAATTCCAGTAACAGAAATCAGAGAAGGGTCGAGATCAGGTGCAGAAACTAGTATGGATGAACTCTTAAATATTGTCCAATCTATAAAGTATGGTATTTCTCATAAGAATTTAGATCATTTACTTAAAATGGATGTAGATAAATTGAGAAAACTTGCAGCTAGTGTTCAACCATTAAGTTTGTCTAAGAGAAGGTCAATGAAGAAGAAGATAAGAGAAATTATGACTCAATTTGATAATACTAAAACACTTGAACAAGCTCAGTTGCTTTCACTTTTGCTTACACAAAAAAAATTGCAAGAGGCATTGAAATTGTTAGGTGTAAACACAACATCAAAAAAGAGAAGATTTTCTAACATGCAAATTGATTTGATTGAAAATGTTAAACAAGGTTTGAGAAACATAGGAAAACACTCTCGAACTAAAGATAAGTTTGTGGCAAGAAAAGTGATGTTGATGTCTATTGTAAGTAAGAATATGACCCAAAATAGACAAATATCTTCAATTTCGTCTGAAATGGGTTTTAGTAGGAAAACAATGAGAGAATATGTTAAGAGAAGATTAATTGTGGATGAAAGTACTATGGAGGGCAATTGGGCAATCATGTGTAGAGCACCTCGTTCTGATAGGATTGAAGAGTTATTAAAAAAATTAATCATATCATTTTGGATTAATAACACTCGTCCTTCATCAAATAGTAGAGATATTATCAGGCATAGGATTACACCTGGTCAATATGAACATCATACAAAACATTGGTTGGACACAACACAACATGAGTTATATGTGTCGTTTTGTAATCAACATCCTAATGTAAAAGTTGGGCAAACATTGTTTGAAAAATTGAAGCCATACTTGTGAGGTCAAACAAAGTGTTTGAAACATGTTGTTGTCGTCATCATATTGAGTTTGATCTCCACTATCAGGTATTTTGAAAGTTTGTAGAAGACACATATGGTTTTCATGTTGCTCCTCCTAGTAGGAGAAGTGAGTTTATATCATCCATTTTGTGTGACAACATAGATTATCCAGCTGGTCAAATAAATTGCATCAAAGGATTATGTGAAACATGTGGCGAATTGGCTCTATTTCCTTTGAAAATTGAAAATATTGATGTAACAAAAATATTGAATTGCAAAAGTTACAAGTATGTCAAGAATGAAACAAAGTTGGGGAAAGAAACAAAAAGGTTGAAATATGTTGAAGAGGAGTTGCTTGTTCTAACATTTATGGACAGATTTAAGAAATTGATTCAACCTTATATTTGTCATGCATTTTTTGCAACTTGGCAAGCACAATAGTTTCAAACTTTGAGAGATAATTTTCCACTTGGAAAAATTGTATCAGTTGTTGATTTTGTAGAAAACTATTCATTTGTTCATCAAAAAGCAATTCAATCAGATTATTACTTTAATAAGCAGGTCACTATTATGGTACATGTTTTTTATAGACATGCACAATTAGATTTGGATGGTGTTCAGAGTATAGTTCAAGCACGAGTAATTATAAAGGAATATCATTTTTATATAAGTGATGATAAAGAACATGACATTCACTACGTAGAACATTGCTTCAATATGTTCTTTTCTTATTTGAAAGAAAGAAACATAAATGTTGATAAACATTATGTTTGGTCTGATGGATGTGCCACGCAGTTTAAATCATCTAGACCATTTTATGCATTGTGTAGATATCATCGCAATGAGAATATAAAACACATATGGAATTTCTTTGAGAGTGGTCATGGAAAAGGTGAACATGATGGTCTTGGAGCTTGCATCAAACGTGCTTTGCAAAAATATCAAATGAATTATCAGGGAGTTCGTGTAAATGATGCACATGATGTTGTTGAATGGTGTAAGACTCATTTTGCATTAGATGAGGTCGGGACATCATTAACAATGAGTCGACAGACACCATATAGAGTCTTCTGGGAGATAACAGGTATGGATGTGTACGTCTATTTAACTTTTATGCATGATTAAATTATAAAATTTTATTGTTAAGTTTTATTTTTGAATTCGTTGAAGTTTAAATTTAATTTTTCTATATTTTCAATTTAACGAACTTTTAGGTGTCAATAGAAAAAACATGCATGGTTGCAAGAGGATAGAAAAGACACGTTCTTTACATTCAGTCATGAGTACAGATAATTGCAATTGGACATTGAAGACAAGAGAATACTCATGTTTTTGTGACAGTTGCATTGATGAAAACTATGAAGAATGCATCAATCAGACACATGGATATACAGGTGCATGGATTTTAGTACCACTTGATGTTACCGATAAATTTGATAAAGAAGATGAAAATTTTGATGATATTCCATTGATTTCTGATGATTATAATCATATCTCTGGATTGGTAAAAGTGGGTGAGTATCATAAAAATTAATCTCAAGTTTTTATTTAATTATCGATTTCAATTGTCTTATATATATTGTACACATGCATTCATGTATACTTGTTATGCAGGAGATGTCTTTGCAGTGATTGCTGAGCCTGAAATCATGAATGTGTCAGCTATTATTTATTGCGATGTACTATAGAGAGGAAAAAGTTATATGACCCTGAAGAAAGTGATGGAATGTTGTTCCCCATAGGCAAATTATACATATACATATGTAAATGCACATATATATTTAAATAAATATATATATTTAGGTAACTTCATATCTGTCAAATTTTAAAACACTTAAATTTGTGGTACAGGTTCTATTGTGATAGAGGGGACATATTTGAAGCAAGAGAAAATAGTCCAATATGGAATACACTTTGTTGATTATCAACCTGACAACAAAGTTTTGCAATATAGCCACCTGGTCATTGCTACAGGGCTTTGTTTGCATCCAGTCAAACTTAAGCATGCACGTCGCAAGTGGAGACTAGACAGTGAAGATCATGAAAAAATATTGCATGTTATAAGTGTACATCATGGTTGATTAGACCTTTGAGATTTATTTTATAATAATCTGAATATCAACTTTGGTGAAATGTGTTTTCAATTACATACTATGGTGAAATTGTGAATATCAACTTTGGTGAAATTGTGTTTTTAATCTGAATATCTGAGTTTCAGTTATCATTAGTTTATTTTAAAAACTATAATATTAATTGTACTATGGATGAATTTAATAATTTAACAACTCGATATAAATAGGCTAGAAGTTAGTTCGAACTTACATAATTTCATTATCTATGTTACAATTCTTAAATATCAACTTCTTTTCAAACTATTGAATTTCATCTTGAATTAAATGTGTTTAGATTAATTGTATGATCATAAGTTATTTATTTTCATTAATTTATTAAAAAATTATATAATTTAATAATTTAAATTAATTGTACCATGGATGAATTTAATAATACTTCACCTTAAAAAGTTCCAAGGAAATTCAAGTAGTTGCAAACAATAAATATGGTGATTTTGTATCATTGTAAAACAAAACGCATACTTTCTAAGCCCACGGAGGTCCTCCAAAAGTTATAATTAAAAACCATCTGTTAAAGAAGATTAGAAACATTATTATTACGATAAACTTCCACGAAAAACCACTTTAGAGTCGGTTCAAAAAAATTCGTTGGACGACTAAAAATTGAACTCTCGTTAAAAAAAAAGTATTTTATGATTGTAAATCTTTATAAAATTAATTTGAAAATGAAAAAAATTACTATTCTTAGTTAGGGTATGTAATCCTTTGATTTGACAATTTAAAATCAGTAGAGAACATTCTATTCTGGTTAAAATCAATTTTCTATTTTTCAGGTAGTTTATTAACGTTGAGTTATTTACAAAAAAAATGAGCCTACACATTGATCAGGAAAAATTACTAGTTGAGGCTTTTGAGTGCATTATTTCTCTCACTTCCATCACAATGCGAGGAAACTCATAATTTAAAAAAAATACAACACAACTTAAATGTATTCCAGATCGATGAAGAGCAACTTCTGCTCCACCAATACTAGAAAATAGAGAAAGTACTCTGATGCCATCAGGATATAATGCTTTCAAGACTGATAAATGATATGCAATTGTATCTGTTTGGAATGAATTACCCAAACAACACAAGTGGTCAGTCGGACAAGAAGTTCTACGAGTGTGATCTCTATGAAATTTTAATATAAGCTCTATCTCATGGAGCTCTAGAGGGACGAGGTCACCCGGCCCCACCCATACCAAATTCCACTCTTCACACTTTTGAAGTATATATTTCTGCGCACTATCTTGCAGTTGCCCTCGTGCATTCTGAATCATAACTCTCAGTTGATCAATAAGGACAGTGCCACATCGTCTTGAGTCTATGGAATTTTTTTTAGTCGTCTGATCCCATGAAGGCCAATACTTTTTTATCTGCGGAAGTGCTTCCTGAATAGTCATGGGGGGAGAGGTTCTGCTTGAAATCGCCAATAGGTTTCCCAGGAACTCCAAAACCAATTAGTTCATTGGGACACAAATTAGGGATTGCATCACATAATTCAAACATTGCTTACTTGTCTTGCATAGTACCCTCTATGTATTTTTTATACTTCAACACTTTCATTATCTATGTTACAATTTTGAACTTACACAATTTCATTATCTATGTTACAATTCTTAAATATCAACTTTTTTTCAAACTATTGAATTTCATCTTGAATTAAATATATTTTTAATTGTATGATCATAAGTTCTTAATTATCAAATTTAGTTTATTAAAAAATTATATAATTTAATAATTTAAATTAATTGTACCATGGATGAATTTAATAATTTAAATTCATTTATCAACTTGTACACATATACACGTCTCAAGAATAAACATCTACAGATCTAATATATCTCTATGTATCTGAAATGCAAACTGTAAATCTCGAATAAATATACGTATGTAGCAAAATATAAAAAGTCATATATACGTACATGTGATGGTATCTAACACTGAAATACTCAATAATCAAATAAAAAGTGAAAGTACATGGATGTCATCAAGGAACTAAAATACACATGTGTACATGTAAACTGGACCTCCAATATATATGCATCAAAAAATATATAAATCTGATCTACTACTAGAAGGACCCCTCAAGATGCATACGAACAGAACGACCCTCTGATCGAGTCTCCTGTACATCCTCTCACCGAGGCACATCAACCAAGCCCTACAAATATATATACATATATACATACATGTGTTAGAGTTCTATCTTTAAAACATATATATACATACGTGCATCATGTACATATACATTCAAATTAAATACAAATTTGCATATATATAGATATATATCTAGTTTTCAAAATATTTAAATAACTTTAAACAAACTATTTAAAACTCAAGTACCTGAGCACTACCAGGTACCTCAATAGAATCATCTCTCTCATGTATATGATGCCCTAAACCAACAGTATGTGTAACCATGTGCTCAACAACCTATGCCTACGTAATTTATTACGAGTTAAAGATTAAATTAAATATCTGCATATATATCTAAACTAAATTTTTCAATAAATGAACATATTTTTTAATTTCATATATATTTAAAATTAAAAATAAATTATATATGTACCTGGGTCTCCGGATGTGGAGGATGATCAACAGACTCCATCATATCATCTACTAATGCACCTGAGCCTGAAACTCCATGTCCAACTGCTAGTAAATTTGCGTGAAGTGGACTGTGTAACTGGCTAAGTACATCTGGTGTAGAATTAGTGCTACTAGGTCCGAATAATAGGTCCATGTATGATGAAAGACCCAGGGTCAAACTAGTATCAATCTCAGATAGGCCTTGCAACTGCTCACCAAAATCATCAAGGCCCTCAGCTGTGATATGGACATCTCCAACTTGTATGCTTGAGTCATCTGTAGAGTGTCGTGAGTCTGGTGTTGAATGCTATGAGCTACGCACAGGTGTATCATCTGTCACTGGTGTGCGGCCTATGTCTGTGGAATTGTGTTGGGGCTCTGATGCTGTCTAACAACATCCATCACCGCGTGTACTGGAATCCTCTGTGTATCATAAATATAGCTAATAAAGTGCAACATATCCTCCAAAAAATACAGTGACATATCCATATGTGTCTGCTGTCTTGAAAGACCACGAATATCGCCTGGTAGTGGTAGCCCAAAAACTCTATATGCATCATCAGATGAGGCACCTGAAGTGCTACTAGATGCTTGTGAAGATGGTCGACCAAGTGGACAAGGACGTCGACTATGAAGATAATGACCAATAGAATTTGATGTGATACTAGTTGCCGCAAATGCAATGTGCCCAATAGTGTCAATTGCTTCCCTTTGGGGAGCAATGACAACTCTATCTGCAATAGGTGCATGTGTAGGAATCATAGGAGGCATCCTCGGTCCAACAAACTGTCTAAGATCTGCAGGTGGCAGACGATCTACACTGTAGTACTGGTCACGATCTGCCACCCGACCATGCTTATGTCCATAATAATCAGGAATATCCAAGTAGTTGACATTGAGCCCTATATGGAACTCAGCGTACAACTGTTATGCAAAATAAAGGGGTATTTGGTTGTTATTAGGATAATGACCATATGCAGCTAAAAATCGTGGATAGATCATGCTAGCAATAATAGGGTCTCTGCATCGTGTGACTCTGTAGCCTCTCACCCTACCCTATGTCCCCTCATAAGCTAGAAATAACTCTCTTCGGATGACGTCTTTGGGGGCTACCCTCTTGACGTCATCAAATTATGCATCTCCTGAAACCTCAGCCCTAAGCTCCCTAGATATGGAAGCTAATATGGCAGGAGTAAATGAATGGTGACCTCTAAACCTAGCTGTCAAATCCTGTAAACTCCTACATATCATAGTACATATGTCTCTATAAACACCATCATCAGAGCTCAATATAGAGTGCTGCAGTCTAGCAACCTCATGCTCTGAAAATGCAAATAATGCATCAATATCAATGCGTGGAGGTGGTGTAGTAGGACCTCCAGCAAGAGCTGCAGGTGCAGCCTGACTTGGAACATGAGCCGCACCAAGAGCTAAAACATGAGCTGCACGAAGAGCCCTACGTCGAGGTACACGAGGAGCCCCACTAGAAGCTGTAGCATGAGCCCCACCACGAGCTGCATGAGGAGACATATCGGGATCTGCATCAGGTGCTACAACAGGAACTGCATCAACCTGTGTCGTAGTAGGAGCCGTAGTAGGAACTACATCAGGTGTCGCACCAGAAGCCACATCAAGCATATCGTGTGAAGCCATATTTGTAAAAATGTATGAAGAGCTAAATTGTCTGTTGTACATACTTTTTTATTTTTAACATTAAAAATTATACACATGTAATTAAACATACATCACACATCATGGACCTAGATAATCTGTAACACATCTAGACCTAGATTAATTTGCATATAAGTATAAGATAACTTTAAAGTTGAGAGTTTGGTTATGGTTAGAGTTAATTTGTTATTCTAAGATTTTATTATATTTTGGAGGGTATTATTAGAGAATTCAATTAAAGGGTACCTAATAAATTATTTATATTACTCTTAAATGATAATGTTTCGAGGTTTGAAAATTCTTGATTGATATTATTAGCAGAGTGAGTCACTGGACTCATAGGTGGCTCTCATCTGCTGGGAGGGTTACCCTACTCAAGACTGTGATTCAGGCTCTTCCTATTTACAGGTGTTTAGTGCAAACACCTCCCATGGGAGTTTTGAAAGATTTTGATGCTTTGTCACGACAATTCCTTTGGTCAGGCAATCTCCAATCCTCTAAATGGAACTTAGTCAACTGGGACATGGTTTTTTTGCCTAAGTTTGTTGGGGGTCTAGGCCTTAAATGTATGGCTCTTGGTGTCAAAGCTCTTGCTGCAAAGTTATACTAGAGATGGTGCAAGAATCAAGATCAGAATTGGGCCAAGATTCTGACCCATAAGTATTTCTTAGGAGTGGAGGTCCAGGATATTCCTAGACTTGAGCTTAATGGTAAGGGGTCCTTTATTTGGGACACCCTTAAAAGGGGTGCTCCTCTTATCAAGGATGGCCTTTTCTAGATCTGTAATGAGGGGTCAAGTGTGTTATTCTAGCAGGACTCTTAGGATGGCCACCTTCCTATTCTCTCCAGTTTTCCTCACCTTTTGCCTCTGTTTCAGGTTTTTTCTTCTGCAGGTTGGACCACGGTAGCTCACTTCAAGATTGTTCAGAGGTGTGGATTGATGGAGGTGGCTAGTTGGAAGGATCCACAAATTTGGCCCATAAGGGGCTCCTCAGAGATTCAGGCTGAATTGGCGCATCTTCTCTCTACTAGGCTTTACAACTCTTCTAAAGACAAAGACATCTTGGCTTGGGGTCCTTGCCCAAAAGGTAAGTTCAATGTGGCCCAGGGATATGCTCGGCTAGATAGCCAATGTAATGTAGTTCAGGTGGTTACCTGGTGGAGGAAGGTCTGGAATAAATTTTCTTGGCCGAAATGTAATTTTTTTCTATGGTTGGTTGCGCAAAATAAGTGTCTTACTTGGGATAATCTCCAGCGAAGAGGGTTTCAGGGACCCTCTTTCTATCCCCTATGTATGTTGGATGGGGAAGATGTTTCTCATGTTTTCTTCTTATGTCCTCTCTTTAGAATCTGGCATAAGTGGTGGGAGGAGTGGTGCCATAGCCGTATTCATGTCGAATCTCTTATTAAATTTTGGGACAGCCTTGGCAGACCCCCTACGAAAACTTAATTCCTTTAGGTGGACTGAGCTATTGGACCTTCTTTCATTCTGTGGAATCTTTGGTTGGAGCATAACTGTCAGATCTTCTATAATTCCAACTTGGGAGCCACTAAACTATGGCAGTTGATCCTAACCAGGCTTCAAGAGACTATCTCTGCTAAATGTGATATGTCAGAGCTGGTAGATCTTGGTGATTCTCGTATTATCAGGAATTTAGGATAAGTGGATAAAGGATTTGGAACTAGTAGCAGTAAGAGATCTCAGCCACGAAAGAGGAAGGTTTGTAGAGTGGGGAGATGGAGTCTTCCTCCTGATGCAGTCCTAAAGATTGACATTGATGGCTCCTCCCGTGAGAATCTTGGACTGGCTGGAGTGGGGGGGATTGGGAGAGATGTAGATGACAATATTATTTTCATATTCTCTATTCAGAAAAGAGTTCAATCCAATAACGTGATGGAGGCTTTGGCCATTAAGGTGGCTATGGAGCGGGCTTGTTCTCTTGGTTGGAGGATAATGGTGTGAGTCTGACTCTTAGATTTTTTTGATATGATAAATAACTGGAGAGTGGATGAATCTAGCTGGCAAATTGCCTCTATTGTTAGAGAGATTCTACACTTGAGTAGCTTTGTGGATGGGATCTCTTTCTGTCATATTCTTAGGGAATGGAATGGAGTGGCTGATGTCTTGGCAAAATGGGCATCAGAGAAAGGTGCTGGTTGGGATATTTCTGTTAGGGATGATCTTCCTGCTGATCTTGCTAGGACTTTCGAGCAATTAGTGGAAAAGTACAGAATGTAATTGGTTTTGGGTTGGTGTTTTGGTTGGTTGGGTCTGAGGCCTTCTGTAATTTGGTTTTATTTGAATAAATTTTTACCCCTTTAAAAAAAAATAAAAAAAAATGTTTCGAGGTTTAGGTTTCAAGTTGGGTTACATATATATCATTTAAAACAAGGGTCATACTTCATGTATGTGCATGTATCTCAAATGTAATTTTTAACAATTTAGGATTAGGGTCAACTTGTTTTAATTTTATGTAAGTTAGGCTTCAATTAGGTTTTCAAATAGGGTTTTAGTGTAATTAGGCTAAATTTTAGGGTAAGATTTAAGACCTTATGACACTGTCAAGGTTTACACGAACTTACATAATTTCTAGCATTAAATTTAAGGGTTAATATTAAAATCCATGGTTAAGAATTTAGGATAAGGGAACTTAGCATATGAAGTTTATTATTTGGTTCAAGATTATGATTTAGGGTATTTATTATCATTTATAATATTGGGTTTAGAAATTAAATTTTAAGGTCAAGGTTAGGGTTTGGATAATGGTTAGGGTTAGGGTTTGGTTAGGTTAGGGTTAGGGTTTGGATGTACATGTATGTTATATTCATACAGGTAGAAATGCAAATTAATCTACATTCTTATCTATGTATAATTTAGGATCTCCCCTTAAGACATGTCATTGAATTATATAGTTAATTATATACTTCTAATTATTAAGACATTAAAAATAATAACATATGTACATTTAAACATGAATATTGAAAACATATGTATGTACATCTATATCTACCACATGAACATATTTACATGTACATTTATGAAATAAAATATACATTTTAATCTACATTCTTATGTATAATTTTGGATCTCTCCTTAAGACATGTGTTATTAAATATAGTTAATTACACTTAGTTATAAGATAACTTAAGATCAATAGTTAACATATACACAAATTATACATATACAAATGTGAATTTATTAAAAATATGTACATACATTTACTTTTAACCATGAACAAATATACATGTACATCTATGTTCAAAATAAAAAATTATACATTTTAATCTATATTTTTACATGTACAATTCAAGATCTAGACCCTTAAGATATGTCATTTAATTAAACTTCTAAGATTACGACATTAAAGTGAATTTGACATATTTACATTTAACATTAACATATATATATAAATTTGACTTCTAAAATTTTGTAATGTTTTTCTAATTTTTTTAAAAATATTTTTTCTAATTTTTTTCTAAATTTATTTTCAAAATATTTGAAAACAATAAATTTTCTAATATTTTTCTAATTTTTTAAAAATTTGTTTTCTAAAATTTATATTATTATAAATTTTCTAACGTTTTTCTTATTTTTTTCTAAATTTTTTTAAAAAAATTTATATTAAATTATAAATTTTCTAATATTTTTGTAATGTTTTTTCTAAGTTTATTTTCTAAGTTTTATATTAAATTCTAAATTTTCTAATGTTTTTGCAATTTTAAAAAAAAAACTGTTTTCTGAATTTCATATTAAATTATAAATTTTCTAATATTTTTTCTAATTTTTTTAAAATTTATTTTTTAATATTTTTAAAAAAAATTATATTAAATTATAAATTCTCTAATATTTTTGTAATTTTTTTCTAAATTTGTTTTCTAAATTTTTTAATGTTTTTGCAATTTTTTTTCTAATTTTTCTTATTTTTTTAATGTTTTTTCTAAATTTTCAATTTTTAAAAAATATTTTTAAAATTTTTTCTAATTTTTAACTATTTGTTTTGTAAATTTTATATTAAATTATAAATTTTTTAATGTTTTTGTAATTTTTTTAATAAATTTTTTGTAAATTTTATATTAAATTATAAATTCTCTATTGTTTTCGTAATTTTTTTAAAAATTTGTTTTCTAATGTTTTTCCTAAATTTTATATTACATATTTTTTACTATTTTTTCTAATGTTTTCTTATGTTGTCTACATAATATTTTTCTGTTTTCTAAATTAATATAAATAAACAATAAAAATATTAAATTAACATTTAGATATGTTTTATAAACTATTAAAAACGTAAATAACATTCAAATATATTTTCAAAACTATTAAAAACTATATAACATTCAAATATGTTTTAAAAACACAAAAAGAATGCATTGAAAACATTAAAATCTATTTTGATAATATAAAAAAAATACTTAAAAAATGTTGAAAATATTAAATTAATATTATTTTGACATACCCAATAATGAAAAAGAGAAGATGATGTCGATGGAAGTTTCTCAAGTCACACGTTCGCCCGAACGCTCAATGAATAGTGCTCGCCGTAAAAATAAATTTGGAAAAGTGAAGAAGACATTTTAAGCTGCCAGAAATTTTGTCAATTTATGTTCGCGCGAACATGTGCTGCATACTTGTTCACACGAACATGGCACGATATGTTCGCGCGAACACTCGGCGGAAAGATGTTCGCACGAACATGTCTAGGGTGTTCGCGCAAACGTACGAGAAATGGAGATGCGAAAATTTATCATTTTTTTGAAGTTTCTTCCTCCCACAAAAGTGGTACCTAGTATTGTGGGTTCACCCAACTAGTCAACTCAAGTCAACCGTGGTTAAATCTGGTCTACTTTTGGTCAAACTTGATCTTTGCATATGTGAATATGAGCAAATGTGAGTATGAATTCTAGCAACAATTCGATGCAAATTCTCATTCAACCTTTCAAAATGAAGAGATGAGGGTCTCTTAAATAGACTTTCTTGGAATTCATCAATGGTTGAGATCGATTTCAATCAACATTCAGGATTAAAGGTGAAGTTCAGTCATAAAGGAAGATTTTCAAATTAAAAGGAGTTAACAGATTTAATTTGAGTAAAATAAGGAGTTAACTGATTCAATTTGAGTAGGAAAAGGAGTCAACTGATTTAACTCATTTTGTATCAATAGTGAACTGAAAATTTATCATTTTGAACTGAAGAGAGATTTTGTTGAGATATTTAATTTAATAAAATGAGATATGCTCTCATAATTACTTTTTTCATTTAATTAAATAATCTTTAATTAATTAGAGACACTTTTCTTATTTAATTAAATAACTTCATTTAATTAATTAGGAATGGCTTCTCATTTAATTAAATAACTTTGTTTAATTAATTAGAAGTCAGTACTCCATTTAATTAAATAATTTTGTTTAATTATTTCAAAATTCTTTTCGAACCTAGTCAACTCAAATCAACCGTGGTTAAATCTGGTCAAATTTTGGTCAAACTTGATCTTTGCGTATGTGAATATGAGCAAATGTGAGTATGAATTTCAGCAACAATTCGATGCAAATTCTCATTCAACCTTTCAAAACGAAGAGATGAGGGTCTTTTAAATAGACTTTCCTAGAATTCATCAACGGTTGAGATCGATTTCAATCAATGGTCAAGATTAAAACTGAAGTTCATTCATAAATAGAGATTTCCAAATTAAAGGGAGTTAACAGATTTAATTTGAGAAAAATAAGGAGTTAACTGATTCAATTTGAGTAGAAAAAGAAGTTAACTGATTTAACTCATTTTTTATCAATAGTGAACTGGAAATTTTACTTTTTGAACTGAAGAGAGATTTTGTTGACATATTTAATTTAATAAAATGAGATATGCTCTCATAATTAGTTTTTCTATTTAATTAAATAATCTTTAATTAATTAGATACACTTTTCTTATTTAATTAAATAACTTCATTTAATTAATTAGGAATGGCTTCTTATTTAATTAAATAACTTTGTTTAATTAATTAGAAGTAATACTCCATTTAATTAAATAATTTCGTTTAATTATTTCAATTTTCTTTTGAAACTAGTCAACTCAAGTCAACCGTGGTTAAATCTGGTCAAATTTTGGTGAAATTTGATCTTTGCGTATGTGAATATGGGCAAATGTGAGTATGAATTCCAGCAACAATTCGATGCAAATTCTCATTTAACCTTTCAAAATGAAGAGATGAGGGTCTCTTAAATAGACTTTCTTGAAATTCATCAACGATTGAGATTGATTTCAATCAACGGTCAGGATTAAAGGTGAAGTTCAGTCATAAAGGGAGATTTCCAAATTAAACGGAGTTAAAAGATTTAATTTGAGTAAAATAAGGAGTTAACTAATTCAATTTGAGTAGAAAAAGGTGTGAACATATTTAACTCATTTTTGATCAATAACGAACTGAAAATTTCCCTTTTTGAACTGAAGAGAGATTTTGTTGAGATATTTAATTTAATAAAATGAGATATGCTCTCATAATTATTTTTTCCATTTAATTAAATAATCTTTAATTAATTAGAGACACTTTTCTTATTTAATTAAATAACTTCATTTAATTAATTATGAATGGCTTCTCATTTAATTAAATAATTTTGTTTAATTAATTAGAAGTACTCCATTTAATTAAATAATTTCGTTTAATTATTCCAAAAATCTTTTCGAAACTAGCCAACTCAAGTCAACCATTGTTAAATATGGTCAACTTTTGGTCAAACTTGATCTTTGCGTATGCGAATATGAGAAAATGTGAGTATGAAATCCAGCAACAATTCGATGCAAATTCTGATTCAACCTTTCAAAATGAAGAGATGAGGGTCTCTTAAATAGATATTCTTGGAATTCATCAATGGTTGAGATCGATTTCAATCAACGGTCAGGATTAAAGGTAAAGTTCAGTCATGAAGGGAGATTTTCAAATTAAAATAAGTTAACAGATTTAATTTGAGTAAAATAAGGAGTTAACTGATTCAATTTGAGTAGAAAATGGAGTTAACTGATTTAGCTCATTTTTTATCAATAGTGAATTACAAATTTACCTTTTTGAACTGAAGAGAGATTTTGTTGAGATATTTAATTTAACAAAATGAGATATGCTCTCATAATTACTTTTTCTATTTAATTAAATAATCTTTAATTAATTATAGACACTTTTCTTATTTAATCAAATAACTTCATTTAATTAATTAGAAATGGCTTCTCATTTAATTAAGTTGCTTTGGTTAATTAATTAGAAGTAAGTACTCCATTTAATTAAATAATTTTATTTAATTATTCCAAAATTCTTTTCGAAACTAGTCAACTCAAGTCAACTATGGTTAAATATGATCAACTTTTGGTCAAACTTGATCTTTGCATATGTGAATATGAGCAAATGTGAGTATGAATTCCAGCAACAATTCGATGCAAATTCTCATTCAGCCTTTCAAAATGGAGAGATGAGAGTCTCTTAAATAGACTTTCTTGGAATTCATCAACGGTTGAGATCGATTTCAATCAACAATCAGGATTAAAGGTGAAGTTCAGTCATAAAGAGAGATTTTCAAATTAAAGGGAGTTAACAGATTTAATTTGAGTAAAATAAGGAGTTAACTGATTCAATTTGAGTAGAACAAGGAGTTAACTGATTTAACTCATTTTTTATCAATAGTGTACTGAAAATTTCTCTATTTGAACTGAAGAGAGATTTTGTTGAGATATTTAATTTAATAAAATGAGATATGCTCTCATAATTACTTTTTCCATTTAATTAAATAACCTTTAATTAATTAGTGACACTTTTTTTATTTAATTAAATAACTTCATTTAATTAATTAGGAATGTCTTCTCATTTAATTAAATAACTTTTTTTAATTAATTAGAAGTAAGTACTCCATTTAATTAAATAATTTCGTTTAATTATTTAAATTTTTTTTTTGAAACTAGTTAACTCAAGTCAACCGTGGTTAAATTTGATCAACTTTTGGTCAAACATGATCTTTGCGTATGTGAATATGAGCAAATGTGAATATGAATTCTAGCAACAATTCAATGCAAATTCTCATTCAACTTTTCAAAATGAAGATATGAGGGTCTTTTAAATAGACTTTCCTTCAATTCATCAACGGTTGAGATCGATTTCAATCAACGGTTAAGATTAAAGGTCAAGTTCAGTCATAAAGGGAGATTTTCAAATTAAAGGGAGTTAACATATTTAATTTGTGTAAAATAAGGAGTTAACTGATTCAATTTGAGTAGAAAAAAGAGTTAACTGATTTAACTCATTTTTGATCAACAGTGAACTGAAAATTTCCCTTTTTGAACTGAAGAGAGATTTTGTTAAGATATTTAATCTAATAAAATGAGATATGTTCTCATAATTATTTTTTCTATTTAATTAAATAATCTTTAATTAATTAGAGACACTTTTCTTATTTAATTAAATAACTTCTTTTAATTAATTAGGAATCGCTTCTCATTTATTTAAATAACTTTGTTTAATTAATTAGAAGTAAGTACTCCATCTAATTAAATAATTTCGTTTAATTATTTCCAAATTCTTTTTGAAACTATTAAACTCAAGTCAACCGTGGTTAAATCTGGTCAACTTTTGGTCAAACTTTATCTTTACGTATGTGAATATGAGCGAATGTGTGTATGAATTCCAGCAACAATTCGATGCAAATTCTCTTTCAACCTTTCAAAATGAAGAGATGAGGGTCTCTTAAATAGAGTTTCTTGGAATTCATCAATGGTTGAGATCGATTTCAGTCAACGGTCAGGATTAAAGGTGAAGTTTAGTCATAAAGGGAGATTTTCAAATTAATGGGAGCTAACAGATTTAATTTGAGTAAAATAAGGAGTTCATTGATTCAATTTGAGTAGAAAAAGGAGTTAACTGATTTAACTCATTTTTCATCAATAGTGAACTGGAAATTTCCCTTTTTGAACTGAAGAGAGATTTTGTTGAGATATTTAATTTAATGAAATGAGATATGCTCTCATAATTACTTTTTCTATTTAATTAAATAATCTTTAATTAATTAGAGACACTTTTTTTATTTAATTAAATAACTTCATTTAATTAATTAGGAATGGCTTCACATTTAATTAAATAGCTTTGTTTAATTAATTAGAAGTAAGTACTCCATTTAAATAAATAATTTTGTTTAATTATTTCAAAATTCTTTTCGAAACTACTCAACTCAAGTCAACCATGGTTAAATTTGGTCAACTTTTATTCAAACTTGATCTTTGCGTATGTGAATATGAGCAAATGTGAGTATGAATTCCAGCAACA
This sequence comes from Cupressus sempervirens, assembly GCA_028749045.1. Classification (NCBI taxonomy): domain Eukaryota; kingdom Viridiplantae; phylum Streptophyta; class Pinopsida; order Cupressales; family Cupressaceae; genus Cupressus; species Cupressus sempervirens. The sequence continues at coordinate 139,459,152 of CM053784.1, read as the reverse complement.
ATTCGATGCAAATTCTCATTCAACATTTCAAAATGAAGAGATGAGGGTCTCTTAAATAGACTTTTCTGAAATTCATCAACGGTTGAGATCGATTTCAATCATCGGTTAGGATTAAAGGTGAACTTCAATCATAAAGGGAGATTTTCAAATTAAAGGGAGTTAACAGATTTAATTTGAGTAAAATAAGTTGTTAACTGATTCAATTTGAGTAGAAAAAGGAGTTAACTGATTTAACTCATTCTTGATCAATAGTGAACTGGAAATATCCCTTTTTGAATTGAAGATAGATTTTGTTGAGATATTTAATTTAATAAAATGAGATATGCTCTCATAATTACTTTTTGTATTTAATTAAATAATCTTTAATTAATTAGAGACACTTTTCTTATTTAATTAAATAACTTCATTTAATTAATTAGGAATGACTTCTCATTTATTTAAATAGCTTTGGTTAATTAATTAGAAGTAAGTACTTTATTTAATTAAATAATTTTGTTTAATTATTTTAAAGTTTTTTTCGAAACTAGTCAACTCAAGTCAACCGTGGTTAAATCTGGTCAACTTTTGGTCAAATTTGATCTTTGCATATGTGAATATGAGCAAATGTGAGTATGAATTCCAGCAACAATTCGATGTAAATTCTCATTCAACCTTTCAAAATGAAGAGATGAGAGTCTCTTAAATAGACTTTCTTGGAATTCATCAACGGTTGAGATCGATTTCAATTATCGATCAAGATTAAAGGTGAAGTTCAGTCAGAAAGAGAGATTTCCAAATTAAAAGGAGTTAATAGATTTAATTTGAGTAAAATAAGGAGTTAACTGATTCAATTTGAGTAGAAAAAGGAGTTAACTGATTTAATTCATTTTTGATCAATAGTGAACTTAAATTTTCCCTCTTTGAACTGAAGAGAGATTTTGTTGAGATATTTAATTTAATAAAATGAGATATGCTCTCATAATTACTTTTTCCGTTTAATTAAATAATCTTTAATTATTTAGAGACATTTTTCTTATTTAATTAAATAACTTTATTTAATTAATTACGAATGGCTTCTCATTTAATTAAATAACTTTATTTAATTAATTAGAAGTACTTCATTTAATTAAATAATTTCATTTAATTATTTCAAAATTCTTTTCGAAACTAGTCAATTCAAGTCAATTGTGGTTAAATTTGGTCAACTTTTGGTCAAACTTAATATTTGCGTATGTGAATATGAGCAAATGTGAGTATGAATTCCAGCAACAATTCGATGCAAATTCTCATTGAAGCTTTCAAAATGAAGAGATGAGTGTCTTTTAAAAAAGCTTTCCTGGAATTCATTAACGGTTGAGATCGATTTCAATCAACGGTCAGGATTAAAGGTGAACTTCAGTCATAAAGGGAGATTTTCAGATTAAAGGGAGTTAATAGATTTAATTTGAGTAAAATAAGTTGTTAACTGATTCAATTTTAGTAGAAAAATGAGTTAACTGATTTAACTCATTTTTTATCACTAGTGAACTAAAAATTTCTCTTTTTGAACTGAAGAGAGATTTTTTTGAGAAATTTAATTTAATAAAATGAGATATGCTCTCATAATTACTTTTTCTATTTAATTAAATAATCTTTAATTAATTAGAGACACTTTTCTTATTTGATTAAATAACTTCATTTAATTAAGTAGAAATGGCTTCTCATTTAAGTAAATAATTTTTTTAAATTAATTAGAAGTAAGTACTCCATTTAATTAAATAATTTCCTTTAATTATTTCAAAATTCTTTTCGAAACTAGTCAATTGAAGTCAATCGTGGCTAAATCTGGTCAACTTTTGGTCAAACTTGATCTTTGCGTATATGAATATGAGCAAATGTGAGTATGAATTCCAGCAACAATTCGATGCAAATTCTCATTCAACCTTTCAAAATGAAGAGATGAGGGTCTCTTAAATAGACTTTCTTTGAATTCATCAACGGTTGAGATCAATTTCAATCAACGGTCAAGATTAAAAGTGAAGTTTAGTTATAAAGCGAGATTTTCAAATTAAAGGGAGTGAACAGATTTAATTTGAGTAAAATAAGGAGTTAACTGATTCAATTTGAGTAGAAAAAAGAGTTAACTGATTTAACTTATTTTTGATCAATAGTGAACTGAAAATTTTCCTTTTTGAATTGAAGAGAGATTTTGTTGAGATATTTAATTTAATAAAATGAGATATGCTCTCATAATTACTTTTTTTATTTAATTAAATAATCTTTAATTAATTAGAGGCACTTTTCTTTTGTAATTAAATAACTTCATTTAATTAATTAGGAATGGCTTCTCATTTAATTAAATACCTTTGTTTAATTAATTAGAGGTAAGTACTTCATTTAATTAAATAATTGTATTTAATTATTTTAAAATTCTTTTCGAAACTTGTCAACTCAAGTCAACCGTGGTTAAATCTAGTCAAATTTTTGTCAAACTTGATCTTTGCGTATGTGAATATGAGCAAATGTGAGTATGAATTCTAGCAACAATTCGATGCAAATTCTCATTCAACCTTTGAAAATGAAGAGATGAAGGTCTCTTGAATAAACTTTCGTAGAATTCATCAATAGTTGAGATCGATTTCAATCAACGGTCAGGATTAAAGGTGAAGTTCAGTTATAAAGGGAGATTTTCAAATTAAAGGGAGTTAACAAATTTAATTTGAGTAAAATAAGGAGTTAACTGATTCAATTTGAGTAGAAAAAGGAGTTAACTAATTTAACTTATTTTTGATCAATAGTGAACTGAAAATTTCCCTTTTTGAACCGAAGAGAGATTTTGTTGAGATATTTAATTTAATAAAATGAGGTATGGTCTCATAATTACTTTTTCTATTTAATTAAATAATCTTTAATTAATTAGAGACACTTTTCTTATTTAATTAAATAACTTCATTCAACTAATTAGGAATGGCTTCTCATTTAATTAAATAATTTTGTTTAATTAATTAGAAGTAAGTACTCCATTTAATTAAATAATTTTGTTTAATTATTTCTAAATTCTTTTCAAAATTAGTCAACTCAAGTCAACCGTGGTTAAATCTGGTCAACTTTTGGTCAAACTTGATCTTTGCGTATGTGAATATTAGCAAATGTGGGTATGAATTCCAGCAACAATTCGATGCAAATTCTCATTGAACCTTTCAAAATGAAGAGATGAGGGTCTCTTAAATAGACTTTCTTGGAATTCATCAACGGTTGAGATCGATTTCAATCAACGGTCAGGATTAAAGGTGAAGTTCAGTCATAAAGGGAGATTTCCAAATTAAAGGGAGTTTACAGATTTAATTTGAGTAAAATAAGGAGTTAACTGATTCAATTTGAGTAAAAAAAGAAGTTAATTGATTTAACTCATTTTTTATCAATAGTGAACTAAAAATTTCTCTTTTTGAACTTAAGAGAGATTTTGTTGAGATATTTAATTTAATAAAATGAGATATGCTCTCATAATTACTTTTTCTATTTAATTAAATAATCTTTAATTAATTAGAGACACTTTTCTTATTTAATTAAATAACTTCATTTAATTAATTAGGAATGGCTTCTCATTTAATTAAATAGCTTTGTTTAATTAATTAGAAGTAAGTACTCCATTTAATTAAATATTTTTGTTTAATTATTTCAAATTTTTTTTCGAAATTAGTCAACTCAAGTCAACCGTGGTTAAATCTGGTCAACTTTTGGTCAAACTTGATCTTTGCCTATGTGAAATGAGCAAATGTGAGTATGAATTCCAGCAACAATTCGATGCAAATTCTCATTCAACCTTTCAAAATAAAGAGGTGAGGGTCTCTTAAATAGACTTTGCTGAAATTTATCAACGGTTGGGATCGATTTCAATCAACGGTCAGGATTAAAGGTGAAGTTTAGTCATAAAAGGAGATTTTCAAATTAAAGAGAGTTAACAGATTTAATTTGAGTAAAATAAGGAGTTAACTAATTCAATTTGAGTAGAAAAAAGAGTTAACTGATTTAACTCATTTTTTTATTAATAGTGAACTGAAAATTTTTCTTTTTGAACTGAAGAGATTTTGTTGAGATATTTAATTTAATAAAATGAGATAAGCTCTCATAATTACTTTTTCTATTTAATTAAATAATCTTTAATTAATTAGAGACACTTTTCTTATTTAATTAAATAACTTCATTTAATTAATTAGAAATGGTTTGTAATGCCCCGCCAAGGGATCCAAAGAATTGCACTAAGTTTACCAAACAATTTTTTGTTTTTTATTTATTTTTAAACATAAAAGATAAACCATTCACAACACTTGCAGAAGCAATAGAAACAATTCAAATAAAAGTACACATAACATAACATAACAGATTACATTTTTTAAAGATCCCTTAACGTTGAATTACATCTAATCATAATTTATTCATCTAATATCACATCCTTATGAAATAACAATGATACATCTAATGTACTTAAACAATATTATAAGTGTCCTTTTTGTAACTATATTTCAGATTGCTCAATCATCCACCATACATATCACAGGGTATGCAAAAGCTTAAAAGAATAAAGCATTCACGTAAATAAAGTACATTATCATCCAATATTAATCCATGATACAATTAAAGTAAATGAAACTACATATCATACATGATACATCATCATCATAAAGATATAAATATCCATTATAAGAGATAACCATACATCACAAACATAAATAACTAAGTGCACGATTTCTCCCAACCGTAAATATCATCATTAGACCATCGTGGATCCTAGCCGTCCCTCCGTGCGTAACATTTCAAAGCACCGCAGAGATCATCGATATTAACATAGTAGGAATGTCACTCTTAAAACATGCTACTAACATGCAAAGTAAAGCATAGAATACCATCATCAACTAACATATGCAAAGTAAAGCAAATCATCAATATAAGAAACATATCATTATCTATCATAAAGTATATCATCTATCATAATAATCCAAAAACATAATGAAGATAAATACCAACCAAGAATGCTACAACCACGGTGTCTCCGACGGATCTCGAATGATAAGAGTAAAAATACACTACCACCCGACCGTGTGGAACCTAAGTGGTCCACTCCCACCGTGCTGAGGAGATAATCTCAAGTCTCAAACATGATATCAATTCATGAAGCACAAATCTCTATAAGTCCAGGAATCCTAAAAGTATACTAACTCAAAGGTTTTCATCACACACAAAATCAACATCTAATTCCTAGAGGCACACAATGACATATAGGAACCTACTATGCAAGCGGGAAAGTGTCATCGCAATTATCACGTACAAGTTATCCTAGTAGTTAGCTAAACTCCACGGGTCCATACTAATCTCATGCGGCCACTAGTATCCTCTCATACTAACGAGGCATACTACGAAATGCAAGGTCGCAACCATGCGTTCTCACTACTCCCATCCTAGCCATGTACAAGCACTCAAGGCATGGGAAAGAACCAAAACAATTATCTTTTTAGGTTCATTTAATCCCCATTTAGTGTGTAAATGTTATCACTTATTAACCAAACTTACAATGAGTTACCCTGGCAGCCACTTAGGGCTCTGACCCCCATTGCAAGCCACTTCCCGACACTACAAGTAGATTACCTACCCTAAGCTCATGGAATTATAAATCTCAAAATTATAAAAGATAATCTATAATAAAATCATCAAATATGTATAAAAGCATCAAATATCCATAATAAAAATCATCAAACCTCCAAGATAAGAATCATCAAATCTCCATGAGCATCTGAAAGCATCCATAGAAAATCATGACCACAACAGTTCTCTATTGGCAATTGAAGGCATCACTGATAATCATAAGTATCCATTGGTTCCCAACAAGCAACCAAGAATATCTTAAAATCATACTGATCGAAGACTCCAAAATGGTTGAGTCAAACATGTCACAACATGACATCATCAAGAAATAAATCCACATTTCAGTCCCATCATGGCGACTAGAAAATAATCCAAGGATAACTGATTAATGACTCAAAAATGATTAGCTCAAGTGTCTCATACACATACATCTCAGCTTCACACATGAAGACTGATGAACAATAACAATTAGTAAATACAAACATTTCATAGAGCACACGATCACATTACCATGGTTGGGCTTATAAATATCGAGACCAAATAAGATCAACATGCCAACACATCTCATAACCCTCGAGCCTCTGGTAACAGCCTAGGACTGGTCAACACTAATCAATCCAAAACTCAAAACAAGAAGCATATAGAATACACGATGCAAACACATATTTTGGTTTACTAAAATCACATAGTTGAATAATGTGTAGGGGTTTCCAGTTTTATGTTTGCAAGTATACTTTTAAGTGTCTTAAGTTTCATCATTTGACCTACAAGTCAACCCATTTGTTCTCCGATAGCATTATCCTTCTATTATTAAGAATTACATTCTAAGAATAACTTAAAGATAAATATTCACTAAACTGATCATCATTGACCTTTAATTAAATTATTCTCTTTATTTAACTATGATCCATATTTTAGTTGATTAATTTTTCTTTAATGTTACTACAACTTTTCAACATAATCTAAGATCATTATTCGTTTATAAAAGAACCAATTATCAATCTTCAAATAAGGAGAAAATAACTTTATTTATCTCAATCCATTAACATATGTACACCATCCATGACCTATTACATCTTATTAATTTTCAATTAAAAACTTAATTAAGTATTACTAAAGTTTGAGTCTTTTAATTTAATCGTTATCATCGTTGACAACCATATAATATCTAAAGTCATAATTCAAGTCATAAGAATAAGACCTATCAACATGATATCAATATTTCTACAATCTTATTAAAAGAATTAAATCTCCATTACATAACTTAAATAATTAAATCTAATTAACTTTAGTTAATTGATTTAATTAATAATTTCACAACCAAACTATCAACCCACTGAATATTAATTGACTAATAACTAAAAGTCAGTCATACACAAATATTCATGTTCATAGTTCAATAATAATAACTTGCTAATATTCAATGACAAGCTATATTGGAAATCTTATTAATAGATCTCATTCATCATTCTTTATGAATACGAATGTTTCCTTAATTAATTTGTATTAATGATAGTCATCTCAAGATAAATCTCAATCACATAACTCAATGAATATTGATTAAAAATCAATCATACTTCAAACCAAAAATTAATATCTTTTTACAAAACTTTAATCATTAAATAATCTCCACTAGATTAACTCTAATCAAATTTGTTGATGTCTATTTAAACCATTATTTATTAATAGTTTGCTAGTCCTTAAAAACATTAATAAATAATAAACTCCTCAAACTATAAATACTCAATCTATAGAATCCTTTCATAAACTCATTAGTTAATATTTGGCTAACTCTTAACTCCATTAAGGTATTCAAACGTATTAAGCAATAACATAATAATTCAGTCTTAATCCAATATCATTCAAAGTTTCTAAATTTAAATCAACATAATATAAATTATCATCTTACAAATATTTAATCAATACTAAAATCAACCATTAGACTCCATTTTCTAATTGTTCTAATAATATTTTGTCTATATAAACGTTATTTGAAAAAGATCCCTATCACAAATCAATAAGACTCATTGTAGATTTTAACATGAATAATCTACAAATTCTTAACATTATCATCTTCATTAAACAACTCTAAAATTGTTTAATATATATTAAATAGTATTCAATATACATTATAAAAAGTCCACTATATAAACTATATTAAAATATCTTTTTTTAAAATTTTCTCTCATTTAAAAATCCATTTACTTAGATTGACTAATAATTAATTACACTTCTTCTACTATTAACTAATCTTAATTAAATTTTATTTAATTAGATTAGATAATAAATCATATAAAACTAATGCATATTAATAATATTCTAATAAAAAAATATTACAATAATATCTTTAATTCATTTCATGCTTTGATATATTATTTTTGTGAAGTTTAAGCATAAAAAACTCTTGGTTATGGGAAATGGAGAAATATCTATCTTTGAATAAAACAATCCTAGTACGAAGGCCATATCTTCCTAATGAACCGTTGGATCGAGCTAAAATTTAAATATGTTGGATAGGGCCAAGTTGCACCAATTCTGACCAGAGCGATCAAATAAATTTGATCACGATAAAAAGTTATGAATGACTGAGTTCGGGTCTATCCAAAAGGGCAGCGACAGGACAATTTGTGATGAATTAAGAATTTCCTCTTAAATAATTGTTCTCTAAATTTACCCAATAATTTCACTAATGGATTTGGCCATAAATCTTCAAACCATTTTCAAATCTATTTCAATTTGATTCTAATTCAAACCCAAACTCGTTTAGATCTAATTTCTTCCTTAATTGGATCTAAGGTTTTTCTATTATTTTCTTTGTAACCATACATATCTAGATTCTAATTTAATTGTAGATTCAATCACAAAGAGTATTCAGTCACATATAAAAAATATGATGAAGAGAGGAAGAGAAATAGTGCAAAGGGAATATGAGAATATCACGAGTGCACTTGGACATTGATGCTAATTTGTCATGCCTCAAAAGTTCATAGAAAATCTCTTCCTTCTCCAACATTCGCAAATTTCTCCATGATCCAAGCCAACCGAAATTCCTACGTAACAAGAAGTGTCAGATTCTGATGCTAATTCGCTCTTTCTCAAAAAACCCGCAAAGCAAGCTCCCTTCTTCAAAGTTTTTGAGTCCTCCAATGCTCCAATTGCTCTCCACGCTATATCTAAACTTCTATGAATGCCTAAATATAAAGAGCTCTCAAGAAACTTTTGGAATGCTTCTTGAAACCACTGAAAGGTGTCACCAACTAAGCATAGGTCTTTTCCAATTCTTTTTGATGAGTCATAGAATTGTAGACACCTTGTGCTTAATTGATGCACTAACTCCCGTGTTGTTGACACATGTTAATTCTCATGCAAGCTTATAACTCCAATTTACTTTACTCTTTCCAATTTAATTTATTTATTTATTAAGTCTCACGCACTAACTTTAATATCTCCACTTTTCAATCTTAATATATTTATATTTTAATCATATCAGATTTAGAATCTTTTAATAATTTAAAATATATTTTTCAATTTTAAATTTCATTTTCCAAAACTTTATTGCTAAAATATTTATTAGCTTTAATATTATTATTATTTAGTCATTTATTTAAAAATGAGCTCCAAATATATTATAAATATTCTCACATTCCAAATTTAATATTATAACTTTTATCTTCTAATTTAATTATTTTTTTTTCAAATTTAATTATTTTATTTAATTAATTTTTCAATTAATTAAATAAAATAAATACTAAAATACCATATTAATTTTTCATTAAATTAAACCATTAATTAAATCTTTTAATTAGGTTTATGTAATAGAAAATACTTCAAAGACTCACAAAGGTAAAAATACGAAAAATTCATTATAGCCAAAATACATACAAATCAAACCAAGGGGTTTATATCACGAATTACATCATCTGACGCATTCGGAGAGTACTCAACTTAGATAATTGTCCTAATTTTTCAATTAGAACAAATGGCTTAAAGGGTTGGAATTTAGACTTGAGAATTTATCTCCCCTCTCTTATCATTGAGATAATGTTGTAGGGTACGCTCATCCTGGCAATTCAGGAAAGTCGATACCCAGTACCTACAACCTGTATAAAAATCATGCATGTACAAACACAATATATACTAAACTAAACAGACAATGGTAGAAAGTGGTGCATCGTGTAGATCTCGACTAGCAGGTGACTACGACTCCCTTCCTTAACCACATCAGACACGCCATACAAAAGCAAACACGCAAAGCAAACACGCACACTATACACATGCAAGTATGGGGTAAGTATCCATAAGAAAACACATATGATAATAAATCATCTTACTAATCATCATTAATAATTAAAAGCAATGTAATAATCATCATCAATAATTGTGAACACTAAAAATAATCATCATACATACATGAAATATAGAGTCTAAGTAATCTCATCACCTAATAAACTGAATCCATAGCACAATATCTGATAATCTCAAAAGAATGCTGCTAACCAACAACATAAAACTAGTTCTAAAAGAGTTCAACAACGATAACAAAATGTGAACCAAGGGCAGACACTACATGGCTTCTCATTTAATTAAATAACTTTGTTTAATTAAATAGAAGTAAGTACTTCATTTAATTAAATAATTTCGTTTAATTATTTTAAATTTTTTTTCGAAATTAGTCAACTCAAGTCAATCGTGGTTAAATTTGGTCAACTTTTGGTCAAACTTGATCTTTGCGTATGTGAATATGAGCAAATGTGAGTATAAATTCTAGCAACAATTCGATGCAAATTCTCATTCAACCTTTCAAAATGAAGAGATGAGGGTCTCTTAAATAGACTTTCCTAGAATTCATCAACGGTTGAGATCGATTTCAATCAACGGTCAGGATTAAAGGTGAAGTTCAGTCATAAAGGGAGATTTCCAAATTAAAGGGAGTTAACAGATTTAATTTGAGTAAAATAAGGAGTTAACTGATTCAATTTCAGTAGAAAAAAGAGTTAACTGTTTTAACTCATTTTTTATCAATAGTGAATTGGAAATTTTTTTTTTTAAACTGAAGAGAGATTTTGTTGAGATATTTAATCTAATAAAATGAGATATGCTCTCATAATTACTTTTTCTATTTAATTAAATAATCTTTAATTAATTTGAGACACTTTTCTTATTTAATTAAATAACTTCATTTAATTAATTAGGAATGGCTTCTCATTTAATTAAATAACTTTATTTAATTAATTATAAGTAAGTACTCCATTTAATTAAATAATTTCATTTAATTATTTCAAAATTCTTTTCGAAACTAGTCAACTCAAGTCAACCGTAGTTAAATTTGGTTAAATTTTGGTCAAACTTGATCTTTGCGTATGTGAATATGAGCAAATGTGAGTATGAATTCTAGCAACAATTCAATGCAAATTCTCATTCAACCTTTCAAAATGAAGAGATGAGGGTCTCTTAAATAAACTTTCCTAGAATTCATCAAAAGTTGAGATTGATTTCAATTAACGGTCAGGATTAAAGGTGAAGTTCAGTCATAAAGGGAGATTTCCAAATTAAAGGGAGTTACCAGATTTAATTTGAGTAAAATAAGGAGTTAACTGATTCAATTTGAGTAGAAAAATGAGTTAACTGATTTAACTCATTTTTTTATCAATAGTGAACTGAAAATTTCCCTTTTTGAACTGAAGAGAGATTTTGTTGAAATATTTAATTTAATCAAATGAGATATGCTCTCATAATTACTTTTTCTATTTAATTAAATAATCTTTAACTAATTAGAGGCACTTTTCTTATTTAATTAAATAACTTCATTTAATTAATTAGGAATGGCTTCTCATTTAATTAAATGTAAGACCCACACTAGTACCCGTGTCTAGATCTTGATGAAATAAAACTAGTTAGGAGATAATTGAGTTATGCTTTATATTTTGTTTTATTGCAAATCATGATTTAAGGGTTCCTATAGGAGACTAATGTGGATTTTGATATTCTCTCTAGTAACATTAGGTCGATAAAATAAGACCACATGGACATGAGATTAAAAATGTTTAAGACAAGAACCTGACCATGAGACACTATGGACGATTTACTAGGCAGTTAAGAAGGATAAAATAACATTTTGCCTACTAAGAACAACTATGAGTATACGTTATGATGATAATGAGATACATGGATATGTTTGAAACTTGGTTTTAAATTATAATGACATAATTACTGAAACATTCTAACAGTTTGTGGAATTAAACTTGGAAAATCACACAAACCACCCCCCCCATAATGTTATAAGGGGATATTGCTAGAAACGTCACTATGTTTGACCTTTATGTTTAACTTAATCAAAGTTACTAGTTAACCAGTCTGCACATATCCATTTTATATTGTTTTTACGATTTACTAAAGATAACTCAGAGTTTCATTGTTATGTGAGAAAGAATTGTGATGATACTCTAATTGAAAATGATTATACTCAGAAAGATTGCTGTGGATACACATATTCGATATTTCAATGTTTTAAATATTTTATGAGAATGATAATGAAATGTTTTGAATATGCACTTAGATGAAAGTTAAATGGAATATGCTATTGCAATATTTTATTGATAGTACTTAGAATAGAAATGATTAGATGATACTTACTTGTATACATTAATGAGTAGTACGAGGTATTGGATTTATGTTGTACGTGTTTGTATGGATCTTGTATTATCTTATTGGGTTGCTAATGTTTAAGTTGAGTGTGCAAGAAAGTGGAACCATGGTGATTAATGGGAGAAACAAGTTTCAATCTTATGTGAACACGGTTAAGCCAAGGTGAATCTTTGGAAGATTCAAAATCTCGTTGTATTGTGTTTATTTCGTACTGTGCCTATGTATGAGTGTTATAATCAGAGAGTGTGGTTGATTAGTGACATGTCATCATAATGTGTGAAGTATTTTTCTGTGCATGTGTGTGTCATTTGACACTTGTATTGTCTATGTGTAAATGACATGTCCAATAGGATTCTCTAGCATGAAGTCACTTAACCTAAGCCTAATCCTCATTGCAAAATCAATTAAACCACCTTGGAGAGTGTTAAGAAGAATCGCCTTTTTGACGGAATGCAAGTTACAAGTGATAGGAATTTTAGAGAGTCTAAGTGATTCTTAAGTGCTAATTTTGTGAAAACAAGTCACCCACATGGTAATAGTATGGGTTGGGGGGTTAAATATTAGCATAGGTGAGTCTAGGGGACCTAGGGGACCCTCAAAAAGAGTCATTTCCAAGCCAATTCGAAAATCATATTGTGACCTAACTTCTTTCCTCATGACACCACTTGGTTAAGTCCTCATTGTTGTAAAAACAAAAATGTAAAAGAGGTAGGTGAGGATGAAAGTGAAGGTCTTTATAGGGAAGTTGTGCCAATCTTGGGGATTCATTCACCCACTCTCTAATTTTAGAGACAACTAGGGATGGGGAAGGAGAAGCTTGAAAGCCAAGCAGGAAGAGGTCTTTACTCCATTTCCATAGCTTGTAATTAGGTTAGTGCTTCATGCCATGCTTCTACATTGGGAATTGTAAGAGTGCCTTTGGTAGGATTGTTCTTGGAATTCTTGTGTTGTGATAATGTGATGTACTCTTGAAAATTTCTTGTTTTATTTTTTTTTACTTGGTTTTGTTTTTTTGTTTGTGCTTGAGTGTTGTTATGGGTGTGGGACTTTCACTCACCCTTGTGGGAAGAGAAGAGAAGTCCAGGGTGAACGGGCAGTAGTTGGATTGCATAATTGAGGACCCTGGAGTATGGGCTCCATTGTATGCCATTGTCATATTCATATTTTTCCTTGGGGGAGGATAAGAAAAAAAAAAATTAACAGAGAGAGAAATGGTGAGGAAGGAAGTAACTGAAGTATGGGTTGTAGGAAGCTAAGGTTGTTGGTTGTGTGTGGTGGAGGATGTTGTGTTGGTAGTGTGTGTGGTGGAAGATGTTTATGAAGCCCCGAAAGGGCATGATATTATGAAGCCCCGAAAGGGCCTTGTATTTTGTTGATTTAGCCCCGAAAGGGCATGATTTTTATGGCAGATATGATATGAAATGGTAAACCTCCTTGTGTTTCCACCTTCACCCAATGTTTATGATTCCATGTGTGAATCATTGTGCAAGCCTTGGTTGGGGATTGTAAATGTGTTACAAATATGTGATTTTGATAGTTTATGTGCTGTGATGATGTGTGGATGAAACCTGGTTGAGCCTTGTTTTCCCCTAGCGCAGGGGTGGCCTCCTTGAGGCCTAGGTTGGGAGGTGAGCCTCCATGGTTCCCTAGTTGTTTCTCTTTTGTGCAGGTATTCTTTGGAGAGTTTTGGAAACCTGATGTTATGGAGTCCATTTCTTGCTTAGGAGCAGATGTATTATTATTGTGTTAAGGGGAGAGAAATCCTCCTTGGTTATGTGAAAGAAATTGTATTGTAGAGTGTGGTGTTGTTTCTATTTCATATGTTCTGAAGAAGAGAAGTTGATGTATCAGTATTATATATGATCTTTCTATTCTGCTCAAGTTGATAGAATTCATGCTTGATATTGTATTGAAAGAAATTCGCAAGGATCATATTAGAGAGGGTATGCTCCTTAGATGTTGTTCCATTTATATTGAATAGGAATATGCAGGAAGGAGAATTTGAGTATCTTGAGATTACAATAGGAATGAAACTGGACTTTGCCACCTTGATATCTTATTTTTCTATTGCATAAGGAATAATTAAAAGTTTGATGTTTAGTATTGGAATTGATAAAGAAGTAAGGTATGCAATTGATAGTAAGAATGGTAGAAAGTTTTAAGTCTTGGTATTGAATGATATGGAAGATAATGAAAACATTGGTTGTATGAAAGATTAGCTCAACACTTCCTGAGTTCTATTGTTTTTAATTTGACTTCTCTACATATGTTGTTTTAAATGGCATCTCTTGTCTAAAAGATCTAATGAGTTTATTAATTGAAATGGTAAGAACAAGTTTAATAATTCATAAAATATCATTATAATAATCCATGAAGGATGAGTCCTATTAAGGGAAAAGAAAATCATAATAATACATATAAGTGTAAGGAACATAAAAATTAACTAGCTGAAGGTGCCCATTTATCTCTCTGGAATTTATATGGAAAGGTAACTAAATTCACTTCTTCTATTACAGAGTAATATTTTATTGGCTAAGAGTCTACCTAGGTCCCTAAAGGAATAAGACATCCCTAGCTAGAAAGAATTTGAGAATAAACAATAACTATAAAACTAAAATGTCTAATCACTATCTATGGAGAAACAAAATAAAAAGATATATAACTACTAATGCAACACATAAATGTTACTTGACTTTTGGGCTAGCTTTGAATTCCAAAGCGCCACCTTTTTCATCCAAAACAATAAACAAATCTTGCTTATAAAATACAATAGATATGAAAAGTTGCAAGTTGAAATAACAAATGCACATTATTCAAAACCTGGACGCTAGCATTTTGGAGCAAGGGCAAAAGTACTTGAAAAACTTTATTTGTGCAGACCATGTCATGATTACCCTTACCTCCTTGGGCAACGCCTTCTTTTATGCATTTAAGGAAGGAAAGACTTTAGGAAACCTTGGGGAGCGCACATTCTTTACCATTTGCTCCCCACCTACCACTATCCCCACCTAGGCGCCCATGTGGCAAGGAGGGAAGTTAATCAACTTTATTGTGTCAAGTTTTAAAAACAAAATTTGCATTAGACAAGATTGACTTAAAACACATGTGTTTGAAAAAAAAAGGATAAGTTTTTATTGGATGAAGTTGAGTGATATGAAAGCCTTAGCATACTCATGATGTAAGCCTAGACCCTTAGCTTAGGAAAAATAGGAATAATCAAGTGGTATTTAGAAGTGGGTTTGAATTTTAATTTAGTTTTAGTTTGGAATGTAAACATGACATGTAAATTAATAAAGTTATGTTATAATGGAAATTAATTGACAAATGGGTTATAGATCTTTAATCATCTAAATGATTATATCAACATGTTATTTAATTTGAGAAAATTGATAAAGGAGATTAAAAGTATGTGGGGATATAATGGGTAGTTATAGATATATACAATATTATTTATATATGTGTGTTATATTATTGATATTACATTATACTGTTTTGAATTAAGGTACATGTTATATTATTTAATGGTTATTTAGGTCGAGTGTAGTATAGATAAGATGAGCAAGTTGGGCACTTAATTTTTAAATATGAATTAACGATGTTTTGATGTCAATATAAGGAGATACGAGAGTGAACAATGCGCTCATCAAAATAATAATTGCAATAACTCCAAGCTCTGTAGTTTGATTTAATAACTGAAAATAATAATGTTAGCCTGTTTATGAAAAGATGCAAACTAAGAGAGTATAGGCACTTGTAAGGTATAACTATAATACTAGTAAACTCATAATAGAACATATAATAATAATGGTAACCCGAATATTGATGGAGACACACTGAGTAATAATTCATCCTCTTGTTACAATCTTCTATGCTATCACCGCCACCTGATAGGAGTATAATCCCCCTTCACAATGCCCACGAAACCATTCATCTAGTCATGAAAAACGTTAATGTATTCTACAAAAAAAAAAAAGTTGGTTGTGTTATCGCATTAAAATTGTATGTTAAAAATTTATGGCATGACATTAAATAATTTTGTTTAATTAATTAGAAGTAAGTACTCCATTTAATTAAATAATTTCATTTAATTATTTCAAAATTCTTTTCAAAACTAGTCAACTCAAGTCAACCGTGGTTAAATCTGGTCAACTTTTGGTCAAACTTGATCTTTGCGTATGTGAATATGAACAAATGTGAGTATGAATTCCAGCAACAATTCGATGCAAATTCTCATTCAACCTTTCAAAATGAAGAGATGAGGGTCTCTTAAATAGACTTTCTTGGAATTCATCAACAGTTGAGATCGATTTCAATAAACGGTCAAGATTAAAGGTGAAGTTCAGTCATAAAGGGAGATTTCCAAATTAAAGGGAGTTAACAGATTTAATTTGAGTAAAATAAGGAGTTAACTGATTCAATTTGAATAGAAAAAGGAGTTAACTGATTTAACTCATTTTTGATCAATAGTGAACTGGAAATTTCCCTTTTTGAACAGAAGAGAGATTTTGTTGAGATATTTACTTTAATAAAATGAGATATGCTCTCATAATTACTTTTTCTATTTAATTAAATAATCTTTAATTAATTAGAGACACTTTTCTTATTTAATTAAATAACTTCATTTAATTAATTAAGAATGGCTTCTCATTTAATTAAATAGCTTTGTTTAATTAATTAGAAGTAAGTACTCCATTTAATTAAATAATTTCGTTCAATTATTTTAAAATTCTTTTCGAAACTAGTCAACTCAAGTCAACCGTGGTTAAAACTGGTCAACTTTTGGTCAAACTTGATCTTTGCGTATGTGAATATGAGCAAATGTGAGTATGAATTCCAGAAACAATTCGATGCAAATTCTAATTCAACCTTTCAAAATGAAGAGATGAGGGTCTCTTAAATAGACTTTCCTGAAATTCATCAACGGTTGAGATTGATTTCAATCAACGGTCAGGATTAAAGGTGAAGTTCAGTCATAAAGGGAGATTTTCAAATTAAAAGGAGTTAAAAGATTTAATTTGAGTAAAATAAGGAGTTAACCGATTCAATTTGAGTAAAAAAAGGAGTTAACTGATTTAACTCATTTTTTATCAATAGTGAACTGGAAATTCCCCTTTTTGAACTGAAGAGAGATTTTGTTGAGATATTCAATTTAATAAAATAAGATATGCTCTCATAATTACTTTTTCTATTTAATTAAATAATTTTTAATTAATTAGAGACACTTTTCTTATTAAATTAAATAGCTTCATTTAATTAATTAGGAATGGCTTCTCATTTAATTAAATAACTTTGTTTAATTAATTAGAAGTAAGTACTCCATTGAATTAAATAATTTCGTTTAATTATTTCAAAATTCTTTTCGAAACTAGTCAACTCAAGTCAACCGTGGTTAAATCTGGTCAACTTTTGGTTAAACTTGATCTTTGCGTATGTGAATATGAACAAATGTGAGTATGAATTCCAGCAACAATTCGATGCAAATTCTCATTCAACCTTTCAAAATGAAGAGATGAGGGTCTCTTAAATAGACTTTTCTGGAATTCATCAACGGTTGAGATCGATTTCAATCAACGGTCAGGATAAAAGGTGAAGTTTAGTCATAAAGGGAGATTTCCAAATTAAAGGTAGTTAACAGATTTAATTTGAGTAAAATAAGGAGTTAACTGATTCAATTTGAGTAGAAAGAGGAGTTAACTGATTTAACTCATTTTTGATCAATAGTGAACTGAAAATTTCCCTTTTTGAACTGAAGAGAGATTTTGTTGAGATATTTAATTTAATAAAATGAGATACGCTCTTATAATTACTTTTTCTATTTAATTAAATAATCATTAATTAATTAGAGACACTTTTCTTATTTAATTAAATAACTTCATTTAATTAATTAGGAATGGCTTCTCATTTAATTAAATAACATTGTTTAATTAATTAGAAGTAAGTAATCCATTTAATTAAATAATTTCGTTTAATTATTTCAATTTTTTTTTGAAACTAGTCAACTCAAGTCAACCGTGGTTAAATCTGGTCAACTTTTGGTCAAACTTGATCTTTGCGTATGTGAATATGAGTAAATGTGAGTATGAATTCCAGCAACAATTCGATGCAAATTCTCATTCAACCTTTCAAAATGAAGAGATGAGAGTCTCTTAAATAGACTTTTCTAAAATTCATCAACAGTTGAGATCGATTTCAATCAACGGTTTGGATTAAATGTGAAGTTCAGTCATAAAAGAAGATTTTCAAATTAAAGGGAGTTAACAAATTTAAATTGAGTAAAATAAGGAGTTAACTGATTCAATTTGAGTAGAAAAAGGAGTCAACTGATTTAACTCATTTTTGATCAATAGTGAACTGGAAATTTCTCTTTTTTAACTGAAGAGAGATTTTGTTGAGATATTTAATTTAATAAAATGAGATATGCTCTCATAATTACTTTTTCTATTTAATTAACTAATCTTTAATTAATTAGAGACACTTTTCTTATTTAATTAAATAACTTCATTTAATTAATTAGGAATGGCTTCTCATTTAATTAAATAACTTTGTTTAATTAATTAGAAGTACGTACTCTATTTAATTAAATAATTTCGTTTAATTATTTCAAAAATTCTTTCGAAATTAGTCAACTCAAGTCAACCGTGGTTAAATATGGTCAACTTTTGGTCAAACATGATCTTTGCGTATGTGAATATGAGCAAATGTGAGTATGAATTCCAGCAACAATTCGATGCAAATTCTCATTCAACCCTTCAAAATGAAGAGATGAGGGTCTCTTAAATAGACTTTCCTGAAATTCATCAACGGTTGAGATCGATTTCAATCAACCGTCAGGATTAAAGGTGAAGTTCAGTCATAAAGGGAGATTTCCAAATTAAAGGGAGTTAACAGATTTAATTTGAGTAAAATAAAGAGTTAACTGATTCAATTTGAGTAGAAAAATGAGTTGACTGATTTAACTCATTTTTGATCAACAGTGAACTGAAAATTTTCCTTTTTGAACTGAAGAGAGATTTTGTTGAGATATTTAATTTAATAAAATGAGATATGCTCTCATAATTACTTTTTCTACTTAATTAAATAATCTTTAATTAATTAGAGGCACTTTTCATATTTAAATAAATAACTTCATTTAATTAATTAGGAATGGCTTCTCCTTTAATTAAATAACTTTGTTTAATTAATTAGAAGTAAGTACTCCATTTAATTAAATAATTTCATTTAATTATTTCAAAATTCTTTTTGAACTTAGTCAACTCAAGTCAACCGTGGTTAAATCTGGTCAACTTTTAGTCAAACTTGATCTTTGCGTATGTGAATATGAGCAAATGTGAGTATGAATTCTAGCAACAATTTGATGCAAATTCTCATTCAACCTTTCAAAATGAAGAGATGAAGGTCTCTTAAATAGACTTTCCTGGAATTCATCAATGGTTGAGATCGATTTCAATCAACGGCCAGGATTAAAGGTGAAGTTCAATCATAAATGATGCAGGAGCATCAAGAGGTATAAGGGCAATCCTGTGTCACCCAAAAAAATGTACTTAGACTTGGTTTCTATTTTATGTCTTTGCATTTTTGGATACCCATTTGGCTCAAATAAAGGTTCCAACTCTCATAGTCCAACTATCAGTGCATTTAAAAATCCTGAAAAAATAGGAGCATGCAATTTGACCATCATTTTGGTGACCTAGAAGGTGTGACTTGGCCAGTTGAATGTAATCGAGATTTAGAGCATTCCAGAAAAAGAATCAGGTCAAAAGGTCCCACGGTTTGAAAGTTATTGCAGTTTTTCGGGTTTTGGAGACCCCCTAAGAATGCTTCAAAGTCAGGTTTGGGGCATTAAATGACCTCGAAAAGGGTCAAAAAATGAGAGACGAGCGAAGCTTGTCCATAGGGCTATAGAGCGCTTCGAGAGCTTTCCGAAAATGTAAACGGTTCGTCAATCGGAGTTACGGTTCAAAAGTTATGCCTCCCGGAAGTTCGGCTACCGTTTGTGGATTCTTCTAGAATTGCACCGACTTCTAACGCAGCTTCCGGAACCTTCTATTTTGTTGGTGGATGCCTACTAGCACTTTCTAGAATGTACTCCTAGTCCTTAACCCTCTGGGGTCTATTTAAGGAGATTTTTGGCATTGTAAAAGACAGTTCAGATTGGAGCTTGAGAGGAGGTGCTAAAAGGAGAAATATTCTCCAGATTTATGCTATTGTAAGCCCGCAGAGCATGTTTTGAGTTTATTTTCTCTGCACTGTTTGTACCAGCTTATTTTCTCAGTTAATATAATTTCCCCTTTCTATTGTGTCTATTCTGGTTGTTGGGTTGTGTCCCCATCAATAAAGGGAGATTTCCAAATTAAAGGGAGTTAACAGATTTAATTTGTCTAAAATAAGGAGTTAACTGATTTAATTTGAGTAGAAAAAGGAGTTAACTGATTCAACTCATTTTTTATCAATAGTGAACTGAAAATTTCCTTTTTTGAACTGAAGAGAGATTTTGTTGAGATATTTAATTTAATAAAATGAGATATGCTCTCATAATTACTTTTTCTATTTAATTAAATAATCATTAATTAATTAGAGACACTTTTTTTATTTAATTAAATAACTTCATTTAATTAATTAGGAATGGTTTCTCATTTAATTAAATAACTTTGTTTAATTAATTAGAAGTAAGTAATCCATTTAATTAAATAATTTCATTTAATTATTTCAAAATTCTTTCCGAAAGTAGTCAACTCAAATCAACCGTGGTTAAATCTGGTCAACTTTTGGTCAAACTTGATCTTTGCGTATATGAATATGAGCAAATGTGAGTATGAATTCCAGCAACAATTCGATGCAAATTCTTATTCAACCTTTCAAAATGAAGGGATGAGAGTCTCTTAAATAAACTTTTTTGAAATTCATCAACGGTTGAGATCGATTTCAATCAACGGTTAGGATTAAAGGTGAAGTTGTGTCATAAAAGGAGATTTTCAAATTAAAGGGAGTTAACAGATTTAATTTGAGTAAAATAAGGAGTTAATTGATTTAATTTGAGTAGAAAAAGGAGTCAACTGATTTAACTCATTTTTTATCAATAGTGAACTGGAAATTTCTCTTTTTGAACTGAAGAGAGATTTTGTTGAGATATTTAATTTAATAAAATGAGATATGCTCTCATAATTACTTTTTCTATTTAATTAAATAATCTTTAATTAATTAGAGACACTGTTCTTTTTTAATTAAATAACTTCATTTAATTAATTAGGAATGACTTCTCATTTAATTAAATAACTTTGTTTAATTAATTGGAAGTACGTTCTCCATTTAATTAAATAATTCCGTTTAATTATTTCAAAAAAAATTTTGAAACTAGTCAACTCAAGATAACGGTGGTTAAATTTGGTCAACTTTTGATCAAACATGATCTTTGCGTATGTGAATATGAGCAAATGTGAGTATGAATTCCAACAACAATTCAATGCAAATTCTCATTCAACCTTTCAAAATGAAGAGATGAGAGTCTCTTAAATAGACTTTCCTGGAATTTATCAACGGTTGAGATCGATTTCAATCAACCATCAAGATTAAAGGTAAAGTTCAGTCAGAAAGGGAGATTTCCAAATTAAAGGGAGTTAACATATTTAATTTGAGTAAAATAAAAAGTTAACTGATTCAATTTGAGCAGAAAAATGAGTTAACTGATTTAACTCATTTTTTATAAATAGTGAATTGAAATTTTTCCTTTTTGAACTGAAGAGAGATTTTGTTGAGATATTTAATTTAATAAAATGAGATATGCTCTCATAATTACTTTTTCTATTTAATTAAATAATCTTTAATTAATTAGAGGCACTTTTCTTATTTAATTAAATAACTTCATTTAATTAATTAGGAATGGTTTCTCCTTTAATTAAATAACTTTGTTTAATTAATTAGAAGTAAGTACTCCATTTAATTAAATAATTTCATTTACTTATTTCAAAATTCTTTTCGAAACTAGTCAACTTAAGTCAATCGTGGTTAAATCTGGTCAACTTTTGGTCAAATTTGATCTTTTCGTATGTGAATATGAGCAAATGTGAGTATGAATTCTAGCAACAATTCGGTGCAAATTCTCATTCAACCTGTAAAAATGAAGAAATGAGGGTCTCTTAAATAGACTTTCTTGGAATTCATCAACAGTTGAGATCGATTTCAATCAACGGTCAGGATTAAAAGTGAAGTTCAATCATAAAAAGAAATTTCCAAATTAAAGGGAGTTAACAGATTTAATTTGTGTAAAATAAGGAGTTAACTAATTCAATTTGATTAGAAAAAGGAGTTAACTGATTTAACTCATTTTTTATCAATAGTGAACTGGAAATTTCCCTTTTTGAACTGAATAGAGATTTTGTTGAGATATTTAATTTAATAAAATGAGATTTGCTCTCATAATTACTTTTTCTATTTAATTAAATAATCTTTAATTAATTAGAGACACTTTTCTTATTTAATTAAACAACTTCATTTAATTAATTAGGATATGGCTTCTCATTTAATTAAATAGCTTTGTTTAATTAATTAGAAGTAAGTAAACCATTTAATTAAATAATTTCGTTTAATTATTTTAAAATTCTTTTTAAAACTAGTCAACTCAAGTCAACCGAGGTTAAATCTGGTCAACTTTTGGTCAAACTTGATCTTTGTGTATGTGAATATGAGCAAATGTGAGTATGAATTTCAGCAACAATTCGATGCAAATTCTCATTCAACGTTTCAAAATGAAGAGATGAGGGTCTCTTAAATTGCCTTTCTTGGAATTCATCAACGATTGAGATCGATTTCAATCAACAGTCAGGATTAAAGGTGAAGTTCTGTCATAAAGGGAGATTTTCAAATTAAAGAGAGTTAACAGATTTAATTTGAGTAAAATAAGGAGTTAACTGATTCAATTTGAGTAGAAAAAGGAGTCAATTGATTTAACTCATTTTTTATCAATAGTGAACTGGAAATTTCCCTTTTTGAACTGAATAGAGATTTTGTTGAGATATTTAATTTAATAAAATGAGATATGCTCTCATAATTACTTTTTCTATTTAATTAAATAATCTTTAATTAATTAGAGACACTTTTTTTATTTAATTAATTAGGATATGACTTCTCATTTAATTAAATAGCTTTGTTTAATTAATTAGAAGTAAGTACTCCATTTAATTAAATAAATTCGTTTAATTATTTTAAAATTCTTTTCAAAACTAATCAACTCAAGTCAACTGTGGTTAAATCTAGTCAACTTTTGGTCAAACTTGAACTTTGCGTATGCGAATATGAGCAAATGTGAGTATCAATTTCAACAACAATTCGATGCAAATTCTCATTCAACCTTTCAAAATGAAGAGATGAGGGTCTCTTAAATAGGCTTTCCTAGAATTCATCAACGGTTGAGATCGATTTCAATCAACAGTCAGGATTAAAGGTGAAGTTCAGTCATAAAAGGGGATTTCCAAATTAAAGGGAGTTAATAGATTTAATTTAAGTAAAATAAGGAGTTAACTGATTCAATTTGAGTAGAAAAAGGAGTCAACTGATTTAACTCATTTTTTATCAATAGTGAACTGAAAATTTCCATTTTTGAACAGAAAAGAGATTTTGTTGAGATATTTAATTTAATAAAATGAGACATGCTCTCATAATTACTTTTTCTATTTTATTAAATAATCTTTAATTAATTAGAGACACTTTTCTTATTTAATTAAATAACTTCATTTAATTAATTAGGAATGGCTTCTCATTTAATTAAATAACTTTGTTTAATTAATTAGAAGTAAGTAATCGATTTAATTAAATAATTTCGTTTAATTATTTAAAATTCTTTTCGAAAGTAGTCAACTCAAGTCAATCGTGGTTAAATCTAGTCAATGTTTGGTCAAACTTGATCTTTGCGTATGTGAATATAAGCAAATGTGAGTGTGAATTCCAACAAAAATTTGATGCAAATTCTCATTCAACCTTTCAAAATGAAGAGATGAGGGTCTCTAAATAGATTTTCTTGAAATTCATCAATGGTTGAGATCGATTTCAATCAACGGTCAGGATTAAAGGTGAAGTTCAATCATAAAGAGATTTTCAAATTAAAGGGAGTTAACAGATTTAATTTGAGTAAAATAAGGAGTTAACTGATTCAATTTGAGTAAAAAAAAGAATCAACTAATTTAACTCATTTTTGATGAATAGTGAATTGGAAATTTCCCTTTTTGAACTGAAGAGAGATTTTGTTAAGATATTTAATTTAATAAAATGAGACATGCTCTCATAATTACTTTTTCTAATTAATTAAATAATCTTTAATTAATTAGAGACACTTTTCTTATTTAATTAAATAACTTCATTTAATTAATTAGGAATGGCTTCTCATTTAATTAAATAACTTTATTTTAATTAATTAGAAGTACGTACTCCATTTAATTAAATAATTTCGTTTAATTATTTCAAAATTCTTTTCGAAACTAACTTTTGGTCAAACATGATATTTGCGTATGTGAATATGAGCAAATGTGAGTATGAATTCCAGCAACAATTCGATGCAAATTCTAATTCAACCTTTCAAAAAGAAGAGATGAGGGTTTCTTAAATAGACTTTCTTGAAATTCATCAACGGTTGAGATCGATTTCAATCAACGGTCAGGATTAAAGGTGAAGTTCAGTCATAAAGAGAGATTTCCAAATTAAAGGAGTTAACAGATTTAATTTGAGTAAAATAAGGAGTTAACTAATTCAATTTGAGTAGAAAAATGAGTTAACTCATTTAACTCATTTTTTATCAATAGTGAACTGGAAATTTCTCTTTCTGAACTGAAGAGTGATTTTGTTGAGATATTTAATTTAATAAAATGAGATATGCTCTCATAATTACTTTTTCTATCTAATTAAATAATCTTTAATTAATTAGAGACACTTTTCTTATTTAATTAAATAACTTCATTTAATTAATTAGGAATGGCTTCACATTTAATTAAATAACTTTGTTTAATTAATTAGAAGTAAGTACTCCATTTAATTAAATAATTTTATTTAATTATTTCAAATTTTTTTTTGAAATTAGTCAACTCAAGTCAACCGTGGTTAAATCTGGTCAACTTTTGGTGAAACTTGATATTTGCGTATGTGAATATGAGCGAATGTGAGTATGAATTCCAGCAACAATTCAATGCAAATTTTCACTCAACCTTTCAAAATGAAGAGATGGGGGTCTCTTAAATAGACTTTTTTGAAATTCATCAACGGTTGAGATCGATTTCAATCAACGGTCAGGATTAAAGGTGAAGTTCAGTCATAAAGGGAGATTTTCAAATTAAAGGGAGTTAACATATTTAATTTGAGTAAAATAAGGAGTTAACTGATTCAATTTGAGTAGAAAAAGGAGTCAACTAATTTAACTCATTTTTGATCAATAGTGAACTAGAAATTTCCCTTTTTGAACTGAAGAGAAATTTTGTTGAGATATTTAATTTAATAAAATGAGATATGCTCTCATAATTACTTTTTCTATTTAATTAAATAATCTTTAATTACTTAAAGACACTTTTCTTATTTAATTAAATAACTTCATTTAATTAATTAGGAATGGATTCTCATTTAATTAAATAACTTTGTTTAATTAATTAGAAGTAAGTACTTCATTTAATTAAATAATTTTGTTTAATTATTTCAAATTTTTTTTGAAACTAGTGAACTCAAGTCCATCGTTGTTAAATTTGGTCAACTTTCGGTCAAACTTGATCTTTGCGTATGTGAATATGAGCAAATCTGAGTATGAATTCCAGCAACAATTCGATGCAAATTCTCACTCAACCTTTCAAAATGAAGAGATCAGGGTCTCTTAAATAGACTTTCCTAGAATTCATCAACGGTTGAGATCGATTTCAATCAATGGTCAGGATTAAAGGTAAAGTTCAGTCATAAAGGGAGATTTCCAAATTAAAGGGAGTTAACAAATTTAAGTTGAGTAAAATAAGGAGTTAACTGATTCAATTTGAGTAAAAAAAAGAGTCGACTGATTTAAGTCATTTTTTATCAATAGTGAACTAGAAATTTTCTTTTTTGAACTGAAGTGAGATTTTGTTGAGATATTAAATTTAATAAAATGAGATATGCTCTGATAATTACTTTTTCTATTTAGTTAAATAATCTATAATTAATTAGAGACACTTTTCTTATTTAATTAAATAACTTCATTTAATTAATTAGGAATGACTTCTCATTTAATTAAATAACTTTGTTTAATTAATTAGAAGTAAGTACTCTGTTTAATTAAATAATTTTTTTTAATTATTTCAAATTTTTTTTTGAAACTAGTCAACTTAAGTCAACCGTGGTTAAATCTGGTCAACTTTTGGTCAAACTTGATCTTTGCATATGTGAATATGAGCAAATGTGAGTATGAATTCCAGCAACAATTCGATGCAAATTTTTGTTCAACCTTTGAAAATGAAGAGATGTGGGTCTCTTAAATAGACTTTCCCGGAATTCATCAACGGTTGAGATCGATTTCAGTCAACGGTCAAGATTAAAGGTGAAGTTTAGTCATAAAGGGAGATTTTCAAATTAAAAGGAGTTAACAGATTTAATTTGAGTAAAATAAAGAGTTAACTGATTCAATTTGAGTAGAAAAAAGAGTTAATTGATTTAACTCATTTTTGATCAATAGTGAACTGTAAATTTCTCTTTTTGAACTGAAGAGAGATTTTGTTGAGATATTTAATTTAATAAAATGATTTTGCTGAGATATTTAATTTAATAAAATGAGATATGCTCTCATAATTACTTTTTCTATTTAATTAAATAATCTTAAATTAATTAGGGCCACTTTTCTTATTTAATTAAATAACTTCATTTAATTAATTAGGAATGGCTTCTCATTTAATTAAATAACTTTGTTTAATTAATTAGAAGTAAGTGCTCCATTTAATTAAATAATTTCGTTTAATTATTTCAAAATTATTTTTGAAAGTAGTCAACTCAAGTCAACCATTGTTAAATCTGGTCAACTTTTGGTTAGACTTGATCTTTGCGAATGTGAATATGAGCAAATGTGAGTAAGAATTCTAGCAACAATTCGGATCAAATTCTCATTCAACTTTTCAAAATGAAGAGATGAGGGTCTCTTAAATAGACTTTCCTAGAATTCATCAACGGTTGAGATCGATTTCAATCAACGGTCAGGATTAAAGGTGATGTTTAGTCACAAAAGGGAGATTTCCAAATTAAAGGGAGATAACAGATTTAATTTGAGTAAAATAAGGAGTTAACTGATTCAATTTGAGTAGAAAAAGGAGTCAATTGATTTAACTCATTTTTGATCAATAGTGAACTGAAAATTTCTATTTTTGAACTGAAGAGAGATTTTGTTGAGATATTTGATTTAATAAAATGAGATATGCTCTCATAATTACTTTTTCTATTTAATTAAATAATCTTTAATTAATTAGAGACAGTTTTCTTATTTAATTAAATAACTTTATTTAATTAATTAAGAATGGCTTCTCATTTAATTAAATAACTTTGTTTAATTAATTAGAAGTAAGTACTCCATTTAATTAAATAATTTCGTTTAATTATTTTAAATTTTTTTTCAAAACTAGTCAACTCAAGTCAACCGTGGTTAAATCTGGTCAGCTTTTTGTCAAACTTGATCTTTGCGTATGTGAATATGAGCAAATGTGAATATGAATTCTAGCAACAATTCGTTGCAAATTCTCATTCAACCTTTAAAAATGTAGAGATGAGGGTCTCTTAAATAGACTTTCCTGGAATTCATTAACGGTTGAGATCGATTTCAATCAACGGTGAGGGTTAAAGTTGAAGTTCAGTCATAAAGGGAGATTTCCAAATTAAAGGGAGTTAAAAAATTTAATTTGAGTAAAATAAGGAGTTAACTGATTCAATTTGAGTAGAAAAAGGAGTCAACTGATTTAACTCATTTTTGGTCAATAGTGAACTGGAAATTTTCCTTTTTGAACTGAAGAGAGATTTTGTTGAGATATTTAATTTAATAAAATGAGATATGCTCTCATAATTATTTTTTCTATTTAATTAAATAATTTTTAATTAATTAGAGACACTTTTCTTATTAAATTAAATAACTTCATTTAATTAATTAGGAATGGCTTCTCATTTAATTAAATAACTTTGTTTAATTAATATGAAGTAAGTGCTCCATTTAATTAAATAATTTCGTTTAATTATTTCAAAAAAAAATTTGAAACTAGTCAACTCAAGTCAATCGTAGTTAAATCTGGTCAACTTTTGGTCAAACTTGATCTTTGCATATGTGAATATAAGCAAATGTGAGTATGAATTCCAGGAATAATTCGATGCAAGTTCTCTTTCAACCTTTCAAAATGAAGAGATGAGGGTCTCTTAAATAGACTTTCCTGGAATTCATCAACGGTTGAGATCGATTTCAATCAACGGTTAGGATTAAAGTTGAAGTTCAGTCATAAAGGGAGATTTCCAAATTAAAGGGAGTTAACAGATTTAATTTGAGTAAAATAAGGAGTTAACTAATTCAATTTGAGTAGAACAAAGAGTTAACTGATTTAACTAATTTTTTATCAATAGTGAACTGAAAATTTCCCTTTTTGAATTGAAGAGAGATTTTGTTGAGATATTTAATTTAATAAAATGAGATATGCTCTCATAATTGTAGAACAAGATTTTAGTGTGCAAAGAACATTAGCAATAAGAAAAACATTCACAAACTAAAACTAAATTTCCATATAAGTTTAGACAAAGAAAACAAAACAAGAGATGCAAACCTCAAAGGATGAAGCACTTCATTGCTTTCTTAATTTTGTAGATGTGTTCTTTTGATGTGGATGTATACTCAAGATGCTCAAAAGCTGCTTCAATGGAGGTGGGTAATGGCAAATTGGTAACTTTGTAAGCTCTCAATTTGGCATTATAAGTGTAAGATTGATGGCTTTGGCTCTCAAAAGGGCATGGTAACTTTAGCTCAAAGATTGTTATTGAAATGGCTTGGGATGGGATCCAATTTATAGGCTAAGGGCTTGAGGGATGGAGGGCTAAGATGCAAAGAGAGATGAAGGCTTAAGGAGGGCTAGGATGCACTCAAAGGAGAGCACATGGATTGTGCTTGTTTAGCACCAATGGGAAGGTGACACTTGTCACAAGGAGGATGAGTGTGAGAGGGTAGGGTAAAGGGTTGGTTAAAGGCATGATGAGTGGGGTTGAGTATGTAAGAGGGATGTAAAAGGAATGAGTGTGGAAGATGGATGTAAGAGTCATGAGTGGGCTTGTAAGAGTCTTTTATGGTTTGTAAGAGCACTCATGACTTGGTGGTTGAAATTTTTGAGGGGAGACTTTGATTTGGTTTAGGAAAGTCTTAAACTTGTTTAGGGAATGTGACAACATTAGGGGGTGGATTAGGCTTGGGCTTAGGATAAGATTAGGGATGTTAGAGATGTGCAAGTGGATGACATTAATGAGGGTGGGTGAGTTAGTGGCTAAGCTAGTTTAGTATGGGTGGATGGGGTGGATTAGGCTAAATGGAGGATTAGGGATAGGTTAGGGGATTTTGGATTTGAGAATTTTATTTATCAAATAGATTTATTTAATAAATGAGGATTTTTGGAATTAGATAGAAGAATATGATTTAATTGATAAATAATAGGTTATTTGATTTATCAATTAGGACTATAGATGATTAATTAAATTAATCAACTAGGGATGGCAAATGATTAATTAAATAAGAATTTAATTAATGATGCCTTTAGAGATAACTAAATAGGGTCACTAAAGCGGTGTAATCAAATTTAGGTGTCTACAATAATTACTTTTTCTATTTAATTAAATAATCTTTAATTAATTAGACACACTTTTCTTATTTAATTAAATAACTTCATTTAATTAATTAGGAATGGCTTCTCATTTAATTAAATAACTTTGTTTAATTAATTAGAAGTAAGTACTCCATTTAATTAAATAATTTCGTTTAATTATTTCAAAATTCTTTTTGAAAATAGTCAACTCAAGTTAACCGTGGTTAAATCTGGTCAGCTTTTGGTCAAACTTGATCTTTGTGTATGTGAGTATGAGCAAATGTGAGTATGAATTAAAGCAACAATTCGATGCAAATTCTCATTCAACTTTTCAAAATGAAGAGATGAGGGTCTCTTAAATAGACTTTCCTGAAATTCATCAACTTGTTGAGATCGATTTCAATCAACGGTCAGGATTAAAGGTGAAGTTCAGTAATAAAAAGAGATTTTCAAATTAAAGGGAGTTAACAGATTTAATTTGAGTAAAATAAGGAGTTAACTGATTCAATTTGAGTAGAAAAAGGAGTTAACTGATTTAACTCATTTTTGATCAATAGTGAGGTGGAAATTTCCCTTTTTGAACTGAAGAGAGATTTTGTTGAGATATTTACTTTAATAAAATGAGATATGCTCTCATAATTACTTTTTCTATTTAATTAAATAATCTTTAATTAATTAGAGACACTTTTCTTATTTAATTAAATAACTTCATTTAATTAATTAGGAATGGCTTCTCAATTAATTAAATAACTTTGTTTAATTAATTAGAAGTAAGTACTCCATTTAATTAAATAATTTTGTTTAATTATTTCAAAATTCTTTTCGAATGTAGTCAACTCAAGTCAACCATGGTTAAATCTAGTGAACTTTTGGTCGAACTTGATCTTTGCGTATGTGATCACAGATGAGCAAATGTGAGTATGAATTCCAGCAAAAAATCGATGCAAATTCTCATTCAACCTTTCAAAATGAAGAGATGAGAGTTTCTTAAATAGACTTTCCTGAAATTCATCAACGGTTGAGATCGATTTCAATCAACGGTCAGGATTAAAGGTGAAGTTCAGTCATAAAGGGAGATTTCCAAATTAAAGGAAGTTAACATATTTAAATTGAGTAAAATAAGGAGTTAACTGATTAAATTTGAGTAGAAAAAAGAGTCAACTGATTTAACTCATTTTTTTATCAATAGTGAACTGGAAATTTCCCTTTTTGAACTGAAGAGAGATTTTGTTGAGATATTTAATTTAATAAAATGAGATATGCTCTCATAATTACTTTTTCTATTTAATTAAATAATCTTTAATTAATTAGAAACACTTTTTTTATTTAATTAAATAACTTCATTTAATTAATTAGGAATGGCTTCTCATTTAATTACATAACTTTGTTTAATTAATTAGAAGTAAGTACTTCATTTAATTAAATAATTTTGTTTAATTATTTCAAAATTCTTTTTGAAACTAGTCAACCGTGGTTAAATCTGGTCAACTTTTGGTCAAACTTGATCTTTGCGTATGTTAATATGAGCAAATGTGAGTATGAATTCCAGCAACAATTTGATGCAAATTCTCATTCAACCTTTCAAAATGAAGAGATGAGGGTCTCTTAAATAGATTTTCTTGGAATTCATCAACGGTCGAGATCGATTTCAATCAACGGTTAGAATTAAAGGTGAAGTTCATTCATAAAGGGAGATTTCCAAATTAAAGAGAGTTAACAAATTTAATTTGAGTAAAATAAGGAGTTAACTAATTCAATTTGAGTAGAAAAAGGAGTCAACTGATATAACTCATTTTTGATAAATAGTGAATTGGAAATTTTCCTTTTTGAACTGAAGAGAGATTTTGTTGAGATATTTAATTTAATAAAATGAGATATGCTCTCATAATTTCTTTTTCTATATAATTAAATAATCTTTAATTAATTAGAGACACTTTTCTTATTTAATTAAATAACTTCATTTAATTAATTAGGAATGGCTTCTCATTTAATTAAATAGCTTTGGTTAATTAATTAGAAGTAAGTACTCTATTTAATTAAATAATTTTGTTTAATTATTTCAAAATTCTTCTCGAAACTAGTCAACTCAAGTCAATTGTGGTTAAATCTGGTCAACTTTTGGTCAAACTTGATCTTTGCGTATGTGAATATGAGCAAATGTGAGTGTGAATTCCAGCAACAATTCGATGCAAATTCTCATTCAACCTTTCAAAATGAAGAGATGAGGGTCTCTTAAATAGACTTTCCTAGAATTCATCAACGGTTGAGATCGATTTCAATCAACGGCCAGGATTAAAGGTGAAGTTCAGTCATAAAAGGAGATTTTCAAATTAAAGGGAGTTAACAGATTTAATTTGAGTAAAATAAGGAGTTAACTGATTCAATTTGAGTAGAAAAAGGAGTGAAATGATTTAACTCATTTTTGATCAATAGTGAACTGAAAATTTCCCTTTTTGAACTGAAGAGATATTTTGTTGAGATATTTAATTTAATAAAATTAAATTATGCTCTCACAATTACTTTTTCTATTTAATTAAATAATCTTTAATTAATTAGAGACACTTTTCTTATTTAATTAAATAACTTCATTTAATTAATTAGGAATGGCTTCTCATTTAATTAAATAACTTTGTTTAATTAATTATAAGTAAGTACTCTATTTAATTAAATAATTTCGTTTAATTATTTCAAAATTCTTTTCGAAACTAGTCAACTCAAGTAAACCGTGGTTAAATCTGGTCAACTTTTGGTCAAACTTGATCTTTGCGTATGTGAATATGAGCAAATGTGAGTATGAATTCTAGCAACAATTCGATGCAAATTCTCATTCAACCTTTCAAAATGAAGAGATGAGGGTTTCTTAAATAGACTTTCTTGAAATTCATCAACGATTTAGATCGATTTCAATCAACGGTCAGGATTAAAGGTGAAGTTCAATCATAAAGGAAGATTTTTAAATTAAAGAGAGTTAACAGATTTAATTTGAGTAAAATAAGGAGTTGACTGATTCAATTTGAGTAGAAAAAGGAGTCAATTGATTTAACTCATTTTTTATCAATAGTGAACTAAAAATTTCCCTTTTTGAACTGAAGAAATATTTTGTTGAGATATTTAATTTAATAAAATAAGATATGCTCTCATAATTACTTTTTCTATTGAATTAAATAATCTTTAATTAATTAGAGACACTTTTCTTATTTAATTAAATAACTTCATTTAATTAATTAGGAATGGCTTCTCATTTAATTAAATAACTTTGTTTAATTAATTAGAAGTAAGTACTCCATTTAATTAAATAATTTCGTTTAATTATTTCAAAATTCTTTTCGAAACTAGTCAACTCAAGTCAACCGTGGTTAAATCTGGTCAACTTTTGGTGAAACTTGATCTTTGTGTATGTGAATATGAGAAAATGTTAGTATGAATTTCAGCAACAATTCGATGCGAATTCTCATTCAACTTTTCAAAATGAAGAGATGAGGGTCTCTTAAATAGACTTTCTTGGAATTCATCAATGGTTGATATCGATTTCAATCAACGGTCAGGATTAAAGGTGAAGTTCAGTCATAAACAGAGATTTTCAAATTAAAGGGAGTTAACAGTTTTAATTTGAGTAAAATAAGGAGTTA
This sequence comes from Cupressus sempervirens, assembly GCA_028749045.1. Taxonomy (NCBI): domain Eukaryota; kingdom Viridiplantae; phylum Streptophyta; class Pinopsida; order Cupressales; family Cupressaceae; genus Cupressus; species Cupressus sempervirens. The sequence continues at coordinate 139,425,479 of CM053784.1, read as the reverse complement.
ACTGATTCAATTTGAGTAGAAAAAGGAGTTAACTGATTTAACTCATTTTTGATCAATAGTGAACTGGAAATTTCCCTTTTTGAACTGAAGAGAGATTTTGTTGAAATATTTAATTTAATAAAATGAGATATGCTCTCATAATTACTTTTTCTATTTAGTTAAATAATCTTTAATTAATTAGAGACACTTTTCTTATTTAATTAAATAACTTCATTTAATTAATTAGGAATGGCTTCTCATTTAATTAAATAACTTTGTTTAATTAATTAGAAGTAAGTACTCCATTTAATTAAATAATTTTGTTTAATTATTTTAAAATTCTTTTCGAAACTAGTCAACTCAATTCAACGGTGGTTAAATCTGGTCAACTTTTGGTCAAACTTGATCTTTGCGTATGTGAATATGAGCAAATGTGAGTATGAATTCTAGCAACAATTTGATGCAAATTCTCATTCAACCTTTCAAAATGAAGAGATGAGGGTCTCTTAAATAGACTTTCCTAGAATTCATCAACGGTTGAGATCGATTTCAATCAACAGTCAGGATTAAAGGTGAAGTTCATTCATAAAGGTAGATTTCCAAATTAAAGGGAGTTAACATATTTAATTTGAGTAAAATAAGGAGTTAACTGATTGAATTTGTGTAGAAAAAGGAGTCAACTGATTTAACTCATTTTTGATAAATAGTGAATTGAAAATTTCCCTTTTTGAACTGAAGAGAGATTTTGTTGAGATATTTAATTTAATAAAATGAGATATGCTCTCATGATTAATTTTTCTATTTAATTAAATAATCTTTAATTAATTAGAGACACTTTTCTTATTTAATTAAATAACTTCATTTAATTAATTAGGAATGACTTCTCATTTAATTAAATAACTTTGTTTAATTAATTAGAAGTAAGTACTCCATTTAATTAAATAATTTTATTTAATTATTTCAAAATTCTTTTCAAAACTAGTCAACTCAAGTCAACCATGATTAAATCTAGTCAACTTTTGGTCAAACTTAATCTTTGCATATGCGAATATGAGCAAATGTGAGTATGAATTCCAGCAACAATTCGATCTCAAATTCTCATTCAACCTTTCAAAATGAAGAGATGAGGGTCTCTTAAATAGACTTTCCTGGAATTCATCAACGGTTGAGATCGATTTCAATCAACGGTCAGGATTAAAGGTGAAGTTCAGTCATAAAGGGAGATTTCTAAATTAAAGGGAGTTAACAGATTTAATTTGAGTAAAATAATTAATAGCAAGATTCAAACATTTGTATGCCTTACTTTTATTGGAGTAACCATGGAATATACCTTCATCACTTTTTGTATCATGTTTTCCTTTCCTTTTATCTTTCAAGGTATATCATTTTCTTCGAAATGCCTTGAGATAAAAAAAATTAGGCTTATACCCATACCATAATTCATAAGGTATTTTATTTGTACCTTTCTTCAGTTGAACTCAGATGACACCAAGATGTAGACTCTAGCTCACTAACTTTTATGATCCTCCTACTTAATCTCCTACTTCTAAAACCTAAACCTAGACTCCCTAATTATACTTTTCAAAACAACTTACAAAAGATTCTAGATCTTCACATTAGAGAAGGTTGGCCCATAATGGTCTAAATGCATCCCAATGCATGATCCTTACATAAAATTCACAACTCAAATTAAATGAACAAGATGACTCTCATTAAGAGCCAATCATAGACAAACTAGGTCAAAGAAGGAACCAAGTATCAGAAGAAACCACCAAGACAACTCGACACTTGAAGCAACTTGGTTGGCATGGGAGCTTGGTCAATACTAGATCTCAGATATAGTGGCACTCAACAACAACTACAACTCATCAATGTTGGAACTCGAACAACACTGCAATTTGGAAAGAACAAGTAGGAAAATAAGGAAACCCATGATGCTCTTGCATCAGACAACTAGAGTTAAAAGAAATAATTCTCCTGACTCATGAAGGTGTCACAATCCAAGTTGAATCCAACTCAGATTGAGAAATCCATGTAGCATGTCATGCCCTGCCAAGGGATCCAAAGAATTAACCTACAATTTCACTAAGTTTGGTAACATTTTTTTTTTTGAAAAAATTACAAGAAAGTAAATACCACATATAACTTTTTCACAATAACGGAAGCAATAGCAATGTCCATCTAAAAATAAACATAACATACTTATTAGATTACATTCTTTAAGAACCCTTAACATGAATTACATACATGTTTCCATCTAGTACAACATCCACATGAAATAATAATGATAAGTCCAATGTTTAAATATTAAATTTCAAATGCTCATTCATCCTCTGTACATGTCATAAGGTATGAAAAGCTCAAACAATATACATATGTAGAATAAGGTACATCATCCTATTCTAATCCATAATACATCAAAGTAAAGATAATCACATGATACATTTATCATAAGATCAAACATAATAAACTAAGTGCACGGTTCCTCCCAACCGTTAATGGCATCATTAGACCATCGTGGGTCCTAGCCATCCCTCCGTGCATAACATCCCAAATCACCGAAGAGATCATCGACATTAACATAGTAGGAATGTCACTCCTAATAAATACAACATCATATGTAGAAGTAATCTAACATGCAAATATAAGCATACGATAACATCATCTAACATATGCTAATCATCAATGAAAGGATACATATCCACCATCACGAAGGACGCTTCAACCATGATGTCTCAATGAATCTCAAATGATAAGAGTGGAAAATACACTACCACCCGACTGCATGGTAATTAAGTGGTCCACTCCCACCGTGCTGAGGAGATAATCTCAAGTCCCAAACAGGTTATCAAAATCACATAGCACAAGTCTCTAAAGTCCAGGAATCCTAAAGGTATACTAACTCAAAGGTTCCAATCACAAAACAAACATCTACTTTCCAGAGGCACACAATGACATGTAGGAACCTACTATGCAAGCGGGAAAGTGTCATCACATTTATCTCATACAAGTTACCCTGGCAGTTAGCTAAACTCCACAGGTCCATATAGATCTCATGCGGCCACTAGTATCCTCTCATACTGACAAGGCATACTATGGAATGCAAGGTCGCAACCATGCGTTCTCACTACTCCCATCCTAGCCTATACAAGCACTCAAGGCATGGGCGAGAACCAAAACTCTTATCTTTTTAGGTTCATTCAGTTAGTATTAAGTGTGAATGTTATCACTTATTAATCCAACTTACAATGAATTACCCTGGCGGCCTCTTAGGGCCCCAGCCCCCATTGCAAGCCACTTCCCGACACTACATCTAGATATCCTACCCTAATGCTCATGGTATCATAAATCATCATAAACATCAAAGAAAATCCATATTAAAATCATCAAATATCCATGATAAAATCATCAAATATGCATAAAGCATCAAATCTCCATGAGCAACATCCATAGAAAATCATGACCACAACAACTCTCTATTGGCAACTGAAGTATCACTGATAATCAAAGTATCCTTTGGTTCTCAATAACCAAAATATATCTAAAAATAGATCACCATATCCATTGGTTCTCAACAAGCAACCAAGAATATCTCAAAATCATATTGATCCAAGACTAAAAAAAAAACATGTCACAACATGACATCATTAAGAATAAATCCACATATCAGTCCCATCATGGCGACTAGAATATAACCAAGGATAACTGATCGATGACCAAAAATAATGGTTAAGTCAAGGGTCTCAAACATAAGAATCTCAACTTTAACAATCAGTAATCACAACCAATACATAGAGCATTCCATCACATAACCATGGTTGGGTTTATCAAGATCGAGAATAAAACATCATCATGACATCACAATCACATAACCCACAAGCCTCTGGTAGACATCCTATACTGGTCAACACTAGTCAACCCAAAACCCAAAACAATAGCATAAAGAATACACAATGTAACACATGTTTTGGTTTTGCTAAGTTTTCAAATTTGAATGTAAAAGTCTCAATTTACATTTCCCAATTAATATCAAGTGGAGAAATGTCACATTTTACCTAACCCATGTATTTGCTTGATAGATAAAAGTTCCTCCATTAGATTCAAATTTCCTAATTGATTCAATAATATTTTATAAAAAACTTTGTTTGAATAACAACATTTCCAATAATCAAAACTTCGATTATATATTCTAATAATTAATCTTAATTAAAACTAATGTTTAATTAAATTAATTATTAATATCTCTTCATAACCTTAATAACAATACTTTAAATCATTAAAAGAGTGATCCATCAATTTAGAGCTTAATAATAATCATTTATAATTAATTATATATACATATATATACATAAATATATATATATATATAATAACATTTAAAAATTAATAACATTGCAACATTTTTTAAAATAACAAAAGCGAAGTCATATCAAATTTGCATATGAAATAACATTGCAAGTATAATTAAAAAACCGGCATATATCACAATGCAATTTAAAAAAAAATCGTGCGGCTATCAATATGTTCGCACCGCAGGTACACTGCAGATCGCAGGTACCCTGCAGTCGTAGGTAACCTGCAATCTTGCAGGCCTGCGGTGGGTGGGGTAATAAATACTCACTTGCCCAACATCACAATGTAAATGAATATTATTATTTCTTACCAATCGCTTATGCGATTTTAAATCGGACTATGTGACATGGATTTTTTTAAAAAAATGTTTCATAAAACATTTTCACCCGCGGTATGTCATCCGATTTTTAACACATGTAAATATATATATATTATATATATACATATGTATGTATATATATATATATATACAAAATTATATGTATGTATATATATAATATACAGAATTATAAATATCACAGTATATATATATATGTATGTATATGTATATATAGGTGGTACATTTGATTGCTGATGGCTGTTCCTACTAACAAACGACTGACTACTTTGAGCTGGCTGATTGGGCTGATTTTGTTTATTGCGTTGAGCATTGCGGTTGTTCTTAAAGTTAGAACCTTTGCCACCACCTTGAGCCTGAGAATTTGATCCCTTCTGCTGTTGCGTCTGTTGAGACTGTTGCTGCAACTAATTTCCCTTAGAAAAGAAAGGCTTCTTATTACCACCCGAATTGAATTTGCCTTTAGATCATGACGCTGCTGGCGCTCCTACAAAACCACCTTGACCAAGGTTGACACTTGCTCAACAAGGATTGCTCGATGTACCGCATCCTTGAGGGTTTTTGGCTCAAATACTTTGACACCCCCAATAATACGGTTGTTCAAACCCCTAATAAAGTGTTGTGTCAACTGAGTTGAATTTTCACTGAACCCTGAAAAATACATGAGCTCATAAAACTTACACTCATACTTGGTCACTGACATAGTGTACTGCTTGAGATTATGAAATTCATTTGCCCTTTGCTGTTTTCATTCCTCTGGTAGGAATCGTTCACGAAAACTCTCTAAGAATAGTTCCCAAGTGACACTACTCATATCGATCCCCAGCTTCTTCTCCTCAATTGTCCACCAAGTGGCCCCAAAATTCTCTAAATTGGTGATCGCAAATCTTGCCTTAACATTGCTGTCAAAGTCCTGCATAGCAAAAATCCTGTTGAGAGAAATAAGCCATTGCTCAGCCACATAACCAGAGCCTTGCCCATTGAAAGGCTTAACCTTGGACCTTGAAAGATCCTTCATCTAAGTGGACACAATGGACCTCTGACGATCCTTCCGAGGACTTCTAGATCTGGTTCTATGCTCTTGTTCTGTCTGATGCACTTTAGGCTGTTCTTGAACAGGAGGTAGATGTTCTAGAATATTCTGCATCAACTGTCTTAGACCAACCTCTTCAGACTCAGCTTGGTCCTCTCTATGACTCTCTTCCTATTGCCTGTTAGAGTGCTCTTCCCTGCTCTCTATACAAGCCGATCCCTCATGGGCAGACTCATGGGCACTGACGGCTTTGCCATGACCACAGCCTCTTCCATGGCCTCTACCACGACCTCTAATAGAAAACCTAGTCCCAGATACCATCCTACAATAGTACAAAGTACTATTAAAATCGAAAGACACATGTTTGTAATAGACTAAGTTCAGTTCTATGTTTAGGTCTAAGCAAAATTTCAGTTTTGACAACTAAGTGTTGAAGTATGAAAAATATACAAGTAACAGTTCAAGTTCTGTTTTGAGTTCACCTAGTTTCAAGTTGAAGAGATACACTTAATAGTTCAAGTTCTAGTTGTTCCAAAATACCCAAAGCTCCCAATGTAGAAACTCGGGCTCTGATATAGCATCTTCAACTAGTTTGTTCTTCCACTTCACTAGATATTCAAAGTAATCATTTATCCCTATTCTTTTATTAACTCTCTAATTCAATATCTGTTCAACATCTTCAATCTTCTTCATAGGATAATCATTTGGTACAAAAACTTCATCATTTGCCTCATGATACTCATACATATTAGCAATATTGAATATAGGAGATATATCCATTTCATCCGACAACTCAACTTCATATGCATTACCATTGTCAAACTTCCTAAAAATATTACAAGGTCCATGTTAGATTAAAAGTTAATTACCTTTATCTACACATAAGATTTCACTATTTCTTTCACAATTCAATCACTATTGAACTTTGACTTCTTTTTCCTTCATGTGGATGACATTCAAAGTGAATCATGTGGTAAAATTTAATAAAAGTTTCCTTTTATTAAATTTCATATTATCCCTTTAGGGTTAGGTCAACTTTAGGGTTTCCTAAAGTGGTTTGGTTGATTTCCTTTATAAGGAGATCACTCCTCTCTTTTTTTTAACTCTTACATAACTTTATATATTGCATTCCAACATCTTGAGATACTTTATCTCTCACATTGAGATGTTTACTCTCTTGTTTTTAGTTGGTTGATTAATGTGAATGTTTTCTTTCACTCGCAAAGTTCCCTTCTCTTCTCTTGCTTCACTCTTCCTCAAGACAGGTTATTTGTTTGCAGGTGTTTCCAGTGGCTCCTCTAAAGTTTGGTTTTGCATATATCTTTCACATCAACATCTACATGGTATTAGAACTCTTCCTGTAGCTTCTTGTTCATGTTTGAAGTCTATTTTTGATGCTTTTGAATTGAAGGTCTTCAGATACCCTTTTTCTAGGTTTTGAAGGGGGTCATTTTTTTCATGTATTTTGAGTCCAAATGGGCCTCACCGTTGGATTCAAACAACCCAAAAACTCCTATTTTCATATAAGGTTTATCCATTTTGGAAAAAGTTATTGTTGGAGGCAATTTTTTTACACCATTTATTTGTCTTTATAGATCTAGGGGGGAGGGGTCAAATGTTTGGAGCACTTTGAGCCCAAACGGACCTCACCGTTGGACTTAGAGTGCCCAAAAAACCCATTTCCATATAAAATTTGTCCTATTTTGACACTGTTGCACTATAGACGCTTAGGAAAAAAGGAATTTTTTAATTTTTTTTTTAAGGGTCACCCACAAATCGCCATGTGGTAGCCCATAGTTGGCTTGTGAACATTGCCCAATGGCAGTCGTGGTTCCACTACCTACTAGCCACAACGCCACCATTGCCATGACCTGACAACAATGGCCCATCCGCTACCCACTGTGGCACCACCATGGACCACCATCACCAATTGCCACCACTTTGTGACCCCCCTACTACTCAGTCACTCCACCTCTACCTACTGCGACCATCGGAGAAGATGCCACCCACATAGCCTATTTTGTACATGCCACATGGCACCACATAGGGTCCCAACCATGTGGCACTTATCTAGTCAGCAAAAAAAATGGTAGGTGCCACTTTAGCTGCCACCTCACCTACACACGTGGCCTTACCATGTCATCTACATACATGACACTGCCATGTTAGACTGACAAGTGGCATTGCCACATCAATGCTGATGTGGCAGTCATTTTTTCTATGATGACCCCCAGGCCATCAAATTTAATTGAGTAAAATGTTGACATCAGTATTGCATCACCCTCTTGCATGCCCTTCTGGCCCTTTCAGAGCAGCTATGGGTTTTTTGGCCATATATTGTGCATAGAAACTTCAATTTTGGCAAATGAGATATCATCAAAAAGCTACTTCTAAGCCCATTCTGATGGTGCAAGTTTTTTTGAATTTTGATGTAGTTTGGTTGCTTATTTTGACAATCAAAGCTAACAGTTCTTTTTACACTATAGAGGGCATATCATGAGCATCCTATCTCTATTTTTCAAAAATCTTATATTGTCAGAAAGCTCGTTCAGTTCTCTTTCCAGAAATGTTGGGTTTTCTTCCAATTTTTGCTCCAAGCTCTTTCTATTCATGTCTTTGCTCTATTGTACTATGGTGAATATCTTGGTTGTTTTAGGTTCGAAGATCATTTTCATTGCATGGGATGTCTTCTTTTGGGCTGTACTATCTACTGTCTCAACTCTCTACCCTTTTTGAGTATTGTTGATATCATTTGTAAGCACTTTTACGCAAACACACTGAGATAAAGTGCCACTCTAATGTATTCTTGGGATCTCTCTTCTTGTGCCTTATTGTACATGCACTAATGATGAAGTGCCATGGTGGGGGGGGGGGGTTTATTTTTCTTTTAGTGTCATCTACTTATGTCAAGTGAGTGTTCCGTCTACAACATTATCCTCATGTTTCGTGTCTAGAGCATGCACTTTTCGACACTTTTATGTATGTTTTGTGCATCTTGATTGGTCTTGATTCCTTGATCCACAGTCCTATTGTCCCCCTTTCTCAATATTTCTGTCACCTCACCCTTATCTATATTAGGATGGATTTCATTTTTGGTTTCTAATGCTTACTTGGTTTGATGGATTGAACCATGTATTTAGTATTTGTTCCTATATACTAAGCAGTTGTAGTGGCTAGATACCTATGCATTCTGGTGGGATGGAGCACTTACCATATGAACACTCTTCTTCATTCATTACTATTTTTGGATGCAACCTTCCATGTCCTATTGATCAACTCTTCAGGCTTTGGTGTTTTATGTGATCTATATCTTCAAGCTTAGTTGTTTGCCTTTGCATGCCTCCTGATTCGAGTAGTGTTATCAAGCACTCATATAGATCACAATCTTCTCTATCTAGTCAGGTTTTATTGCCATGGAGGATCTTCACATCAACATTTTCTTTTTGATAGAGTTTGTAGCTTCTTCATGCTTTAGTGATCACTCATTGTTCCTATTTTCTGGAGCATTTCTCTAGTTGGAGGCTTCTACAGTTCTTCACTAGTTTCTTTTCAACTATCTCTTTTTGGAAAAGAGTTTTTTGCATGAGGTTTTATCTATTTCTCCACTTTATAGATATTTGGTTGTGATTGGGTACCTAATCAAGCCTCATTGTTGGGGCCCAAGTTTGCATTGCAGATGCCTTACTTTTTCATGTATTGTTTGTAGCTACATTGTCGCTCATCTTAATGGGGGAGGGGGGTTGTTAGAGTAAAAGTTAATTACCTTTATCTTCACTTAATAGTTCATTATTTCTTTCACTATTTAGTTATTATTGAAGTTTGACTTTTGTCTCTTCATGCGGATGACATTCAAAGTAAATCATGTGGGTGACATTTAATAAAAGTTTTCTTTTATTAAATGTCATATTATCCCTTTAGGGTTAGGTCAACTTTAGGGTTTCCTAAAGTGGTTTGGTTGATTTCCTTTATAAGGAGATCACTCCTATTTGTTTTGTAACTCTTGCATAACTTTGTATATTGCATTCCAATATCTTGAGATGCTTTATCTCTCACATTTAGAGGTTTACTCTCTTGTTTTCTGTTGGTTGATTAATGTGAATTTTTTCTTCCACTTGCAAAGTTCCCTTCTCTTCTCTTGCTTCTCTCTTCCTCATGACAATTTATTTGCTTGCAAGTGTTTCCAATGGCTCCTGTAAAGTTGGGTTGTGCATATATCTTGCACACCAACTCCTGCAGTCCAAACTTCTTCATCTTCAACTTACTGCATGTACCAATAGGAAATCTACCCTTCTTCAAATGAACCATCACATAAACACCAACTTGAAAAACATGTTTTCTTCTTGACTTCTCTGCATTCTCCTTATACTTCTAATTACTTTTTTCCAACTTAAATTTCATTTCCTTATGCAAAGACTTCATAACATCAACAAATACTTCTTCTTTAGCACTTCTCTTCTCATCATTACAATATCCCTCAAATATGATATACTTCTAGGCTGCATTCTAGTAACAAAATTTAAAAGGTATTTCCTAGAACTCCTATTCACATAATTATTATAAGAAAAATCATCTTGTGGCAATACCATATCTCAGTTACTCAGCTTATCTCCAACTAAACATCTCAACAAATTACCCAAGCTTCTATTCACAATCTCTATTTGTCCATCTATTTGTGGATGGAATGTAGAACTAAACTTCTACTCGGTATCCACTTTCTTCCACAAACTCTTCCAGAAATAACCAACAAACTTGCTATCTCAATTAGAGATAATTCTTCTTGATAACCCATGCAATCTAACAACCTCTTTGAAGAAAAGATTTGCAACATGCACTGCATCAAATATTTTCTTACATGGTATGTAATGTGTCATCTTAGAAATTTTATCCACTTCAACAAATATGGAATCATACCCTCTTGTTGTCTTAGGCAAGCCAATAACAAAATCTATACTGATGTCACTCCAAGGTTTCTCAAGAACATAAATAGGTGTATACAAGCTAGTATTCTAATTTACTCCTTTCACAACTTGACAAATTCCATAACTCCTTACAAACTTTTGAATATCCTTATACATATGTGACTAATATAGCTATCTTTAAGAAAACTCAATTTCTTATCAATACTAAATCTCTAGCCAATCCACCACAATGCTTTTCCTTAATCAAATTAAGTCTCATAAAACTTCTTGGTATACACAAGTGAATTTTTTAAAACAACAATGCTTCTTGAATAAAATAATCTTCATACTTACTTGGTTGATCTAATAGATTCAGTGCTCTATACTCTCCCCATGCTTTAGGAAAATTAGGATCGTATCATACAACTCCTTTGTCTCATCAAAACCAAGAACTTCAAACTTTATCTTGTTCAACAAAGAATTTATTCTACTTAATGCATCTACAACATCATTAGTGACTCCACTTGTATGCTTTGTCACAAATTTGAAACTCTACAAGTATTCAACCCACTTCATGTATCTTTGATTCAACTTATGTTGACTTCTCAAATACTATAAAGCCTTTTGATCAATATACAACACAAACTCTTTAGTAAGAAGATAATTTCTCTACCTCTTCAAGGCTTGGACAATAGCACAAAACTCTTGATCATACACATAATATTTCCTTTTAGCATCATTCAATTTCTAACTAAAGAAAGCAATAGGTTTACCTTCTTGACTCAACACAACTTGCACTACCACTTGCATCACACTCAACTTGAAATACCTTATTGAAATCAAGTAAAGTCAAGACATGTAACTGAACAACCTTTTATTTCAAATCCTCAAAACTCTTATCAACTCCATGTGTCCACTTGAATTCCTTTTTATCTCCTTTCATAGTCTCAGTCATAGCATTACAAATAGCACTGAAATTCCTTATGAACTTTCTATAGAAACTAGCTAAACCATGAAATGATCTTACCTCACCCACATTCTCAAGTCTCAACCATTCAATAATTTCCCTTAACCTTCTTAGGATCCATCTTCAAACCATCAACTGAAATCATAAATCCGAAATACACAATCTCCTCTTGTATGAATGAACACTTCTTCAAGTTAATCAATAAATTCTCCTCCTTTAATATTTGCAATACTTGTCTAACATGCTCAAGATGTTTTTCTTTAGTCCTATTGAATATCAAAATATCATCCAAATAAACAATCATAAAATTAACCAAGAATCTCTTTAGAACCTCATTATCAACTTCATGAAAGTACTTGTTGCATTAGTCAAACAAAAAGACATAACCAACCATTTATACAAACCAAATTTTGTTTTGAAAGTAGTCTTCCACTCATCACCCTCTATGATTCTAATATGATGATAACCACTCTTTAAATAAATATTGGTAAAGTATTTTCTCCACTTAAACAATCCATTATGTCATCCATTTGTAGCATAGAAAACCTATATTTCACTATTATCTTGTTAATGGTTTTGGAATTAGTACACATTCTCCATTCTCCATTCCTCTTAGGTAAATACAATAGGTAGTATTGGAATAACTTATAATAACTAAAAGGCAGGGGGGGGGGGGGGGGGGGTGAATCATTTATCCAAGGTCCAAATGTATAGATAAAACTTTTCAGTACTTAATAAATACATGTGCATGCATTGATTAGATCATCCAATATCTCAAACCTTAGTATATTACTGTCCTAGGTCAAATGAACACTACATAAATGTAAACATGAAATGACACAAATTCAATCATATAATTTGACACAAGGATTTAATTTGGAAACCCAATTCGAGTAACATGCTACCAATTTTCACTCTTCTGAAGTGTGCCCTGTGAGCAGTTAACCTTGTTAAAGGTTACAATACACACTATTAAATATGACCTTGATTAAAGAATTTCAATAACTCTATTAAAAGTGAGCCTTGTTAAAGGACTTTAGAACATTCCATTAGAATGTCACCCTATTAAAGAATTTACTCAGGACTGTTAGGTCAACCTTAATCCAAAGGATTTATCGAGACTAATACAATTGCTTGAAAGTGATCGTAGGACTTGATATGATAACAAAAAACTCACTTGCAGATTATAGATCTCTAAATTAGCTCTCCATTCTTATTGGCATTCATTCCTCTTTGTCTCTAATTGCTTGTTCACCCTTTAAGCCTTCACCTCCTTAAGCCTTCTTGCTTAGTATGCCAATTTTAGGTTCATTCCTTTGGCCACCATATGAAGCAACACCTCCAGACTCCTTTTCTTTTTTGCTCACACACTTCACACTTTGCTTTTGGCCTTGTATCTCCTTATATAGAGAATTTTGATCTTTTTTCACTTCATCAAAATCATCCATCTTAGGGTTAGGTTAGATTCATTGAATCCTTCCTCTTTTCCATTATGTTCCCTCTAGAAACTTCTCTTATAATCCTCGTTAAATTTGCCTCAAAATGGTTTATCTTGAATTCTATGTCACCAACTCATCGTAGTTATCTTCAACATGCTTCACATAATTCAAGAAATCAACTTTGTCAGCTCAGATTCATCAAATATTTGATCAAAATCTTTATGCTATCACTCAGGAATAACATGCTATTTTCTCAACAATAACTATCTTTTGATGTTCAATCAGCACTAGGTTGCTTGACATGAACTAAGTATTCACTCGGTCATTATTTCCATTCTCTGACACTCAACACATACTAAGTTTTATTGGTGCTCAACACATACTAAACTTCCTTTTCTTAGCACATATTGAATTTCTCTTTGCTCGACCACAACTAACTTTCTGCTCAGCCTAAACTAAATTGCTTAGCTTCCACTATTTTCTCAATTAGGCTTGGTAGACACACTTCTTTTCTTAGTCTCCTTCTTGACTTTGTTCAAGTATTTCATTGTAGCCTTAAGTAGATTAATAATACACTATATCATCAAAGTCTTTCTTGGTCTTAGTACTCCTTTTATACACCATATAACTCAACCTTTCTCTAGGTACTCTTGTTATCCTTTCTTTTCAAATCCTCTTCATCAATCACTAAAATGATAGCATTCATACCAAATTAGCAATTGTCTCACTAACAAGTAGCAGGTTTGACATTAGTGACAAAATAATAATTGCTCCATGATAGGTTTCATCAATCTCCCTCATTTCTAGACTTCAATAGTCTTCTTTTTCAATAGGAAGAACACATGGATGTAAGCTTTCTTTGATCAAAACTTTCTATAATGGCTCATGTACTTGCCTGTTAAGTACTTCATTCTTGATAGCTATCAATCTATATGGTGATTTATTTGGAAAACTAGCTCCAATAATCAGGTCCATATAATGACTTATACTCCTTATTGATTGTAAACCATTAGGTATATCTTCTACAATAATATTCTTTTTGTGCTAAGAAAATTTTATATTTCTCCTCATACTCAGCTATTACTGTCATCTTTTTCTATCACTCAACCTCTACTATCTTTTGTTACTTGGTCATTACTAATTTATGTCACTTAGCTATTACTGGCACAACTTAGTCCTCTAGGGATCACAAAAAATAAAACTTGCCTCTTCTTCATCTCATTATAAAATTGTTTCTCATTAACCATACAACCTCTCACAATAGTACAATTTACTTCATCTAGAACTTCTATCAATGGAAATAATTTTTTCTTCACTCCATTCACCCTAAGAGTATATTGATTCAATCTACCATCATGCACAACATGTCTATCATATTGCCAAGGTCTACCCAAGAGAATATGCCAACAATCCACAAACATAATATCAAACATAACTTCATCAAGGTAATTTCCAATCTTGAATTTCACAACACATTGCTCACTTAGCAAAACCTTATGCTCATCCTTGATCCATGAAATATGATAGGGTTTAGGGTGTCTCAATCTCTACAACTGTAACTTTGTAACCATCTCCACTGATGCCAAATTTTTTGAACTTCCCTTGTCAATGATCACTTTGCAACATTTTCCATCCATCTTACATCAAGTTTTGAAAAGTATTCTTCTTAGGATAGGTTCTTCATCAACCCTTTCACTACACAAAATTCTTCTTACCATCAAGTTTTCTCCAACCTCACATCCACTTGGTGAACCCTCAAGATCTCCATAAACCACAACATTTTGGCTACTACTACCTTCATTCTTCCTTCCATAATGTTTACATTCAAAGACTCAATGTCCTTCTTCACCAAATTAAAAATAGTTACAACTAAATCCTCCTCTTCCATAACTACCTTGGTAAGAACTACCTCTTTCTCGGTAAGAACTACCATCTTTCCACTCAGTCTTACCTTTGTCTTCACTTTTCCACTCATTTTTTCCTTATCTTGCATAAGATTACCAGATTTACCTTTTCCTCTACTAAATTTTCAAACTCTACCTCTTTGTTTTTTTGTTGATATTCTTTAGAATAACTGGGGGTGGTGGGGGGGTTGGGGTCAATCAATTATTCAAGGTCCAGATATACAATTAAAACTTTTCACAACTTAGTGAATGTAACACCCCACTAGGTGACCCAAAAGAAATTAACCTAAAGTTTCACTAAGTTTGTCAAACATTTTTTTTTGAAAGATAAAAACAACAAATATAATATAGCAGAAGCATTAATTACATTCACATAAACATATACCACAAAACAGATTCCAATTCCTAGGGTCCCATGACATTGAATCACATTTAATTTTTAATTAATGCTAACTCCAATATATAACACATCCATATTAAAGAATAATTACAAGTACAAATTCCATTTAAAAAATATACAATTATAGGATGCCACTTGACAATAAACAAAGTGCACAATCATCAACTATACAAGTCATAGGGTATGAGAGGCTGAAATAATATACATCATGAAAAAGATTACATCTTCTTGTAAGATCTATGAAAACAAATGCAATACACTTAGAATATAACCATCCATCATAGAAATACAAGATCAAATAAAAAGGAACATCTACACAAACACATACAACAATGACATCCAATGGTCATATTTCAATGGTATAAGAAAATGCACTACCACCTGACCTCATGAAACCCAAAAAGGTCCACTCCCACTGCATTGAGGAGATAAATTCAAGTCTTAAATAGATAACAAACTCAAAATTCCAAAACAACATCTAGGTTTGAGGAATCACTTGAAAGAAAACTATCTCAACGGGTACCAAGACACAAGTATCAACTAATCCCAGAGGCAACACAGCCATGTAGGATATGTACTATGCAAGTGGGCAAGTGTCATTGCATGATCCAACTCTAAGGTTACCCTGGTAGCCTCTCTAGACTCCATCCCCTTAGTTTCTCTATGCGGCATTAGTATCCTTTCGTACAGACAATGCATATTAATGAGTCAACTCTAAGGTTACCCTAGTAGTCTCTCAGGACTCTGGCCCCCTAGTGACTTTATGTGGTACCATATCTTGTTAATTCATTTTAAACCCATTTAATGAAATTTTATCACTTATTAAAACAACCTACAATGGGTTACTTAGGAAGGCGTTTTATGGCTCTAGCCTCCATTGCAAATCACTTCCCAACATGACATACATATAACCTATCTTAAGCTCAACAAAAGTAAAAGATCTCAAATGACTATAAACTACACATCAGTTGATAAGTAGGATATAATTTCCACAACAAGTCAAATTGTGATATTGTACATCAGTTCTTAAACAAGCAACTAGAACATACTAAAAATGTCACTAATCATAATCACAGATTCCACCAATATGATCATCCTAACAAGATTGATCCAAAATCAAGTACACATAAACCAAATCCATTTCATAACATGACATCGCCAAACAAAAAAATAATTTAATCACCTTAGTCCTGTA
Source organism: Cupressus sempervirens (assembly GCA_028749045.1). NCBI lineage: Eukaryota > Viridiplantae > Streptophyta > Pinopsida > Cupressales > Cupressaceae > Cupressus > Cupressus sempervirens. Next base: position 139,408,974 of record CM053784.1, on the reverse strand, counting down.
CAAGAAACTGGGAAGCAATCCAAAGATAACTAGTCAAAGATTCAAAGGTTATATTAGGAAAGACACATCATCCACCTCAGTTCTACACAAGAATCGGAAAGCACATCAAAATATATGATCAAACCCATCATAGCACACACATGACACATCACCATGGTTGGGTATAAAAGATTGTAACTAAAACATTAGCATGACATCATAGAAAAAACCCCCAAGCCTCTACTAAACATCCAGACTGGTCAAAGCTAAGTCAACCCGAGCCTGACATCAGTAAATCACACATCGCATACAATGCCTACAAAAGTCATTTTCATAATTCATTAGGTTTTGAAAACACAGTTTAATTTTCACTATAGGTTTCCAAGTTCTCATTTTCATTTTTAGACACAAGATTTGATGTTCAAAACTAGGGTTTTAGTTTTCTTTTCCACGTATTATTGTTTATAGAGTTTTCATTTCTAAACAGGGTTTCAGTTTCCATTTCTCTAGTTGCTAGATTCACTATGGTTCCTGAGTTCACTATAATCCCAGATGATTCAACAATTCATATTAAGTCATTTAAACATTGTTTCATAGTTTAATTCATTTACAAAACACAAGAGTTTAGTAAACATACACATTACAATTTTCTTCTTTTTAAAGTATGTTAATTACTAAGGTTTCAAGTTTTCATTTTCTAAAGAAAACACAAGATTCAATATACAATTAGGTTTTCAGTTCTCATCTTTTCAAAGTATCAAGATTTCTAGGCTTTTCAAATAATAAAATCTCCCTAGAAATAAACTCATTTTCATATAAAATTGTTTCGTCAAGCAAAACTTGTTTTACTAAAATAATCATTTTTCCCAATTACAATGATCAATTTTACTTCCCAAATACATTTTAACAATTAAATATTTATTTTAAAAGAAAATTATTAAAATAAATAATAATTATTAAATTATCAAAGATTATAATTATTTATTTATTAATAACTTATATTAAATTATTAATAAAATGATTATTAATCTAATACTAAAATAATAACTATGAATAATGATAATAATATCATTAATATTCAATGGTTCATAATTAATAACATTTAATATAAACTAATAACATATAATATAAGTTAACATATATTAAAAATTAATATATATTTTTAAGAAAAAACAAAAACAATTTTAAAACTAATGTTTATATCCCGTTGGCTTTAAAGGGAAGATTGTCACGATAGAGAATTGCTGCCATAACAATACTATTGCCATAGTAGTAATTGTTGTCGGTGATAAGGAAGGTGGGAGGAAGAAAGAGGGTGGGGGGTGGTGGCCCCCGCCCACCATTAAATTAAATTAAATTAATTTTTTAATATATATTATTTTAAAAGAAAAACAACTAAACATGCCCTTCCCCATTTAAATTTGCAATATTCCATTTTTTAATATTTAATAATGTGATTACATAGTAATAACAAATATATATATATATATATATATATATATATATATATATATATATATATATATATATATATATATATATATATATATATATATATATATATATATATATATATATATATATATTTGCCAATATAAACCTGGTATACAAATTTGGGTCAAGTAGTCAAAATTGATAAAATAAACTTGGTATTCATTTCAAAACCCACATGCCAGTTCAACAATTCCAAACAACCCTTCAAATCCTTGACAGAAGGTTTTCAAAGCTAAATTCATTCACTGATATTTCCAAGAAATGAAGAATGGTAATTTCAATATGAGGGTTTCCAAAATTTTAAAGCATATGCAAACATTTCTCAATCAAACAACAAACAACTTGCATACAAGGATTTCAATCCAAATTCATTTCAAAAATAGATTATAGACGAGAAGAAGATAGGAATTTAAGAATGGAATCTACTACGCAATTTAACCACAAGATTTTACTTTAATCTGATGCTAATTTGACAACGCACAAAGCACACAAGTATTTCCCTTTCTTTCTAAAAACCTTTTGCTAGAAATTGCTCCTCCAAAATTTGTGTCCTCGCAAAATGAGCTCTAGATCTCCGATAAAGAGTTCTCCCCTAATTTGAGGCTCTGATTGAGCAATCACGTGAGGGAACTCACTAATCAATTTCTTTTATTATTTTATTACCTTTTACATTTTCATGCACAAACTTTTAGATATTTAGTTACAAAATATCTTTATTTAAATGATTAGCTTCCTCTCTTTATTTAATTTATTATATTTTAATTTTATGCATATGCTTTATGTAATTTAATTAAAATAAACTTTATTAAATAATTAATTACGAGACGTTTTAATAATATATTTATTAATTCAAAAAATAATATTATTTAGAGTTTATTATTAAAATAAAACTCGTAAATAATAATTATTAAATTAAATAAATATAAATATGCATAAATTAGAACTTTAATAAAATCTTTAAAATTAATTCTTTTATTTAATTAATTTCTTAATTAATTAAATATAATTAAATATCAAATTTCTTTATAAAATTTCTATTAAATTATCTTTTAATTTGATTTAATTAAAATAGAAAATCATCATAGACCCACAAGACTAAATATGACAACTCAACTGAAGACAAAGATCAAAATCAAACTCCAGGGTCAAAATCACAAATTCATGTAACTTGACGAATTTGGAAAGGTGAAACTAACTCAGATACTTGTCCTACTTTGTAGGACAGATAGCTTAGGGTTTAAGATTCAGACTCAAGAATTATCTCCCCACTTATACCATTGAAATATCGCAATAGGTTATACTCATCCTAGCAATTTAGGGAAGTCGATACTTGGTACCTGCAATTTAAAAAAATTGATGTTTAAGAACATGATGTTTATGATAATTTTAGACAAATGTGCGCATAATTACTTTTTAGGACTAAAATGAATTTGCTATGAAATGATATATCATTTGATTACAAAATAGTGAGAATGATGTTTTTCTTCCTTAGTTAGGTTGGGTAGTTTTCCTGCAGCAATGTGACATAGGGTAAACTATTTTAGATGACATATTGTGAATTAGACTTGATGTATGTTATTACTTTGTCGGCACTAATATTTTGCAAATTCAAAGGTGAAGTCAACTCAGCTAAGTAGAGTTAGTAGCCCGAGCAAATTGTGGTAAATTTCATTAATGACCTTACACATCACCAACTATTTCGTCCATAAAAACCAGTACTTATTTTTAGGAAAGCGAGAGTCAAAGTGGGAAATCTAGGGGTTGTGAGCTCCTAAATTCATGTTCCACTTAGTGCCAAAGTTAATACATCTCTTGTAATATTCAATGCCGTCCATTGTTTTGGTAGTTGGAGTCTAAAATCTAGGAATTCTATTCCTAGTTTGTGCTTAAATAATTGGAAGTCTATGTTCTAGAGAATTAATTAATTAGTGTTTTTTAGTAGAAGGAAGAAGTTTTATGAGTTTTTGAGTACTGAATGTAATCTTGTTGTTTATCAATATGTACATTTACTATTGTTATTAATAGAAAAATCATTTTAGGTTTCCATCTTTGAGTAGTTTCGCTTCACTACTTTGTTGGGGGCCACATAGGGAGTGAACTAATTAATTAGCATAGGATTTACCTTCAGTTTGCAGAACTAGAGTAGACTCTGCTCTTTCTATAGCCATTGATAGCAGAATTAGTGGATTGTTCCTGCAGCATAGGCAGTTGAAGTAGTTCTCAGTTGTATTTTGATGCTTTGTTAAAATAGATCTGATTCTCAACTTTAGTGTAGATTTTCTATAGCATAATCATTTGAATTTCTGTAGAATAATTCTTAAGTTGAGAGAAGTTTGAAGCATATACTTTGTAAACACCATTTCAAGTTTACATCCCTGGCTGATAAATTAAATGAGTCCAAATGAGTTGGGTTAGAAACACTCAGGATGTCCAATCCTAGATTAAGTAGTCCATTGCTATAGTATTTTGATCCCTTTCTTTGTAGTTGCCCTATTATTCCTTGTAGAATAGAGTTTAGTGTTAAAGAAGCATGTTCTACATACAAGAAGAGACCATCTTGGGAGATTCCTTCCTCATGATAGTCAGGAAGAACCATCCAATGATGTTCATCTTGAACTAGATGAACCCCAAAGAGAGAACGATGAAGACGAACCTTTTGAAAATTTATTTGCTGATATTCAAGCTGAAATACCTTCTTCATCTTCAGAAGAATCACTCCACTTGAATGAACTTTTTGCTGAATTTGCATGTCAAGATAATCCACTAGCCATTTTTATATATCAAGCACCACCTCTTCCTTTAGGAATAGCTATGCCTACCTTTCCTTTTCCTATTCCACCTTAGCAAGGAATCAAAATTTGAAGAACATTCTTGTTGCTACCCTTCCAAAATTCTATGGCCTTATTATAGAAGACCCTGAAACCTTTCTCTTTGAGTTTGAAATTCTCTGTAGGAGCTATGATTACACAACTGATGCCCATAAGTTAAGAGTTGTTTCCCTCTACTCTGAAGGAGGCTACTCTAAGATGGTTCATGGGGTTGGGTGAAAATGTTGTAGCAAGCTAGACTAAAATGCTTAATTTGTTTCTTCAAAAATATAAAGAATATTGCAGAGGTCAAGATATGAAGGGGGATGACATTTTTAAAATGTCACAAAAGGAGGATGAAACCTTGGAAGACTATATTTCTAGGTTCTTGTTCAATGTGCTGCAGAATACACAACATAACTTAAATGAAGAATCTAAGAAGCATCTTTTTCTGAGAGGTGTGCAAGAAGAAAGCATGGAAGCCTTGCACCTAATAGCTAAAGGAGATGTTACACAAAGGACTTGGAATGAAATCAAGGAGATATGTTAGAACTATTCAAGAGATACTATGAAGAAAGGTAGAGGATTAAGGAGCATACCACATAAGACCAATGGTGGGTCAGGAGTATCTAAGATGGAGTTATCTAACCTACTGTTTGACTTCAAGAAAGATATCATTAATGATGTCACTACTTAGTTGGATACCATGCAAGCCCAAAGAAAAAAGGATGAAGTTGATGCTATGTTGACTGAATTCTACTCTCATTGTAGAGAAAGGAAGAAGAATTGTACATGCAGGACCATTGCAACTGTGAATACACATCCAATGCCCACTGAGTTCAAAGCAATTGATGAGGATATAGGAGAAGTGATCTATGTTGCTCAAAGATGAGCATGGGTTTAGAGACAAGGTATACCTCAAGACCCTCTAAATAATTTTGGTTATAATAATAATTAGTGGCAAGGCACTATCCCTCCAAATTCTAGCCCTCAAGGATAGAATTGGAACAATAATTAGCCCAACTAGTAGCCACAGTATAACCAAGCCTACCCCCAACCACCTTAGTATCCCTAGCAAAATAATCAATGGCCTCAAAAAAATAACCAGTATCCTTAGTGGGGCCCTAACCAACAACCTATCTACCATGGGAATTGGTAGCAACCACCTCAGTGGGGGCCTAACCAACCATCTCAGTAGCAAGCCTTGATGCCTCCACCTCCTGTAGCCAATGCTAGCCCACAAAAGCAACCACAAGTTCCTACTCAGCCAACACCAAATCCCAAAAATAAGTAATAGGCTTATTCTTTGTAGATAAATTATATTCATCTAAGGTTTGGAGCCAAGTTGCCTCCACCTAAAGGACCTATAATAATTGAGGTCATTGATGCGGAAAATGTTCCAACAAATCAACCAAATGATGCCTCAATTCCCCCACTTGTACAAGCATCTACTCCTCCATATCTGCAAAGGTTAGTTCCTATAGCTCCATCCAAACCAAATCCTATAGCAACTGATCTCCTAGACTAGCTTAAGAAAATGACTATCTAGATTCCCTTATTAGACATGCTTAAGGAGATTCCTCTTTACAATAAAGCTTTAAAAGAAACATGTATCAAGTAGTTTGGTAGAAAGAAAAAGGATCCTCCTACTATCCATGTGTTGGGACAACATTTTGATTTAATGTTGAGTAAGCCCTAATGCCTAAGTATTTTGACCCAGGAAGTCTTGTGGTTACCATACACATAAATGACATCCAAATTCAGAATGTTTTGATTGATTTGGGAGTGTCAATTAATGTCATAACTAGAGAAGTCTTGTTAAGACTTTTCATTATTGGATTAAGGGACACTCCTACAATACTTTAGCTAGTAGACAACTCAACTAACAAGCCTAATGGTATGATAGAAGATATCATTGTAACCTTGGATTCCCTATATTTTCCTTCAAACTTTATTGTGTTGTCACCTAGAGGCACCCTTAGAGGATATCCATTAATCTTAGGGAGACCTTGGTTGGCCACTATAGATGCATACATTGCATGTCGATCAGTAAAAATGATAATATCATATGGTGCCAAGACTAAAAAGTTAACTCTGTACTCTCCTACACAACCACAACTAGATCTTGACCAAGTTTCTTGGCTAGACCTTGGTGAAGATCCTTCAGAAGTTAATTCTATTCAAAAGCTCATGATGCTTGAGAGAAACCCATTTTTTGTATCCAAGGAAGAAGATGATATACTGGCTACAATTCTTACTAATCAATATGATTATGAGGAGTCCACTTTTTCAAATCCTATTGGATCCTTACAAACTATATTGCCTAAATGTAATGCACCTCAATCTCCCATAGCACTTGATTACCCACATACATTATTACCCCATGAAATCAAATCTCCATCAATAACAGAGCTTTTAATGATGGATAAGGTAAAGAGAGCTGAGATTGCTGCAAGAAAAAAGCTAAATATAAATAATTACCTTAGTGCATCTCAGATGACAAGTCTCATTAAACTATTGCAAGATAGTCAGAAAGCCTTTGCATGGGACTATACTGACATGAAGGTTTTAGATCCCAGTCTTTGTACATATAGGATATTTATTAACTTAAAATGTAAGCTAGTGAGATAACCCCAAAGAAGAGAAAACCAAGCATTAAAAGATATAGTCAAAGTAGAGTTACAAAAATTTCTTAGTGTTGGATTTATCTATCCTATTTCTGATAGCCAGTGGGTGTCACCTCTACTTATTGTTCCAAAGAAGGGAGGAAAATGGAGAGTATGTGTAGACTATAGGAAGCTTAATATTGCCACTAAAAAGGATCACTTTCCTCTACCATTTATTGATCAAGTGCTAAATAACTTAGCAGGAAGGAGATATTTTTCATTTTAAGATGGTTTCAGTGGATATAATCAAATTCAAATCTCTCCAGAAGATCAGGATAAGAAAATGTTCACCTATCTATGGGGAACATTTGCTTACTCTGTCTTACCATTTGGATTATGTAATGCACTTACAACTTTTCAACGAGCAGTAATTAGCATATTTTTTGACATAGCCACTGATTATGTTGAAATTTGTATGGATGATTTCACCACTTATGGTGACACATTTGAACAAGCTCATGCCAACTTGGAGAAGGTTCTAAAAAGGTGTCAAGAATACAACCTTTCTCTTAATAGTGAGAAGTGTTATTTCATGATGGAAGAAGGAGTTGTTCTTGGCCACTACCTTTCCTCTTTGGAATTCAAGTGGACCCTACAAAGATCAGTATAATTACTAATGTGCCAACACCAACCAAGAAAATAGATGTCATAAGCTTTCTTGGACATGCCGGTTACTACAGGAGGTTCATCAAAGACTTCAGTAAACTTACTACCCCCTTATACAACTTACTCAAGAAGACAACTAAATTTGAGTGGACAGAAGACTGTGAAGCAACATTCCATCAATTGAAGGATGTGTTGACTATAACACCTATTCTTAGAGGACCTGATTGGAAGCTACCTTTTCACATTCATATTGATGCATCTAATACTGCTTTAGGAGTAGTTTTGAGACAAAAAGAAGGTACTATTAAGCATGCCATTTAATATATTAGTAAGAATTTGTAGGGTGCTAAGCTGAATTATACTGTCATTGAAAAAGAATTGCTAGCTATTGTGTATGCACTTAATAAATTTTGGCATTATATCACAAGCTATGAGGTTTTTGTCTACACCGATCACTTTGCTATAAAATATTTAATGAAAAAACCTACTATTTTCAATAGATTAGCATGTTGGCTACTCCTCATGTAGGAGTTTAGTGTGAAGATAATAGATAAACTAGGCCAAGCCAATGTAGTAGCAAATTTTTTGTCATGACTTCAAGTACCTGATGATCATGTAGCCATAGATGGCAGCTTCCCTGATGAGTATTTATTTTCAATATAAAGTTAAAACCCATGGTTTGAAGATATAGCAAATTACCTTGCTACAGGAAGAACACCACCACACTTTTCACCCAAGCAGCACCATCTCTTGGTGGAAAAGAGTTTTAATTTCTCATGGATAGTGTTGGTCTTAGATCAATTTTGATAATTGAGTGTCAACACACTTAAGAAATTTTCTTAGTTGATGTCGAGTATAATAGAGATGACAAGTTATAGTATGTGTTGATCAAGAAATTCAATAGGTGTTGAGTCATTCAGAAGCCGAGTAGATAGATAGTGTCGAGCAAGTTTCAAGTGTCGAGTGAAAAATAGATGCCAAGCCAGTATAGGAACCGAGTGAACTAATAGATGCCAAGCTAGTATAGGAGCTGAGTGAGCCAATATAGGAGCAAGTTTCAATTGTCAAAACCAATCTGAGACCAACAATCTCCCAAATAGCACCCAAGCCCATTGTGTTCAAATTCCAAGGTGTGCCGTCGAAGTCAAGGTTCCATGATGATCATGCAACAATAAAAGATACTAATTTGGGACATATTGACTTGGGAGAGTTCCTTAGGATCTGTAAAAAACCCAAAGAAAGGTCAGCTTTAGTATTTGCCTTGATCTGTTTCAGGTTGGTAAGCACAGTTTCACATCTAGTATCAGGGAAATCAACATAATTGATCATGAAAATGGCACAACATTTTGTTCCTAAAGAGAGAGTGGTTAAAAGTGTAACCAGAGAAGTGGTAGTGGACCTATGACATGATAACATTAAAAGGGTCCTCCATCTCCCAAGGGCGGATTAGTTTATTAGACTCTCCTATGAAGTAGCAGAGAGATGGTATAGGGAGCACCCTAAAGAAGCATCAAAGATCATCCAATCCTCCTACCTCATTAAGAAGACTCCTTTGGTCAAGGTGATAGGAAAAGTGGCCATGACTAGGGGATACATGAAGGAAGATATTGACTATTCCATCATCCTTTTGAGTAGAGTCATGGGTTTACTAGTAGCTAACCACCTCAATGCTTTCATGGTCAACTTCATTGAGACAATCAGGATAGTGAGGATGCCACTAGACTAGGCCACTGCAATAAGTAAAAACTTGTGTGAGCAATTGGGGGTAGTCAAAGACAAGAAAAAGTTCTATATGAATTCTTACATGGTGTATTTTCTTGCAACAAGGGTGACAAACTACCCTAGTTTGTACAAAAGAGGCAGTATGCAAGATCCTAATGCTTGACCCTACATTGTCTACCCTCAATTGGTAAGGAAGAAGTTCTTAGCATAGAGTAAGGAGTACATAATTGTGAATGATGCATTCATCTTTGCGGTCATTCGATTCATAGAAGGTGATTATGCAAAAAGGTTATCCAATGAGGCAAAAGCATAGATAATAGCTCTTAGGGCCTACTTCATCCAATTTAAGACATTCACATATCTACAAGTAGCTGGTGCCACTGTCAACCCCAAGAAGCTCCCCAGATATCCAAGTGACAAACTAGTGTTATTGGAGATTGCACGGTAGATTGAATCTACATATGAGAGGGTGAAAAGACAATAGAGACCTTGCTAGGCATGGCCCTTGGTCATTGGACCATACCAAGTTAAATAGAAGCAAGATATTCCATCCTTTGAGTGGGAATGGGAGAATTATCCCCTTGAGGAATACAATTCCCCTAGGCTCTATTTTGATAATATCGAGAGAGTGGAGAGTCTCGCTAGTAAGGAGTTCTACCATGAAGATGTTTTTGAAGATCATTGGATGAACACAACAAAGGACTATGATGTCTACATAAGGGACTATTGTAGGATGACTTTGTACTTAGTAGATAAGGCTCTCAAACTAGACATTCTAGAGGAAATAAGGCAACATGGTTCACAAGAGCAGCTGCACCCCCTGTTCAACTCAGACAAAATAGGAGAGAGGCCCATCATGAATGTTGAGGTTGACAGGGAGAAGGGCAATTATATTAATCATCAGGTGAGGCATATAGTTAGAATGACTAAGGATTGGATCAAGAAACCTTTTCAACTTGATCCAATACCTGACATTGTGATCTTTCATGCTCAAACCCACCTTGAGAAAGGTAGAGGGAGGAAATTTACAATTCCTACCTTTTTGGCCCAGTCTCCCATCAAGCCAGATACAATATACCAACTTGACTGCCCAGTTGGATACTATCGTCCTCCAGAGAGAAAAGGAAAGAACAAGAGGAAGAGGACCTTCCCTCAAAGGATTCAAATAGAATAGGGTGAAGCGTAAGAACTTTCCCAGCAACAGGAAGAGAGTGTGTAAGGATCCAAAGATAGCAGAGCTACTCAAGTCCAAGATGATCCCCAATTGCCTCCCTTTGTACCCAGCCAATCAGATGAGGGAGAGGGTCAACAAGTTTCCATTCCTCCTTCGCAAGAAGAGCTAGCATCCCCTTCCACCTCCACAAAACAAAAGAGGATTAAAATCCAAATGAAGAAAATGAAAAGGGTGACTAGGAGAATGGTGCCTTTTGTGTCTATTCCTGAGACAATTCCAAAAGAAGAAGAGAAATAAGAAGAGGAGACAGATGAAGAAGAGCAGCTACCCTTGCAAAGAAGAACTTGGCTAGCCAGAGCCACCAAGTAAGAAAGGAGAATGAGTATCACTTGTACATGGCCATCCACCCTAGCAGGACCCCTAGAAGTCTCTTCTTCAAAAGATGAAGTACAATAGTGGGTGGATGAGAAAACTAAAGAGGGTGATGACATTTTCAAAATATCATATTTTGATTTTATGCCCATCGATACAGAGCTAGTTGGGGATAAGATCAGGGATACCCCTATAGGTGGACCTCAATAAGAAGACTAGACACAAATGCCACTAGATTCACAGGGTCTTGATCTTACTCCCCCATCTCCACCACAAGTAACAATGGTAGATAAGGGCTCGATTACTCCTTCAACTTAGACTTGAGAAGAAGAACAGGTTTAGAAGGAACCATCACAAGGGGAGGAACCAAAAAAAATGGCAATCAATGAAGTGTCAAAGGAGGGAAAAATAGTTGAATATTCTCAATCACCTTCCCAAGATACTGAGGTGCAAGCTATAGGGTCCACTAAGATTGAGACCACATATGGAGAGCCCTCACAATAGGAAATAACTCTGAGGAGGAGCGATAATGTGAAGGAGTTAGTAAAACACACCCCTTTGTCCTCGAGAGGAAGGTCTTCAACTGAGCACATCACAAGATGGATTTGAAAAGAAATAATGAGGAGTAACAAACCTCAATTCCATGCTTCAGAGGAAGACATTTTTGAGATTGCAAAGATTTTGAATAAACTTGAGTCTCCATCACATGAGGCAAGACCGTTGGTGTTTGTCACCAATACACGGGACCAGGAGTTGTTTGCGCAAGTGGCCATTCCTCCTAAAGATATGGATGTAGAAAGCCTTGGCCCTAAAGATTATCAATTGAAAGAGGTTATTTTGGGAAGAACCACACAAGACACAACCTGATTGATGGTGACCATGGGAATCAAAGAGGTCTTAAAGAGCATGGAGCAGGATGAGGTCGAACTCCAAACACTTCAAAGGCATATCAAGATCCTAAAGGGATATTTAGCTAAAGTAGTTCATCCTCTGGATCTTGAGCACCCCAAGGAGACTTTGAATACTATACTAAGAGAAGGGAGAAGTGTACAACTAGACCCAATTTTGAAAGCCTGTCAGTAGTGGCACAAAAGTTTTGAGGAGAAAGGTATTCTGATTATCATGGGAAATTTGAAGTTACTGCATGCTATGCAGGAGAACATGAATAAAATCATAGCAATTTTGAAGTAGGACTTCAACATTATGGATGAAGTAAGGGCCTAGAGTAAGGATTTACAAACTTTGCAAGCCATAAAGGGGAAAAGGTACCGGATTTTGATTGATGTATATACAGGAGAAGAGTTAGATATGATTGATGATTGGATAGAGAAAATAGTAGATAACAATAAAGTAATGGAAACATTACATGAGGAGATTCAACTTCTCAAGGACAAGCCTATAGGGATAGTGGTAGAGAATTTTAGGAAGATTTTTGTGGAAGTTGCTAATGATGAAGACATCTAGCAAGCCTTTAGGATTGAAGAAGCTTTGTTAGAATTGGATACCAAATTGAGGTAGACAATTATAGACAGAAGGTCAAGGATAAATATGAGGCTTTAAATTTACTAGATGCATCTAAAATTACAAAGATTATAGAGAAATTCAAGGTCAAATATCCAAACATAGCTTTGGGATGAAGAAGAACAAAACCCAGATGCTAGAATTTTAGTTTTGATATTTAGTAAAATTTTGAGATTTCAGACCATTTTGAGGTGCGCAGCTTCACAGGTGCGTAGGTGCAGAGGTTCACAGCTCCATATTTTTGGAAAAGTTTCACTGATAGTTAACTACTAGTTCCAAAAATAGAGCTTTCCATGCATTGGAAATGCATTCTGACGATAGTTCAATTCCTAAAAATGCCTTGTGAAGGATCAGCTTCCATTTTTGGCACTTCTAGACACTTCCACTTTAACTCGAAGCTTTCTCATTCTTTCTTCTCTCATAATTTCTTTGTTTTTGACATGTAGAGACTCATGCATCCAATTAATGAATATAAAATGGATGAAGTCCTACTAAAGCACCAGTTAGATAGTTAGTTTGTATATAATTAGTTTGTTTTATTGTTTAAAAGCATTTTATTGCATGAAGATGTCTCTCACTCTCAATGCAAATTGATGGAATGATTTCTTATAAATACTCCATTGTAATATGTAATAGGGGCTGCCATTATTATGCAATAAAATTATGCTTTTGGTGCTCACATTTGGAGTGTAGTAATTCTTGCCTGAATGTGTCATATTTTTGTGAATTTTGTTCATGGAATTGTGATTGAGCCAAAGGTTTATTGCTTTGTTTTTGGTTGTGAGATTTATTAGTTTTGTTATTTGCTATTGTATTAATGAATTCTATTGACATATTAAGCTTGAGAGGAAATCATCGAATTGTGCTCGCATAATTCTCTGTCTTGCATGAGCGCACTTTTTGTGGCCTTGCGATCTGATGAAAAGTGAAATATCATATGATCATTAAAGTTTCTCACCAACAATTACATCAGTGTAATTGAGGAAGCACTGCTCCTACTTTCATTGGTTACCTATCAATTTCTTTGAAAGCTTAAATTGCAGACATGTTGTTCTCTGTAGCTTATGTCCATTAGGATTTCAATTTCATGTTATTTGCTTTGAATTCCATGTTATTTTATTTAAATTTCTTGTTATTTTCTTTATTAACTCCCTTGTTAGAATAGGATTTCATATTAATTGCATGGTTAGATTGTATTAACAAAAAAAAAAAAATTTACAAAAACATAGTTCTTTTTTAGTGTTATTTTTGAAACAGTGTGCAGATTCTTCATCTCATCCAAGATCAAAATGAACCAGAAAAGGCCTCCTCATGAAAATTCACATTTATCTTCAGCTAAGTGGATTCCAGTAGGTTGCAAGATTGCTCAGAACCTTGGAGTCGATTCACAAAATTAGCTTTTCAAGAGAGGAGTTCAAAAAGAATTCCTGCCATTTAGCATCATGTAAAACAACAACTCAACAAATAGCAAATTGTATTTGTATCAATTTGGACTTGATGTTCACCTCATCTACTATTAACATAGCTAATTCCTTCTATGTGTGAAGCGTAGTAGCAAAATGCTTCTCACTTTGAGATGGATCCTTGGGTAGCTGCATGCTTGATATTTTTAGGTTCCTCTCCAAGCTCATTATCCTTTGGCTGGTCTCTTGTGTGAAAATTGATGGATCACACAACTTTGAGTACAATGAGAATATGTTCTCAAGTACTGATTTTACCTTTTCTATCTTTTTGGCCAGCTCCACCTGAGATAGTGCTATTTCACTTGATATTGGTTCATTTACTTTCATTTGGAACTTCCTTTCAGACCATTCTAATAATTTTGCATTAGTGTCTAGGTCTTCATTTTGTACCTAGTCCACTATATTGGATAATTGTTCCATAATTGGCTTGGTTTCATCAGGAACTTGCAAGCTGAATGCATCTAAAAAGATGTCTTTTATCTCTATCAATGCTTGCCTCTACTTGTATTCATTTATGAGTATCTCTTGTTTCTTCTTCTTCTCTAGTGCCTCTTGCACTTGATTTATCTGATCTATATTCATGGTTTTATAGTCATACTTGAGAATGACTATCTCTTTATCAAGAGTAGGGTCTCCATAGTGAAGTACCCTTGCAACTTTGGTAGAGCTTGAGCTTGGTGCTGAAACTTGAACTGGTATTGCTTCAGTGCTCAGCTATTGTGTTCTTCCTGTAGGGGTCCCTGTTATAGGAAAATTTATTAGTGTTTGTATTGCCTCTTATTCTTTCTCCTTAGGGGTCTCCTCCTCTTCTATTCTTCCTTGATAAATTATTGTTATTTGAGGTGGTGCACCTTGTCCTTGTGTAGTAGGAATACAAGTATCCTTCTATCCTATTTGATCCTTTGCTTGCTCCTTGACAGTTGTTGTGTCTGGTACTATGGAATCAACCCTAGCTGGTGTGTCTTATGCAGCTTGCTCTTGGGGTTTTCCACTTGTAGCTATTTGGATATGTGAAGGTGGTTCTTATGGATTCACCTTCTCCTTTGTGATATTAGCCATAGCTTTCTGCAGTTCTTCCACACTCACCAAGACTGGGTTAGTACATAATTGTGATTATAGAGTAGTTTGGTGAAGGATATTTTTAAGGTCCTTTGCAGTCAGTGGGTTTATGTTCTGACCAAAAGTGTCAGGAACATCCTATACAATTACTATATCTATAGGTGTGGGAGTTACATGTGGAGGACTTGGTGGTGGCATTTGTGTGTCTTGCACACTCTATTCTTGTTGCTACTTCTCAACAGTTGCCATATCATCTTTTTGTGTCTCCTTCTCCACTGTAACATTTTCCTTTTCTTTTTCTCCTTCTTCTTCCTTATCATTTTTTCTTCCCTCAAAGGGGTTTGCTTCTCCTTCTTTCATTATTGTCAGCCCATAAATCAATTTCCACATTTGTGTGGACTTTTTCACAACATCTCCAATTTTATTATGTAGTATGCTAAATGCTCTATACTTGGGTGCAAATTTTCTCCCATGCTTCTTATTTGCTTTTCTTATTTTCCCTTTAGTAAGTTTAGGCATTACTCGATCCAATTTTGACTCTCTTATTTCTTTCTCCATAATGAGGCAATAATGCCATTTATTTTCTACAATAGAATGTAACTCCTTAGGCATTGTATAGTCAAGTTCAAGTGGAGTGTTCTTGAACTTTGCCATCATGGTGTAGACTAACTCTTCCACTATGTTCTATTCTTCTCTAGTTAACTTATTAAAGTCAATGGTTTTTAAGCCTAATAAATCTGTATTATCTCCAATGTTATCACAAATGTTTTCTAAATAAGATTTAGTGGTGTGACTTACCACTTTGAATTGTCCATTATCATTAGATTATGTTCTTTCTTCATCTGATTTAGGGGGTGCAACATATTTTCTCCTTTGCTTCTTCTGGGCTGGACCTTCCTAGTCAATGGCTTTCTTCTTTTCTTATTCCTTAGCCTTCTTTGATGTGGGTCTTGTACTGGCCCTTGTGTTAGGCTTTTTTGGGCTAGGCTTTGTAACTTATTTTGGCTTGGCAAATGGTTTGGTGGTGGCTTTTCTTTTCTTTTGCTGAGGCATGACAGATGCTTCTTTGTCTTATTTTTCCTCCTTGGCACCTTCTACCTCTTTTACATCTTCTCTCATGCCTTGGGTTAATGCAAGTGGTCCTTGATCCTACTCTTCTTCATCTTCACCTTCCCCTTCATCATCATCCTCACCTTCTATACTGCCTTCACCAAGTCTTGCCTTAAGCTTCTTCACCAATTTGTCCTTTTTCTTCAAGGTTGAAGTAGTTTTCAATTCCATATCCACCTTGGATCTTACAACATCATAAGTGCCAAAGGGTTGGGCACTTTTATCTACTTCCTCTACAAGTAGAGTAGTGATTGCTACAGATGCCTCATCAATATTGATCTCATAACCAAGTGGCTTTAGCCATCTCACCCTTGGTATTGCTACTTGGATGTATATGAAATCAATGTCCACTATAAAACATATGTCATTAATGTGTTGTTCAACAAGAGAGATAGGTATCCTTGGTCTCTATTTTATTGACTTCTTGAAGTCTTCAAAGTAGCTGGTCATTATGGTCTCAAAGTTTTCCCCCATTTGTTCTATGTATTCATTCACCTATACTACTATTGACCTGTTTGTCTTCCGGCTTACCTTTCCAAAAGAGGAGAATTCATTCTAAACATAGAAAATTAAGCATATCAAAATTGCTCCAAATTTGCATTGGGCTCCCTTGGATCTTTTTATGGCTCCCAAATTCTCCATGATCTATTGTAATTGCAATTTAGCTAGATCATAAGTATGATCCTTTTTGACAAGTTTGTAACCAACGCCCACTACAATATAGGGAACACTATTGAGTCAGCTTGATTGGTAAAATTTGTGGGATATAACTCTAACTACAAATTCAACAAGAGGATCTTTGATTGTGTCTATTGTCATCCCTTTCTTGTTCCATTTTGCCCCGGTGTTCTTCTCTATGGCTTCTTTAGAATCACTCCTTAAGGTTTTTGGCTATTATAGGGTTGGATACCGAGTCACCCTATGTATAATTCTCTTGGATATTTTAATGGGTCCATCCTCCAACCAAAGGCTTCCATCATGGATTTGACTCAACACAATTCTAATCCATTCTATCTTGAATACAATAGGGAAATCTAGGGCACAGGTTAAGCCCTTCCTCTCAACAATTTAAAATTCTTCCTTCAAAACTCCATTCTAACACAATTTGTCATATGCCTCCCTAATTTCCATATCACCTATTGCACTGATCTTGCAATTGTAACATCTTCACACATCTTACACCATCACCACTTTAGGTGGAATCATGGATAAAGCTCTAGTAGGGTCATTTTTTTAAGCAACTTTGGGAATAGGTCTAAAATCTAGCTACTTAACTTCATTGCTAACCAATTGGACTTCAAATGACTCCTTTTCCTAGGGTTTTCTAGAGCTAGAGGCTATTTCTACAATCTAGGGTTTTAACACGTAGAAATAGCTTAACTACATAGCTTGGAAAAAGTGTAAATACCTTTAAATTGATGAAATGATGCTAATTCTTGGTTGGAATCTTCACAAATGCTTCAATCTCTACTTAGAAACCATTTCTACACTCTTATTGCTCTTTCTTTATATTCATGATGATGAAAAATGATGAAAAATATGACCATATACCCTTCATTTCATAAAATTTAATGCTCAGTGCTTATACAATTGTCCACTTAGCTTCTTAAGCAATTCTGCTTTACTCGGCTTCCACTAATTTTCCAACACTTGGCATACACTAGAGTTTCCCTTACATGGCTTCAATAACAATTTCCCCTCACTCAACATCCACTACTAACTTGGCTTCTACTAACTTTGGTAGACAATTCAACATATGCTAGAATTTTACTCAGCATCTAAAGCCAACTTTCCTTACTTGGCTACAATGGGAAAATTTTGAAGATTTAACTTTTTATCTTTGTTCATGCTGATCTATCCTTTTCAATACTAACTTAGTCTTGAAACTGATGTAATGTATGATAAAACATTTAAATATTAGTCCCTCATACCTTCTTTTTCTTAGTTGGATGAAGTGTGACCACTTGACCTTTTGGGTGAAGTGATCTCTTCATTTGATGAGTTGCATCCATCTTTCTTCTTCCATGTTTTATTCATCTCTCCTCTAACATGCTCAACATCTACCTTGCCTTTTCCTTTGTTGAACTTAGAGTTAGGTACCTTTGACCTAGTTGGGTAGTGCTTGCTGATGTGACCAGTCTTCAAACAACTGAAGCATGTAGTTTGGCTCAACCATCCACTATAGTTGCCACTAAAATGTGTTCTTATGCAATCTTTAGGGATCTGTCCATACTCTTGATAGTAGTGATAGCTCTGCCTAGTGTTGTAGTCCCAATTGTAGTGCTATCCATGATTATTTGACCTTGCTAGTTGGTTAGGTGTTCACATAGGCTTTGATCTACATTCAAAGGCTCTATGTCCATACTTCTTGCAATTGTAGTAGTGACCTTCAAATCTTGGTGTTCTGATGGTTCTAGTCCTACAGTCATGTGCCTGATGTCCTTGCTTGTTGCACTTGTGACAGTGACTCATGTTTTTAGGTTTGTCATGTTGATTGGCATTCTTTCTCCTACACACATTAGAGGTATGTCCCTTTTTACCACAAAAATGACAAGTAGGTTTTGTACTCTTACATTTGTCACTTCTTTCTTCTGCAGTCTTTGATGACTCTCCTTTTTCAGTGCTAGTGTATCCTAGTCCTAAAGTGTCATTGCTAGCTCTTGATGATTTCAGAAGCCATTCAAAGTACTTGATAGCGTCATTAGGTTTGTTGAAGCTTTCTTCAATATCCTTCTCTCTTGTCAAGTCATTTTTTAGTTTCTCATTATGCATCTTTAGTGTGGAGATCTCAAAGTCCTTGATATTTAGTTCATGATGGGCATTCATCATTTAGCTTAGGGTGTCTAGCTACATGTTGGAAATTCTTGCAAGTTCAATTGAATTTTCCTCTAGTCCATTGGCAAGGTTTCTCTTGTCTTCTTCTATCATAGCCTTATTTTTAATGGTTCTCTTCTTCTATTCAGTCACTTCACAAAGCATCATGGCTTGTGATTCTTCTTCAATCTTGAGAGTTCTAATCTCTTTTGCTTGAGCTCTATCCTTATATGTGTTGAGCATTAGTAATTAGTAAGTGCTGAGTAACACAAAATAAACATAAGAGTTTGTGCCCTTACAAACTCATATGTAAACCATTTTTGAGCTGACACAAGATGAATCTCAAAGGATCTAAAGATAAGATCAAATCTTTTTGATTCCCTATGAAATCAACATGCAACCAATTAGAAAAATGGAAAGAATTGAGCAGGAAAGATGGATGAATCTCAATTGTAGATTCATACCTAACCCTAAGTCTTGAAACCTTGTTATGGAGGTTGAAACCCCACAATTTGAGTGTATATGGAAGAGTACGTGAATGCATTAGAGAATGCTTGCAAAGTTTGAAGGAAGTAAAAGGGGTATAAAGACTTAGAAGAAGGAAAACGTTGCAGTATCAGTTATCAAAATAGAGTATCAACACTTTGAATAGAGTCATATAAGATCAAGAAGGATTGGATCAAATAAAATAGAACAAGGATCTGAAATCAACAATTGAGGATTGTAAGTTATCAAGTCAACACATTCTATTATACTTTCCAGCCATTATATTAGGAGAATGAAAATCCTATGGAGATAGGTTGGTTTAATAACCATGCTGTAAATCCTTTAATAGGGTGACATTCCAAGTGTATGTTTTTAAATCCTTTAGATAGGCCACTTTTAATAGGGTGTTAGAGCCTTTAACATGGTAGGTCTCTCATAGGGCAGACCATTGATGATGGTCAAACTTTGTAACCTTGACAAGTTACATATTGCTATAGTGATAAGTTGTGTGTGTCATCCCCACCCCAGTTTTACCTTCTCATTTTGGAGGGTTTTTGGGTGATCAAATATTGTGTTGTCTATTTTCATGCATGCCTTTACTTTCATGTTAGTTAGAAATGATTCATGCATGTATTAATTTTAGTTAAAAGTTTTATAGCTTAAAGTTTGGTACTTCTGATTCACCCCCCCTTTTAGAAGTATTCTTCCCACTTGTAAATTCTAAGAGGATAGTTGGGTTGATGTTCTACACTAGACTAGATCAAGTAGCTCACCGATGTGTGAGGAAAGATGACACCTATGACATCCTATGGGCATGTCATGATGAACCATGTGGGGGTCATGTTGCAGTAAAAAGAACAACCTACAAGATTTTTAGAACTAGATACTATCGGCCTAATCTCCACAAAGATGAAGCAAAGTATACAAGGTGATGTGATTGATACCAATGCATGGGAAGGCCACTAAATATGATGAAATGCCTCTATACCCACAGGTGATGGTCACACCTTTTGACAAGTGTGGTATTGACTTTTTCAGTCCAATAGAACCCTCTTCTCATGGAAAAACATACATCTTAGTATGTACTGATTATGCAACTAATTGGGTTGAAGCACAAGCTATGACACATGCTAGAGATCAAAAAGTAGTGGATTTTCTATATGAATACATATTCATTAGATTTGGAGTACCTAGATAAATTGTCACAGATCAAGGAGCTCAATTCACATCCAACCTGATTGCAGAACTCATGAAGAAGTACATGATCCATCACGACACATCTTCCCCATACCATCCTCAAGCTAATGGTCAAGTAGAAATAAAAAATAGAGAGATAGAAGCAATCCTCACCAAGACCATTTCTATTCACAAACGGGACTGGGTTACCTAGCTTCTTGAAGCAATTTGATCTTACAGGACTAAATGGAAGAGCACAATTGAATTTACCCCATTTGAATTACTTTATGGTAAATCTACTTCCATGCCTATAGAATTTGAGCACAAGACTTTAAAAACTACTTTGGAATTGGATGTTGATCTTTCAAAGGCTCAAGAAGATAGGTTACTACAGTTGAATTCCATTGATGAATACCACAAATCTGCCCTACATAATACTAAGATAATTCAATAGTAGTGAAAGAAATGGCATGATAAGTTCATTCATGACAAAAAGTTTTCTATTGGAGACTCGGCCCTAGTATATAATTCCCATTATTAGAAAACTCCAGGAAAATTCCAAACATGTTGGCTTGGACCATATGAAATCATTTCTTTGTTTGAGAATGGTGTAGTGCAGCTCTCTACCATTGATCCTGTTCACTTTAAACTACTTGTTAATGGTCATCGCTTAAAACTCTACCATAAGCCATCTAGTTGTGAAGAGTTCATGCAGCAATTCCAACCATTTTTTATCCTACAATTCCTACAAAAATTGCAGATGAGTTTCCCACTCATTTGTCGTCCTCTCTCTAAAAGCATTTTATTCATCATAATAAACTACTTTCTTAGTGAAAGTATTTTCTTCGTAATAATTCCACCTCACTCCACTCTTTCTCATCTTCCACCTCACCTCATCCTTCTTCAACTTGCATGATAGTATCATCTAACAACATGAATTACAAGGTCCGTACACATACTCAAGTTAATTTTTGTTCTTAATGTGTCATTCTATTTTTAGTTACCCTTGTCACTAGCAATTGTAGGAGCTATTGCATAATTTAGTTGGGGGGAGGGATATTATATTTCATTCATTTTTTTTGTGATCATTAAATTTTCATGCTATTATTTATATGTCGCCACACAATAAAAATAATAATGTGATGTGTCAGTTACCTTTATGTCGCACATTTTTGCAAACTAGAAAGTATGAGTTCTAGTTGAGGTACTTAATGTAGAATTGAGTGATCTTAAATGCTAAAATGTTAGTTACTTAAAACAAGTACTATCACTTGTCTTCTCGTCTTGTTCCAAGATTTTCCATTTTTGAAATTACTCTTGTAATCACTTCGAAAGAACAACGGGGGGTGATTTGGAAAGAAGAGAACCAACTGACCATACAAAATTGTTGGGAGACCTATTTTTCCTACCTATATTTCAAGCCAAGGGGTGGATGAATTACATGTTCAAATTTTCTACATGGGATAAGGAGCTTACCTTAGAATTTTGGTAGATAGTGAGGGATGGTTTTCCACAGTCAAAGGAATAAGGGTTCTATTTTCACCCAAAATTATAGCTGAGATAATGAAATTGCCTCTAGTAGGAGAGGAGTTTTCAAACATATTGGACCCAATATCGACCAAAGCCCTATTTACAGTGCACACAGACCCACAATTTTAGATAGATTGAAAATAAGGTACAATCTGCACATTTGTACCAGAACCGTTTAACCAATATGTTGTCTATATTGTGAGATATTTTACTTGTGAGGAGAGACATTCATATTTGCATGCCATGTATTTCAAATTTTTGAGCTACCTAAGATATGATGATTGCCCTTTAAATGTTCCTCATTTTATGTATCACATTTTGTTAAAAAGAGCTGCTATAGTGTAAAAAGGAACCTTTAAAGATGTTTCACACCACTATTTTATTAAGCTCATCATAGAAAAAGCCCTCAGGGAACAACTTGGGATATCTTGGGATGATTTTATTTCAAACAATGTGTAAAACCCTACTAGGTAGCTTGTAGAGGAAATTGCAGAGGGAAAAGAACCTCAAGAAAATATTATAAATCCAACACTAGGTTCTTCCTTGTCTAGATCCAGGAGGTCATAGAGAACCCCAATTTCTACTCCTATAGCTTCTACCTCTAGGTCAGGTCAAACATTTGATAAGGGTAAAAGGAAAATTAAATTTTCCCCAAATACTTGCTCTCCTACAATTCCTAGGTTTTATAAGAAGAAGAAAGGGAGTGTATAGGAAACATATTTAGAACTTCCTATAGCTTCAAAAGCAATAGAAGTACCCCTCAAGCATAGAACTTGAAGGAGCCAACCATTTGTAAAACTTGATGAGGGTGTGTGTTTTCAATCCCCTATGTCTGAAAATGTAACTATTGAAAAAGAGCAATCCTCTTTTGACGAGGATAAGATCATCTTTGAAGATGGTTCAAATGAAGAAAGTGCAGAAAGTATGCCTACAGTAGTAGGAACATCCTCGATAAAGCCGCTCATTATTTCCATAGATTTAGACAATGATGATAGTGTATCTATCAGAGTTGTAGGCTCTCCTCCTATTCTTCAAAGGGGAGAATTTCGTGAAAAATATATTGGAATAAATTTGGGAGCAATTAATACTGTTGTTGAATAGATTCTTTAGCAAGGACTTGATGCTTTAGCCTTTGCAAACTAGCAAGCTATTCCTCTTGGTCCTTCATCTGCATAACATGTTACTTGCTATCCTGGTTCCATTGTTAAGAATTATTTCACAATTATCTAATTAGTTAATTTAGGAGAGGGAAGAATGGAAAATAGAGAAAGAGAGCTTCGACAAAACCATCTTCAATCAAACTCAAGATTTGATTGAAAAGGATGTGGAGATTGAACAGTTAAGTGGTAAACTTAAAAAATTCACTACCATGATTGTTGAATTGATGTCTTGTCGCTCTCCTCCTATTTATGTTCTCTTTTTTAAAGAGAAATTTGTCAATTATTAGATGACCTGTGTAATGCAAGGTAAAAGTTTAACATTGAATACTCCTCAGGAATTCTTCCAAACTTTTCATACTGCCACTATAGCCATCAAAAAATTACTCTATGAACTATTTTTACATAATTTATTAGTCCTTGACAACATAGATTTGAACCCTTTTCTTTATGTGGGTGATATTCAACTCAGAGCATTGATGTCTTGGATCCAAAATGAAGTTAGTAGAGAAAATCAGGTCTGCTAGTACAAAGAGTTAGAGTATGAGATTCCACTTTTTCTTAGACCTGAAGCCAAGGATGCCAGAAAATTGTACTATGATTGGTTGAAATTTTCTCAATCAAAATCCAAAAATGGGATTATTTCTCCTTTAAAAGAGGTAGCCCATCAAGAATATAAAGCTATGGTAGAAACAAATCTTCCTACAACAAAGCAAGGAAATTAATGGTGCTAGATAGGATCGAGTGAAGATCTACAGAAGAAGGAACCTCAATCTTCATTGAATGTTATCATGGCTTCTTGACAAGCACGCTGGTACATTAAACTAGGGGAAGAAAGGAAAAGTGATTGGATCCCTTTAACTTTTAGCCTCCACTACTATTGTCCCCATTGCTTGCTAATAAGCAAGATTTAGAGAAATTTAATATGATAGAAGAGCTCTACAGATGGGAAGGGTACATGAAGAATAAAGGCTTTTATTGGAGCTATGCTATAGGAGGTAAAGGACATAGTGTTCCCTCAAATTTTAGGATGGTTGTGAGGGTCAAAAATTTCATGTTTCCTTGAGGACAAGTCAAAGTTTTAGTTGGGGGGAATGATGAGACCAGAATATGGTCTATTTAATCATTTCATTTTTAGTTAAATTTGTAAACTTTCTAGAAACTTTGATGTTTAAGAACATGATGTTTATGATAATTTCAGACAAACGTGTGCATAATTACTTTCCAAGACTAAAATAAATATGCTATGAAATGATATGTCATTTGATTACAAAATAGTGAGAATAATGTTTTTCTTCCTTAGCTAGATTGGGTAGTTCTCCTATAGCAATGTGACATATGGTAAACTAATTTAGAAGACATATTTTGAATTATTCTTAATGTATGTTATTACTTTGGAGGCACTTATATTTTGTAGATTCAAAGGTGAAGTCAACTTAGCTAAGTGGAGTTAGCAGCCTGAGTAAATGGTGGTAAATTTCATTAATGACCTTCCACATAACCACCAACCATTTCATTCATAATAGCTAGTACCTATTTTTAGGAAAGTGGGAGTCAAAGCAAGAAATTTAGGAGTTGTGAGCTCCTAAATTCATGTTCCATTTGGTGCCAAAGTTAAAATATCTCTTGTAATATTCAATGTCGTCCATTGTTTCAGTAGTTGATGGATTCTAAAATCTAGGAATTCTGCTCCTAGTTTGTGCTTAAATAACTGGAAGTCTGTGTTCTAGAGAATTAATTAATTAGTGGTTTTTAGTAGAAGGAAGAAGTTTTCTAAGTTTTTGAATACTGAATGTAATATTTTTGTTTATCAGTATGTACATTTACTATTGTTATGAATGGAAAGATAATTTTAGCTTTCCATCTTTGAGTAGTTCTACTTCACTTCTCTATGGGGGCCCACATAGGGAGTGAACTAATTAATTAGCATAGGATTTACCTTTAGTTCATAGAACTAGAGTAGACTTTGTTATTCTTGCAGCCATTGATAGTAGAATTAGTGGACTATTCCTGCAACATAGGTAGTTGAAGTAGTTCTTAGCTATATTTTCATGCTTTGTTAAAATAGATTTGATAATCAAATTTTAGCATAGATTTCCTATAACATAATCATTTGAATTTCTTAATTCTTAAGTTGAGAGAAGTTTGGAACATATGCTTTGTAGACACCATTTCAAGTTTACGTCCCTGGTTGATAAATTAAATGAGTCCAAATGAGTTGGGTTAGTAAACTCAGGAAGTCCAATCCTGGATTAAGCAGTCCATTATTGTAGTATTTTGATCCCTTTCTTTGGCTAAGCACATGTATAAACACATATATTCTAAACTAAATAGGAAATGGTGGGAAGTGGTGCATCATGTAGATCCTGACTAGTAGGTGACTACGACTCCCTTCCTCAACCACATCAGGAACATCAATAATAAAGTGAAAAAGATAGGTACACCATACACATTCAAGTATGGGGTAAGTAACCATAAGAACTACATATAAATAATCCATCTACTAATCATCATGAGATAACTGAAAGTCATTAAATGAACATATATATCATCATTGAAACAATCATGAACATATGAAATAATTGAATAACTCAAATAGCTCATCACATAATTAAACTGAGTATGAAATGACATCCAATCAAATTTGGTAACCAAGTACTGATAATCATAACACACAATCATAAAACTAACCTAAAAGAATTTGACAATGTAACAAAAAAGTCAACTAGGGGTAGGCATTACAGTGAACCCATATCCATAAAACATTTTCATCATGCATG
The DNA here is from genome assembly GCA_028749045.1 of Cupressus sempervirens. Lineage (NCBI taxonomy): Eukaryota > Viridiplantae > Streptophyta > Pinopsida > Cupressales > Cupressaceae > Cupressus > Cupressus sempervirens. Next base: position 139,383,058 of record CM053784.1, on the reverse strand, counting down.
CATCCATTAGATCATACATATACCTAAACTTTTAGGTTACTGTCAAATCAACTTTGCAAAAATGTAAACATGAAACATAACAGATTCAATAACACATTTGAGACAATGATTTAACTTGGAACCTCAATTTGGGAAAAATCACTAGTAACATGCTACTCATTCTCACTTTTCTAAAGTGATGCCCTATGAAAGGCCAACTTTGTTAAAGGTTACAATGCACACTATTAAATGTGACCTGGTTAAAAGATTTCAATTACCCTATTAGGAGTGAGCATTGTTAGAGGACTTTAGATCATTCACTTGGAACGTCACTTGGTTAAAGGATTTAAAAATGACTATTAGGTCAACCTTAATCCAAAGGATTTACCCTAGACTAATACAATGATTAAAAAGTAATAGTAAGGCTTGATATGATAACAACTTACAACACACTTGTAGATTATAGATCTCTGTTTTAGTCCTTCATTCTACTTGGCTTTTACACACTTCAGCTCTGAAAACTTGTTCACCATTCAAGCATTCATATCCTTAAGCCTTTTTACTTTTTTTTCCAATGCAAATACTTCTCTTAGGTCACTGAATGAAGCAAATACCCTAGACTCTATGTCTTCCTTAGGTTCTCACACATGATAACCTTTTCTTTTGACCAACCATCTCTATAAATAGAAAATTAAGATCTTTTTCCATTCATCCTCCTTTGTCCATTTTAGCGTTAGTTTGGATTAGGTAGGATTCATTGAATCTACTCATCATTTCATTTCATTCCCTTCTAAAAACTTCTTCTTCAATCCTCTTTGAATTTACCTCAAAATAGTTGCCCATGAATTCTGTGCCACCAGCTCATTAATCGCATCTTCCTCATGGTTCACAAAATCCAAGAAATTAAACTTGTTAGCTCAAATTCATCAAATTCTCATTCTTTCTCATAATGCTAACACTCGACATTAATTGGCTTTTGGTGCTCGACAAATACTACATTGCTCGACATCCACTATCAAGAAAATTAACAAGAACTAATGTTTACTAGTGCTCGACATCAACTAAACTTTACTCAACTTACACTGTATCACTCGACTTAGATTGAAATTGACTTTTCTTAGCTCCAACTGATTTTCTACTTGACTTACACTAACTTTGCTTGGCATCTACTATGCATATTGTTAAGCTTGGCAGACATACTTCATTTAACTTTTTCTTTTGAACATAATCAATGCATCCATCCTTTGCAACCTTAAGTAGATATCAATGCACTATAATATCACTGTCTTACTTGATCTTTGTACTCCTTTTCCATATATTAACTCAACCTTTTCTCTAGGTGCTATTGTTACCTCATTTGATCAAATCATCTTCATCAATCAAACAAATGATAGTACTCAAATCATCTAACTAATTGTCTTACCAAAAAGTAGTAGTTTTGACATCAGTGACAAAATAATGATTGAAATACATGTACTTGTATCAATCTATTTTTAGCAATAATATTTCCAGCCCAATTAGCATCAATGTAGGTTCTCAATCCAAATTTCTCATTTTTCTTATAGTATAGACCATAGTCTTCTATTCCTTTCAAATATCTCATTATTCTCTTAATTGCCATCAAATGATTCTCCCTAGGATTAGTGGAGAATCTTACAACTATTCCAATAGATAATGCAATATCAGGTCTGCTATGTACTACATATTGTAATTTTCCAATCATAGACATGTATAGTGTTTGGTTCACCTTAGCTGAATCATCATTTTTTGACAATTTATGACATGTTACCATAGGTGTGTTGGATACAATTGCTTAATTGTGTGTTGTCTTTGATGTCACACAAATGTCATATCAGTCATTAGATAGTGTTTACCAAGCTCAGAAGGTCAGCAAGGAAAAGGACAGTGTCTACCAAGCTCAGAAGGTCAGCAAGGCAAAGGATAGTGTCTACCGAGCTCAAAAGGTCAGCAAGGCAAAATACAATGTTTATCGAGCTCAGATGGTCAGTGAGGCAAAAGGATAGAATCTACTGAGCTCACTCGATCATCAAAAGAAATGTGGCATAAATAATTCTTACCAAGCTCACTTGGTCATCAAAGGGAATGTGGCAGAAGCAGTTCTTACCAAGCTCTCATGAAGGAATTCAATTCTTACCGAGTAAACTCGGCAACCAAAGGATTTTACGAATATTGCAATGTTAACCGAGTCAAGAAGGTTAACTTAGGAAATTTTTGGAAGCAATATTTACCGAGCAGGGTTAGCCAGTAAAGGATTTCATTGTTTTATGAAATAACATTAATTTTTTTAGAGTAATATTTGTAGCCGACTAATCTATGGTTTATTGGTAAATGTAGCATGTAAATGGACCAACTTGACCATCTAAATGGTATAAGTAAGAGGTCAAGTTGTGAATTCTAAGTGTGTGGAAGTGTGTGGTGTTAATGTGATATGAAGACTAATTATTGTGGAAGCAAATTTGAAGGATGATCAGATATCATTGAGGAGTAGTAGAGCCATATTTGATTAAGGAGGATCTAATGATGTTGAAAAGAGACCTGTAGCTAGTAAATTCAGTTGCATCTTGTTCAAGTCAATTCATTGTTTCTTTCTAACCATTGTAGCAGTGATTTCAAATATCTTAACAAAGTTGGTTTAATAGCCATTTTGTAAATCCTCTAACAAGGTGACAGTTCAGTTGAATTGTTCTAAAGACCTCTAGCAAGGCCACTCCTAACAGGGTGATTAAATCCTCTAATAGGGTCACACCTAATAGTGTGTATTGTAACCTTTAATAGGGTTGGCTCCTAATAGGGCTCACTTCAGAAAAGTGAAAAATTGGTGACTAGTTACTTGGTGGTTTTTTTTATATTGGGTTTCCACATTAAATCTGGTGTCTCTTGTGTTCATTTTTATTTGCATGCATGTTTGCTTGAAGATAAGTAACAATTTAATTTACCAAGTTACAACATTTTTGTTATGTTTACCCAGTATAAGTCGTAACTAGATCTTTAAGACATCTAAGGGATCTATGAAATAATTTTTGTAAGTAATTGATTCACCCCCCCCCCTCTCAGTTACTCTACCTTTAATTCCAACAATTGGTATCATAGCTTTTGGTGCTTATAGGAAAATATTTCAAAGCTCTAAGATAAAGATCAGAATCTCTTACAAAAGGGAAATTCCAAGACTTAACAAGGACAACTTCTTAGCATGGCAAGGATTGATGAGGCTTCATCTGGCTTCTATTGGTGATACAGGGCTGAAGTACCTTGATGAAAAGTATGAAGAACCTTCTGGTACATTATCTGTCAATGATATTGCTGAAAAAAAGACTCACAACAACATGATGATAGATATAGCATCTCCTCTAAGTTATATGAAGAATTTGATGACATCAAGGATTGCAAAACTACATTTGAAATGTGGAACAAGCTGAAAGAGATCTATGGAGGAGATGATAATGTAAGAAGAGCCAAAGCAGAAAGTTTGAGAGGTCAATTTGATCAAATGCAGATGAGAGAGGATGAAAACATTGCAAAGTATGTTGAAAGAGTTAAAGCATGTGTTAGTGCAATCAAAGCATCTAGAGGAGACATCAATGAGGAGATAGTTATAAGTAAAGTTCTTAGAACTCTACTTCCCATTTATACAATCAGAGTCTCTGCAATTCAAGAAAGAAGATGTGAGGCAAATCATAAAGTAAATTTAGAGGTCATAGTTGGAAGATTGACTGCATTTGAGCTAGACAACTATGACAATTATGTTCTAGCTGCCAAGAACGTTGAATCAACATTTGAAGTGAAGCTTTCACTTAAAGAAAAAGGGAAAAAGATGAAGGATCCACAATCAGACAGTAATGAAGAATTAGAACAAAGTTTAGATAGTGATCTTGAAGTGGTTGAAGCTCTACTAGCAAGAAAATATTCAAGAGGCAAAGGGAAATATAAAGGTAAAGTTCCTCTAATCTGCTTTTCTTGTGAAGAAATTGGACATATTGCAGCTAGGTTCCCAAATAAGTAGAACAAAGATGAGAAGAAAGGTCACAAGTACAATGGCAAGAAAGACTTCAAATCATTCAAGGATAAAGGTAAGAAAATATGTTTTATGGCTAAAGATTCTAATGATTCTAATGATGAGGAAGAAGATGAAATTGTCCACATTGCTATGAAAGATGAGTCTGATAATGATGAAGAAATGGCACTTATTTCTCATATGAGTAGAAATGATACATGGATCATAGATAGTGGTTGTTCTCATCACATGACTGGTGATAAAACTAAGTTTGAATACTTTGAAGACTATGATGGTGGAAGTGGAAGATTTGGTAACAATGAACCTTGTTGTATAAGAGGAAAATGAAGAATCTCACTAACCAAGGAACTTGTATGTGATAATGCATATTGGGTAGAAGGACTAAAGCATAATTTTTTGAGTGTGGCACAATAACTCAATAATGGATTGAAAGTAGAATTTATGCATGGAAAAGAAAGATTTCTGGACAGGAAAGGAAAGCTGATTGGATCAGGGACTCAAACAAAAGGTAACTTATTTTATCTTGAACTTGGTGAATGTTCATGTTTCATTACTCAAATTGAAGAAAGTTGGTTATGGCATAAGAGGTCATGTCATGTAAAATTTGACAACTTGATAAAGATCAGTAAATTTAGGAAAGTAAGAGGTATTCCTAACATAAAGAAACTTGAGGTTGGTCTATGCAAGAATTGTAAAATTGGTAAAATGGGAAAGACTAGTTTTAAAAGCAAAAACTATCAGACTGAAGAAGTTCTAGAAATTGTGCATACTGATTTGTGTGGACCTATTGGAATTGAAAGTTATACTGGTGAAATTTTTTTTATTCTATTTTTTGATGATTATTCAATAATGATGACTGTCATGTACCTCAGAGAGAAATTAGAAGCATTTAAAAAGTTCAAATGGTATTTGGCCAGAGTAGAAAAGGAAACATGCAAAAGACTGAAATGCTTAAGATCTGACAAAGGTGGTGAATTCATTTCACATGAGTTCAATAACTTTTGCATTGAAAAGAGAATCAAAATATAGGTTTCAGCACCTGGAACTCCAAAACAAAATGTAATAGCAAAAAGAAGGAACCGATCTATCATGGATTGTGCAAGAACTTTAATGATTGAGAAAGGCATTGCTATCAAATATTGGAACGAAGCTATCATCATTGCAGTTCATACCTTGACTCAAGTATAGCTGAAAAAGGACTCATTCAAAACACCCTATGAGTTGTGGTATGGCTACAAACCCAATGTAAGTTATCTAAAAGTATTTGGAAGCAAATGTTACATTTTGAAAGAATCTAGAAAAGGTAAATTTGATGTAAAAAGTGATGAAGGAATATTTTTGAGATACTCTTGCAAAAGAAAAGCATATAAATGTTTGAACTTATCTACTCACAAAGTCATAGAAAGTGCACATGTGAAAGTTGATGAGTTTGCAGAAAGAACAGAAGAAGAAAGCAAAAAGGAACTTGAAGACTACAGAAGATTTGTTTACATTGAACTTGATACAATACCAAGTATACCTATTAATCAGGAATTCTCAACTCCAGAGTCTTCATTAACCAAGTCACAAGAAGTTCAAACTGAGTCAGTACCTACTGAGCTGCAAGAACCCAAGTTGCAAATAGAAGCTACTGAGTTAGTATCTACCAAGCCCAAGAAACCAAAATTAGAACTAGAAGTTGAAATATAGAAGGATAATAGTGCAAGTCATTCAAAAGGCAAGGAGCCCATGTTAGACAAGTATGTTACAAGGCATCATGCACCAGATTAGATCATTGGAGATAAATTAGAAGGAACAATGATAGGAAGTAAGTTGAAAGGCACTTGTTTACTTGCTGGTTTCTAGAAATTTCCTAGTCAAAGATGCACTAGACAATGAAAGTTGGATTGAAAAGCTATGAATGAAGAGATAGAATAGATAGAGAAAAAAAAAACATGGACTCTTGTACCTAGACCCAAAGACAAAAATGTGATTAGAACAACATGGGTATTCAAAAACAAACTAAATGAAGATGGTAAGGTATCAAGGAACAAAGCTAGACTGGTATGCAAAGGATACTCTCAAGAAGGTGTAGACTATAGAGAAACTTTTGCTTCTGTTGCAAGATTAGAAGGTGTCATAACCTTACTTGCATATGCTGCATTCAAAGGATTCAAATTTTATCAGATTGATGTCAAGTCAACATTTCTCAATGGCATATTGGATGAAGAGGTTTACATTGAACAGCTTGAAAGTTTTGTTGATCCAAACAAGAAGGACATGGTCTGGAAGTTGCATAAAACATTATATGGTCTGAAACAAGCCCCTAGAGCATGGTATGAAAGATTGCATAACTATCTTATTCAAATTGGTTTTCAAAGAACTAATGACAATAGTAGTTTGTACATAAAGGAAGGATCAGATAATAAGATTGTTTTGGCAGAAATATTTTTAGATGACACTTTGTTCATAGGAAATGATGATCTTTGCAAAGAATTTTCAGAAAAAATGAACAAGGAATTTGAAATTTCAATGTTTGGCGAAATAAAATTATTTTTTGGTCTTCAAATTCAACATAGTAAGAATGACATCTACATCACTCAATCTGAATACATCAAGGAGATACTAAATTTTTTTGGTATGGAAGATTGCAAACTAGTTGGGACTCCTATGTGTATTGGATTAAAACTGACCAAGGATGATGAATCAACGGAAGTGGATCAGACACTGTATAGATCCATGATTGGAAAGTTGCATTATGTAGTGCACACAAGACTAGACATTGCCCTTATAGTAGAAATTGTAGCAAGATTCTTAGTAAAACTAAAAGAAAATCATATGATGGCAATCAAAAGGATCATGTGATACTTAAAAGGAACTAAAGAATATGGATTATGGTATAAACTTGGAGGAAAACTGGATTTAAAGGTGTTCACTGATGCAAATTGGGTAGGAAATATTGATGACAGAAAGAGCACAAGTGGAGGAGCTTTCTTTCTTGGAAAAAGGTTAGTTTCTTGGACAAGAAAAAAGCAAAATTGTACATCTCAATCCAAAGTAGAGGCTGAATATGTTGCAGCAATAGTAAATTGCTCAAACATTGTGTGGTTTATACAATTATTGGAAGGTATGAAGCAAGAAATCGAAGAACCTATTGTTATATTTTGTGATAACACAAGGGAAATTAACATCTCCAAGAATCCAGTGATGCATTCAAAAACCAAGCATATTGACATAAAGTATCACTTTGTTAGAGAATTGGTAGAAGAAAAAGAAATAAGATTGGAATATGTCCATACAAAGGAAAAAATTGCTGACATATTCACAAAGCCTTTACCTAAGGATGCATTCTTGTATCTAAGAGGTAAGTCAGGGGTCACTCCCCTATCTGAAGCTCACTAAAATACAATTCTAGTGATGCATCAACAAAAATAGAATTAAAGAACTATCAGTTGATGCAACAAACAATTGAAGACATTGCATATGAATCAGTACATCACGTACAATTCTATTCAACTATTTTGAGTTGTCTTTGGCATATGTTGTCAAAGAGGGAGAATGTATTGTCATATCTTTTTGAAATTTGAAAAATAATAAGAGTTTGTGCAAGAGGGAGAGATTATTATGAAAGAGGGAGTTTGGTGTATTTGAAAAAGAAAGTGAAGTATTTTGTCAGTAAAAGACTTGTTTTCAAATTTCATTTTGCTATGACATGTTGTATTGCCATCAATGCCAAAGAGGGAGATTATTGGATACAATTGCTTAATTGTGTGTTGTCTTTTCATATCAGTCATCAGATAGTGTCTACCAAGCTCAGAAGGTCAGCAAGGCAAAGGATAGTGTCTACCAAGATCAAAAGGTCAGCAAGGCAAAGGACAGTGTCTACCAAGCTTAGAAGGTCAGCAACGCAAAAGATAGTGTTTATCGAGCTCAGATGGTCAGCAAGGAAAAAAGATAGAATCTACGAAGCTCACTCGATCATCAAAAGAAATGTAGCAGAAACATTTCTTACCGAGCTCACTCAATCATCAAAGGGAATGTGGTAGAAGTAGTTCTTACCAAGCTCTAATGAAGGAATTTAGTTCTTAATGAGTAAACTTGGAAGCCAAAGGATTTTCTGGATATTGCAATGTTAATCGAGTCAAGAAGGTTAACTTAAGAAATTTTTGGAAGCAGTATTTATTGAGCAGGTTCGGCCAATAAAGGATTTCATTGTTTTATGAAATAACATTTATTTGTTTAGAGTAATATCTATAGCCGACTGATGTATGGTTTATTGGTAAATGTAACATGTAAATGGGCCGACTTGATAATCTGAATGGTATAAGTAAGAGGTCAAGTTGTGAATTCTAAGTGTGTGGAAGTGTGTGGTGTTAATGTGATATGAAGACTAATTACTGTGGAAGCGAATTTGAAGGATGATTATAGATCATTGAGGAACAGTAGAGCCATATTTTATCAAGGAGGATCTAATGATGCTGAATAGAGACTTGTAGCGAAAAAATTTAGTTGCATCTTGTTCAGGTCAATTCATTGTTGCTTTCTAACCATTGTAGTAGTGATTTCAAATATCTTAACATAGTTGGTTTAACAACCATTTTGTAAATCCTCTAACAAGGTGACAGTTCGGTTGAATTGTTCTAAAGACCTCTAGCAAGGTCAATCCTAATAGGGTGATTAAATCCTCTAATAGGGTCACACTTAACAGTGTGTATTGTAACCTTTAATAAGGTTGGCTCCTAACAAGGCTTACTTTAGAAGAGTGAAAAATTGGTGACTAGTTACTTGGTGGTTTTTTCCATATTGGGTGTCCACATTAAATCTGGTGTCTCTTGTGTTCATTTTTATTTGCATGCATGTTTGCTTGAAGATAAGTAACAATTTAATTTACCGAGCTACATCATTTTTGTTATGTTTACCAAGTATCAACAGTAGCTAGATCTTTAAGACATCTAAGGGATCTGTGGATTAATTTTTGTAAGTAACTGATTCACCCCCCCTCTCAATTACTCTACCTTTAATTCCAACAAGGTGTTCTTACTAGCTTGGAACCTTCCAATCCAAAAAAATTCAATATCTCCTTGACATACTTTGATTGTTTGATGTATATACCATATTTCACCTGATGTACTTGCAAACCCACAAAGAACTTGATCTCTCCAAACATAGCCATCTCAAATTCTTTCTTCAATTCATTTTCAAAAGCCTTAAATAAAAAATCTTGACCTCCAAATATGATATCATCAACAAATTTTTTAGATAATTAAATACCTTTGCCTTTCTCCTTCTTCAAGTACATATTGATGTTACCATCAGTCCTCTCAAATCCAATCTTCATAGGATAATTATGAAGCCTCTCATACCATGCTCTTGGTGCTTGCTTACAACCATATAAAGCTTTGTGTAGTCTATATACCATATTTTTCTTGTTAGCATCAACAAATCCTTTTGGCTGTTCTATATAAACCTCTTCCTCTAATATACCATTAAAAAATGCAGACTTAACATCCATTTGGTAAACTTTGAAACCTTTGTATTCAGAGTAAGCAAGCAGAGTTCTTACCCCTCCCAATCTTGCAACAAGGGTGAATGTTTCTCCATAGTATATACATTCTTCTTGTGCATATCCTTTACAAACTAATCTTGCCTTGTTCCTTGTGATTTCACCATTTTCATCTAACTTGTTTCTGTATACCCACTTGGTGCCAATTACATTTTTATCTTTTGGTCTAGGAACTAGACTCCATGTTTTATTTTTCTCAATTTGTTCAATCTCTTCTTCCATGGCTTTATTCTAGTCCACATCCTCTAAGGCATCTTTCACTATTTTAGGTTCTTGCATGCTCAACAAAAATGTATCATTTCTCAACTTGTTGCTTGTCATTGGTCTAGCATCTTTATCTCCAGTGGTTTGTGCAATAGGGTGATGTCTCTTGACATACTTAGACAATCTTGGTTTTGCTTTGGTTTCTTCACCTGTCTCTCAACTTATGAATCACTATGTACATCTCTGACAGGCAGTTCAACATCTCTTTTATGTACACTAATCTTAGAATTAGAATGTGCCTCAACTTCATTCTATAACTTGGCACTTGAATGTAGCTCGATTCTTGAATGCAACTCGACATTCATAGTATGTGACTTGGTAGTCACTAAAACTTGATGTTGGTTTGTAACTTGATTTAGAATATCTTCATCCATAGGCATACCTTCATAAAAATATACAAATGATTTGTATTCTTCTGGTTCCTTCATAGGTTCAACCTCATGTACTTCTATATATTCATCAAATTTTACATTTTCACTTTCCAAAACTTTGTTAGTGTTAATATTTAAACACTTCTAAGCTTTACATCTTGTAGAATAAACAAGGAATATATCTTCTTCACTTTTTGCATCTAATTTACCATTCCTGAAATCTTTGAGAATATAGCACTTGCTTCCAAATACCTTAAAATATTCTACATTGAGTGAGTATCCATGCCATAGTTCAAAAGGTGTTGAATAGTACCTTTCTTGACTTGCACATGGTTCAAGGTATAGACAACTATACTTACAACTTCTCTCCAGCATTTCAAAGCAATATTTTTTTCCATCATGAGTGTCCTAGCACAATCCATTATAGACCTATTCCTCCTTTCATTAATTCCATTTTGTGGAGGGTCCTAGGAGTAGATGTATGTATTTCAATTCCTCTATCATTATAGAACATCTCAAATTCATTTGATGTAAATTCTCCTCCTTTGTCAGATCTCAAACATTCAGAATTTTACCTGTTTTCTTCTCAACTCTTGCTAAGTACCATTTGAACATTTGGAAAGCATCAGATTTATGTTTTAGAAACATAACTGTCATAATTCTAGAATAATCATTAACAAGTATCATAATGTACTTATCTCCTTTGTAGCTTTACACTTCAATCGTTCCACACAAGTCTATATGAACAATCTCTAATATTCATTTAGAGGTATGAGTCTTGCTTTTAGAACTTGACTTTGTTATTTTGCCTAGTTGGCATTATTTACAAATTATATTCTTAGCTTTCTTTAACTTAGGAAAATCGCTAACTCTTCTCATGTTACTGATACTAACCAAGTTATCAAAATTAACATGACATAACCTCTTGTGCTATAGCCACACATCATCAAATTCTACAACCAAATAATCAGTATCCTCTATATCATGGTAGAATAGATTACCTCTAGTTTGATCATCTTTTCCAATTAGTTTTCTATCAGTATCATATATCTTAGCATTCGTGTTCTCAAACTCAACCTTACAACCTAAATTATTTAGTTTTGACACACTCAACAAATTATAGTTAAGTCCTTCAATATAATAAGAATTGCCACATGAAATATTTTTTGTGAGTTTGATAGAACCTTTTCCTTTTATCAAATAGGGTGCATCATTACCAAACCTTACATAATTTTCATCATAATAATTCAAGGTAATGAACTTACTCTTATCTCCAGTCATGTGATGTGAACACCCAATGTCAATGATCCATCTTTCATTCTTGTTCACACAAGACACTAGTGCAATTGCCTCATCCTCATTAGATTCATCCTTCATTGCAACATACACCACTTCATCATAATGATTATCAGATCCATCTTTTGTTTCCTCTTCAACAATGTAGCAAGACTTCTTACCTTTTGTCTTTGTAATCTTTGATGTCTTCATCTCTTCTAATTTTGTACTTGGCTCCACCTTTGTAATTCTTCTTCTTTGGACATCTAGAAACAATATGACCAACCTCATTACAATTGAAACACATGATAGGTAACTTACCTTTGAACTTGCCTTTACCTCTATGAACTATCCTTGCTAGTAATGCTTCAAGTTGATCTACATCTTCCTCATCTATATCACTGTCACTGGACACATATTTTACCTTTTTCTTTTTCTTCTTCTCATTAGGTTCCTTCAATGACAACTTAGCTTTGAAATAAGATTCAACATTGCCAAGTTTGTAATTATCAAAATTAGATAGCTCAAAAGTAGTGATCCTACCTACTAGACCTTCAAGAGTCAGATCATTCCTTAGTATACATCTTAGTTCTTGTATTGAAAAAAATCTAATAAAATAAATAGGTAATAGTGTTCTCAAAACTTTTCTTAGTACATTCTCATCATGTATCTTACTGGTAGCTCCTCTTGTTGCATTAACAACATCTTTTAACCTAGAGCAATATTGACCAATATTCTTACCTTCTTGCATTCTCATATCATCGAACTTACCTCTAAGACTTTCAAATTTGGCTCTTAGAACTTTTAGTGTAAATAATTAATTACTATTTACACTTTACTTAATTTTACTTAGGTTAATACATTATTAAATTAGTTTTCATGTAGACACCTAGGAATATGAGTTGTCTTGATTGACAACATAGGAGTTTTCATATTCATCTGTGTTGTCATGTAGACAACATAGTTGTTCACACTCCAATTGAGCACATGGTGTCTACAACATCTTTTTATGAGATACACCTATGTCAGCTTATCCTCTCATCATCACACAAACTCCTTTGCTTAATGGAGGATAATCAACTCTTGGTAGAAATGTACTTACTTGTGAGGCTTATCACTTTGCTAACTCCTAGTCATTCTAGAGGCTTTTATATACAGGCACTTCTAGTGTGTATTAATCAATTAATCATTTTCATATTGTTATTATGATCATATATTGCTGGTCCATATTGTGATAAGTTCTTGAGCTTCTTGATCTTGGTGTCATTTTTCCCTAAGGAAAATTCTTATAAGAACATTTTTGCCACCTCCATAGATAGTGGTTAGAGCATCCCACATTTTCTTTACACTATCACAACCTTTGATATCATCAAACTTAGCATAACTTAGGGCAAAGGCAATTTCCAACATTGTCTGGTTGTGTTCTTTCTTCTTTTTCAGATCTTCAGTAGTTAGGGTTGCAATAGGATGAACATGCTTTTTGGTGATGGTAGACAGTGCATGATATCCAAGTCCTCCAAGGTGTAGCTTCATCAAACTTTTCCATGCAGGAAAGTTATCTCTATTAAGCTTGGGTACCTCTCTTTTTGACATCTTGATTTTTTTCTTCTAGTACCTTCAAACTAGTCCTCTTTAAGTAGATGACTTTGATACCAATTGTTGGAATTCTTTAGAATGACTGAGGGGTGGGGGGAGGGGGGTTAATCAATTATCCAAGGTCCAGATGTACAATTAAATTTTTTCACAACTTAGTGAACCCATATCCATAAAACATTTTCATCATGCATGCATTCATTAGATCATACATATACTGAAACTTGTAAGTTACTGTCAAATAAACTTTGCATAAATGTAAACATAAAACATAACAGACTCGATAACACATTTGACACAATGATTTAATGTGGACTATTAGGTCAACTATAATCCAAAGGATTTACCCTAGACTGGTACAATGATTAGAAAGTTATAGTAAGGCTTAATCTAATAACAACTTAAAACACACTTGCAGATTACAGATCTCTATTTTAGTCCTCCATTTTTCTTGGCTTTCACACACTTTGACTTAGACAACTTCTTCACCCTTCAAGAATTCTTACCCATAAGCATTCTTACTTTACTTGTCAATGCAGATACTTCTCGTAGGTCACTGAATGAATCAAATACCCTAGGCTCTATGTCTTCCTTAGGTTTTTGCACATTAAAACCTTTTCTTCTAACCAACCATCTCTATAAATAGAAAATTGAGATCTTTTTTCGTTCATCCTCCTTTGTCCATTTTAGGGTTAGGTTGGATTAGGTAGGATTCAATGAATCTACCCATAATTTCATTTCATTCCCTTCTAGAAACTTCTCCTTCAATCCTCTTTGAATTTGCCTCAAAATGGTTCACCATGAATTCTTTGCCACCAACTCATCAAGCTTATCTTTCACACAATTTACACAATCCAAGAAATCAAACTTGTCAGCTTAGATTTATCAAATTCTTTATCTTTATCATAATGCTAACACTCAATATTAAGTAGTTTTTGGTGCTCGACACGTACTACATTTCTTTGCATCCACTGTCAAAACACTCAGCACAAACTAAAGTTTACTTGTTTTCAGCATCAACTAAACTTTACTTGGCTTACACTGTATCACTCAGCTTACATTGAAATTGACTTTGCTTAGCTCCAACTAATTTTCTACTTGACTTACACTAACTTTTCTTGGCACCTATTGTGCAAATTGTTAAGCTTGGTAGAGATACTTCATTCAACTTGTTCTTTTGAACATAATAAATGTATCCATCCTTTATAACCTTAAGTAGATTATCAATGCACTATAATATCACTATCTTAACTAATCCTTGTACTCCTTTTCCATATCTTAACTCAACCTTTCCTCTAGGTGTTATTGTTACCTCATTTGATCAAATCCTCTTCATCAACCAAATAAATGAAAATACTCAAATCATCTAAGAAATTGTCTTACCAACAAGTAGCAGGTTTGACATCAGTGACAAAATAATGATTGAAACACATATACTTGTATCAATATATTTTCAACACTTTTTTCATGCTTCCTTGTCAAGATCTCCTTAGCTTTCAAGGCATGTTGGTATGCTTCTTCCACACTATCCAATTTTACAAAACTCATTTCATCTTGAATTCTAGATCTTAAACCATTCAATTATCTTGCAACTTTGACAACCTTGTCATCAACATGTCTAGATCTGATGTCCAATCTATAGAATTCCTTAGTGTACTCCTTCATAGTTATGCCCCTTTGTCACAAATTTTGCATCTTCCTGAACATGTTCACTTGGTAATAAAAAAGGAGGAACTTCCTCTTCACCTTGTTCACCATTTTCAACCAGGTTCTGATATTTTATTTTCCTCTTCTCTATCTACTAGTTTGCATATGCTCCCACCACAATGAGGTGTGAATTTTCAACCTAGTGACTATCATTTTTGCCTTCCTATTATCATGGGTGCTTTCAAACTCAAAGAATTTTTCCATATCAAAGATCCATTAACCCAACACAACATTGGTATCCAACCTGCCATCATAAGGAACAATTTCAATAGTAGGCTTCGAATATTCCCTAGGCAAAAATCTCAAAAAAATTCCTTATCTTGATCTTCCTCAGGCTTAGGATTAGGGTTTGGTGCCACTTCTTTATCATCACTCACATCATCAAGATCCACTCCTCTCCTCTGGGATGTCTCCATAACATCTAATCTAGCTGCAATTTGTCTCAACATGTCTATTATGACATAGTCATCATTTCCACTTTCTCAAGTTCCATCTTGACAAAAAGGTTCTTGCAAGATCCCAACCCTCTACAAGTTATAGGCTAAATCTATAGATCTTCCACTCTACAACCAAAATCTATTAGGGTTCTACATGATCTAATACCACCTAATGTAGGGGCAAATAGGTGATTAGGGCTAGAGGCACACCTTACTATCTAAACACCCGTCAAGTAAATACAAATAAAGAAGAAACACAAAGAATAACACTATATAGAGAGAAATAATAATATCTTTATTGATTCATCAAATGATCCATAAAATTCTAGATTGTAAGGCCTTCTAGCTTATGGCCAATACATTGACCAACAATACATAAAAATACATCAAACATGATAGAACTGTGATCCAATATCCAAACTCTAGCTCATTAACTTCTATGATCCCCCTACTTGATCTTCTACCTCTAAAACCTAAACCTAGGCTCACTACTTATACTTGCCAAAATGACTTACATAAGATTCTAGATCTTCACATTAGAGAAGTCCAACCTCATAACGATCTATAGGCATCCTAATATATGATCCTTACATTAAATTCATAGCTCAAATTAAATGAACAAGTTGAATCTCACTAATAACTAATCATAGAAAAACTTAGTCAAAGAAGGAACCGAGTATTAGAAGAAATAATTGAACCAACTTAGCCTAAAAAAGAGCTCAATCAATACTAGAGCTTTGTAATACTAGCACATAGTAACAACTACAACTCAATAATGCTATAACTCAGTCAACACTACAACTCGACAACAACAAGTAGGATAACAAGGCAACCCAAGATGTTCCAACATCATAAAATCTCAAAAAAAATCCCATCAAGTAATAAATAGATAAATGTAAAAAGAAGAATAATAACTTAAATTTTGTATTTAATTCCCTCCTTGTCAACATCATTTCTCTATTTTGTCTCACTTATTTGGACCCTAGTGCAATTAGATGCTTATAAGAGATTTATTTTATAATCAAAGGATTATGATGTTAGAATATATAGTCCGCCAATATAACTGAGAGATCGGGGGGGTGAATTGAGACATTGTCAGATGAGGATTGAGACATTTTAGACAAAAAGACACTTAGAAGTATTTGTTTATGCCTAGTACAATTAGTGGCATTTAAAATTATAAAATTAAATATAAATGAAGACTTGATAAAAAAACCTATCAAAGTTGTATGAAAATCCTTCTACTTCTATTGTCAATTAGGATTGCACCTATAGTGAGATGAAATATATAGCTATCATGTTGGAACATGTGAACACTCTCAGGTTGTGAGTAATCCTATGGTGAGAGTGAATCTCTGGGATTAAAAGCTTGGTTCCTTTTATGGTATCACCTAAAACTAAACTTGAATGCACAAAAAGAGATGAGAAATGAATGATAATAATGAATACTAAACCTAAATGAGGTGATACACCAGTATTTGTATGCAACTTCAATTAAATCAACATAAATTACACACAGTACGAATGATTCATAATGCCCAGAAAAGCATGCAATTACAAAAGTGTTTCTATACAAGGAACCAAAATCTTTTTCTTTGAAAGAAAAATGTAGGCTTTACCAATTTTCTACAAAAATAATAAAGACACAAACAAAGACTTGCAATTAATAGTATCAAGCTTCAAATATGAAATAAGGAATATAGCTTGAATGAAGGATAAACATAGCATAAAAGAAAACAACCCACAATATTGCACAAGAATCAATGAGAAAGAACCACTGACTCTATATAATCAATGCTAAAAATCTCTGCTACAAAGTGCTCTCACAAGAAATGCAAAAATTTATAATGTACAAAAAATATAAGCAAGAAAGAAGAGACCTCATAATGAGGTGAAAATACAATAAATAAAGATCAAAACCCTATCTTATATATAAGAAATATACATGAAAAATAAGGCTCAAAACTCCTTCAAATTGTCAAGAAACCAATCCAATTTTCTCTCCAATCCACATGCAATTGATAGTTAACTGAGATATGCCTCCATTTTCTCAAAAAATATGCAAAAAACCCTAGCTCAGATCCATCAAACAAGCCAAAAATACTGCACGTTAAACTTCTCAAAAAACATGTAAAAATCAGCTCAATAAGGGTCCTCAAGTGACCTGCATGTATAATTAGATCTAACTGCTCAATAACTCACCAAAATAGCACTTAAGCTCTCAAAAAGTGCATGAGAAAATCAAAATGGCCCCTAACTAATTGTGAACTCCCATGACGTTCAGTTGATTGAAAAGTCTTCCTTGGCTAAAAAAATTAACTCTAAGGTGAACTGAAAGTTCCACCTAGTAAAAATAGACACCATTCACCATTTGATTTTTTCATTGAAAATAACTAATAATTAATTATTTTATTAGTTAAAAATTAACTATTGTTATTTATAATATTGCTACATGCAAATTAATCAATTATTTTATTCATTTACCAATATTTTAATTTGTTTAATAAATATTAGTTTTTTTTAGCTTTTATTTAATAAATACTAAACACATTAATTTTTTAATTAAAATCATAAATAAATAAAGATCTACTCATAAATTTATATATATTAAATGATAAAGGTAAATAAAATCACATAATAGACATAAATTTGTGAATAGAGCTTTGTGAAGTGAAATAACACTCACATCACAAGTTGACCTGAAATGAGCTATATGTTGGGATTAACAAATATTTTGGATTCTAGTGGAGAATAAGATGGGGCTAATCTTGTCTTCCTTATATGTTACCATTTTAGAGTTGTTTGTGTTGGCTGCACTTGGGGTTTGGATGAAAACCAAAATAAAAGAAATTGAAACAAATTTGCAAGATCTCTCATAGAAGTTAAGTGATTTGAAATGGGGAATTCGTTCTACCATTTCATGGGTACACTTTGCTTCTTCCTATTCTCCTCTAAAAAGATGCTTTCTTTTGTTGAGACACTTGTAAGATGGTAATCTTTACTCCTCTCTATTGGACACTTACAATTGGAACAATTGTTGTTTTGTCATTGATGTCAAATCTATTGATAAGATTGATAAGACATATTGCTACCTAATCTAAATGTCATATCTATTTTATTGATGAAGAGGATTTGAGAAATTGCTCATAACAATAGCACCTAGAGGAGACGTTTAGTTATGAAAAGGAAGCTACAATGGACATTTTATTGGTTAGACTTTAATGAGACAAAGCTATTTTTTATACTGTTGGGTGTTCGTTTTGCACGAGGTCAACGATAGGAATCCATAGTATAAGTCCTCTCTTGAAAAGCAAATCTTTTAAAGGATCTGCTCCAAGGTTCAGCGTTTGTCTTGCGACGTACCAAAATCTGCTCAGTAGAAGATAAATGTGAGTGTTCATAAGGAAGCCTTTGCTGGTTCTAAAAACTCTTCTATCTTGGAATCAAAGTAAAATCTGTTTGTTGTCTCAAAATATCACACCCAAAAGAACAATAGTTTTTGTATTTTCTGTTTTTCAATGAATGCAACTCTAACAATGCAGCTACTATGAGGTCCTACTCTAACATGGGGGTTAGCAAAGCAAATAGTGAAACTGAAAGAAAATAAAATGAAATCAAATAACTTGAAATATAAATTCCTAAATGGACATAAGCTACAGAACACAACACGCTGCAAGTTAAACTTTTGAAGAAATCAGTAGGAAACCAATGAAAATAGGAGCAGTGCTTCCTAGAATCCATTGATGTAATCATCGATGAGAATCTTTAACAAATTGGATGATGTTTCACTCTTCATCAAATTGCAAGGCCACAGAAAGTGTGCTAATGCGAGACAAAAAGCTATGTAGACACAATCGGGAGATCTCTTCTCAAGCTCTTTACGTCAACGGAATTCATATATCTGTAGCAAACACCAGAACTAAAAGATTGCACAACCAGAAACAACACAATAAACCTTTGGCTCAATCAAAATCTCATGAATAAAATCCACAAAACAATGACACATTCAGGCAAGAATAACTACACTCCAAATGCTAGCACCAAAAGAATAACTTTATTGCATAATAACGACAGCCCTTGTTACATTTTACAATGGGGTATTTATAAGAAATCGTCTCCTCAATTTGTGTTGAGAGTGAGAGATATCTTAATGCAATAAAATGCTTTTAAAACATTAAAACAAACTAAATATATACAAACTGGTAATCTAACTAGTGCTTAGAGGGACTCCATCCATATTTTATTCATTAATTGGATGCATGAGCCCTTTACATGTCGAAAACAATGAAAGCATGAGAGAGAATGTAGGAGGAAGCCATAAGTTGAAGTGGAAGTGCATGGAAACACCAAAAATAGAAGCTGGCCCTTCACTTGATGTGTGTCAGAGTTAACTTGCCATCAAAATGCATTTCCAATGCATGGAAAGTGTTATTTTTGAAATAGGCAGTCAACTGTCGGTGCACCTTTGAATTATAGAGCTGTGGACTTGCAGACCTCGACTAAGTCAAAAAATCTCAAATTTTTTCTAAGTGTCAAAATTGAAATTCTGGCATCTAGGTTTTGTTCATCTTCATCCTAAAGATATGTTTGGATATTTTCTCTTGAATTTCTCTATAATCTTATTAATCTTAGCAGCATTGGGGAGATCCAAAGCCTCATACTTATCTTTGACCTTCTGTCTATAGTTGTCCACCTCTATTCGAGTTTCTTCAAAATCCCCAAGTTTGGTATCCAACTCTAACAATGCTTCTTCTATCCTGAAGGCTTGTCTGATGTCTTCATCACTGGAGGCTTCTTCTAAAGTCTTTCTGAAGTTTTCTACAACTACCTCAACTGGTAAAAGCTTCTCTCATTCTTCATCTTCAAAAATATTCAAGCATGCATCACTATATAACTTTTTTGCTTCCAAAATTTGCTCTTGAGCTTGGTCCTTGAGCCTATGTATCTCATCATGCAATGTTTCCATCACTTTATTTCCCTCTACAATATTTTCTATCCAATCATCTATCATGTCTAGCTCTTCGCCAGTGTATACATCAATCAGAATGCGGTACCTTTATCCTTTTATGGCCTGTAGAATTTTCAAATCCTTGCTCCAAACTCGTACCTCATCCATAATGCTGAAGTCCTGCCTCAAAATTGCCATGATCTCATCAACATTATCTTGTGTAGCATGCAATAATTTCATACTTCCTGTAATTATAGTGATACCCCTATCCTCAAGGTTGTCTCACCAATCCTGACAAGCTCTCAAAAATGGATTGAGCCGTACACCTTCCCCTTCTTTAAGAATGGTAGTCAAAGTCTCCTCGGGGCGTTCAGAATCAAGAGGACCAATAACTTCAAATAGATATCCTTTCAAGATCTCAACTTGCCTTTGAAGTGCTCTGATTTCAATCTCATCACGTTCCATATGGTTAAGAACCTCTTTGACTCCCATAGTCATCATCTATCGAGAAGTATCCCGTGTAGGTTTCCCTAACATGATATCCTTTACTTCATCGTCTTGAAGGCTGACAGCTTCTTCATCTGTACCTTTTGGGGGATGAGCCACTTATGCAAATAAGTCCTAATTCTGAGTAGTGGTAATGAATGAAAATGGTGTTGCATCCTGTAATGGAGAGTCAGGCTTGTTCAAAATCTCTGCAATGTCACAAATATCATCCTCTAGAGCAAGGAATTAATGCTTAGCACTTCTCATAATTTCCTTTCGGAACCATCTCGGGATGTGTCTTTCTTTAACCTTGTCTCTAGATGATGAAGGGATGTGTTCAGCTACCTCCTTCCCTCTGTCGCTTTTGCTTGGAGTTTCCTATTGTGAGAATTCTTCTTCTATAGTCTCAGTTTTTGTAGATCTCGTAGTTTGATCCTCAACTTCCTGGGAAGGCTGTTGTATACATTCCATTACCTATGCCTCTTTTGGTAGCTCATTAGTAGTCCTTGGTTCTGGTTCTCCTTGTAATGATGATCCTTTTTGAACATGTTCCTCTAAACTCGGAGGTGGAGGTGTCACTGAAACCTTATCTACCATCATAGCTTGAGGTGAAGATGGGGGTGTTGGATGAGGACCTTGCGTCTCAGGTGGCATCTGCGTCCAATCTTGCTATTGAGATTCACCTGTAGGAGTATCTCTAATCTTATCTCCAACCAATTCTGTACCCACTGGCATGAAATCAAAGTCTGGAATGGAGAGAATATCATCACCTAGCTCTCTTTGCTCATTCACCCATCATTGTACTTCATCTTCTGAAGAAGAGAGTTCTACCGTTTCAGCTTGGGTAGGTGGTGGGGTATTTGTGACATTCTTCTTTCTTTTGAATTCTGTGGCTTTGGCAAACCAAGTTCTCCCTTGTAAAGGCACTTGTTCTTCCTCCCCATCTGACTCTGTTTCATCCTCATCCGATTCTTCCTCGAGAATGGTTTCAGGAATAGATGGATTAGGCACTAATCTTTTACGAACTCTCTGCCTCTTGTTCATTCTAACCTTAACCCTCCTTTTCTTTTGTGGAACAATAGGAGAAGCAGGTTCTTCATGCATCGGATGAATGGATGTCTCTGGAATCTCTCCTTCTTCTTATTGGCTTGACAAAATAGGAGGCAATGGAAAATAAACCTAGATATGAGAAATTGCAAGGTCTCGGGGGTCTTGGGAAGTAGATTCATGTTGCTACATAGGGGCCTGTTCTTCAACATGCTCTATCTGGATCATCTGAGGAGAGGCTCTCTTCCTCTTTTCTTTCTTCTTCTCTAAAGGATGGTAATATCCCACTAGATGATCAAGCTGGTAGACTATTTCTGGCCTGATAGGAGACTAGAGCACAAAGATAGGAACTATGACCTTCCTCCCCTTTACCCTTTTTGGGTGAGCATGTGCATGGAATATCACTATGTCTGAAATCGGATCAAGTGGAAAGGGTTTCTTGATCCAACTCTTTGTCATTCTGATGACATGTCTTGCTCGATGATTAATATCATCTCCTTTCTCCCTATCAACTTTTGCATTCAGAATGGGCCTCTCACCAACCTTATTTGTATTGAATAAGGGATCTAGTAGCTCTTGCGAATCTTGTAGCCTTATCTCATCCAGGATGGTCAAATGGAGAGCCTTCTCTACTAAATATAAAGTCATTCTACAATAGTCCCTGATATGAACATCATAGTCATTTGTGGCATTCATCCAATGATCTTCAATGGAATCCTCATGGTAGAACTCTTTTCTTGCCAGATTTTCCACTTTACCAACATTGTCAAAGAATGGCCGGGGAGAGTTATATTCTTCGAGGGGATAGTTCTCCCATTCCCACTTGAAAGTCAGGATATCCTACTTCCTCTTTACCTGGTATGCTCCTATTACAAATGGCCAATCCCAACAAGGTCTTCGTTGTTTCTTGATCCTCTCATAAGCTGACTCAATCTGCCAAGAAATTTCTATTAGAACCAACTTGTCACTTGGGTACCTTGGGAGCTTCTTTGGATGGATAGATGCACCACCAACCCGAATGTATGTGAATGTCCGAAACTGGATAAAATATGCACTGAGAGCTATGATCTATGCCTTGGCCTCATCAGACAATCTCTTTCCATAATCACCTTCGATGAATCGAATGATGGCAAAGATAAAGGCATCATTCACAATCCTATACTCTTTGCTTTGTGGCGAGAGCTTCTTCTTAACTAGCTGAGGATAAACTATATACGGCCATGCGTTAGGGTCCTGCATACTGCCCTTTTTGTACAATTTGGGATAGTCAGTGGCTCTTGCTGCAAGTAGATATACCACATAAGAAGTCATATAAAACTTCTTATCCTTTATTGTCCACAACTGATCACACATGTTCTCACTAAGTGTGGTGGCCCAATCCAGTGGCATTTTTGCATGTCTGATGGTTTCAATGAAGTTAACCATGAATGGAGCAAGATGACTTGCTACAAGCGATCCCATAACTCTGCTCAGAAGAATGATTGAATATCCAATGTCATCCTTCATGTATCCTTGTGCCATATCTACTTTGTTGATTGTCTTTCCCTGAGATGGCTTCTCAATGAAGTATGAGGAATATATGATGTCCATGGCCTCTTGATGATGATCCTTATGCCACCTCTCAGCTGCTTCATATGAAAGTCTGATAAACTGATCAGCTCTAGGTAAGTGAAAAACTCTCTCGATATTATAAAGTCGTAGATCTAAGACCACTTCCCAAGTGACGCTCTTTACCACCCTTTCCTTGGGAACAAAATATCGAGATAAGGTCAAAATCAATTCAGCTGACTGAACGGTCCCAGGATGTGATGCTGCATTTACCAATCCAGATCGGATTAAGGCGGATCTCCAAGAAGATCTTTTAGTTGGGTTGTTACAAACCCTCAAAAATTCTCCCAAGTCCATGTGTCCAAGTTCTATGTCTTTGATCTCAGAGTGTTCATTGTGCAATCGTGATGTCAAGGTTACGCCTTGGAACTTGTACACAACTGGCCTTGCTATTGATCCGGATGTGGACACCATTTGATTATATTACCTGTACATCAAAAAGAAAAATAATGATTAATCACTAGATACATATAAAAGATTTTTTTTAAAAAAAAATGATATTCTAGAATTTATCATACTTCTTGTGATTTTTATTTTTATTTTTATTTATTTTTTTAAATTTATTTATTTATTTTTAAAAATCTTTTTTCTTTTTTTTGGGTTTTCTGAGATCATAAATAAAAATAAAAATAAAATAATTTTTTTATTTAAAAAAAAGAAGAAGAAGTGGGGTTTGGGGTTTGAAAACAAGGTGGCGTGTGCCAAGAGGGGTGCGACGGTGGCCGCGCACGCATCCCAGAGGGCATCGTGATGGCAGCTGCGCGCTGCCCAAAAGGCGCACATCGCAGCGATCGCTCACAGCCTTGAAGGCGAGAGTGCGCAGCGTGCTGCTGCGCGGCCTTGAAGGAGCACGCACGTCCGTGCCCCCAAAAGGGCAAGGCGGCCGTGGCCACCGCATGGCCCAAAAGGTGCACAATGGCATGTCACCGCACGTCCAAAAAAGGGCGACAACGCACTGGCAGTGGCCACCGCGTGGCTTAGAAGGGCATCGCGATGGTGCGGCATGCACATGTGGCCCAGAAGGGTGCCGCGGTGGTGCAACGAGTGCGTTTCCTTAAGGGTGCGTGTAGCGTCGTGCCATGCGCTTAATCTTCTGATCGTGCGTGCGTGAGCGCTAAGTCTACATGCAAGGTGGAGGGGGGAAGGTTTCCATACCTTTCCCTCCTTAGATCTACCTCTTCAACATCAAAAAATAAAAAAAGAAGGGGGGAGGGGGCATTTTATAACTTCCCTCTCCTCTTTTCTTTGCATGCGCGCGTGCCTCGATATGCCTACGAGCAAGTTTTTTTTTTTTTTTTTTTTTTTTTTTAAGCTTTCAATTTTTTGATTTTTTTGTGATTTTCAATTTTTGATTTTTTGATTTTATTTTTTTTCTAACTGATTTAATCGAGACTTTCTCCTTCTTTTGATTCCCGAACTATGAGTCTGGGAGTCGGAAGAAAGTAGGGGGTCCCCATTCCTGGTGAGGAATAGGGCGTGTGTTGTGGATACCACAACATATACCAAGAAAGTTAAGCTAAGCCGAGTAATAGAGTAACTAGTTAAGGAATGTCGAGTGATGCTAGTGTCAACCAAGCCACAGTAAGTGCTAAGAAAATCTAGTGTTGACCAAGCACCAATATCGATCGAGTAAGATAGTTGATGCCGAGCCATGAATATTTATAGTAATCGAGTATTAAGTAATGACCGAGTGTCAGAACTTAGTAATTGTTGAGTAACACTATTAAAGATGAATTTGAGAAAATTATGATTCCTAACCAACTCAGTTGATTTCTTGGGAGATGTAAACCATGTTGAAGATAATATTGATGAGTTGGATCATTAGATTAAAGGTGAGGATTAGGTAAAGACATAATAGATAGATTCCAAAGATGTTTCTAGAGGAAGATCAAGAAGATGGACATATAAAATGAATCATGTTGAACCTGATTGTAAATCGTAAGATCTAAGGTGATCATGGAAAATGGTAAAGCAAGAATTTCCTATATAAAGAGGTAAAGAGCCAAACAAAACAGTGCAAGTGCAAGTGCTTGTGTGTGTGCAAGTGTGATGCATATGTGAGAGAGAGATACTGAGAAAGGTGGATTAGAGATGCACAAGTGTGAGGGTGAAAGTGAAGCTAAAGGAGATTGATTTCTTAAATAGATATTGTTGATATTGATAAGTGAAATCTAAGCAAGAGGACTTCAGTGTTATTGAAGGGGGGAGATTGATTGCTTGAAGGGTTACTAAGAGAATCAAGAACATAGATGATAGTGGATAACTTATTAGTGAATCAACACCTAAACTAAACATAGATTTGAACTTGCAAAATGAGTTGTAATTGTACATACCAAACCCTACTATTTTCTTTCTACTCATTGTAAACAATTTGTATTAAAATTATTTTAACAAAGGTTGACCTAAAAGTCATTTGAAGGACTTAACAGTTTGTGTAAATCCTTTCACAAGGTGACATCCTAAATGGAATGATCAAAGTCCTCTAACAAGGCCACTCCTAGGAGGGTGATTAAATCCTCTAATAAGGTCGCATTTAATAGTGTGTAATGTAACCTTTAAAAGGGTTGCCTCCTAAAAAAGCTCACTTCAAAAGAGTGAAAAAATGGTGACACATTGTTGGTAGTTTTTCCCAAATTGGGTTTCCATGTAAAATCCTAGTGTCAAAATTGTGTTGAATGATTTATATGTTTTACATTTGATAAAATTTATATTCAACAAAGTATGTTATGTTTGAGATAACAAAAAGTTCAATGCTCATTGCTTACAAAGAAAAGTGTGAAGGTACTTAAAACCAAAAATCATGACTACAAGAGATATGTACCTAAGCTGAAAAAGGAGAATTTTCCTACATGGAAAACTTGATGAGGTTGCATATATCCAGTATCAGTGATGTCGCTATCAATTTTGTGGACAATGAGTATGTGAATGTAACAACTACTCCTCTGACAACTGAACAACCAAAATAAATGAAGAACATAATCAAGCAATGTTGGAGATTTCCTTAGCCCTTAGTTATGTCAAGTTTTGTGACTTAAAATATTGTGATAGTGCAAAGAAAATGTGGGACAAACTAAAAACCATATATGGAGGTGATGACAATGTCTTGAGAGCCAAATCAAAAAGCCTAACAGGTAAATTTGATGACATGAGAATGTTAGAAGGTGAGAATATAGTACAATACTACAAAAGAGTTAAAGAAGTTATTAATGCTATTCATGGTGGAAATGGAGAAATCAAAGATGAAATTATGATAAGCAAGGTATTGAGGACTCTACTCCCTATTTATTCCATTAGAGTGTCTATAATTCAAGAACTGAGATGCACACCATGTAACACTTTGACCTTGGAAGGTGTAATTGGTAGACTTATTGCTTTTGAGATGTCTCACTTTGATAACTACACAACTACTACTATTGAATCTACCTTTAGTCACAATTGGTTCATAGGAAAAGAAAAGGAAAATATGTGAAGAGTGATAGTGACATTTCTAATGATGATATTTAGAACTCAAAGTCCTCATTGCAAAAGGATTTGGTAGAGGAAAAGGTAAATACAAAGGTAAACTACCTATTATTTTTTTTTCATGCAACAAAGTAGGCCATATTGCTACTAGGTGTCCTAGCGGAGAGGAAAAGGATGAAAGGAAGGAAAACAAGTACAAAGGAAGAAGAAATGACCAAGAATTCAAGAGAAACAAGGATGAAAAAGGTAAGAAAACTTGTTATATTGCTAAAGAAGAAAGTGTTATTGAATCTAAAAGTAATGATGATGAAGTTGTCTATGTTGCTATGAAAGAAGATTCTGATGAAGATGAGAAAACTGCATGGATTTCATATGTTAAAAAAAGTGATAGATGGATAATTGATAGTGGATGTTCAAATCATATGACTAGTGACAAATATAAATTTGAGGACATTGGTCCATACAATGGTGGATGTGTTAAATTTGGTAATGATATTCTATGTGTTGTAAAAGGTAAATGAACTATTCAACTAAATGACAAGAAGAAATGTGACAATGTTTACTGGGTTGAAGGACTTAACTATAATCTTTTGAGAGTTTCATAGATGAAAAAATTAGGTTACATAGTTGAATTTCACAATAACAAGGCCAAGATACATGATGCTAATGGTAAGTTAGTTGGAAGTAGTGATCAGACAGGACACAACTTCTTCTATCTAGATTTAACTAATGAGACATGTTTGTTTGCACAACAAGAAGATGTTTGATTATGGTACAAAAGATTATGTCATGTAAAATTTGACAATTTGATGGATATTAGTAAAATGAAGAAAGTAAGAGGATTGCCTAAAATAAAGAAGCTTG
Organism: Cupressus sempervirens; assembly: GCA_028749045.1. Classification (NCBI taxonomy): domain Eukaryota; kingdom Viridiplantae; phylum Streptophyta; class Pinopsida; order Cupressales; family Cupressaceae; genus Cupressus; species Cupressus sempervirens. The sequence goes on along the minus strand of CM053784.1, from coordinate 139,355,442 downwards.
ACAATGTTATGTGTAAACAATGTCAATTGGGAAAAATGACCAAGTCTAGTTTAAAAAGAAAAACATACACTTCTAATGATATTTTGGATCTCGTTCATACTTGTTAGGAATAAGGTGTCTCAACCTTGGATAATTCCTATTCTTATTATTTATTTTGTAAATATATTTTTTGCAAATAATGTAGTTAAGTGTGAGTGTACATGTCTATTTGGCATGTTGATGTCTCACTTCACTTGTATGTGTCAGCATCTTGAATTGTGTGTAAGGAGATCATGGCTGAAATGGTTATGATAGATTCCTATGACATGTAAGAGCTATCTCTGGAAGATTCATTGATAGGTGAAGACATGAAGACATGTGACTATTGATCATTGAGAACTATACACTTAAGTCTCCAACTTAGGGTAAAACCCTAATACAGTTGTTTTTTGGAAGTTTCCCTAAAAGGGAAAGCAGATGATATAAGCATTTTTAGTTTTGCAAATTGGAGAGCGAGAAAGTGTATTGTTGGTATGGTATATTGCTATTGGATTAGTCTTTAGTGTCATTTTTCTCCTAAAATAACTTGTATTGCAAGTGTGTTGTAACCTCCTATGTTGAAGATAATACATTGTGCAGGTTTTGGAGGGGTGAGGTTGTTTTACCAAAAAGTTTTTCCCCACCGGCATATCTTTGTGTTTATGTGTTTTCTTTCTCTATCTACTTTCTATATCTATATTTGACTACAATATTATTGTTTACATAATATTTAATTTGAAATTGTAAGGATTTAATAGGAATTTGCACAATACTTTCCTTAAGGGACTAGTTTAGGAAGCTATTTTTGCACCTAAGTTTCCTTACAACATTGACCTATGTTGACTTATTGATGTTCAAATCTACTGTAGAGATAAGTATTTCATTCTATTTGTTGATGATTAATCTAGGATGATGACTATGATGTTTCTTAAAGCTAAATTTGATGCTTTTCCATTATTCAAGTGGTATTCAACCATAATTGAAAAATAAATAGAGAAGAGTCTAAAGTGCTTGAGATATGATAGAGCTGAATTCACTTCAAATGAGTTCAATACATTATGCAATGATAGGGGAACTAAAAGACATATGTTAGCACCAAGGATCCCTCCTCAAAATGGGATAGTTTAAAGGAGAAACATATCAATAATGGACTGTGCAAGGACATTAATGATGGAGAAGTGTATCAAAGAAATATTAGAGAGTAGTTGTTAGTACTATTGTCTATAACCTGAATAGAGTACAAGACAAGAAAGGTACAAATGCTACACCTTTTGAACTATAGTATGGATATGCTCCTAATGTGAAATATTTCAAAGTCTTTGGAAGTAGATGTTATATACTTAAAGATAATAGGAATGGAAAACTTGATGCAAAGAGTGAAGAAGGTGTATTTCTAGGATATTCCATGAAGAGTAACGCTTTCAAGTGTCCCCATAATACATAAACACATAAATGAAACAAAGAAACAACAATAATTGTGAGAACAAAATGGGGCTTCTTATTATCACCAAAAATGCAGAATTACAAAATTCACAATTATAATATGCTAACCCACATGGATGCCTTCATTAAAGTAATCTATAAGATAAAGCTACGAAGTATCATCTAGAGTTGTCCTAGATAATGTTCAAGCATTTCTTAAATAGGAAATTTTATGCTACCTGGGAAGGTTCTAGACACTCAAACTTAATATCTAAGGCTGATAGACCCTAATAATACATATAAAGTTGGTCAAATACATTTTTGACATTTATTTTGGATGTTTTGGTTGGCCCAACTTTGAAAGACAATAACTCTCAAACCGTTGCTGTGATTGGCTATTATAACCACTTTTTGGAAACCCCAACTCCTAATCTATAGGCTCATATTGGTGCAAGCACCCATCCCTCAAGTTTTTAGACCTCATTAGGGAACTTTAAGGCCTCCAATGGTGAGCCTAAAGTTTATATACCAAAATTGCAAACCAAAAATCCACAATAAATCGATGAATACACATGACATGGTACTGAGCTTCAACTGGTAGGCTAATATATCCAAGATGAATATCCACCTCTAAAATAGGACATTCCAAGATCATATGACAAACTTACTAAAAATAGTAAGCTCCCCAAAATAGTAACCCCCTACCTACTAGTCTTGATTAAACTAGAAAAGGCTAAAAGTAAAAATATGTTTGGGTGATCCAAGATTGCTCTTAAACCTAGGATGCTCCTACATCACACACCTGAGGTAATATGCGAAGTGACTCTATCACGTCTCAGGTGCTGGGAGGAAAACCAAAATGGTTAACCTCCTCCCTTGCTAGCCATAATAAATCCTCTACAAGCCTCCCTTTCCATTTGACCATGCATTCTTCATAAGTTTTGTTCCTTGTACTTTTGCCAACATGGTTGTCTAGTATCTCTTCAATCTCTTTTGTAGCCGAACTAGCTGTTGGAATACTCCACTGTGCTTCTGGAACTTCAACTTCATCACCTCATTCATAATATGCTATCAAATCTAAAATGTTAAATACTAGTGAAATATTCAATTTAGTAAGCAATTCCCCTTGATAGGCATTTCGAGAATCATTCCTTTTCACTATCTTGCATGGTCCAAAATCTTCATCTTCAACTTATTATATGTACCCACTAGAAAACACTCCTTTCTCAAATGAACCATGACTTCATCTCCAATCTCAAATTCCTTATACCTCCTTTCCTTAGCCTTCTATTGTGTATTCATCTTTATAATGTGTTTCCTCACCTTCTTATGGATGTTCTTCAAATGTTCAACAAATTCTTTTGCTTTAACACTACTTATCTCTCCTTTATCCAACTTATCAAACACCTTTTAGATATGCATCAAATGCTCCTTCAATGTCTTACTAAAGATCAAAATATCATCTAGGTAAACAATGACAAACTTACCTAGAAAATCCTTGAGTACCTCATTCACAAGCCTGATGAAAGTGCTTGGTGCATTGGTTAGCCAAAAAGGCATGACTAAAAACTTGTACACTCCTTCCCTTGTCTTGAAAGTAGTCTTCCACTCATCACCTTCTCTGATACAAATCTAATGGTATCCACTCTTCAGATCTATCTTCATCAAATGCTTAGCCCCACTCAAACAGTCCATAATATCATCCATCCTTAGCAATAAAAACCTATACTTGATTGTGATCTTGTTAATAGAATGAGAATCTATGTACATCCTCCATTCTCCATTCTTCTTTGGTGCTAATACTATTGGTACAACACATGGACTCACACTCTCTCGAATCAACCCCTTCTGCAAAAACTCATGAACTTGTCTGTTCAACTCTTTATTTTTTGCTGGTGTCATTCTGTGTGTTGCCTTGTTTGGAAAACTAGCTCCTAGAATCAAATCCATATGGTTATTTATCTTCCTCATTGGGGGTAATCCATCAAGTACATTATTTGACATAATATCAAGAAACTCTCTCAACAAATTTGCAACTTCTACATGTACCACCTCTACTTCTTCTTTACCATCTTTTGGTATTACAATAAAACACATATTCTCATGCTTCATACCTTTGATAAACTCCTTTCCATCGATGAATCATATTTTGGGAGCACTACATGCCTTTTCTTCTTTCTCCTTCAATGACTTCAACTTATGTTTCACTCAATCCTTGGTCAGAGTGTAGGTAATTTTTGGCCCATCATGTATAGCATGCCTGTCAAACTACCATGACCTACCCAAGAAAATATGGCATATGTCCATAGGTATAATATCATATTGTACCTCATCTTGGTAGCTTCTAATCTTGAACTTCACTAAGAATTGTACACTAACCATGACCTTGTGGTAATCTTGCACCCAAGAAATATGGTATGGACATGGGTGTTTTTGTCTCTTCAACTTCAACTTTGTGACCATCATTTTTGACACTAGATTGTCAGTACTTCCACCATCAATGATCACATCACAATACTTATCTTCACATTTGCACCTAGTGCAAAACAAACTCCTCCTTTGATCAGGTTCATTGTCACCACTCAGCAAGACTCTTCTGTTAACTAGGACTTCTCCTCTTTCAACATATTTAAAATTTGATGATTTGACATCTTCATTGACATGTGCAACTCTAGTCTAGCCTTCAGTTCTTTGATCTATCCTTTCTTAGTGCTAGGAGCATTCAAATGCTCTATGCCCTTCTTCTCTACACTAAAAACATTTCCCATGGAAACTTCCTCTTCCTCTCTGATCTCTATTGCTCTAATCATGGAAATGATTGGAATTGTTTCCCCTCTAGTTTTGAATACTACATCTAGCCTCATCTTTATTCTTCTGATCATCATCTCAGCCTCCATAAGATCATCTGCTAGATCTTCCATTGCAACCTCTTCCACTATTCTTGTATCCTCAATACTAGTCATTCAAACTAGACTCAACTTATCCTAAATGTTTTTCCTTCACCCATTAAGATAATGGGCCTCATTCTCCTCATCAGCTTCTGCATGGCCAGTTCTAATGAGAACTCAGTAAAACTCTTTGATATACTCTTGAACAGATTTTCCTACTTCCTTAAACTCTTGTATTTTCTTAAATTAATCAAGCTCATAATCCATGGGAATGAACTGTCACTTCATTTTAGTTACCATTTGATCCCATCTAGTGATTTTGTCATTTCCTCTTTTATTTCAATCCAACTAGATCTCCTACGACTAGATCTTTGCATCACCCTTTAGTTTGTCCTTCTCAAACTTGACCCTATCTGTATCTTCAAAATCTTCAATTCAAAGTGCTCTTCTAGTTCATTGATCTAGTCGATCAATTATTCTAAGTTGATATTTCCCAAAAATGTGAGAACATCAAACTTAGGTCTTTTTCCCATACTAGAAATGGCCTTATAAAGCTTTGCCTCCTCTAGGTTAAGAACTTCCTCTACTACATTTGGGTCTGCGTTTCCTTCTTCTTCTTCTCTTTCATCCTCGATTTCATCATCTCCTATGACAAGATTTATTCCTCTGTGCATTTGTTCTTCTATTTCTTACATTTTCTTGTGGAGGTTTCCAAAATGCTCTGGTGTAACACCTTTGACTCTTCCACCATGCTCTCTTCCTCAAGGCATTTTTGCACTTCCATTGAAACCCTAGTGCAAACTTCCTCACAATCAGCAATCTAACTACACACTCAGCCCAAACCATGGTCCTAGTGTGAAATACCTCATAGTTGGTGATTAGTCCACACACTCAGGAACTTGGTTCTGATACCACTTGATGAAGGGTGCTCTGCTTATTACCATAAACACATAACATAAACAAAGAAACAATAGTAATTACAAGAACCAAATATGGGCTTCTTATTAATGCCGCAAATGCAAAATTATAGAATTCACAATTAAAATATGCTAACCCACATGGGTACCTTCATTGCAATAATCTATGAGACAAATCTGTGGACTATCACCCAGAGCTATCCTAGACAATGTTCGAGCATTTCTTAAATAGGCAATTTTATGCAACCTAGGAAGGTTCTAGACACTCAAACTTAATAACTAGGGTTGATAGACCCTAAAAATACACATAAAGTCAACCAAATACATTTTTGACATTTATTTTGGATGTTTTGGTCAACCCAGGTTCAAAAGACCATAACTCTCAAAACGTTGCTCTGATTGGCTATTATAACCACTTTTTAGAAACCCCAGCTCCTAATCTATAGGCTAGAACCAATGCAAGTGCCCATTCAACAAGTTTTCAGACCTCATCTGGGCACTTTAAGGCCTCCAATAGTGAGCATGAATTTTATATACCAAAATTGTAAATAAGAATTCTATAATAAATCCATGAATACACATGATATGGAATTAGGCTTCAACTGGTAGGCTAATATATCCAAGATGAATATCCACCTCTGAAGTTAAGAGATTCTGAGCTTGTATGAAAAACTTACTAAAAATAGTAAGCTCCCAGAAATAGTAACCCCCCAGTCTACTAGTCCTGATTAAAATAGAAAAAGGCTGAAAATAAAAATATTTTTGGATAAATATGAAAATTGAAGAGTTTGAAAAAATAAGTGATGTTGCATGAAGAGACGAACCTATAGAGTATAGAACATTCATCTATGTGGATGATCATGATGCTCCAAGTACTCCTAATGAACAAAAAAATCAAGTTGCAGTCTCTCAGCAGACATGAAATGATGTAGTGCAACAAACTATTGAGCAATAGAGAGTGGGTGCCAAGCAATAGATTGAAGATGCCATGTTATAGACAGGTAATGCCAACCATTAGATAGAAAATGTCAAGCATGCAGAAGGTAGACCAAAACTTGTACATGAAAGAGAAAATGAACCTAAGATTAGTTTCCAAGATGAACCTCTAGAAGAACAAAGAAGGAAACTACCTATGCTAGCAAAGTATGTGAGAAGACATCACAAACCTGAACAAATCATTGGTGATGTTGAATCAAGTGTTATGAAAAGAAAGAGACTAAAAGATGACACATGCTTACTTTGTGAATTTGAGCCCAAAATAGTAAAATATGCTCTAGAAAATGAAGATTGGATTCAAATAACAAACAAGGAAATTGAATAGATTGAGAAGAACAATACTTGGAGTTTAGTGCCAAGACCTAAAGACAGAAATGTCATTGGGACAAAGTGGGTTTTTAGGAACAAACTCAATGAGAATGGTGAACTAATAAGAAATAAAGCAAGACTGGTATGCAAAGGATATGCTCAAGAATAAGGAGTTGATTATGGAGAAATGTTTGCTCCTATGGAAAGACTTGAAGGAGTTAAAACTTTTCTTGCATATTCAGCCTACAAGAATCTCAAGGTATATTAAATGGATGTCATATCTATGTTTTTGAATGGTATACTTGAGGAAGAAGTGTACATTGATCAATCTGAAGGATTTATACTGAACAAAGATCTTTATAGATTGAAACAAACCCGGAGAGCATGGTATGAAAGATTGTATAATTATTTGGTGAAGATTGGTTTTGAAAGGAGTAATCTATATTTCAAGAATGGTAAGAACAATGAAGTACTATTATCTAAAATATTTGTTCATGACATTATATTTGGAGGAAGAGAATTATTATGCAAATCATTTGACGATGAAATGAAGAAGGAATTTGAAATGTCTATGTTTGGTGAAATCAAATTCTTTGTTGGATTACAAATATGTCAAATGAAGTTTGGTATTTTCATTACACAATCCAAATACATCAAGGAGATACTAAAGAGTTTTGGTATAGAAGATTCAAGACCAATGAACACACCTATGTCAATAGGACATAATGTTGGAATGTTCAAAATGAGAAGAGCACTTCTAAGGGGGAGTGAATCAGAAGTACCACATCTTTTTAACCTTTTTCAATCGTTTAAACATATAAATGAAAAACAATTTGCATACATGTAAACGTATAAAAGAACATAAAATCAATCACATGCAATAACACATAACATAAGAATTGATAACTCAAAAACCCTCCATGAATAAGAAGGTAAAACTGGGGTGGGGATGATACCCACAAAAATCATTGCAGCAATCAATGTTCAACCACTTCTAATGGTTTTTCCTATGAAAGGCTTGCCCTATTAAAGGCTTTACACTGTGTCAATAGTGACCTAGTTAGAGGATTTACAAACACTTACATGAAGGGCCACCTTGATAAAGGATTTAAAATAGGTTGTTAAACCCCCCTAATACATAGGATTTTCAATCACCTTCTCCAAAAGTTCTCCTACCTAGCTGTTAAGCTAACCTATCAATTTAGTATTTCAACCTCTAATACAATTGTGAGAGAGTATTAGAACATTTGACCTGATTTAATGCAATGTCAAATTGTTGGATTTAGGTGCTAGATCTGCTCTTCTCATTTTGATCCTTGCTTGATATGATCTCTGTATGTGTTCCTAGTCCCTTGTGATGTTCTGATCAACAAGATACAAAATTGCTGCTCTGTTCCTCTAAGTCTTTCCTTCTTCACACTGAAATTTTGCTATAATCTCCCCATACACTGTTCTCATCCACTCATGCAATGGGCTTTCGAGCTCCTTTTAAATATTGTAAAGACTTAGGGTTAGGTATGGATCTATGATCCACATTGAATCTCAAATTCTCGCTCATACCTTGGATTTTTCTCATTGGTCGTATGCCTTCTCCATTTTTTTGATTGGCTGCATGTTGATTGCATAGGAAATGTAAATGATTCGTCCTTATCCTTTTTCTCTTTTGAAATCTCTCTAAGTCAGCTCCAAAAAGGATTTGCATCTTAGTTGGTGAAGGCACAAACTATTATGCTAATTTTTAGTTACTCAGCACATATTGTATTCCTAATGCTCATCACATACTGTTTCTAGATTTCTTAGCATCTACTACATTTTTGGTTTACTTAGCACCTATTATATCCTGGTTTGCTCAGCACTTGTTATATCCTAGTTTGCTCGGCACATGAATGTTCTTGGATCACTCAGCATCTGAACAATTCTAGATCACTCGACATACATTGTGTACTCAACATATATAGTGAAAATGGTTAAGTGTGTTGACACTCAATTGTCAAGACTATTCTTTTGACCAACAATCTCCCCCTTTAGCATGAGTGTCAAAAACACTTAACTAAGCATTTATGAACTTAACCTTATTGAGTACATTCTTTATTTGCTTGGAATGCATGCAAAATTTCAAAACTATTGTGAGTAACAATATACCTTATGACTCCCCCTGAGTTGAGTATGCCTTGTCCAATTTTGAAACTAAAATTATGTGCTTAAGTGCCTGATCCTCTCTGTCCTTTGTCCTATTTCTACATTCTAAGCCATTATGATGTATCTAATCTATGTGAAGTTCAAAATTTTGCATCTCCCCCTTTCTCCTTATTACTTGACTCCCCCTTTTTGGCTATTTACAAACTTTCGACTCGATTCTATGTAATAAAAAATGAGCAAAATTTTCAAAAAATTGGTATTTTCCCATATTTCTATATACATGTCTCCTTATTTATTCCCCCATACATATTTCTCTCCCTTTTTGAAACTAATGTCAAAGGGTTCTATAGAATAATACCATGTTTAGCCAAAAATGTGTTATTTACCTCGAGAAGTATCTTCAAAGCTACATCCTAGTTTGCTAGTGCAATGTCCAATGACTTATGCTAGATGGAAATCTCTACTGCTAGATCTACAATTCCATATGAGGTAGAAAGATTTGAATATTTCTCAAGGACTATTTTTGCATACATTTTCTCTTTATGGAGTACCTCCAAGTGAGGGGTTATAGAGGATTGGACTTGCATCAACTTAGCTTTTGTATTAGCCTCATCTACTGTTAATACAACTAATTCTCTTTGAGTGTGAAGTGTTTGAGAAAAATGCTTCTCACTTTGAGCTGGATTGGTGGGGAGTTGCATACTAGAAATCTTTAGACTTCTTTTCAAGCTCATTATTTTCTAGGTAGTCTCTTGTGTGAAATTGGAAAAATCACATAACTTGTTGTATAGGGAGAATATATTACCAAGTAAAATCTTTACTCTTTCCAATTTCTTAGCCAGCTCAACTTGAGATAGTGTTATATCACCAAATATCTTCTCATTAACTTTACCTTGGAACTTCCTCTCTGACCATTCCATTAATTTGGCATTTGTATCATGATCTTCATTTGTCACCTGGTCAACTATGTTAGATAGTTGCTCTACTCTTGGCCTTGACTCATCAGGTGTTTGCAAGCTGAAGGCATCCATAAAGATGTCCTTTATCTCATTCAATGCTTGCCTATATTTATATTCTTTTCTCAATACCTCTTGTCTCCTTCTTCTATCCAATGCACTCTATATCTAATTAATCTTTTCCTCAGTGAGGGTGCTAGATTCATAGTAGGGTATTTTAATTTCTTCATCTAGCTCAGGAATTCCATAATGAAGTGTCTTGGCTACCCTTTTTGAGCTTGAGCCTGGTGTTCTAACTTGCAATACTAGCATGTCAATGCTTAGCTTCTAAAGAGTTTGAGTGGGAGTACCTATTTTAGGTAGTTAAACCAAAATTGAGAATTGTAGGGGCCTCCCTATAATTCACCCCCATCTCAAGCTCCCTCGAATCCATATCTATCAAATCTATCTCCATCGGGTAGAGCAGGGCAGTTTAATTAGGTCATAGTAAAGCAGCCAAAGCCACAGTTCGTATTACAGTTTCTTCCTCATCTCTTGTCTCTCCCTTCTCTTTTCTCTATCTCACTTTTTCACTATCAATGGTTGGGGATGTACCTGTTGACTGTATTGATTTTTCTTTGTCTTCCCTTGCTACTGCACTCGGCACTTGAAGTACATCTATGATTTCTTTTGGTGGAGATGGTGGAGGAAGGAATAGGAGTCTAGTAGTTTGAGTGGTCAAAGGTGGTTCTTTTGTTTTGACCTTGACTTCCTATTAGATTGCTTTAGAATAACTAAGATGGGGGGGGGGGGGAGGTGAATCAGTTATTCAAGGTCCAAATGTCCTATTCAAAATTTTCACTAAGTGTAATGAACCCATTCAACCATTCATTCGTCCAAGCTTTAACTTATCTTATTAGCAAGTTACTGTAAATCAACATGCAAGTATAACACATAAGAAATCAACACATGACACGGTGATTTATGTGGAAACCCAATTTGGGAAAAACCACTAGTAACATGCTACTCAATTCTCACCCTTCTAAAGTGATGCCCTATGAAAGGCCTTCCCTATTAAAGGCTTACAACACACTGTTAAATGTGACCTTGTTAGAGGATTTAACCACTCTATTAGAAGTGGGCCTGGTTAGAGGACTTTATAACATTCACTTGGAATGCCACCCTGTTAAAGGATTTACAAATGGTTGTTAGGCCAACCTAAGTCCACATTATTTTTAGATCTAATACAATTGCTAGAGAGTATTAGAAAATCTTGACCTGACTACAACATGCAACTTATCTTGTAGATCTTAGATCACTTCTCAACTCATACTCTTGCCTGGCCTTCAATATCTGCAACTCTTTGATAGCTTGCCCTTCTTTCAAGCTTTGTCTCCTTGAGTCTCCATACTCAATGTACCAGTGCAATCATCTCTTGATGACCACTCATAGAAGCAGAGCCTATGTGCTCTTCCTTCTCCTAGATGTCTCCTCCTTGACACCCTTCTAACTTCTTTGCAGATTTGGCTCTTCAACAGCAACAATATCAATAACTCTTTGCTTCTTGGTCTATGACTTCTTAAATAGAAGTCTTGGAGTACCCTTTCCTACTTGATTCTTCAATTATTTAGTTTCAATTCGCCTGGATTAGGTAGGATTCATTGCATCTAACCCATATCTATTTCCTCTACAAACTTCTTGAATAATACTTTAGAATTCACCCAAAAATGGTTTACATTAGATTCTGTGCCACCAACTCGTCATCCTTATCTTCCAACTCATTCACAAAATTCAATGTAACCACTATGTCAGCTTAGATTTTGCAAATCTTCATCTTTTGAAATAATGCAGTAGCTCGACACTATTGAAATATTGGTGCTCGAGACATACTATGTTACTTGGCATCAACTGTGTTTTTCCTGATGCTCGACACCTAAAGATCACTCAGCACCAACTGACAATTTTTTAATGCTCGACACCTGATCTTCACTCATCACATGAGGATCACTTGACACACACTAGAAATTTCTGTTACTTGGCTTCTATTGAAAATTTTCTGGGCTTCAACTAACTTGCTTGACACCCACTTATGATCTTAGTTTAAGCTTTGTAGTCAACCTTGTTACAACTTCTTCCTCCAATGTTTCTAAGTGTGACTAACCTCTATATCTTTGAGTATGTCATCAATACATTACTTAACCATTTTCTTAATTGATCCTTGCACTTCATTATGACATCATAACTCAACCTTTCCCTTAGGTGCTCTTGTTACATCTTGTTGATCAAATCCTCTTCATCAATCAACTAAGTGATAGTACCTGGATCTTATAAGAAAATGTCATCCCTATAAATATTACATTTGACATAAATGAAAAATAAATTATTGAAAAAATTCTTTTACAACAATCTCCCTCTTTGATCTTCAACAAAAATGAGCTTTTCAATCATATTTCCAACAATTCCTTTGATTTTACTACTAACTTTTGCAACTTATCAACACTGACCAGTATAGGACTTGTGCATTTCTTGCATTTCTTATCTTCCTTCCATCCTTGTTTTGTGAGATAGTGATGTTTGTCTAGTCTGCCACATGGCATGATTTGGTGCACTTGATCTACTTTTTGCTACTTCACCTCCTATTGACAAGTGTCAGCATGTCACATTCTCACATCCTGGTCACCAAACTGACACATCATCTATGAGAATGCAACATTGTGACACCTATCTTTCTTGCCATATTAGTACCTCATTTTATGCACCAGGCTCAGAAACATCTACCATGTGTCATCTTGCTAATCACCCACGAGATACCACTTGTCAATTTTTGGTTCATTATCCTGTTGCCATGTGTCAAATTTTGGTTGGATGTTAGGCCATGTCATCATCTAGTTACTATGTGTGAGCGCTCAAAATTTCATTACGTTCTCCCTCCAACTTGGCTAGGTGGGCCCCTTGCACTTGAGCTCACATCTCAAAAAGGTCATGTCTTCAAGACATTTAGTATAGTATGTATTGGAGTATTTAAACATTTAAAACTCCCATTCCACAACCAATGTGGGATTAAACCTTTTACCTTTCTTCCTTTGATTTTTTCTTCTGTATGGCTTGATAGGTATGGCGATCATTTTAGAATGCAAGTCTTCCCTTCTTGTTCACAATCTTCCATACTAGTCCTAGTCTTCACTCATCTCAACTCATGTCTTCATGTAAATCAAGAAGGCAAAAACATTTGTGAAGAAGAAAAGACATTAGTATAGAGCTATGGAGAAGGATGTAAAATGGACTGCACAAAATCCACCAATGGTCACTCCCAATCCTCTCTGCTCTTGTCTCCTCATTAATAAGTGTTGGCTCTTTTGGTAACCTCTCCAATTAGTCTCTCATTTTTCATAAATTATAAGCCTTCCATCATCATAACTAGAATCTATTTTCCCATGCATAATTTTCTCCCTTCAAATGCGTCCTCCTTTTCAAAACACTGGCTCAAGGGTTCCCTCAATGAATTAGAATCCTAGGCTAATTCCTTACAACTTGCAACTTCTATATAAAAGAAAGAGTTCATATTCTTGTTTCATAATGCAACCACATTGTGCTTGCTCTGGTCGGGGTTGTTGTTACTACCTTATTATGTTTCCTGTGATTTGATTTATATCTTGTGATCATATCTACAAGACCTTACTAATGCCATAATTGAGTCACCTTTGAAAACCATAGTGACCCATCAACATATCAAACACTATCAGAACACAAGATATTAATTCTTCTAATCATTGATGAACTGTATGATCAACAAGAGTTCTACAAATGTACTTCATCAACATCACCAACACCAGTATCTCTCTCTGCTTGATGGTGGGCATCCAAGACTCCACACAAACAATCTCATGTTATAGTTTTATATGCATCTATGTGCTTCTAGAGTACATTTGCTTTTAGACTCCCGTGTCTTCTTGATGATAACTCTAGATGCATTATTTATTTTGAATGGCCGCACTTGAAGATTTTTCCTGTAGTGATGTGTATCCTATTGTTTCATCTCAATGATCTGAGCAAGGTATTATTATATTGACTAGAGGTAAATGGCCAATGTTTGTGGGCAAACATACTCCTAAATAAGCTCCACAACCTAGAAAGATGTCATCACAATCATATTCCAATCTACAACAATGCATAGGTGATAAGGGGTAGAAAAGGGAGCATCTTTATAGCTCTGACCTGGTAGCTCCAACACAACTTCCAACCCCAAACAAGTGATGATTCCCCATTACATCCTCCATTTATGCTTGTCTCTAGGAGGATGCATTACTATTTATGCAAAAAAAAGCTAGCTCGTGGCTATCCATGTCCTATTGCAAGAGTTTAGAGAAAAGTTACCCTTGACAAAAGGTTCATACATCATCCCACATAGCAAACATGGTTTAAAAAATTGCTGCTAATGTCTTTGCCTAAATTGTGATATCCTCCATGAAGAAGTAAATTGCAAACTTATAATGCATCATGCTTTTCTCATGGAACAATCATTCTATAAATGTTTTATGCACTCAGGCTTGTAGGCCCATTTTACATTTGAACTCCATTTGGAAATTTCAAAGCACTACTTTTCCCCACATTGCTCTAATACTGCATTCTTTATAATCATAGAAATAGTTGGTGGATCACCTTTTGCATGTGAATTTGGAGATATAGTTGTATGTTTCAATTGAAAACAAATGAATTTTCCTCATATGTCAGAATGCTAAAGAACTTTTCCCATACAGTGGTTTAGATGCATAGCACCTCTAAAGCCTGAATGATTTAGAAGTCAAATACGTATTTCATTTCATTCTCTATCTCTCCTGGCATGTAACTTCACACATCCATTTGATCTCTACCAAGATGATATATGTATAGTGAAACTTATAATGATCATAACTATTATAACCACTCTTTCAAAATATCTTTAATTCCCAGAGTTTTATCAATCTGATGCAATTAGTCAGACCCCAAAGTGGGTCCAGCTAATTTTTGTTTTGTTTTAAAACACCTGATCTCTCAAACTAGCCTATTGAACATTTGACACTGAGTAGAATCAAATTTGACCACTGAATAAAACTTTAAAACTCAATTCACCTCTTTCTACAACTTGTCAATTTTGTGCCAAGGGGTCCTCTGACTGGCCTTAAAATTTGACTGAAACTGACAACCGGGCCATAAGATCTGACATACTACATCTTTGTTCTACATTCTTGTAACATGTTAGATCTCATGTCATGATGACACCTGGGTTGAAAGATATCGACTGTCAAAGTTTCCTTCTCAGAACTGCCTACAAGAAAACATGTTAGAAAACCATAAGAGACATTCGGCTTTGGCTTCGAAAATAGGTCAAATAGACACTTGAGGGTGTGAAAACTGGAGCATTAGTTCACTATCACAAGGAGAGTATAAATATATGATTAGGGATCATGAAAAATAATTGGATACATTTGGAAAATGGTCAAAGTGGGCTACTTGGATTTTCAAAACTGGAAACAGTGGCAGAAAAGTGATTTCTACAAATAGAAGGACTTGGGAAAGTGTATAGATGAATTCATCAAGACTTGTAAACTAGCATACTTAAAGAAATTTTAGAGTAGAACATAATGGTACAATTCATTTGATCTCACCTATCATGGATCCAAAGTTATGACATCCCAAATAGGGGTACTAATCAATCTGCACTTCATGACACCAGTGAAACTTTACAAATTGCATACAAAGTCACAATCAAAAAATGATCAAATAGATTTGTCATAAGCTCAAATATGAAACATAAAATCCTTCTAACCTCTAGAACACAATACAAAATGAATTTTATCATTTCAATCAATTGGGTCAAAATTATGACTGGTCAAACAAGGCCTCCCAGAATTCTAAACAATTAGCATCAACATGACAATAGTAAACAACCAATTTTGGGGGATTGAAAACCAAGTCAAAACATATCAAAATGACTTGAAATATAAAACATATGTTCTTTGATATGCATACTAACCATTCCAAAAGTGGTGAGTCATGAAACATTACTAGGTGTGAGATATCCAAATGCAAACTAGGTACCTATCATTGTTTTTACAATTAGCCAAAAATGCAAATTTGAACATTGCTCAAAATGAGACTTCATAGAATGACTCGAAATGATTATTTATCAATACATAACACATGCATAAACTGAAAGAAAGGTGTTTAAAAAAAAAACCTCTTAGGCCTCAACAGGAAAATTGGGTGCACATGCATTAAAAGTGCTTATAGGGCTCAATTAGACTCAAAGTTTAGAATGGTACTCAAAATTAGGAACATAATTTTGAGTCCCAATAGATAGCACACCAAACAGATCTTCCTTGTATGCAATTTTAGGAGTAGCTCAAAATGAGGGTTTCCTAACATCATTACTTATCAATTGAGCATTGAAAACATCTTTCCCCTCTTTTCTAATAGTTATAAAAGAGCTAGCTACCATTGTGATTACCTAGGGTTTGAAAGAAAGAAAACAACATAACTTGGAAATAGCTAAATCCCTTTCAAATCTGATGAAAAATGTTGAGTAGTGGTTGAATCTAGTTTGCAAACACTTTAATCTTCTTTTGCAATTTGCCTTCGTGCTCTTCGTTCACTTTATAAATTTCGATAAGTGAAAATGAGTCAAAAATTGACTATATAACCCTTCATATTTGACATTAAATGCTTAGTGCTTAAATAGCTATAAGCTTGGCTATCATAGGACTTTCAAAAAAATTGACTAACATAACAAGCTTGACACTTACTACCATGTCTCTTTTAACTTGCTATAACTACAATTCCTTTCGTTGCTCTACAACTATAGTGAAATCTTCTATGTTTCGCACCAACATAGAAAACAAAAACTATAGATTTTCTCCAGGTTCTAATCACTATATTGCATATTAATTCATGCATATATGATCTTTTTAGATCTTAGAATCTTGGAACTGATGCATAATTTAACTTTTCAGATATCAGTCCCACACATACCTTTTATTGCCTAGTTGGGGGTGATGTGATCACCTGATCCATTAGATGAAGTGACCTCATTTGAGCTTGATGTACTACACTCTTCCTTCTTTTTACATGTCTTTTGTATCTACACCTTTACCTTTTGAACATTAACCTTTTCTTTGCCTTTATTGGTTTCATTATTTGGTGTTGGTGACCTAGTTGGATAGTTTCTGCTGACATGTCTAGTCTTGAGACAACTAAAGCATGTAGTCTCACTCAACCATCTATTGTAATTGTATCTAAAATGTGTCCTTATGCAATTTTCAGGAACATGTCCATATTCTTGACAATAGTGACACTTGTACCTTGTGTTGTAATCCCAATCATAGGAGTTTCCATTTTGGTGTACGTTTTTCTACTTGTTTGATGTCCACTTGGTCTTAGATCTACATTCATTTTCTTTATGTCCATACTTTTGATAGTTGTATTAATATCCTTCAAATCTCTAAGTTCTCATTGTCTTGGTCTTGCATTCATTTGCATGATGTCCTTGTTTGTTTCAATTGTAGTAGTATCCTCTATATTTCTGCTTGGGGTTCTAGTTGACAGTTTTGCTTCTGCAAACATTTGTTGTATGACCCAATTTTCCACAATTATGACCAGTAGGTTTGTAGTTCTTACCTTTTTTATTCCTTTACTCACCACTTTTAGATGATTCTCCTTCCTCAGTATTATTTTATCCCAATCCAACAATATCATTTTTAGGTCTTGGTGATTCCATCAATTTCTCAAAGTATTATATGGCTTCACTTGGTTTGTTGAATCTTTCAATGAATTCCTTCTCTACTCTTAGTCTATTTTTCAATAGATCATTATGTGACTTTAGGGTTGAGATCTCAATGTCCTTTCCATTCAATTCATGGTTTGCAAGCATCAATTGATTCATTGTATCCAATTGCATGTTAACAAGATTTGCACAATTGATGTCTTCCCTTCAAGTTTGTTAGTCAATATTCTTTTGTACTCTTCAATTATGAATTTTTCTTCCTCAACTTTTTTTTTCTTTTAATTTACCTCACATAGAAATACTAATTGGACTTCTTGTTCTATTTTGAGATTTCTAACCTCTTCAATTAGAGCATTATTCTTTTCCATCAGATCTGCAACTGCTACAGCAAATTCATTTGAGTTTCCAACGTCAAACAATCTAGTAGTGTCTTCTTCTTGGTATTGAGTCTCATTTTTCTGAATAGCCATTTCCTATCTTCTCTTCAATGGACACTGCAATTCATCTCTTGCCTCCTGCATTTGATGTAGGAAAAATTGTATTTCAATCTTTTGGTTCTTAATTGTCTTTCCCAACTTGTAGACTTCCATCATCAAGATCTTACCTCCAAAGCCATAAAAATTTTCTTTCTAGAGAACAAATCCCTAATACCGATTGTTGGAAATAACAATGGGAAAGTAAGTTCTAAGAGCAGGGGGGGGGGGGGGGGGGGGGGTGGTGGTGGTGAGTCAACACTAGAAACTTTTTCCTCTAAAACATATCACCAGCAACCATCTCATAACTTAACATATAAACTGAAATAACATAACATGCATCATATCAGTAGCATAAATTAAATAACACATGACACAATAAATTGGTTACCCAGAAACCCTCCAATGGGAAGGTAAAAATGGGGTGGGGATAACACCCACAAATCTTCACTACTGTAGTTGTAAAGTATGACCTATTATGGCTACAATGTGTTTGATCATAATCTATGATCTACCCTATGAAAGGTCTAGCCTGTTAAAGGCTTACAAAGACTGTTAGGTCTCACCTTGTTAGAAGATTTAAACTTACACTAAAATAAGCACTTGGTTAACAGATTTATAATAGCCTATTAGGACTACTCGGTTAAGAGATTTTTTCTATATTACCTATTAGAATAATTCAACATCATGATCCTTCGATTAGCACCTTTCTTCTTGATGTAAATATTCTCCTTACTGATTAAACCTTGATCCTCCTAATAAGATATGTCTCCTTTGTCCTTTCACTTCTATAATTTGTTCTTCTCTGTCCATACTTCTAACAATTGTAGTAGTATGCTTCAAATATCTAAGTGCTCATTGTCTTTTCCTTGCATTCATTTGTATGATGTCCTTATTTGTTGCAGTTGTAGCATTATCCTCTATATTTATGCTTAGGGTTCTAGTTGATACTTTTGCTCCTGAAAACATTTTTTGTATGACCCATTTTTCCACAATTATGACAAGTAGGTCTATAGTTCTTACCTTTGTTATTCCTTTACTCACCACTTTTAGATGATTCTCCTTCCTTAGTATTAGTGTATCCCAATCCAATAGTATCATTATTAGGTCTTGGTGATTCCATCAATTTCTCAAAATATTTTATGGCTTCACTTGGTTTTTTGAATCTTTCAATGAATTCCTTCTCTGCTCTTAGTTCATTTTTTAGTAGATCATTCTGTGAATTTTGGGTTGAGATCTGAATGTCCTTTCCATTCAATTCATGGTTTGTAAGTATTAATTGATTCATTATATCCAATTGCATGTTAGCAATATTTTTCACTTCTAATGTCTTCTCTTCAAGTCTGTTAGTCAGTATTCTTTTGTGCTCTTTAATCATGACTTTTTCTTCCTCAACTTTTTTTTTAAAGTTAACTCACATAGCAATACTGATTGGACTTCTTGTTCTATTTTGAGATTTCTAACTTCTTTAGTTAGGGCATTATTCTTTTCCATTAGATCTAAAACTACTACATCAAATTCATTTAAGTTTCCATCCTCAAACAATCTAGTAGTGTCTTCTTCTTGGTATTGAGTTTCATTTTTCTAAAAAGCCAGTTCCTTTCTTCTCTTCAATGGACATTGCAATTCATATCTTGCCTCCTTGAGTTGATGTAGGACAAGCTGTATTTCAATATTTTGGTTCTCAATAGTCTTTCGCAACTTGTAGACTTTTATCTTCAAGATCTTATCTCCAAAGCTATAAAACTTTCCTTTCTAGAGAACAAAGCCCTAATACCAATTGTTGGAAATGACAATGGGAAAGTAAGTTCTGAGAGGGGGGGGGGGGGGGGGGGGTGGGGTGAATCAACACTTGAAATATTTTCCTCTAAACCATATCACCAACAACCATCTCATAAATTAACATATATACTAAAATAGCATAACATGCATCACATCCATAGCATAAAGTAAATAACACATGGCACAATAAATTGGTTACCTAGAAACCCTCCAATGAGAAGGTAAAATTGGGGTGGGGATGACACCCACAAATCTTCACTACTTTAGTTGTAAAGTGTGGCCTATTATGGCTACAATGTTTTTGATCATAATCTATGATCTACTCTATTAAAGGCTTACAAAGACTATTAGGTCTCACTTTGTTAGATGATTTAAACTTACAATATAGTAAGCATTTGGTTAAGAGATTTAAAATAACCTGTTAGGACTACTTGGTTAAGATATTTTCTCTATATTACCTATTAGAATGATGCAACATTGTGTTCATTCAGTTAACACCTTTCTTCTTGATGTCAGATCTTCTCCTTACTAATTAAACCTTGTTCCTCTTGATAAGATATGTCTCCTATGTCCTTTCACGTCTATACTTTGTTCTTCTCAAAATAATTCTACAATGCATAGCTCTATCATAGCCATCTCAGCCACCATGAATGCTCTCTCAAATCTTAGCATTCATCTCCTTGCACACATACATACTCTCTAGGGTCTTCCTTGTTAAATAAGCATTGGTGGGGATGTATTAGGTTAAAATCAAGGGCTATGTTTGATCCATATTGTTTCCTTAAGCTTCCCTCTTTCTGATTGGTTGCATGTACTGCATAGGGATTCACACTATACCTCCATACTTATCTTTCATAATCATAAAATATGATTATGTTAGCCCAAAAATGGTTTACATAGAAGTTTGTGCCATTACAAACAACTTTGCCAAAAACTGTTTACTCAACATCTGAAGACTCTGATGCTTGGCCTTCATTGTGCTCCTAATGTTGTAACTCGACTCCTAAATAGCTCAACACTCTTTGTTTACTGGCACTTGAGTCACTCGACATGTATTAATTTCTCAACTCACTCTGATCACTTGACATACACTATGTACTAGGATTGGATTGTAATTTTGCTAGATTATGACTAAGTTTTGTCACTACCTTGTCAAAACCAATCTAAGAATAACATCTTGGAGGAAGAAGTTTACATTGAGCAACTTGAAGGATTTTTTGATCCAAGTAAGAAGAATATGGTATGAAAATTGCACAAAACATTATATGGTTTGAAGCAAGCCCCTAGAGCATGGTATGAAAGGTTACACACATATATGGTAAAAAATAGTTTTGCAATAGCTAATGACAATAACAATCTATATCTAAAAAGTGAATATGAGAATAAGAAATTGCTAGCTGAAATTTTTGTTCATCTAATATCATATTTGGAGGACATGATTTTTTGTGAAAATTATCTACTAATGAGATGAAGAAATAATTTGAAATGTCAATATTTGGAGAAATCAAATTATTTGTTGGTTTGCAAGTTTATCAGATGAAGAGAGGTATGCACATTACATAATCAAAGTATATCAAGGAGATATTGAAGACCTTTATAATAAAAGATTTAAGACTAGTTGGAACACCTATGGTTATTGGTCATAAAATTTCAAAGAATGATGATTTTGTTAAAGTAAATCAGACATTGTATAGGTCAATGATTGGCAAATTATAATATATTGTACATAGAAGACCTAAAATTGTATTAGTTGTTGGTATTTTTGCAAGATTATCTACTAATCCTAGGGAAAATCACATGATGGTTATGAAAAGGATCTTGAGATATTTGAAAGAAATAGAAGACCATGAATTATGGTATAAAAATAGTGATGAGTTTGAACTAAAAGTTTACATAGATGTTGATTGGGCTAGTAACATTGATGCTAGAAAGTGTACAAGTGGAGGTCCTTTCTTTCTAGGAAGGAGATTGATTTCATGGACAAGAAAGAAGAAAAATTATATCTCTCAATCTACAAAAGAGGCTAAATATGTTGTTGCAGTAATTAATTATTCAAATATTATGTGTATCAAGAAATTGTTGAAAGGTATGAAGAAAGAGATTACTAAACCTGTGGTGATATATTGTGATAACACAACTGATATCAACATATCTAAGAATCCAGTGATGCACACAAAGACAAAGCATATTACTATCAAGTACCATTACTTGAGAGAGCTAGTTCAAGAAAAAGAAGTGAGACTAGAATATGTGAACAAAAAGGAGTAGATAGATGATATATTCACTGAGGAATTATCCAAGGATGCATATGTGTATCTAAGACGTAAGCTAGGGGTCATTACCCTATTTGAAGAAAATCATGAAGAGGTGCAAAATTGCATCAATTTATATGATAGATTGATACAAGAGGTGAAACTTTAGGAACCATCTAAAGCTATGAAAGAAATGACAAAAGCATGGGTAGATAAACCTGCAAGCAATCATGAAGAAAGTTGATAGAGGGTGATATTGTAAGATCAGTTAGAATGGTGACATGAGGATGATGTCTTTGGCATTTTTTTTCAAAGAGGGAGATATATATGATAGTTACCATACAAGTTACATCAAAGAGGGATATGTTATGTTACCATGAGAGAGATGTATAAAGTTGGAAGTGTATGTGAAAGAGGGAGTCAATACAATTGATATTACAATTGGTGTAAAACCTTCATGCAACTATAGAGATGAGATTCATAATGAAACTAAGGATATTAATGAAGATATGATATAGAATCCAAAGGGAGCTAATAAATGACAAATAATGAGAAAGTCTTTTGCATTTTCATGGTAACTGAAGGTGTTCCATTAATGCCAAAGAGGGAGGTTGTTGGAAACTACAATTGGAACAATTGTTATGTTGTCATTGATGTAAAACCTTAATGGTAAGAGATTTACCAACATTGCAAATTACCATATTAATTTATTGATGAAGAGGATTTGAAAAGAGAGATAACTAGATGAACTAGTGAACTTGTTGAAAAAAGAGGAGTAAGTATGATGGAATTATAATGAGCACTTGATCAGTTAGTATATGACAAGGTAATGTGTGTTTGATCATTATATGAAGTAAAGGAGTTAGTTGAGTTGAATTATAGAAGAGATCTTTCATGAAAGACAAGAAGTTGAGTAAAATACCAAGCTTGACCATGTACTAACTTTACAAGGTCAATGAAGAAAATGAAGTAGAAGATTAAGGAAGTTAAGAGATATATGAGTAACAATTATGGTCAAGCAAGAGGAAGGAAAAATGTAGTAGCAACTGAGTGATAGTGAAGACTAAGTGAAATAGTGTAAGCCAAACAAGAAAAAGACTAGAGATCAAGCAATCCAATAATAACCGAGCATAAGAACATAGTGATGACTAAGTTTTAGCAAAATAATAGTTCAAGAAAGAATAATTATTTGAGGTCAACAGAGTTGAATTTTTGAATTGGCCAAAACACATGAAATATAAGGATTGGTGAGATAGTGCATTTAATGCACAAATGAAGTTTTTTAAGAGATCTATGGTGAGAATTCAAAGAGAAGTTTCCAAAAGTTTCAAGAAGAAGGACAAAACAATGGGTAGATTTGATGAATTTGATCAAACCCTAAGATCTATGGTTATGTTTAAGTAGCAAAAGACCAAAGCTACCTATTTAAGGAGGTACAAGGTGATTGAAAAATTTGTGAAGGGCATAGAGAAGAAAATAGTAGCAAAGGAAAATTAAGAAGATTGGTAAAGTGTGATCTCTTGAAGGGTTGACAAGCAGATCAAATATGGGGAATGTGATGAAGTCCAGTCAATGAACCAACAAATGAGCCGAATGGAGATCAAAATTTTCAAACTGAGTTGTTTTTTAACATATCAAACCTAGCCATTACTTTCTAACCATTGTGGCAGTCAAACTACTTTAATCAAGATTGACCTAAATAGCCATTTGTAAATCCTTTAATCAAGGTGACATTCTAATGGAATGATCTAAAGACCTCTAGCCAAGTCACTCCTAATAGGGTGATTGAATCCTTTAATAGGGTCACACCTAATAATGTGTTTTTTAACCTTTAATAGGGTTGGCTATTAACCAAGCTCACTTTAGAAGAGTTATATAGTGGTAGCATGTTACTAGTCATTTTTCCCAAATTGGGTTTCCACTTTAAATCCTAGTGTCATATATGTGTGAATGTCATATGTGTGATGCATGCTATTTACTAATGTTTATTTCTATTAGTTGACATATACTGAACAAAGAGTTAAGTGATGAATGAATAAGTTAAGTTGCTGATGAGTTTCTATACAGACCAAGTGATTTTATAAGTTCAAATAAGTTTTTTGGAGTTTTTAAAAGTTGAATTGGTACATATGGACTCGAGGATAATTGATTCACCCCCCCCCCCCCCTCTTAGTTATTATAATCATTCTAACAAGTTCTAGTGTGTGTATTCAAACTTGCAATGGTTTTCTTCATCGTCCTCAAGGTTCTATTAATCTTCCTATCTTTCTTTCTAGTAGAGTTGTGTAAACTAACATTTTTTTCATTCCTACGCATGATCAATTTCAAGTTAAGATTGGTATTGTATGGATATCTTCCATGCAATTTGGGACTTCTATTCATAAGTGCATTCAATTTCCTCGTAATGGAGAAATTATCACCATTAATAATTCCCTTTATAAGCCTTCGTGTTCTCGATTTTTTTTGTCTATCTCTCCTTGAAAACCCACCTACTTTCCTTGATCATCTTTATTGGTCTTATCAACAATACAAAGTAGCTAAGCTTCTTGACCTTAGCCTTCCTAAATTTTATCCTCTGATACCTATCTTACCTAACCCATCTATCCCTTCAACCACCATTTCTGTACTTATTTTTACATTCATCATTGATTCCTTCAACTATTATTCCTACACCTATAGGTGCTCCCTGTTTGGAACCCATGGTAGTTGATCCTAATCCTTCTAGTTTATCTCAAAAAACCATTGTTCATCAACATGCTTGTAAGTGTCATAAGAATTGTCGAATTAAGGCTAAGGCTAAGGCTCATTCTCTTTCTCCTCAACCTACATCTTAATCTCAACCTTCACCTTCCTATGATCAACCCATGCTTGACCTTTTGGAAGAAGTTAATCAAGGTAACAATATAAAAAAGGAAAACATGATGATTTTAGATTCTATTAATCTTGATATGGAAGATACTCTTGATGATGAGCATGTTAGTAGTGACGGTGAATATATTAATATGGAGTATGATATTCCTAACATTCATTCTATGCAACTTACAATCACTTCTAGTAATGAGCACAATGACTCCCACTAGAGTTCTTTCTTGGATTTGGTTGTGCTTCCTACTATGTTAGATGTTGTTCCTCTTATAAGTCACCATCCTTCCCCAATCATTTCATAATAAGATCGGGTGGGCACACAAAATGCATGAAGTGAATTTCCTTTGGCATGGTAGTCTTTGTGTTTTCATATTGTGTTTTCCCCCATGTTGTGTTTTTTCTAAAATGTTTTTTAAAGATTTCTTTAGATGATCCTTGTTACTTTGTTGATGCAAGAGGCTAAAGCAATCAACCTTATCACATACATTCTTCTACTTTGTATCTCTCTTCCTCTCTATGTTGTCACATGTTATGTTTTACATGTGATATTGTTTGTACTTGTTCCCTTGTATAGTTTTCTTGGTTTCTTACAACATGGTAGCACTTATTGTTTTTGGTATCTATATTGTTGTCCCAAAAAGACTCTTCTGTATAACTCTTATGTGTCTATTCCTCCATTGTGTTGTAGTTCTTCTTCCTTTTGGGATTGTTGATATTTTATACTTGATATAATATTACATATTATTAAATAATCACACTAACCCTGAAATTGGTATATTTTTTGTGTTCTCTCTTCCTGTTATGTGTTCATTTTCCTTGACATGTTCTCTCTGTTGGGGGAAACTCACAGTGGAAACATTCTTAGTGTAAGGAAACTTGCAAGAAAGAATATAACCATTTCCAAATAACCCATAATAGATATGAAATAAACATGGAAGAGAACAGAAAACATATCCACAAAACGTGACACAAGATATACCTTGGGAAACCCTCATTGAGGAAAAAACCCAACCTCCAAAAGCATCCATCCCCATGTATTATTTAGCAAAAATATCATTGCGATACAACCATGGAAGCCTTCCAATCCATAGCCACTACCGAGAAAACTATGTGAACAAGAATGAATCCACACATCTGATGCCATGCTTCCAATCTTCACAAATGCTCTCTTTGCTAACCTGTCAAGCCTTGTCCTGCTCGACTCTTTCCTTTTTGCTTTTCTTCTTCTCCTTTTCTCACACAACAACTACCCTTGTGACTGCTTATTTATTAGCAAGTCCCACAAAACCACCAAGTGGTATTACATAAACCATGTGCTACCTAACCCATTGACCTCACATTTAATATTGGAATTTTAATTCTTTTCCCCAACTATTAAATAATTACATAAAATATTAGCACAATGTTACAATACAACTCATCAAGTCTATCCCATGGGAATCTTTACATGTTGCACGCCCATCTAGGTGCAACATCACATAATAAAATAAAATAATACAATATAATAATATTATGCAATGTGTGCAACACCCATTATCTCAACAATTTTCCAATTGTTGTATACATTTCATAGGGTCAATCCATAGCCACATAAATAAAAAAGGAAACAATCCCTCCTAGCACATTCACCATCATGGATCAAAGTACACAAAGTGTTCCATCCTAGTAGCCACAAAAAAATCAAAGTATACAACATCTCAAACATGAATGAAGCCACCTCCTATTATGCCACTGCCACTGGACATACATAGAAGTCATCCAAAGAGAAAGCCACCCAACTTGTTACATTAGAAGATCATAAAATCCTGTACCAACTGAAATGCCAAGCACAAAAACTTGATCCAAAGGTAATCACAATATTTGTAGTTGTCAAAATATCTATAGCTGAAATAACACCTACAGCAAGTGCCAAACCCATCCAACTATCCATATCTTCAAAGGTATACCAAGTGAATCTCACATCATCAACATATCCAATCTATAAGCTACAATCACAAGCCTCAAGAGAAATACTTGCCACATATATACCAAGAAGCCCCCACTACAAAAGACAATGTCAAATCTATAGCCAATCCACTCACAACATCTCAAAGAAGTGAATCAATGTAGTATCAATGACATCCACAATATATAAACTGATAACCTACAAGAACAACTCTCATAAGAAGTCTCCAACACTCTCCCAAGTTCTCCACAACCAATAGAGCAAAGAGATAAAGGAATAACCATGTCATCTCTCACATGACATAAATGAACACGAACCAGTGATCACAATCTCCAACCAATTTCAAATCTAATGTAAGTGAAACTGAACATCCAAGAAGATAACCAAGACCAAAGAGAAACTATGCAAATCATAACATGTATCATGTCCTTCTATGCACACCTCTAGATGTAAATTGTACAACTATGATCTCCTCCATAAAACCCCAACAAGAAGCCTTAACAATACCCAAACCATACCATATAAATAATCCTGGATGTAAGTCTCTCACAAGAAGATCAAACTCATAAACCATTCCTAATCCAAGGAATATGCCCAATATAAAACCATTTCCCAAATTCAACCAACATAACAACATATGAAAATGGAGATAACCAATGTTAAACCATCTCTCAAATGAACCCTCTAGGACAAACTCATGTACCACAACTCAAGATCCATATCCATGAAAGACAAACATAAATATAATGCAACTAAGAGAAATAATGGGCTATACCTTGTTAGGATAAACCACAGATAGAAATAAAAACTACATGCAAATATAACCAATAACAGAAAATAATAGAACACACATAAATGAACACAAGGCACCAAGATTTAACGTGGTTCACCCAATCCCTGGGCTACGTCCACCAAACAGCAAGTCCGATCTTATTACAATCCAGTGATTACAACCTGATTACAATCCGTAATCCCTTACAGCTCAATACCACCGCAAGAACCAATTTTGTATCACAACATTATGAAAAATACCCAACCCTAATGCCTTTTATACAAGTATTAAACCGCTTTAGGGTTATAACATGTCGGCCATATGTCGGCCATAATATGTTAGCTACTGCCCAAAAAAAAATTTCGAACCACAATCTAACAATCTCCCACTTGGGGACTGATCAGGCTCCACACTATAACAACAACCTCCCACTTAGAGACTGATCTTGTAACAATACCACTACCACATGGGGCTCCCACTGGATCAAACCATCCTGGACTCTACTGTTCTTTTATTCATGTTCAGTCTAAAAGACCAACCGAAGCTGAAGAGGAGTTCAGCTTCTCCCTTGTTACAACCTTTGTTAGCATATCTGTTGGATTGTCATTGGTATGTATCTTCTCTAGCTTTAACTGTCCATCCTCCAAAACTGACTGAATGAAATGGTACCACAACTGTATGTGTTTGGTCTTAGAATGCAAAGCTGAATTCTTAACAAGATGAATGGCACTCTGACTATCTGTAAACAAATAATTATCCTTCTGAGGACGTCCCAATTCTTCCAAGAAGAACTGAAGCCATATCATCTCTTTGGCTGCCTCTGTAGCAACAACATACTCTGCCTCTGTAGTGGAGAGAGCATTAATCTTCTGTAACCTAGAAACCCAGCTCACGGCTGCCCCACCAACAGTAAAGACATAACCTGTAGTACTCCGCTTGGTATCAATATCCCTAGCCAAATCTGAGTCAACATAGCCCTGTAAATCAATAGTATAGCCCCCAAAGTGTAAACACTTATTGGATGTTCCTCTCAAATATCTGAGAATCCACTTGACAGCATTCCAATGCTCAAATCCTAGATGACTCATATACCTGCTAATGACTCCCACTGCATGTGCAATATCTGGCCTAGTGCATACCATAGCATACATCAAACTTCCTACAGCTAAAGCATAGGGTACCTTGGACATCTTATCCTCCTCTTCCTGTGTCTTGAGACACATCTCCTTAGTCAATTTCAAATGACCAGGTAAAGGTGTGCAGACAACTTTAGCATTCTCCATAGAGAAACATTGCAACACCTTCTCAACATAATCAGCTTGAGATAGCATCAATATTTTGTTCTTCCTATCTCTGCAAATATTCATACCAAGGATTTGTTTTGTTGCCCCCAAATCCTTCATAGCAAATGCATGTGCTAATTGGCATTTTAGCCCCTTAATATGATCCATGTTAGACCCAGCTACAAGCATATCATCAACATATAAACATAAAATAATGTAGCTATCATCATCCAACCTCTTAAAATAAACATAGTAATCTGAATGACACCTATTATATCCATGTTCATGCATAAAACTGTCAAATTTCAGATACCATTGTCGAGGTGCTTGCTTCAAGCCATATAAACTTTTCTTCAATTTGCACACTAAGTTCTCCTTACCTTTGACCTCAAAACCATGTGCCTGAGCCATATATATTTCTTCATCCAAATCACCATGAAGAAAGGTTGTTTTAACATCCATCTACTCTAAATGCAAATCTTCAGTAGCCACAAGACTTAAAACAGTACGAATAGAAGTCATTTTAACAACAGGAGAAAATATCTCATCAAAATCAATTCCCTTTTTCTGTACAAATCCTTTTACAACTAACCTGGCCTTAAATCGTTTCTTACCTCCTTCCTCTTCTTTCAACCTGTAAACCCATTTATTTTGTAAAGCCTTTTTACCTGCAGGCAACTTGCACAAATCCCATGTCTTATTTTTTAGCAAAGAGTCCATTTCATCTTTCATTGCAGACTCCCATTGAATCTTAGTATCCACCTGCACAGCTTCATCATAAATTTCAGGTTCACCAGCATCAGTAAGTAAAATAGAATACAAAGAGGGAGAAAACCTTTGTAAAGGTCTAATTTGCCTTGTTGACCGTCTAACATTCACTAGTGTGTGTGGTATTTGTTGTTGCAGTTGTTGCACATCATGAGAAATGGCTGGAACATTAGCTTTTGGAGTATCATCCAGCACTACATAATCATCTTCTTTCTTCTCATGTTGCTGCAACAGATCTTTGTACAACACTTTCTCATTGAATATGACATCCCGACTTCTAATAATTTTAAGATTTTCAAAATCCCAAAGCCTATAACCAAATTCATTAATGCCATATCCAACAAAGACACATTTCTTTGATTTATCTTCTAGCTTGGTTCTATTTTCAGCGTCTATATGAGCAAAAGCTTCACAACCGAAGGTCTTGAGAAAAGAATAACTCACCTTCTTACCAGTGCATGCTTCCTCTGGAATACCATAGCCCAAAGGAGTAGAGGGACCTCTATTAATCAAATATACTGCAGTATTGACAGCCTCCGCCCACATGTGTAAGGGCAACCCAGCATGCAACCGCATGCTCCTTGCGCGCTCCATTATAGTCCTATTCATGCGTTCAGCCACTCCATTTTCCTGTGGAGTCCTTGGAACAATTTTTTGTCTACGAATACCATTAGTGGAGCAATAATCTTCAAATTCATGACTGCAATACTCACCACCATTATCAAATCTAAGACATTTTAATTTCTTACCAGTCTCATTTTCAACCAAGCATTTCCATTTCTTAAAAGTTTGAAATATATTAGATTTTTGTCTAAGGAAATAAACCCATACTTTTCTAGTTGCATCATCAATAAATGTAACATAATAATGAGAGCCACCAAGGGAAGATACCTGGGCTGGTCCCCATACATCTGTATGCACAAGCTCTAATTTCTCCTTTTTGTTTTCCTTCCCTGTCTTTACAAAACTCACTCTCTTTTGTTTTCCATACACACAACTTTCATAGAAATCCATATTCACACATTTTAGACCTGGTAAAACTTTCTTTGAATGAAGTACTTTCATACCTTTCTCACTCATGTGCCCAAGTCTATTGTGCCATAGCACTATATCAGAATCTACAATAGCTATTTGTTCTCCCTGCTCAACTACAGTAATTGTTCATGAATATTCATTTTTCTCTGAAACAATCAAAGTAGAAGGAACAATATGACCTGTACAAAGATATAAGGTGCCTACTTTCACACCTTTTTCTACTACAAGGGAACCTTTTGAAACCTTCCAATTTTTATCATTAAAAGTAACTACACAACCCTCATCACCGAGTTGCCTTGCTGAAATTAAATTTCTACTTAGTTTTGGAAAATGTCTTACCTCATGTAGTAGCTAATGATTCCCATTCTGCAACTTAATCTTAATTTTTCCCTTTCCAACAATCTGACAGGGTTCATTATCCCCCAAATAAACAAGTCCAAAATCCCCTTGGACATAATCAATGAAATAACCTCTATGAGGTGTAGCATGAAATGACGCACCAGAATCTAAAACCCATGAATCATCAACACTCTCTAAAGACAGAAGCAAAGCATCCTCTTCGGATTTGTTACTTACCACATTTTCCTCCTTGTCTCCATCTAATTTATCTCCTTCATTTTTCTTTCGATTCTAGCAATCTTTCTTTTTGTGCCCTGGTTTCCCACAGTACCAGCAATCATTTGGTCCTCTCGATTGAGACCTCCTCCCCTTTGACTTTCCTCTTGATTTCCCACGATTTCGAGAGTTACTTCCTCTTTCAGTTGTTCTGCCCCTGCTTTGTGCATTTAAAGCACTTCCTGATGTAGATCAACCTAAGGATTTTCTATGAGTTTCCTCACTTAAAATAACACCGATCACATCATCATATTTTAGGGTACTAGATCCAGGAACAAAATTACTCACCGCCATTACCAAGCCATTCCAGCTTTCAGGAAAAGAACACACAATCAAGAGAGCCCTAATTTCTTCATCAAAATTGATACCGACAGAAGATAATTGACTAGTAATAGTATTAAACTCATTTAAATGATCTGCAACAGATCCACCTTCTGCCATTTTCATATTAAATAAACGCTTCATGAGAAATACCTTATTTGAAGCGGAGGGCTTTTCATACAGTGTCGCTAGGGTTTTCATCAAATCTTCTTTCGTCTTTGCTTTTGTAATATTAAATGCCACCGATGGTGCCAAGCATAACCGAATGCTTCCGAGTGCCTTTCTATCCAAAAGATCCCATTCAGCCTCTGACATAGTTCCCTGATTCTTGGCTTTTCCTTCCAACGGCTTTCATAAATCCTTCTGATATAAATTGTCTTCCATTTGCATCTTCCATAACTGGAAGTTCTGCCCATTAAACCTGTCAACCCTCAACTTACCCTCATCTGCCATCGCTCCCACTCAACTGTGAGACTCCCACTTAACCGTGAGACTTTCCTGCAGAGGATAACTGAAAGACAACCTTGCTCTGATACCACTTGTTAGGATAAACCAAGGACAAAAATAAAAACTACATGCAAATATAACCAATAACAAAAAATAATAGAACACACAAAAATGAACACAAGGCACCAAGATTTAACGTGGTTCACCCAATCCCTAGGCTACGTCCACCAAACAGTAAGTCCAATCTTATTACAATCCAGTGATTACAACCTGATTACAATTCATAATCCCTTACAACTCAATACCACCGCAAGAACCAATTTCGTATCACAACATTATGAAAAATACCCAACCCTAAGCCCTTTTATACAAGTATTAAACCACTTTAGGGTTATAACATGTCAACCATATGTCGGCCATAATATGTCGGCTACCATGTCGGCTACTACCCAAAAAAAAAATTTGAACCCCACTATTTATGAAGTATGTACAGTACTTTCCTGATCAATCACCACAATCTAACATACCTCTCAAGTAGCAAACTGCCAAGTAGACCAAGAGTGGAGAATGAGAATTCTCATCAAGATATCCAAGTCTCCAACCAAGACTTGTCTAAGAACAATTTCCTCTTAAGTGCATATTAGGTAAATGCCCCTTGGACTCTCCTGCTGAAACCATCAATTGTCTCAACAAATACTTCTCTAATCTAAGAGAAATCAACATCACCACCATCTTTAAGTATCCATGAGCACTTATAACCAATCAATCCATGCCAACTCCAAATGTAACATAGCAATATCATGAAGTATCTAGCTTATGATCAATGTACTTAATACCAAGAAACTAAAGCAAGATCAATGTCAAAGTTCCAACCATAGCCTCGAGAACATAAACATGACAACATGATCTAACCATCTCAACGAAAGAGATAACATGTCACAACTCTAAGCGTGTTTCAAGATTATACCATGCCATAATAATGAAAGCATCCTCACATGAAGGATAACATGTGAAATGAAAGCATAAACCACACCTTTACCAAGAACCCTGTGAGTCCTCAAGATGAAACCATCTCCACACACCATAAAAAAAACCATCTCCACATACCATGAAGAACCATCTCCACACACCATGAAGATAACCAAGAACTCCATAAGTTCTCAAGAGCTAACCATCTTCACACACCATTAAGATAACAAGTGTGCCATGCAAATGTCAAAGATGCTTCTACAATAATAGGATCTAAGACAAACCTCCAGCATCTACAAACACTCAATAAATATATCAATACCAAAAATCCCACTCAACTGTGGTATTGAGTAATCCATGCCATCATAAAATCCATCTCCTACATGAAGATCCTCTAGGTCTACACTCACAACCAGAGTTTCAATACCAAGTGAAACCAAGATCTCCAAACCAAGAAGATACAAAACTAGGAACTAATCCTACACTATCACCTCATCACTATCACAAGCCCCTACTAAACTGTGTATCCAAGCTATCCATGACATCATAATGAAAAACAATCCTCTAACCATGAGAATCAACCAAGGTATCAAACCATCAAAGAACTCAAAGTGCACATTATGAGCTCCTCAAAAGAAACCAAATAACCATGATCGTCAACCAAGAAGATATACCACCATAACCAAATTAGGAATCTAAACCAATGAATTCCAAGGATGCACCTATATATCCAATCATGTGATGGAAAAATCCATGGCACCATGACCACATCCATGAACCGAGCATCTAGTTCTCAATATGTCCAACCTGTTAGCATAAAATAGTCAACCACAATCCTCCACCATGACTATACTTGGTAACAACATATCATCCCTTCTACATGAAGAAAAAAATAGAAAATCATGTGACTTAGGGCATAGACAACCCAAATCCAAGCCACCAATCTGAATATGCATCAATAATGAAAGATCAATGGGCAAAGACAACCCATAACCAAGCTATAAATGCAACTTGTAAGTATAGACCACTTACAACACTGCATGATTTGTAGACCAAACAAGTCATCATACATATCCAAACCAAACACTTATAACCATATCATCATGAGACCAATATGAAATATGAACTGAGTATACAATGACATCAAATCTTAATTCTCCAAACATACAATGTCATAAACTTACAATGTTACCATAGTCAATATATACCATAAAATATTTAGATTAATATATCACCAAATAAATCATGCCAAACCTGCACCAAATCTGAACCAATGTGTAGAGCTCTTCAAGAGATTTTTGTCAACTATTCAAAGTCCAAAATTTGACTTCGTATGCCCAAGTTATGCCTTAGTTTGTGCTCAAAATAAATAACAACTTACTTTCAGGCTCTTAAAACTTAACAAAATGTCAAAATCAGAAAAAAAAACCTACACCAAGTTGTAGTGCTCTGAATTAGCTTTCCAACACCTATAAGAAGTCTGAAATCCAATATCTTGAGAAAAAGTTATGGTCATTTCACTAAGATAGTCTTTTTACCTTTTTTACTGTGATTTTTTTTTGTCACAAAAATTTTGACGATATTAAATTTGATGGCCATCACGGGTTGAAACTAAAAAACTCTTTCATTTCCTCTGAACATGGCCAAACTAGGGCATATTATATATCAAAATTTATGGAAATGTCAACCTAGATCCAATGGTGAGGTTTGTTTTTACCCAGGAGGTCATTTCTGCAAGTTACCCCCTAAAATCCTCATTTAAATGAAACATTCAAAAAATCCATTTGTCCAACAATTTCACATGTCCTAAATCTATCAATATCCCATCATAATAGCAAACCCAAAGCCATCAGATCTGCAATAAACAACTCATATATCTTTCCCTCTCTTTTATCCTCTCATGCATTCCCATGGATTCAATCTAGGGTTACAATAATAAAACCATAGCTCTGATACCACATGTAAGGAAAGTTGCAAGAAATAATATAAATATTTCCACATAACCCATAATAGATCTAAAATAAACATGCAATTAAAATCCACATGCAAGTGAATAGACAACATACCCACAAAATGTGACACAAGATATACCTTGGGAAACCCTTATTGAGGGAAAAACCCAGCCTCCAAAAGCATTCATCACCATGTATTATTCAACAAAAATACTATTGTGATACAACCATGGAAGCCTTCAAAGCCATAGCCACTACCGTGCAAACTATGTGAACAAGCATGAATCCACACATCCTGTGCCATGCTTCCAACCTTCACAAATGCTCCCTTGGCTAACCTATCAAGCCTTGTTCCACTCGACTCTTTCCTTTTTGCCCTTCTTCTTCTCCTTTTCTCACACATCAACTACCCTTGTGGCTTCTTATATAGAAGCAAGTCCCACAAAGCCACCAAGTGGTATTACATAAACCATGTGCTACCTAATGCATTGAATCCACATTTAATATTAGAATTTTAATTCATTTTCCCAATATTAAATAATTACATGAAATATTATCGCAATGTTACAATACAACTCATCAAGTCTATCCTAAGGGAATCTTTACATGTTGTACGCCCATCTAGGAGCAACATTACATTATAAAATAAAATAATACAATATAACAATATTATGCAATGTGTGCAACACCCATTATCTCAACACTTAGTGAATGCATGTATGCTTCCATTAAAGCTATTGCTCCCATTAAGGTATTTTTCCAATTTCTTTAATATGGGGGCATATACTCTACTCACTCTTCTTTCTCATAATCATGAAGTAGCAAATGAAAATTCTAAGTATGGATTAGAGAACTTTAGCCTTGTACGCTTGTTATGATTTTTGGGCTATTCTCAAATCTATGCAACGTTGCTTCATCACCCTTTTCACACATTATTGGTTTCCTTATAAATACTAATAGATGCAAGGGGCTTTATTATTATTTGTTCTATTTGGATCTCTCTCTAAACTATTGGCACTCTGGGAGGTTTGATCCTTGCTTTTGATCCCTCTTTCGAGATTAATAGTTCGGGAAGCTCGATCTAGTTTTTAATCCCTTAAGGAAACACACATCCTTATGCCTCAGTCATTTTTTGATTCTTCTTTTTGGGACATGGAGTTCCCTTGAAGATGGATCCCTTGATGAATTAGTTGGCATTTGCATACACTTTCTAGACCATTCAATTCATCTTCTATGGGTTGACTAGCATGCCACACACACTTCCTAGACTGTTCAACATCGTCTCCTATAGCCTTTTCTTTTTCTTGTGTGGTTCACAATAAGAGACCAAACCCTCATTGGAAAAGTAACTACACCCCTTTGTAGCATTATCTCTCTTATTTTGATTTTGGATATGATAAAGACTCAAGTCTCTTGGGGGCTTGATGGTTTATTTTCCTCCTAATTCATGATAAGATCAATTATTTTCTTTTGATCTACTTTACCATGAGTTTGAGGTAATTCATACTCCTGCTAAAGTGGGGGCTAAATATACCATCTAAAAATGAAGCATCCATCTTTTAAGACCTTTTAGCACCTATCTAATAGACTTCTTGGACCATGGATGGATTTGAACTTGACATGCTCTTTCTCCTATTTTCTTCCACCTTTCTTAATTCTATTTGCACTCCCTTTGAGCCTTCTAGAGGCCTTGTTTCTTTCCCTCTCTGGAAACAAGTTAACCCAGGTTGACCTATTCTAGAAGAGGTTGATCTTGAGTTAACCTATCCAAAAGAGGTTGACCCAAGTCTACTTCTTCCCCTATTATTATGAGGAAATGAGTTTGAAGTGGCTCGAGGTTCCAAATATTAGACTTCCACTCTCTGACTGACTTGTATTATTTTCCCACTTGAAAACTAATATATAAGGAGACTTGGAGGCTTCATTTTGAAACATGATCTAATCTACAACCTACATGCTACCCTTATACTTTTCATTCAATGCATTTCAAGAGTTCATGGCATTCAAGGCATTTAAGCATTCAATCAAAGGTGTTTTCATTAGGAATTAAAGGATTCTTTGTGAGCATTTTGTCTTCAAGATCTAGCATATTGTTGGCCATCAAGGGAGGAGATTCACATTAAGGCATTCATCATCTTCTTCATTGATGCACATTTACATCCATGGCTCAATGATGTGGTAATTACATATCTATTGCAACTTGTGGAGATATTCTACATTTTACATACCAAATTCAACATCTACAACATACAACAAGGAAAAATCTTTATTGAAAATGGTTTTTACAAGAAAGGTGAATACTTACATTTATCTTGTTTCATTTATATACATTTACATTTTCAATTCAAGGTTGATTCCTCAATCTAGGGATTGACAAAGAAAAGCCCTCATCCACCCAAAAAAAACCACACAATTTTATGTGTGTAGGAGTACGATAGCGAAGTTGTGGTTGCAAATCTAGAAATAACTCCTCAAAAGATTTTTGGTGAATCTGAGACGACCTTGTTGGAGTGCCCCGAGAAGATGGTGACTCTGTACAAAACCTGCCAAAAGGATTTCCACCAAGTTGACCTATTCTTTGAGCCTCAATCTAAAAATTAGTTTATGGGGTTTTCATCATGTTTAGAGATCTACAATTAAATCCTTAGTTGCAGGGCCAAATGCGCATTTTTAAAAAAAATATCCACATTTTCCTCTACACATTCCAAGGTGAGTCTTCTATCTTTAATTTTAATTCATTATTTTTATCATAATTATGTATCTTAATTGGGCTTACTATATACACTTCCCATCTAGATTTACATTAGTTGGTTAGCTAGTTCAATTTTACATATACATTATCATACATGAGCTAAAGAGTGCATATCCTTGTATCACATTCCTTTTCACAATTTAAATTTAGTATTGACATCCCTTCCTTCATCTAGGCTTTGCTAATCTAATTTGGATCCAAGAAGAAATCATATTTTGAGATTCTCCCTTTCCCTACATACATATTTTGAATGCTTAAGTAAGTGGAGTCCTACATCCTATTAAAGCACTTCCATTTCATCACTAACAGTAATAGGTTGAAGCTACTAGATAATAATATTGGAGTCTTTGTTTGGTGGACATAGTCCAAGATTAGGTGAATCATGTTAAATATATGTGTCTTTTGTTCCATTTGTGCGTGCTTTATTCTTTTGTGATATTGGTTATATTTTCATGTAACTACTATTTTCTATCGAAGTAATCCTTTTTTAAAGTAATATTTGGAGTCCAATCACATGAAGATAACCATCAATCATCATATGATGAATCTACATTAGTACCAAAGAGCATTAAACTATGTAACTAAATTCTATAAAAAACATGATAATCATCTCCTAACTAAAGATCTTTCATGGATCTAACAACATTAAAGAAATCAACACCATAAGCTACAAAAAGTAAGAGTCAAACCATGATCTTCAAACTAAGACAAACTAAGAAGATACAATGCCACACATAATTTGCTAATAGAACCAATTATGTCAACATATTATTGTAATTTTAAGATAGAATTCGAGAACTTTAAGATAAAAGAAAATCCATATTTTGAACAAAAATTATCTACAACTTACCAAGATTATAACAACCTAGAACAAAAATATCAAAACAAAGAAGATAGAAAACATTATGTAATTTAGTATATCTCCCACCTTAGTGATGTTGAGTTATACAAGCTACACTAGCAAATATCATTACCAAAAGTCCATTGAAAGCAAACAAAACTTCTTGTACACAACATAGTACTTCTAAGATTCAAATAAACAACAATATCAAGTACTCCAAAATGTCATTTTATCCTCGCAATCAACATATTAACGTAATAATGATGACCAAGAATTAGACCTACCAGATAGAATCGACACAATTTTTTTACAAGATATACATCTATGCACTATCTCACAAGAAGAAGTGCATAGTTGGTGCTCCAAACCAAGAAATAGATTCAGATTCTTGTTAGTAACATGTACAAAAGAGCTTGTTAGGATTAACCTCAGACACAAATAATAGTTACATGCAAATATAACCAATATCAGGATATAGTAGATCACACAAAAGAGAACACAAGAAACAAACATTTAACATGGTTCATCCAATCTCTAGGCTACGTCCACCAACAACAAGTCTAATATCATTATTATCCAGTGATTACAATCCACAATCTCTTACAACTCAATACTGCCACAAAAAGCTACAATATCACTATACATTATGAAATCCCTAACCCTAAGCCATTTTATACAAGATTTTTCTGCTTACAAAATTAGGGCTAAAATAAATCATCCAATAGAAAAATAGTAGCCAACACTTTTTACAATAGTGGGTCATTTTTGGCTTTGGGGGTGCTGCCCCACAAAACCCCTACGGAGACATTGCCCTTTGACCCCACCCTATTTTACAATAGGGAGCACATCTGGGGCATTGCCCCCAAACCCTCATATAAATAATTTGGGGAGAAACTGCACCGAATAAACCTCTAAGTTTGCTTAGGCTCCACATCACAACAATAAATAGACATAAAATATGGATTTCCAAGACTCAAAAACTAGGATAAAAAAAATACCTTATTTTCCAAATAAAACCACATAGGAGTATCAATAGATCAATAAGAACCCTACAAGAAACCATACGAACTTATAATTGTCTTTATCTAGAATACCCTAAATATAGTCTTAGAATTTATATGCATACCACATATTTTAGTTAGAATGTGAAACTTTCTAAACCATTATTGTAAATTTGAAATCCACTTAATATTTCTAAACATAGATCTACAAACCAACAAATAAGTAAAACTCCTTATGAACATGGACTCCTAATTGTGGTTGTTCTTTTAGTATTTGTTTTAGGCTGTCCCTGTGTTGATGACCTTTCTAGCTAGATGTTTTGGTCCTTGTCCTTTATTAGCTATGTTTCTTGTTAGCTTGGTCTTTTTAATGTTTTATTCTCTAGCACTATAAAGGGTTTCATGGGCCCTTAAAAACCTATTATCTTTATCAAAAATAAATAAGTAAAATTATAAACCAATAGGAAAACAACATTGTCCAAGAGTTTATAGTTTACGAAAAATATCATAACTCACATAGATCTTGGCGGCTTAACTTAAAGTGTTTTATGTAACCAAGAGCTAAAATAACAAACCCAATGTAAGAACTCCATTTTTTAGTCCAAATAATTGGTGTTTCTCCAAGTGATCACGATGTCCAAATTGCCCATCCATCATGAACAAATTCTCACTATACATGACCACAAGGTAAATGGAAAAACCACCAAATAAGAGGATACATAATTTTATTCAAATAAGAGCATTATTTTAAAAAAATAGAACCAATTCCATGATGATAAATGATCATGAGCCTTTGGTGCCCAATGGAGATCGCATTGATAATATCCATGGCTTCGAATCTCATAGATTTTTAAAAAGGTTAACTCAAAGAATATTTATTAAATCCACACAAGCCTTAGAAACCATCTATTTCCTTCAAAAAATTACCATAAACTCTCTAGACTAATACATACAAAAAAAAGGAATACCCAAAATTAGTTAACCTTGAACTCTCATACCAAATATTAATAAAATATAAAGCCTATCATACTCATGATTTTGATACTCAAACTCTACTTGAATAACTAACCAAAGGACGAGATACAATACCTTCACAACCACAACATGAAAATATATACGTAATTATAAGAATTTTTTGAATTAAGTTTCCTTAATATGAGAATATCGCGCTTAGATTCTTCTTCACTATGATGCTAGAAATAGGATAATTATCATGCTTATCAACACTACCTTATGTAAATTTGTAAAAGAAATAAATAATGAATAAAATCACCATAAGATAATAGTAGTGAGACACTATTCAACAACCCAAAATCATTACATAACACAAGATTTTCGTGGAGAAACCCTTCCAAGAGAAATCTCCATGAAGAAGTGAGGGAAAATATGGTCATAAATTTGTTCCTTTATAATTTTAAATTCAAGTTTCAGGAATAAACCCATTGTACTCTTCCACCTTAAATTGACTAAATATGCATTTGAACAATTCGATTCTATGTGTTAATATTTAAAGATATCTTATGCTTTTATTCTAGTCACAAAATAATCATAAGGCAATCATTAAGGAACGATTCATTTATTCTAGGAAGCAATTAATGATACATTTCAATTTAGTACAAGTTAAACGAGTTTTTTTTTTTGGTATGCTTAAGTTCTTGTCACTTTCTTTGATATTGCTCAATTGTTTAGAACTGATTTTATGATCTAAAGACAATTCTATAACATTGTTTTAAGTACCACAAAGTCCTTGGATATTGAGCAAAGGTAATGCATTTTTTACAATTAAAATGGAAGTGTAGAAACAACTCTATTAATTTCTAGGAAAAAAAACAACATTATTAATTTCTAGGAAAAACTTGAAGCTCAAGTATATATTCATGACTAGATTTCATTCCATATTTTTAGACTAGAACAAACTTTTAGTCAATTTAATTTACAAAAAGACATTATTTTCAAATATGATATTAAATAGATTCTATAACACCATTCATTTAAACATTGGTTGGTGATACAAAATTAGCTTTAGCTATTTAATATGAATGTGTATAAATTTAAGATTAGTTTGAATTTAAATGTTGTTTAAATCATTTAATATTTTTATTAATATGTTTATTAATAATAAATGTTAGTTTATGTGGGTTACTATATTATTTAATGTTAATGATAAAATATATGTGTCTAATCCCTTTTTAACATTGATTAATCTTAATGTTGTGATCATGAGAGTTATTTGTCTATGTCACAAATAATCAATGTCCCTTATTTTATTTGGTATATACATTTATTCTCCTTTATCATTTAGTATTATTACTATATATAATAATTAATACAATATTAAATATTTTTATTAGTGAATTCTTATTCAAGAAGGGGACATCACAACAACATTGTCCAAGATTTTATAGCTTATGGGATATATTATTTCCATAACTCGCATAAATCTTGGTGGCTTAAATTCAAGTGCTTTAGGTAACCAAGAGCTAAAATAATGACCCCAATATAAGCACTCCATTATGTAGTCCAAAAAGTTGGTGTTTCTCCAAGTGATCACAATGTCAAAAGTACCCATCCACCATGAATAACTTCTTACTGCACATGACCACAAGGTAAATGGCAAAACCACCAAATAAGAGGATGCACACATATTGTCAAATAAGAGCTCCATTTTAAAAAAATAGAACCAATTCCATAATGATCAATAATCACAAGCCTTTGGTGCTCAATGGAGATTGCATTGATAATATCTATGGCTTGTTAGAATCTGATAAGATTAATAACCCAAAAAACTAGTGCAAAGAATAAATATCTAAACTATGAATGAAAATGATGCAAAATCAAAATAACATCATAGAGTTAGTCTCCAAGAGAGTAATGCAAATGCTAGAAGCAAAATAGCATTAAGAGGATGCAAAAACAAGAGATACAAATACAAGCCAGGTAGCATGCTTATATAGGCTAGGAAGAGGGAGGAGGTGGCAACACCAACCAATGAGGAGCAACCATCTATCGGACTAAAGATAGCAAAGTATCTTCCCAAGATAGCTAATGGATGCTCACCTGTAGGAAGGTGACACCTCATAACCATTCACCTAATAAG
This sequence comes from Cupressus sempervirens, assembly GCA_028749045.1. Classification (NCBI taxonomy): domain Eukaryota; kingdom Viridiplantae; phylum Streptophyta; class Pinopsida; order Cupressales; family Cupressaceae; genus Cupressus; species Cupressus sempervirens. The sequence continues at coordinate 139,312,889 of CM053784.1, read as the reverse complement.
ACATGCTTTATTAACCTAAGCGAGATTATTAAAAGTGTAGGAAAAATTTAGCAAAATAGGAAAAATAAAAACCTACACTAACACCCCCCCATAAGCGAAGCTTAGGTGGATGCTAACCTAGCAAAGCTATGAAAGCAGGAAAATGGGTCCCGGCAACAAGGCCTGATCAGGTACCCAATACAAGAAAAAGAACTAGATGAAGGAAACTAAGCCTCCAATCTAGGAAATGTCCCAAAGAGAGGAACAAAAAAGAGCATGAAGCATCTCCGAAGCATGAAGCTGCAAACACTGTAAGAAGAAACTGCTGGAACCCCCACTGAAATAGTGCATGACCAGGTAGAGAAGAAAAAGTCTGAAGAGCTGATCAATCGAAGAGGTGACCTCTAAAGGTAGGAATTAATGAGTGTTTATATAGTAGATGAACCATCTCACCGAAATGCATAGGTGCCTAGCCACTGCATCCGCCTAGTACATAGGAAAAAAAATTGAATACATAGATCACTCAACCGAACCAAGGAAGCAATAGAGCCAACAAGTGAACCCCCCCATAATGCTGAACAGGGAGAGGGGTGATAGGAACACTGAAATGCAATGCCAAAAACATCTGCAAGAAGAAGAATCAGGAACACCGATAGTGCAATAGAAGTACAAGCATAGGATAAAGGGCGATGTCATCGACAAACTGCATGGGCTAATGTCATGGAAGAAAAATTCACTTGACAAAGGTGGATGAGCACAAAATGGCAAAACATCATGACCCCCCATGGCACTTTATAACTGAGTGCGAGTACAAACAAACACAAGGTGTACAAGATCCCAGATATGCAAAAGCAGGCACTTTATCTCAGTGCGTTTACAAAATAAGAAATGCAACAAAATAGAAGCATATAATGCTTAGAAGTCAGAAAGAAGAGTGAGCTAAAAGAACAGAAGAAGAGATTCCAGGACCTGTAGAATCCAAGTAATCCGCCAGAGTATGAAAGTGCAAAACTCGAAGGAGAAAGAACCTGGAATAGAATCTGGATAAAAGACCTCTACAACTGAATAACTCATAGAACCAGCTTTTCAACGATATTTGGCAAGCCCAGAAAAGAGTCTGAATGAGCGAGATATGGCTCCCGGAAGACAAAATAGAACATTTGGCTTTGACTACCAAAATAGGCAACCCGATTGTAGAAAAAAATTAAAAAAACCTGTACCATCATCTCTGTCTTAGAACCAACTTTTCGATGCATTTTTTGGATCGAAAAATAACGTCAGTATGCTCAAATTATGAAAGAAAAATCGACAGGGCCTCCTCATGAAGAGCATATGCTAAAAGTGAAACTTGAGCACAATAATCAAGGAAAAAATAGCACCACTGCGATCTACTCAAAAAATATGCACTTTCAAAAAAAGAATCGCCTCGATACGAGGTCGTATGAGAAAGTTATGATCCTCTGAAGTTTCCAAAACGAGAACTGTGCACAGTCACGGCTGAGAATCTGCAATTTTTGAATAATTCATGCATGAAAATCAAAAAATAACTCCACTAGTGGATAGAGCACAAAAAAATAGCCAAGTTCATAACAAGAATCATCAAAATCGGAGTCTGTATGAGCAATAATGAGACATTTGAAAATTGCATTCAAATTTGCGACTGCCAATGGAGAGGGGTATGGCTGTAGCTTTGCATGCTCGATTCTGCAAAATATACAGCTTGCATGCAAAATCTAAAAGATACCCAGATGGTTTTTTGGGGCTGCGAACAAAACTCAAAAAGTATTTTTCTTGTTGATGTACAGAAAATGCTACTGTAGTGTAAATTAGACGCCTTTAATAGTAAAAAATGGCTCCAAAAATCAAAAAATGACCCCAGCAACCAAAATATGACATGCAAATGCTGGATCAGATTCCTAAGTCCATCAATGGCATGTTGAAACCTGCAATACTGATTGAAAACTCCAAATATGCAAGTTGGTTGTCAGATTTGAGATTGAAACCCTAGAGAAAAACCGTTTTTGTCAAAACTTTTCTGGTTCTTAGGATCATCCAAAGATGCAAGAGAAGAGCATACTTCATTTTTCAAAAAACTACAATAAAATTTATTAGCCCCCCCCCCGAATCTCTCAAATAAGGAAACTAAAATCTACTCTTACACATAGAAAAGCTCTGATACCATGTTAGAATCTGATAAGATTAATAACCCAGAAAACTAGTGCAAAGAATAAATATCTAAACTATGAATGCAAATGATACAAAATCAAAATAGCATCATAGAGTTAGTCTCCAAGAGAGTAATGCAAATGCTGGAAGCAAAATAGCATTAAGAGGATGCAAAAACAAGAGATACAAATACAAGCCAGGTAGCATGCTTATATAGGCTAGGAAAAGGGAGGAGGTGGCATCACCAACCAATGAGGAGCAACCATCTATCAGACTAAAAATAGCAAAGTATCTTCCCAAGATAGCTAATGGATGCTCACATGTAGGAAGGTGACACCTCACAACCATTCACCTAATAAGACATGCTTTATTAACCTAAGCGAGATTATTAAAAGTGTAGGAAAAACCTAGCAAAATAGGAAAAATAAAAAACTACACTAACATGGCTTCGAATCTCATAGATTTTAAAAAAGGTTAACTCAAAGAATATTTATTAAAACCACACAAGTCTTTAAAACCATATAATTCCTTTGAGCAATTCCCATAAAGTTTCTAAACTAAGAAATACAAAAAAAAATGGAATACCCAAAACTAGTTAATGTTGAACTTTGATACCTAATATTGATAAAATGTATAGGCTAGTATACTCACAATTTCAATACTAAAACTCTATTTGAATAACTAACCAAAGGATGAGGTACAATGCCTTAACCACAACATGAATATATAAAACTAATTATACGACAAATTTAAATTAAGTTTCCTTAATACGATAATACCACGCTTAGATTCTTCTTCACTACGATGCTAGAATTTGGATAATTACCATGCTTATCAATACTACCTCATGCAAATTTATAAAAGAAATATTTATAATGAATAAAATCACCATACAATAATAGTATTGAGGCACTACAACAACCTAAGATCATCACATAACATAAGATTTTCGTGGAGAAACCCTTGCAAGAGAAATCTCCACCAAGGCGAGAGGAAAGATGTAGTTATAAACTTGTTCCTTTATTATTTTAAATTCAAATTTTAGTGACAAACCCACTTTATTCTTCCACCTTAAATTGACTAAATATGCATTTGACCAATTTGATGCTATGTGTTAATATTTAAAGATATCCTATGCTTTTACTCTAGTCACCAAAAAATCACAAGGCAATCATTAAGGAATGATTCATTTGTTCTACGCAATTAATGATAAATTTCAATTTAGTATGAATCAATGGCCTTGTGAAGGGAGAATTTGATGTGTGGTATTTGAATAAGTACATCAAACAATTTTTTCACATTATGCATTTTTTTACAAGTTAAACGGAAGTGCAAAAACAACACTATCAATTTCTTAGGGAAACTTGAAGCTCACATATATATTCATGACTAGATTTCATCCTAGACTTGTAGACTAGGACAAACTTTCAGTCAAGTTTTACACTATCAATTACTAGGGAAAACTTGAAGCTCACATATATATCATAGTTACATCGCCTTGGGGAATGGGGGGATGACATAACAGGGTGACAAGTTTCCAGGACGGGGGGACAAAGGAGCCTTAATTTGGGGACGACGATGGGACGGTGGCAGGGGACAGAGGGGGTTTTATATACTATACATATGGTAACTTCAATGCCAGTTATGAATAAATGCATTGCAACATAAGATATACAAGTATAAAAGAGTAAATACTTGAACATTGCATTGAATTGGAACATCAAACATTGAACATAAACAATCAAGTTAGCAAATAGTCAACATCAGGACATCCCCCCATCCTTGACGAAGGTGGCAGAATCTGGTGGCGCTACTGGGGATGGGGGAACGAAGTCCCCAAGTCCCTAGTGCATCCTCATCTTTGGGACATGGGGCAAACGGGGAGGGGGGGATGTGTCCTCGTGTTATTGCATATGGTATATGTATTCATGACTAGATTTCATTCTACACTTTTAGACTAGAACAAACTTTTAATCAATTTAATTAAAAAGAGAACACTATTTTCAAATAGACTATTAGATAGATTCTATAACACCAATTATTTAACATTATTCTTCAATTATTGAAATTATTCAATAGACTCGTTTGTTCAAACTTTGAAACATTACACTAGCTTTCCTATTCTCAACCCTAATTAGTTAATCTAAAGTGACTAACCTTATTTAATTGTAAAAATGCAGATCAATTTGAAAAGAAACATTATTTTGAAAAGAAGAGAGGAAGAAATCGTATCTATGAAAAAATAAAATACCATCTTTTTAATGCTAAGGAGATGGATTTTCAAATTGATAAACATTTCAAAATTTGAAGTGAAAATTTATCACACTCTTATTTAGCACAGTTGAGTTTTCACCCATAACTAAACTTCGAATGACTTTTTATCATCACATTTCACTCTAATTTGATTGCTAATGAAAGCAACATAGTTTGACCATGAGGTTTACCACATTGGCGATCCAGGAATAATCCAGTAATTCATCAGAGCAGTTTAAGCTCGATACGAACTATAGATAGTAAACAAATAAAATGCTAGAGAGAAATCAAATTCGACTGGTGAATAATGTATTGCATGAAATATTCAGCGGTTACGATTGTACACTTCAAAAATGTTCGTCTGAAACTAAAAGGTTTCGTAAGTGGAAGATTCCTCCATCAGAATGTGTTTTCTTATAATGCAATGATAACAAGATTGTCACAGGAGGGAAGCATTGATAAAGCACGTCAAATATTTGACGAAATGCCTGAACGGGATGTTGTTTCATGGAATGCACTAATGACAGGATATACGCAGAATCAGCGATTGCAGGAAGCACGCCTTGTGTTTGACAAAATGCCTATAAGAAATGAGATCTCCTCCATGATTATGATCACAGGATATTCCCGAAATGGCAGGATTGCAGATGCGCGGGAAATGTTTGACAAAATGTCAGAAAGAACCGTGGTTTCTTGTAATGCCATGATCTGTGCATATGCGAGAAATATGATGTTAGAGGATGCACGACAGGTTTTTGACGAAATGCCTGAACGAGATGTTGTTTCATGGAATGCTCTAATTACAGGCTACGCTCGGAGTGGAAGAATGGGTGAAGCGCAGAAACTGTTTGAAGAGGTGCAGAATCGAGACATAGTCTCGTGGAATTCTATGATTGAAGGATACCTTAAGAGTGGAAACAGCAAAGCGGCCTTAGAACACTTCTGTCGAATGTATCAGGCAGGTTGGAAACCGAACCAGTCCACTTTTACAAGCATTCTTAGTGCATGTTCAGGTTTTGAAGTTTATGACCAGGTCAGTTGTGTTCACGCGCTCATTCTTAAGATGGGGTTTCTGGTTAATGTTGTTGTTGGGACTGCTCTTATTAATTCGTACATCAAATGTGGTAATCTAGATTATGCTCGACGTGTGTTTGACGAAATGCCCGAGCGAAATGCAATTACATGGACAACTATGCTTGCAGGATACACTCAAGATGGAAAATTAGAAGAGGCATGCTATCTTTTCGATAAAACACCTGATGAAGTGTCAGAATCTTGGACTGTAATGATTACTGGATATGCAGAAAGGGGTAAGCTGGACTCTGCACGGGAATTATTTGATAAGATGCCACACAAATCTGTGGTAGCATGGAATTCCATGATCACAGCATATACCCAGAACGGAAGGTGGGATTGTGCACGCCAAATTTTTAACGAAATGCCTGAACGAGATGTGGTTTCATGGGCAGCTATGATTGCAGGTTGTGAACAGAACAATGACGCAGAGGAGGCTACGAGCTTTTTCTCCCAAATGCACAGAACGGGCGTGAAGCCAAACCAGTCCAGCTTTGCTAGTGTCCTCTGTGCATGTGCCAGTTTAGCGGCTTTGGAACAGGGCAAACAAATTCAAGCTCATAGTATCAAAACAGGATTCCAGTTGGATATAATAGTGGGTAATAACCTCATTACTATGTATTCAAAATGCAAGAGCATAGAAGAGACGTCTCAAGTATTTAACAAAATTCACACAAATCCCATGTCATTAGAGAGTGCTACGAATGCCGGATATGCCAAGAAGTGGAGGGTTGATGAGGCACGCAAAGTGTTCGAAAAGATGCCAGAAAAGAAATTGATCTCATGGACAGCGATGATTGCAGGCTATGCTCAGACTGGGGATGGTGAGGAGGCTTTAAAACTGTTCCGTAATATGCTATGGCAGGGCGTGAAACCAAATCAGTCCACTTTTACTGTTGTTCTCAGTGCATGTGCTAACCTAGCTGCTCTAGGACAAGGAAAGCAAATCCAGTCTCAAGTAATTAGGACAGGTTTTGAAAATGATGTCTTTCTGGGAAATTCTTTAATTACAATGTACGCTAAATGCGGGACAATAGATGCATGTCAAATATTTGAGCAAATGCCTGAAAAGGATTTGGTTTCATGGAATGCAATGATAGCAGGATATGCTCAACAAGGGCTTGGCATGGAGGCACTCCAGCTCTTTGAGAAGATGAAAAAATCACACACGCGTCCAGATGAAGTCACTTTTGTTGGCGTGCTGTCTGCGTGCAGCCATGCTGGTCTAGTTGAAGAAGGTTGGGAGTATTTTGATTCTATGAATAGAGATTATTGTATAATACCAGGGCCACATCACTATGCTTGCATGGTTGATCTTCTTGGTCGTTCTGGGCTTCTGAATGAGGCAAAAAACTTTATTAACAAGATGCCAACTGAACCAGATGCTGCAGTTTGGGGAGCTTTATTGGCCGCTTGCAGAATACACAGTAATGTGGAGCTAGGAAAGAATGCTGCTGAGCGCATTCATGAATTGGAACCGCAGAGTACTGGCATCTATGTGCTACTTTCAAATATCTATGCTGCAGCTGGGAGGTGGGATGATATGTCTAAGGTTAGAACAATGATGAAAGATCAAGGACTGAAGAAAGAGCCAGCTTGTAGTTGGATTGAAGTTAGTAACAATGTACATACATTTGTAACAGGAGATAGGACACATCCGCAATCAACAAAGATATATGCAACTCTAGAATGGTTGACTCGGCAAATGAAAGACCTAGGGTACGTGCCTGACAAAAACTTTGTGCTGCATGATGTAGAAGATGAGTTAAAGGAAACTATGCTTTTGCACCATAGTGAAAAACTGGCTATTGCTTTTGGGCTGATTAATATACCTTCAGGGATGCCTATAAGAATCATGAAGAATCTCCGTGTTTGTGGAGATTGCCATACCGCCACCAAATTTATATCTAAGATTGTTAAACATGAACTTATTATAAGAGATACTAATCGTTTTCATCACTTTAACAATGGATATTGTTCTTGTGGGGACTATTGGTGATGACAAATTAAGTGCAGTGAAAAGTGTTTAATTATTGAAAATGCTTCATGGATTGCTTCATCCTAGTGCTTCTTGTATGTGGATTATTGAGAGGGCACATGCATGATAGTTCAGGTGGACTTGGTTCACATTTTGCAGGGGTTTCCATGCAATTTTAAGGTTATTACATACAGCCATATTCATGAATAGCACGCTCAATGCATAGTCTCCAGATGGACAATTCATCCTCCCTGCATAGCTATTTCAGACAGGTACAGAATCCTCTCTGGGTAGCTTCAACAGGCATCATCTTGCTAACTATAGCACTAAGGTACTAATTGTATTGCTAATTTACTCCTGGCTACTGTTTGCCCAACAATCAATGCCAATCATTGCTTAAGATATAAACATAGCCGTGTGTTTCTCGTGTTTAACTTGTTGTACACGAGCATACATTTATTTCCAGAAGTACATTCACTCAACTCTATGTACTGTGAAAATTTTATGGGTAGTTTATTCATATATAGGCAATAGTGATCTTGTTATTGATCTGAAATGCAACCAACATGCAAAATCATGAATATATGTTGCCAACAGCTGCCCTTCATCATCCTGATGATGGATCATGGTGTGTGATCCAAAATGCTGATGCAAAAGAATGTTACACAACTGAATCCAGAAATCAAATGAAATAAACATCATGGTCCATGGAATTCTGACGAGTGTAACCATGAACATATGATTCCAACACAATCATGGATACAAACATGAAATGCTAGGAAACCGGGGAGGTTGGTTAGATGGTCTCACACATAAATATATATAGTAGCAGCAGGCGACAGGTCAACTAGGCAACAATCATACTCTTATCCACATGAATTCTTAAGAGTGAGGTCATATGGTATAGCCCACACAGCAGTTAGTATAACTCATTATGTATCAAAAACATACATAGTTATAGTCTCAGCACCTCATAAATTTGATTGCTTTTTCTCTAGAGTATGTGTAAGGAAACTCAGGTGCGGAAACAGCTTCCTACACTAATTTCATAAGGAAAGTATGATGCAAATCCTATTAAAATCTTCTACACTTACAGATTCAATATCATGTAAACAACAATATTGCAGCCAACCATGCATATAGAAAATAGACAGAGAAAAGAACACATAACACAAGGATTTGCCGGTGGGGAAAAACCTTTCGGTAAAACAACTCCACCCCTTCAGAACCTGCACAATGTATTATCTTCAACACGAGATTGCAATACACTTGCAATGCAAGTTCAACATCAACAACAGAAGACTCCAGTAGCTACTCGCAGTACCAACAATACACCTTTTTCGCATCGCATCTCTTTGCATCTCTTTCGCATCTAGTTGCCACATGTCTTCACCTGTCATTGAATCTTCCTAACATAGCTCTTACGTGTCATAGGGATCCGTCATAACCGTTTTAGTCATGATCTCCTTACACACAATTTAAGATGTCGACACATCAACATTATTTGCAAGAAATACATTTTACAAAACAAATAATAAGAATAGGAATTATACAAGGTTGAGACACCTTATTCCTAACAGTATGCTCTAAGGCTTACATTCATTCATAGTAAATTTCATATGTTTGCGGAAATTAGAAGACGCTATATAAGTATCATCATAGTTTTAGCACAACCCTTCATCATTCAACAAACTGGAGTGTATGGTCTTCATACATATAAACAGAACATCACCATACACTGGAATGAAGACATAAAGCATCATTGCTTCTGTTCATGATGTGTGATAGATCACTCTCATGGTGTCTGCTTGACATGCCAAAGATGTTTGTACATAAACAAGATCCATGTTTCGCCTTTGGGATATAGGCAGACTGGTGACAAAGGTGGCTCTTTCAGGTTTTGTTCCTTCCTCGCTAAGGGGAAAGATCTATTTGCATACAAATGGGAAAAAGAAACACCACCATAGACTATTGATCAATTCAGGGAAAAAGTATTAAAGACCTTTTATAAGGTATAGATGCAGGTTCAGACCATGAAAGTCATCTAGTGCATTGTGGCAATTGCTCTTTGGCCAAGACATTAGTCAAATTCCTGTTCATAAGATATGTATATGAAAATTGTGCCAACGTTAACAACGAGTTTATTTATAGATGATGTATTTTGCATGTAGGACACTGAGATTTGCATTATGAAATCTTTGTTAACCAAAGAAAAATAGATTTGCAAATACCATCAACTAACAAAGATTAGAATGACTAGGAAAATTTCTAGAATACAAATACCACTTTACTTTGATGAACGCTAAAGCAGATTGTCTTTAGGCATGTAAGAGTTTAGTCCATTTCATGCTGCTGCCATCTGACATTCAAAAACTAAATAAGCTAAGCAAATTGATAAGTTAAATAATTCCTGGGGACATAAATGTGGTTTTGGGGGAATAATATATTATGTCACACTTAGATAGTTCCATCTGATCCCAGTGAACTTCATCAACAACCCATATAAATAATGCTAATAAGTTGGCAGGTTTCTGTTGCTTATTGAGCCTGGGTTTCCTCCTCTTCAGGCATTTAGATACTGCTCTTTGCATTTTATTGCAATATATTAGTAAACAAAGCATCTTTTATTTTCAATTTGTGAGAAGAACAAGGTCAATTTCAATTAGTTTGTACGTGTAAAGACTGCCCCTGCAAAACCAATGCCACATCAACAATCTCCATAAAATGTGGAAAGTCTACAAGAGTCAAGGTCATTTGAATTTTGACCAGTCAACATTAAGTTTTAATTATCATTAAAATTAAAGAAATGCATACACTAGATACCAGATACTAATACTAGATACCAGAATACCAGGAGGGTTTGAACTGGGTGGCCAAACTGATATGAGCTCCAAAAGCTACTCAAGAAACATAAGTGCGGGAATATTGTAGGAGTGCTTTACCACCCTACCATGAAGCTGTTAAGCTTCCCTAGAATCTTTTCTGAAATGAAAGATACCCAGCCCGGCAACGAAATAGTCTAAACAAACAAAACTACGAGTAGTAATAGAACGTGCGGTTAAATGAATCATGTTCTAAAACCATTCACTAATATCATGGGTAGCCAAGTCAATGTATGAAAGAGAATCATCATTCTTTCAGTTCTCCAGAAGTATATCAAAAATCATATTCTAACTTATACAAGGAAAACAACACATTAACCACCATAATCAAAAGTAAACATTAATCAATCCAAGAATGAATGTGAAAATATGACATTTATCCAATAATGTAGACCTGCATGCCATACATCCTTCAATTTACATAATTCAAATAATGGCATTCAATGTTCAACACAAAATAGATCCATTTCAAGTATACATTCATGGGATCACTTTCTATTGCCAATAAAATAAATTCTATTATCATAACAAAGGGAAAAGATTATAAAAATGAAGACACTCTTGTCTCATCATGCCCATCATGAATGAAATATTCTATTCAATCACTTAGCAGAGAAAACTTTTAGCATTGTCTTTATCTAAGGTTTTATGCTAATGTACCACCTACACATAAGAAAATAGTCATGATTAATAAAAAGTTCAATGTCAGATTTAAGAACGTTGTGGTTACAATCTTGTTAAATAGATTTTGATAAATTTGTTTTATCTATCGCCATTTTATATAATCTGTGAGACCTATAGGTAATAGGCATTCATATAGAACAATTACACTTTCAGAGTCTTCAACGGTTTTCATAATTTCAACATAGTTAGAGGAGAAAGCCATTTGGATTTGTACAAATAGCATTTTCTTTTAATCTCAACCCGATATTGCATACATGGTTCTTGCTTACCAATTCATAGTTTATTCACAACAATTTTATAGGGAAACCCTAGTGGGGAAAATAAGATAGTAGTAGTGATTTTTGTATCAATTTTCATTTCTACCGTTCTCAGTGATTTCCATGTATATGGGAAATTGCCTTACTTTCTTAATCCAAAAACATGTCACATAACTCCGAGAGCACAATGGAAACAATTAATGAAGCTTGTTCTAATTTGATTGAATAAGACCATCGTATGAGTGGACATCCAAGTGGTTGCACTTCATACGCATAAAGAGAGCTCATAACACATGAAAAGGAGAGCATCCTTTATTTGATCCACAATACCATAGATCATAGTAAGGAAGGAAGGAACTAGCTTTGAGAACATTCAAGATACTCCATGGTGTCCTCCTATACCTTATAGTTCAACTCAATGAAATATTTACTTCGGATTCCTCCATACAATTGTTTGGTGTTTTTACTCTAATATGAAAGGCGACATCACTTTTTTCCCAGACACAAAGTACAAGAGGCCAAAATTCATATAAACATAGGGAATTCCGAATAAATAATAAGTCAATAAATCAACCACTCGAAACAAGAAAATTGTGGTTTGGTGGCAAATCAGACGACTAGGGCAATAACACAAGGAAATTAACAAGGAAAGCATTGCCAATGTTTTTACCAAGCTCGATATTGCCCAATCCCTATTATAGTGGAATGGTTCTTTGCTTCCTATCCACAGTTTAGCATGCCATTTCGTAGAGGAAGAAGGAAAATATTTACATAATAAATACACACACACACCACTCCTTGAAACTTGATTTTGTTTGAGAAAAGACTACACCTTTGATTTGGTAATTCAGGCACATGTATTGTCTTTTAAATTGATAATTAAAGTTTCACCCCAATGAAAAAACATTCATACAATGAATTCAGCTCTGAACAAGGCATGAAAACAATAAATTTGCATCAAGCTGAGAACTTGGTTGTCCAATTGCAGTTGTCAAATTCCTTCCTAAACTCCCTTTCTCCAATCTCTTCTCTCAGTTCAGCCGCCAATGTCTTCTTTGGTCCCCCTCTCTAAGAGTGTTGTTAGGCTCTTTGTAACTATCCCTAATGGTAATTGACCCGGTACCCCATAATGACATTTCTTTTCTCATTAATAAATAATTAAATATTTCCACATGCTAAGGAAATGAATTCATGTATCAAGGAAAATCTGATTTATTTGGCATCAACGAAGTGGGTTGTGACATCCCTCCCCACTTAGAAAATGCACCGTCCTGATGCAAATATGTAAGAAGTCACAATCATATTCATCATGCATGCAACTAAATCAATTCTATCAACATTATTGACTTTCATGTCCTTAAATGAAACCTATATGTCATTTGAGTGCATCCTAATACACACACTTAGGGAAGCAATCTTCTTCAAAGATAAGACATATTTGAAGTAATCACATTTAAAAGAAAGTAACACACATTTTATATAAGCACATGTACAAGTCATTTCAAGAACATTTTCTACATGTGAGTGTGTGAATTCCATTACCATTTTATAGTTTTACAAAGTTAGAGTACCTCTCTCCGACAATAGTCCCCCTTTCTTATGATGTGTCATTCCCTCTGTTGCATTACATGAACAACACCAAATATCAGTCCATTGTATACCATAATCAAATCAAATATCCAATGAAATATCAATTCTAATACTTCCTTATCTCAAGGATTCTCAAAATTAAGTAACATATTACCTCTAAATCACATATCACACACATCCTTGTGCTTACTTATCATACCTAGGCCTCACATGGATTTGACCCCACTAGTAGAAACTTCATATCCGCTTCTTGCCATACTCATACATATATACTCATAGTGCTCTTAGCTCATTCACAACGTCAGTAGCTCAAGGAGATCAATTCAAATATTAGGAGTCAACATTTTTCCTTTTACTTTACGACTTCTTAACTCATCTTTTAATCACATCTTGATCATGAGTAAGATAAATAATCATCCATACGTACCATATGTACCATCTAACATGTGGTACCCTCTAAGTGAGTAAGTGTCCACATCAATACACTAATGTTCACGAAACATAATCAAGTAATGCAATCACATTACATCTAATTCATCATCATTTGATTCATCATGAAATATAATGACACACACATATAACATCATCGATGTACTCATTAACATTTAATCATCATTATGCATCTAAATGCTTGCAAAAGTTGACATCCAAATGTATTTGCATTATAATGCAACATTTGGCTCAAAATAAATAGCATATATCTAACCAATATGATAAGTAAATGGATGATAAAATGTCGCATAGTCAAATGTATCAAAGCAACATTGACCCAAAGTTATACATTAATAGGTAATAAAACCAAATTCCAACCATACATATCGACCAAAGGTCTAAGTTGAATACATAATGACCAAGTCTATGTCAAACAACATATTGACTAGAAGTCTCAAACAAACAACTCAAAACAACCAAATCATAAGTTGACATTCATCGACGAGGTTGATTGAGTAAAAATGTGTCGATGACTTTCTATGAAATAGGAGTCACAAAAGGTGGAACATGACATATACATAACTCCAAAGCAAAACATTCTCGAAAATAGATGAAAGAAGGATCTATACATACCCTTTTTTCATTTTCACAGGAAAACCACATTTCCATACACTTGCCACATAGGCCAAGAAGTCAAGTCAAGATCAAAAGTTGACTACACATAGTCGAATCAACAAGTAAATAAAAAATCTTTCAATTAATTATGCCACTTCATTCCGGTTTTCGACCTACATGTTGAAATGATAGATACAATAATATTTACATTTCATAAGCCAATTAATGTCCAAACTATCAAGAATAACATGACATCACATGAGTATGCCATAAATGAATATACTTAAGAAGTTGACCTACACATCAAACTTCATTCCATCATATGTTTTCATCTAGTATAATCTAAAGTGTCATACCTCAATGAATATCATATAAAATGTTGACCTGTATGTCGGACATGGAACAATAAGTACATCAACCAAGTACAATACCATCCATCACGTGATCCACACAAATTAGGTAAGTCATCTAGACATGCTCACTAATCACCTGTAAAGATCAGTAGGCCCAATTTTCTCATTTCTGTAACCTAGGTCCTTAAGCTCATCTTGTCACCACAATGTGCTTAACCAACATATAAGCACAAGTTGTGATGTATGGCCTTCTCACCATTCAATCATCACATAAAATATGGTTGAGGTGTCTTCATGCTCAATCATGAAGCCTTACACTTCCTTGGGACCTACCTAACATGTAGAATTTCCAACCCTAAAACATATCACTTTCCACATATGTCTAAGTAGTCCAATTAGGAGGTATTAGATGTAGCCATGAAACATGCTACTTTCCACATATGTCTAAGTAGCCTCATCATAGAATGTGACAGAAATAAAGTAATAACATATCTACACATATGTAGTAAAATAAATAACAACATATCTACTCATATGCAGTAAGATGAAATAACAAGATATCTAGACATATGCAATAATATAAAATGGCTTTGTCCAAAGCACTTAAAGAGCCAGATTTAAATGATAGAAAGAAATGAAACATGCCGCATCCATTTCTAATCAAAATTGGTAGATACAAAGAAATAAAACATACTGTATCCATTTCTATCTTTCCCCAATAGCCACATTACACCCACACTGGAAGGTAAGCTTTCCAAATCTCATACATAAAATGAAAAAAAAATTAATGCAAAAGGAAGAATGACTCATGTTAGAATATTTGGAATAAATGAGAGTGGGGGGGGGGGGGAGGGTGAATCAGTTATCCAAGTTCCAGATGTATGAATTGAACAAACAATCACTTAAACAACTTCAAATCTTATCGTTCCATAGCCAAATCTCTATAGTCGACTATTAGTAACATCAACTAGCTATCCACTATCCTAAATATAAAAGATTTGTAGAATGGAAACATTAATAAGTAAAACACCATAAATAACATCCACACAAGTTTAATACTAGGATTTAATGTGAAAGTTAACTTTGGGAAAAACCACCAGCAACATGTCACTAATTTACAAAATATATTGTGAAATATGAGTTTGTTAAAGAATTTAATCACCATGTTAGGAGTGGCCGTATTAGAGGACTTTAGAAAATTCCCTTAGAATTTCACCTTGTTAAAGGATTTACATATGACTGTTAGGTCAACCTTGATCAAAAGATTTCAAATACTGTTTACAATGGTTAGAAAGTAACAACAGGGTTTTGATATGTTAAGTACAACTCACTTTACATGTACATATATCTGTTCAGCTCATAAAATGATTCACTGTCTAACCTCGATTGTCATCTTTGTCTCAGATTTTCTTGGCAACCCTTCAAGGAATCACTGTTCACTTCTTCAACTCTTCTCAACCTTCTGCTTAGATTTGCCAATTAATAACATCAGCTACTACTCTGACTTTCAAACTTTGGAACATTTCTCACACACTATAATTTCTCCCTTGTACCTCCAAATAGGTAATTATGGTCTTTTGTTGCTTAAGCATCACTGTAGATCTTAGGGTTTATGATTAGATTCATCACATATAATGAATTTGATCACCATTTTGTTTATTCTCTTCTTTTCTAGAAACTTCTATTGGAATCCATGCATTAGGTTGTTTACCTAATCCTCTCCTAATATTAACTGATCCAACTCATTGATCATTATCTTCAACACACTTTTCATATTATAAGAAATTAACTTAGTTGGCTGGAAGTTACAATTTCTCATTAACTGTTAAAGTGTTGTTCCTCGACCAACATTATGTTTTGACACTCGGTCATCACTAGGTTACTCCATCAGCACTAAATTTTTTTCTTGGAACATACACTATCACTTGGTTGATACTGACACTTAGTCAACACTAATTTTAATCACCTTAATCTAGCACTTAGTCGACACTAGCATCACTCGACATGTACTTCACATTAATATATCTCTTGCTCTATTGCTCGGTCAAGCCTATGCATTTGATTTGTCTATGATCATACCTTCAAGACTTGAACATTACTGTCTCCTCCACTTGCAACATGATTTAAACAATCAATTAATTTTGTCAAAGTCTAACTAATCAAGTGTCCATTTACAGTTTCTTCTTCATAACTCAACTTATCCTCTAGATACTTCTGTTATGAACAACTTCTCAGATCCTCTTCATCAATCAAATAGATATGACACTTAGATCAGATAAAAAACTATCTCACTAATATGTTTGACATTAATGATAGCATAACAATTGTTCCAATTGTAGTTTCCAACAATCTCCCTCTTTGGAATTGATGACAACACCTCAAAAATACTTCTAGTTACCATACAATCCAAAACTTTACCATCTCAAGAAACACACTCAATGTTTAAAACCTTCATTAATATCCTTAGTTTCATTTTGATTCTCATCTCTATAACTCTGATATGCAACTCATAAGTTCTCATCTATCATATCAGATTCAAAAACACCTCAAGTGAGTCTTATGAACTCCCTCTTAGTAATATTGCCCTCTTCTTTAGATATCTCTACCAACTTTCACTATCTCCCTCATGCATTTTGATCTTCTTCTTTTGAATAATCTTTCTCTTTTCTAGATAATTCTCCGATAATCTCTCCCTCAAGGTGACTAGATAATCTCTCCCTCTTTGAGAACAATTCCAAAGACACCTTCAACTCATGCATCTTTTCATGTAGATATGTTTATGTCAGTACTGAGTTCATCATCTATCATCTTGCATGACTGATCCATCATTATATTCTTCTTTTTTACTACTACCTTAGACAACTCCTAAAGTAGAACTATCTACACCAATTTGTAAGATAGTATGATGAACACATTTGATGAAAAACACTATCTTTTCTTAAGTAGCTTTGTCTAGGGAAATCACCCATAGTTTACCTTTAAGACATTTATGAGCATCTTTAGGTAAAGCGTTAGTGAATATGTCATCAATTTTCTCTTTAGTATTCACATACTCCAATTTTACTTCTTTGTACTAGACCAGCTCTCTCAAGTAATGATACTCGATAGCAATATGCTTTGTCTTTGTGTGCATTATAGGATTTTTTGAATAGCACTAGTGTTATCACAATAGATAACCAATGGATCAATAATTTCTTCCTTCATACCTTTCAACAATTGCTTGATCCATATGATATTTGAATAATTTACTGCTACTGCCACATACTTAGCTTCAACTATTGATTGGGAAATGCACTTCTATTTCTTGCTTGTCCATGAAATTAGTCTATTTCCTAGAAAGAATGCACCTCCACTTGTGCTTTTTCTATCATCAACATTTTGTGTCCAATTAGAATCAATAGATACCTTTAGTTCAAATCTATCATTCTTCTTGTAATACAATCCATAGTCTCCAGTTCCTTTCAAATATCTTAGTATTCTTTTCACTGCCATCATATGGTTTTCCTTAGGACTTGCAACAAATCTTGCAACCATCCCAACTACCAATGCAATATCAGGTTTGCTATGAATAACATATTGCAATTTTTCAATCTTTGATCTATATAGTGTTTGGTTCACATTAGTAGAATCATCATTCTTAGATAATTTGTGTCCAGTAACCATAGGTGTACTAACTTGTCTTGAATCTTCCATCCCAAAATTCTTTAGTATCTCCTTGATATATTTGGATTGAGAAATGAAGATACCTTGCTTCATTTGATATACTTGTAAACCAACAAAGAATTTGATCTCACCAAACATTGACATTTCAAATTCCTTCTTTATTTCATCAACAAATGATTTGTATAATGCTTTCTTGCCTCCAAATATGATATCATCAACAAATAATTCAGATAACAATACCTCATTGTTCTTGCTAGTCTTCAAGTAAGGATTGATGTTATCATTTGTTCTTGCAAAACCAATCTTCATCAAGTAGTTATGCAGTCTTTTATACCATGTTCAGAGGGCTTGTTTCAAACCATTTAAAGCTTTGTGAAACTTACACACCATACTTTTCTTGCTAGGATCCAAAAATCCTTTAGGCTGCTCTATGTATACTTCTTCTAGTATCCCATTTAGAAATGCAGATTTGACATCCATTTGATATACCTTAAATCCTTTATAAGTAGAATATGCAAGAAGTGGTCTAACTCCTAGTCTTGCTACAGGGGAAAATGTTTCTCCATAATCAACACCTTCTTCTTGTGCATATCCTTTGCATTCCAATCTAGCCTTATTCCTTGTGATATCACATTTTTTATTCATCTTCTTCCTGAATACCCACTTTGTTCCAATAACATTTTTATCTTTAGGTCTGGATACTAGTGTCCATGTTTTGTTCTTTTCAATCTGCTCAATTTTTTTTTTCATGGCTTGTATCCAATCCTCATTCTCCAAAACATCTTTCATAGATTTGGGCTCAAATTCACAAAGTGCACGTGTAATTTTTGAGTCTTTTTCTTCTCATAACACCATATTCTTTGTCTCCAATGATTTTCTCTAGTGCATGATGACTTCTTACATATTTTTGCTAAAACAAGTTCTTTTCTTCTTTGTTCTTCAATAGGTTCATATTGAAAAATGATTTCTCTCTCTCTCTCTCTCTCTCTCTCTCTCTCTCTCTCTCTCTCTCTCTCTCTCTCTCTCTCTCTCTCTCTCTCTCTCGTTCAGGTTTTGGTTTATGTTCAACATGCTCAACATTGTCTTCTTGATGTTCAATTTCCTCTATCTATGACTCGACATCATTTTCTTGTTGCTCAACATCCATAGTCTGCTTCTTGACAACTAGCTGTTGCAACTCAACATTCCCAGTTTGTTGAGGATTTGCAACTATGTCCTTTTGTTTAGATGGAGTTCTTGGAGCACTATCATTCATATATATGAATGAACTATAGTCTTTGGGTTCTATTTTGCATTCAACTTCATTCTTTTCTGTATATTCATCAACTTTCACATTTGAATTTGAATTTTCCACAAAATTGTTAATGTTAGAGTTCAAAAACTTATAAGCTTTACTCTTGGTGGAATATCCTAAGAATATACCCTCATTACTTTTAGCATCAAGTTTTCCATTTCTATTATCTTTAAGTTAGTAACATTTTTCTTCCAAAAACTTTGAAATACTTAACATTAGGTGCATATCCATACCATAATTCAAAAGGTGTAACATTTGTACCTTTCTTGTCTTGCACCTATTTGGAGTCTAAAGAGCTATACTTACAACTTATCTCTAGTATTTTTGTGATACATTTTTCTCCATCATCAATGTTCTAGCACAATCCACAATTGATCTATTTCTTCTTTTAACTATTCCATTTTGAGAAGGGGTCCTTGGTGCTGACATCTATGCTTTGAATCCTCTATCATTGTAGAATATATTGAACTCATTGGAAATGAATACACCACCTCTGTCAAAGCTCAAAATTTTTATACTCTTCCCTGTCTCCTTTTCAACTCTAGCCGCATACCTCTTAAATAACTAAAAAACATAATATTTTTCTTTAAGAAACATCACAATCATCATTCTAGAGTAATCATCAACAAATAGAATGAAGTATTTGTCTCCACAATAGCTTTGAACACCAATAGGTCAACATAAGTCAATATGAACGAATTCCAAAATTTCATCAAATGAATATGTCTTGCTCTTGAAACTAGACTTTGTCATTTTTTCCAATTGACATTGTTTACACATAGCATTATCAAGTTTCTTCAGTTTTTGCAAACCTCTTACTCTTTTCATTTTACTGATGTTAACTAAATTGTAAAAATTTACATGACATAACCTCTTATGCCATAACCAAATATCTTCATGTTGTGGAAACAAACATGTCTCATCAAATAGATATAGATAGAACAAGTTATATCTTGTTTGATCACCACTTCCAATTAGTTTACCATCAACATCAAATATTTTGGCCTTTCTATGATGGAATTCAACTCTTTAACTTGATTTTTTTTACTGTGAACCACTCAACAAATTATAGTTAAGTCCTTCAATCTAGTAAGCATTGTCACATTTGATCTTATTAGTCAGTTTTATTGATCATTTACCTTTCACAAGACATGGAACATCATTACCAAATTTAACATAGCTACCCTTGTATGGTCAAATATTCTCAAATTTACTTCTATCACCAGGCATGTTATTTGAACAACCACTACCAATTGTCCATCTATCACTTCTATTCACATAAGAGATTAAGAAAATTTTCTTATCTTCATCAGAATCTTCTTTCATAGCGACATAGAAAACTTATTCATCATTACTTTTAGATTCAATATCAGTTTCCTCTTCAACAAAATAACAAGATTTCTTACCTTTGTCTCTGTGGTCCTTGTTCTTCTTGCTCTCTCAATCATCTCTTCTTCCTTTGTACTTGCTTTCCTTTCTCTCATCTTTTTCTTCTTTGTTAGGACATCTAGTAACAATATGACAAACCTTTTTACATGAAAAGTAGATTATAGGAAGTTTACCTTTGTATTTTCCTTTGCCTCTTCCAAGTCTTCTAGCCATTAGTACCTTAAGTTCATCAAGTTCATCATCAGAAGTATCACTGTCACTTTCCACATGTTTTCCTTTTCCTTTCTTGCTAAAATCAAGTTGTGATTTAAAATAATATTCAACAATAGCAAGAGTGTAATTATCAAAATTAGACATCTTAAAAGAAACAAGCCTACCGATTACACCTTCCAAAGTTAGGTTGTTACCTAGTGTACATCTTATTTCTTGTATTACAGAAACCCTAATAGCATAGATAGGAGGTAGAGTTCTCAATACCTTTTTAATAACTATTTCATTTTCAATCTTTCCATTGGCACCTTGTATAGCATTAACAACCCTTTTGATTCTTGTATAGTATTGAACTATGTTCTCACCTTCTATCATTCTCATTTAATCAAACTTACCTCTCAAACTTTTTGATTTGGCTCTCATGACATTATCATATCTTCCATATATGGTCTTTAGTTTATCCCACATTTCCTTTACATTATTGCACTCTTTTAGGTCATCAAACTAAGCATAGCTTAGGACTAAAACAATCTCCAACATGTCCCAATTATGTTCTTGCTTTTCTTTCAGTTGTTGAGCAGTTAGAAGGACTATTGTTATATTGACATATGTATTGTTTAGAAACTCTAGTGCAACATCACCAATGCTAGATATATTTAGTCTCATCAATATTTTTCATGGAAGAAAATTCTCTTTGTTCAACTTTGGTACCTCCTTTTGTACATCATGATCTTTAGCTTTGAGTACCTTCAAACTTCTCTCTACAAGTACCAACACTTTGATATCACTTGTTAGAATATTTAGAATAACTAAGAGAAGAGGGGAGGGTGTGAATTAGTTATCCAAGGTCCAGATGTACCAATTGAACAAGAAATTGTTTAAACAACTTCAGATCTTATCCTTCCATAGCCCAGTCTCTACAATCAACTATTAGTAACATCAACTAGCTATCCACTATCCTAAATATAATAGACTTGAAGAATGTAAACATTAATTAGTAAAACACCATAAATAACATCTATACAAGTTTGACACTATTATTTAACATGGAAGCCCAATATGGGAAAAACCACCAGCAATATGCCACTAATTTTCACTCTTCTAAAGTGAGCTTTGTTAGGAGCCAACCATGTTAAAGGTTACAAAACACACTATAAAATATAACCTTATTAAAGGATTTAATCACCCTTTTAGGAGTGACCTTTTCAAAGGACTTTAGAACATTCCCTTAGAATGTCACCCTGTTAAAGGATTTACATATGACTATTGGGTGAACCTTGATTAAAGGATTTCAAATACTGTTTATAATGGATAGAAAGTAACAATACAGTTATGATTTGTTAAGTACAACTCACTTTGCATGTACAGATGTTTGTTCATCTCATACACTAATTCACTGTCTAGCCTCCATTGTCATCTTAGTCTCATATTTTCTTGGCAACCCTTTAAGAAATCACTCTTCACTTCTTCACCTCTTCTCATCCTTCTGCTTAGATTTACCAGTCAATAACACTAACAACTGCTCCAGCTTTCAAAATCTCTAGAACATTTGTCATACACTAGAAGATCTCCCTTGTACCTCCTTAAATAGGAAATTCTAATCTTTTGCTGCTTAAACATCACCATAGATCTTAGGTTTTACAATTAGATTCATCACATACAATGAATCTGATAGTCATTTTGTTTATTATCTTCTTTTCTAGAAACTTCTCTTGGACTCCATGCATTAGGTCATTTAGCTAATTCTCTCCTACTATTAAATTATCCAACTCATCAATCCTTATCTTCAACACGCTTTCCATATATCAAGAAATCAACTTAGTTGGCTGGGAGTTATGATTTCTGATAAATTATTTAAGTGTTGTTCCTCGCCCAACACTAATTTTTAAAACTCAGTCATCATTGGGTTACTTAGTCACTACTAAATTTTTTTCTTGGTGCATACACTATCACTCGGTTGATACTAATGCTCAGTCAACACTAATTTTACTCAACTTATTTTGGCACTTGGAAAACACTATCACCGCTTCACATGTACTTCAAATTCTTATATCTTCTTCTCTGTTTCTTGGTCAAGCGTATGCATTTGATTTATCTGTGATCACACCTTCAAGACTTGAACATTACTATTTTCTCCACTTGCAACATGATTTAAATAATCAATCTATCTTATCAAAGCCCAACCAATCAAGTGTCCATTTATAGTTTTCTCTTCATAACTCAACCTATCCTCTAGATACATTTTTTATGAACAACTTCTCAAATCCTCTTCATCAATCAAATAGATATGGCACTTAGATTAGATACAAAACTATCTCGCCAATAGGTTTGACATCAATGACAATATAACAATTGTTCCAATTGTAGTTTCCCACAACATGTTCTTCACAATCTATTCCCTTAAACACCCCATCAATGTTCCACACTAAACTTGGTAGATGACATCACTTTCAAATCACGAGACTAGTATTATAAAAACACACACACCCTAGACACCTCAAGCCAAAGAAATCTTGAAATCAAGACTCACAATTCTCAAATCAAAGTCCAAAAGGAGGCACAAAACCAATAAAATAAAAGTGAACAAGATTTCATAGTAGATAGGTCACATAAGAAATTGATGGCCAAGTGGTCACAAGGTAACAAAAAATAAAAATTCCAAGCTAGCCCCTCATCACCACAAAGTTCATGAGAACTAAACATAATCATATGAAAACCAATTCACATAAACCATAGCAACTCTCACTAGTCACCAAGAGGGAGTAGATTTTTCATGAAACCTTGCATCCAAGGAGCACTAAGAACATAACCAATCTTCAACATACATCTCATGAAATTTTATCTAATTAATCGCATCTTTTCCTTTTGTAATCCCACACATTTCTAAATACAAAATGCTGCATGGAGTATGTTTGTAAATAAAATCCATTTTTTTCATACATATCATACTAGGTTACTCAAAGAAGCTCATGAATCTAGAATCACAATTATTTCACCATATATGCATCACATGTAATTTACATAATAAAAGACCTATTTTCTTTGCTATCACAAGCCAAGTCTTGATTTTGAGTGCACTCATAACGTAGTGCAAAAATTCCACCATTAATTATCTCAACAGATAATAGAATTTAACTTATTTCTTGCTTGACACATACATATAAAATAAAAAAAATTTCTTAAGTGTAACACACAAAATTTGCATGTTATATTGTCACAAAATTTTGGATGAAATCATATCGATCCAAGGTACTCATTTTACCAATCATTTCCAAAATATTTCCATCTTCAAAAGAAGGAAAGGTCAACCAAGAGGCATGGCATACATAAGGAGAATCTTACCCTTTCATATCAAAGAAATCACAACTTAGAGAGATATTAATCAACTTAGCAACCATCACAAATACACATAAACTAAGCTTAGTTGACTTACAATTCTATGTCATAGGGTTATGACTAAGCACAATGAACTCAAGGCCGTAGCATGGAACCAAGTGCACTGATATCATATGTAAAGACTTCCCCTGCAAAATCAATGCCACATTAGAAACCTCCATAAAATGTATAAAGTCTACAAGAGTCAAGGTCATTTGAATTTTGACTAGTCAACATTAAGATTTGATTATCATTAAAATAAAAGATATACATACACTAGAAATAGATACCAGATACCAGATACCAGATGCCAGATACTAGAGTATCAATAGGGCAACCAAGATGATATGAGCTCTAGAAGCTGCTTAAGAAACATAAGGGCAACGATATTGGAGGAGTTTGTTACCACCCTACCATGAAGCTGTTAAGCTTCCCAATAATCTTTCCTAATATGAAAGATACCTAGCCTAACAATGAGATAATATAAAGAAGCAAAACTACGAGTAGTAATAAAATGTGTGGTTAAATGAATCATATTCAAAGACCATCCACTAATATCATGGGTAGCAAAGTCAATGTATGAAAGAGAATCATCATTCTTTCGTGTCTCCAGAAGTATATAAAAAATCATATTCTAAGTTATACAAGGAAAACAACACATTAACTACCATAATCAAATATAAATAATTATCAATCGAAGAATGAATGGGAAAATATGGCATTTATCCAATGATGTAGACCAGCACATCATACATCCTTCAATGTACATGATTCAAATAATGGCATTCAATGTTCAACATAAAATAGATAATTCCATTTCAAGTATACATTTAGTGGGATCACTTTCTATTGCCAATAAAACAAATTCTTTTATCATAGGAAAGGGAAAGGATAAAAAAAATGAAGGCACTCTTATCTCATCATTCCCATCATAAATAAAATAATCTATTCAATCATTTACTAGAGAAAACTTTTAACATTGTCTTTATCTAAGGTTTTATGCTAATGTGCCACCTACACATAAGATAATAGTCATGCTTAGTAAAAAGTCCAATGTCAGATTTAAGAACATTGTGGTTACAATATTGTTAAAGAGATTTTAATATATATATTTTAATCTATTTCCATTTTATATAATCTGTGAGACCTATAGGTAATAGGAATTCATACAAAACAATTACACTTTCAGAGCCTTCAATAGTTTTCATAATTTCAATGTAGTTAGAGGTTAACACATTTGGATTTATACAAATAATGTTTTCTTATAATCTTAATGTGATATTGCATACATGGTTCTTTCTTACCAATTCAGAGGTTATTCACTACAATTTTATAGAGAAACTTGAGCGGGAAAAATAAGAACCTAGCAATGATTTTTGCATCAATTTTCATTTCTACTATTCTTAGTGATTTCCATGTATATGGGAAATTGCCTAATTTTCTTAATCAAAAAACATGCTACACAACTCTTAGAGCACAATGAAACAAAGTAATGAAGCTTTTTCTAAATTGATTGAATAAGACCATCGTATGAGTTGACATCTAAATGGTTGTACTTCATACGTACACATAGAGAGAGCTCACATGAAAAGAAGAGCATCCTTTATTTGATCTACAATACCATAGATCGTAGTAAGGGAGGAAGGAACCAACTTTGAGTACATGCAAGATACTCTATGGTGTACTCCTATACCTTAGGGTTCAACTCGATGAAATATTTACTCTAGATTCCTCCATATAGTCATTGGTGTTTTTACTCTAATATGAAAGGTGACATCACTTTTTTCCCCAAGACACAAATTACAAGAGGAAAAATTCATATAAACATTGTGAACTCTAAATAAATAATAACTAAGTCAATAAATCAACCACTTGAAACAAGAAAATTGCAGTTTGGTGGCAAATCAGATGACTAGGGAAATGACACAAAGAATCTAACAAAGAAAACATTGCCAATGTTTTTACCAAGCTCGATAATGCCCAATCCCTATTATAGTGGAATGGTTCTCTACTTCCTATCCATGGTTTAGCATGTCATTTTTATAGAGGAAGAAGAAGAAAAAGATTTACAAAATAAAGATACACACACTATAGTCCTTGAAATTTGATTTTGTTTTAGCAAAGACTACACCTTTGATTTGGTAATCCAGGCACACAGACTATCTTTTAAATTGAACCTAGTTGATAATTAAATTTCATCCCCAATGAAAGAACATTCATATAATGAATTCAATTTTGAACAAGACATGAAAATATTAAATTTGCATCAAGTGGAGAATGTGGTTGTTCAATCACTATTGTCAAATTCCTTGCTAAAATCCCTTTCTCCAATCTCTTCCCTCAGTTCAACCGCCAATGTCTTCTTTGCTCCCACTCTCCAAGAATGTTGTGAGG
The DNA here is from genome assembly GCA_028749045.1 of Cupressus sempervirens. Taxonomy (NCBI): domain Eukaryota; kingdom Viridiplantae; phylum Streptophyta; class Pinopsida; order Cupressales; family Cupressaceae; genus Cupressus; species Cupressus sempervirens. The sequence goes on along the minus strand of CM053784.1, from coordinate 139,286,301 downwards.
CTCTTCGTAACTACCCCCTAATGGTAATTGACCCAATACCCCATAATGAAATTTATCTATCATTAATATATAATTAAATATTTCAACCAACTAGGTAGAGTGGTGTGAATTGACCCAATCAAGTTTGCTAAGTGATCAGTATCAATCGAGCATCTAGTATGAATTGAGTGCTGAAATTTTCTGAGTTGACAGTGTTGCTTGAGTGTCTATAGTGTCATACATGTAAGCTATTGGACACGAGTATCAACATTGATGCAACTTGGTAATTTTATTTGTTGTTGACCTATTAATATAATTATTTGGATATATAAATATAAGTTACTTTGATTTTTCAAATGATTTACTATGAATTGAAGAACATTTCAAACAACCAAATATGAAAATGAAGAGAATTTAGAAGGCTATAAGCATCATAAAGGAAAGGCATAGACTCATCTATCACATTTAGGTGATTAGTTTACTTCAAAGGATCTTCATCAAAAAAAGAAGTTGCAAAGTAGAGATCAATCCACTGATTCATCCTAATAGGTGCACGAGTCCTAAATCCTTTAATAGGGTGGACCTAATAGTCCTTTTCAGAAACTCCTAACATAGTACATGCTTAATTGTATTTTATAAACCTTTCACAAGGTGGAACTAATAGTCCTTCTTACTCTTAATAGAGTAGATCATCAAAAGTGATCAATTGTAAGCTTTAATAGACCAATTTTATTACTACATTAGTGAGGCATTGTGAGTGTCATCCTCACCCCAATTTTACATTCTACTTGGAGGGTTTCTAGGTTACCAATCTTGTGTCAAAGTGTTATGGTGATGTTAATTTATTGAATTATTTTTCATGCATACAAGTAGATTAGACAACATAATAAAGTGGATAAAAGAAGAGAAGTTTTAAGTGGTTCCTAATTCACCCCCCCTCTTAGTCACCTAGCTTGCATTACATTTCCAACAATTGGTATTAGAGCAAGGTTCTGTTATCATAAGTTTAGCATCTTGATAGTAAAGATCAGAGATAATGGAAGTATATAAGCTACAGAAAGACATTGAAAATAAAAAGTTGGATCTACATGTGGCCATATAACAAATCAAGAAATAGAAGAGTCAACTCTTTTAGTCCCTAGAAAGAAGAAAAGAATTAATAAAATAGATGAATGGAAATATATACATAGAAGAAAGGAATTAAGATATTTGCAGAGAAAGAAGTTTAGATGAAGAAGATGCAGCTATAGAAGATCTACTTGGAAGGAACCTCATTCTGAAAGAAGTCAGAAAATTGAAAAGAGATAAGGAGATTCATTTAGTTAGGATATATGAAGTTATGGAATAGAAGAACAAAGATGAACATGACAAAGATATGGTAGAAGAAGACAAATGATTACTCAAAACTAGACTAGAAGAAAAGTATAATGAAATCAACCAACTTTCACTACATCAAGAAGATATGATAAATTAGCTGAATAGTACAAATCAAGAAGACATCAATCTAAGGAGAGAAAATGAAAAAACTCATGAATGATCTTAGAATAGAAAAAGAAACCAAAGAAAGGATGATGAGTTCACAAGAAAGCATGGATTAGTTGGCTGAGCTATCTTAGAATTGTCACAAAAGGAAAGAAGGACTAGGCTATGCTAAACAAGGAGAATCATCACCACAAGGACCTCAAAACAACAAAAGACTTACATGCAATTATTGTTGAAAGTTAGGGCATACATACAAAATTGTTGGGGCAATGGAAATTCAAAGTTTAATGGAAAATGTTATAGTTGCAACAAGCATGGACATAGAGAAAGCAAATGCATAGAGAAAACTAAGTTTGAAGGAAAATGTTTCACATGTAACAAACAAGATTATAAATATTCAAAGTGTAGAACTAAGAAATTTAATCCTACTGAGAAGCTTACTAAAGATATCTTTGGTTGGGATTACAACACATGGTGTAGATGTTATCTATGTGGAAAGCATGGACACATTGGAGCTAACTATATGAAGACTCACTTTAGAAAGAGGAATACTACAAAAAGATGCTATGCATGCAAAGAACTTGGTCATCTAGTAGAGAATTGTATGAGTTGAGCTATAATTAAACATGAAAAGAAATCAAAAGTTGATAAGATCAGGACTCAAATGAAGCAACAATGGGTAAGGAAATCTTTAGAGAGCTCAATTCAAAATAGTGAAGTTATTGATACCCAAGGCAATGAGTTGGGTGATTCCATCATCTCTACATAAGCATGTAAGGAGATCACTAGAGTTGTGAACAAAATCATATTCTACATTAGTTCCAATCATGCAAGAAAGAAAATTCTAAACTAGCATTATAGATGCATTAGAATAGATAGAAGTCTTAGTTATAACCAAGCTGTTAGTCCTAACAAAGTCACTCTTTAGGCCTAACTAAACAAGGTTAGACTCAACTAAGTGTGATCAACCAGTCTTAACCAAGCTTCAAGGTACAATCCAAGTTTGAGTACTTAAACAAGCCTCCTTTACCTACCTAAATATTGAGCATTAATGAGGACCTAAAATTGAAAATTTGATAAAAATGAGAAATCAAAGATTCATTTCTTCATTGTGAATTTAGAGATTTCATAGAGCATTGTATTCTTTGAGCCCTCAAGCAATTCAGAGTGAATTTGTGTTGAAGAAAAGTTGCAAGTGAAGATACCATCTATAATCCTTCATCGACTGAGTGATATGGAAACCTCTTTGAGCACAAAGGTTCAAAAGGGTTCTAAAATGCTGATGAAAAGTTCTAACTGCATTCTACCCAAGTTTGAGCTTTATCCCACGATTGATGAGGAGAAGGATCCACAAGGTGCTCACTCATCTATTCCTCCCAAGGTACTTCTCATTCAATCCAAGAATTGGGAAATTTCAAGCTAGATCAAGCATATGGTGCATTGTGTGAGAATGATGTGTTAAAACTGGAATACAAGCATTTGGAGGTCAAGGCTTTGACCCACATCATTCATATCCTGAGGAAATTTTGAATTAAACAGATTAAGTTCATACTAAGCCAAGTCCATGACATGACATTCTGGCTTGGGAAACCATTTCCCATCATGAAGAAGATGATCCATAGGATAGCTAGTTACCCAATGTTAGAGAAGTCAAAGGCTACCAAAACCCTAAGATAGGAAGAATTGGAAAAGATAACCCCAACTGAATGGGACAAAAATGGACATGGAAATTAAGTTTAACATCCATGTAATTTATCACAAAATTTATAGTTCAATCAAACCAAACAATCTTCCCCATGAAGTAGTTGACTTGGAGTAGAAGATTTTGAAGAAGAACCTATCTTTTGACCTTGTTGAGCTTCAACGCATCCAACTGAGGAAGAACATGGAGAGCATTTGGGACTCCAAGAAAAATTCATGTAAGTTTGGTTCACTATTGGTCTATGTGTTCTTTTATTTACAAAAATGTTTTCCATCAAAAGGAACTATTGTGTGGAAGAAAGACACCCTGTACTATATTAGATTAATAGTTCAAAGATGAAATGGGTGATAATTTTGAAGGCATCATGGATGCATATTTTGAAATATTTAAGGAGAGAATGTAAAGTATTTTTAGGATCCCTAAATAGTTGATAGATGATTATGAGCAAGACATATGCTTCCTGGTTGATTGTGACAAAGTACATATATAGGCAGTTAGACTTAGGATTGTATAGGTGAAACCTCTAGCATATGAGGTAAACCTTGATGAAACTAGAGATATCATTGATGATCTCATCAATGAGCTTGTACAACCAAAGGCTACATACTTTGGAACATATGAAGAAGCAAAGAATAGAATCTCACTTAAGATTCAAGCTCCTCAAATCTTGAAGAGAGGAAAGAAAATTTTAGAAAACCTTGAGAAGAAACATGCCAAAATAGACTCATCTCTCATGCTTACTAAAGGGAAAGATGATGATATAGAAGAGGAAGAAGAGGAGGAAGATGATCAAGAAGAAGAAGAGGTAGATGAACCTCCTAAGAACAAGGTTCAGACTCCATCAAAGATACCATCAAAGAAAATACCAAGGTCCTCCACCCCTGTAATCACTGCTACCAAGCCTAGATGCCAATAAATAAATTGACACTTGATGATGAAGATGATGATGAAGATGAAGAAAACACTCCAATCATATCTTTAAAGAAGCCACCACCTACCTTTAAAAAAAGATTGAAATCATTAAGGGAAGTTAGTGGGATGGCAGACCTCAGTTATCTAAAATATGAAACAAGAAATAAAGAGAAGAAGAAGAGAATTGAAGATGCATTGGTTGAGAAGATGGAAAAATGGAAGTTTGATACTACTAAACTTAAAGGGAAAGCTCCCAAAGCCCTACTAAAGGTTGTTTCTCACCATTGGGCTAATGCAATAAAGACAAAGAAAGACATCAAGGAGAAAACTCTGAGAAAGCTCATGCCAAACCTCTCTAATAAGGAAATAAAAGAGGCAATGTCTAATCATGAAAGAAGGAAGACTCCTAGATTTAAATCATTTCAAATTTTGACAAATAAAATAGAAGATGTTGCGCAGTCCACAACCAATATGTGGAAAACAATTTTTGATATCAAGGAAGAGGGAGACCTACCAGAGGTTTAGACTACTGATGCATATGATCTTGAGAAAATTGTTGCAAAGGTCATGACATCTCTCCCAACCACTCCTCCTAAGGTAGCAACACCCAAGCTATAGTCTACTAAGTTGAACCCAGTTCAACTGAGCAATGAAGTGAAGTTTATTGCACCTTTACTAAGTTCTACTCCTTTAGTAATAGAGAAATAGGCTCCTAGTGTATCAACCAAGCAACAACCAAAGAAGGATCTAGTTGACAAAGGAAAGGATGTCATACCTTCATCAATTATCAAGGGAAAAGGAACAAGTAAGATCATTGATGATTTTGAATTGGATGAAGAGATTGTAGTCCCAAATTGGGACCAATATAATCTATCTACTAAGAAAATGGACATACTTGGAGAGCTATGGAAGAAAAGAGAAAATAAGCAGATGCTAAGGGAAGAAAGAGATAGAAGAAAAGTCCCAAAGGACATCAAAGATATATTCATGGATGAACTATCTATTGAAGTAAATGAGAAAGCCCCTATCATTGAAAAATTGATTGAAGTTGTACATAAGTTCAATGAAGACACAGATGGGCAGGACAAAATCCTTGAGAAAGATGAAAGGAAGTTTGAGAATGAAGTGGTAGAAAATGTATCAAGGAAGATAGCCATTGATCAAGTAGAATTGTCTACTTTAATTTATTCTTTAATATCAAGGAAAATCCAATTTATTTGGCATCAAATAAAGTGGGTTGTTACTGTATGGTCCTACATTTTCTTCTTTCAGATGATGCACCATTGAGAATGTTCTAAAGCATCAAACAAATGTTTACACACTGTAAACTAGAAGCTTATGTCTACAACTATAATTTACAGTCTCAAAATATAACATGTGAATTGAACAATGTTCCAATTCTAGAGTAAATTGGAAGGTTTTATTAATATATATTGATTAAATTGTCCATTTAGTGCTCTTATGCATTCATCGTTAGTTTTTTAACATAATTAATAGTATTTTCATTATTACTACTTTCCCATAGGCAAATAATTTTGCAATCAAAACTATTTAACTAGTTATTATTTAAATTTTATTTGACCAATCATATATAAGTATTTTTTTTGATTAGCAAGAGGTCAAAACCATGTATTGATATGAATAAGAATATGTACATCCCAACTTGAGAGACACTGAGAGGATATAGTTGGGTAATAGTCCTTTTGATGGAGACACAACCAAAGACCAGAATGAACACATAGGAAAAGGGAAAATATTATTATCAATGAAAAATGCCCTATGGGCTTACAAAAATATGATTCTAGAGAAAGAAATCCTCCACACAGTACCTTCTCTCTAACTCCACTAAGTGTTGCCTTTACAATTCCATAAATGTTCTTAAATAAGCCCCAAATGGTTTAGGGGTAGGAATACATTCTAGAATATGCCAGTTGGCATCCACCACCAAAATGGAAGGTTCCAAAAATCACGTTAGAAGTCAGTGTAAAATTAGAAGAATCCAGAAATGGTAGTCGAACTTCTGGGAGGCATAACTTTTAAATTGTAGCTTCGATTGATGAACCATTTACATTTCTAGGAAGCTCTTGAAGTGCTCTATAGCCCTATGGACCAGCTTCACTTGTCCCCCATTTTTTGGCCTTGTACAAGGCCATTTAGTGCTCCATATCTGACTTTGAAGCGCTCTTAGAAAAATTGCAATAACTTTCTAACTGTGAAGCCTTTTGACCTGATTCTTTTTTTGGAGTGTTCTAGATTACACATATAACCATCCCTCTAATTTAAACCCTATAACTCACCATAATTATGGCTCAATTACATAGTCCTATTTTTTTGGTAGGTACACATATCCCAAGGTGCTTAAAAACTCTAACCTAGAACACAAATAGTGGAGCTATGAGATTTGGAACCTTTATTTGACCCAAATGTGTATCCAAAAATGAAAACACATTAAATAGAAACTATTTCTAAGCATATTTTTGGGTAATACGGGATTGTCCTTCCACCACTGGATGCTCCTGCATTAGACACCTAGGGTAGATTGAAAAGTGACCCTGTCACTTTATGGTAGAGGAAAACTCAAATGGGCAACCTCTGCTACTGATATCCAAGTTGAGTCATCTATTGGTCGTCCTTTCCACTTCACTAGGTACTCCTCATATTTCTTATTTATGGTACTCCTGTCCACACGACTGTCCAGAATCTCTTCTATTTCCTCCTTAGAACTAGGAATTGGACATGGTTCCAACATCAAACACTCATCTATGCCATCATCATGATATTCTGTTAAGTCTGTAATGTTGAAGATAGGAGAAATATAAATCCCATCTGGCAACTCCACCTCATATGCATTTCCCGAGTCATGTTTCTTCAAAATTTTACAAGGGCCAAATTTCTTCATCTTCAGTTGGTTGTAAGTACCCACTAGAAACTGTTCTTTTTGTAAGTGTACCATAACCATATCCCCTACTTGAAACTCCTTATGTCTCCTCCTTTGATCAGCCCTAGCTTTATACTATTGATTCATCTTGGTAATGCGTGCACGGACCTCCTCATGTAGGCTCTTGATATGTTTAGTAAATTCTTCTGCCTTAGCACTTGTCCTCTCCCCTTGCTCCATATTCCTCAATTCTGGTGCAGTCCTTGGGCTACTTCCATACACAATTTGGAGTGGTGATCTACCAGTACTCCTATTTATAGAGTTATTGTAAGAAAATTCTACTTGTGGTAGAATCAAATCCCACCCATTGGTCTTATCTCCCACTAAACAACTTAGCAAATTGCCCAAACTTCTATTTACCACTTCGGTCTATCCATCAGATTGTGGATGATGTGTGGAATTGAACCTCAATTCTATCCTCAACTTCTTCCATAAAGTCCTCTAGAAATACCCTAGAAATTTAGTATCTCTATTGGAAACAATATTCTTTGGGAGACCATGTAGTCTCACCACCTCTTTGAAAAAAAAAATCTGCAATATGTACAACATCATGAGTCTTGTGGCATGGGATGAAATGTACCATCTTGGAGAACCTATCAACCACAAAAAATACTGAGTCATTACCCCTTTGTGTCCTCAGTGATCCAAGAACAAAATCCATACTTATGTCCTCCCAAGGCTTTGATGGAATAGGAAATGGCTGATAAATTCTAGTATTGTGACTAAATCCTTTGGTTGCTTGACACACTTGACAACTCTGCACAAATTTTTTCACATCTTGTGACAATTGAGGCCAAAAAAAATGTTCTCTAAGAATGGCAATGGTCTTATCTCAACTAAAGTGTTCTAACATTCCCCCATTGTGTTTCTCTTTGATCAAGTTTTCCCTCATGGAACTCCTTGGAATGCACAATTGTCTGCCCTTGAACAACATACCATCCTGAATCAAATAGTGTAGCCACCTGGTTCTGTCTACAGTAATAGGTTCTCTACAAGCCTTCCAAGCTTTAGCAAAATCAGGATCCTTAGGGTATAGATGCTTGAGTTCATCAAACCCAACCACTTTAACCTGCATTATTGTAAGCAACAACTGTCTCCTACTCAATGCATTTGCATCCCTATTAGACTTTCCACTTCTATGTTTCAACACAAATGTATAGCTCTAAAAGAACTCTACCCACTTCATATATCTCTGGTTCAATTTACCTTGGCAATTAAGGTATTGCAATGCCTGGTAATTAGTATACAAGACAAATTCTTTTGGGAATAAATAGTTCCTCCATTTCTTTAAGGCTTGAACTATTGCATAGAACTCCTAGTCATAAAAAAAATACTTCTTCTTTGCATCATTCAATTTTTCATTAAAATATGCAATAGGGTTACCTTCTTGGCTCAATATAGCCCCAATAGCATTGCCACTAGCATCACAATCTACCTAGAACACTTTACTAAAATTTGGAAGTGCCAACACAGGTTGCTCTGTCACCTTCTTCTTCAAAAATTTGAAAATCCTTGTAGCTACTGTAGTCCATTTAAACTCTTTTCTATCTCCCCTTATTGTTTCAGTTAGGGGTGCACATATGCCACTAAAATTCTTAATGAACTTTCTATAAAAACTAACTAGACCATGAAATGATCTTACCTCAATAGCAGAGCTTGGAGTAGGCCATTCCAAGATGGCTTTTACCTTTTCTGGATCTATTTTGAGACCCTCAGATGATACAACAAATCTCAAGTAGACTAACTCCTTTTTAACAAAGCTACACTTCTTCAAATTAATCAACATTTTCTCTTCCCTCAACCTTTCAAGGAAACTATGAATGTGTAATAAATGTTCATCCAAAGTCTTGCTGAAAATTAAAATATCATCCAAATAGACAATAACAAATTTTAACAAGAATTTCTTTAGTACCTCATTCGTAAGCTGCATGAAGGTGCTTGGAACATTGGTCAATCCAAAAGGCATGACTAACCACTCATATAGACCCTTCTTGGTCTTGAATGTATTCTTACACTCATGTCCTTCTTAGATCTATATCTAGTGATAGCCACTCTTGAGATCTATCTTTGTGAAGTATTGAGCTCCACTCAAGCAGTCCATAAGATCATCCATTCTTGGCAAAGGAAAATGATACTTGATGGTTATCCTATTTATAGCTCAAGAGTCGGTTCACATTCTCCACTCTCCATCCTTCTTTGTTGCTAATACTACAGGTACTACACATGGACTTAGGCTTTCTAGAATCAAAACCTTCCTCAATAGCTCCTGAACCTATCTATTTACCTCCTCAATTTTATTAGGAGTCATCCTATGAGCAGCCTTATTAGGTAAGCTAGCTCCAGGGATTAAATCTATCTGATGACTGATCTGCCTTATTGGTGGCAACCCTTCTGGAACATTATCAAAGATGATGTCAACGTCTCCATACTCACTTAAGAGGACTGAAACTTTAGGTGGAATTTCACTACTACCTTCTTTATCTCTTCTAGGAATCAAAGCATAACACATACACTGATGTTTCATACCATCCAAAAAATTTCTTCCATCAACAAGACATATCCTAACACTACTGCATACCATTTCACCTTCCTTTATCATGGGCTTTAGTTTGTGGAAAACTCCATCCTTGGTAAGAGAGTATGTATTTGCATGACCATCATGTATAGCATGTCTATCAAATTGTCATGTCCCTTTTCAAATAATTAAAAATAATAATCTTTTCTAAGGCAGGCAGGCCCAAAAAGGTGAAGTTTTAAAAAAAAGGGGGATAATATTTGGAAGATAATGGACTAATAAATGAAAATTATTATTAAAATGTGTTTTATTAATCCCTCTTAGACGTGAGTTAGGGTTATGCCCTCTTTTAAGGGGTTTGGAGGCATTTTGGGCTCATTCCAGAACTTGATTTTTGCTCATTTCTTTGTTGTTCTTCAGAGGCTGCCAAACCTATGGAGAAGGAGACCAAAGAATGAGATTTTTCAGGTTTCTAGGAAGGCTAAGGATGGGATTTTGAAGCCATTCCATGTGCATGCTCATATAGAGTTTTCCTTTGTGCTGAACAGTGCAGATTTGTGGGTTTTCAGGTGTGTTTTTTGTATGAGTTTGGTGTTTTCAGTTGAATATTTCATATCAGTTTGGGTTGCTGCTGTATTTTAAAATTTAAGATGTTAAAATAGGTCTGAATATATGTATTGGGACGTGATTAAACTTCTGAGATAGATTATTAGTGTTTTTGTGGTGTTTTCGGGCATTTTTGTGTTAATTTTGGGAGCTCGATGAGCATAGTTTTTGTCCTACATTTGTGAACTGTTGTGTAAAGGATATATAGATCTGGAAATGTCATTTTATAGGCCTTTATGCTGCTGAAAATTCTATAAAAATGTCCATTTTAATATTTATTAATAATTTGTGAAGTTGTGAAGTTTTTTTGGCACTATTTCGGACATACCCAATTTGGGTTTTATTGAGAAATTGGTGGATCTTTGTAATATTGGTTGTTTGATTTTAAAGATATGATTTGAGGCTTGAAATATCATACAAAATCAGTAAAGAGACATTTCAGTGGTATTAGAGCTATGATCTTGCCAGCCTGAGGGTTTATAGAAGTTTGCATGTCAGTTTTGACAACTACCCAAATCTTGCATGTCAAAATTTATGGTTGCATGCTAATTATAATCATTTGCGTGTTAGTTCTTGTTGAATTTGGTGGTTGCATGTTGATTCTAATCAGCTGCATGTCAAAATCTATGGTTGCATGCTACTTCTAATCATTTGCATGTTAGTTCTTGGTGAATCTGGTGGTTGCATGTTGCTTCTAATCAACTGCATGTCAAAATCTATGGTTGCATGCTACTTCTAATCATTTTCATGTTATTTATTGGTATTTGAAGAAGTTATAACCTATTGGGGTTACACTCTATGTTATCCAGAATGGATAGGTATAGTACAAAGTCTTAGAGGACACGATCTTGGACAATTGATATCCAGAGTCAGAACAGTAGAAAGGATGGTTATTTAGACATTCGAGATAAACTTAGGAAAATAAGCCATGACATGTCTGAATAGTTGGTTGAGCACCACCATATGATGAATGACAAGTTGTCTAACCCAGCTAAGGTGGATAAGTTGACTAGATTTCTATTTGGCAAATTTTCTCATAGGGAAGATGACACAATTACCAAGAACTTGCATGAGGAGTTTGAGAAACTAGCTTATAGCCAAGAAGAGGTCTTAGATTCTACTTTGCCATAGGAGGTAGTGGGTTTAGATGATGATTATGAGGATGTTGTGGTGCATGATGGTGAGATACCTAGTACAGATGAGCAGACATTGAGCATTCATGACTTTGCTGAGAAAGAGTACTAGGCACAGTTAGATGCTTTGTCACATGAGGTTGAGGCAGGTAGTACTTCACATGATTTGTCTAGCCAGCTGAAGGTGAACAAAGATAGTATTGTGAATTCATTATCTCATCATGACAAGATGCGAGATATGATAGAGGATCACGTTTAGATGATTCAGTTATAGGGTAGACATAAGATAGTTCAAGCAAATTCTTCTTGTGTTGACTTACAAGTAATTAGGGAAGGAATGAGAATGATGAAGTTGAGTTATTTACATCTTCTATCAGATCATGACCATCTTCTTAGCCTTTTTGAAGACTATTCAGATGCCTTGAGGAGAAAGGAGGAGGAAGTTGATAAGCTTTCTCACGAGCTTGAGGACACTAGAGCTTCTTTGGTGAATACTCCATTGGCATTACAAGACTGGGAGAGACATGGGGATAAGCATGGCATGAAGTTGAGTTTAGTTTCATCTTGCACTCCTGATACTCAGCTTTCTGTGAATGGTAGATCATATGTAGTCATTGATAATGTTGCAAATTCATCTTGCATTCACATCCAGGATACAGGGACAATGTCAGACAGGTATATGGAGTTAGTTGGTATTGGTCATATTACTTAGGTGAGGAGTTTTCTTGAGTTACCAGCTGATTATAGTTTACAAATATGGACTCAAGATTGTTATATTGGCATTTGGGATTCAGTTGACTGGAAATATTTAACAATTTTTGGTAGCAGTGATTGTTTGGGTGCTATCATGGATTTGATTAGCAGATTGCATGGTGTTGTCTTTTCTTGTGCCAGGAGCTCATCCGATGTTGGTATTAGTTTTTATACACCGGTGTTGGGCTTTGTTCATATATCCAGTCGACCATTTTTGTTGGAATGTGTTGATGATCTTTCATATTTGGCAGTGTGTACATTTGAGTCTTAGGATCATATTGGCATTGATGACATCCAGGAGGATGTAGTGGGCAGTTTTGAAGACTTAATTTCCTTGGTGGTTTCTTTTGGCACAGAGGAGTTGGATAGCAGTGCTACAATTTTTGATACTCCATATGTTGATATGAGCTTTGGAGTTGATTCACATGATATGGATGGTAATACTCTAGAGACAAGTAACCTTAAGGATGCTCTTTTAGACAATGCGTCAGAGGAGGTTTGTAGGATACAGTCTAGCCAGTGCCATCATGTGTCTAGTTAGTTGAGAGTTAGTGAGCAAGACATTGCTATCGCTTGCCAACATTTCGATGCTGCTCATCAATTGTTAGCAGTTTATGGATAGGGTTCTCCTACTAGTGATGAGCAGGGAGGTAGTTATCTTTCCTTGATAGAGTTCCACTCTTTATGGGAGGCTATCCGAATTCTGAGATAGGAAGATGAGGTGAATGAGCTTACTCAGCAGCTTGAGGTGACTTCTAAGATTCTTGAGAGTACATAGTTGGCTTTCAAGGAGTCACAATTTCATTTGGCTAAGGTGACAATGGAGTTAGAGCAACTACAGTCTTTACCAGATTCTGTATAGTCACAAGCTATGGTGTCTAGTGATCTGAGGATGTCCATGGTCAAGATTGTCAAAGACAGTGGAGATGGGGATGCATCCTCATCCTTGATACTAACATTGGCATATCGGGTTCATCCCCACTAAAGTCAGGTTTAGTTGAGTTGGGTGCTGCAGCAGATTGTTGCAGTATGCCTAACATGGTGGTGACCTCTAGTACTAAAGGCACAGAGACTAGAGATGTTGTATCAAAGACCATGTGCGATGTTGGTGAGCTGATAGTTGGCATGGTTCCTACTAGTAATACTACTCCCTTGGTGATGTCTTCAGAGGTAGTAGTCAGTTCTAACTTGGTTAGTGATCGATTGCAGTTAGTTACATTTGGATTGCAGTCTGAGCCACTGACTGAGATTGGCGCATTCTATCAGCATTACATTGTGAGGTATGCTCATAAATTTACCTTTTATGACCATGTTGATGAGATGATGATATAGAGATGTACTTTGGTTCCTAGTGCTTATCATCAGTTATGGGATAGTTTGGCACCTCGGGATGAGAGTTGTGATAGGCACGACATGGCGATAGGTTCTGCAGTTGACAGCTTGATAATACATGACTTAGAGTAGGATTTTTGGAGTGATGCTTCAGTGAGTGTTGTTATTGATTCTACTCCTTTGACTATGACATCTCCTGACTTAGCTGGTGATCAATCACAGTGGGTTGTATCACTTGTTCTTGGTGAGCTGTTGACTGAGGTTGGTTTTCTTTATCAACATTATATTGCAAGGTATATACATTAGTTAGCATTTGATCCTTGTGTTGAGGAGTTGATGGTAGGAAAATTTGGTTTAGGTTCCATTTCTTACTGTTTATCTTGTGATGGATTTTCACCATCAGGGGTGCATGGGAGTTATGGTTATGAGACAGTGGCTGGTGATCTACAAAGTTGTGTTGACTGCAGGAGTTGTACAGTGTGTGGATTCTCCATACTTGGTACAATTTCATTCGGGAGCATTCACCATTGTTGCAAAGTTGGATTGTACATTATATATAGGCCAGTGGGATGCGTTGATGGTATTTAATATGTTGGTAGTTTGATTTGTCCACTTTACTTAGGTTTTGATGTTCTAAGAGTTTGTGTCTCATGGGTTTTTGATTGTGGAAGTTGTGATTTTGGAGTTTGATTGAGCTGTAATTGTCAGTTTGATTATGGATTCCCCATGGTTATATTTCAGAGGATATTGTAGGAGCCTGTGTTAATTGATAGTAGTATAGTTCATGACTACATTTGGGATCCAGGTGGATTGATTGGTTTATTATTCAGCCATTTCTTGAGGACAAGCAATATTTGGGAGGGGAGGACTTGTCATGTCCCTTTTCAAATAATTAAAAATAATAATCTTTTCTAAGGCAGGCAAGCCCAAAAAGGTGAAGTTTCGGAAAAATGGGGATAATATTTGGAAGCTAATGGACTAATAAATGAAAATTATTATTAAAATATGTTTTATTAACTCCTCTTGGATGTGAGTTAGGGTTATGCCCTCTTTTAAGTGGTTTGGAGGCATTTTGGGCTCATTCTAGAACTTGATTTTTGCTCATTTCTTTGTTGTTCTTTAGAGGCTGCCAAACTTGTAGAGAAGGAGACCCAAGAATGGGAGTTTTTAGGTTTCTAGGAAGGCTAAGGATGGAAGTTTGAATCCATTCCATGTGCATGCTCATACAGAGTTTGCCTTTGTGCTGAACAGTGTAGATTTGTGGGTTTTCAGGTGTGTTTTTTGTATGAGTTTGGTGTTTTCAGTTGAGTATTTCATATCAGTTTGGGTTGCTGCTGTATTTTAGACTTTAAGATGTTAAAATAGAGATGAATATATGTATTGGGACATAATTAAACTTTTGAGATAGATTATTAGTGTTTTTGTGGTGTTTTCGGGCATTTTTGTGTTAATTTTGGGAGCCCGATGAGCATAGTTTTTGTCTTACATTTGTGAACTATTGTGTAAAGGCTATACAGATCTGGAAATATCATTTTGTAGGCTTTTATGCTGCTGAAATTTCTGTAAAAATGTCCATTTTCAGATTTATTAATAATTTGTGAAGTTTTTTTGGCACTATTTCGGACATACCCGATTTGGGTTTTATTGAGAAATTGGTGGATCTTTGTAATATTGGTTGTTTGATTTTAAAGATCTGATTTGAGGCTTGAAATATCATACAAAATCAATAAAGGGACATTTCACAAATTGCCACGGTCTTCCCAACAATAAATGGTAGACATCCATTCGAATAATGTCACAAAGAACTTCATCATGGTAACTCCCACTCTTGAACTTCACCAAACACTATTCACTGACGAAGACCTTATGATCATCCTTCACCCAAGAAATTTGATAGGGTTGGGGGTGTTTCTCGCTTTTGAGCTTTAGCTTAGAGACCATCTCTTCAAACACCAAGTTGTTAGTGCTACCACCATCAATAATCACATCACAACACTTATCCTCGCACTTGCACCTAGTATGAAACAAACTCCTCCTTTGTCCAGGTTTAGTCTCACCACTTAGTAAGACCCTTTCATTTACGAGAACCTTTCCTCTTTCTACATCCTCAAAATGTGATGATTGTGCATCTTTATCCACATGGGCAACCCTTGCTTGACCATTAGCCCTCCTATCTGTCCTTCCTTGTCATTGAGGGCATTCAAAGGCATGATGAACTTCTTCATTGCAATGAAAATAGGTACCATGGAAGCCTCCTCTTCTTGATCCTTTTCCATGTCCTCTACCTCTTCCTCTTTGATCTCCAAAGTTTTGATCACAGGAGCGGTTGAAATTCTCATTTCTTTTGTTTCTATTAGTACCCACATCTTAATTTTTCTTTAGGGTCTCATTTTGGCCTCTAGATGACCTATTGCTACCCCTTCCTCCTTGACCACATCCTCTTTTCCATCCTTCAAACCTTTTATTTAGCTTCTCTTCAACTCATAGGGAAAACTGGTATGCCTCTTCAATGCTAGTCATTCTAACCAGACTTAACTCCTCCTAAATACTAGGCCATAACCCATTGAGGTAATAGGAAACCTTCTCCTTATTAGATTTTGCATTCCCTTACCTAATAATAAGTTGATACAATTCCTCTATATATTCCTGGATAGATTCTCTTTCTTGTTTAAACCCTTGCATTTTCTTGAACAAATCAAGCTCGTAATCAACAGGAATGAACTGCTTCTTTAATCTCACCTTGTGATTCTCTCCTTTCCTCTTCTATTCCTTTCCAGATGAACCTCTTGCTACCAGATTTTGGCATGGCCTTTCATTTTTACATTCACAAATTTAACCCTCTTAGGGTCTCTAATATCCTTGTACTCAAAATACCCCTCTAGTTCATTGATCCAATCGATCAACTCATCCGGGTTTAGGGTTCTCAAAACATACCCACATCAATTTTAGGTCTTTTTCCAAGCTTGGAAATGGCCCTAAAAGGTCTCTCCTCTTCCTAATTTAGGACTTCCCCTTCACCTTACCCTTCCTGTCCAATTTCTTCTTCTTCATTTTCTTCCTCACTTTTGTTGCTTGCTGCAACATTCAGTCCTCTATAGATCTCCTCCTGCAATGCTTGAACCTACCTCTGGAGGGCTCTAACCTGCTTAGGATTAACAACTCAAACCCTTCCACCACACTCTCTTCATGGAGGCATCTTCTTGACTCAAACTCACAACCACACAGTCCTAGTGCAAATTGCCTCATAGTTGGCGCTCTGTCTACACACTCAAGAAAACTTGCTCTAATACCACTTGATGGAGACACAACCAAAGATAGAAATGAACACACAAGAAAAGAGAAAATATTATTTTCAATGAAAAATGCCCTATGGGATTACAAAAATGTGATTCTAGAGAAAGAAATCCTCCACACAATACCTTCTCTCTAACTCCACTAATTGCTACCTTTACAATGCCAAAAATATTCTTAAATAAGCCCCAAATGGTTTAGGGTTAGGAAACCATTCTAGAATATGCCAGTTAGAATCCACCACCAATACAGAAGGTTCCAAAAATCACGTTAGAAGTCAGTGTAAAATTTGAAGAATCTAGAAATGGTAGTCAAGCTTCTGGGAGGCATAACTTTTGAACCATATCCGATTGACAAACTATTTACATTTTTGAGAAGCTCTCAAAGTACTCTATAGCCCTATGGACCAGCTTCACTTGTCCCCCATTTTTTGGCCTTGTACAAGGCCATTTAGTGCCCCATATATGCCTTTGAAGCACTCTAAGGAGGTCTCCAAGAACCAAAAATTTGCAATAAATTTCTAACCGTGAAGCCTTTTAACCTAATTCTTTTTTTGGAGTGTTCCAAATTACAAATATAACTATCCCTCCAATATACACCCTCTAAATCACCATAATTATGGCTCAATTACATAGTCCTATTTTTTTGACATTTACACGTATCCCAAGGTGCTTAAAAACTCTAACCCAGAACACTAATAGTGGAATTGTGAGAGTTGGAACCTTTATTTGACCCAAATGGGTATTTAGATATGAAATCATGTTAAATAGAAGCTATTTGTAAGCATATTTTTGGGTGATACATGATTGCCCTTACACCACTAGTTGCTCTTGCATCACCTTTAGTTTTTCCTTGATTCTATAAATGAAAATAAATCTATATATTTGATAATTCTGACAAGACATTTATCCCTATTTACAAATAATTATTCCTTTTTGATAAGTAAAGAATTAATATTTGTCCATACTGCAAGAAACCTCCTCAATAATTTTGTTAACCTGAAAAGATGACAAAAAAAGAAAAAGGTAAAATAACACAACATACTAGAATATACATTCATTTAGTGTTAGAGAATTATTAGATAGCATAAGAACCAAGTTTTTAGGATAATTAAAATTTAGTAGCCTTCAATCAAGAATTGAAATGCTTGAATCCATGAAGAAAGAAACATAGAAGCAATGAATTCATTCCTAGATACATTTATATTTAAGTTTCATGTCTTATTAATTCTAAAAAATACCCAAAGAGCTTTCAAGAATACACAAATAAACATGATACTTCAATCCACCTACATTTGGACTGGGGATGGTGGATCTTCCACCTCAAAGGCCTCATCCTCTATCTCAATCAAGAATTCCAAACATTCTAGACTTACTTCATTCTCATTTTCCTAGGCCTTAATCCTTTCCTTTGCCATATATTCTTCCAACCAAATACTCCACGTTCTTGTCCTTTTTACTTGCATAAAACAAAGAATAAAACAAATGTTTCTCTGCATTATGGGAAACTATTCAATCGCCCTTGCAAGATCACATGAGGTTAGAACTGAGTAGAGGGGAACAAGTTTTCTACCATGTTGGGGAAGGTCATAATGACATGGTTTGTAGATCAAAAGGTCCTCCCTTAAGTTAGTTAGAATTTTTTCTAGATTACCTAAGAATTTTAGCTTAAAAATTTGTCTAACCAACATATTCAAGCTCCCTTTATCTATGCCTATCATATTGGCCATAGCTATAAACATTTTCAATATGTCACTAAGAACTTGATACCAGTCCAAATTCATAATTAATTCTTTTCCTTAAACTCTATAGATAGGTCAAACTACAAAAAATGATTATTAAGGAGGACCTCTTTAAGATGAATATGCAAGATAGGTACATCAAAAGTAATTTGAGAGGCTGCGCCTTTCAGCTAGATGATGGTATTCATCTTGAGATCTACATAAATAAGGCACAATGGTTTCTACCTATAAATACCATACATGTCCTTTCATATTCCTATAAATGGTTTAGAACCTCATACTTGAAGATGAGTACCTAATCGAAAACCAATCACTACAGAACCCAAACTTACCTTTTCCCACATGAGGGAAGATCAATATTTATCAATGTGATAGATCCCAAGTTAGAGACAAGATAGCCATAAGCTTTTGAAATATGAACTAGGACTATGTGGCTCTACAATAAATAGAATTAAAATAGACAACATAAAGATGAGACTTTCCCTTTCTTCTTGGTAATACTTGCTCCAAGGTTGTCAAATCCTAGATTGGCTCATCCATTGATGAGCTCTAGAGATTCTTGGGATAAATTGGTTAAAAAGGTTTAATCATACTTTAGATAAGCTCATCTAGTCCTATTCCCATTTACATATCGATTTGAAAAAAAATCTTTAACCTTAGATAAGAGACATATCCTTAAATAGTGATTTATATTCCTATCATTAAATAATTGATAGAAAAGAAAATTTCTTATTTCTAGAGAAGAATCATTAACATGTTGAAAG
This sequence comes from Cupressus sempervirens, assembly GCA_028749045.1. Classification (NCBI taxonomy): domain Eukaryota; kingdom Viridiplantae; phylum Streptophyta; class Pinopsida; order Cupressales; family Cupressaceae; genus Cupressus; species Cupressus sempervirens. Next base: position 139,267,153 of record CM053784.1, on the reverse strand, counting down.
ACACAGTCTATAAAGTCTGTTGTAAATTATTACTATGGTCTGGTTAAATCAATCCTATATTACCTTTCCTAATGATTCCTGCTTTATTAATTCTGATGTCCCTGATAATCTTAGCTTCTCCTTTTTATTGAACAAATTAAACTTCACCTATAGAGCCCTGTCCAAGGATTATAGATATATTTTATAGGAAAATTGAAGTTCTTTACTTGTTCCCAAACAAAACATAAACTAGTTATTATCAACCACAAGAATTTAAACAATTATGTAGCTGGATGTAAGGTATGTTCCATAATTCAAGATTATGAGATTTAACTCAAAAGAAACAATAAACTATTTAGGAAATACCAAAATTGAGAGTAAGATAGAAAATAACCATATCTAGAATAACATAACTTATTAGAATATGTCCCTGTCATGTATACTTAAAGTATCATGACAAATTTTTGACAAAAGTTATTATAGTAGACTAAGCAATCATCCTATTAAATATACCCTACTTTTAAACCTATTGCATAAAAAAAATGTTATCAACATTGTATTTTGTACCCTTCTACTAGCCATAAATATATACTAACTATTATGACTATCCCTAACTTCTAGAGTCTACATACAATTTAGGGCTTTGCCCAAAACCAAAAAATTCAAAATGTACCATCTTCCACAGATTGGAGGAACCCCAATATTAAGTCTACAACTTTCCCTTGCCTTTCCTATTTTCTCCAAAACTCTATCTTGTTGATTATATCCTGCCTCTTTCCTTGACCTTTATCTCTCCCAAACATTCATCTTCCTTTGAATCATCTACCTCATCCATCAAGTCCAAGACAATTACATTAGCATAATTGGGGATATCATTGAAACCCTTGATACCTTCCTCCTTGAGATATTTGACAAACCAATTAGGAGTCTTGTAGCCTTTTAACATGAAATAAATCTAACAAGAAATTCAGACTCCTCATTCTCATTTTAGTTTTGTCCTTAAAGGCTTCCCAGTCATCAATAGTCAAAATTGTGTACTTGGGAATTGGCTTTCCATTTACCTCCACCTTGTCATAGTTCATTGCTGTTGGAGCTATAAGATTAGGATCAATGTTCCAAAGAACCATGTCCATCTTAACTAGACAATTTTTATGGAACATGTTACTACAAATATTTTTTGGTACCTCTTTATTTCTTTTGAAAAATATTGTCAATGCAAGAAACATTGACTTAATGTCAGAGTCCACCCTCATCTTGTCAGTGTTTTCCATATACTCTTCCCAAAAAAACCTAACTATGACATTCATTACCAAGGAATGAGGGAAAAAATGTATACCCTTTAGTATTTCCTTGGTAATGAATTCCTTTACCTCCATTTGATGCTTTTTACCCCTGAGACATAAAATGGTTGTTGATCTCAAATTGATTTTGACAAGAGAGTGTCAACACACTTAAGCCATTTACTTAGTTTTACCTTCTCACTTGGAGGGTTTTTGAGTAATCATATCTAGTGTTATGTATGTGAATGCTTACATGTTTACATGATTTAGATGTATATGCTTTACATGTTATTTCAGTTTACTCATTAGATGCATGAGATGGATGTGTGGTGAAAGTATTATGGGTCCAAGTTTAAACTATTGATTCACCCCCACCCTTAGAAGTTTACCTTTCCTATTGTAATTCCAAAAATTGGTATTAGAGCTAGGTTCTTTGAAAGAGAAGCTTTGCATCTTTGAGGAAAGATCTCGAAATGGAATTCTACAAGTTGGGAAAGACTTGATAACCAAGAGATTGAAATACATCTTATACTAAATCAACTGAATCAAGCAAGAGAAGACCTAAAGAATTCCTTGAAGAGAAGGAAAATAATTTCTATTGTGGAGAATGCCACACAATACAAAGAGATGGACACTAAAAAGCTATTTTCCATTGGTGGCTCCAACAAATTTGATGCAACAATTGTAGATATGATGGAAAAGAATAGAGCCCAAGCTAAGGAAATCAAAAATCTCAAATTAGAGCAAGAATCACAAGCCATACTACTATGTGAGGTAACTAAACAAAAGAAAAAAGCTATGGAAGAGAAAGCCATGATTGAAGAAGACAAAATAATTCTAGCCAACTGACTAGAAGAGAAGTCAATAGAGGTAACCAAGATTTCCAACATGCAACTGGACACTAAGTCAAATGATGAATGCCAACTATGAGTTGAATGTCAAGGATATTGAGATAATTAAATTGAAGTTACAGAATGAACAATTATAGAGTGACCTAAAGAGAGAAAAAGAATTTTCTGAAAGTTTCAACAAACCAAATGAAGCCATCAAATACTTTGAGCAATTATTGAGATCCCCTAGATCTAATAATGATACATTTGGACTATGATATGCAAGTACTGAAGAAAGAGAGTCATCCAAAAGTGTAGAAGAAAGGAACAACAAGGGTAAGAACTCCAAACCTACTTGTCATAATTGTGGTACGAAAGGACATACTGCTAATATGCACAAGAGAAATACTAAAAATCAAAATGTTAAGCCCAAGAACATGATTCATTGTCATGTGCAACAAGAAATGTCATCAAGCACATGAGTGCAGAACCAAGACCATGCATACACAAAGATTTGGAGGATATTGTTACAATTGTTAGAAGTATGGACATAGAGCTTTTGAATGTAGATTCAATTCCATGTGGTCATCAAACATGCAAACAAAGGTAAGGAACAATGGAAACTCCTATAAATGAAATTATAATACAATACACAATTGTCATTATTATCAAGAATATGGACATGTTCTTGAGAATTTTATAAGGACACACTTCAATGGTATTTACCAAAGGTGGTTAAGTCAAACCACATGTTTTAGTTGTTTGAAGACTGGTCACATCAATAGGTATTGCCTAACAAAGTCAAAGGTACCAAGTTGTGAATTTGATAAAGGCAAAGGCAAGGGAAATGTTGAAAACATTAGAGATGAGATGAATAAGACATGGAAAAAGAAAGATGATTGCAGGACATCAAATTGATAAGGGATCACTTCACCCAATGGGTCAAGTGATCACACCTCATCAAACTAGGCAATCAAGAGGTATGTGGGACTAATATCTAAAAGTTATATCATACATTAGTTCCAAAAGGAGATAGTGCTAAAAAGGACTATATTAGCATAAATAATGGTGCAAGATGAAAGGAAATGCTATAACTACAAGATTGGTAGCATTGGTGACATGGAGATTAGGGATGCATACAACAGGCTATGTGAAAATGGTGTTTTGAAAGAAGAATTCAAAATTGTTGAGAGAAATGGATTAACATGAGCCCTAGATTTTCCAAATGTGTTTAAGATAAAATGGATCATAATAGTGCTTAGATGAATCCATGAAGGTTCATTATGGCTGGACAATGGACCTATTAAAACAACCAAGAGAATAATCTATAGGGTTACTAGCTACCTAACCCTAGATTGGCCTAAGACACTGAGAAGTGATTCTAAGGAGGTGATTAAAAATAATACCAGGGCTGTTTGGAACAAGAGAGCCATGACAATAGACACAATCACTGATCCTCTAATAAAATTTTCTATACGGGTCATATACACAAGTTATATCAATCCAGTAGATTGAATAGTGTACCTTTTATAGCTATGGATGTTGGATATAGGATTGTCAAGAAAGATCATACATATGATCTAGCAAAGCTACAATTACAACAACTAATGGAGAACCTTGGAGCAATCAGGAAAAGTAAGAGTGCACAATGCAAATTTGGCTCTATATTGTTTTGTATATTCTTTTATGTGCAAAACACATTCCCCTCATTTGGTACTATGGATGGAAAACAAATAGATCAGTTGCAGTACAAATTGGTGAGTACATTGAGTAATTAGGAGAGAATTTTGAATCCTTAATGACTAGTTACTTTGAAGATTTCAAGAAGTTTATGAAGGAATGACTAAGAATACCGGTATCCTTAGTTGAGAAACACTATGATGACATTTTTTTTCTTGTGGATGTTGATTATACTTTTGTGCAAACTACCACACCAAGGGTGAGATGGTTGAGACCCTTAGGTTATGAGATAAATGTCAACAAAGCCTCAACAACTATAACAACTTTACTTGTAGAAGAGGTAGATTAAACTACAAAAATATTTGGAAATTATGAAGTGGAAAAATCCAAGATCACCATGGAACTGAAGACTACTTTAATTATCAAGAAGAAGGACAAGATAGTAAAGAAATTGAAAGCTAAGTTTGGAAAGGATGCCTAGGAAGAGGAGGAAGAGGAAGAGGATGAAGAGGAAGAACAAACTCAAGCACATACACCTCTTGCACTAAATCAAGGTATGGGAGAAGACTAGGAAGAGGAGAAGACTAAAGGTTCCAAGGGAGAAGAAGATGAGGAAGCACCTACTCTTGCTGAGGCAAAGAAGAGCAAGGCTGAGGCACAACCTATGGAAAGGATTAAGAAAATTACCAAACCAAGTCAACCAAAGCCCACTACATCTACAACAAGAGCCAACACACATGCAACTACACAAAAGGCCAAAGAAAAGACAAAGAAAATAGAACAAGGAGGTCAAGAGCAGAAGAGACCAAGAAGGAAGTATGTTGCACAACTAGATTCTGAAGAGGAAAAAATCAAGTTAGATGACAAAAACCAATTTAATTTTGTGAATCACAACCCTCTTTCAGATCTTAAAAATTTATGTGAAAATGTTCAAAATAATGCACATCTATCAAGATTTGGTCATGTTGATTTTGATAAATTGGGTAAAGTGGAGAAAGACCAAGTGGAGGAGGTCCTATATTACATGATGGCAAAATTCAAGACACACCATTAGAATTTTCCAACTCTGTACCTAAGAGTCTATATGACATAGTTGAGAAAAAATGGCATTATTGTCTAAATCTAGAAAGACAAATTATGGAGACCACATTGGCCCAAGTTATGCTTGAATTAACTAAGGCACAAATTGCTAAGGTTGTAAAGAAGTATGTAGTTAGGTTCACACCTAAATGCAGAGCCTTTAGCATTTTACAAAATAATATTAAGGATGTTGTCAAAAAGTCAGCACAGATATGAAAACTCATTTATGGGTTAACCACAATAAAGAAAGGAGAACCTAAACCTTTTGAGGTCAAAGATGATGAAAAAGATAATACTATTGGAGGAGGAACATAAATTGAAGTAAATGATAAGGCAACAGCTGAGCCTGAGCAACCAAAAGAATAGAGTGTGCAAGACACACAATTGCTAAGTGTCAGTCCTCCAAATGACATAATTGAGACAACTAAAATAGTAACCATCAAGGATGTAAAGGATGTTTCTAATATATTAGCTTATAACATCAATCCCCTTATTGAAGAAGAGTTGAAGAAGATATTAGATCACCCTACATTGCAGGCTAAACTTTGTGATTATCTAGTTTTGGTAAGTGTAGATGAACTACAAACATCTGTGATTGATGTTGTAAGGGAAAAGGTGAATCCACAAGAATCACCTTCCATTATCCCTCTAGTAATTAATGTACAACCTTTGATCCAAATTCTAAAAGATACATCTACCAAGGTTGATACAATTGTCAAGATTGATATTATTGAGAAGAAGATGATAGAAGAACAAGCCACCACTATAGAACAACAGGAAACAGGTCATATAGACCTACTTGCACCTATAGCACAAGGACAAGGTGTAAGACAAGTCATAGTGGAAGAAAATGGAAGCTTGAAGAGAGTGAGATGGCACCTAAGGTGAAGGAACATGTTTCCATTCAAGCTCTGGTAGCCTTACTAGCATTTGGCACTTCCACACAAACTCCTCAGAAGATGAGCATAGATGCTATTCCATTGTAAATCTTAGTGCCAAGCCCAAGTTCAATAAAGGCTAAAAAGGAAATTCAATATGGAGACATAAGCCTTGATGAAGAAATTGTTATACCTAAATATAATTATGATACCATGACACTAGAACAAATAGGCATATTACAGTAGGCCCTAGAAAGGAAAAGGCATCAAGAAATGCTTGGGAGAGAACATAGGCAAAAGAAAACACTATAGGACATCAAAGACATCTTTTTAGATGCATATTACAATAGGTCCTAGAAAGAAAAAGGCATCAAGAAATGCTTGGGAGAGAACATAGGCAGAAGCAAACACTATAGGACATCAAAGACATCTTTTTAGATGCATTTAGTCTACCAACTCCTGATGAGATAAAGCCACTAATGAAACAACTGACATATATAGTGGAGAAGGTCAGTAATGAAGACCTTGATACTAATGCCAAATTATTAGAATGGTTAGAAAAGAAGTTCCAAAATAAAGTGAATGAGAAAATATTTGGTAACATAGCAATTACACAAATTGCATTGGCAACTTATGTTGAGGATGTGACGAAGGTACTTGAGAATATATTATCATTATACACTAAATTGTGCAACCCATCACTCTTCACCCAAGAGACTAGAAATCACATTCTGAGTCTAGAGAACCAAATTTCTACATTAGGTGCAAGACTACCAATGAATCTAGCTCAAAGTGAGAAGCATTTTAGGACATTTCTTCAAACACAAAGTTAGTTAGCTATATTGACAATATATGAGGCCAACATAAGGGCTAAATTGACTAGCATACAAGCAACCCTCACTCCCCATATGGAAATTCTCCACAAGGAGCTAGGCTATGCTGAAACTCTACTTAAGAAAGACCCTAATATTTCTACTTTAGATGGTCTACTTCACCTTGCTACCAAGCTTGAAATCCAAGTCAAGTCATTGGATATTGCATGTGACAACTGGGATGCAACCCTTAAGATGATGTTAGATGTCCATAAATATTTTTTGGACAAACACACAATAAGTGTATAACCCATTTGACATAAGTGTCAAAAAGGGGGAGGTATATATTTTTAGGGAGAAAAAGATAAAAAGGGAGACATATTTTTGAGAATGAAATAAGAGAATGGGGGAGATATTACTTTTGAGAGCAAGTATACAAGAAGTATCAGATGAAAAAGTATCAACAAAATAATGCATTGAAGTCAAAGTGTATCAGAAGAGACACTTTTATTCAGAAGGAGTACATAATTTGGTTACAGAATAGACACATCAACTCAAGGGGAGTTAACAAATTTTGAGGTATACAACTTATTACAAAATTTTGATGTTTTGAAGTTTTGTATATAAGTTGAGTTGAGATATGTTATGTTCGTAAGATTAAGGATTATAAGGTATACTCAAGCATTTTTGACACTCATGTCAAAGGAGTAGATTGTTGATTTTAGATTGGTTTTGACAAGAGACTGTCAACACACTTAAGCCATTTACTTAATTCATACCCAACTAATAGTACAGGCTGAGTCATAGTGAGTGCCGAGCCACTCATGTGCCAAGTCACTCAAGTACCAAGCAGATAGACCATGCCAAGTGATTCAAAAATTGAGTAAATAGTGGATGTCAAGCAATACAGGTGCCAAGTCACAATAGAAAGATTAGTGTATGCCAAGCATCAGAGACTTTAGATGCTGAGTAAAATAGTTTTGACATATTTGTTTGTAAAGGCACAAACAACTATGTAAACCATTTTTGAGCCAACTTAAAATTTAATTTCAATATTTTGGAGATAAGGACGAATCTCTAGTTGGATTCCATATGCAATTACATGAAACCAATTAGAAAATGGGAAGGATTAAGTGGAAAAAAGGATGAATCTCAATCATAGATTCATACCTAACCCTAAGCCACCAAAGTCTTCTTAACGAGGATGAAACTCTAAACTTTTTATGAGTGTTGAAGGAGTGAAGAGGATAGTTTGCATGTGAAAACATAAGATTCATGGTGACTTTAAAGTTATGAAGTGAAACTGCATTGTAGAATCAGTTAGAGTAGAATAGAGGATAGAGAAAAGGATACATAAAAAAAACATCTAATCAAGAAGGATCAAGAGAACATTGTTTAGAGGTGATCTACTATTAGGAAAACAAATGCCAACTATAGGATCTATGCTAGGACATTCAAACAGGTGATTTTAGTCAAATCTCTTAACAGAGTAGTCCTAACAGGTTGTATGAAATGTTTTAACAGGGTGCTTAGTTGTAAGTTAAAGTCATTTAACTAGGCACACTTCTAACAGGGTGTTGAAATCCTCTAAAAAGGTGAGACCTAACAGTCTTTGTGAGCCTTTAATAGGGTGGACCTTTCACAGGGTAGATCATGACTTATGATCAAAACATTATAACCTTCATTGGAGACACTTTATTGCTATAGTAGTGAAGATCCCCACCCCAATTTTACCTTCTCACTTAGACAGTTTCTGGGTAATCATATCTGGTGTTATGTGTGTGAATGCTTATAGGTTTACATGATTTAGATGTATATGCTTTAGATGTTATTTCAGTTTACTCATTGAATGCATGAAATGGATGTGTGGTGAAAGTTTTATGGGTCTAAGTTTAAACTACTGATTCAAACACCCACCCCAACCCCCCTCCCCCCCCCCCCACAATAGAAGTTTACGTTTCCTATTGTAATTCCAACAATGCTATCTATCATTGGTTACTCTTCTCATAGATGATCCTCCACTTTCCTTACACAATGTCTTAGATTGTGATAGGAAAAAAGAATAAGGCTAGTATCATTATTAATATAAATTAATCCTTACCTATCCTTGAAATGATGACATTTACCTTTAACACATTCTGATATGACACATTTCATAAAAGGAGTAAAAAAGGCCTACTCTCTAACATATTTTTTCTTACTTCACTAAGATTTAGAGCAACAAAAGATATCATGATACATTAGAGGGAAATAATGTGAATAGTTATCATTTTCCATATAAAGTTCCAAATCATACCCTTGTTCTTACTTTTGGGCCATACAGAGCTTCTCCTTAAGGGAGTTGGGATGGTGGATAATCTAGAGAGGACATGAAGTTATTAATCCCTAGCTACTTGATCTCTCTTAACCTATTCTTCTAGTCATGGTGTTCATGAGGAAACTGAAATCAAGGGAAATGTGGTTTTGCAAAGAGTTAAGGATGCTATTTCCCACTCCATAAAGAATCTACAAGAACATGTAGCTTATGTTGAAAATATTGCAGAAGGGACAAAGAAAAAATATGAACAACTACAAGAAAGGTGTAACCATGTATATGCGACCTATGAACATAGGACAAAGGAAAATGCTAATTTGTAGAGCTAGGTTAGTGTGTTGGGTAAAAGGATAGCTAGGCTTGAGGAAACTAAGAACTCTAGCATGGATCAATTGCCTAGTATAGGATAAGCTACCTCATCAGGGCATTTGAGCATAGTACCTTTTTCCCCAAGAGTTGTGGCATCACATCCCAAGGAAACCTCTTAATAGAAAATGAATAATGATGATGCCCTAATAAAGAGGCTATGGATCTACAAATGCGGTTAAAAAGAAAGAAAATAGTTTTAACTATAACAAATAAGTTATAGTTAGGAAAGCACTGATGTTTTTTTTGAGAAGATTAATTCTAAATTGTCTAGAATTCATGAAGTGTATAAGATTCTTTACCTAGCCATTTGACAGGGCCACAACCCAAGAAAAAAATGAATGCAATAGGAAAAGGGAAAATTTTATTATCAAAAGTGATATGCTATTAGATCCAGTACCAAAAAAATAGACTCCACGACATGCCTTATGGGCTTACTATGTTACTAGATTCTAGAGAAAAGCCTTTTCATAGTACCTTCTCCCAAACTCGACCAAAAACTGCCTTTACAATGCCAGAAATGTCCTTAAGTAAACCAAATTAGGTTTATGGTTAGGAATAGATTTTAGAATATTCTATTTGGCATCCACTACCAAAAAAAAAGGTTGTAGAAAACACATCAGAAGTCGGTGTAAAATTAGAAGAATCCAAAAATGGTAGTCTAACTTCTAGGAGGCATAACTTTTGATACAAGACTTTGATTAACGAACTGTTTATATTTTTGAAAAGCTCTCTAAACACTCTATAGCCCTATGGACCAGCTTTTCTCATCCCTCATTTTTTGAGCCCATATTAGGCCATTTAATGCCTCAAATCCAACTTTGAAGTGCTCTTAGGAGGTCTTTAGGCAACTTAAAACTGAAATAACTTTCAAACCATAAAGCCCTTTGACTTGATTATTTTTCTGGAGTGCTTTAAATTACAAGTATAATCTTCCCTCCAACTTACACCCTCCAAATCATCATATTTATGGCTCAATTACAAAATAACCTATTTTATACATTGGCACATATCCCAAGGTACTTAAAAACTCTAACATAGGAAACCAATAGTGGAACTATGAGAGTTGAAATCTCTATTTGACCCAAATGGGTATCCAAAAATGAAAATACTTTAAACATAAACTAACACTGAGGATATTTTTGGGTGATACATGATTGCCCTTACACCATTGGATTCTCTTGCATCACCATTAGCAAGATGGAGGATGATAGGAGATTGGTATAGCTAACATGTCATAAATGGGTGGGAAGGATTGTGAAAATTAGAAAAATTGAGCTATGTGTAAGGGTAGACCCTAATTCTCTCCCAAGTGCCATGGCTATAATGAAATTTTTTTTTTTTTTTTGTCTTGCCAGATTATATTGAAAGCAAAATGGTGGAACTAGAGGACCTAATATAAGGTTTCCAAGATACCTTGGTGCCACCCATTTTGGATCAAGACAAAATATCATGGAGTTTGCCACATGGAGAACATAGGCTATTACTATAGTGAATGATATGGTAAGAAAGATAGTAGAGAATATGGACATGACACCTTTTCAAGAATGTATGTCCAAATTGGTCAACTCAGGTCCATTTTATGAGAATTTTGAGAAAGAATTCACCTAGGCCATAGTTAAATATATTCCATATAGGCAAGTGGCAGATTAGATCTTGGAGCACACATGGCCAATAGATGAAAAGTTTGAGAAATGGGTTAGATAATACATTTCATCTGATGATTCAAATCATGAAGATTCCCCACCTCAAAAATAATAAGTAAAGGAATGTTTTGAATAAGAAAAAAGGAAGATAAGTAAAACAAGATATTTGGTCACATGATTACAAGATGTCACATTAGCTTGTTAGAAGATTAACCTTGTTGATAGTCTGTAACAAACTAAAGTGTCACATTAGATGATGACATGTATCCTAATCTCTATGCCTGAAGCTTTTTGCAACTCATCTATATAAGTGAGTTCCAAAGGCTAGAGAGAGGTCCAAGTTTTGATAGAATGAAAGTGTATTATCATCTTTTGGACTGGTCCAATGATATTTTGTAGGGTTATTTTTTTTCTTGTTCATAGAAAGAAATCCAAGATCATTTTGTATTAAGCTTGTGTGAGATTATGTTTCTATGGGACCTAACATTTCATTGTATTATTTCAAGACATTTAATACAAATGAAGGAGTATTGTGAATTTCCCAATTTGGATCTTGTCTCTATTTGTGATATTCTTTAATTTTCCAATATTTGATAACAAAGTCTATTGAATTTCATTTGTAATTATTTTTGAATTATATCCTATCTTATGTTTTTCTCATAATCAAATAGATTATGTAATTTCTTGATTTAATCTAGGAGAATTAAGGGTTTCATGAATAGATTTTGATGAGAATGAGATTTGAAGTTGAGTATTAATGTTTCTTTTCACAAAGTGAGGGAATAAATTTACTATGTGTGTCAGTTCTATGATTCTATAACCCAATAGATAAAGAACTAAATAGGAGTGAGTGTTGAACAATCAATGGATAATCTCATTGTTAGAAGATTGGCAAGATTGGAGAGATTGGTTTGATGATGATATGCTACATTCATGACTAAGTTTCTCATTGATGTCTAACATAGCATGTTTGATGTATTTTATGGTATCTAATAGAAGAAAAATGGAAAGGTTAAGTTGGTATAGATGGCTAGTTGAGCATGATAACCACACAAGGTTATGAGAGACACTTCTGAGTATCTAGTATATGTAGTTAATGTTGGAAGCAAAAAGGATAAGTCTAGAAGAAGTGATGTAAGTTTTGGTGATGTCTATTTTGAGATAGAGTTTATAGAGGTACATTTTGGTAAACTTGTTATACCTCCTAGTAGAGTTGATATTTAGAGGATTGAGGTTGAGGACACGGAGAAGACATGTTAAGGATGATATGGCTAAGCTTGCTCATCATAATATTGCATGTACAAAAAGTTATTCAATTTGTAAGGCGGAAGATTGAGGTTATCGCTAAGTGTAACATGTTCTTAATGTGGTCCTATAATACTTAATAAAGAAGTACTAACAACCGACTCAGGAATTATTTATGGACTTGGTATAAATGAAGTACATTTTTATTTATTATGAAGGAAGTAGATATGGTGATATGTGAATTGTTAATGTTCAAAAAGCAATAGAAAGTGTGGAATATGAAGTTGAGTTGAGTAGTGCGGAAGTGAAGGAAATTTCATTGTAAAATTTTTGCTGAGTGATCCAAGGTTTGTGACCTAGTCTACAAGGTTGATGCAGGAGCATCCACAAGTATAAGGGAAATCCTGTGTCACCCAAAAAAATGTACTTAGAATTAGTTTCTGTTTCATGTCTTTTCATTTTTGGATACCCATTTGGGTCAAATAAAGGTTCCAACTCTCATAGTTCAACTATCAGTGTGCTAGAAAATTCTGAAAAATAGGAGCATGCAATTTGGCCATCATTTTGGTGACCTATAAGGTGTGAAATGGCTAGATGAATGTAATTTTGATTTAGAGCATTCCAAAAAAAGAATCAGGTCAAAAGGCCCCACGGTTTGAAAGTTATTGCCGCTTTTCGGGTTTTGAAGACCTCCTAAGAATGCTTCAAAGTCAGGTTAGGGGCATTAAATGACCTCAAAAAGGGCTAAAAAAATGGGGGACAAGTGAAGCTATCCATGGGGTTATAGAGTGCTTCAAGAGCTTTTCGAAAATGTAAACGGTTTGTCAATCGGAGCTATGGTTCAAAAGTTATACCTCCTGGAAGTTCGGTTACCATTTTTAGATTCTTCTAGATTTGCACCGACTTCTAACGCAGCTTCTGGAACCTTCTATTTGGTTGGTGGATGCCTACTAGCACTTTCTAGAATGTAATCGTAGTCCTTAACCCTTCAGGGTCTATTTAAGGAGATTTCTAGCATTGTAAAAAGCAATTCAGAGTGGAGTTTGAGAGGAGGGATTGAAAGGAGAAGTTATCTACAGATTTATGCTATTGTAAGCCTTTAGGGCATGTTTTGAAGTTTATTTTCCTATACTATTTGTACTAGCTTATTTTCTCAGTTAATATAATTTCCCCTTTTCTGTTGTGTCCATTCTGTTCTTGGGTTGTGTCCCCATCAAGTGGTATCAGAGCTGGTATTCCTGAGTGTGTAGACAGAGCACTGACTGTGAGGCAGTTTGCACCAGGACTGTGTGGTTGTGGGTTTGAGTTAGAAGATGCCTCCATGAAGAGAGTGTGGTGGAAGGGCCAAAGCTATTAATCCTAAGGAGGTTAGAGCCCTCCAAAGGCAAGTACAAGCATTGCAAGAGGAGCTCCGTAGAGGAGCAAATGTTGCCGCAGGTGACGATAGTGAGGATGACAATGAAGAAGAAGTAATTGGACCAGAAGGGGAATTTGATGAGAAAGTTCTGAATCATGCAGAGGAAAAGCTTTTTAGGGCCATTACTAAGTTTGGGAAAAGACCCACAATTGAAGTGGGTGTATTTTCAGGAAATCTGAAACCAGATGAGTTGATCGATTGGATCAATGAACTAGAAGAATACTTTGAGTATGAGGATATCAGGGACCCAGATAGCGTTAAGTTTGCAAAGACCAAACTGAAAGGCCATGCCAATATCTGGTGCCAAGAGGTCCAATTGGAAAGAAACAAAAGAGGAAAGGAGAAGATCACAAGATGGGATCGCATGGTGGACAAATTGAAGAAGCAATTCATTCCTGTGGACTACGAGCTTGATTTGTTTAAGAAGATGCATGGGTTAAAGCAAGCAGGAAGATCAGTCCAAGAATATACAGAGGAATTTTACCGACTCTTGATTAGAGCGGGATATGCAGAAGCAAATAAGGAGAAGGTTGCTCGTTATATCAGTGGGTTGCAACCTAGCATCCACGAGGAATTAAGTATGGTAAGAATGACCAACGTTGAAGAGGCATACCAGTTTTGCCTACGAGTTGAAGAGAAGTTGAATAAAAGGTTTGAAGGAAGACAAAGAGGGCGTAGTCAAGGAGGAAGGGGAAGCGGTAGATCATCTGGAGGCCGCAATGAAACCCAAAAGAAAAATGAAGATGTGGGTACTAGCAGGAACTAGAGGAATGAGGGTTTCAACTGCTCCCATGATCAAGACTTTGGAAATTAGAGAGGAAGAGGTAGAGGACATGGACAACGAAGAGGAGGCTTCCATGGTACCTGTTTCTATTGCAATGAAGAAGGTCATCGTGCCTTTAAATGCCCTCAACGATAAGGAAGGATAGATAGGAGAGCTTAGGGCCAAGCTAGGGTTTCTCATGTGGATGAGGATGCACAATCATCGCATTCAGAGGATGCAGAAAGAGGAGAGACCTTGGTAAATGAAAGATCCCTTCTAAGTGGTGAGATTGAACCAGGACAACGGAGAAGTCTTTTCCGTACCAGATGCAAGTGTGAGGATAAATGTTGTGATGTAATCATTGATGGTGGTAGCATTGATAACTTGGTATCAAAAGAGATGGTCTCTAAGCTAAAGCTCAAGAGGGAGAAACATCCCCAGCCCTATCAGATTGCTTGGGTAAAAGATGATCATAAGGTCCTAGTAAGTGAACAATGTTTAATGAAATTCAAAATTGGGAGTTACCATGATGAAGTTCTTTGTGATGATATTTTGATGGATGTTTGCCATCTATTGTTGGGTAGACCATGGCAGTTTGATAAACATGCAGTACATGATGGGCATGCAAACACATACTCTTTGACAAAGGATGGAGTTTGCCACAAATTGAAGCCCATGAAAAAGGAAGGTGAAAAGGTATGTAGCAATGCTAGGATTTGTCTTGTTGATGAAAGGAAGTTTTTAGATGGCATGAAACATCAGCATATGTGCTATGCTTTGATTCCTAGGAAAGATAAAGAAGGTAGTAGTGAAATACTAGTTGAAGTTTCAGATTTACTAGGGGAGTTTGGAGATATTATCTCTGATAATGTTCAAGATGGATTGCCACCAGTAAGGAAAATCAGTCATCAGATAGATCTGATTCCAGGAGCTAGTTTTCCTAACAAGGCTGCTCACAGGATGACTCCTACTAAAACAAAGGAGCTAAATAGACAGGTTCAGGAGCTATTGAGGAAGGGCTTGATTCGAGAGAGCTTGAGTCCATGTGCAGTACCTGCAGTACTCACACCAATGAAGGATGGAGGGTGGAGGATGTGTACAGATTCTCGAGCTATAAATAGGATCACCATCAAGTACCAATTTCCTTTGCCAAGGATCGATGATATTATGGATTGCTTAAGTGGAGCTCAGTACTTCACAATGATAGATCTTAAGAGTGGTTATCACCAGATATGGATTCGAGAAGGAGATGAGTGGAAAACAACCTTCAAGACCAAGGAGGGTCTTTATGAGTGGTTAGTCATGCCCTTTGGATTGACGAACGCCCCAAGCACCTTCATGCGGCTCATGAATGAGGTACTTAAGAAGTTCTTGGGAAAATTTGTTATTGTCTATTTGGATGATATTTTAATTTTTAGCAAGACTTTGAAAGAACATTTATTGCATGTTTGTAGTGTCCTTGAAAGGCTAAGGGAAGAGAAACTGTTAATTAATCTAAAGAAGTGTATCTTTGCAAAAAGGGAGTTAGTCTATTTGGGGTTTGTTATATCACCTGAAGGTCTCAAAATGGATCCAGAGAAGGTAAAAGCCATCTTGGAATGGCCTACTCTAAGGTTTGCTACTGAAGTAAGATCATTTCATGGTTTGGTTAGTTTTTAAAGGAAGTTTATTAAGAATTTCAGTGGCATATGTGCACCCCTAACTGATACAATAAGAGGGGATAGAAAAGAGTTCAAATGGACTGCAGCAACTACGAGAAGTTTTGAATTGCTGAAGAAGAAGGTGACGGAATAGCCCATGTTGGCACTTCCAGATTTTAGAAAAGTGTTCCAGGTGGATTGTGATGCTAGTGGCAGTGCTATTGGGGCTGTATTAAGCCAAGAAGGTAAGCCTATTGCATATTTTAGTGAAAAATTGAATGATGCAAAGAAGAAGTATTCTATTTATGATCAAGAGTTCTATGCAATAGTTCAGGCCTTAAAGAAATGGAGGCATTATTTATTGCCAAAGGAATTTTTTTTGTATACTGATCATCAGGCATTATAGTACCTAAATAGTCAAGGTAAATTGAATCAGAGGCATATGAAGTGGGTAGAGTTCTTGTAGAGCTATAAATTTGTGTTGAAGCATAGAAGTGGAAAATCTAACAGGGTTGCAGATGCACTAAGTAGGAGACAGTTGTTGTTTACAGTAATGCAGTTGAAGTAGTTAGGTTTGATGAACTCAAAAATTTGTACCCTGAGGATCCTGATTTTGCTGAAGCATGGAAAGCTTGTAAAGAACCTGTTGTTGTAGATAGAACCAAGTGGTTAGACTATTTGATTCAAGATGGCATGTTGTTCAAAGGTAGTCAATTGTGCATTCCAAGGAGTTCCATGAGGGAAAATCTGATTAAGGAGAAACACAGTGGAGGGATGGCAGGACATTTTGGTCGAGATAAGACCATTGCCATTCTTAGAGAACATTATTTTTGGCCTCAAATTTCACAGGATGTGAAGAAGTTAGTACAGAGTTGCCAGGTTTGTCAAGTTGCCAAGGGGTTTAGTCACAATACTGGCCTATATCAGCCATTGCTTTTTCCATCAAGGCCATGGGAGGACATAAGTATGGATTTTGTTCTTGGATTGCCAAGGACAAAAAGGGGTAATGATGCAGAATTTGTGGTGGTTGATAGGTTCTCCAAAATGGCACATTTCATTCCATGCCACAAAAATCATGATGATGTCCATATTGCAGACTTGTTTTTCAAAGAGGTGGTAATACTACATGGTCTTCCAAGGAGTATAGTTTCTAACGGAGACACTAAAATTTGTGGGGTATTTCTGGAGGACATTGTTGAAAAAGTTGAGAACAGACTTGAAATTCAGTTCCACGCATCACCCACAAACTGATGGTCAAACAGAAGTCTGGGCAATTTGCTGAGATGTTTAGTTGGGGATAAGCCCAAGGGATGGGATTTGATTCTACCACAAGTAGAGTTTGCTTACAATAACTCTATAAATAGGAGTACTATAAAATCACCATTCCAAATTGTATATGGGAATAGCCCAAGGACTGCACCAGAGCTGAGGATGATAGAACAAGGGGAGAGGAAAAGTGCTGAAGCTGAGGAATTTACTGAACATATCAAGCGTCTACATGAGGAGGTTCAAGCACACATAACCAAGATGAATCAAGAGTATAAAGCTAGGGCTCATCAAAGGAGAAGACATAAGAAATTCCAAGTAGGGGATCTAGTCATGGTGCACTTATGAAAAGAAAGATTTCCAGCCGGTACTTACAACAAGCTGAAAATGAAGAAATTTGGCCCTTGCAAAATTTTGAAGAAACATGACTCAGGAAATGCATATGAAGTGGAGCTGCCAGATGGTATTCAGATTTCTCCCATTTTCAACATTGCAGATTTAACAGAGTATCATGATGATGGTGCAGATGAGGAGCTGGTGTTAGAGCCATGTCCAATTCCTGCTTCTAAGAAGGAGGAGATAGAAGAAATTCTAGATCATCGTGTGGGTAGGAGTACCAGAAACAGGCAGTATGAAGAGTATTTGGTCAAATGTAAAGGATGATTGATCAAGGACTCAACTTGGATTTTAGCAGCTGAGGTTTCCCATTTGGGATTTCCTCTACCATTCATAAAGTGACAGGGTCACTTTTCAATCTACCCTGGGTGTTTGATGTAGGAGCATCTAGAGGTATAAGGGCAATCCTATGTCACCCAAAAAAATGTACTTAGACTTAGTTTCAGTTTCATGTCTTTTCATTTTTGGATACCCATTTGGGTCAAATAAAGGTTCCAACTCTCACAGTTCAACTATCAGTGTGCTAGAAAATCCTGGAAAAATAGGAGCATGCAATTTGGCCATCATTTTGGTGACCTAGAAGGTGTGAAATGGCTAGATGAATGTAATTGTGATTTAGAGCATTCTAAAAAAAGAATCAGGTCAAAAGGCCCCACGGTTTGAAAGTTATTGCCGCTTTTCGAGTTTTGAAGACCTCCTAAGAATGCTTCAAAGTCAGGTTAGGGGCATTAAATGACCTTAAACAAGGCCAAAAAAATGGGGGATGAGTGAAACATGTCCATAGGGCTATAGAGTACTTCAAGAGCTTTCCAAAAATGTAAACAGTTTGTCAATCGAAGCTACAGTTCAAAAGTTATGCCTCCCGAAAGTTCGGTTACCATTTCTGGATTCTTCTAGATTTGTACCAACTTCTAACGCAGCTTCTGGAACCTTCTATTTGGTTAGTGGATGCCTACTAGCACTTTCTAGAATGTACTCGTAGTCCTTAACCCTCCGAGGTCTATTTAAGGAGATTTCTAGCATTGTAAAAGGCAGTTCGGAGTGGAGTTTGAGAGGAGGGACTGAAAGGAGAAGTTATCTCCAGATTTATGCTATTGTAAGCCCTTAGGGCATATTTTGAAGTTTATTTTCCTATACTGTTTGTACTAGCTTATTTTCTCAGTTAATATAATTTCCCCTTTTCTATTGTGTCCATTCTATTCTTGGGTTGTGTCCCCATCAAAGGTCTGATAGTGATTGGTCCAATTGATAGGACAAAAGAAAGTATAGAGGAAAGAAGAAGACACTAGTAAACTTGTTTGAGAAGTGAGCTCTTCTTGTAGTTGAAATTACATGTTTGGGTAGTGGTCTCTTCTTGCATACATTATACCACAACTCCTAATAGGGTTAGAATCTCCTAACAAGGATTCATTTTAGTAAATGTTGTAACAGACTTCTAACAGGGTCTATCCTCTAACAAGGAATATTAATATTAGTATATCATCTTGTGGGCATCATTCCCACTAGGGTTTTCCTTCTGATCAAGGTTTTCCCTAGTCAACATATCGAGTGTAATTGTCTATGTGTATCTTTGTATGGTTGCTATTTACTTTGGTTGAATGGTTAAGTTTGTTTAAAGAAGATAAATGTTTTAATTATTGGATAATTCATTCACCACCCCTAGTTATCTTGGTGGAATATTGTTTCAAACACCTATGAAGTATTTGAATTCAAAAAAAAAATTCTAATATGTTTTTATATTTTTCTTAAAAAGATCTAAAAAGCTAGCTTGTGCTTGGTCTAGAGAGCTTTAGGGTATGGATGATTAGCTATCCCATGTCCTTTTTGTTGTCTCTAGATTAGAGGAAACAAGGTAAATGATCTATTATACTAGAATTTATGATAAATAACATTGCAAGGAAGATTGAGGATAAATTCCAAGGTATAACCACTCAAATCTGACAAAATTCAAAGGGGAGAAGACTAAATATCTTGTCAATTGACCCTATTGGTTTGCATCGAATCACCTATAATGATTTTTAGCTAATTCCTAGGTTTTCCTTTATATTCTCTTAAGGTAGTTGAAATCTTGTCAAATTAGGAGCCAAAAAATTCAATGAGAAGTTTCCATAAGTTTCAAGGAAGATGAAGAAACATAAAATGATGGACAGATTCAATGAATATGATCAAACCCTAAGATCTATAGTTATGTTTAAGAGGAAAAGACTAAACCTATCTATTTAAGGAGATATAAGAGATGATTTGTGGTTGTTGGATTGACAAATTTGTGGAGAACAAGCAAAGAACATATTTGTAGAAGAAAGTGAGAAGTTGGTGAAAGAGTGATTCCTTGAAGGGTTGCTAAGATGATCATAGATGGAACATGTAATGAAGTCCAGTCAATGAACAAAGAATAAGCTGAAGGGAGATCTAATTTTGAAAAGTGATTTGTATTTTATTAGATCAACCTAGTGGTTACTTTTTAAACATTATGATAGTAAAATCCTTTAATCAAGGTTGACTTAATAGTTATATTCTAAATCCATTAATCAAGGTGACATTCTAATGGGATGTTATAAACACCTCTAACAAGGTCACTCCTTATAGGGTGATTAAATCCTTTAATAGGGTCACACCTAACAATGTAATTTATAAACTTTAATAGGGTTGGCTGTTAATCAAGGTTACTTCAGAAGAGTGAAAATTGTTAGTTTGTGGTGACTGATTAGGAAAGTATTGTACATACTTCATAAATACTTTGGGGTTTAAGGCATTGGCTTGAATTTTTTTTTTGGGCTACTATTCGCCAATGGCTAATATTCACCAATTGGTTGTTGCTTATATTCGCCAATTCATGGATGACATGGTGTAACCCTAAAGCAGTAAAAATACTTGTATAAAAGGGCTTAGGTTTAGGGATTGTTTCATTGTGGCGATACTAAAATTGGTTCTTATGGCAGTATTGAGCTATAATTGATTACAAATTGTAATTAGGTTGTAATCACTGGATTATAATATTGGACTTGTTGTTTGGTGGATGTAGCTTAGGGATTGGGTGAATCACATTAAATCTTGGTGTCTTGTGTTCTTTTATGTGTGATCTATTTTTTTTGATATTGTTTATATTTGCATATAATTGTTATTTCTTTTTAAGGTTTAATCCTAACAAGTGGTATCAGAGTGTGGTTATATTTTTTTTAGTTATCCTTTGCAGAAAAGTCTCATAGTTGAGTGGGAGTCTCATGGTTGAGTGGAAGTGATAAACGAGGGTAAGCTGAGGGTTGACAAGTTTAATGGGCATAACTTTTAGTTATGGAAGATGCAAATGGAAGACTATCTTTATCAAAAGGATTTATAAAAGCCATTGGAAGGAAAAACCAAGAATCATGGATCTATGTCAAATGATGACTAGGATCTTTTAGACAGAAAGGCACTTGGAAGAATTTGATTATGTCTGGCACCATTGGTGGCATTTAATATTACAAAAGTGAAGATAACATAAGAGTTTATGTAAACCCTAGTGAAACTGTATGAAAAGCCCTCCGCTTCAAACAAGGTATTTCTCATGAAGTGTTTATTTAATATGAAAATGATAGAAAGTGGATTTGTTGCAAATCATTTAAATGATTTTAATAATATTACTAATTAGTTATCTTCTATGGGTATCAATTTTGATGATGAAATTAGGGCTCTCTTTATTTTGTGTTCTTTGCATAAAAGCTTGAATGGCTTGGTAATGACTATGAGTAATTCTATTCCTAGATCTAGTACCCTAAAATATGATGATGTGATTGGTGTTATTTTGAGTGAGGAAACTCGTAGGAAATCCTTAAGCAGATCTACATATGGAAGTGCTTTGAACACACAAACTTGAGGCAGAACGACTAAGAGAGGAAGTAGTTTCAGAAATCATGGGAAATCAAGAGAAAAGTCAAAGCGGAGGAGGTCTTGATCAAGAGGACTGAATGACTACTAGTACTGTGGGAAACTAGGGCATAAAATAAAATATTTTTGGACTCGAAAGAAAAATGAAGGAGATAAACCAAATGGAGACAAGGAGGCAAATGTGGTAAGTAACAAATCCGAAGAGGATGCTTTGCTTCTATCTTTAGAAAGTGTTGATGATTCATGGGTGTTAGCTTCTAGTGCTTCATTTTATGCTACACGTCATAGAGATTATTTCATTGATTATGTCCAAGGGGATTTTGGGCTTATTTTTTTGGGGGATAATGAACCCTATTAGATTGTTGGAAAGGAAAAGTTAAGATTAAGTTGTAGAATGGGAATCGTTGGCTACTACATGAGGTAAGACATGTTCCAAGGTTGAGTAGGAATTTAATTTCAGCAAGGCAACTTGATGATGAGGTTTGTGTAGTTACTTTAATGATAAAAATTGGAAGGTTTCAAAAGGTTCTCTTATGGTAGCAAAAGGTGTGAAAGTGGGCACCTTATATCTTTGTATAAGTCATATTGTTCTTTCTACTTTAATTGTTTCAGAGAAAAATGGATATTCAAGAATAGTTACTGTAGTTGAGTAGGGAGAAAAAATAGCAACTGTAGATTTTGATATAGCACTGTGGCACAATAGACTTGGGCACATGAGTGAGAAAGGTATCAAAGTACTTCATTCAAAGAAAAATATACTAGGTCTGAAATGTGTCAATATGGATTTCTATGAAAGTTATTGGATACAATTGTCTAATTTTGTGTTGTCTTTGATGTTACATAAATGTCATATCAGTTGGAAGTCAATGCTTAATGAGCTCACTTGGTCAACAAGGCAATTTTCCTTGTCTACCAAGCATTCCCAAAGATTACTCTGCAAAGACAGTGTCTACCGAGCTCATTTAGGCACCGAAGGAAATTATGGCAGAAAGAAGTGTTAACCAAGTTCGCATGGTTAACAAAAGAAAGTTGGTCAGAGTCAGTGTTTACCGAGTTTGCTCAGTTGCCAAATAATTTTGCAAGTTTGCAATGTTAACCAAGCTTTTGTTAGTTAACATAGGAAATCATTTCAAGATCAGTGTTTACCGTGCAAGGTCGACTAATGAAGGGTTTTGTTGATTTGGAATATGAAGTTTAATTGTTTCAAGTATTGATTCCAACTAACTATGGTAATGATTATTGGTCATTGTAATTTGTAATTGAGCCAACTTGATAATCTGGACAATATAAAATAAGGTCAAGTTGAGATTCTAATGTGTGTGAGAGAATGCAAATGTATTGATTGATTGAGAAGGAAAGTGTGTGAATGAACTTGAAGGATGGTCAGATATCCTTGTGGCATAGCAAAGTAAATTTGATCAAGTTGGATCTAGCATGAAGCAGAATAGAGATTTGTAATCAGTAATTCAGTTGCATCTCAGTCAGGTCATTTCATTGTTACTTTCTTACCATTGTAGCAGTGATTCCAAAATTTTTTAACAGAGCTGGTTTAACAGCCAGTTGTAAATCCTTTAACAAGGTGACAATTCTATTGAATTGTTTAAAGACCTCTTGCAAGGCCACTCCTTATAGGGTGATTAAATTCTCTAACAAGGTCACACCTAACAGTGTGTTTTGTAACCTTTAACTAGGTTGGCTCCTAATAGGGCTCACTTTAGAAGAGTGAAAAATAGTAACTAGTTACATTAGTGGTTTTTTTCGTATTGGGTTTCCACGTTAAATCTTGGTGTTTCATGTGTTCATGTTATTTATTTTATGCTCTCAAGTTAATCACTATGAATGTTTAAGATCAGTAATAAGTAAATCCCACTGCTTTTACTGAGTTACTACATTTTTTGTGTGTTTACCAAATGACAATAACAATAAGTTTAATTGTTAACATCCAAGGGATCTAAAATATTTTTCTGGTAACTAATTCAGCCCCCCTCTCAGTTACTCCATCTATATTTCCAACAATTAGTATCAGAGCTTTTGGTGCTTACAAGAAAGGTTTCAACAACCTAAGCTAAAGATCATGATGTCTTAAAAGAGAGAAATTCCAAAGCTGAACAAAGATAACTTTTCACCATGGCAGTGACTTATGAGACTTCATCTGGCTTCCATTGGTGATTTAGGATTGGAATACCTTGATAAAGAATACACAACTCCTATTGGTACATTATCTATTGGAGATATTGCTAAGAAAAAGAATCAAAACAATATGACGATAGACATTGCATCTGCTCTAAGCTATGAGGAATTTGATGATATCAAAGATTGCAAATCTGCCTTTTCTATATGGAATAAGCTAAAGGACATCTATGGTGGTGATAACAATGTCAGGAGAGCCAAAGCATAAAGCCTTAGAGGACAATTTGATTAGATGAGAATGAAAGAAGATGAAGATATTTCCAAATATGTGGAAAGAATCAAAGCCATCATTAGTACAATTAAAGCTTCTGGAGGAGACATCAAAGAAGAAATTATTGTAAATAAAGTTCTCAGTACACTGCTTCTTATCTATGTAATTAGAGTATTTTATATTTAAGAAATGAAGTGTGAGAAAAATCATAAAATAACTTTGGATACCTTAGTAGAAAGATTGACAACCTTTGAGCTAGATAACTTTGACAATTATGTTCCAGCTTCCAAGAATATTGAATCTACATTTGAGGCCAAGCTTTCACTTGAGGAAAAAGGCAAGAAAATAAAGGACACTCAGTCAAAAAGTGAAGAAGAATTAGAGGAAAGTTTTGACATTGATTTTGAAGTTGTTGAAGCTCTACTTGCAAGAAAATATTCTAGAGGTAGAGGGAAATACAAAGGTAAAGTTCCCCTAATCTATTTTTCATGTGAAGAAATTGGTCATATTGCTACTAGTTGCTCAAACAAAGAAAGCAAAGATGAGAAGAAAAGTCAAAAGTGCAATGGCAAGAAGGATTTCAAAAATCACAAATTAATTAAGAAAAAAGGTAAGAGGACATGTTTTATGGCCAAAGATTTTGATAAGAGTGAAGATGAAATAGTTTACATTGTTGTAAAAGATGAATCTAATGATGAAGAAGATAAGATGACACTTATCTCTCATGTGACCAAAAATGATACATGGATCATAGAAAATGGATGTTCACATCATATGACTGGAGACAAAAAAAAGTTTGAACACTTTGAAGACTATGATGGTGGTAGTGTAAGATTTGGAAACAATGAACCTTGTTGCATAAATTGGAAAGGTTGAATCTCATTAACTAAAACATAATCTACTGAGTGTGGTATAGCTAATCAATATTGGATTCAAGGTGGAATCCATGCATGACAAGGCAAGACTACTGGATGACAAAGGAAAACTGATTGGATCAAGCAAATAAACAAAAGGTAACCTATTTATCTTGATCTTGGTGATTTCTCATGTTTTATTGCTCAAGTTGAAGAAAGTTGGTTATGGCAAAGAAGGTTATGTCATGTAAATTTTGATAACATGGTGAAAATAAGTAAATTCAAGAAAGTACGAGGCACTCCTAGTTTGAAGAAACTAGATGTTAGTTTATGAAAGAATTGTCAGATTGGCAAAAAGGGAAAGACTAGCTTTAAAAGCAAAAAATATCAATCTAAAGATATCTTGGAAATTGTGCATACTAATTTGTGTGGACCTATTGGAATAGAAAGCTATAGTGGAGAAAAATTCTTAATTCTTTTTATTGATGACTACTCTAGAATGATGATTGTTATGTATTTAAGAGAGAAGTTAGAAGCATTTGAAAAATTCAAATGGTATCTAGCAAGATTAGAGAAGGAAATACATAAAATATTGAAATTCTTAAGATCAAATAGAGGTGGCAAATTCATCTCCAATGAATTCAATAACTTTTGCATTGAAAGAGGAATCAAAAGGTAGGTATCAGCCCTTGGAACTCCCAAGAAGAATGGAATAGCTAAAAGGAGGAACATATCTATCATGGATTGTGTAAGGACTCTAATGATTGAAAATAATATTTCTATCAAATACTGGAAGGAAGCTATCATCATTGCATTTCATACCTTAAACCAAGTATAGTTGAAGAAGGACTCATATAAAACTCCCTATGAGTTATGGTATGGCTATAAACCCAATGTAAGTTACTTGAAAGTATTTGGAAGTAAATGTTATATATTTAAAGAATATAGAAAAGGAAAATTTGATGTGAAAGGTGATGAAGGTATATGTTTAAGATATTCTTGCAGAAGTAAGGCATATAGATGTTTAAATTTGTCTACTCATAAAATCATAAAAAGTGCACATGTGAGAATTGATGAGTTTGCAGAAAGGACTGAAGAAATAAGGCAAAAAGGAACCAGAAGATTATAGTAGATTTGTTTACATTGAACTTAATACATTACCAGTCACATCTATCAATAAGGAGACTTCTACTCCTAAGTCTTCCTCAATCACTGAGTTGCAAGAGGTTCAAACCAAGTCACAAGGACCCAAGTCACATTTTGAAGCTATCAAGCCAATGCCTATTGAGTCTAAGCAACTAGAACTAGAATTTGAAGTTCAAGAGGATGACAATGCAATTAATTCAAAGGAAAGGAACTTGTATTGGCTAAGTATGTCAGGAGGCATCATGCACTAGATCAAATTATTGGAGATAAATCAGAAGGTACTATAACAAGAAGTAAGCTAAAAGGTACATGTTTACTTGCTGATTTTGAACCTAGAAATGTCAAAGATGCATTGAAAAATAAAAGTTAGATTGAGTCTATGAATGAAGAGATAGAGAAAATAGAGAAGAACAAAACTTGGACTCTTGTACCTAGGCCTAAAGACAAAAATGTGATTGGAACAAAATGGGTATTTAGGAATAAGTTGAATGAAGATGGTAAGTTATCAAGAAACAAAGCTAGATTGGTGTGTAAAGGATATTATTAAGAAGAAGGCATTGATTATGGTGAAACTTTTGCTCTTGTTTCAAGATTGGAAGGTGTCAGGACCTTACTTGCATATGTAACACATAAAGGATTTAAGGTATATCAGATAGATGTTAAATCTACATTTTTCAATGGTATTCTTGATGAAGAAGTCTACATTGAGCAACCAGAAGGTTTTGTTGATCCAAACAAAAGGGATATGGTCTGCAAATTACACAAAGCATTATATGGTTTGAAACAAGCCCCTAGAGCATGGTCTAAAGATTGCATAACTACCTTATACAGATTAGTTTCCAAAGAACTAATGATAATAGCAGTTTGTACATTAAGGAAGGACTCAATAACAAGATTTTATTGGTAGAAATATTTGTGGATGATACTTTA
Organism: Cupressus sempervirens; assembly: GCA_028749045.1. NCBI lineage: Eukaryota > Viridiplantae > Streptophyta > Pinopsida > Cupressales > Cupressaceae > Cupressus > Cupressus sempervirens. The sequence goes on along the minus strand of CM053784.1, from coordinate 139,240,366 downwards.
TTTATAGGGAGTGATGATCTATACAAAGAATTTTTAGAGCAAATGAACAAATAATTTGAAATGTATATGTTTGGTGAGATCAAGTTCTTTGTTGGTCTTTAGATACAACAGAGTAAGAATGGTATCTACATCACTTAGTCTAAGTATATCAAGGAGATACTCAAGAATTTTGGTATGGAAAATTCAAAGTCAGTTGGAATCCCCATGTGTACTGGATTAAAGTTTACCAAAGATGATGAATCAAAAGAGGCAGATCAAACCTTATATAGAGAAATGATTGGAAAATTACAATATATAGTTCATACAACGCCTAATATTGCTCTTGCAGTTGGTATAGTGGCAAGATTTTGACAAAACCCAGAGAAAATCATATGATGGCAATCAAAAGAATCTTGAGATACTTGAAAGGTACTAAAGACTATGGCTTATGGTATAAACTTGGAAGAAATATGGACCTAAAAGTATTTACTAATGCTGATTGGGTAGGAAATATTGATGATAGTAAGAATACAAGTGGTGGAGCATTCTTTCTTGCTAAAAGGTTGGTATCTTGGACAAGCCAAAAGAAAAATTGCACATCCAAATCTATAGTAGAAGTAAAATATGTTGCAGTAGTAGTAAATTGTTCTAATATTGTTTGGTTTAAAAAATCGTTGGAAGGCATGAAGGTTAAGATCAAAGAACCAGTTGTCATATTTTGTGATAATACAAGTGCAATTAACATATCAAAGAATCTAGTGATGCATTCCAAAACCAAGCACATTGCTATTAAATATCACTTTGTCAAAGAATTGGTGTAGGACAAAGAAATCAGATTGGAATATGTCCATACAAAAGAATAGATTGTAGACATATTTACCAAGCCATTACCTAAGGATGCATTCTTGTATCTATGAGGTAAGTTAGAGGTCATTCCCCTATCTGAAGTTCGCTAAAATAAAGATTTAGTGATTCATCAATAGGAACCAAGTTGAAGATCTATCAGTTGATGCAGTATAGTCAATAGAACATTGCATATGAATTAGTACTCAAGGTACATTGATACTCATTTGGTATGTGTTTTCTTTGGCATGTGTTGTCAAAGAGGGAGTGTTTACTATCATATCTTTTAGAATTTTTTTTTGAGAAAGAAGCTATGTAATTCCTTCATAGAGGGAGACCACTACATTAGAGAAGCTTGTGGAGGGAGAAACTTTCTATCATAGAAAGTCTTGTTTTCAAATTTCATTGTGTTATGACATGTTGTGTTGCCATCAATTCCAAAGAGGGAGATTGTTCGATACAATTGCCTAATTGTGTGTTGTCTTTGATGTTACACAAATATCATATTAGTTGGTAGTTAGTGCTTACCGAGCTCACTTGGTCAGCAAGGCAATTTTCCTTGTCTACCAAGAACTCATAGAGATTACTCTGTGAAGATAGTGTCTACCAAGCTCACTTGGGTGTTGAAGGAAATTATGGTAGAAAGTAGTGTTAACTGAGTTCTCATGGTTAACAAAGGAAAGTTGGTCAGAGTTAGTGTTCACTGAGTTAACTTGGTTGCCAAAGGATTTTTTAAGTTCGCAGTGTTAACCAGGCTTCTATCGGTTAACACAAGAAATCATTTTAGGACTAGTGTTTACTGAGTAGGGTTGACCAATGAAAGATTTTGTTGATTTTGGATATGAAGTTTAATTGTTTCAAGTATTGATTCTAGCTGACTATGATAATGATTATTGGTCATTGTAATTTGTAATTGAGGTAACTTGATAATCTGGATGATATAAAATAAGGTCAAGTTGAGATTCTAATATGTGTGAGAGAATGCAAGTGTATTGATTGATTGAGAAGGAAATTGTGTGAGAAAACTTGAAGGATGGTCAGATATCCTTGTGGAGCAACAAAGTAATATTCAATTAGGTTGGATCTAGCATGAAGTAGAATAGAGATCTATAATTAGCAATTCAATTGCATCTCATTTAGGTCATTTCATTGTTACTTTCTTACCATTGTAGTAGTGATTCCAAAATCTCTTAACAGAGTTGGTTTAATATCCAATTGTAAATCCTCTAACAAGGTGACAGTTCTATTGAATTGTTTTAAGACCTCTTACAAGGAAACTCCATACAAGGTTATTAAATCCATAAGGTCACACCTAACAATATTTTTTGTAACCTTTAACTAGGTTGGCTCCTAATAGGGCTCACTTCAAAAGAGTGAAACACAGTGACAAGTTACATTGGTGGTTTTCCCATATTGGGTTTTCATGTTAAATCTTAGTGTCTCATGTGTTCATGTTATTTCTTTTATGCTTTCAAGTTAATCACTATGAATGTTTAAGATCAGTAATAGGTAAATCATACTACTTTTACCGAGTTATTGCATTTTCTGTGTGTTTACCGAATGACAGTAGCAATCAATTTTATTGTTAACATCCAAGGGATTTGAAATATTTTTGTGGTAACTAATTCACCCCCATTATCAGTTACTCTGTCTATATTTCCAATAGTTGTGTGTACGGAAAACAAAAGAGAGTGAATTTTTTGAAGACTAAGAAGGAAAATAAAAAGGAGAAATTAGAGCTTGTGCATACAGATTAATGGGGATCAGATAAGGTATCTTCCTTTGGTGGCTCTCATTATTATGTTACATTTATTGATGATGCAATTAGAAAAGTCTGGATTTATTTCCTTAGGTATAAATATGATGTATTTCAAAGCTTTAAGAAATGGAAATGCTTGGTTGAGAACGAGACTGGTATGAAATTAAAATGCCTCAGATTTGGTAATAGTGGTGAGTATTGCAATCATGAATTTGAAGATTATTGCTCCAATAATGGTATTCATAGACGAAAAATTATTTCAAGGAGTCCATAGAAAAATGGAGTGGCTGAATGCATGAACATGCTTATAATGGAGCATACAAGGAGCATGATGTTGCATGCTACATTTCCCTAATACATGTGGGTGGACATTGTCAATACTACTATATATTTTATTAATAGAGGTCCCTCTACTCCTTTGGGCTACGGTATTCCAGAGGAAGCATGGATTGGTAAGAAGGTGAGTTATTCTTTTCTCAAGACCTTCAATTGTGAAGCTTTTGCTCATATATATTCTGAAAATAGAACCAAGATGAAAGCTAAGTCAAAGAAATGTTTATTTGTTGGATATGACATTAATAAATTTGGTTATAGGCTTTGGGATTTTGAAAATCATAAAATTGTTAGAAGTAGGGATGTCATATTCAATTCGAAAGTGTTATACAAAGATTTGTTGTAGCAACATGAGAAGAAAAAAGATGATTATGTAGTGCTAGATGATACTCCAAAAGATGATGTTCTAGTAATTCCTTATGATGTACAACAACTGCAACAACAAATATCACACACACCAGTGAATGTTAGATAGTCAACAAGGCAAATTAGACCTCTAGAAAGATTTTCTCTCTCTTTGTATTATATTTTACTAATAGATGCTAGTGAACCTAAATGTTATGATGAAGTTGTGTAGGCAAATATTAAGATTTAGCGAGAGTCTAAAATGAAAGACAAAATGGACTCTTTCTTGAAAAATATGACATGGGATTTATGCAAGTTACCTGTAGGTAAAAGGGCTTTACAAAATAAATGGGTTTACAGGTTAAAAGAAGAGGATGGAGGTAAGAAAATATTTAAAAATAGGTTAGTTGTAAAAATATTTGCACAAAAAAAAGACATTGATTTTGATGAGATATTATCTCCTATTGTTAAAATGACTTCTATCTATACTGTTTTAAGTATTGTGGCTATTGAAGATTTTCATTTAGAGTAGCTTGATGTTGAAATAGCCTTCCTTCATGGTGATTTGGATGAAGAGATATATATGGCTTAGCCACAAGGATTTGTGGTCAAAGGTAAGGAAAACCTAGTGTACAAATTGAAGAAACATTTATATGGCTTGAAACAACTACCTTAGTAATGGTATTTGAAATTTGATAGTTTTATGCATAAGCAAGGATATAGTAGGTGTCACTCAGATCATTGTGTTTATTTTAAGAGGTTGGATGATGAAATCTATATTATTTTATGTTTATATGTTGATGATATGCTTGTAGCTGGGTCTAACATGGATCACATTAAGGGGCTAAAATGCTAGTTAGCACATGCATTTTCTATGAATTATTTGGGGGTAGAAAAACAAATCCTTGGTATGAAGATTTGTTGAGATAGGAAGAACAAGAAATTGATGCTATATCAAACTAATTATGTTGAGAAGGTGTTGCAACATTTCTCTATGGAGAATGCTAAAGCTATCAACATACCTTTACCTAGTCATTTTAAGTTGACTAAGGAGATGTGTCCCAAGAAAAAAAAAGAGGACAATAAGATGTCTAAGGTACCCTATGCTTTAACTATAGGAATCTTGATGTATACTATGGTATGCATAAGGATAGATATTGCACATGTAGTGGGAGTTGTTAGCTGGTATATGAGTCATCCAGGAATTGAGCATTGGAATGCAGTCAAATGGATTCTTAGATATTTGAGAGGAACATCCAGTAAGTGTTTACACTTTGGGGGCTCTATTACTAATTTACAGGGCTATGTTGCCTCAAATTTGGTAGGGAATATTGATACTAGGTAGAGTAATATAGGTTATCTATTTACTATTGGTAGGGCAGCCATGAGCTAGGTTTCTAGGTTATAGAAGGTTAATGCTTTATCCACTACAGAGGTAGAGTATGTTTTTGCTACAGAGGTAGCCAAGGAGATGGTATGGCTTTAGTTCTTCTTGGAAGAATTGGGACACCCTTAGAGGGATAATTATTTTTTTACAGATAGCCAAAGTGCCATTCATATTTTGAACAATTCTTCTTTGCATTCAAAGAAAAAAAACATATAGTTCCAGTCCCATTTCATTCGGTCAATTTTGTATGATGGACAGTTAAAGCTGGACAAGATGCATATAGATGACAATCCAATGAATATGTTTACAAATGTAGTGACAAGGGAGAAGTTGAATTCCTCTTTAGCTTCGATTGTTCTTGTAGACTAAGTAGGAATAAAAGAACAACACAGTCCAGGGTGGTTTGATCCAGTGGGAGCCACATGTGGTAGCGATATTGCTACAAAATCAGTCTCCAAGTGGGAGATTGTTGTCTAGTGTGGAGTTTAATCAATCCCCAAGTGGGATATTGTTAGTTTGTGGTGACTGATTAGGGAAGTACTATACATACTTCATAAATTCTTTGGGGTTTGGGGCATTGGGCCAATTTTTTTTTTGGGGTACTATTTGCCAATGGCTAATAATCACCAATTGGTTGTTGCTTATATTTGCCAATTTATGACTAACATGTTGTAACCCTAAAATGGTAAAGATACTTGTATAAAAGGGCTTATGGTTAGGGATTGTTTTATTGTGGTGATGTTAAAATTGGTTCTTGTGGTGGTATTGAGCTGTAAGGAATTATAGATTGTAATAAGGCTGTAATCACTAGATCGTAATAATATCAAACTTGCTATTTGGTGAACGTAGCCTAGGGATTGGGTGAACAATGTTAAATCTTGGTGTCTTGTGTTCTTTTGTTTGTGATCTATTATTTTTTGATATTGTTTATATTTGCATGTAATTGTTATTTCTTTCTGAGGTTTAATCCTAACAAAAAGTGGTAGCATGTTACATGGTAATTTTTTCCAACTTAGGCTTCCACATTAAATCTTGGTGTCATAAATGTGTGAATGTTGTTTTCATGTTTCATGCTATTTACTATTATATGTTTCTATTATTTGGCATATACTAAACAAATATATAAGTACTGAGATGAATAAGTTGGATTATTGATGATTTTCTATATTGGCTGAGTGGATTTATGAGTTTGATTAAGTTGTTTGAAGTTGTTAAAAGTCAAATTGTTACACCTAGACCTGAGGATATGTAATTCACCCCCATCTTAGTTATTTTTATCATTCTAAAAAGGAGAAGAAATGGATTTCATGGAAGCCGACCAAGATAGACCAAGATTTACTTAGAATTGATAATAAGTAGGAATAAAAACAAAGGTAGTTTTCACCAGTTTACCACAAAGTTCCACAAACAAAGTAATGAAACCATGTGGTTGATATAAGAAACCATTACAAGTCTGAATCCAAGTATTAGTTGAATCATAAAGTCATAGTACAATTATTTTGAAAATTGATGTTCTTCAGTGATGAGATTAACCATGAAAGGAGGATCAACAAAGGATACTTGGAAATTCTAGTAGCAATATAAAGAGGACTATCAAGAGCATTAATATTTTTTGAATCATAAAATAAAATAGTAAGGTCTCAAGTATGCTTAAGAGAAGGTTCAGGCTTAGGCTGAATCTTGGGTATAGGTTGAGGTGGAAGTTGAGGTACACACTCTATAGTGTTGATAATATGGTCATCTTCCCTCATTTGATCATAGGAAATGTTCATAATAGAGGAAGAAGAAGTTGAGCAATTGTATTATTATTGTGTTGAGATAAAGGATTGGTATATATTTGAATAGTTTGTTTAAGAGGTGACACAGATTTTTTCCCACTATCATGACTATCAACATACAAAATTTTAGAATCAATCAAGTCTTGAACTTTACATTTCAAGGTATAACATTGTTTAGTAACATGGCTAGGATGACAATGATATTGAAAAAAGGCTTTGGAATCAAAGTGAAGAATTGACATTGTAGGAGAAAGAAGTGTTATAATAGGAGGGAAAGTAATAATATTAGCACTTACTAACTTTCCCATAATTGAAAGAAAATACTCAGAAAGAGGAGTAAACTTATGGTTCATCTAGAAAACAAAGGAAAAAGTGACAATACCTTTGGATGCAACAACTACTTGTTCATGTAATATATTCATGACTTTTTTTATCTTGACATAGTTTTTAGGTTTCTAAATTTTTTTCTACATGTGAAATCATTCTTATCAACTAGTACATAAGCCATTGGACTTATTCTCTCAAATTGGCTCATTTTTAACTGATAATGATGAAGTGCTACACAAAGTTGTGAAAATGAGATAAATTTAGTAAGCATAAATGTATCTCTAATATATATTTTTAAATTACCAATAAACATATGTTGGATATCAATATTGGGCACATAACAAGAAATTTGAGCATGAAAATGCTTAAATCTACTAATAGAATTAGTCACTTTTTTATTAGGACCTTGTTTACAATGCATTAAAAAAGTCGAGGACACTTGAGGACCTATGTTGTTATTAAATTGTTGGATAAAAACATTTGAAATTTTGTGAAAGGAATCAATAGAATAAGGTATGAAGGCTATGAGAAGGGATAGGGAGACTCATAATGTGCGGATTAAATGGTTGAATAGATGCATCCACAATAGGTGAAGCATAAGTAAGAATACTAGATATAGGAGTGGAAATAGGAAAGGAGGGCTCAACATGAGTGATAATGCTAGAAAAAAGTGATGCTGATGAGGAGCAAGGTCAGATAGTCAAGATATGAATTTTATCTAGAAGAGTTAGATCATTTGTTATGTTGTCTTTTATGTCAATCTAAATCACTGTTACTTTCTAACCATAGTAGAAAAATATCTTAACCAAGTGGATTTAATAGTCCAATTTGTAAATCCTTTTATAAGGTGACATTCCTTTAAATGTCCTAAGTCCTTTAGATAGGCCACTCATTGAAGGGTGATAAGGTCTAGATGATCTTTGGTGGGAATCCCCTAATAGGGTCACATCTAGCAAATGTGTATGTAACCTTTATTAGGGTTGTCTCTTAATCGAGCTCACTTCAAAAGAGTGAATTATTTTTGGGTGACAAGTCCTAGGTGATTTTTACCCTTTTTGGATTTTCACACTAAAAATATTAGTGTTAATGTGTGTATATTTTTTTACATGTGGAAACAATTACAAACTATTATTTATTGTTGGGGTTGAGTTGAATAGTTTAATCTATATACCGAGTGAATTTCTTGACAAGTTTAAGTTGTTAAAAGTACTAAGAATTGTTAAAAGGACACAATGATAACTGATTCCACCCCCTCTAAGTTATCTAACAAATTGGTACAAGGAGGGAATTGAAAAACTAGGGCCAAAGGCACACTTAACTATCCAACCAGCCTGTTGAGTAAACACAATGGTAGCAAACACATAAAGAACAACACCAAGGATAGAGAAATTTTTTTTTTTATTGATTCATCAAGTTATCTATGCACATGTCCAACTATAAGACCTTCTAGGTTATAACAAGATATAAAATACAATTTCAAGATCTACAATCTAGCTTCCTATTCATAATTATAGAAACATTAACTCTAACTCCCTAAGTCCTCTCTAAACTAAACTAAATACCTCTACTTATACTTGTCAAAATGGATTATAGAAGATTCTAGATCATTACATAATAGAAAGGCCAACCTTAAAATGGTCTACACTCATACTAAGACATAATCCAACCATTAAATTCATGATCCAAATTAAATACATAAGTCAATTTAAACTAAGAGCCAATCACAAAAAAAATTGGTCAAAGAAGCAACCGAGCATCAAAAAATATTAAGTTCACTTGGCATATGAAGGAACACTTGGTCAACATTGGACAACTCAACCAACACTGCATGTAATTAGCTAACACTACATACTCAATTGACACTGCATACTTGGCTAACACTACATATTTAGCTAACACTACGTACTTAGCTAACGCTATGGGTACTTGGCTAACACTACATGTACTTGGCTAACATTGTAAACTTGGTGAAAACACTGATAGAATGAACAAAAGAGAAGGATTGCAAGGCAACCTAGGATGCTCCTACTTCAAACAACCAAGGTTGAAAGAAATGATTCTCCTTAATCATGAAAGTGTCACAACCTAAGCTGAATCCAATTTAGATTAAGAAATCCATGTAGCATCTTCAACTGGTCTATTCCTCCACTTCACCAAATACTCATAGAATTCTTTTCCTCTTGTGCTCTTACCAACTCTCTGATCTAATACCTATTCAACCTCTTCAATCTTCTTCTTAGGATAATCATCTAATAAAAAAACTTCATCATCTAACTCATGATACTTATATAAATCAACAACATTGAATATAGGAGATACATCCATGTCATTAGGTAACTCAATTTCATAAGCATTACCACTATAAAACTTCCTCAAGATCTTACAAGGTCCAAACTTCTTCATCTTCAAATTACTATATGTTCCAATAGGAAGTCCATCTTTCTTCAAATGAACCATCACCCCATCACCAACTTCAAAAACATGATATTTTATAGACTTGTCAGAATTCTCCTTATACTTTTGATTACTTTTTTCCAACTTCAACTTCACTTCCACATGCAAAGAATTTATAAAACCAACAAATTCTTCTCCTTCAACACTTCTCTTTTCATCACTAGAAACATCCCTCAAATCCAATATTCCTCTAGGCTACATTCTAGTAAAAATCTCAAAAGGTGTTTTCCCTATAATCCTATTCATAGAATTATTATAAGAAAACTTAGCTTGTGCCAATACCATATCCCAATTACTCAATTTATCTCCAACTAAACATCCCAAAAAATTATCCAAACTTATATTCACAAACTCTATCTGTCCATCTGTTTATGGATGGAATGTAGAACTAAATCTCAATTTAGTACCCATCTTTTTCCACAAAGTCCTCCAAAAATAACTGTTGGTGTAAATATGTGTTCACTATTTACACTTACTTAAGTTTACTTAGGTTAATGCATTATTTTATTATTTTTTATTATTTTATTATTTATTTATTAGCCACCTAGGAGTATGTGCACTCTTGTGAGTTATCATGTTGACAACACTGGAGTTTGCACCTCTTTTATGCACATGGTCTCTACAACACAGGAGTTAGCACACTAATTAAGCACACAACCTTCTCAATCTTATCCACTCATCTAGAATGATGGATAAGGTATGTGCTTATTTGTCATGATGCTTATCTTATCTCCTAGTTCTTTCTAGAGACATTCTAGGTTCTTCTTGAGAGGCCTTTATATACAAGCACTCCTAGTGTGTTTGTACATCACATCACTAACTGAACAGAGCAATGTATTAGGACATACTTTGATTAATTGATCATATCCACTTTTTGGTCTATAGTTGTGCTTGTATTTGAGTTCTTAGTTCTTGGGTGAATTTTGTCCTTAGGAAAATTCTTACATGGTATCAGAGCTATACAAAATTCTTACATGGTATCAGAGCTCTTGGATAGTCTCTCTTCACAAATCCATTCAAGACCTTATTTTGCTTTAGCACCGCAGCCTAACTCTAGAGTATCACATAAATTGGGAGTGTCTAGAGCTAGATCTGACCTTGCCATTATGTTTGGAACACCAATTCAGTGAAAATTGGCTATAAAGTTGCCTACCCTAGGCCAAAGTCAATTATGAAGCAAATTTTATTTGCAAACTGGCACTCGAAGGACCAATTTGTAGCATTGGTATGATCATTTCAGATCTGTACATTTAATTTTTAGATCTGTATTTTTTCATCTGCATCTCTACTATTTTTTTGGATCTACATTATTTTTCTAATTTTTTTTGGCCATAAGGCCATAGGAGAGATTTTTTTGCAGGTGAAGACTAGTGCTTGCTGGTGCAAATTAGATATTTGCATAACATTTAGAAGGTCAAAAAACCCCCAGATCGGATTTTGTTTCATCCAAATTCGACATCTGAGGCAAAATCTAGAGCCATTTGATTTTTGGAGGCATTGTAGCAATTCAAAAAAAATAACAGTAGCAACAATTTTCAAACAACGATATCTCCCTCATATAGACTCCTTTTTGCGAGTAATTTTTTTTTGTTTTGGGGTAGAATTTCGTGATCTACACATTGGTGTAGGTGGTTTGAGATCCCTATTCCGACATTTTTTTGCAAGTTGCAAATCCCAATTTTTGCCACTTCAAATGCTTGGTATGGGCTCATCTGAACACATAATTAGGTTCCATTTTTTTGAAAGTGCTTATTTTTTGTCTACTTTCTAGATCTACAATTATATTATAAGTTCTGTGGGATAGAAATACTATTTTTAGAAATAGGCCCTAAATTGGCAAGTGACTATCAAGTGCCCAAATCATTCATTAGGAGGGTTTCTTTGATTCTTTCTAATTTCTTGGGGGTTCATTGATTGATCTCATGGAGTCTTGTTAGCTTTTTTAGTCTAGTGTTAGACCATAGTTGACAACAAGGAACTATCACAAATGGAGTGCTTTGGTAATTAACCATCTAAGAGAACATCCAGGATTGCTTCCTTATCTTTATTCAATGCTGACACATTTTAATTGGACATATATTATCAACCTTAATTAATTTTTACATAAAAGTATGAGTAAGGAATCTTTTGCTCCTCTTAGATTGGCACATTTTTCTTATGATATTTGGTTTTCTATTTGGGAAGCATATGGAGATCCATGTGATCCTCCATCTCTAGAGAACATTCTACATCTAGTCACTCCAACTATGGTTTCTTCAACTCTAGATGAGATCACACCTCTAGCTCTTGTTGCTCCTATTGATCCTATTCCAGCCATAGATGTTTCGGATTTAGTGCAGCAGGACCCTTTATGTCTTCCTACTCTACCTTCATGCGATGACTTCCTTTCCACCCTTGCAGGCCTATTCATGGAGTCTCACATTGAAGATGTGGGAGACATTCTTGATGACATTCATCTCCTTTTTGAAGTGAATTATTTTTCCACAGTGACAGATTCATGTACTTCAGCATTGTAGGGTACACATGGTCTTCTAGGTAATGATTTCTTGCCAAAAATTTTAGCTCTATTCTTGGAGTCACACATAGCGGATATGGGAGACTTTTATGATGATTTCTTGCTTCTCTTTGCTGAGGTTGATTCTTCTATAGTTGTTGCAAGGGCCCACTATGACCCTCAAGTCCATGCTCTACATGATCAATCTTTCCAAGTTGGCATGATTGTGGATTCTTCATTACAACATCTACAGGAGGTCTCTTCATCAGTTGAGAAGATTGTTGGTTTCTTGAAGCAAGTTCTACATCATTCCTTCTTTGATCAACACTTCCCTTTAGTAGTTTTGGAGGAAGCCATCATCAGTATCGACACAGGGACTTTTGAATAGGTTTTAGAGACATCGGTCATCATAGAGATTCCTTCTCCATATAGGGGATGCATATCACAAGTACCCTTGCATCTATTTCTTCCAAAGGGGAGGAACATCATTCAGAGGTCATCGATCAGCTTCTTCAGCAGAGCATTTCTAACTGATTGACACACTACTTTTGAAGGGGGGGACTACCTCGTCTCCTCCTTCTCCTTTTTTAGGGGGACTTTTTCCTCTTAGGAGGTTTTGTCCTTCTCCATTTTTCTCATGTATATACTTGATGTATGTCGTAACAGGGGGGGGGGTCTTGATTACTCCATCCATCCATGCATCCTCTTTCATATCTCTTTTTGGGGGAGGGTTTTTCCCATGAGGTTTTCTCTCTTTCCCCATTTTTTGAGAGATTTTCATCTTCATTATGTACATGGGTACCTAACATGGCCTAGTAGTTGGGACCCATCCTGCATCTTCATCATAGTTTTTGCAAACTTAAGGGCATTCCCCTAAGTTACACTTAAGGGGGGGTGTTGGTGTAAATACGTATTCACTATTTACACTTAATTAAGTTTACTTAGGTTAATGCATTATTTTATTATTTTGCATTATTTTATTATTTATTTATTAGCCACCAAGGAGTATGTGCTCTCTTGTGAGTTGTCATGTTGACAACACTGGAGTCTACACCTCTTTTATGCACATGGTGTCTACAACATAGGAGTTAGCACACTAATTAAGCACATGGTGTCTACAACCTTCTCAATCTTATCCACTCATCTAGAATGTTGGATAAGGCATGTGCTTAGTTGTCATGATGCTTATCTTATCTCCTGGTTCTTTCTAGAGACATTCTAGGTGCTTCCTGAGAGACCTTTATATACAGGCACTCCTAGTGTGTTTATACATAACATAACATACTAAACAGAGCAATGTATTAGGACATACTTTGATTAATTGATCATATCCACTTTCTGGTCTATAGTTGTGCTTGTGTTTGAGTTCTTAGTACCTGGGTGAATTTTTTCCTTAGGAAAATTATTACATGGTATTAGAGCTATACCAAATTCCTACAATAACTAACAAACTTGCTATCTCTATTATAAATAATAATTTTTGGTAATCCATGCAACCTAACAATCTCTTTTAAGAAAATCCCAGCAACTTGCACAACATTCGATGTCTTCTTACATGGTATGAAATGAGCCATCTTAGAAAATCTACTCACAATAAAAAATATGGAATCATACCCTCTTTCTAGCTTAGGTAATCCAAGAATAAAATCCATACTGATGTCACTCCAAGGTTTCTCAGGAACAAAAATTGGTGTATACAATCCAATATTTTGACTTACTCTTTTTTCAACTTGAAAAACTCCACAACACCTTACAAACTTATGAACATCCTTATATATCTATGGCCAATAGTACTTGTCCTTTTACAAATTCAATATCTTATCAATTCTAAAATGTCTAGCCAATGCACCACAATATTTTTCCTTAATCAAATTAACTCTCATAGAACTTCTTGGTATATATAACTAATTTCCTTTAAACAACATACCTTCTTGAATGAAATACTCATTATACTTACTCATGTGATTTGATAGATTTGGTGCTCTGCACTCTCTCCATGCCTTAGAAAAATCAGGGTTAGTATCATACAACTCTTTCATTTCATCAAAATCAAGAACTTCAACTTTAATCTTGATCAACAAAGAACATCTTCTACTCAATGCATCAAAAACTCAAGTTAGTGACTCCACTTTTATGCTTGATCAAAAATGTGAAACTTAACAAGTACTCAACCCATTTCACATGCCTTTGATTTAACTTATGTTGATCTCCCAACTACTGTAAAGCTTTATGATCATTTACAACACAAACTCCTTAGGAATCAAATAATGTCTCCACTTCTTCAAGGCTAGAATACTAGCATAAAAATCTTGATCATACACAAAATATTTCCTTTTAGGATCATTCAAATTCTCACTAGAGAAAGCAATAGGCTTACCTTCTTGACTCAATACAACTCCTATGCACCACCACTTGCATCACACTTAAAATATAGGTAACAAATCCAATATAGGTAACAAAAAAACCTTTTATTTCAAAGTCTCAAAACACTTTTCAGCACCATGTGTCCACTTAAAATCCTTTTTATCTCCTCTCATTGCTGTAGTCATAACATTACAAACAAAATTGAAATTCTTTATAAACTTCATGTAGAAACTAGTTAAACCATGAAATGATCTTACCTCACCCACATTCTTAGGTGTAGGTCATTCCAAAATTTCTTTAACCTTCTAAGGATCCATTCTCAAACCATTAGCTAAAATATCAAATCTCAAATACCCAATCTCCTCTTGTATAAAAGAACAATTTTTCAAGTTAATCATCAACTTCTCCTCTTTCAATATCTTCAATACTTGTCCATCCAACATGTTCAATATGTTCTTCCTTAGTCTTACCAAATATTAGAATATCATCCAAATAAAAAATCACAAATTTACCCAAAAATCTTTTGAGAACTTCATTCATCAACCTCATGAAAGTACTAGGTGCATTAGTCAACCCAAAAGGCATTACCAATCATTCATAAAAACCAACTTTTGTCTTGAAAGAAATCTTCTATTCATCACCTTCTCTGCTTCTAATATGATATTAACCACTCTTCAAATAAATCTTGGTAAAATAAATTTTTCCACTTAAAAAGTCCATTATGTCATCCATCCTTAGCATAGGAAACCTATATTTCACTGTGATCTTGTCAATAGCTCTAGAATTAGTACACATTCTCCATTCTCCATTCTCCATTCTTATTAGGTACTAATACAATAGGCACAACACATGGACCCAAACTTTCTTTGATCAAAGATTTCTGCAAAAATGCATGCACTTATTTGTGAAGTTCCTCATTCTCTATAGGTGTCAATCTATATGGTGCTTTATTCATAAAACTAGCTCCAAGAATTAGATCCATACAATGAATTATACTTCCTATTCATGGTAAACCATTAGGCATATCCTTTGCAAAAATCTCCTAGTACTCATTTAATGAGTTTTCAATTTCTACTTGTACTCAACCTCTACCTATTTCTATTGTCACTTGGTCATTACTAGCTTCTTCTACTCGATCATTACTACCAAAACTTTGTCATCTAGGAATTATAGAAAAATAAACTCGGTTCCTTTTCATTTCTTTTTCAAATAGTTTCCCATTGACCATGCAAATGATCATAGTAGTACAATAAACCTCATTTGGAATTTCAATCAAAGGCAATAATACTTGTTTTCTTCCATTCACACAAAGAGTATATTGATTCAATCTTCCATCATGTATGGCATATCTATCATATTTCCAAGGTCTACTTTAAAAAAATGACAATAATCCATAGGCGTAACATCACATAGAACTTCATCAATGTAATTTCCAATCTTGAACTTCACAATGCATTGTTCACTTACCAATATATTATGTTCATCCTTGATCCATGAAACATGATAGGGTGTAGGATTCTTTAGCCTCTGCAATTGCAACTTTTTAATTAGCTCCTCTAATGCCAAATTTGTTGAACTTCCACTATCAATGATCATGTTGCAGCCTTTTCTAGCCATCTTACATCTAGTTTTGAAAAGAATTTTCCTTAGAACAAGTTTCTCGTCAATTCCCTTATTACACAAAGTTCTCCTCACAATCAGATTTTCTATAGGGTTAGGTGAACCCTCAATATCTCCTTAATCATAGCATTTTTATTACCTCTTTCAATCTCACCATAGGATCTACACTTAGAGGATCTATGCTCTTCTTTGCCACATGTAAAATAATTACCATGAAAATTACATCTAGAATAAGAATTACCTCTTCCTCAGTAAGAACTAGTACCTCCTTGGTAAGAATTACCACCTTTCCATTTAGAATTTCTCTTATCTTACATAGAGAATGATTAGATATATTACCTTCTCCATAAGATCTACCTCTCCCTCTCTAAAATCTACCACCTCTACCTCTTTTTATTTATTCATGCTTCTTTGTCAATATCTCCTCATCTTTTAAGGAAAATTGATATGCTTCTTCCACACTTTCTAGTTTCAAAAAAAATATTTTATTTTGAATTCTAGATCTCAATCCATTTAGATACCTTGAAAATTTCTCAACATCATCATCTACATGTCTAGATCTAATGTCCAATCTATATAATTCCTCTATATATTCCTTCACAGTCATGTCCTCTTGTCTCAAATTTTGCATCTTTCTCAACAAGCTAACTTGGTAATCAATAGGAAGAAACTTCTTCTTTACTTCAATCCTCATTTTAGCCAAGCCCTCATCTTCTTCTTTCCTCTCCTTGGTCTATCAATTTGCAAATACTCCCACTATAGTGAGGCGTGACCTTTCAACCTAGTGACTACAATTTTCACTTTCGTATTATCAAGAGTGTTTTCAAACTCAAAGGACTTCTTCATATCAGAGATCCAATCCAACACAACATTGGTGTCCAATTTTCCATTATAAGGAACAACTTCTACAACAAGATTTGAATGTACCCTATACAATACTCTCAACAATCTTTCCTCATATTGATCTTCTTCAGGTTCCAAATTAGGGTTTGGTGCTATTGCTTCATCATCGCTTACATCATCAAGATGTGCTTCTCTCCTTTGGACTATCTCTACAACATCTAATCTAGTTATAATTTATCTCAATGTATCCAATATGGCATTGTCAACATTTCTTCTGCTCAAATCATCTTTACAATCAAGTTTCTACAAGATCATAACCCTCTACAAGTTATAGGTCAAATCCTCAGATTTTCCAATCTATTACCAAATTGACTTAGGGTTCTACATGGTCCAATATCTACAAGGATTAATCTTAGGCTCTAATACCACCAAGTGGAAGGAGGGAATTGAATAGTTAGGGTCAAAGGAACACCTAACAATTAAACCACCTTGCTAAGTAAGCACAACAAAAGAAAACACAGAGAACAACACCAATGAGAGAGAACAAAACAATTTTATTGATTCATCAAGTTATCAACATACATGGCCAAATGTAAGCCCTTCTAGGTTATGACCAAATACAAAATACAATTTCAAGATCTATAATCTAGCTTCAAATTTGCAATTCTAGAAACATATGCTCTGACTGCCTAAGTCCTCTCTAAACTAAACCAAATACCTCTACTTATAGTTTCCAAAATAGCTTACAAAATATTCTAGTTCATTACATAATAGAAAGGCCAACCTCAAAATGGTCTGTAGTCATCCGAAGACATTATCCAACCATTAAATTCATGATCCAAATTAAATACATAAGTTGGCTCAAACTAAGATCCAATCATAGACAAATGTGGTCAAAGAAAGAATTGGGCATCAAAAAATATAAGGTTCACTTCACATATGAAGAAACACTCAGTCAACACTGGACAACTTGGCCAACACTATATGTACTTGACTAACACTATGTACTTGGCTAACATAGTGTACTTAGCTAACATGACATACTTAGCTAACATTGTAGATACTTGACTAACACTGTGTGTACTTGGATAACAATGTGTGTACTCAGATTACCCTACAAACTTAATGAAAACACTACTAGAATGAATAAAAGAGTAGGAATACAAGGAAACCCAAGATGCTCTTACATCAAAAATATATGGAACCATTCCTATTTCATATCTGACTTGAGCTAAACACTTAACATGTGGATGAACAAGGTATGTAAGACTACACAAGATTAACACCATGTTCATCATTATGTATCACTTTCTTAAGACCATCAAGAGAAATAATAGTTTTAGTAGTGAGATTCTCTTGAATAATCAAATTGTGCATATTTTCCATATTAGTAGCAAGCTTATGAACTTGTTTAGGAGGAACTCTTAAAGCCTTATCTTCATCACAAGATCAATGGGAAGTGTCATTCTTTATAGAAGGATTAGGATCACAGGAAACCTAAGCATCACTAAGGTTTCTAAAGAGGGGGAAAGGAGATTGTAGATCAAAGGGAGCCATGAGTCTATGGATTATCCTTACATGAATGTTATAGGTTGGGCTTAAGGTAATACACATCATACACAAAGAAAGGAAAAAGGAAGATCACACAAAAGTAAATCTAACTTTAAGGTATGAAGTAGATCTAGAAGACACACAATGTAATTTAAATACATACAACATGATTTGTTTTTTTAGAAGATATATATTTAATCTAATAATACAATCTAACTCCAAAAAATTATAGAAAGGGGTGAGATGTTTGGTTTACCAAAATTTATAATGAAGATAAACACACAATAGAATTTAAGGGAAAATCAAACACCATAAAAGAAAGAGTTGTCATAGGTGGGTTCACCAAATTGTATAAGGTGAAATGTGAACTAATAAAAAAAGGTCTCAATTACTTCACATTTTAGTGAGGTTAACCTTGTACCTCAAAGGGGAGTGAAGGAGATTGATCCTTTCAATTCCAACACTAAGGTAATTAAATATAGGAAGAATAATGTAAACTAAATGATGTTTGTACTAATGCAAACCAATATCTAATGATTATATAATTCGAGAAAGAATTCAAGATCCTTAAAATCCTAATTTAGAAAGAGATATGAAATAAAATTATGATTATATCTATTGAAAGTAGATGTGCAAAGATGAAGGAAAAAATCAAATGAATTACCTTGAAAAGTGAGGTGGAATGTTGAATCTAATTTTCAAAATTTCTGTGTGACTCCAAACAATGTAAAAATATGCTTCTAAACTTGAAACCATGAGATTTCCAAAACCCATAAATCTTTAAGGTTCTAATAAGGACTAATATAGATAAGTAGGGCCAATTGGGAGAAGAATATAGGTCACACTACATCCCTGATCTGCTATGTCCAATTAATCTTTGAAGTTTGATGAAAAGGGTATCCAAATCTGTGCTCTATTACTATTTTTATTTGAAACCTATGAGAAAAAATGTTTTATTTTTGTTGATGGACAATTTCCCTTGGTCAAACTCCATTTTAGGAATTGACCTTAAGATTTAGATAATTTAAATGCTAGAAATGTAAAGTAAATGCACAAATTCACCTCATAATAATAGGATTTATGAAATTGAATATAATTAGACCACTTTACCAATGCAATGGATCAAGAGGATGTGATAGAAGAAGGATGAATGCATAAACCCTCTCTTGATGACAAACTAAACTACCATAAAAGTAGGAAGCTAGATCATTAAAAGTTATGGTATGAAGATAATGAAGCCCCCAAATCAACTTCTTGAAGATTCTTGAGAGCACTTTGCATGAAATAGATCTCTTCTCTATTGGTTTACAAAAGGATCTCCTTGAATGCTTAAGTGCTTGTGCATGTGAATAATGGAATGCTTTCTTGTGCATATGGATGATGGATGCTTCAAATACAAAACAATGCAAATGCATGTGCTTATAAATAATTCAGAATAAACTTTCTTTCACTAGCCAACTAGATACAAGATTAATACCTTAAATCAACCCCAATATAGGGCTTGACTGAGGGACCTAAAAATGGGTCCCAAACATGGATTAATTGCATCATTAGGGGTGTACTATGTCATCAGGGATATACTAACCCCTGATTCCTAGGTATATAAACCCACAAGATTCCCTTAGGATCCCAAAATAGGTTTCAATTTTGGGAAATTAGGTGCAAATCCAAAGAAAATCTAGCTTCAATATAGAAAAGTCAAGGTTCTAAGCGATTGAAAAAGTGAAGGGAGGACTTGATTGGATAGGTCTTACCTCATTATTTGTGCCATGAAATATGAATATCATGGAGAATCTATTAGGTCCTACCCTAATTATGTCTAGGATGGATAAAGAGAGATAAGAATAAAAGGGAGAATGAAAAGTAAATGCAAGCCACTCATAAAATATGTGCTAAACCATTATTAAATTGAAGTTCTTCCAATTTAAGATGGTACACTTTGTATTCTTCAATTTTAAAATCTACCCAGGATTATTCATCTATTAACAGACTTTGAACCATATTTAACCATGCAATCTTGTGTGTATTAACAAAAGGAAGTCTTTTTAGTTTTGATTTCTCTACAATTTTAATTGAAACAACATTTTCAATTGACTCTAAATATATTATTACCTTGGAGAACTTACCATTCACTTTGCATTTGGTGTTGATCAATGATTTCCTTTGTGAGGGGTCTTTCTTCTTTGGTTCCTTCAAAATAATTCTTCTAATCATTAGATTCTTTCCATTCAAATTAGGTATTTCTTTGCCAATGGAAGAGTTCAAACTTTGTGCATATTCTTCTTGTATCAAGGTAGTCCTTCTTTCTGTACCATAAGATCTAAAAGTTTTTTCAAGAAACCTTATCATTATGTGTCTAACTTGGTCACAATTATAAATGTTGTGAGTAAAAACACCAATTAATCTTCCCAATCCACAAATCATTTCTCTTATTTTTTATCTTGTTCATCCTCTAAATCCACCCCCTCTCTTCCTTGAGTAACCACTTGACTCGTTGTGACTTGATCCTGACCTTTATGTGGGGTCCCTCTACCAAAATTATTTCTTTCCCTATTTTTTCTATATCTCCTTCCTCTACTATATTTCTCTCCTCTTATTTTCAACTTTTATTCACCTCTTGTGGCCAGTTGGAAACACTCATCTATGGTTTTGGGGATTACCATGCTTATTTCATCTTGGATAGAAAACCTTAACCCATTAAGATGCCTGGTTACTCTTTACTTCTCATCTTCCTTCATTTAAATCTTATTCTCAACTTACAAAACTCCTCTATATAAGAGGCTACATCCATGACTTTCTACATGAGGTTATGTTACTTCCTTATTATTTTCATCTTATAGTATATTAACATGAATTTTCCTTTTAGGAGTGTTTCCATTCTATTTCATTTATTGATCAGGTTATTCTGTTATCTCCTATGCTACTTTTGACTATAATTCCACCTTACTAGTGCATATCCCCTTAACCTCATCCTAGAAAACTTGACCTTTTTGGCCTCAATAAAATCCTTGTAGTCAAAATATATATCCAAGGCTCCAATCCAATCATTAAGTTCTTCTCCATGAAGTTTTCCTTGAAATTTAGGAACTTCTACCTTTTCTTCATTTTCCCCCCCATGGGCATCATTGATGGAACCCATAAATGATTTAACAATATCTAGTCATATATTTTCTAGGAGAGATCTCATCCTTACCTTCTTTATCTTCTAATTTAGATTCATTAGAGTCTCCCCACTCCTTACCCTACTTTGTATTCAGGTTTTTCATCAACATTAGTAATTTTTCCTCCCACTTCTCTTCTATCCTCTTATCCATTTCCTCTAGATATTAAGCCTTTATTCCTTTAGGAGGCACAATTCTACCCTCTAGTTGGATTTCTTCATCTAACATACACTATTATCCAAATCATCAAGTATTGGCTATGATACCAATATGGTATAGAGGGTTTGAGTTGTCTTATTCCTTTGAGGCATCTCTTCCTTGTATCCACTCAATTTCTTTGGAAAATTTCCAAAAAGTCCAATTTATAAGAACTTCTAGGCCTTTTTAGGAATTTACCTAACTCCTTCCCAAAGGTCCTATACTAGGAAATCCTATTCCCTTTACACAAGTGATAATACAAACACCCTCACAAGGACACCTTCTTAACTCCAAATTCTAGCATTTCAAGATCTTGGATTCCTTATGGATTTTAGTTTGTGGTGAGTAACCCAAAAAAATCCCTTAACATCCTACATAACTTCATTACACTTATATTATGGGTTTTCATTCATATCTTATCTCAAATGGCCAATGTCCTACTAGGAGACCTAGTTGAATTAGCCCTCTAGATTTGATTTTTTCACCCTTGCTACAAACTTGCTTGAATAAGTATATAAAAAAATGTTATATTTAATACTCATTTAGATCCTTCAAACAATATCTCACAATGGCATCTGGGTTCCCTCACAAAGTAGGAAACAATGATTTTTTTAGTGGCGAATCTTCGCCAATTGGCTATTCCATACCTTTGGGAAATCACGATTTGGCTAATAAAACCTACATATGGGGTCAACCATATCACCATGATATTAAATAATTTGGGTAGAAATACAAGGCTAATTTCTTATTAGTTTACACATAATTTGTCCCAAATCTCGGTCCAATCGCCAATGTAATCTACATTTTAAACACAAATATTTTAAAATTTTTGCCAACATTTCCGTAATGTTGTCTTATTGGACAATATTATTTCACCCTTAAAATAAGATAATATTTTCCATTAGGTTGAGCATCACCTACCATTTTATTGACATATGTCTCTAACTATCCCCGTTTAGCCAACTATTTTATGTTTTGGTCTTTGGGACATGTGTCCTAATTTCGAGAAGATTTAGATTTTATGGTATGCCATTTAAAATTGGGCCTGAAATAGAGCTAAAGCCATTGATATATATTGCATCAATGGTCCAAATTAATTCCTTTCACCATAAAATGACAACATTAAAAGTGATGACGACTGAATTGGCAATAAAAAAGGGCACATTATTAATTGAATCTTAATGGATTAACATACTACAAGTACACTATATAATGTACACTTGGCATGTGGGCCATGGACCACTTGTGACTTAAAATTCACCAAAAAAATAAATAATCTCTCTTTGGAAACTGACATATTATCCAATTATATTAATATTTTGTGTTATATGAAATAATTAATTCACCTCTTACATTATAAAAATATTTATGACCAACAAAAAAAATTGCCTGCAATTATTTGCGTATAAAAAAAAAATTAATTAATTCGCCACAGTTATTATTAAATTTTGATATGGAAAGGAAAATTTTGCCAATAGAAAATAAATTTCTCCCTTGCCTCAAATGAAAAAATTGTCATCAATTAGAAATTTTTCATGCATATAAAATGTTGAATTCGCCAGCATTTTACATATTTTTCTCAGGAGGGGTTTCTTAAAGTTATCCTTGGTAGGAAAACCATAAAATCCTCAAAACTAGTCTTAAACCCTTAAGTGGACCACTCAATAGTTTTCCTATTGAATCCCTTCACCAGTTAGTTTTTCCAATCCTTATAATGGTTGGAAAAATTAAGAAAATGAAAACATGTCAACATAATTTGGGCACTCACCAGCTCATTTGTGATGTTTTCTTTCTTTTTTTATGCTATGCCATGCTTATCCCATATGGATGATAAGCCTAGGGATTCCTCCCAAATATTACACATTGATCAGACCTTCCAAAATCTTTTTCCATTCTATATTATATTCATGGACATAAATTCCCCAAAGATTTTTCCAAAACCATTAGTGGAATGATAGGTAAAATACATTTCTATTTAGGGTCTAGGATTTATCCCTTAATGAAACTAATTTCCAAAGATTCAACGGGTTCTCACTTCCCTAATCACTTAGGATTCTCAAAATTATTGCAATGGAAAATTAATTCACCACCCTAGAAAACTATGAAAGGAAATTTCAAATATTAAAAAGTTTTTTCTCATCACAACATGCTAAACAAAAACTTTTATAGGAAAATTGAATATGAAAGTTTTGATCAAAATGCTTTTATTACTTCAAAATTCAAAAAAAAAATGATCTTCCATTGACCATAGTGGGGATGTATACATCTTCCCCAACCAACTAAACCACCAGAGAAAATAATTTTAAAACTAAGTGGCCATTGGAGAAAATTTTCAAAAAAATTAATGAAAATTTTGAAAAGTTGTATTACAACATTTGTAATATTGCAACTTCTTTCTACAAAGGTTACATAATTGAACTAAGTGACCTTGAACTTGTTCAATAGACCCCAAAAGACCTAAAAAAATACAATTACAATAGAATACTATATTTATCCCTTCAAGGTGGCTCATGACCTATAAATGACATTTTGGCCTCATAAATGACCTTATTACATAAATTTGATAAATGATCCACATGACATTTATAACAATTCATAGATGTACTAAATCACTCAAGAATACTTTGGAAAAGATAGGGAGGTGCTCTACACCACTCTTTAACTCTCCAAGTGATGAACAATAATCACTATCTTTGAATATGTTCTAAATATGT
Source organism: Cupressus sempervirens (assembly GCA_028749045.1). Classification (NCBI taxonomy): domain Eukaryota; kingdom Viridiplantae; phylum Streptophyta; class Pinopsida; order Cupressales; family Cupressaceae; genus Cupressus; species Cupressus sempervirens. Next base: position 139,216,216 of record CM053784.1, on the reverse strand, counting down.
ACTATTATATGAATCTAATTCATCACATTTCAAACCTTGAGTATCCTAGTTTAACCAAAGATTCCAATTTTATGGATAGATAACTATTGTCTAGAAAATTAGATAGTATCATAAACTTTGATCTAAAATATTAAGAGAAAATTCTCCCCCAAGGAAATTCAAAAAATACACATAGTAATATAAAGGACTATGTTAGAAATATATATGATATGCGAAGTCAGTGAGAGGGAAGGGGTGAATCAGTAACCAATAACCAATTCATTTTTTTACCAGTTAATCCTTTATGTGAATTTTGATCTAATTGCATGCATGAAAAATAGCTGAAATCATTAAACATTCATAACACTTTGACACACAATATGGTGACCCAGAAACCTTCCAAATAGAAAGTAAAATCAGAGTGGGGATGATATCCACAAGCTTTAGTATTGCAATATAATGTTGGCTTGGTAAGGCTTACAATGATCACTTTTGATGATCTGCCCTATTAGAAGCAATAAGGATTGCTAGGTCCACCTTGCAAAAGGATTTAAAAACATAAAATGAAGTATGCACTCGGTAAAGAGATTTACAAAATACTATTAAGTCGACCTTGTGAAGGATTTAACTGATCCACCTATTAGGATGAAACAATGGCTGATCTTTGATTCATAACTTGATTTTCTGAATGAGATTCCTTTGAGTGTAATGATTACCTATTTGTGATAGATAAATCTTTTCTATTTCTTATATAGTTGTAGCCTTTTTACTTCACACTTCTAATCTTATATCATTCTTCACACATTACATTTGTATTTGGATGTGATATAATACATTACATATATACCAATCCAATTTACAAATGAACAAAGTTAGCTACAATACAAGCTTACACAAAATACACAAAGTCGGCCCAACTGTAACAACTTTGGTTTTGAAGACTAACTTGGTGAGGTTTTGATACTCAACATCCACTATCAATTCTTGACATCATCATGCATTTGGTAGATGTAGAAGCTCGATCCATACTAATCACTTCCAAGTAGTTTGAACTTGGTCTGCACTAGTGACTCGGTGAATACTACAAAACTCTACATTTAAACTAAACCACTTGATTCATACTACATAGCTCAATCAATGCTATTACTAAAAGCTCAGCATAAACTAAATAACTTGGTTAACACTGAGTGATTTTGTCAACACTAGATTCACATCACTAAAACTATGAACTTAGTAAGCACTGCACAACTCAGTTTGCACTAATAATCACCAACCTAGTAGAAATTGCTCAATGCTAATTGAATACTACTTCTTGAATTTGTTAGCAACCGTAGAACTTGGTAAAGCCTAAAAAACTTGGTTAATATTGTTAACTATATAATAAGCTTGGTAGATACTTAGTATCTAAATAAGTGTGTGTCACTAATAAAAAACTTGACTACAATGTCAACAATCTCCCCCTTTGGCATTAGTGATAAAAACACTTATCAATCAAAACTGAATTCTCAAAAAGCTCAAAACAGTTTTTATTCTTCATCTTGTGTCTTCAACTTAGTAGCATACTCTTTTTTTGATATTTTTCAAAATTTCTTTTGTAAGAGATATTTATCTAAAACATGCATATGTGTGATAGTATGATATTATGATGCTCCCCCATACATATATATACAATATTATATACATCTTCTCATCTTCTCCCCTTTATATATCACATCTTCTCATCTTTTACAATATGCTTTAGATGTTATATACATTTATATATTGTCCCCCTTTTTGACATAAATGCAAAAGGTGTATTCTATGTAGTAATACCAAAATGTGACAAGAAATCAGAATGCACCTTTACAATTAGTGCCATTATCTTGTCCCAATTTTCTTGTAGCACCTTGCTTGTGTGCAATGCAATCTAAACTTCTTCTAATAGTTCTATCATGTGGTTAGCAATAGAGAAGTTGTTATCATGGATGAGGATTTTAGCATGTGCAATAAGTTTTTGTAATGCATCCATGTTCAGGAGAATCATGTCCTGTATGTCTACCAGTGTAGCTCTTATCATAGCTTCTTCTCTTAGAAATTCTACATACACATCAATTAGAAATCTGATTTTTATGTAGTGGGCAGAGCTATAACTCAGGTCAAGTTGCAATTGTTGTGCATTTTCCTTCAGAGCTTCATCAATTTTGGAGAGTTTATTTTTAATTTCCTTGGTTAAAATTGATGTGTCATAGAGTTTACTAAATAAAGAAGCTACATTGTTGCAAGAGGTCTCCAATGATCCTAGAATAGTAGACAAATATACTTGATGATTTACAAGCTTTTGTGCTTATTATCTCCAAAAATTTCTTTTGAAATTTCTTCTCAGCTCTCTACAAAAATTTCTCTTGTTCATTAAAATCTTCATTGAATTTTTGGACTACTTCTACTAATTGAGCCAAAATTGGTTGAGAAGTGTCAACCTCTATATTGAGTGCCTCTACAAGAATATTCTTTGCATCTTAAAGCATTTGAAATTCTTTATTTCTTTCCTCTCTAAGCCTTTGCTGCTTAGCTTTCTTCTAAGCTCTCCAACTATGTGCATCTGATTAGGATTAAGATTGCAAATATCCCAATTTGGGATAAGTATCTCCTCATTAATATCAATGTCTTCTTCCTTTTCTTTGCCTTTGCTCAAAAATTTTGTACTCAGTTGAGGCTTGGTCTCAACTATCCTTGTACTTATTATTTGCATGCTAGGAATAGAAACAATAGTAGAGATAGTAGGACATGTAGAAAATGAAGATATTACACTTATTGAAGAAATACCTTATGTGACCAAAACTGATGGAGGAGGAAGTGCTAGTAACTCAGTAGATGAAGTGCTTGTTACCTCTATCAATGAAGTACTAAGCTAAACAGGTGAAAATATTGGTTTAGTGCTTGAATTTGCAATGTTTGACAACCAATTTTGTAGTAGTTCTCTCTAAGTTTGATGTCTTCAATTCTTTTCTCAAAGAATGAGGAAGTGAGACTATGACCACTATTGCAATCTTCTCAGCGCCGATCTCCTCAATGTTCTGAACCTTCGAGAGGTCTTCCTCAATAGCTTCCTGTTCCTATTCCTCATCATCTATATTGTCATAATGTGTTACCTCTTCATAATTAATTTCCTCTTCCTTGTCATGTTCACCATATCTTCATCCTTGTCATTGACATCAATAAAAAAAATCACTCTATTTGTGAAGATAATAAATGTTCTTTCGTGTGTTGGTTGCATTCCTTACCACATGTTCAATGTCATTTATCAATATTAGACAAGTGTTAAATCTCAAAGTAAGTTTTTGTTCATTTTTCTTGATGGAATCTTTTATTTATTTATCATTCAAGCTCGACATGAGTTGCCTCAAGATTTTCTCATAAATATCTTTAGTAGTTTTCTTTGCATGCTCCCATCTTGGCTTGATTTTCTTCATTAGTTTATTGGAACCTGCTGTGCAAGTTGATATGGAGAGTATTTCCATTTACCTAGCTTTGATTCAATCATGTCTTCAACTTGCTGCTTCTCCTCTATAGTTTTGGTCTCATATTTCAATGATCTAAATTTTTTTTTTGCTAGTTCATAAATCAATTTCTTTCAATCTTTCTTGAAAGGTAGGTGGAGGCTTTTTGAAAATTATATCCTTTGCTTCTTCACCCATCTTCAATTTCTTTCTGGATGTCTTGCTTGTAAACACTATAATAGATATCTTTGTAGGTTTGGTTATAATAACCTTACCTTTCTTATTTACTAGCTCTTCTTCTTCTGACTTTTCTTCATCTTTTGCATCATCTTCCTTAATTTCATCTCCTTTACCGTCAATCAATTGGAGTGTTGGTGCTAGTTTGTTTTAGCTTTTCTATTCTCTTCTTCCCTTTGTTAACTACCTAATGGAGTTTTATCTCTAATTCAATTCTTGCTTTTGCTTCCTCATATGTGCCAAATTATGTAGCTTTTGGATCAACATGATCATTTAATAATGCTTCAATGATATCCTTGGTTTCATCTATATTGACCTCATAACTGAGAGGCTTGACCCATACAATTCTTGGTCTAACTACTTATATGTACACTTTATCACAATCAACCATAAAACAAATGACATCTTTGTAGTCTTCTACAAGTTTCTTAGGTATCTTGAATCTTTTATTCATCTTGTCCTAAATGCATCAAAATAGTTATCCATTCAACTAACATAGTTTTCTCCCATTTCTTCTATATAGTCATTGATTTGGTAAAGAATAGGTACATGTTTTCTCCATATGACTGTACCTTTTGATGAGAAGAATTTTTGCACAAAGAAAAATAAACAAGTTAAGAGTGAACCAAACTTACAAGGATTTTTCTTTGAAGTTCTTATGCTCTCCTTGTTTTTGTTGAACTGATTCAACATCAACTTGGCAAGTTCAAGGGACATGTTGTTCTTGACCACTTTGAATGCGAGATCCAGTGCTTCACATGATACACTATTTAGGTGACTAGACCTATATATCTTATGTGCAATGACATGTATTCTAAACTGTAGCTCCATTTCAATTACACAACTAATCTTCATTCCCCTTCCATCCCATTTGGCAAGGGTTTTCTTCTCTAATTCTACCCAACTTAGGGTTTTGGTCATTTTTTCCTTGGTTAGCATTAGAAGACCTATGATCCTATGAATCATTTTTCATTATCAAGATAGGTTTCTCCAACCACAACTGCCCATTATGCACATGGATGAGAATAAATCTTATGCACTTTTAATCTAAAATTCTTGTGGCATTTGAGGAATGTGAGTCAAACCCTTAGCTTCAAGGTGTTGATGTTCTAGTTTTAATAGGCTATTCACACACACTTTTTCCAATGACTCATCCATTTCTAGAGTTCCTACATATTGAATAAACATTGAAAATGTGAACAAATATCATTAATCAACAATACTTTGGATGGAATCTAGGATTGCGCTCTGGTTGGATCTAGGGTTTTTGCAATAGTTGGACTTCACTCAAAATCTAGTGCTTTCCATTCAATGCCTTGAACCAACATTTTAGATCCTTTCTCTATCTTGCTACTAGTGGATTCCATCACTTGGTAGGGCTTGCAAACACATAGAGTAATTCACACTGATCACTTGGATACACTAAAATCACTCTGCACAAATAGCTCTTGAAAATTCATAGTGACAAATGAATTTGATTTCGCCCTTTTTATCAAATTTCACCTTTCAGTAACCATAAATGCCTAGTACAATCATTTTCTTAATGAAAGACTATCTTCCACTTGGATTGCATTGAATGTTTGACATAGTCATCCATGACTCAATGTCCACACAATAATTTTAGTAACTCTTGATCTTGCTTGGTAGGGTCTTGCAACCTGACCTCGCTCGGTAATGACTATCATTTTCTTGAATGCCTAGTGATCCCTTTGCATCTTCAATTCTGATATGTATCTTTCCATTCTGCTAACTGGAACTAATGTAAGTTGTTTTGTTTAGAACCCTAGTTCCAATTGTCCTTGTGGGAGATCAAGTGGAAATTCTTGAGTGACATTTTTTCATTTCTTGGACTTACCTTTTCAGAAATTTTTGGAATTCATTGCTATCTCATCTTCTTTCTAAAGTTATTAGCTTTTGTTCAATTCTTCTAGTGTTCATACAACTCTTGGCAAGATGACCAAGTTGTGTACAAATGAAACATCTTCTGGTAGAGTCTCTTGTCCTCATGTGATGTTTTACACAATTCATTTCAATGTGTCAATATTGTCCATAGTAATGACATCTACAACAAGTGTTATAGTTCCAACCAAATATAGCTTTAACAATCTATTCTATTGGATTCAATAAATTAGTTTTGCATTCAAAAGATTTGTGCCCATGCTTCTTGCATTTGTGACATTTTCCTTCAAATTTAGGTTTCTCTTTCCATTCATTAGCTCTAGGACCATGTTGATTACAATTGTAGAATTTTCTTTTGAATTTAGCTTTGCCATTGCTCCAACATTTGTTTGATGTATGACTTATCTTTCCATAGTGACTACAAGTAGGTCTTTAATACTTTTGAGCTTCTTGCTTGGATGTTTCACCTTCTTTTGTGTATCCAATTCTTGCTTTTCATTTTTGTTTGTATTGGATTTACTCATTTAGTTGATTCATGTCTGCTTGAGATCTTATCATCCTCTCATTAGTTTTCCTTTTAGTTTGTAGATCATTTTGCAATCTTTCATTCTCCAATCTTAGATTCAAAATTTCTTCATTTGCATTAGTAAGCTAATTAGTGAAGTTTAATTGCTGAAGAGATAGGTGCTGAATTTCATTATTCTTTCTTTCTAACTCTTCTTTTATCTTGTTTTTCTCTACCATGATTTCTCACAATCTTACTGATTGAATTTCTTTCTCTCTTCTCATCTTTCTTACTTCTTCATGAAGTGTGCCCTTCTTTTCTAATAGTTCTTTGATTGCTTTGTTAACTTCATCTGAATTTCTTTTTGAATGGATGTCTTCAACTCCTTCTTCAATGTAGATTTTGTCATTCATCTAGATTACAAGATATTTTCTTCTTTTCAAGGATTGAGAGAGTTTCTCCTTTGCTTTCTTGAGTTTCCCAATGTCCAATTTCAAATCTAACTTTTCATTGTCAATAGCCTTGTCAAGTCTAAATAGCTCCATAGCCTTTGATCTTTGATCAAGCTGTTAAACTTTTCTTTGAGAACCACAAATCTCTAATACCAATTATTGGAAATATATATGATAGGCTAAGTTACTGAGAGGGGAGGGATGAATCAGTAACCAATAACTAATTTTTTTTTTTATATTAGTTAATCCTTTATGTGAATTCAAATCTAATTGCATGCATGGAAAATAACTGAAAGCATTAAACATTCATAACACTTTGACACACAATATGGTGATCAAGAAACCTTCCAAATAGAAAGTAATATTGGGGTGAGAATGATATTTACAAGATTTAGTACTATAGTATAAAGTTAGCCTATTAAAGCTTACAATGATCACTTCTGATGATCTGCCCTATTAGGAGCAATAAGGACTGCTAGGTCCACCTAGCAAAAGGATTTACAAACATATAATGAAGTATGCACTCAATAAAGAGATTTACAAATGACTATTATTTTTTCCTTGTGAAAAGATTTAATTGATCCACCTATTAGGATGAAATAGTGGCTAATCTCTAATCTACAACTTGATTTGTTGTATGTGATTCCTTTGAGTGTAATGATTACCTTGCTGTGATAGATAAATCTTTTTTGTTCCTTATACTGCTATAGCCTTTTTACTTTGTACTTTTACTCTTATATCATTTTTCACACATTACATTCATATTTGGATGTGATATAATACATTACATATATACCAATCCAATTTACAAATAAAAAAATTCAATTATAATACAAGTTTACACAAAATACACAAAGTCAGCCCAACTGCAATAACACAGGTTTTGAAGACTAATTTGGTGAGGTTCTAATACTCGACATCCACTGTCAATGCTTGACATTGTCACGCATTTGGTAGACATAGAACCTTGATCCATACTGATCACTTCCAAGTAGTTTGAACTTGGTCTACACTAGTGACTCGGTGAATACTGCAAAACTCAACACATAAACTGAATCACTTGATTCACAGTACATAGCTTAGTCAATGCTATTACTATGAGCTTGATATAAATTGAATCACTTGGTTAACACTAAGTGACTTAGTCAATACTGGATTCACATCACTAAAATTGAAAACTTGGTAAGCACTACACAACTTAGTTTGCACTAATAATAACCAACCTAGAAGAAATTTCTCTATGCAAATTGAATACTATTCCTTGTACTTGGTAGCAATTGTAAAACTCAGTAAAGCCTGAAATGCTTGGTTAATACTATTAGCTATACAATAAGCTTGATAGATACTTACTATTTGAATAAGTGTGTGTCACTAATAAAAAACTTGACTGCAATGTCAACAAAACTATATATGTTAAGAGAGGAGATATAATTTCATTTTCTATCATAAGAAAGCATAAGTAAGAGAAGAGATCACAATACGATCATAAAGTTTGATATGAAACATTGAGAAAATAGTCAAACAACCAAATCTAGAAAATAATCACAAAGAATAAGATTAATTATAACACTAGTACCATAAAATCTTATTTGAAATATGGAGAAAGAGATCACACAATAAAAATCTAGAAGTAATTCATGGAGAGTAACAGAAGAGATCATGTTAGTATCATAAAGATTGACCTGAAATTTTGAGTAAATTCTTACACAATCAAATCACAAGATAATTTATAGAAAGGAAGAAAGAAAAGAACAACTTAGACAACTAAATTAAAAAAAACTCCTTGTAATACAATAAATTATCAAAATTACATATCTAACATAAAACTCATAACTAATTTATACAAATCCTAAACATCATCAACACCCAACTTTCATTCAAATCAACACCAAGATGCTTTAGAGAATGCAATCACTCTCCCAAAAAAAGTTGTCAATACCTTATTCCATTCCAAAATTTACATAAATACACATTTTGACTCCATCAAACTCCTTCAACACCTAAACCCATTTTTAATGATCCTCATCTACAAAAAAATAAAACGTGACCAATTGGCTAGAGAAAATTTCTTGAAATATTCTCAAAATACATATTGAAGTTAGGAAATCCCAAAATAGGTCCATCATGAGATTGATCAAATGTGGTCAAAAAATCTAGAAACCCAATAGCACCATGATAATAATGAAAATCATTCTCCTCACCCCAAGCAACCCAATTGGAGCCCATTATTCACCTCTCAATACACTATACACATGAGAAGCACCACCATGACCATGACTAACCAAAAACTTAGCAGGTGCAAAATTAGCAACACATAAAGACTGGGAAAGGAAATAAAAGATGGAGATCTCGATAGTGGTGACCTATGAAATGACCTAATGTTTTAATTTAGTTTTATATTGTATACAATAGTATTTATACTATTTATGTTTTTAATTATTGTATTGAGTTTTTGGCGGCCTTTGGTATGAGTTTCCTATGTGTTTTCACCAATTTTTACTGATTTCGTTTCATATTTGAGCCCTATTTTGGAGGCCACTTGTAATATAATTTAGGATAGATTTGAAAGTGTCCATTTGTAGGATATTATGACATAGAAATTGTTAATCCCTAATTCATGTTATCTATTACTATCAAGCACTTAGCCATTCATTCACAAGGAAAGGTTATTAAGGCATCACAATGACTAACTCATCCTATATAGGTCGAGCTAACTATTGAAGACTTATAAATATTTTGTGCCATGTCCCATGTTGTAGTTACTGAGCCAAGTGATCTAATGGTTGTTGAGTACTCTAGTAATTGCTAAGTTTTTTAGGGATAGTAGTGTAGACCTTATGACAAGGCATATTGTAAATTATTGCCAAAATACTTAGTCATTATGAGAAGTCAATAGTGTCTAGCTACTAGAGAGTAATGTTAACTGAGCTCTTGAATGAACCAAGACAACAAGATGACCAAGAAAGTAGAGAGAAGTGTCAACTAAGTTGACAATATCCACGGAGTTCTAGTGTCAACCGAGTTGATAGTATCTATGGAGCACTAGTGTAAATTGAGTTAGTAAAGAATTCTTGGTTCAGAATGAGAACCAAGTAGGCAGAGTAGTGTGAACTAAGCCAATCAAGTTTTCTGAGTGATCGGTATCAACTAAGCATCCAGTATCAACTGAGTGCCAAATTTTTTTGATTTGACAGTGTTGCTTGAGTGTCTATAGTATCATACATGTAAGCTATTGGACCTAAGTATCAACACTGAGGTGACTTGGTAATTTTTTTTTTGTAGCTGACCTATTAATATAATTATTTGGATAGATATAAATATAATTTACTTTGATTTTCCAAATGATTTACTATGGATTGAAGAACATTGCATACAACCGAATATGAAAATGAAGAGAATTTAGAAGGCTACAAGAATCATAAAGGAAAGGCATAGAATCATCTATCATAGTTAGGTGATCAGTTTACTTCAAAGGATCTTCATCAAGAAACAAAATTGCAAAGCAAAAATCAATCCACTGATTCATCCTAAAAGGTACATGAGTCCTAAATCCTTTAATAGGGTGGACCTAATAGTCCTTTGCAGAAACTCCTAATAGATTACATACTTAATTGTATTGTATAAAACCTTTCACAAGGTGGACCTAAGAGTCCTTCCTCTTAACTAAGTAGATCATCAAAAGTGATCAATTATAAGCCTTAACAGGCCAATTTTATTACTACAATAGTGAAGCATTGTGAGTGTCATTCTCACCCCAATTTTACATTCTACTTGGAGGGTTTCTAGGTTACCAATATTGTGTCAAAATTTTATGGTGATGTTACTTTATTGATTTATTTTTCATGCATGCAAGTAGATTAGACAACATAATAAAGTGGATTAAAGAAGAAAAGTTTTGAGTGGATCTTGATTCACCTCCCCTCTTAGTCACCTAGCTTGTATTACATTTCCAACAATTGGTATTAGAGAAAGGTTTTCTTATCATAAATTTTGTAGCTTGAGAGAAAAGATTAGATATAATAGAACTATAGAAGCTAAAGAAAGCCATTGAAAATGAAAATTTGGATCTACATGTGGCCATAGAACAAATCAAGAAACTGAAGAATCAACTCTTTTAGTCCCTAGAAAGAAGAAAAGAATTAAAAAAATAGATGAAAAAAAATCTATACATAAAAGAAAGGAATTACGATATTTGCAGAGAAATAAGTTCATATGGAAAAGATGCAGCTATAGAAGATCTACTTAGAAGGAACCTCATTCTACAACAAAAAGTCAGAAAATTGAAAAGAGATCAAGAGATTCATTTAGTCAGGATATGTGGAGTTATGGAATAGAAGAAAAAAGCTAAACATGAAAAAGATATGGTAGAAGAAGAAAAAAGATTATTGAACACTAGACTAGAAGAAAAGTATAATGAAATCCGCTAGCTTTCACTACATCAAGAAGATATGATAAATTAGCTAAATAGAACAAATCAAGAAAACATCAATCTAAGGATAGAAAATGAAAGACTCATGAATGATCTTAGAATAGAAAAAGAAACCAATGAAAGGATGATGAGTTCACAAGAAAACATGGATCTATTGGCTGAGCTATCTTAGAATTGACACAAAAGGAAAGAAGGATTGAGCTATGCTAAACAAGGAGAATCATCACTACAAGGACCTCAAAAAAATAAAAGACCTATATGCAAGTATTGTGGAAAGTTAGGGCATACATAAAAAAAATGTTGGAGTAATGGAAAGTCAAAGTTTAATGGAAAATGTTATAGTTGCAACAAGTATGGACATAGAGCAAGTGAATGCATAGAGAAAACTAAGTTTGAAGGAAAATGTTTCACATGTAACAAACAAGGTCATAAATATTTAGAGTGCAAAATCAAAAAATTTAATCCTATTGAGAAGCTTGCTAAAGATATCTTTGGTTGGGATTACAACACATGGTGTAGATATTATCTATGTGAAGAGTATGGACACATTGGAGAAAACTATATGAAGACTCATTTCAGAAAGATGAATCCTACAAAAAGAAACTATGCATAAAAAGAACTTGGTCATCTAGCAAAGGACCATATGAATCAAGCTAAAATTAAAGATGAAAAGAAATCAAAAGTTGATAAGATTTGAACTCAAATAAAGAAACAATGGGTAAGGAAATCTCTAGAGAGCTCAAGTCAAAATAGTGAAGTTATTGATATCCAAGGCAATGATTTGGGTGATTCAATCATCTCTACATAAGCATGTAAGGAGATCACTAGAGTTGTGAACAAAATCATATTCTTCATCAATTCCAATCATACAAGAAAGAAAATTCCAAATTAGCATAATAGATGAACTAGAATAGATGGAAGTCTCAGTTATAACAAAGCTATTAGTCCTAACCAGGTTATTCTTTAGGCTTAACTAAGTAAGGTCAGACTCAACCAAGTCATTGACTCAACTAATTGTGATTAGCTAGTCTTAACCAAGCTTCAAGGTACAATCTAGGTTTGAAGACTTAACCATGCCTCTTTTACCTACCTAAGTATGGAGCATTAATGAGAACCTAAAATTGAGAATTTGATAAAAAGGAGAAATCAAAGATTCATTTCTTCACTGAGAATTTAGAAATTTTATAGAGCATTGCATTCTTTGAGCCCCCGAGTGATTCAAATAAAATTTGCATTGAAGAAAAGTTGCAAGAAAAGATACCATCTATAATCCTTTGTCAATCGAGTGATATAATCCAATAATATCTCTAAAGAAACCACCACCTACCTTTAAAAAAAGATTGAAATCATTAAGGGAATTTAGTGGGATTGACGATCTTAGTTATCTAAAATATGAAACAAGAAGTAAAGAGGAGCAAAAGAGAATTAAAGATGCATTAGTTGAGAAGATGGAAAAATGGAAGTTTGATACTACTAAACTTGAAGGGAAAGCTCCTAAAGCCCTACTAAAGGTTGTTTCTCACCATTAAAGAAAGACATCAAAGAGAAAACTATGAGAAAGCTCATGCCAAACCTCTCTGACAAGGAAATAAAGGAGGCTATATCTAATCATGAAAGAAGGAAGACTCCTAGATTTAAAGTACTTCAAATTTTGACAAATAAAATAGAAGATGTTGTACAATCCACAACCAAAATGTTTAGAAATTTTTTTGATATCAAGGAAGAAGAAGACCTACCAGAGGTTTAGACTATTGATCAATATAATCCAGAGAAAATTGTTCCAAAGGTCATGACATCTCTCCCAACCACTCCTCCTAAGGTAGCATTGTTAGAAATAGGGATTACTTAGAGGGGGGGTGGGTTGAATCAGTAATATACAAACTTTTATTGCCAACTATATACTATTTTTTACTTTAAACCATGCACAAAAAATCAATAAAGTAATGCTAAACAACAATAGTAACAATGCACAAATATAACTGATGACACCATATTTTTTAAACTAGGGAAACCCTAGCCAAGGGAAAACACTGATGGGGATGATACCCACTAGATAATATATTGATATATATGTTCCTTGTTAGAGGATGGACCCTGTTAGTAGTCAATGAGAAAATTCAATATAATAGTCCCTATTAAGAGACTTTTGAATCCCTGTTAGAGGATTCCGACCCTGTTAGGAGTTATAGTGTAATGTATGCAAGATGAGCCCACTGCCCAAACATGCAATGTCAACTACATGAAGAGCTCACTGCTCAAACAAGTAATCTATTATTATTTTCCTTCCTTGAACTTGATCTCATATCACTAGATAGTTCATAGAAAACTTCACATATATTTCTTTCACAAAAGTTCGCTCAAAAGTTCACTCTCATGATACATCAAGATTACACACTTCTTATCACAAGAAGTCATTTGTATAAATACTATGCCTTTACATAAAATACTTCTGGGGTTGTCTAAGACCAAAATTCATTTTTCCAAGTTAGGGTAAAGATCTAGGATGTTGGCCCTAATTGGACAAGTAATTGTTTTGCAACTAAAATAATTCTTTCCTTTAATTCTGTTGTCCTGCTTCATCAAAACATTATTAACTCTATTTCATATAGTCTTTACAAACCTTTGAGGTTATACACATCATCATCAACATGTATACTATCTCCATGTAACTTCACTTGTCACAATATGATGTCTACAACATGTTATAAACAAAACAATATACTATTGTAAGCCAAATTCTATACTTAGACAATTTTACGATCACCAAACATTAAATATCTTTATTTCCAAGGTTTCCTATCAACATGTACATCATGTGTTGTCATTAATGACAAAAATTACATATCAAAATTAGCCAATTGTCAATAATCCCCCCCCTTTGGCATTGATGGCAATAAAATAGGGAAAATTTGGCTAAGTGACAAAAACTTAACTAACCAAATAAACTTTACATCTATTATAACTGTACAAATTTATATATACGCTCCCCCTTACAATATATTTATACTACACAAGTATTTCTCTACTTCACAATTTTCTCTATTATTATTCCCCCTTTGACATCAATGACAAAGGTCATAGAATGTCAAGATTCTATCTAGAAACTATCAAAACTCTTGTCCTTGCCTTTATGCTTTAATAATCTTCAAAAATAGTTTTCAAGCTATCCATACCTTTTTTCCATGTCTCATTCATAGATTTTTTTGATGAGAGAATTGCACATAATGCATATGATGCAATCTCAAGTGCATTGATATCTGAGTAAAAGAATTTAGTATACGTGTCCTTGGCCTTGACACATTCTTCTAGTTGATTTTCAAAAAATGATAACTTCAGAGCAATGGATTCTCTGAAATCAGATGTTCTCCTTAATATTTTCTCTTTCCAAAGTTCTAGTTTCCTAATCTCACTATGAACACTGGAAACTTGGCTTTCAATATCATCAATTGTACTTGATGGATGCTAGATTAGGTTGGATAAGGCCTCTAACTCATTCAACTTTTCCTCTAACCAACTTTCCAAATTCTTAGTCAATTTTTATGATAAGGTACACGTAACATACAAGAATTTCCCTTCCTTCTAACACTTTCAAAGTTCTTTGATGCATATATCAAGGTTGACTAAGTCATTCTTGTTATTCTAGTAGATGGTGCTAAAGAAGTTAGCATCATGGGGAATTTGAGCTTTTTCATCTGCAACATTTAGAAAATTTGTAAACTCTTCACCAAAAGACTTTAGCACTACTTGTGCTCTCTATTCGGGATCTAGTTTTGAGTGCTTAACAACCAATGTACTATGCAACCTGTCTATCACTTCCATCAATATTCTTTGTTAACTCTTTACTTTCCTATTTTTCTCAATTAATTTGGTCAAGGATGAGATCATATCTATTTGATCATCATCATTAGTAGATAGAATGGAAAGAGAGAGTAGAGTAGATGAACTAGATGGTTTAGTTTCATCCTCCCTCTGTTTCTTTTCTATTTCCTTGGCTTTCCTCTCTTCCTCTTCTTTCCTTTATTTTTCTTCTCTTTCCTTCTTTTCTTCCAATCTTTTCCTTTCTTCTTGCTCTATTTTTCTTTTATTATCTTCTTCTTCCTTTCTTTTCCTTTCATTCTCAAGCAATTTTTTCTTGACTTCCTCTATCTTTTTCTTTTCAATTTCTATAAGCCTCTTTTTTCCCTCAAAATCCTTACTATTAGGTATATTTTTTTTGGAACCACCAAATGTATAGGTATCATCAATTTTTAGAGTAACATTGGTTTGATCAATCTTCATGGTATCACCACTTACTAATACTTCTACTATTCTAGGGGCTGGAGAAGTTGCTGTTTGTGATTTTGATAACATCTTTTTGATAGCTACTACTATCTCCTTCCTCAACTTATCCTTCTCTCTGACCATAAATAAAAATGGTCTTAATTTATTTCACAATTATGGGGCAAGGTTATTTAAAAATCTCTTAATCTCATCTTCATCATTAGTCTTGCATATTGTCCTTAGCATAAACTTCCAAAGTTCAAGTTCTTCTTCCCTTGCTAGAGTCTTCTTCTCTATAAGTCTCTCATAGACTTTCTAGTTCACTACTCCTTTGATATCCTTCATACTTAGATTATTTGAAGTGATATATCTTACAGTAGAAATATCAATTTTATCTTTCTTGAAGTTATTATAAACAACATAGTTTTTTTTCATCGAACAAAATTTCTCTCATTTGCAATTACTATGTTTATCTTTTCAATCTTTCGCTTCCAAGGTTGCTGAGCTTTTCTTGTTACTTGTTTAGGTGGAGTCACCTTGATTTATTGTTCCTCAACTTCCTCATCACTACTAGATTCAATTGTCAACAATGCTTTCTATTTCTTTCCAGGTCCTAAAGTCATCTGCTTGGTTCTCTTTGCCTTTGTTGGCACTGTTTCAGCTAATCTTTCTAATTTTCTCTTATGTTTACTAGGCTAAACATCAGATACTACTACATAAGGTATACTCTATCCTAAAGTTGTCTCTACAACCAAAATTGACAAGGGTTGAATATTCAATACACCTTTTTTCAATGTTTGTCTCACTACTTCAAACTCACTTTCTATTATTCCGGCCTCAGATAATGCCTTCTTCATAATTGTTACAACCTTCTTGTGAGATGCCTTCTCCAAGGTTTCTTGATGAGCATGCTATGTGATCTCATCAAATGTACCAAATCTATACTCAACTTTATCTATCTCCAAATTCAACAATAGATCAATGTAGCCAACTACAATATCATCACTCAACTCATAGCTCAAAGGATGCAAAAATGTTTCGTGAGGTTCTACTACTTGAATGTATGCATAGTTAGTATCAACTAAAATACATATGTCCTTCTTGAACCCATCCACAATAGTAGGTGAGATCCTATATCTCTATTTCATCTCATTTTGGAATGTCCTCATAATCATATTACCACTATCCAATACATTGTCTGTAGGGTGTGTTCTGCATACCTCTGATATCTTTTCCATAGTGCATCTATCACTACTCATAATATTTGTTACTAAAAAGTAAGGAAATATCTTTAGCACATGAAAGAATATGTGATTAATCAATTATTAGAACCTAAACACACCATTCTTTGTTTTTTTAATCTTCTCAAGTTTCTCTACGAGTTGCATTCTCAAAATTTCACTCAAATTCACCTATTCTTTCTCAACATAAATCTTGTAAGTTGCATATATAAAACCTATTGAAAGTTAATCTATCTTAGAACTTGAACAAACTAAATAAGCTATTATTGTGCTAAGAAATCTCACACCATCCTGCTTGATGGAGCTTATTACCATAGCCTTCCTATTGTAAACTGCCTTAGTGTAGCTTTCTACTTTCTTCTTGACTAGTTTCTCTCCTATGGGTACACTACCTTGTTTGCTAAGACCAATTACCTCACGTATAAGGTTGGAAAAAATTTCTACTACATTATCTTGCATCCATAACTTTCCATCATGTATTCTACTTAATATAATTTTTGTCCATTCATCTATATCTAGTTCACAATAAAAATGATATTTAAACAATTCCCATTCACTCAAATGCTGAAATATGGTCTTTACTATCGTGTCATGGTTAAAGATTATTTCCATATACTTATTCATATATTCACTACCAATAGACTCAAACTTGCAATTCAAATAGTTTTCTATATCTTTTGAATAGACTACATTGTTCAGGGTGATAGACAATGTAGAATTAGGGTTTGCATCACTAGGTTTTACAAAAACTACCTTAGACTTAGGTCTATCCTTATTCTTGATACTATGAACAACTGACATATCCATAATTCTTATCAACAATATCTTTTACCGAACAAATATTGCATAAAAACTATAAAATACCTCTTTTTGAAGATAGGGTTTCCTTCAAAATTTCTCTAACAAGTTGCTTCAGAATGCACTTTGCTTTGAATGTGTTCTCAAATGAAGTGAAATCAATTCTGTACTCCATTTATGCATCAACTTGAAACTACATTAATTGTGTACTTCACAAACATGAAAAATTTATCATTTGTATTCTATAATTAGATAACTACACAAAGTAATCTATCTAATATTCAGATGTCATCCAAGGTTTACTATAGTCTTTCATCATGACAAGCATCCTTAGAACTTCTCATCATGAGATTCTTTGTAAAAAATTACTTTTCATCTCTTGTTACAAAATCAACTCTTATTGTAATACTAGTAACTCTGAATTTTATCATAACTTGTTTAGATGAGCTCCAAATTACAAGCGATCTTAGGTACCATCTAAACACAACTAGATACACCTTTTCCCAACTATTCTACTTCTAATTCAATTTTTGACTAAGGTTCTCAAATTTTGATGTTGTGAACAAGCTTAATTCAAATTAATTGAATCAACTAACTTTGATCTTTCTGTCTCATCATCACTTAACTTTTCTTTTGAGATATATATTCCTTTTGCAAATGCTTCATTAAGTGCTTCTCAAAGTTCACTTACAATGTTTCTTTGTTCTTCATTTCTTTTGCTAGTTCTAGAGTTCCTTTCCTGGTTCCATCTATCATTTTCAAAGTTTCTTCCATCATTCCTTCTATTTCTAAAGTTTCTTCTATTAGTCCTTTTATCTCCAAAGTTTCTATCCATTCTGTAGTACCTTGTTGTGTGTCTAAAGTTATTGCATAACTGACATACAAGTGCTCTACTTCTAGGATTTTGCTGATCATCAGGTGCATGACAATTCTGAGCAACGTGTCCTAAGTTGTTACACTTATAGCACACAATCCATCTTCTATCATCATAAGATCTTCTTTCTCTTGATGTCCTTTCATTTGATCTTCTTCTATCTATAGGGTTAGTATTTCTAGACATTTTACTATTTCTTCTATCATTATCATACTTAGGTTTCCTATAATCAATTGCATTATGACCCATACCATGATAATTATGACAATAAAAGTCCTTAACATGATTAAATGACTTACTAGTGCAATATCTTTTCATATGACCTATTTCATTACATAAAAAGCACTTACCTCTAAACTCATACTTAGTTGTCTTGGGAGTCTCAACTTTCTTTGGTTCATCCAAGATTTGAACTTCATTGATTTTCTCAACTTCTTTAGGCTTATTAGAGGATTGACTTGACTCAATCTTATCATCAGATTTGTCTTTTTCTTTCAGATCTTATCTAATCTCAGGTTTCTTTGTAGACATGTTAATCAGATAACCAAGACTAGTCTTATCATAAGAAGGTCTCTGTATAGACATAGAATCATCAAGTTTTTCTCTACTAGAATAGAGCTTCTCAAGTTGTTGTTTTCATTGTCTTAATTCACCTTTCACAATAGTATTATACTTATGGAGTTCTTCATGACCACCTTTAAATGTTTCCAACTTAGATGTTTTCTTTTCCAAACTTGCTCTTAGATCTGCATTTTCGATCTTCAAATCAGATTCAATTTTGCTAGGATCACTTCTCAAAGTCAACTTCAGATTTATAATCTTCAAATTCATGCTTCAAGATTTTGTACTCTATCTTTAACTTTGAATAGTCATCATCAGTAGTTCTAGATTTAGTTGATTTAGGCTTGGATTTTAGATGTTCAATCTTTTACTTCAACTAACCAATGTATACTTTGGAGTCTTCATATCTATCTTTCAAATTATCTCTTTTTTCAGTAAGGAGATCAATTTTTTCAAGAGCTTCTTAGAGGTTTTTAATCAACTATTCCATATCCATAGGTATCTTACTTAAGTTGTTAAGCCTCTTCAAAGTAACTATGTTCTGATACAAATTGTTAGAAATAAGGATTACTAGGGGGGTGAATCAATAATATACAAAATTTCATTGCCAACTAGATATTATTTCTTATTTTAAACCATGCATAACAAATCAATAAAGTAATGCTGAATAGTAATAGTAATAATGCACAAAGATAACTCATGACACCATATTTTGTTAACTAGGGGAACCCTGGCCAAGGGAAAATTTTGGTGGGGATGATACCCACTATATAATATACTAATATATATGTTCCTTCTTAGAGGATGGACCCTGTTAGGAGTCAATGAGAAAATCTAGTATAGCAGTCCCTATTAGGAGACTTTTGAATCCATATTAGAAGATTCCAACATTGTTAGGAGTTTTAGTGTAATGTATGCAAGATGAGCCCATTGCCCAAACATGCAATTTCAACTAGATGAAGAGCTCACTACTCAAATAAGTAATCTAATGTTATTTTCCTTCCTTCAAATTGATATCGAATCACTAGATAGTTCATACAAAATTTCACATATATTGCTTTCACAAAAGTTTTCTCACAAGTTCGCTCTCATGACACATCAAGATTACACACTTCTTATCACAAGAAGTCATTTGCATAAATACCATTCCTTTACATAAAATACTACTAGGTCAGATAAGACCATAGTTAAATTTTCAAGTTAGGGTAAACATCTAGGATGTCGGCCCTAATTGGACAAGTAATTATTTTGCAACTAAAATAATTCTTTCCTTCAATTCCATTGTCCCGCTTCATCAAAACATGATTAACTCTATTCTGTATAGTCCATACAAACTTCTGAGGTTATACATATCATCATCAACATGTATAAAATCTCCATGTAACTTTTCTTGTCATAATATGATGTCTACAACATCTTATAAACAAAATAATATACTATTGTAAGCCAAATTCTATACTTAGACAATTTTCTGATCACCAAACATTAAATATCTTTATTTTTGAGGTTTCCTATCAACATGTATATAATGAGTTGCCATCAATGACAATAATTGCATATCACAATTAGCCAATTGTCAACAAGAACACAAAATATAGTCTATTAAGTTGAATCCAGTTCAACCAAATAGTGAAGTGAAGTTTATTGCACCTTTACCAAGTTCCACTCCTTTAGTAATCAAGAAACAGGCTCCTAGTGTATCAACCAAGCAATAGCCAAATAAGGATTCATATGACAAAAGAAAGGACATCATACCATCATCAACTATCAAGGGAAAAGGAAAAAGTAAGATCATTAATGATATTGAATTGGATGAAGAGATTGTAATCCCAAATTGGGACCAATGTAATCTATCTGCTGAGAAAATGGACATACTTGGAGAACTATGGAAGAAAAGAGAAAAGAAGTAGATGCTAAGGGAAGAAAGAGATAGAAGCAAAGTCCTAGAGGACATAAAAATATATTCATGGATGCAATATGTATTGAAGTAAATGAAAAAGTCCTTATCTTTGAAAATTTTATTGAAATTTTACATAAGTTCAATGAAGAAATAGATGGATAGGACAAAATCCTTGAGAAAGATGAAAGGAAATTTGAGAATGAAGTGCTAGAAAATGTAGCAATGAAGATAGCCATTGATCAAGTAGAATTGTCTACTTTAATTTCTTCTTTAGAAAATGTTGTGAATAATGTTGTATCTCTATTTGTTAATTTGACTAGTGATAAAACCAATTTTACTAAGGAAATAAAAGATAAACTAGCTAAGATTGATATGGAATTGAAGGCTAGGTGCTAATCAGTTGGCACTCAACCCAAGTTCTAGTTCAAATAATTTTTTAAAAGTAAGATTTTTGATAGATCTTCAGACATAGATATTAAGAGAAGAGGCTAGAATAAGGGAAACCTTAGTAGATATACATAGTATAATGCTTCTCCACATGGACATTATGTAGAAGAGAATGGATCATGCAAAGACACTAGTTAAGGACACAAACCTTTTAGTGGTAGATCACATGCTAGAGTTATCAACAAAGCTTTAGATTGATCTACACATTCTAAAGGTGCTACAAGATAACTAGAATAAGACTACATTTAATTTTGAAGGTAGATGATTTTATTTCTCATTTTGGCACAACCTTGTAAATCTTTGACATTTGTAACAAAAATAATGGTGAAGTATATATTTATGCATATAAAGGGAAATATGTATAGAATGGAGGAAATATGTACAACACAAAGATATGTTAAAAGAATATAAACAAAAAATCTTGAAAAATCAAAAACAAAGTTTTCAATTCAAATTGAGTTGCAGAGTTTTTAGTGCAAACCAAGCTACAAAATAGAGCATACTCAAAGGGGAATTTTGACTAAAGAATTTTGATTTTAGGTTTTGTGCATGATAAGTGTTTTTGTCACTAATTCCACAGGGGGAGATTATAGACCTTATGAAAAGACATATTGTCAATTAGTACCAAAAGACTAAGTCATTATGGAAAGCCAGTGTTGACTGAGATACTAGACAATAGTGTTAATAGAGCTCTTGAATGAATCAAGTTAATAGGATTAACCAAGCAAGTAGAGAGCAATATCAACCAAGTTGATAATATCCACTAAGTTGATAGTATCTACCAAGCTCTAGTGTAAACTTGGTCAATAAAGCATTCTTGTTTCAAAATGAGAATTGAGCAAGAAAATAAGTGTGAATTGAGCTAGCCAATTTTCCTAAGTGATCAGTATGGACTGAGCATCTAGTATCAACTAAGTGCTAGATTTTGTTGAGTTGACAGTGTTTCCTAAGTGTTAACAATATCCCCTATGTAAGTTTTTAGACATGAGTATCATCACTGAGATGATTTGGTAATTATTTTTGAAACTATTGAAGTTGTAGCTGACCTACTAATATAATTATTTGGAGAGATATAAATATAAGTTAGTTTGATTGTCCAAATGATGTACTATGAATTGAAGAACATTGAATACAAGTGAATATCAAAAAGAAGAGAATTTAGATGGCTATAAGAAGCATAAAGGAAAGATAGAGACTCATCTATCATAGTAAAGTGATCATCAGGTTATCAATTTACTTCAAAGGATCTTCATTAGAAAACAAAGTTATGAAGTAGAAGTCAATCCATTGATTCATCCTAATAGGTGCATGAGTCCTAAATCTTTTAACAGTGTGGACCCAACAGTCCTTTGCAGAAACTCCTAATAGAGTACATACTTAACTGTATTGTATAAATCCTTTCACAAGGTGGACCTAATAGTCCTTCTTATTCCTAACCGAGTAAATCACTAGAAGTGATCAATAATAAGCCTTAACAAGCCAACTTTAGTACTGCAGTAGTGAAGCATTGTGTGTGTCATCCCCACCCTAGTTTTACCTTTAACTTGGAGAATTTTTGGGTTACCAATATCCAAAGTGTTATGATGATGTTACTTTATTGATTTATGTTTCATGCATGCAAGTAGATTAGATAACATAATAAAGTGGATTAAAGAAAAGAAGTTTAAAGTGGTTTCCTAATTCACCACCCCCCTCTTAGTCACCTAGCTTTCATTACATTTCCAACAAGTACTTGATGTCGAGTGATATAGAGACCAAGTTATTCAGTTCATGTTGATCATAGTTAAGGCCAAGGGACAACTTGATGAAATATTTTATGTGGAGTGTCAGTGTGGTGGAAGTGCCAAGTAACACAATTTAACATTTTTGTTTATAAAGACACAAAATATTATTCTAATTATTTTTATCAAGCTAGAAGCCTATTTTGAAGATTGAGGAGGTAATCAAGGAGGTGATTACTTATTGAGAGGAATATCATTAATCCATAGTTAAGGCAATCCACCAATCAAGAAAAATACAAGGACTAAGTGACAACCATACTGATTCTAGATCATTGATTTAGATCTAGAAGACTCACCAAAATATATATTTAAGGAGGGCCCAAGAACTAGTTCAAATTAGAGAGAGTATGTATGGGTGTATGTGAGTATATGAGAAGTTTTGGAGGTGAATCAAAGAGTTAAGACTAAGCAGTGTAGTGAAATTTTTTGAGTAGAGACAGAGAAGATCGATCATAGTAAGGTGATTTTACATTTGC
Source organism: Cupressus sempervirens (assembly GCA_028749045.1). Classification (NCBI taxonomy): domain Eukaryota; kingdom Viridiplantae; phylum Streptophyta; class Pinopsida; order Cupressales; family Cupressaceae; genus Cupressus; species Cupressus sempervirens. Next base: position 139,192,901 of record CM053784.1, on the reverse strand, counting down.
ATAAAGGAGATCTATTACAAAGTATTGAAGTACTCACCAAAGAATAAAATACTAAACATTCTAATAGGTGTTTCAAGGTTTACATATCTTAATAGAGTATCTTTAATAGGCTTATGTAAATCTCCCTATAGAGAATTTAGTTGTGATGTAAATTCCTTTAACCAAGGTAGACTCTAACAATTCTTTTATCGTTTAATAGGAATACCTATGATAGGGTAGATCATGAGAAGTGATCAAATTATTGTATCCTTAACAAGAACAACTTTATTGCCATAGTAGTGAAGATTTTGTGGGTTTCATCCCCACCATAGTTTTACCTTCACCTTGGAGGGTTTCTACATTACTAAATCTGTGTGTTAATGTGTATGTGTTTATGAGTCTACATTCATGTAGTTAGAAGGTAGATATGATGTTATGTTGATGTGAATGGTTACATTGATATGAGATGAATGTTTAATTTAGAGTTTATATGGTGATATCAAGTATATTTCATGTTTAAAGTGAAATAATTTTTATAGATCTTGATTCACCCCCCTCTCAGTATCATACTTTCCCTATTGGATTTCCAACAATTTGTATTAGAGCATTACATACTTGGTAGAAGTCTAACCACTTAGGAGTTAAAGATGTTGAAGATGGAAGTATACAAATTGAGAAAAATCATTGTGAATAAGAATATTGATGTTAAACTTTCTTATGAACAAGTCAAGATTGCAAAAGAGAAATTAAGGAAATCCTTGAAAAGAAGGAAGGAGATGACAATATAGCAAAATAACACCCAATACAAAGAAGATACTATTGAAGAACTATTTGATGAACAAAGATCTAGTGAATCTAATGGAGCAATTAAAGATCTGTTGGAGAGAAATAATACCCTAAATGAGGAAGTTAGAGCATTGAAAAGAGAGAATGAAATTCAAATATTAGGGCTATGTGAAGTGACCAAAGAAAGAAAAAGGGTAGGGAAGATAAAGAAAAGGCTAAAGATGACAAGGCATTGGCTGATGAAGTTAAGAGTCAATTGGTTACAAGACTTGATGAAAAGATCAATGAGGTGCAAAAGATGACCCATAATTAGCTTGATATGCTCAATCAATTACTAAGTGAAAATCATGAGATTACAAGAAAAAAGTTGGAGATTGCAAATCTAAAATCTGAGAGTGAAAAATTAGTGAATGAGTTGAAAGCTAAAAAAAAGTTTTTGAGAGGTTGAACAAACCTAAAGTAGCTATGAGATTTCTTAATGAACATATGAATATACCAACAAGACCTCATGACACCTCTAAACTAGGCTATGTTGAGTTCCTATTAGGTGTCAAGCAAGGAAAACCATCAAAGAAAGGAGAATAAAGGAATAGGACTGGGAACCAAAGAACATGAATTTTGTATCCTATCACTATGGAAAACTAGGCCATACAATTTTTTTTTGTAAGAGAAAAATTGGTAGGTCAAACCGTAAACCCAAATCCAATAGTTATTGCTTCACTTGCAACAAATAAGGTCATCAAGCACATGAGAAGCACATGAGTGTAGATCAAAGATCAATAAAGCACCAACTACTTTTAGATTTGATGTTTACTATTACACATGTCAGAAGTATGGTCATAAGGAAAAATGTTACAGATGTAATACAAAGACCAATTGGACACTTAAAGGTCAAGGAAAATCTGCTTAACATGGTAATACCATAAATTAGGATTATAATACTTGGGTAAATTATCAATATTGTGGAAAATATGGACACATTGCAGTAAATTGTGCTAGGATACATCATAGAGGAAGACCTAGTAATTGGAGAAATTTTGGACTAGTTGTTTCAATTATCAGAAGGTCGTTCATTTAAGTAAGGACTATATGAACTAAGCACCAATATTTTTTGTTGGTGCTTAGTTCATAAAGTCCTTGCTTACCTCAATATTTGGTGTTGGTTTGAGCACCAATATTTTGATTGTGGATTTTGAAGCTCATTTCAATTCATCAAGTTTTTGAGTTTACAAAGCGAAGAATTCAAGTGATTTGTGCAAAATTGTAAAGAGATTTAAGTGTGTGTTGTTGACTTAATGAGTAAGTTGTACGAGATTGTAATTGAGCTGAGTCATGAAGTTATTTGATTTTTAAACTGTAGATGCATGCCCTCTATTGAAGTTCAAGGCATATCCAAATATCACATTGAAATGAGATTCTTTAGGAGCATTGTGTATAATTCTATAAGGAAACTTGCAATAAAGAATGTAACCATTTCCACATAACCCATAATAGATGTGAAATAAATATGCAATTGAAATCCACATGCAAGAGAATAGATAAGATACCCACACAAATGTGACAAGATATACCTTGGGAAACCCTCTTTGAGAAAAAAACCTAGCCTTCAAAAGCATCCACCACCATGTATTATTTAACAAAAAACACCATTGAAATACAACCATGGAAGCTTTCAAAGCCATAGCCATTGCCAAAAAATCTATGTGAACAAGCATGAATCCACACATCCCATGCCATGCTTCGAACCTTCACAAATGCTTCCTTTGTCTAACTTGTCAAGCCTTGTCCCACTCGACTCTCTCTTTTTTCCTTTTGTCTTCTCCCTCTCACACAACAACTACCTTTGTGACTACTTATATAGTAGCAAGTCCCACAAAACCACCAAGTGGTATTACATAAACCCCATGCTAAAACCATGTGCTACCTAACCCATTGACCCCACATTTAATATTGGAATTTTAATTCTTTTCCAATATTAAATAATTACATGAAATATTATCAAAATGTTACAATACAACTCATCAATTATATCCCATGGGAATCTTTACATGTTGCATGTCTATCTAGGTGAAACATTACGTAATAAAATAAAATAATACAATATAAAAATATTATGCAATGTGTGCAACACCCATTATCTCAACAATCTCCCACTTGTTGCAGACATTGCATAGGGTAAATCTATAGCCATGTAAATGAACAAGGGACAAATCCCTCCTAGCACATCCACCATCAAGGATCAAAGTACACCAAGTGCTCCATCCTAGTACCCACAAAAAAATAAAAGTATCCAGCTTCTCAAACATGAATGATCTCACTTCCTGTTATGTAACTAGGATCAAACATACATAGAAGCCATCCAAAGAGAAAATTAACAAACCTGCCACATTATAAGATCATAAAATCCTATTCCAAATGAAATACCAAGCACAAAAAACCTGATCCAAAGGTAATCACATGTATCCATAGTTGTCAAAAAATCAATAGTTGATATAACACCCACAACAAGTGCCGAACCCATCCAACTATCCATACCTCCAAAAGTATGCCAAGTAAATCTCACATCATCAACATATCCAATCTATAACCTATAATCACAAGCCTCAAGACCAATACCTACCACATATATACCAAGAAGCACCCATTACAAAAGATAATGTCAAATCTATAACCAATTCACTCACAACATCTCAAAGAAGTGAATCCATGTAGTCTCAAGGACATCCACAACACATAAACCACCAACCTGCAAGAACACCTCTCATAACAAATCTCCAATAGTCTCCCAAGCTCTCCACAACCAACAAAGGAAAGAGATAAATGAATAATAATTTCATCTCTCACATGACATATATGAGTACAAAATAGTGATCAGAATATCCAACCAATCTCAAATCCAATGTAAGAAAAACTAAACATCTAGGAAAATAACCAAGACCAAAGAGAAACCATGCAAATCATAACCTATATCATGTCCTTCTACACACACCTCTAGATGTAAACTATGCAAGTATGAATTCCTCCATAAAATCCCAACAAGAAGCCACAACAACACCCAAACCATACCATATAACTAAGCATGGATGTAAGCCTCTCTCATAAGAAGATCAAACTCATAAACCATTCCTAATCTTAGGAATATGCCCAATATAAAACCATCTCTCAAACTCAACCAACATAAAAACATATATAAATGGAGATAACCAATGCTAAACCATATCTCAAATGAACCCTCCAGAACTAACTCATGTACCATAGGTCAAGATCCATATCCATGAAAGACAAGCATAAACATAATGTAGCTGAGAGGAAAATGGGCTATACTTCTCAAGTAGAAAAATTGTTGAGTAGACCAAGAGTGGGAAATGAGAATGCTGATAAAGATATCCAATTCTCCAACCAAGACTCATCTAAGAACAATCTCCTCTCAAGTCCATATTAGGTGACTACCCTTCACACTTCCCACTAAAACCAAAGAATTGTCCCAACAAATACTTATCTAATCCAAGAGAAATCAACATCACCATAATCTGTAAGTATCCATGAGCACCTATAACCAATAAATCCATGCAAACTCCAAATGCAACATAAAAATATCATGAAGTGTCCAAATTATGATCAATGTACTCAATACCAAGAAACTAAACCAAGATCAATGTCAAAGTTCCAACCATGGCCTCAAGAACATAAACATGACAACATGATCTAAACCATCTCAACCAAAGAGATAAAATACTTCATATGAACATATGATAACATGTCAAAAATATAAATATGTATTAAGACTATACTATGACATAATAATAAAACCATCCTCACACCAAGGATAACATGCCAAATGAAAGCATAAACCACACCTTTACCAAGAACCCCATTAGTCCTCAAGATGCAACCATCTCCACCACACCATGAAGAAAACCATCTCTACATAGCATGAAGAACCATCTCCATACACCATGAAGATAACCAAGAACTCCATGAGTCCTCAAGATCTAACCATCTTAACACATGACCATGAAGATAATAAGTGCACCATGCAAATGTCAAAGATGCTTTTGTAGTGATAGGATCTAAGACAAACCTCCAACATCTGCAAACACTCAATAAATATATCAATACCATGAACTCCCACTCAATTGTAGTATTAGTTCACCCTTGGCATCATAAAATCCATCTACTACATGGAGATCCTCTAGGTCTACACTCACACAACCAGAGTTTCAGTACCAAGTGAAACCAAGATCTCCAAGCCAAGAAGATACAAATCAAACTAGGAACTAATCCTGCACTGTCACCTCATCATTTCCATAAGCTCTCACTAGAATTTGGATCTAAAATATCCATGACACATGATGAAAAACCATCCTCTAACCATGAGAATTTACTAAGGCATCAAACCATCAAAGAACTCAAAGTGCACATCATGAGCCCCTCAAAAGAAACCAAATAACCATGATCCTCAACCAAGAAGATATACCACCATAACCAAATTAGGAATCCAAAATAATAAACATCAAGGATGTACTTGTATATCCAATCATGTCAAGACAAAATCCATGGCATCATAATTACATCCAAGAATCGAGCATTTGACCCTCAATATGTCCAACTTGTCAACTTAAAATAGTCAACCACAACCCTCTACCATGACTATACCTGGTAACAAAATCTCATCCCTTCTACATGAAGAATAAACTAGAAAATCATGTGACTTAGGGCATAGACAACCCAAATTAAAGCCACCAATCTAAATATGCACCAATAATGAAAGATCAATGGGCAAAGACAACCCATATCCAAGCTATAAATACAACTTGTTAGTATAATCTGCTTACAACACTGCACAACTTGTAGACCAAACAAGTCATCATACATATCCAAAGCAAAAATTGATAACTATATCATCATGTGACCAATCTAAAATATGAATTGAGTATACAATGACATCAAATCTTAAATCTCAAAAATATACAATATCATAAACTCACAATGCTACCATAGTCAATATATACGATAAACTATTCAAATTAATATATCATGAAATAAATTATGCCAAACCTACACCAAATTTGAATCAATGTGTAGAGTTCTCCAAGAGCTTTTTTTTGACTACTCGAAGTCCAAAATTTGACTTCGTATGCCCAAGTTATGCCCTAATATGTGCTCAAAACAAACATCTAACTTTCAAACCCTTAAAACTTAACAAAATGTCAAAATCTAAAAACAAAACCTCCACCAAGTTGTAGTGCTCTAAATTATCTTTCCAATGCCTATAAGAAGTCTAAAATCCAATAACCTAAGAGAAAGTTATTGCCATTTTACTAAGATAGTCTTTTTATCATTTTCATTACAATTTTTTTTGTGACAAAAATTCTGATGGGATTAAATTTGATGGCCATCATAGGCTAAAACTAAAAAAGATCTTTCATTTCATCTAAACATGGCCAAACTAGGGAATATTATATATCAAAATTTATGAAAATGTTGACCTGGATCTAATGGTGAGGTCTATTTTTACCCAAGACATCATTTTTGCTAGCTACCCTAAAACCCTCATTTAAATGAAACATCCAAAAAATCCTAATGTCCAACAATTTCACATGCCCAAAATGTACTAACACCCCATCATAATAGCAAATCCAAAACCCTCAGATCTATAATAAATAACTCATATATCTTACTAGTTTCTTTTATCCTCTCATGCATTCTCATGGATTCAATCTAGGGTTACAACAACACAACTATAACTCTGATACCACTTGTAAGGAAACTTGTAATAAAGAATGTAACCGTTTCCACATAACCCATAATAGATCTAAAATAAATATGCAATTGAGATCCACATGCAAGAGAATAGACAACATACCCACAAAAATGTGGCACAAGATATACCTTGAGAAACCATCATTGAGGGAAAAACCTAGCCTCCAAAAGCATCCATCACCATGTATTGTTTAGAAAAAACACCATTGCAATACAACCATGGAAGTTTTAAAATCCATAGCCACTACCAAGCAATCTATGTGAACAAACATGAATCCACACATCCCATGCCATGATTCCAACCTTCACAAATGCTCCCTTGGCTAACTTCTCAAGCCTTGTCTTGCTCGACTCTTGTTTTTTTTCCTTTTGTCTTCTCCCTCTCACACAATAACTTCCCTTGTGGCTACTTATATAGTAGAATGTTCCACAAAACCAAAAAGTTGTATTACATAAACCATGTGCTACCTAATTGATTGACTCCACATTTAATATTGGAATTTTAATTCTTTTTCCCAATATTAAATAATTACATGGAATATTATCATAATGTTATAATACAACTCATCAAGTATATCCCATGGGAATATTTACATGTTGCACATCCATCTAGGTGCAACATTACATAATAACATAAAATAATACAATTAAACAATATTATGCAATGTGTGAAACACCCATTATCTCAACAAATTCCACCTAGAGTCATTATGGTACATGATGTTAGATCATGGTATGTGTGATAGATCAAAGAGACAAGTGATTTCAAGCTAAGAAATAATTATAATAAGCTATGTGATAATGGTAGATTGAAAGACAAATACAAGGTCATGGCTAAGAAAGGGTTAACTACTAACTATCATTTCCAAAAGTATTTAAGTTTGAATGGATAGATATTGTGCTAATCCAAATAAATGACATAAAATTATGGTTGGAGAATAGAGTAGTTGGTATCACAAAGTCTATCATTCACCACATAACTGGATACCCTAGTTTGGATAGAGTGAAAACCATTCAATTTCAAGTGAGGGATGTATTTAAGAGAAACAAAAAGGTGAAATAGAACAAAATAGGTATGTCAATCAATACTATACATGACCCTTTGATTAAGTTTGCAATTCAAATAATTACACACAAGTTCTATAAGTCAAGTTGACTAAATAGTGTGCCATGTTTAGCTATTGACATGGGGTATAAAATTGTTAGGAAGGATCACATTTATGATCTGGCTAAGTTGCAATCAATCCAACTAGTAGAGAACCTTGGAGTGATAAGGAAGACTAATAACACATCATGTAAGTTAAGTTCTCTTATTGAATGCATTTTTGTCTATGTATAGAATTCATTTCCCATTTTTGGAGATGTAGTTTAGGACAAAAAGAGACTAGTCACAGAGAAAATAAACGAGTTCATCAATTAGATAGGTGAAAATTTTGAAGCCATAATGGATGGCTATTTTGAGGATTTCAAGAAGAAAATGAAGAATCGATTAAAAATACCTAAGTCAGTAATTGATCAATATTATGATCACACATTTTTTCTTGTTGATAAAAATTACACATATATTCAGGCTATAATTCCTAGAGTGGCATGGCTAAAACCTCTACATTATGAGTTAAATATTGACAAGGTGTCAACTTTTGTCACAAAACTATTAGATGAAGAGATTGATAAGAATGTTGAACCCTTAGAATATATGAGATAGATAAAATAAAAATGATGATGCAAACAAAGGTCCCCAAGATGGATGGAAAAAGGAAGAAGATGATCCAAGATTTGGAAGGTAAACTTGTAGAAGCACCATTACATGTAATTGAAGGAAAATGCGAAGACCTAAATAGCAATGAAGGAGATGATGAAGAAGAACATGAAGGAAATAGAAAATATCTAGTTATTGCTGAGTTCAAGGAAACCAAAGGAAAATAAATTATTTTGGTTGAGTTAAGTGAAGAAAAGTTTGAAGAAAGTGGTAGCCAAGCAAACAACCACATCACAGAGGGTCACTAGGAAAATATCCAAGGTGGAAAGTCTTGTAGCTTCTAAGTCAGTGAGGAAAGGAATTGTAAAGATCACAAGACCAATTAAAGTAAGAAGTCCTATGAAGAGGACAATAGATGGAACATGGTTTGAGAAAGGCCAACATAATAAGAAATCAAAGGCAAAATTGGTGGTTAAAGCTCATAATGAGGAAGACAAGGCCAAAAGGATTGAGTTTAATGACTTAAATCCATTTCAAATTGTACCAAGCAAAGAACCCCATGATATTGATAAGGCATGTAAAAACTCAAGAAGTTTAGCAAGTCTAGCATGATTTCAATACATTAAATTTGAAACCTTAAAAAAGGTAGATAAAGAGAAAGTAGAATAAGAAATTATTGACATGATGGTTAATTTTAAATATATACCAATATAATGAGTCTAGGAACTACCTATATAATTGTGTAATAAGATAGATGGAAAGTGGAAATGGGCTCTAACTACTGAAAAATAGATGAGAGAGGCTACATTTTCCTAGGTTATGTCTAATTTAGGCAAACATAATATGTCAATAGCCATGAAGGACTAAACTAAGAAGTTTGTGCCAAAGAGAAGGGCATACAAAATTTAAATAAAAAAAATTGAAGAGGTTGTATAGGAAAGTAAGAATCAGTTAAAGATGCATTGATGGACACCAATCTAGTAATTATGCTAATTAAGGAATATCCAAAGATTGGTGATCAACAATAATCTTAATAAGTAAAAAGGAGATATTGCTGTTACTGAGAAGAAGAGTGGGCTAGGAAATTTAGAAAGAGATCAGATAAATATTTCTAGCAAGGGCACTCAAAAGAAGAATAAGAAGAAAGAGATCCAAAATGCACAAGTAGAGAAATCTACTACTAGCAGTGAGAGGCCAAATGTCTCAAGACCTCTTAATGAGGGCATAAAGGAGATAGAGTAACTGAGTTCAACTATTGAACTCACGTCAACTGAGGAATGGAGAATAGAAGAAGAACCAAAGGGTGCGAAGGGAACACATACAATTATACATAGAAAAGTCTATAGCTCCAAACTCAAAGTTTACAATTATCATTCCTAATCTCTAGTACTCCAGAATTCAAAGGAAAGCATATTAAGAAGAAGGCTAAGCAACCTAGAAAGATAGGGACATTAGATAAAGTTACTTTGATTGCTAATTGGGACACTAATAAATTGACATATGAATAGATGAAAAAATTGCAAGATTTACTAGTTAGGAAAATGAAGAGCTAAAAAGAGAAAAACAAGAGATACATGTATTGCATAAGATTAAGGACATTTTCCTAGAAGTTTTTGAGATAGAAAAACCTAATTTGCAAGCACCTATCATGACTCAATTAGTTCAAATTGTATAGAAGGTCACTAATTCATATGTTGACACAAATGAGAAGTTGACGCAATGGTCCAAAAGGAAGTTTGAAAAGAAAGTGATGAAAAAGGTAGCAACAAAAATTGTTATAAGATAGGTTGAGTTGTCTAAAATTATGATGAATTTGGAACAAGTTTCAAATAATATAAATAAAATATTTAGATATTTGTGTGATAGTTCAACTTACTCAAAATATATTATAGAGAGGATGGATCAGTTAGAAGTTGACTTGCAGTATAGAGTAAATGCACTAAATGATGTAGTACAAGGTAGGAGAATCCCCAAATGAGATGTCATAGCCCCCCAAAAATAACCACACATTAGAATATAAATAAAAACACATAGATTTAGATCCACACAGTACCAATTCTCATAATAGAATCATAATATTTACATCCAACATGCCTGGTTGTAAGGATTTCTAGGTTAGGGACAAATACAAACAAATCACAACAACAATTCTACAAGAGCTCGCAAGATCCAACCACTAGCTAGCCTAGATCCTTGTTTCCCAAGCTGTAACTACTAGCTCTTCTCACAAACTTCACTATCTTAGATACCTCCTCTTCTCCATACTGGATGATTATGATTGAAGACTCCATAAGACCCTCTATTTATACCAAACTAATGTTAGAAATTCTTTAGAATAACTAAGAGGGCAGGGGGTGAATCAGTTATTCAAGGTCCAAATGTCCTATTCAAATTTTTTTACTAAGTTTAGTGACCCCATTCAACTATTCATTCATCCAAGCATTAACTTTTCTAATTAGCAAGTTACTGTAAATCAACATGCAAGCATAACACATAAAAGATCAACACATAACACAATGCTTTCCGTGGAAACCCAATTTGGGAAAAAACCACCAGTAACATGCTACTCAATTCTCACTCTTCTAAAGTTATTCCTAGTGAAAAGCCTCTTCTATTAAAGACTTACAACAAACTGTTAAATGTGACCTTGTTAGAGGATTTAACCACCCTGTTAGAAGTGGGCCTAGTTAGAGGACTTTAGAACATTCACTTGGAATGCCACCCTATTAAAGGATTTACAAATGGCTATTAGGCCAACCTAAGTCCATAGGATTTTCTCTTCTATCCTAACTGATACAATTGCTAGAGAGTAACAATTAGGGATTTTGACCTGATTACAACATACAACTCAACTTGCAGATCTCAGATCACTTCTTAGCTCATACCATTTCCTGGCCTTCAATCTTTGCAACTCTGACAGCTTTCCCTCCTTTCAAGCTTAGTCTCCTTGAGTCTCCATGCTCAATGTACTAGTGCAATCATCTCTTCTTAACCACTTGCAGAAGTAGAGCCTCTGTGCTCTTCCTTCTCCTAGATGTCTTCTCCTTGACACCCTTCTAACCACTTCACAATTTGGCACTTCATCAACAACAACATCAACAACATTTGCTTCTTGGTCTATGACTCCTTAAATAGAAGTCTTGGAGTTCATTTTCTTGCTCGATTCTTCCATTCTTAAATTTTAGTTCATATGGATTAGGTAGGATTCATTGTATCTTACCTATATTTTGTTTCCTTTAGAAACTTCTTGAATAATCTTTTTGAATTTGCCCAAAAATGGTTTACATAGAATTTTGTGCCACTAGCTCATCATCTTTATCCTCTAACTAGTTCACAAAATTCAAGGTAACCACTTTGTTGACTTAGATTTGGAAAATCTTTGTCATTTAAAATAATGTAGTAGCTTGGCACTATTGAAATACTAGTGCTTGGCATATATTGTGTTACTCGACATCAACTGTGTTTTTCCTAATGCTCGGCACTTGAAGATCACTCAGCACCAACTAAGATTTTTTGATGCTTGGCACATGATACTTTTCTCAGCACTTGAACTTCACTTAGTACATGAAGATCACTCAACACACAGTAGAATTTCTTGTTATTCGGTTCCAACTGAGAATTTTCTTGGCTTCAACTAGCTTGCTCGACACCCACTAATGAACTTAGTTTAAGCCTTGCATTCAACCTTGTTACAACTTATACTTCTAATGTTTCTAAGTGTGACCACCCTCTATATCTTTGAGTATATTATCAATACATCTTTTAACCATTGTCTTAACTGATCCTTGCACTTCATCACAACATCATAACTCAACCTTTCCCTTAGGCAGTCTTGTTACATCTTGTTGATCAAATCCTCTTCATCAATCAACTAAGTGATAGTGCTTGGATCTTATAAGAAAATGTCATTCCTACAAATAGCAGGTTTGACATCAATGACAAAATAATGATTGAAAACATTCTATTAATAACAAACTTCATTCTTTGCAACAATCTCCCTCTTTGATTTTCAACAATGAGCTTTTCAATTAGATTTCAAACAATCTCCCTCTTTGGCATTGATGGGAAACCAAACTGATCAACCATCAGACTAAACTATTCAACCACATGCTAACTAGGTTAGAATAGTAAGTAAAATGCAAAAAAGTAATTCTATTACCATCATCATCAGTTTTCACATCTCCCTCTACTATCCTAATTTCTTCATTTCTACTTCTCCCTCTTGGCTGCTGTATCTTTGTTCTTTGTTCCTCCCTATGAATTGTTCATCTTCTACTATTCTAATCAACTTCTTCTTTTCTATCAACTATTTATCATTTCTATCTACTTCTCCCTCTATCTTCTTTTGATTAGTTTTTTTCATTTTCTTAACACTTCTCCCTCATACTTTTGATTTGTTACTTTTGATCTTATGTTGTTGATCAATTTCTCACAACTTCTCCCTCTTTTAAAATAATGCCAAAGAAAAATTAGCATCTTAAAATGCAAGTGTAGCTTTTGCAGGTTCATTCAATTTCTCCCTCTATCACCTTGCTTGTGACTAACTTGGAACTTCAGCACTTCAACTACTTTAGACATGACTCCTAAAGTAAACATCCTCTGCATCAATGTGTAAAATCTTTAACAATCAACTTATTTGATGCAGGGTAGCCTTGGTTAGGGGTATCACCCCTAACTCACCTCTAAGATACTCAAAAGCATCTTTAGGTAGTGCTTTTGTGAAGATATCAACAATTTGTTTCTTTGAGGTAACATATTCCATCCTTACTTGCTTATCTTCCACCAATTCTCTTACATAGTGATACTTGATTGCAATATGCTTGGTTTTAGCATGCATTACAAGGTTATTTGATATGTTGATAACACTTTTATTATCACAATAATGTATCATAGGCTCATTTACCTCTTCCTTCATACCTTGCAGCAAATATTTGATCCATACAATATTGGTGCAATTTATAGCAACTGCAACATATTCAGCTTCAAAAATGGACTGTGAGGTACATCTTTTCTTTTTGCTGGTCCATGTAATCAATCTTTTTCCTAAGAAAAGTGCTCCTCCACTAGTGCTTTTCTTGCCATCAATGTTATCTCCCCAATCTGCATTAGTGTAGGCTCTTAGTTCAAACTTTTCACTCCTCTTGTAGTACAGACCAAAGTCATCAATTCCTTTTAGATACCTTAGTATTCTCTTCACTTCCATTAAGTGATTTTCTCTTGGATTTGCAAATTTTTTTGCCACGATTCCAATAGCTAATGCAATGTATGGTCTACTATGTACAACATATTGCAACTTTCCAATCATTGATCTATACAATGTTTAATTCACTTCAGTAGAATCATCATTCTTGGATAGCTTATGTCCTATTACCATTGGTGTGCTAACTATTTTTGAATCTTCTAATCCAAATTTCTTGAGTATCTCCTTGATGTATTTGGATTGGGTCACAAATATGCTATTCTTTAATTGATGTACTTGGAATCTAACAAAGAATTTTATTTCTCTAAACATTGACATCTCAAACTCATGCTTCATTTGATCAACAAAATATTTGCATAGAACATCTTTTCCTCCAAATATTATATCATCAACAAAGATTTTTGATATCAAAATATCTTTACCTTTTTCAACTTTGATAGACCAGTTTTTTTTGTCATTTATTCTCTCAAATCCTATCTTCACAAGATATTTGTACAGTCTCTCATACCATGCTCTAGGTGCTTGCTTCAATCCATAAAGTGCTTTGTGCAGTTTGTAGACCATATCTTTATTCTTGTCATTAACAAATCCCTCTAGTTGTTCAATGTAGAATTTCTCTTCCAATATACCATTCAGAAAAGTAGACTTGACATCCATTTGGTAGACTTTGAAACCTTTGTATGTATCATATGCAAGTAATGTTCTTACTTCTTCCATTCTTGCAATAGGGGAAAATGTTTCCCCATAATCTAGTCCTTCTTCTTGTGCATAGCCTTTGAAAACTAGTCTGGCTTTGTTTCTTGTTATCTCACCATTCTCATCAAATTTATTTCTAAACACCCATTTGGTACCAATTACATTCTTGTCAGCTGGTCTAGGAACTATGGTCTAGATTTTGTTCTTCTCAATTTGATCTATCTCCTCTTCCATAGCTTTATACCAATCATCATCTTGTAGTGCATCCTTCACTATTTTGGGTTTAACCTTGCTCACTAGACATGATTCATTCCTGAGTCTATTCCTTGTCATTGGTCTAGCATCCTTGTTACCCATGATTTTATTAGTAGGGTTATGTCTTCTTACATATTTGGCTAACCTTGGTTTTTTTCCTTCTCTCCATGTTTGATCCTTCAGCTTCAGAGTCATTTTGTTCTTCTTCATTTGGTACTTCATCATTTCTCTCATGTGTACTATTTTTATAATCAGAATATGCATTTTCTACATTCTACAACTCGGCTTTTGAATGTAGTTTGACATCCATTGGCTATGACTCGACTGATTTTGAAATTTGTTGATGATTCCTAACTTGATTTGCAACATTGTCTTCAATAGTCATCCCTTCATATAAGTATACAAAGGATCTATAATCCTTTGATTGCTTAGTTTCATCAACCTAAACTTCTGAATGCTCATCAAAATTTACATTTGTATTCTCCACAATCTTGTTAGTGTTAGTATTCAAACACTTATATGCTTTGATTCTAGTGGAGTATCCAAAGAATATGCATTCATCACTTTTTGCATCAAACTTGCCATTTCTAGTATCTTTAATAATATACAATTTACAACCAAATACTTTGAAATATTTTACATTAGATGAGTGACCATACTGCAATTCAAAATGTGTTGGATTTGTACCTTTCTTGACTTGGACTCTATTTAGGGTGTATATAGCAATACTTACAACTTCTATCTAGTACTTTAGTGCAACATTTTTCTCCATCATTAAGGTCCTAGGACAGTCAATCACTGACCTATTCCTTCTTTAAGCAATACCATTCTGTGATGGAGTCCTTAGTGCTGTTGTTTGTCTTTTGATGCCTTTTTCATTGTAGAAAATCTCAAACTCTTTTGATGTAGACTCATCTCCTTTTTCTGACCTTAGGCACTTTAGATTCTTTCCTGTTTCCTTCTTAACTCTATCCAAATACCACTTGAACATTTGAAATGGATCAATTTTTTTTAAAAACATAGTAGTCATCATCCTTGAATAGTCATCTACAAATAGCATTATGTATCTATCTCCTAGGTAGCTTTGCACTTCTATTGAACCACATAAGTCTGTATGGACTAACTCTAGTACTTTTTTGGAAATGTATGCTTTTTCTTTTGAAGCTAGACTTAGTTGTCTTCCCTAGTTGACATTGTTTGCACATTGTGTTTTCAGGTTTCTTCAATTTGGGCAACCCTCTGACTTTCTTCTTCTTGCTAATGCTAATCAAATTATCAAAATTAACATGACACAGTCTTTTATACCACAACAACACATCATCAAGTCTAACAACAAGACAAGTTGCATCTTCCATGTCTAGGTAAAATAGATTACTCCTAGTTTTTTCACCTTTTCCTATCAGATTTCCATCAGTGTCATAGATCTTGGTAGTTTTATTTCTGAATTCTACTTTGCAACCTACATTGCCTCACTATGACACACTCAACAAGTTGTAGTTCAATTATTCAACATAGTATACATTATCACATGAAATTTTCTCTATGAGTTTACTGGAATCTTTTCCTTTGATTTGACATGGAGCATCATTACCAAATCTAACACTATTTCCATCATATTGAGTAAAGGTAATGAACTTAATTTTATCTCCTGTCATGTGATGTGAGCATCCACTATCTATGGTCCACTTGTCATTCTTGTTCACATAGGTAACCAATGCTGTTGCTTCATCTTCATCTTTATTTGATTCATCCTTCATGGCCACATAGACTACTTCATCATCATTCTCATCAGATTCTTCTTCAACAATGTAGCATCTTTTGTCTTTTTTTTTGTAATCTTTGCTATCATCTTCTCTCTTGTTTTTGTACTTGTTTCCTTCTTTATAATTTTTCTTTTGTGTACATCTTGCACCAATATGAAGT
Source organism: Cupressus sempervirens (assembly GCA_028749045.1). Classification (NCBI taxonomy): domain Eukaryota; kingdom Viridiplantae; phylum Streptophyta; class Pinopsida; order Cupressales; family Cupressaceae; genus Cupressus; species Cupressus sempervirens. Next base: position 139,176,600 of record CM053784.1, on the reverse strand, counting down.
ACTTCATTGCAATTGAAACATATGATAGGGATCTTACCTTTGAATTTATCTTTGCTTCTATGGAATCTCCTATCCAGTAGTGCTTCTAATTGTTCCATATCTTCCTCATCTGCACTTCTATCACTGGATGCATGTTTTTCTTTTCTTCTCTTCTTCCTTGATGTCTCCTCCTCAGTGTATTTTATTATCATCTTGTTCTTGAAAGTAGATTCAACATTCTCAGGTCTATAGTTACAAAAATTGGATAACTCAAATGCAATAAGTCTTCCCACTATTCCTTCAAAGGTTAGTGTGTTTCCTTGTACACACCTTAGCTCTTGGATGGCTGAAACTCTAATAGAATATATAGGGAGTAGAGTTCTCAAGTATTTGTTGATGATAGTTTCTTCTTCCAATTGACCACCTAGACTTCTTATTGCACTTACCACTTCTTTTATTCTAGCAACATATTGAGCAACGTTTTATCCTTCCTTCATTTTCATGTCATGAAACTTTCCTCTAAGGCTTTCACTCTTTTCTCTCTGGATATTTTGATCTCCTCCATAGTTATCTAATAGGGATTTCCACATCTTTAATGCAATGTCACAATCTTTGATGTCATCATATTCTACATAGCTAAGTGCAGAGGCAATCTCTAGCATTGCTTGATTGTGCTCTTTCCTTTTGCTCAAATCATCCATAGTAAGAGGTCCAGCTAGATTCACATGTTTTTTTTCCAATTGAAGTTTGTTCATAGTCAACTATTGATCCAAGGTGTAATTTCATCAGAATCTGCCATGTAGCAAAGTTATATTTGTTGAGCTTGGGAACTTCTCTCTTGGTCATCTTGATCTTCCTAATTTTAGTACCTTAAAACCAAATCAACAGATGGCTCTGATACCAATTGTTAGAAATGCTTTAGAATAACTGAGAGGGGGGGTGTATTAGTTATTCAAGGTCCAAATGTCCTATTCAAACTTTTTCACTAAGTGTAGTGAGCCCATTCAACCATTCATTCATCCAAGCATTATCTTTTCTAATCAATAAGTTACTGTAAATCAACATGCAAGTATAACACATAAAAGATCAACATTTAACACAACGATTTATGTGGAAACCCAATTTGGAAAAAAACTACTAGTAACATGCTACTTAATTCTCACTCTTCTAAAGTGATGCCCTATGAAAGGCCTACCCTATTAAAGGCTTGCAACACACTATTAAATGTGACTTTGTTAAAAGATTTAACCGCCTTGTTAGAAGTGGGCCTGGCTAGAGGATTTTAGAATATTCACTTGGAATGCCACCCTATTAAAGGATTTACATATGGTTGTTAGGCCAACCTAAGTCCATAGGATTTTCCCTTCTATCCTAATTGATACAATTGCTAGAGAGAAACAAATAGAGATTTTGACCTGATTATAGCATACAACTCAACTTACAGATCTCATATCACTTCTTAGCTCATACCATTGCCTGGCCTTCAATCTGTGCAACTCTAACAGCTTGCCCTCCTTTCAAGCTTAGTCTCCCTGAGTTTCCATGCTCAATGTACCAGTGCAATCATCTCTTCTTGACCACTTATAGAAGTAGAACCTCTATGTTCTTCCTTATCCTAGATGTCTTCTCCTTGACACCCTTCTAACCACTTCATAATTTGGCACTTCAACAACATTTTCTGCTTGTTCTATGACTCAAATAGAAGTCTTGGAGTTCCTTTTCCCAATCGATTCTTCCATTCTTAAATTTAAGCTTGTATGGATTAGGTAGGATTCATTGTATCTAACCCATATTTTTTTTTCTCTAGAAATTTCTTGAATAATATTTTTGAATTTTCACAAAAATGGTTTACATAGAATTTTGTGCCACCAACTCATCATCCTTATCCTCCAACTAGTTAACAAAATTCAAGGTAACCACTTTTGTTGTTTATTGTGGAGCCTGATTAGTCCCCAAGTGGGAGATTGTTAGATTGTGGTGACTGATCAGGAAAGTACTCTACATACTTCATAAATAGTGGGGTTCGGGGCATCACCCCGAAAATTTTTTTTTTTGGCCGTGGCCGACATGGTAGCCGACATATTATGGTTGACATATGGCTGACATGTTATAACCCTAAAGTGGTTTAATACTTGTATAAAAGGGCTTAGGGTTGGTTATTTTTCATTATGTTGTGATGCGAAATTGGTTCTTGCGGCGGTATTGAGTTGTAAGGGATTAAGGATTGTAATCAGGTTGTAATCACTGGATTGTAATAAGATCAAACTTGTTGTTTGGTGGACGTAGCCCAGGGATTGGGTGAACCATGTTAAATCTTGGTACCCTGTGTTCATTTCTGTGTGTTCTATTATTTTCTATTATTGGTTATATTTGCATGTAGTTTTTATTTCTGTCTGTGGTTTATCCTAACAACTTTGTCAGCTCAGATTTGGTGAATCTTCATCATTTAAAATAATGCAACAACTCAGCACTATTGAAATACTAGTGCTCAAAAGATGCTATGTTACTCGGCATCAACTATGTTTTTCCTGATGCTCGACACTTGAAGATCACTCAGCACCAACTAAGATTTTTTGATGCTCGATACATGATAGTTTTCTTGGCACTTAAACTTTACTTGACACATGAAGATCACTCGACACACACTATAATTTCTTGTTACTCAGCTCCAATTGAGAATTTTCTCGGCTTCAATTAGCTTGCTCGGCACCCACTAATGAACTTAGTTTAGCCTTGCATTCAACCTTATTACAACTTATACTTATTATGTTTCTAAGTGTGACCACCCTCTGTATCTTTGAGTATATTATCAATGCATCTTTTAACCATTGTCTTAATTGATCCTTGCACTTCATGAAAACATCACAACTCAACCTTTCCCTTAGGTATTCTTGTTACATCTTGTTGATCAAATCCTCTTCATCAATCAACTAAGTGATAGTGCTTGGATCTTATAAGAAAATTCCATTCCTACAAATAGCAAGTTAGACATTAATGACAAAACAATGATTGAAAATATTTTGTTAATAAAAAACTTTAGTCTTTGCAACAATCTCCCTCTTTGATTTTCAACAATGATTTTTTCAATTATATTTCCAACAACTAAGCCACAACTTGACCTAGCAAGTTAAAAATTAAATAAACCCTTTCATTAACTGCATATTTAAGACACAAGCGGATGTACAACAAATATTAAATATGAAATTCCTTAGAAGGCTTACAACACCCATTAAATACACCTAGGACAAATAACCAAGACCCAAATAGGTCCACACAAACTCCCACAATTGCTCCCATTAAATACACAAAGATGATTGATCGAATCCATAAGAACTCCTTTCACAGAAATCTCAAATAATTGAGCATCAACAATCACTAGCCAAGCATGACCAAGCTCCCACAAGCATTATAGTAGAAGCTAAGAAAAAATGTAGAAGCCAAGAAAACCTTTAGCAAATGAACTCCTTGACCAACACTATAGCCAAGAACTACCCAATAATGACTATAAAAAAGTCCTATGACCAAGTTCTCCAACTCTAGGGTCCAACCACTCTACTATACAAGATTTCCACTAGCCTGGGATGCTCCTACATCAAACACCCCAGGTTCAAAAATATGTTCATAGTAGCTAGAATAACATCTTCTAGGATTTAGCACATAAATTCCAAACTAGTTCTTCACATACATATCTTCTTAGTCTTCAACTTGCATGATCTTTCCATTGTTTCACTTCTCCTTTTTAACATATTTCTTTGGCATTCCATAGGTTTTTTTTCCACTCTAATCTCTAACCCTCTTAGAATCCTTCAAATCAACTTGACTAACAATACTCAAGTTCCTTCTACCAAGTTCTTCATTCTGAAAAGGAATCAAAGCATGCTTCTTGCCACTTTTCTCGATAGTAATCACATTCTTGACACAATCATGCATAGCCCTGCAATTATACTACCAAGGTCTACCAAGAAATATGTGACAAATACTCATGTCCAAAATATCACACAACACTTGATCCTTATATTTCCCAATCTAAAAATCAACAAGACACTACTTCCTCACTTCCAAAGCATGTTTATCTTGTAACCAACCAATCCTACCAAGACAAGGATGTCTCATTCTCTTCAAACTAAGTTTCTAAACCATCTCTTTAGCAATGAGGTTATCTATACTGCCACCACCATCCACAATCATATTACAAATTTTACTACTAGACTTACAAAAAGTCCTAAATAAATTAGTCCTTTAACAAGGTTTTAGTTCCCTCTTACTAAACAACACTTACCAAGCCAACAAATTCTCTCCTTACCTCTCAGGTTCATTGAAATGGTCTTCAAATTTATTCGCCATAATATCTCTCCTATCAATAGCCTTTTGGGAACACCCAAAATCTCTATGGCCTTCTTCTCCACATTTATAGAAAGTACCCTTTAATGCACCTCTACCTATGCTTATCTTTTTCTCAATAGGTTTTGGTTCATCTTTTGCACTCGATTTATCCTTTGTTGAGTGATCCTACTTCTCTTTTCAACGAGAATTACCTTGATGTCTTCTTTTCAACTTCTCATTTTCCCTCAAATGATACTGATAAGAATATTTAACTAAATCAATATTCAACATACCAATCTCATCATTAATATTGAATCTCAAGACATGAATGTATCAAGTCACCTTCTCCTTAGAAAGTTCTCTATGTCTAGACTGAATAGTGAACTTGTAAAATTCCTTGGTATAATCCTTCATAGACAACTACTTTTGCTTCAGATTTGTAATCTCTTAAAAAAATCAAGTTCATAATCAATTGGAATGAACTTAACCTTCAACTTAGTCACCATAAATTTTTACCTAGTGCTCTTCATTTCACCTTCTTCTTCTCTATCTCTTTGTAATTATTTCCACCAAGAGAAACATGCCCTTTCAAATTAGTTGATGCCAACCTCACTCTAAGTGGATCTCAAATATCCTCTAACTCAAAAAATTATTTTAATTCACCAATCCAATCAATCAAGTCTCTAGGATTCAAAGTACTTGAGAAATTAGAAACATCCATCTAATGCTTTAGCTTAAATTGAGTGTCAGAGCTCTTTGGCTGACTATCTATATCTTCCATAGATCTCTAAACTTGATTAGTTCTATCTTCACCACTTAATCCAACAACCTGAAAGTCTTCAAGGACTTCCTCATAACCATCTTTAGTACTTGAATGTTGAGGTACAACAATTATAGGCCTCATGATCTCATTCTTCATCAATTCCATCTCAGATCTAAGATATGTTTTAACCTTGATTGAGATACTTGCTTCCACCACATCACAAAGATCTTTAATCACCCTAGGGTCCAATCTTCTTAGAGGAATCTTCCATGATCTTTGCAAACCCTCTACAACAAATCCAAAAGATCAAATAGATCTAACCTTTGCTCTGATAATCTTCACCCTAGGTCTTGGTGTAAATTGCCTCAACTTCAGCAATTTTTCTATACGCTCATGAAATCTAGCTTAGGTAGCACTTGATGTAGTACAAGGAAAGATAATACCCAAAGGATATGTCCTATCCTCCAAAAAAAACCAACAATAGAGTATAAACAATAGCATAGATATTTAGATCCAGACAATGCCAATTGTCATAATAGAATCATAAGATTTACATCCAACATGCCTAGTTGTATGACCTTTTGGGTTAGGGCCAAATACAAAGAAATTATAATGGTAATTCTACATGACCTCACAAGATCCAACCACTAGGTAGCCCATATCCAAAATCTATTAAAAACCCTAGGAAGAATCTAAACTTGTGCTCACAAGCCACTAAGCAATCTATTTGTTTCCCAAGTCACAACTACTAGCTTTTCTCACAAATTTTACTCTCTTAGCTACCTCCTCTTCTCTATACTGGATGATTATGACACAAGACATCACAATACCATCTACTTATTCCCAACTAACCCACAAGTCATGCTAGTAAGTTACAAATTAAATAAATACTTTCATTAAATGCATATTTAAGCCACAAGTCAACCTACAATAGATATTCAATACCAAATACCTTAGAAGGCTTACAACATGCATTAAATATACTTAGGAAAAATAACCAAGATAGGTCCAAAAAAACTCCCATAATTTCTCCACATCATGATCACATGCTACATGCATTAAATGCACCAAGACGATTAATCAAATTCATAAGAACTTTGTTTGACAAGCCTAAACTATCAAGCATCAACAACCACCAGCCAAGCATGTTCAAGCTCCCATAAGAATTAACAAGTTCCTTTTGTTGGAAAATGAAGATGGTGTAACTGAGAGGGGAGGGGTGAATCAGTTACCACAAAAAAATTTTCAAAAGTCCCAAAGATGCCTTAAACTTAATTGCTGCTGCTACAAAAATTACTACTTAAAACTTGATAGATGTTTAGTTAATTTATGAAGCATTTACTGAAATAAGTGACTATGCAAAAGAAAGTAATCATTAACATAGTAGACACCAGATTTACGTGGAAACCCAATATGGGAAAAACCACCAGCAACTAGTCACCAATTTTCACTCTTCTGAAGTGAGCCCTGTTAGGAGCCAACCTTGTTAAAGGTTACAAAACACACTGTTAGGTGTGACCCTATTAGAGGATTTAATCACCCTGTTAGGAGTGGCCTTGTAAGAGGTCTTTTGAACAATTCAACTGAATTGCCACCCTATTAAAGGATTTATGAAATGGCTGTTAAACCAACTCTGTTAGGAGATTTTGGAATCACTGTTACAATGATTAGAAAGCAACAATGAATGATCTGAAAATACATGCAACTTATCTTGCTGAATATAGATCTCAGTTTAGCTCCACAAGATCCTTACTGATCAAATATATCTCTGCAGCTCCAAGATTTCCTCTGCTCAATTCTGCTTAGGCACACGCAAGTCTCTTCCTTGCACTTCCTTGCACTATCCGTACATGCTCTCTCTCACAGTTTTTTCACATCTTGAGCACCTCTTTATATATTATTCATAATACCAGGTCGGCCCAACCAACTTGTCAAAACAATTCCAAAGTTGGCTTGCCCAACCAACTTGATGAAACATATTCCAAAGTCGGCTTGAACTAAAAAAAAAAATTCTTCACTGGCCGACGCTGCTCGGTCAATACAGAACAAAAACTTCCTTCCTCTGTTAACCGGCAGAACTCGGTAAAAACTACAATTACCGGGGAATTCGGTAAACCTGCCACTTCCTTTGGAAACCGACTGGACTCGGTAAAAGTTGTCTTCAACTACCGAGTGAGCTCGGTGAAAACTCAGCTTTCCTTAGCTTACCGTGTGAACTCGGTTAACACTACCCATTCGCTACAAAATCCTTTGATAACCCAGTGATCTCGGTAAGAACTAAACTTTCCTTAGCTTACCGAGTGAACTCGGTTAACACTAACTCACTGTGTGACATACAGGAACGCTCGGTATACATTGTAAAAGGCTTTTACTGACCGACTGAGCTCGGTAGACTCTGTAAACTATTTTCTTGGTTGATAGAACTCGGTAGACTCTGTCTGATAACTGATATGACATTTGTGTAACATCAAAGACAATACACAATTATTTAATTGTATCCAACAATCTCCCTCTTTGGCATTGATGGCAACACAACATGTCATAGCAGAAATGAAATTTGAAAGCAAGTCTACTGCAACACAACACAATTAACAATTCTCCCTCTAAGATAGAGAACTCTCCCTCTTACAGTAATCTCCCTCTGTGAAGAAATTACTTAATCAAATTTCAGATTTCGGAAAAGATATGACAGTAAAACTCTCCCTCTTTGACAACACATGCCAAAGACCATCTAATTTCAAATGAATTTCATTGTACCTTTAGTACTAATTCATATGCAATATTTCCTTGATTTGTTGCATCAACTGATGATTGTTCAATTTTGTAAGAGCTGATGCATCACTAAAACTTATTTTAGTGAACTTCAGATAGGGGAATAACCCCTAACTTACCTCTGAGATACAAAAATGCATCCTTAGGTAAAGGCTTTGTGAATATGTCAGCAATTTGTTCCTTTGTATGTACATATTCCAATATGATTTCCTTGTCCTGCACCAATTCTCTGACAAAGTGATACTTGATTGCAATGTGCTTAGTCTTAGAATGCATTACTGGATTTTTAGATATATTGATTGCACTTGTGTTATCACAAAACATGACGACTGGTTCCTTGATTTCCATCTTCATGCCTTGTAGCAATTGCTTGAACCAAACAATATTAGAACAGTTTACTGCTGCAACAACATACTCTGCCTCTGCTGTTGATTGAGCTGTACAGTTTTGCTTTTTGCTTATCCAAGAAACCAACCTCTTTCCAAGAAAGAATGCACCTCCACTTGTGCTTTTTCTGTCGTCAAGGTTTCCTGCCCAATCAGCATCAGTAAACACTTTTAAGTCTAGGTTTCCTCCAAGTTTATACCATAATCCATAATCTTCAGTTCCTTTCAGATATCTCATTATTCTCTTGATTGCCATCATGTGATTTTCTCTTGGTTTGGCTGAAAATCTTGCCACAATTCCAACTGCAAGAGCAATATCTGGCCTAGTATGAAGTACATATTGCAACTTTCCAATCATAGATCTGTACAATGTCTGATCTATTTCCTTTGAATCATCTTCTTTGGTAAGTTTTAGTCCAGTACACATGGGAGTTCCAACTGGTTTACAGTCTTCCATACCAAACTTTTTCAATATTTCTTTGATATATTTTGCTTGAGTGATGTAGATGCCATTCTTGTTCTACTAAATTTGAAGTCCCACAAAGAATTTGATTTCACTGAACATTGACATTTCAAATTCCTTGCTCATTTGTTCTAAAAATTCTTTGCAAAGATCATCATTCCCTGTGAAAATAGTATCATCTACAAATATTTCTGCCAGGACAATCTTATTTTCTGGTCCTTCCTTGATATACAAACTACTGTTATCATTATTTCTTTGAAATCCAATTTGAATAAGATAGCTATGCAATCTTTCATACCATGCTCTAGGGGCTTGTTTCAGACCATACAATGCCTTGTGCAATTTGCAAATCATGTTCTTTTTATCTGGATCAATAAAACCTTTAGGTTGTTCAATGTAGACCTCTTCATCCAGTATACCATTTAGAAATGCGGACTTGACATCCATCTGATAAACTTTAAATCTTTTGTAGGCAGCATATGCTAATAAGGTTCTAACACCTTCCAATCTAGCAACGGGAGCAAAAGTTTCTCCATAATCTATGCCTTCCTTTTGAGAATATCCTTTGCACACTAATCTAGCTTTGTTTCTTGATACTTTACCATTTTCATCCAACTTATTTCTGAAAACCCACTTTGTACCGATTACATTTTTGTCTTTAGGCCTGGGTATAAGAGTCCATGTTTTGTTTTTCTCTATTTGCTCTATTTCTTCATTCATTGCTTCAATCCAATTATCATTTTCTAATGCATCTTTGACAGTTCTAGGTTCAAAATCAGCAAGTAAACAAGTACCTTTCAGCTTACTTCTTGTGATGGTTCCATCAGATTTATTACCAATGATCTGATCTGCTAAATGATGTCTCCTGACATATTTGGCTAGAACAGGTTCTTTTTCTTTTGGATGAATTTTTTCATTATCTTCTTGCATTTCTCCTCCTTGCTCAGTTTGGTCTGACTCGGTATCAACTGGCACGGTATGTACCTGCTCGGTTACCTCAGGCTCGGTAATCTCTAACTCGGTATTTTCTGACTCGGCAGACATTGGCTCGGTAGATGTTGACTCGGTATATGTTTCCTGCAACTCGGTTGATGACTCGGTAGAAGAAGATTTCTGATTCTCAGATGCAGTTGATATTATATCCGAATCACTAAAGACGAATCTTTTGTAATCTTCTGATTTTTTTCTACTTTCTTCTTCAGTCTTTTCTGCAAATTCATCAACTTTCACATGTATACTTTCTATGACTTTGTGAGTAGATAAGTTCAAGCATCTATATGCTTTACTCTTGCATGAGTATCCAAGAAATATACCTTCATCACCTTTTACATCAAATTTACCTTTTCTAAATTCTTTCAAGATATAACATTTGCTTCCAAATACTTTCAGATAACTTACATTGGGTTTATAGCCATACCATATTTCGTAGGGAGTTTTGAATGAGTCCTTTTTTAACTGTACTCGGTTTAAGGTATGAGCTGCTGTACTGATAGCATCCTTCCAGTATTTGATAGCAACATTCCTTTCTATCATCAAGGTTCTTGCACAATCCATGATGGATCTATTCCTTCTTTCAGCTATGCCATTTTGTTCAGGTGTACCTGGTGCTGAAACCTGTCTTTTGATTCCTCTTTCAATACAAAAGTTATTAAATTCATGTGAAATAAATTCACCACCTCTGTCTGACCTTAGGCATTTTAATCTTTTCCCTGTTTCTTTTTCTACTCTTGCCAAATACCATTTGAACTTTTCAAATGCTTTTGATTTGTTCCTTAGGTACATGATGGTCATCATTCTTGAATAATCATCAACAAAAAGAATAAAATATTTTTCACCAGTATAGCTTTCAGTTTCTATAGGTCCACATAAGTCAGTATGCACAATTTCTAATAAATCTTCAGACTGATAATTTTTGCTTTTGAAACTAGACTTACCCATCTTTCCAATTTGACAATTCTTGCATAAACCGACCTCTGGTTTCTTTAAATCAGGAATGCCTCTCACTTTCTTGAATTTTCTTATCTTTACCAGATTGTCAAAATTCACATGACATAATCTTTTATGCCATAACCAACTCTCTTCTATTTGAACAATAAAACATGAATGTTCATCAAGTTTAAGATAGAACAAGTTACCTTTAGTTTGAATACCAGATCCAATCAGCTTTCCTTTACCATTCAGCAGTCTTGCTTTGCCTTGGATGAATTCTACTTTGAGTCCATTGTTGAGTAACTGTGCCACACTCAATAAATTGTGCTTTAGTCCTTCTACCCAATAAGCATTATCACATACAAGTTCCTGGGTTAGAGTGATTCTTCCTTTTCCTTTGATGCAACAAGGTTCATTGTTTCCAAATCTTACACTGCCACCATCATACTCTTCAAATTGATCAAACTTTGTTTTATCTCCAGTCATATGATGTGAGCAGCCACTATCAATGATCCATGTATCATTCTTACTTATGTGAGAGATGAGTGCCATTTCTTCATTGTCAGATTCATCTTTTACAGCAATGTAAACAATCTCATCCTCTTCTTCATCATTAGAATTATTAGAATCTTTATCCATAAAACATGATTTCTTACTTTTATCCTTAAATGATTTGAAATCTTTCTTACTATTCCATTTATTATCTTTCTTTTCATCTTTATCTTTCTTGTTTGGACACCTTGCAGCAATATGACCGACTTCTTCACATGAAAAGCAGATTAGGGGTACTTTATCTCTGTATTTACCTCTTCCTCTTGAATATTTCTTTGCAAGTAGGGCTTCAATTACTTCAAGGTCGCTGTCAGAGCTCTGATCTGATTGATCTTCACTTTCTGACTGAGATTCCTTCTTCTTTTTGCCTTTGTCCATGAGTGAAAGCTTGGCTTCAAATGCAGACTCAATGTTCTTTGCAGCTGGAACATAATTATCAAAATTATCTAATTCAAATGCTGTCAATCTTCCAACTATGGCCTCTAGGTTTATCTTGTGATTGGCCTCACACCTTCTTTCTTGAATGGCTGATACCCTAATGGCATAAACTAGAAGTAGAGTTCTAAGAACTTTACTTATGACTGTCTCTTCACTGATACTTCCTCTAGAAGCTTTGATAGCACTGACACATGCTTTAATTCTTTCAACATATTTGGCAATATTTTCATCTTCTTTCATTTTCATCTGATCGAACTGTCCTCTCAGACTTTCAGCTTTGGCTCTTCTGAAATTGTCATCTCCACCATAGATCTCTTTCAGTCTTTCCCACATTTCATAGGCAGTAGTGCAGTCCTTGACATCATCAAACTCTTCATAACTCAAGGCAGATGCAATATCAATCATCATAATGTTATGAGTCTTCTTTATAGCAATGTCATTGACTGATAATGTACCTGATGGTTCTACATATTTCTCATCAAGATATTTCAGACCAGTGTCACCAATGGAAGCTAGATGAAGTCTCATTAATCCCTGCCATGATGAGAAGTTGTTTCGGTTAAGCCTTGGGATTTCCCTCTTATAAGACATCTTGATCTTTGGCTTAGATCTTTGAAATCTTCTCCTGCAAGCACCAAAAGCTCTGATACCAATTGTTGGAAAATGAAGATGGTGTAACTGAGAGGGGAGGGGTGAATCAGTTACCACAAAAACATTTTCAAAAGTCCCAAAGATGCCTTAAACTTAATTGCTGCTGCTACAAAAATTACTGCTTAAAACTTGATAGATGTTTAGTTAATTTATGAAGCATTTACTGAAATAAGCGACTATGCAAAAGAAAGTAATCATTAACATAGTAGACACCAGATTTACGTGGAAACCCAATATGGGAAAAACCACCAGCAACTAGTCACCAATTTTCACTCTTCTGAAGTGAGCCCTGTTAGGAGCCAACCCTGTTAAAGGTTACAAAACACACTGTTAGGTGTGACCCTGTTAGAGGATTTAATCACCCTGTTAGGAGTGGCCTTGTAAGAGGTCTTTTGAACAATTCAACTGAATTGCCACCCTGTTAAAGGATTTATGAAATGGCTGTTAAACCAACTCTGTTAGGAGATTTTGGAATCACTGTTACAATGATTAGAAAGCAACAATGAATGATCTGAAAATACATGCAACTTATCTTGTTGAATATAGATCTCAGTTTAGCTCCACAAGATCCTTACTGATCAAATATATCTCTGCAGCTCCAAGATTTCCTCTGCTCAATTCTGCTTAGGCACACGCAAGTCTCTTCCTTGCACTTCCTTGCACTATTCGTACATGCTCTCTCTCACTATTTTTTCGCATCTTGAGCACCTCTTTATATATTATTCATAATACCAGGTCGGCCCAACCAACTTGTCAAAACAATTCCAAAGTCAGCTTGCCCAACCAACTTGACGAAACATATTCCAAAGTCGGCTTGAACTAAAAAACAAAATTCTTCACTGGCCGACGCTGCTCGGTCAATACAGAACAAAAACTTCCTTCCTGTGTTATCCGACAGAACTCAGTAAAAACTACAATTACCAGGGAATTTGGTAAACCTGCCACTTCCTTTGGAAACCGACTGGACTCGGTAAAAGCTGTCTTCGACTACCGAGTGAGCTCGGTGAAAACTTAGCTTTCCTTAGCTTACCGTGCGAACTCGGTTGACACTAACCGTTCGCTACAAAATCCTTTGATACCCGAGTGATCTCGGTAAGAACTAAACTTTCCTTAGCTTACCGAGTGAACTCGGTTAACACTAACTCACCGTGTGACATACAGGAACACTCGATATACACTGCAAAAGGCTTTTACTGACCGACTGAGCTCGGTAGACTCTGTAAACTATTTTCCTGGTTGATAGAACTAGGTAGACTCTATCTGATAACTGATATGACATTTGTGTAACATCAAAGACAATACACAATTATTTAATTGTATCCAACACCTTTGAGTGTCAAAAAACATTGTATAAGCTAAGAAACATTGTATATGCCAAGAAAACCTTTAAGAACCAGGCTCCTCAACCAACACTGCACCCAAGAACTGCCCAATAATGACCGATCACCAGTCCTTCTATGACCAATTTCTCCAACTCCAAGGTCTAGCCACATTACCATGAAAAATTTCCACTAGCCTAGGATTCTCTTATATCACTAACCACATATGCTAGTTCTAGTGTTGCACACTTATCTAAGGTAAATTTTCAATAGATAAGGCTTAAAGAACTAACTACTGAGTATAGATGAATAAGAGATAAATTGATCTCTATACGAGCCATGATGACGGGCCACCTTGAGGTTGTGTAGTTTCATTTGAATAATGAAAGGAATTAGTCCATATTGATTGAAAATTTTCATTTCTTGATATTTTTGTGGATTTGGCAGTAAAATTGGAGCTCAAGATTCAAGCTATTGAATCCATAAGGACTCATTGAGATAACATTTTGAATGGTATTTTACAAATTCACAAACCATTTTTGGATAAGTTTTCTTTGACATCCCCACCATAGAAAACATAAGTGATAAAATATGGGAGAAATGAGAAGAACAAAAAGGAGGATAGACTAGGAGTTTACAAGTTTTGAAGTTTTATAGTTTTGCATGTATATATTGAGTACATAAGTTAAAACATGAAGTGTATACCAAGCTAAGTTATGAATTATATTTGTAGGGGGAGTAATTGTGTTTCATTTTTTTAATGAATAATTTTTTATCATGAAAAAGTGCTTTTTCCACTAATAGTAAAGGGGGAGATTGTTAATCCCTAAGTCATGTTGTCTATTAGTGTTAAACAATTAGTCAATCACAAGGTAGGGTTCTTTGGTCAACATTGTGACTGAGTCATCCTATATAGGTTGAGCTAACTATTGAAAACTTTTAAATATTTTAAATCATGTTCCAAGCAATAGTTACTATGAGCTAATGGTCATCAAGTACTCCATTGATTGCTTAGTTTTTTAGGGATATATAATTATAAAATATAAATAGGGATCTAGAATATATGGTTTAGAAGATATGATATACTATAGGGTTTTTTTCTAAGGTTACACCCCTTTTATGAGATATTCATAAATGAGATATACCTATACACCATGAGAAGGTGTTAGATAAAAGACAGAGATGGGTGATCCCAAAATAGTTGGTTACACTAGCATCAATGAAGATAAAATAATGGTATAGTGGAAATGGGAATAAACATGTTCAATAGACTCAGAGGTTTTGACTAAAGACCCTTTAGGTGATTTATTCAAACCCTACACATCACTTGGTCCAATCAAACATACAACACAACATATGTTAATTGAAACCCATGATGTATAGGCATATGATCAAACCTAATTTTAGATAGAAACCCATTTCAAATAAGTTTTCTAAAACAAGTCTAAAACCCTAAGAAAATAGTTATTTTTTCACTTTAAACTATTTTCTAGGATTCACAAGTATTTCTAGAAATCCTCTTAATTGGCAAGGCATTTTTTGGCTATCAGGCATGTTAGATAACTTGATACTTTTGCACTACTAGACATGGTCCACCAAATTATTTTTTTCATTTTTTATTTTCACTTGTATATAAAGATGAAAGAAATGGAAATTTACCTTCTCAAATCCTTCCAACATCCAACAATGGAAGCATTCTATTGAAAACACATAAAAAATCAAATATCTAATCTAAACACACATGCATTCTAAATGAAACCTCCCTCCATTTCACTCCTATCAATCAAGGTCTTATTCCTAAGGATAAATTCTCTTGGAATAAGATGCATTTGGAAACTACGATGAATTGAGATTAAAAATATGAATGATCACAAGATTGAAAATGAAAGAATGCACCAAGAATGCAAATAAGATAGAAAGTCAAGATCACTAAATTTCTATAATGGGTGCTAAGAAAATATGGATGTAAATAATGAATGATCAAAATTAGAGAGGGGAAAGGTATTTATATATGTTCTTAGTATGAATCTAGTTTGCAGGAATGAGTATGGGATATAATATTGGACATGACATTTAAGTATATTTATCTAACACGCATTAGGTGTATGTAAATACTAGAGGTGAAATATTATAAATGGAGACAACAATAAATGTGAGAGAAATTTAGGAAATAAAATAGAATATGTTTATTTAATTTAGTGAATGTAATATGAATTATTTAATGAATTTAATGCAAGAGTAAAAGTAGGTATCCTGTCATAAATCTCACAATATTTCATTCTCAAGCTAGGATGACAAAATTAAAAGTAAGATGGTTTAGACTATAGGTTCCCTTTTTTTGTAGGGAATATACCTAAGAATGAGTTTATGGAAAAAGATGTAAATGGGTTGTTCCTATGAAGGGATGGGTCAAACATAATTTTTATGGTTCTTCAAGAGGTAATTCAAGGCCTTTAGGAGCTGGTTGTGTAGTTTAGTCATCCGCATGTGGTGTTTTAGCTAAATTGGTGAAACATTTAGAAGTTGATACCAATAACATTGCAAAATTCCAAGCTATTATGGAAGGGCTATTACTTTATAAAAAGTTTAATTTTATGAAGGTGGAAATTGCTTAAGATTCAACCATAATAGTGAATGCATTAAGAACATGAAAGACCTTGAGCTAGAGATTGAACTTAATCCTTGGAAAAGCATTAGATATTATGGCACTCTTTGAAGTAGTAATAATCAATCACATTTATAGGGAAATTAATAGCCTAGTAGATAAATTGGCCAACCTAGGAGCAGTGAGGGTATTTAAAAAAAAAATGGTAGAGATTCATCTTCACTCTAACTAAGGAGAGTTGATAAATTTTGTCCCCACTTCAAGTTAAAAAACTAATTATGCTCCCAATCTAGGACTATCAGGTTAAGATGAGTTTCATTTTGGCATTTTGGCATTTTGGGGCATGTATTGGTTGTTTTAAAAGTAAAGGTTTCTTGTTAGTAGGATGAGGTGTTTGGGTAAGACATCAAAGTATTAATATGATCAGAATATCAATTAGACTTTTTTTGTGGAAAATAATTGACAATACTTTCTTAGACAAAGAACTCAAAAATCTAATAATCAAATTTCATGGAGAGTCCAAAATAAGAATGTTGGTAACACATATAATATGTCTCATTGAAATTGAATGGAAGGTCAAACTCTTTCTCTTGTGTTTTATGTGGGAATTTATTTGGCTGTTGTTGAAATGAACCACCCATTAGAGAAACCACAAGGATCATGAAGAGGTAGAGAAAACACCTCGATGCCATATGTCACCATGATGGGGTCAAATATAAATGAAATTCTCATTGAAATTCATTAAATGAAATGTAATAGAAAATTGATGAGACATTCTTGTTGTCTCATTGAATCTAAATTTCATCGAGATGAAACATCACATTATTACATGCATCTCTTTTGGTCTCTTTCTATCAGTGAGGCTATAGTTTGGGTGGAAGCTTTTAGTCTATGGTAGT
The DNA here is from genome assembly GCA_028749045.1 of Cupressus sempervirens. Taxonomy (NCBI): domain Eukaryota; kingdom Viridiplantae; phylum Streptophyta; class Pinopsida; order Cupressales; family Cupressaceae; genus Cupressus; species Cupressus sempervirens. Next base: position 139,159,521 of record CM053784.1, on the reverse strand, counting down.
TTTTATACATTGCAAATATGATTCCTTCAAGGTTGGTTTAGTTGTAATTTCTTTATTTATTCTCTTTTAACACATTATCTTGTCTTAGGTCCTTTAAGGATAAAAAATACAAGAATGATAGTGTCTATATTATTTAAAAAGTTCAAATAACAAATAGAGAAATATGAAATATATTATTAAATAAATTAATGATAAAATGAAATATATATCTATATAATGGGACTAATAGAGGAATTAAATAAATAGAATATTATTTAATAGACATATGAATAATAGTTTAATGATTAATAAGAGTATAATGATATGGATCCACCAAATTAATCGTAAAAAAAAAGATGAATATAAGAGGACAATTTTATATGTCCACAATTTTCCCCTCTTTAAAAGTATACAAATGCTTGCACTATTTAAAGGAGAAAAAATTGATCAACTAATATATGTAATGGAGATATCCTAGTAGTAATGATGATCAATATCATATACTCCTACTCGAGAGGTTGATCATATAAGTTGTGTAAAGATTAATCTATCGATAGATAGTTGGAAAGTGATTAAAGAATTGATATTGTATGAGTGATTAAATTAAGATGTACTTTTGAAAACAATGAATAATTGATCAGTGTAACTAAAAAATTTAATAGAAATGGTCAATATAGATGGATTGATAAGCTGATTAAGCTTATTGAGATTGATGCTAGTGCAAAAGAAGTTGATATAATGATTGATTGATTGATTGATCAAGGGGCAATGAGATTATAAGAAACTAAAGTTGATTTTGATTTTAAATTTGATTCAAGAGACATATATTAGATGGATAAAATAATTGAATTATCTGATTGTGACAAGGAAGAAGATTAAAAGAGTGAAGATTTGCATAAATGATGGAATAGACGATCAATGAAATAAGAGGCAAAGGAGATGCAAATGATGAAAGAGTACATGTAGATGATGAGAATTCTTGTTCTGTATAAATTATAATATCACTATCAAGCTTATTATAAAAAATAGATGATCCATTTGGACATGTTTTACCTATCATTTCTCTAAGGCTACATTTTTGTTCTATCTCTTTATGCGATTATTATTAAAATACTTGGCTATTTGTTAGCTAATGTTGTTCCACAAAACTTGGCTAAGGGAATATATTTTCCTATGTATATAGCATAAATTTTCAATAGGTTTTTTGTAAATTATTTTGTTCTTACCCCCATAGAGCTTGAGAGAATAATTTTATTTAGACCTTAAATAATACTTATAGTTTTTTGACAGGTCTCTAGGTTGAGTATTCAATGGAAAACTCAATGTCATAGATAATCTATTTTAAATAATCCTATCTAGTTAAACTCATATGAATATAAATAAATTGATCATGGAGAACCTTTTAGATTATTAAACATTCCCTTTTATTCTCAATGCATTCATTGTATATTGAGTTGAGTAGTCATTGTTATAACATAGAAGAAGTTAATATATATTTAAGATTATCAAGCCCTTTTCTTTGGTAAACAAATCCGAAGCATGTTCCCTGGCATTTTATATATGATGCATGTGTATGAATCATTTTCTTGTATTCCCTCCAAAAATTATTAATTTAACATTGGAAAATTCCCAAGTACTTTTCTCTAAGCCTCATATTTTTTATCACAGGTCTTAAAGATTTTAGGGTGGAAAATATTTAAATTAGTAATTGTAAAGGTAAAGTATGTCATTTTCACTAGTTATTATTAGAAAACTCATTCTTATTTTTTAATTAACGAAACAGTTTTCACCAATGTTCTTATGTAGGTTCCTAGTGTAAGATAGAAAATTTGCACTTAAATTTGCATACGTAAAAGTGAATTTATATCATTAGAGTAATGCTTCATTCATTTGTTTTAAGGTATCATTTATTGTAGCATGCATCTAATAGCTGTTGCTATTTACCTTATGGATGTTGGTGTCAATGAAGACAAACTACATAGATATACCATAATTCTCATTCAAGTGCCCCTTAGTGTTCTAATGTAATGAGAACTAAGAATTAGCCTACTTGTGGCTAGTCTCAACCCTCTCATGACCTTTAGCTTCCGATTGAGGGGCTCCTAGTTGGCTAATTTTGGGAAATTTTCTCAACTTGCATTGATCATCTTACCTATTTGTGACACTTATCTACTGATGGATAAAATCATAAGTGTATGATCATTGGTTGAGATTTTACACATAATGATCTAGGTCCTATATACATATAATAAAGGCTAGACGGTCATGATCCACTCTACCTAGTATTAAGCTCTTTCTACTTAGTGAGTTTATATTCTCTTTATTTTGATAATTTATAAATTATATCTTCTTTGAACTGAAAATCATGACTTATTTCTATGAGTCCTTGATCTTTTAATGAAGTTGAATGGCTTTGAACATGAACACACTAGAGATTAAGTCTTATTGATTAAAATGCCCTAACACATAAGGGATGAGGCCAATTGTATACCCCAAATAAATTTGGAAACATTCACGCCCCTCAATCCTTCACTCTTAGTCAAAGAAATTTAAACCTAAAGACTTATATTCTTATATAAAGTATATTTTTTCAACTATAAATTTCAACATTAATAATCAAAAACTTGTATCAAAAGGTAATTGAAAAAAAAACTTTAAGAAATTCACATATCATAAATGTTTATCCAACACATTCCAAGCCTAATTAGATAACACCACAAAAATGAGAGAGAGAGAGAGAGAGAGAGAGGTGGTATAATATAAGTAATACTAATGTTAGAAATAGGAAATACTCAAGGGGGGGAGGGAATCAATATTTCATAGTTTTGTCCAAAACTAGATATCTTTAGTAAATTTATAACTTGTATAATAAAGTAATCTAACTATGTTGATCAATAAACATAAACATTAAATAAAGTAAGTCATAACACCATATTTTGTTAACTAGGGAAATCTTGTCCAAGGGAGAACCTTCGTGGGGATGGTACCCACAAAATGATCCACTAATCAAAAGTATCTAGTTAATATATTGACCTTGTTAGGAGTTTTTTACATTTGTATAGTGTCTCAGTTCTTGTTATAAGCCTCAAACCTATTATAAATTGTTATTAGAATTTACAACAGTATCCAAGATGAGCCCACTACCCAAACATGAAATATGTTGGCTCCTGATTTAACAGTTTTGAAAATGACCAAGAAACCAGACAAATGCATCTAAGGCTAGCAAATTCCTATGATGAATGCACCTGATTGTAGTCTTGGGCCAACTATAAAGCTTGACCCTTCTTCACTTTAGGCTCTGTGAGACCTAGGTGGGTTAACCTTGAGGTTCTGAGATATGGTACCAGTGCATTTAAAACATAAATCTGAACCTATTTACTGTAGATGAAAACCCTTATATCTCCTAATAACTCATGAAATGATGCAAATCTACAACAACTAAATTCAAATCTATGAATCTCATAAGTTGAGTGAGGGTTAATTCTTTTTAGCTCACTACAAAACATGAAAAACTGAACTGATTTGATTAAAATATTTTGAATACAACAAAACCCCGAATATGTAGTAGCATGAACAAGTGATCCTGTAAATGATCAGTGCCTTATCTAATGGGAAATTCCATGAATTAATTACAAACATATGAATATCTGAGAAATATTTGTATCTTTAGATATCTGATCTATCTATTTAACTTGTAAATAGACACCTATGCTCAATATGAACCTCATTCTTACATGATATCCCCATTAGTAAACTTACAACCCTGTTGATTTCCCTGAAGCATTTACATAACCCTTTGAGTTATAGGAAACAATGAAATAACATACAACCTTAAGGGACTACAACTACAACCTAAGCTCTATGTCAAAGATTATAAAGCATTGAAGATCACTAATAAAGGAGACAAGAATTCAACTGAAACTCAATCATCTATTGCTCTTTGCATTTATTTCCTTGAAATTAATACAGTCATATGCATGAAAATGAAAACATGGAAATACCTAATAGATCTGAGCTATCTGTATTAACCTTCCTAATGTAGTTCATACAAGAGAGAATATGCTGAAGAAAATTGATTTCATAGTAAAACATTGAAACCCTGCTGGTATTACCCAGAGCAAACTGCCAACAACTACAATGAAAGAAAGATAGAATGATATAGAAGAAGGTGAATTCCCAGATTTGATCTATGCTAGACATGTGTCCACTTGGAATTCAATCCCTTGCAACTGAATAACCTCTCTCTTCCTTCTTCCATTTTGATCTAATTTGGTTTCATCATTACTCTGTAAATGATTTGAAAATATCTTCTGATCAATGATGAAAACTCTTTTGCTTTCCAAAATCTGATCTGTCTCATGAAATGCTGGTGAAATCTAAATTTTTACTGAATATGAGTGACCAAATTTGACCTTAACTACATTTTCACTATCTTTTAACCATATTCAGGTCATTGCCATGTTATAATATGGTTATGAACTTCCTCACCCGAATACAGTTACAAATTGGGAACCTGAGAGAAAACCTTGAATAACTCGAACAAACTACTTCCTGTGTAAAAACTAATCTCAGAATTGGAAAGTTTGTTCTCTCCCAGTTTTGGTGATATATAACATTGTATATTTCACTTCTCAAAAACCCCCAGAATATCAGTTTGAAAAACACTCCCCTACTATAACTATCAGGTTTGCATCCTTTAAATTTTAAAATTTCAAAAAAATTTAAAATTATCTAAAGTCAAAACTTTAGATTGCATGTCTTTTAAAATTTAAAACATTTGAACGTGCACATTTGAGAAAATAATAAAATGACAATTTTAAAAATCATTTTATTTTTTACCCACCCCCTTCAAATTCAAGGTCAACCTAGTTTGACCAAGCTTTTTCTTCCATATGGTACTCCATGATTCATTCACCTCTACATTAGGCACCACATCATCATCTAGGTAGGCCTGGTGCCACGTGTCACCTTCTCACACTCCCACATTATTTAACTCGTGAGCATTTTTGTCTTGTGGGGATGCGCATGTCATCCGATTTGGACACGTGGCAACATCTTGTGTATCCATCTCGAATTGCTCCTTTGGTACCACCTCATCATGCATGGGACCCGCTTGCCACATGTAAATTTTTTGCATGCCCACACTTTTTAACAATCGATCACTTTCGCCTTGCGGGCTTGCACCCACCGTTAAATCGTGACATTTGTCACGATCTCATGTACTATTGCATGGATCCACCATGTCATTGCTGATGCATTTTCATTGAAAATAATTCATTTGTTTCCTCCTACTGACATCATCTGGGTTGGGTCCCTCCATTTGATCCTATGGCTTACAAAAAGCCCTTTCTTCAATTCAATTTAAAGAGAGTGTTGTGTTGGATTTGAGCAACTCTAAATACATCTCCACAAAGAATGTGGGATATATGTTTGTAAATGCTTTTTCTCTTGAATACATCTTCTCATGTCACTACATCTTCATGCTCCTTAAACAATTCTTAAACTTCAAGACCCCTTTTCCTAGACTGCATGTGTTCCCTTTTGTTTAATGCAGTTCTTTCTTTGATGGGTGTGATCTCCTTGCTTTTACCTTTGAAAATGATTTTTTACTTGCTCTTGTCATGGAGTTCTTTGACTTTAGCTAGCTAATTTCCATTTGAAATTGCATTGGTTGTTCTTTATATGATGTGAGTTCTCCTTCCTTGTGCGGGTTTTACCTCCTTTGCATTAACAGAAACTTTAACCCTGCCATTCCATCTGGAACCTGTGGATCCCTTTATCAAACAAATCTCACCTATTACTCCTTGTGCCGGGGCTCTCTTTGTTAATTAGCGGTTTCAAATCTTTCTCTAACTTCTTTGGCCTCCTCACCAGTAAGTTCTAACATCTAAATAGGTTGGAATCTCCTCATTTGCATAATACTCAATATTTCTTTTTATGCCACGACTTTCTTATTTTATGTAGGGTCTCCTCTATGTTTGTTCATGTCTGTATTTGGAATCAGCGTAAATTCCCTATCTTCTTATGCGTGGACTTTTACGTATGGTTGTCTCTTCCCCTTTTGTTAATCAGATGCTAATGCTTCTTGTTGTTTATGTTTTTCTCTAAAAAAATGGCTTTTGATATGCTTGCATGCAGTCTTCTTTCTCTTTAGGCATGGATTGCTTCATTTTTTAGCATGGAGGTTCTGGCCCGTATGATGCATGTTGCTCCTTGCCCCTCAATGCATTGGATTTCTTTGACTTGTGTGAGGGTCTCTTATTGACTGGCGCTTGTATCCTCCACTTCATCCCTGTGGCTTCTTCTATGCTACAGCTGATTTCTCTATTATGTTGTGCTTCTTCTTTATCCAACATTGACTGCTTCTTCTAATCTATGCTAGGTTTGCCTCCATACTTACCTACTTAGCTTCTTCCTTCACAGGCTCCTTTGACTCATGATCTTTCTTCTATTTGGGTGCTAATTCCTTTGAACCTGCGACTTATGTTTTTGATTGCCTGCCATTTTGAACTGGTTCCTCTTTCAATTGCAAGGTCTCTTCTAGTTCTTCAGGAAGGTTTTCTTTTTGTTTGGCAATTTTTGCCCTTTTCTTTTTAAATCAACCAACATGTCTCTGCTTCTTCCACCACTTTCCACTTACTGTAAGGATCTTGTTCTTTGTGGGTTACATGGATTTCTCCATTTTTGTAAAGCATGATCTTTACATTCTCAAAGAACATCTTCAATAATTGACGGTGTTTTTTGATAACTCGATCATCCCTTTTATTCCCAAAGGAACTTGCATGAGGGAAATTGAAGACGATTCTATCAAATCTTCTTTCCCTAATAATCTCATGCTTATTCATTTTTGTTGCATCGACACCATGCAATATCATTGCTCCTAGTTTCTCCAATTTATGAAGGTTATTTTGTCCCACCCCATATGAACTGATGATCTTCTCCCTGGTTTCAAGAGAGGAGGCAACCATGTTGTTTGCAAAACCAAATGCATTGGCCAAAGCTACACAAAATGAAAAATCAACTTCCCCAACTAATAAAATCTAGTCTAGGATTGAATAGTGCTTAATCCTTTTGTTTAGACCAAGTCTTCTAACTGGACCCTATATATCTTCATCATTTAACCTAGAATCTATTTTCTTGCAAACAATACACCTAAGTATGGGACATGTAAACTATAGTCCATCAACAATTTTTTTAGTCTTCTACCTCAGCTTCTCTTTCTTATAGCATGGAGTTCTTGCAGTAAGCTAAAATTATTCTCCTTTGACCTACAGTGGTGCTTTTACTGTGAAGATTTCACTTCACATCCCTTTTGATTCAATGGAAACCCCAATACATTTCTAATCTTGAAATGAGTAAATAAAACCTTCTTATGTATTTCAAACTTCAAGATATAATCGAAACAATACAAATCCAATACCCATGGCATTTTATCAATTTGAAGTAATTAGTCAGACCCCAAAGTGGGTCCGGCTAAAAAAAATTTCATTTTCAATCAACTAATAATGAAAACTAATTCATTGATCATCTAATAATGATTGAAATAAAACTCTACCAATGAATGAACATTTGAAAATCATTTTATCCCTTTTTTGCAAACTATCAAATTTTCATTAGGAGGTCCTTTGACTGGCCTTAAAAACTGACCCAAAGCTCTGATCGGGCTTCAAAATTTAGGATACTGATTCTTTTCTCCACACTCTTGCACCTTGTTGAATCTCATCTCATTAAAAATTTAGGGTCAAACGATATTGACCATCAAAGTTGACTTCTTAGAATTGCCTGCAAGTAAACATGTCAGAAAACAATAAATTAGGTTCAGATTTGGCTTTGAAAACTGGATAGACTGACACTTCGGAGAATGAAAACTGGGGTATTGGTTCACTATCATGAGGAGATTATAGATCTACATTTTGGGCTCATGACAAATAAAAAGACACAAATGGCGAGCAGTCAAAGTAGGCTACTTGGATTTGCAGACTGGAAACAATAGCAGAAAAGCATTGTTTACAAATGGAATGGACCTGGAAAAGTTTGCATATGGATTCGTCATGACTTAAAAATTCACATACTTGGAGTAACTTTAGTGGAAAATGTAGTGGTACAATCCATTCAATCTTACCAATCACGAATATCAAGTTATAACATCACGAACAGGGGTCCCAATCAATCTGCACTTTATGACACTAGTAAAAAGATAGAAATTGCATTTGGAATTGCGTTTGAAAATTGATCAAACAGATTTTTCAAAAGTTGAAACTTGAAACATAACAATTCTTTGACGTGTAAAATGCAATGCAAAAGAAATTTTATCATTTGGGTTGATTGATCAAAAGTTATAACTCGTCAAATAGGGCTTCCCAAAAATTTGCACAATTACACAAAAGCATGAAACAGTAACTGACCAAATTTGAGGGATTCAAAACCTAAACAAATGAATTGGAAATAACTCAAAATCTAAAACATAGGTTCTCAAGTATGGACACTAGATATTCCCAAAGTGGAAAATTACAAAACATTTCTGGGTGTAAGATATTCAAATGCAAACAAGGCCTCCTGTCACTATTTAACACTTTGGTGAAAATGCAGAATTGACACTAGCTTAGAATAGGACTTCGCCAAATGACTCAGAATCTCAAATTAACTTCATGAAACACATAAACAAACTAAATGGAAGGTGTTAGAAGCATTGAACACCTCTTAAGCCTTAAAGGTATAGACAGGTACAATCACATCAAAAGCATTTATAGGGCTCAATTTCTTCAATGGTGCTCAAAATTTGGGCTACAATTTTGAGTGCCAATAGTGGCTCTATCTGGGGATGCATGCCACTTGTGGGCATGGTAAGATTTCAGATGTCTGGGAGAAGTAGACCACACACTTGACTTCAAAAAATTCTCTCTAACAACTTTATTGAAAACAAAAACAACTACCCCTAAGATTATGTACAAATGATGGTCCCGGGCCATCGAACTTCAACAAAATTGTTTACCTCTATCATAAACATGATTCTCATCTAAACTTGCATGAGGTAAACTAAAAACATCACTCATATCAGTTTCACCAATTAGATACACATCTTGAATCTCACCACTTAACAAATTTGAACCTACATCCTTACTTTCATAATGCATGTAAAAACTTACTTCATTTTCAACCACTTGCTCATTATGAGAGTACTGATCAGCATGCTCAAACATATCAGACTAAAACTGAAAATCCTCTTCATTTAATGATTCATGCATACTATCAACTTTGAATATGAAGGCTTCATACTTAACTAGAGGCAAAGGATCACACATACCTTCAAATTGTATATCCTTATGCATAACTGGATAATACTCATGTGAACACTCTAACTTGTACTCACATATATCATCAATGTCAGAATTTGAAACTAATCCAGAGTCCTTTAATGGTTCTTCACAATTAGCAAATGAATCAGTCTTTGCATTAGAAAGTACGTCATAAAAAAAATTACAAGGTGCACACAAATTTTCAAAAACACCTTCATTGAACATGTTGTTCTCATAATCAGATGCAACATAATCATCATTTTCATTGTAATACTCGAAAGAAGAATAGTTTGACTTCTAACAGCAGTAAGACAAGGTATCATCATTAAACCCATCCTCACTCAAAGTTGAAAGTTCCATGTCTTCTTCAAACAATGGGTTAATAACTCCATGTAGTGATCCTTGTTGAACATCTTGACAAAACATAGGCTAATTGTCATCACAACCTTCATCATATAAGGCATTAGTATATACTTTTAAATTCACTATCTATTTCATCTTCATGGAGACTTTCAACATGTGAAGAAAAATCAAAACAATATGTAGACTCACTTTCTACTTCATCAACGAAGCATGTGGAATACAAATCAAAGTTACTTTCATTGTCTTCATGTAGGTGATTCAAATGTCTTGCAAGAAAATCATCATTTATCTTACCAATAGGTGTTGATGTGTTAACCTTAGAATCATTTGTATGCTGATTATCACTACACTCATTCTCAAGACATTCATCTACACAATTAGATAATCTGTCTTTATGGATAATCTCTGTCTTCATATTGTGTAGACAAATCTTCTTCACAACTTTCAACATCTAGCTGACTTGTATAACTCTAAAATGAAACTTCACTTTCAAATTTAGAAATAGAACTCATACCTTTATTGACGTAAGAATACTCACTCTCGTTATTACTTTCTTCTTCCCAATTTGCATCTGATTCACATGAGGATAAACATGTACTAGCATTGTCCTCTTCTTGACTTGAGCAACCACTCTTGTCATTGTCTTCACATGATGCCTCTTCATAATACAATAGATCAACAACTTCATTATCACTTGAAAGATGACTTTTAGCTTCATCATACTCACATTGATATGACTGTCTTCCAAATTCAAATTTAATAATGTTCTCAACATGATGCAATCTATGAAGAAGATAAATCATTTCTTTCTTATATGACAGATCAAGTGAATCCATATTACCATTTATTGCTGAAACATTACAAACATGTGAACCTTGTTCTTTTGACTATGACTGAGATAATTGTGATTCATATTCTCCATCTTGTATTATCTCTCCATGACATATCAGATCACCAACATCAAGTTCATGATTGAAGAGATAACTTCCAGCCTTCTCACTTACATAAGATCGAGATTTCGGTGTAGCATCCTCAAAATTTGAAGCATTAGTTACATCATCATACATATAATTATCATAAGAAGAACTTACTACTGTAACCAAACCTTGATTCATAAAATCACCACAATGCTGATCCTTATCAATGTATGAAATATTTCTTATTGTTGTAACATCATGAACATGTGTGTCATCATTTGTAACCAAACTAACCTTACTTATACACATATTCTGATCTGAATTTTCCACTTGATTAAAACCTACTACAAGGGTATTGATATGCTTATTTGAAACTGAAGCATCAACACCATGTTCAGATTTTCTTTCATGACCATTATATTGGCAATCATTCATAGTAAAATGAACTCTAAACAATCCATACTTCATATTATTCTCAATATCCCTAGCAGTCATAAAAGCTTGATATAATGTCTGTGGTTATTTATCCCTTAGTAGATAATTCATTTTCTTGTCAAATGCATCAAAATATACAGCTAAACATATTTGATCATCAGGTCTATAACTCTCAGGGATCTCATTCAGAACCTTTGCAAATTTGATGTTAAATTGAGGAACAAGTTCATCACTCTCAATGTGAATATTGAAGAACTTATCATAAGAATCAAATATGCTTACCCCTTCTCCAAATTGCTCCATGAAAGTGGAATGCAACTCACCTCAAGATGAAATAGAACGTGCTGGTAGGAAAGAAAACCAGTCTCTAGCACCACTTCCAAAGTTTGAACAAATAACTTCATGTGCACATCCTCATGAGCAATCTCATAGTCACCCATGAAATCATTGAACAATTCAACATGATGACTAGCTAAAACAAGATGGTTCCCACTAAACTTAGGCAAACATTTCCTAACATCATTAGGAATGACATTTGGGAAACCATGAATACCATTAAAACATAATGGCATATATCGCTTGGTAGAAATGGATCTAGGCATTTTAGTAACTGGCTACATACTAGGTGAAATGAAACTTGACATCCTAAAAAAAAAATGAAACTCATTCACCCATAATTCTGTTTTGTAATTTGCAGTAGATCTATACCCTTCTACCTATGAATCACCTTAAATACACTTCACAACTTAAACACAAAAAGATGAAACTTAATCAATGAAGTGTATGAAACCTTCAAACTATTCTCCTCCTCTTAGTGCTGGAAATACCACTTGATGGAGAACACAAATGTAGAACTTACTTTCTTTCATGACAATAAAAACATCATGAAAATGAAATACCTCAAGTGTTGTTGCATGAGACCACTGATTTGCTGATTGGCCTGGTGTTGATCTCAATTTATCACACCACTGATCACATCCTTTGTAGAGTCACCATCTCCTTGAGGAGAACTAAATGAAATCATAGCTGTGATCCATTTCTTATCATTTCAAAAACTCTTATGACAATAGATTAAAAAACACTTCAAAACTTATCAGTCAAGAACTTATATAGATCTCTCTTCTTGCTTGAAACTTCACCTAACTTTTAGATCTGCCTAATTTAGCTAAAAACTCTTTGAAAGAATTTATACATATAACCAATTTGCACTGGTTCAAAGATCCTTTTAGAGAGTCGTCACTCACAATTGTGAGAAAGATTTAAAACATAATTCATAACACTACATATTTGAACTGAATTGTCAATTTGTAGAAATTTGCAAAACTTTAAACACCTTGAAGAGAGAAAACCCTTTCAAATAATTTTGACTCTAAATTTTTAGTAGTACTATGAAAATCACAACTGGTTGAATTGACTAGAAATAAAAGTTAGTAACACAATCTATATTCAACCTTGAAATTACTACTGCAAATGGATAAAAACTTACTAGGGTGCATGAAACTTCAGCAAGGAAATAAGAAACACCTCTTGCTATATATTTTTTTGTATCCAATCTATTTCATGCCAAAGATTTTAGCTTCTTCTGTATGCATTCCCCAATAGAGTCACCATTTTGTTCGTTCCTAATTTAACAGTTTTGAAAATGACCAAGAAACTAGATGAATGCATCTAAGGCTAGCAAATTCTTATGATGAATGCACCTGACTGCAGTCTTGGGCCAACTATAAGGCTTGACCCTTCTTCACTTCAGGCTCTGCAAGACCTAGGCAGGTTAACCTTGAGGTTCTAGGATATGGTACCGGTGCATTTAAAACATAAATATGAACCTATTTACTGTGGATGAAAACCCTTATATCTCCTAATAACTCATGAAACAACACAGATCTATAGTAGCTAAATGCAAATGTATGAATCTCATAAGTTGAGTGAGGGTTAATTGTTTTCAGCTCACTACAAAACATGAAAAACTAAACTAATTTGATTAAAAGATTTTGAATTCAACAAAACCCCTAATATGCAATAGCATGAACAAGTGATCCTATAAACAATCAGCGCCTTATCTAATGGGAAATTCCATGAATTAATTACAAACATATGAATATTTCAGACATATTTGTATCTTCATATATCTAATCTATCTATTTAACTTGTAAACAGACACCTATGCTCAATATGAACGTCATTCTTACATGATAACCCCATCAGTAAAATTAAAACCCTATTGATTTCCCTAAAGCATTTAGATAACCCTTTGAGTTACAGGCAACAATGAAATAACATACAACCTTAAGGGACTGCAACTACAACCTAAGATCTATGTCAAAAATTATAAAACATTGAAGATCACTGATAAAGGAGACAAGATTCAACTAAAACTCAATCATCTACTACTCGTTGCATTTATTTCCTTGAAATTAATACAATCATATGCATAAAAATGAAAACATGGAAATACCTAACAGATCTGAACTATATGTATTAACCTTCCTAATGTTGTTCATGTTAGGAATAAGGTGTCTCAACCTTGTATAATTCCTATTCTTATTATTTGTTTTGTAAAATGTATTTCTTACAAATAATGTTGATGTGTCGACATCTTGAATTGTGTGTAAGGAGATCATGACTAAAATGGTTATGATAGATTCCTATAACATGTAAGAGCTATGTTAGGAATATTCAATGATAGGTGAAGACATGTGGCAACTAAGATATTTGAGTACTGTACACTCTACCCCAATATTAGGGTTCAAAGCATCGCCCCATTAATTTTTTTGGGGTTCCTATTTTCTTGGAGAATGGTAAAACCCTAATATGGTTTACCTTTTGGGAGTAGCCCTAAAGTGAAGTGCATGTTATAAGCATTTTTAGGGTTGCGAAGAGATGTGATGCGAAAAAGGTGTATTGTTGGTACTGCGAGTAGCTACTATAGTCTTTTGTTGTTGATGTTGAACTTGCATTGCAAGTGTATTGTAACCTCATGTTGAAGATAATACATTGTGCAGGTTCTAAAGGGGTGGGGTTATTTTACTGAAATATTTTTCCCCATTGGCAAATCCTTGTGTTATGTGTTCCTTTCTCTGTCTATTTTCTATATGCATGGTTGGATGCAATATTGTTGTTTACATGATATTGAATCTGTAAGTGTAGAATATTTTAATAGGATTTGCATCTTACTTTCCTTATGAGATTAGTGTAGGAATCTGTTTCTGCACTTGAGTTTCCTTACAGTTCATACAAGAGAGAATATGCAGAAGAAAATTGGTTTCACAGTAAAACATTGGAACCCTACTGGTATTACCCAGAGCAAGCTACCAACTACTACAATGAAAGAAAGATAGAAAGATATAGAAGAAGATTAATTCTTCAATCTAATCTATGCCTGACATGTGTCCACTTGTAATTCAATCCCTTGCAACTGAATAACCTCTCTCTTCCTTCTTCCATTTTGATCTGATTTGGTTTCATCATTACTCTATAACTGATTTGAAAATATCTTTTGTTCAATGATGAAAACCCTTTTGCTTGCCAAAATCTGATCTGCCTCATGAAATGCTAGTGAAATCTTAGTTTTTACTGAATATGAGTGACCAAATTTGACCTTAACTATATTTTCACTATCTTTTAACCATATTCAGGTCATTACCATGTTATAATATGGTTATGAACTTCCTCACCCGAATACAGTTACAAATTGGGAACCTGAGAGAAAACCTTGAATAACTCAAACAAATTTCTTCTTGTGTAAAAACTAACCTCAGAATCGAAAAGTTCATTCTCTCTCAGTTCCAGTTGTATCACCTAGTTTACTAGTGCAAATTGAAAACTAACTATTAAATGAAAGATTTAACCATACTAAACATGGAAAATACTTAAGGTAGGACCAAAGAGAACCATATGGAGGAAAGTAGACCAAGAATGGTAAACTCCTCAAATGCTTCTCATTGTGACGAAGCTATGTCCCTGATGGCAGGGGATGTATGCTCACTTTGTGCTTAAGCTTCCAATGGATGGAAGTTTTTTACCAAAAGTGTATATGGGTGAGGGTTTCAACAAGTGAGTCATAGAGGTATTTCAGAATTACAATGGTATTTTGGTAGTTTCTAAGCTCTCAAAATAGCATTATAACTTTGCATAAAAAGGTGGATGATCTTGTGAAGGGAGGAGGTTCAGTTTATAGGCCAAGGGTTGGAGAAATGGAGGGCCAAGATGTCAAGATGATGAGATGGTGAGGGAGGATCAGGATGCACTCAAAAGGGAGCATAAGGATTGTGCTAATTTAGCACCAATGGGGAGGTGACACTTGTCACAAGGAGGATGAGTGTGAGAGGATAGGATAAGGGTTGGTCAAAGGCTTGATGAGGGTGGTTGAGTATGTAAGAGTCATGTAAGAGATGTAAATGAGGATGGGAGAGGTGTAAGAGATGTGTAAGGGTCATTTATGTTGGAGGGTGAGGGGAGAAGATATTTGTTGACTTTGGCTTGGGTTAAAAAGCCTTAACCCATGTTTATGATTGTGCACATGATTAAAAGAGGATTTAGGATTAGCTTAGAAGGGGGGTTAAGGCTAAGTGATTTAGCTTTGATGGGATCGGTTAGTTAGGTGTCTAAGTGAGGTTAGTATGGGTGAATGGGTTGGATTAGGGGTTAGCATAGGGTTTAGGAAGCCTTTTTGGATTTTAAATATTTTATTAAATGTTTTATTCAATAACATGGGAGTATGGAATTAAATTGAATAGGTTTAATGATTTATCCAATTTAATAGAGGAATTGAGATTTAATTGATAAATTGATTTTGGGTGATCATTTGATTTTATCAATTGGACTATAGTTAATTAAATAAATAAACAAACTAGGGGATGATGATTAATTAATTAAATAATAAATATTTAATCAATAAGTTCCTAGGAGATGACTAAATATGATTACTTATTGATGTAATCAGATTTAGGTGCCTACATTTTGTCCCTTTTTGACATAGTGTTCGAACAACACTATTTCAAAGAAGTTCAAACATAAACAAGAAAAAGAAGACTTTTTGAAGCAACAGGGTTGCCCCAATCTCTAGTAGAAAGAGAGAATAGACTATTTGATGCCCCCTCAAGAAGGTGGTGGGGAGAGAAGGCGAGGCCCAATAGCTTCGAGAAAAGTAAAAGAATCAAGGGCAAGCGGGAGGATTGAGAGTGGCAAAGAGAGGGTTTGAAGGAAGCTCATACTCTCACGATGGGAGAATAATCCAAAGGAAAACCTTGTGCACAAGGATAAGCAATGGGTAAGAATACTAGTGATTGGATGGGGTGCTTGGATAGGATGTTTTGATAGGATGGGATGTTTGGATAGGATGAGTTTCTTGGTTAAGGATGGGATGCTGTGGTAGGATGGGATATGATTTTTTGATGTAATCGATTGAAGCTTGAGCGTGGGAGTGTTCCAAAGGGGAACACCATCATGTAGTTGAGCATGTATGTTGATATAGGAATATTGGAGATATGCCAAGGTTACTAAGAAAATCAAGGCCTTTGTACCAATATTATAGAGGACTAACATGAAACAAACATGCAAGGATTGCCCCAACATCACACATGAATCTAGGAAGAGTTAGAGTGGGAACAATATTGGGGAACCCACAAGTAGAAAAAAGAAAAGATGAAAAACCTAATCAAGACCTTGCACTCCAATTGACCCAGTCATAGCACACCATGATATAAAAGATCATGGTGATGTTGAGGAGGGAACAACCCAAATCACTTGGAAGAGATACGTTAAGAACCAAATTTGAAATCCCAAAAAGAAAACAAATCAAAAGAAAATGTAAATCCATAAAAAGGCGAACCTTTTGCCAAAGAGATTGATAGGACTGGATACTGACAGACCAAGATCAGATGAGAGGAAGGATGCATCGTGCAAGGATCTATCGATAATATCAAGGACTAGGATGAGCTGGGAAATCATAACTCTTTAGGATAACATTTTGATGACAAGAGATCTCGCATGAGGATTCGATAAAGCACCTAGCCAAGAGAATTGCAACATTTTTGATCAAGCACAAATTGAAATGAAGAGATGAGAAGATATGAAATGGACCAAGTTAAGGACAGATGCACAAGGAATATACAACAAACAAACCAAGGTATTTACAAGGGGTCACTATACAAAATATCATCATGGTAGGATAGCGATGAGAAAGATAAAGATGAGAAGATAGTGGATGAAAGGTTTGGGATGAGAAGATAGTTTGTGAAAGCTTAAGATAGTAGGAGTAAGAAGCTCAAGATGAGGAGATAACAAGAGAAAATGGATTGATGGTGGGTAGGGTGATATGGATAAGGGAATGATATATTTAAAAAATATGGGTGGGATGGAGGGATCCCAATGATGATGATGTGGGTATGACCAAAGTTGTGACAAGGGTGGGTAGAAGATGGTGATTGGATGTGCAATGGAAGGGTGCAGTGGATGGTAGATTTTTAGGAGCATTAGGATATGAATGGATGACATTGGGGTATATGGGGATAGCCTAGTGTTAGATACCAATGAAAAGGGATGTACCAGGTGATGGAAAGATGGAGAGATGGTGAGAAGTACAAGGATAAAAGAAAACTATACGAACAGTTTGGGGATGACAAGATAAAAATAGGGCAAGGATGGGGGGGGGGAGGATGGACACAACATGATCTCTAAGGAAAAGGGTACCCCCAATTATAATATGCTATTCAAGAGGAGGTGGTTATGAGGGATGTGTTAGGATGGAATATTGGTCAACAAGAGGATGAGGGAGATAGATGGAAGCTAGGATGTGAAAGGTTAATGAGGTAGAGGATAAGTAGGAGGGGTGGATGAGGCTGATGGAGGGATGGTATGGATGAAAGAATGGGTAGATAAAGGATAGGTGGATACAAATTTTGAGGGGAAATGGATGTCAAAAAGGATGACCAAAAGCATGGATTTATTGGTGGGCTTTATTAGGATCAAGATCCAGAGGAGGAGGGTCAGTGAAAGGGATAAGATGGGGTGGGAAGGGTGGGATGATATGGGTATGGTGGGTGATGGAAAATGACCCCAAGTGTGCAGAGCATTTGGATGGAGGGATTATGCATGATGCTTGTTTGCCAAGTTTTCATCATGGTACTTTGTCCAAGGTGCCTGAATTGCCAAATTTTCACCATTGGATGATTTTTTTTATTTTTTTTATTTTTTGATGCATTTTTACTCATAGATGTTGGCAAGAAGGGAGGGAGCTGAAAATTATTGGATTATACAAGTAGAATGATGGGTGAGAGTTGGCAGGTAAGGGATGAAAAATAGAGGAGGCTTGTGGGTAAATGGATGAGGAAAATGAAAAGATCATCGTTGGTACACACCTTGAAAGGTGATGAAGTAGTGGAAAGATGGTATTGAACGAGGTTAAGGAGAAAATGGAGGAAGAGAAATATAAGGATGAAAAGTAAGGTTGGAAGATGGAGGATTGGAAATCTAGGATAAGAAGTATATGGACTAATAATGGATTAGGTGGATGAATGGATGAGGCTTTTTGAGTAGCATGAATGGATGCCAATTGATATTTTTCTTTGAGATGCATTCCTTTGATGAGCACCTTGGGTATCCACGTGATTTGTGACTTTTTTTTAGCTTGGGCCTTTGTGGCCTCTTGACCTTTTATTTGATTAGGATCAAATGCTTCTCTTCTGGAACATGTATTTTAGAAGGGACATGTTAAAACTTTAACTTTTGTGGAATTGTGGATTTATGCTTTTTTATTTTGGCATCCAATATGCCTTCATTAGCCATGGGCTGGAAACAAGAGCATGGGGGATATGGAGGGATTATAGATGGAGTGATAGGGTTTTAAGGTTGGAAGGGATTCAAGGATGAGTGCCTTTGATGATCTAGCTTGTGGATTTGAGGAAAGGGAGGGATGGATTGGAATACATGATATGGATGTATACAATTACCCAAAATGGATGGAGGGAATGAAGGATATGGGCCTAAAACAAATGGAAATGAGGAAGGTGCAGGTCCCAAAATAGATGGAGGAGATAAAGGATTCATATTAGGCATATAAGGACCCAAAATGGATGGAAAGGGTGGGGGATTTAGATAAGGGATATGTGGACCCAAAATGGAGGGTGGGAGATAAGGAGTAGTAGGATAAGGGCCCAAAATAGATCTAGAAAAAGATGGATGGGAACTTTGGGGTGGAGATGGAAAGACTTGTGACCATGCAAGGATAGAGAGGATACCAACATCTAGAGATACACTTTTATTTCTTTCTTCAATATGATGTTCATTATTTGAAACACGAGATGTGAGTCCATTACTAGCGAAAGGAGTCAAAGCTTCAGATATGATAGTTAGTTCTTCTACTATGGATCTATCATCATGGATGATTGAAGATTTATGATTATGAAGCAGAGGAGATGGAAGGATAGGATCTTGATTTCGATGGGTTGATGGAAAGGGATCATGAGATGGAGTAGGTAAGATGGTAGGATTTGGACATGGAGGGGATGGTGACTACTCTTTGGATGGAGTGAATGGTGAAAGTGGATCATGTAGGGGAATAAGTGGGATGGTGGGATCCGCTTTTGTGTCAGGGGATATTTCAACATGCTTTTGGACAAGATCTTGATAGGAATGGATGGGAGTGGATGGTGTGATAAGAGAAGTACAGATGGTTTCTTTAAGTGAGGTATATGGATGGGTGGGAGATTCTTCAATGGGGATGGGTTGATGGGGGATGGGCTCATGAGGTTTAGTACATGGGATTTGGGTAATGCTAGGAGGACAAGATGTAGATGGGATTTGGAGGGATTCAATGGATGTGAAGTAGGAGATGGAAGGGGTTTGATAAGTGGGGTGGATGAGATAGGGATGATAGCAATAGGATGATGTAAGAGGAGCAATGGGGGTGGGAGATGGAACTTCTTTGGGTTTCCTTGTAAAATTCCATAGAGATGAGTGTGTTGGACTAGGAGGAGTAAGGGGATTGGGGTGATGTGTTGTATGACTAGGATTGGTTGAAGGGGTTTGGAAGATATTGGGATGGTGGATTTGGACTAGGGATGTAGCTATTGGAATTGTTCTAGAATGGTGGAGACTGGGAGATGAAGGTGCAGGAAGATGGAGGTATAATTGATGTATAAGAGGAATATGTAGGCACAATATAGGGAAGTAGTAAGGATGAGGATAATAATGGATTTCCCTTGTCAAAGTCATGGTAAGGAGTACTAGTGAGTATGGACGGAGGAATGATGGAGCAGTTTAGAGGAATGATTGGATTTTTTTGGATGTTGGGAGGAATATCTCTAAGGCTTTCAATACATCCGTCGTAGTCAACAAGATCATCATCATCATTGGAATAGGATGGGGTAGGAGAAAAAGTGGGATTACCAAACTCATCGTAATATGATTGTGACATTATATTTTAATGATGCATTGAATGGGGATGAAGGATGTATATGCAAATTTAGGATAATTTGGGAAGCTCAGATTTGGATTTGGATTAAGGTCATGATGAAAGGAAAGACTAAATCCAAAGGATGTGGAAATAGGGTGGGGAGATGACTAAGAAGACCTTAGACCTTAGCTATCTCAAGATAAGGAAGACTTGATGGAAGACTAGAATGATGTAGGAAAGGGTGTGATTATGATGAAAATGCTTTGGAAGTTGTGGATGAACCTTTGATGAGGCAGTGACTATGCTAAGTATGCCTTTCATTTGGGTTGAATGATTGACCATTGGTTGGGTTGTTGCAAATGGACTTGCTAACAACCATTGAGAATGGTGTATAAGTGATCTCTTTTTCAAATGGTCTTGATTATTTTTGAAACATGGGGAGGATTTTGAACACTCAAGCACATCAAACACACCAATAGCCCTATAATATGTTTGCTAGGCTATAAAAGATTAGCTAGAGGTGTATTCAATATATGCAAGGTATGTGAGGCCCAAATCTATAGATGAAAGAAAATAATGCCACTCAATCAGGAGGAGACAGTAACCCAAATCTCCACCTTCACTTCCCAAAGGTATAAAGTTCTTTGGGGCTTAGCCAAGAGTGACAAGATTATGCTTCCAGGAGAGGTGTCTTTTGATTCACCTCTTGATATTTATACTCTACCAGAATGCTAGAGTTGAGGTCATCCCAAGGGGTGATGAAATCCCCAAGTAGGCCTCTTAAAAAGTGTAAAACAAGACCACATAAGAGATCTTGGGTTTAAAAGACACTCATTTATTTGCAATTGATGATTTAGATTTTGTAAGCTATGATTGAAGAAACTCATGTTTATGACATACAATATTCATTCCAACTTGACAACATTGTTAGCATAATGGAAATCGAGAGTTTGCCAACATAAATAAATTTGAGCATGAAAGATTTGAAAAGGATAAGAACGTTTGAATTTTTAGAGCATTCAAGTGTGTTAATTTGCAATGTTCATTGATGGTTAGGCATTCAAGATTGAGTTAAAGTTTTTTATGCCCAAAGTTGAAGTGTGAGGCATTGTAATGATGATTTGATCCTTTGCATTCCAGATTGTGTTTATTTTTTTTATGCATGCATTCCAAAAAAAGTTTATTTTAGTCCATGGCATTCAAGATTGATTTAAGTGGCATTCATTCAATGAGAGAAGTGTTTAAACATGCAAGTTCATTCTAAGAAAAACCTATAAAAAGTATGACTAGATTTGTAAGATGCTCCAACCTACAATGCTACAAAAAATCAATTTGATTAGTCATCAAAAATCCTCAAAATCAAAGGTTAACTATTGGAAAAATATTTTTAACTTTTTTTGTTATTTTTGATATGCTTAAATCAACTCAGAATAGTCCATATCCTACAGAACCACTAAAAGTTAAACTTTGATTTATACTCTTTTAAATTTTTTTTAAAAAATATGATTATGAGCTTAAATATATGATTATGATTATGAGCTTAAAGATATGATTATGATTATGAGCTTAAAGATATGATGATAAAACTCGCAGAAAATAAGTCAAAATAAAAACTTGCACGAAAAATTGTCAGAATTGTGAGCAAATAAGATAACAGTGCGAACCCATGGGTTTAGGCAGTGATCTCACAGGCACAGGAACACAAGAAAAGCTTGCGTGAATGAGGGACAAAAATTGGTAAAAATTGAGAAAATTTTGGCTGCGAGTTAAAAAGAATAGAGCGATCCCATGAGAAAGAAATCTTACAAAAAGACTTATCATCATTCTCGTAGGGGAATTCTTTAGCAGGTTTGAGAGATCAATGATAGGAATGAGTTTGAAAGCTTGACTGGTTGAAGGTCACATTCTTGTAAGAAAATATAAGCGATCCCATAGGTGATTATAGAATTCCTACAGAAGAAGAACTTGCGGGGATATGAGATTTTTCTGCAACTAGTTGGGGATGAACCGCAAACTTGTTTTTGTGGGTTCATGTTCTTGCCAACAAATAGCCACATTCCCACAGTCATGGGATCATGTTCCTAGGTCACAAGATCACAAAATAAGTTGGTTTTTAAGTGTTCAAAAATGGAAAATGCTTAGATGGTCAGGAGCGTGATTTCCAAAGATTGACTTGTGTACCTACAACAAAGTCAACAAATTTATCACAAAAATACACAAGAAAACAAGGTTACTTTGGTTAGTTAACACAAAAAACCCAAAAGATTGATTAGATTGACCTGGGCATGCCAAAATGTATCACTTAGTTTAGTAGTGTAAATTGAAAACTAACTATTAAATGAAAGCTTTAACCATACTAAACATGGAAAAAACATAAGATAGGACCAAAGGGAACCATATGGAGGAAAGTAGACCAAGAATGGTAAACTCCTCAAATTCTTCTCATGATGACGAAGCTATGTCCCTAATGGGAGGGGATGTATGCTCACTTTGTGCTCAAGCTTCCAATGGATGGGGGTTTTTACCAAAATTTTATATGGGTGAGGGTTTCAACAAGTGAGTCATGGAGGTATTTTAGCATTATAATAGTATTTTGGTAGTTTCTAAGCTCTCAAAATAGTATTATAACTTTGCATAAAAAGGTGGATGATCTTGTGAAGGGAGGAGGTTCAATTTATAGGCTAAGGGTTGGATAAATGGAGGGCCAAGATGTCAAGATGATGAGATGGTGAGGGAGGGTTAGGATGCACTCAACAGGGAGCACAAGGATTGTGCTAGTTTAGCACCAATAGGGAGGTGACACTTGTCACAAGGAGGATGAGTGTGAGAGAATAGGATAAGGGTTGGTCAAAGGCTTGATGAGGGTGGTTGAATATGTAAGAGTCATGTAAGAGATGTAAATGAGGATGGGAGAGGTGTAAGAGATGTGTAAGGGTCATTTATGTTGGAGGGTGAGGGGAGAAGATATTTGTTGACTTTGGCTTGGGTTAGCAAGTCTTAACCTATGTTTATGATTGTGCACATGATTAGAAGAGGATTTAGGATTAGCTTAGAAGGGGAGTTAAGGGTGTGTGATTTAGCTTTGATGGGATGGGTTAGTTAGGTGGCTAAGTGACGTTAGTATGGGTGAATGAGTTGGATTAGGGGTTAGGATAGGGTTTAGGAAGCCTTTTTGGATTTTAGATATTTTTATTAAATTTTTTATTCAATAAAATGGGAGTATGGAATTAAATTGAATAGGTTTAATGATTTATCCAATTTAATAGAGGAATTGGGATTTAATTGATAAATTGATTTTGGGTGATCATTTGATTTTATCAAGTGGACTATAGTTAATTAAATAAATTAATTAACTAGGGGATGACAATTAATTAATTAAATAATAAATATTTAATCAATAATGTCTTAGGAGATGACTAAATATGATTGCTTATTGGTGTAATTAGATTTAGGTGTCTACACCAATGATATATAACATTGCATATTTCACTTCTCAAAAACCCCCAGAATATCAGTTTGAAAAACACTCCCCTACTATAACTATCAGGTCTACATCCTTTAAATTTTAAAATTTTAAAAAAATTAAAAATTATCTAAAGTCAAAACTTTAGATTGCATGTCTTTTAAAATTTAAAACATTTGAACGTGCACATTTGAGAAAATAATAAAATGACAATTTTAAAAGTCATTTTATTTTTTACCCATGCCCTTCAAATTTAGGGTCAACCTAGTTTGACCAAGCTTTTTCTATCATGTGGCACTCCATGATTCATTCACCTCTGCATTAGGCACCACATCATCATCTAGGTAGGCCTGGTGCCACATGTCGCCTTCCCGCACTCCCACATTATTTAACTCGTGAGCATTTTTGTCTTACGGGGATGCACATGTCATCTGATCTGGACGCATGGCGGCATCCTGTGTATCCATCTTGAATTGCTCCTTTGGTGCCACCTCATTGTGTGCAGGACCTGCTTGCCACATGTCAATTTTTTGCATGCTTGCACTTTTTAATAGTCAATCACTTCCACCTTGTGGGCTTGCACCCACCATTGGATAGTGACACATGTCACGATCTCATGTACTATTGCATGGATCTTCCATGTCATCCCTGACATGTTTTCATTCAAAATAATGCATTTGTTTCCTCCTACTAATGTCATCTAGGTTGGGTCCCTCCATTTGATCCTGTGGCTTACAAAAAGCCCTTTCTTCAATTCGATTTAAAGAGAGTGTTGTGTTGGATTTAAGAAACTCTAAATACATCTCCACAAAGAATGTGGGATATATGTCTGTAAATGATTTTTCTCTTGTTGAATGCATCTTCTCATGTCACTACATCTTCATGCTCCTCAAGCAATTCTTAAACCTCAAGACACCTTTGCCTAGACTACGTGTGCTCCCTTTTCTTTAATGTAGTTCCTTCTTTGATGGGCGTGATCTCCTTACTTTTACCTTTGACTACGATTTTTTACTTGCTCTTGGCATGGAGTTCTTTGACTTTGGCTAGTGGCTTTCATGGAACTTTTAACCCTGCCATTCCATCTAGAATTTGTGGATCCCTTTGTCAAACAAATTTCACCTGTTACTCCTTATGCCTAGGCTCTCTTTGTTAATCAACAGTTTCAAATATTTCTCTAACTTCTTTGGCCTCCTCAACAATAAGTTCCAACATCTAAACATGTTGGAATCTCCTTTGATGCATAATCCTTAGCATTTCTTTTTATGCCATGACTTTCTTGTTTTATGCAGGGTCTCCTCTATGTCTATTCATGTCTTTATTTGGAATTAGTGTGAATTTCTTGTCTTCTTATGCATGGACTTTTACATATGGTTGTGTCTTCCCCTTTGGTTAGTTAGATGCTGATGCTTCTTGTTGCTCACATTTTTCTCTAAAAAAATGGCTTTTGATATGCTTGCATGCAGTCTTCTTTCTCTTTAGGCATGGATTGCTTCATTTTTTAGCATGGAGGTTCTGGCCCATATGATGCATGTTGCTCCTTGCCCCTGAATGCATTAGCTTTCTTTGACTTACGTGAGGGTCTCTTATTGAATGGTGCTTGTATCCTCCACTTCATCCCTATGGCTTCTTCTATGTTGTGGCTGATTTCTCTATTATGTTGTGCTTCTCCTTTATTCAACATTGACTACTTCTTCTAATCTGCACTGGGTTTGCCTCCATACTTACCTGCCTAGCTTCTTCCTTCACAGGCTCCTTTGACTCGTGATCTTCCTTCTATTTGGGTGTTGATTCCTTTGAACCTGCGGCTTATGTTTTTAATTGCTTGCCATTTTGAATTGGTTCCTCTTTCAATTACAAGGTCTCTTCTAGTTCTTCAGCAAGGTTTTCTTTCTGTTTGGCAATTTTTGCCTTTCTCTTTTTAAATTAGCCTGCATGTCTCTTCTTCTTCCACCACTTTCAACTTCTTGTAAGGATATTTTTCTTTGTGGGTTACATGGATTTCTCCATTTTGTTAAGCATGATCTTCACATTCTCGAAGAACATCTTTAATAATTGATGATGTTTTTTGATAACTCGATGATCCCTTTTATTCCCAAAGAAAGCTACATGAGGGAAATTGAAGAAAATTCTATCAAATCTTCTTTCCCTAATAATCTTATGCTTATTCATTGTTGTTGCATCGACACTGTGCAATATCATCATCCTCAACTTCTCCAATTTATGAAGGTTATTTTGTCTCACCCAATATGAACTGATGATCTTCTCTCTGGTGTCAAGAGAGGAGGCAACCATGTTGTCTGCAAGACCAAATGCATTGGCTAGAGCTACAGAAAATGAAAAATCCACTTCCCCAACTAATAAAATCTGGTCTAGGATTGAATAGTGCTTAATCCTTTTGTTTAGACCAAGTCTTCTAACTGAACCCTATATATCTTCATCATTTAACCCGAAATCTGTTTTCTTGCAAACAATACACCTATGTATGGGACATGTAAATTGTAGTCCATCAAATTTTTTTTTAGTCTTCTACCTCAGCTTCTCTTTCTTATAGCATGGAGTTTTTGTAGTAAGCTGAAATGATTCTCCTTTAACCTGCAATGGTGCTTTTACTATGAAGATTTCACTTCACGTCCCTCTTGATTCAATGGAAACCCCAATATATTGCTAATCTTGAAACGAGAAAATAAAACCTTCTTATGTATTTCAAACTTCAAGATACAATCGAAACAAGACAAATCTAATCCCCATGGCATTTTATCAATTTGAAGTAATCAGTCGGACCCCAAAGTGCATCCGACTAAATTTTTTTTCATTTTTGATCAACTGATAGATCATCTAATATTGATTGAAATCAAACTCAACCAATGAATCAACATTTGAAAACCATTTTATCCCTTTTTTGTAAACTGTCAAATTTACGTCAAGAGTTCCTTTGACTAGCCTTAAAAACTGACTCAAACCTTTGATCGGGCTCCAAAATCTGGGATATTAATTCTTTTCTCTGCACTCTTGCACCCTATCGAATCTCATCTCATGAAAATTTTTGGGTCAAAATATATTGACCATCAAGGTTGACTTCTCAGAATTGCCTACAAGTAAACATGTTAGAAAACAATAAATTGGGTTCGAATTTGGCTTTGAAAACTGGACAGACTGATACTTGGGAGAAAAAAAATTGGGGCATTGGTTCACTGTCACGAGGAGAATATGGATCTACATTTTGGGCTCATGAGGAATAATAGGACACAAATGGCGAGTGGTCAAAGTAGGCTACTTGGATTTGCAGACTGGAAACAGTAGCAAAAAAGCATTTTTTACAAATGGAATGGACCTGGAAAAGTGTGCATATGGATTCGTCATGACTTACAAACTGACAAAATTGGAGTAACTTCAGTGGACAACACAATGGTACAATCCATTTGATCTTACAAATCATGGATCTCAAGTTATAACGTCACGAATAGGGGTTCCAATCAATTTGCACTTTATGACACTAGTAAAAAGATAGAAATTGCATTTGGAATCGCATTTGAAAACTGATCAAATGGATTCGTCAAAAGTTTGAACTTGAAACATAACAAGTCTCTGACATCTACAATGCAATGCAAAAGAAATTTTATCATTTGGTCGACCAGTCAAAAGTTATATCTTGTCAAATAGGGCTTCCTAGAAATTTGCACAATTACACAAAAGCATGAAACAGTAATTGACCAACTTTGAGGGATTCAAAACCTAATCAAATGAACTTGAAATGACTTGAAATCTAAAAAATAGGTTCTTGGGTATGGACACTAGATATTCCCAAAGTGGAAAATTACAAAAAATTTCTGGGTGCAAGATATTCAGATGCAAACAAGGCCTCCTGTCGCTATTTGACACTTTGGTGAAAATGCAGAATTGACACTAGCTCAAAATAGGACTTCGCCAAATGACTCAGAATCTCAAATTAACTTCATGAAACACATAAATGCACTAAATGGAAGGTGTTAGAAGCATTGAACACCTCTTAAGCCTCAAAGGTACAGCCAGGTACAATCACATCAAAAGCATTTATAGGGCTCAATTTCTTCAACAATGCTCAAAATTTGGATTACAATTTTGAGTGCCAACACAATATACAATGAAATTCTTCAATACAAAAGATAGATACAAAAATCTCTTTACTATTGCTGATATCTTCAATATCCAATATAACCTTTTGCTACTCTTCACAAAAAATTATCATAGTTCACATTGTTATGATCATACGTCATAATTAACATCACAAGATATACCATTACTTTCTTACAAGTTCACATGCCAGTTCACACAACTTCATATCCAAAATCTTTTTCTTTATACCATGTTTCTTTAACTATCAGCCTTCATCTCTATGCATTCTTGCTAAAATACAAAATTAGATCTTTCCCACTTAGGGTTAATATATAGGATCTCATCAATCAATCAATTAATTAATTAGTTTGATTAAAAAATTCCTTAATTCAAAATACTTTATTACATATCTTATTTACGGTTCTATCTACTCAACACTGCCACTATAAAATTGAAATATCTCTATCCATACAAAGGTGTGCTCTTGCACATGTCATCCTCATAGTCTCTTCTAGCTATACTTAACTACATACATGTCAATATTGCTTCTGTGAACTGCACTAACTAAAAATTTTCCTATGCTGATAGATGTATTCTGTGACATACAATTTTCTAAGTTTACATACCAAAACATTATCTCCAAGATCTACTGACTTGATCTGAGCTATATGTTTCCATAAATGACAACATCATATCCTATTAAACTAGCCAAATTTTCTACAATCTCCCCCTTAGGGATTTCTAGAAACATATGGGAAAATTGGTTAAATCCCAAAAACAAAATCTTTAAAACTTGTAACATCAATTACATGGTCATTACAAACTTAAAAAAATTGTGGATCATCATTAATTTTACCATATGTCCTTATATCTTCTAATTGCAATATAGCTCCCCCTGAAATTTTAATTATTCCCTCCATTACAATTTTTTACACTGCTTCCCCTTACATATATATACATACAATTTTCTTTATCTCTCTCCCCCTTTGACATCAATTACAAAGGTGTCAAAAGCTATATACATGTCAAAATTTGTACTGATACATTTACTTTCATGGATGTTGATTGAAAAATTGCAAGATATAATCAACAATATTTTCCTTCAAAATGGAGAACTTCACATCCTACTAATACTTTATTGCATCTAAAATGCTAAGTACTGCATATAATGCATATGAGGCAATTTCTAATGCATCCAAATGTTATAATATATAGTCCACCAATAAAATTGGGGGGGGGGGGTGTGGGTGGAGGGCACGAGGAGGGGTGAATCAATTATCCAACTATTACCATAATTATCAAGTTTAATCAAGCTTAATCATGTGAGCAATATAATCATAAATCACAACAAGATACTCATACACAATAACACCAGATATGTTAACTAGGGAAACCATTGATTAGAGGGAAAAATCTAGTGGGGATGATACCCACAAGATGATGTACTAATATAAATATTCCTTGTTAGCGGATGGACCCTATTAGGAGTCTATAATGACATTTAGTACATATTAGTCCATGTTGGGAGACTTTGAATCCCTTATAAGAGATTCCAACCCTGTTAGGAGTTGTGGAAAGCAAATGGACTCACTGTCCAAACAACTTCAAGGGAAAGACCAATGAAGCCACTATCCAAATTATCTCTATATTATTCCTTCAAGAATAATAGAATTGAATTGTACTTCCTTCCTCTTTCTTTGTCCTATCAATTAGACCTCTGCTCCTTTTGATCCTATAACTAGATCATAAATCTTGCATCCAATAATCCCTTGGATCAATTACTCACTTTCACCAAACACTTTATTCCTTTTTGCACTTCACATAGAACATATATTTCAATTTTAAATACAAACAAGGAAAACATATTTCCATTATACCATATCTTCAAATTAATTCCTTGAGTCAACCTTGAGGCTTTTCCAATTAATTATAACAAGGTAATTAATTAATCTACAATTACAATAGCATTGTTGGCTCATATTATATACAAAACTTCACATGTATGGTAGTAGGCCTTGCACACTCCTTGACATCACCATCAGACTATCCTTTGTCACTGGTTGACCACACACCACCAGATTATATATCTACTAGAAAATATAATAGGATAATCATAAAATACTTTCCATACACTTTGTCTCTATATTTCTCTCTATAAATCACTTATAACTTTTGTACATTGTTGAATTAGACTCTATTCATTTAACCTCATCATCAAGACACAAGGTACAACATGTCCTTAAACATGCTTTAGTTGTACATCAAAACTCTATCTCTACATGTATGATATTTTTTGCTACTCTACTAGTCTTCATAGACTTACTGCTATGTTGACACCAATTACAAACATAGTCATGAATGCAACATGTCAATACTCTCCAATTCTTAGGATACTCCCTCAAAAGAATACCATCAACATTCATGTGAACACCAAATTTTTATAAGAAAACTTTTCATATGATGCCTTAGCTAATAGACATTTCTCCATCTATCTCTATACAAGGTCAATTTTTAGTGTAAGGTTCTCCCTTAAAAATAAAAATCTCTTCAATATTCTTACCTTCAATAGCTCTAGAAGCCCAAATTTATCATGAATTTTGTTTAATTTATTTTCCAAATCCACAATATGCACACTAGGATTTTTCAACTCATTTGAAAGAGTCTTTAATTCTTCTAGTTTAACATCCAATCCATCTAAAACATTCTTGATAAATGTGTGAGAAAGGGGACATTTCCTGTACATTTCCTTCCCTTCTATCAAACATTTCCTTATCTCCTTGATCTTCTCATCAAGATTTTTCAAGTCTCCTTTAATGTTTTCACAATTTTTTTTCAATAATTCTACATCATGTAGGGTCTGCACCTTTGTGGTTGCCACTTCTAATAAATGAGTAAACTCATTATCAAAAGCCTTTATAACTATCCTTTCTTTTGCTCGTGGGTCTACTTCATTGATCCTAACTAATATAACAATTTGTAGCTTTTTAGTCACTTCTACCAAACAATTATGTAAAGATGTTACCTTCTTGTTCTTCTCAATGATCTTTCTCAATGATGAGATTGACTCAATTTGATCATCATCATCTAATTTGTTACCTAATAAAATTGCCGATGTAGACTCAAGTGGTGACCTAGAGGAATTATGTTCACTTTCCTTTGATTTTTTTTTGGCTTTTCTTCATCCTCTTTCTCTTCCTCCTTTTTCTTATCTTCTTCCACTTCTTTCTTACTTCTTTCTTCCCCCTTCTTTTCTTTCTCCATCATCTTCTTTCTCTCTTCTTCTTCTTCTTCTTCTTCTTCTTTCTTCTTTCTCCCTTCTTCTTCCTTCTTCTTTCTCTCCACTTCTTCCTTCTTATTTTCTCTTCTTCTTCTCTTATCTTTCTTTCTCCTATCCTCTTTTTCTTCTCTTCTTGCTTTTTTTTCTCATCTTCTT
This sequence comes from Cupressus sempervirens, assembly GCA_028749045.1. NCBI lineage: Eukaryota > Viridiplantae > Streptophyta > Pinopsida > Cupressales > Cupressaceae > Cupressus > Cupressus sempervirens. The sequence continues at coordinate 139,128,149 of CM053784.1, read as the reverse complement.
CTTTCTTCTTTTCTTCTTCTTGATCTTCTAATCTAATATAGCTCACCAAATTGTCAACAATCATTGGGTCAAAATTTTTAAAAGGATCTTTTGCAATACCAGCTGTGATCTTTGTACTGTCCACTTGCATCGAGTTTATCCCAATAATTACATGTGGAATATATGTTGGTGGTGCTACTACTGACTTCAGGTTTTTTATCATTTTCACAATGGCTATCTTTATCTCTTTTTTCACTTGCTCATAGTTACATCCAATGATCAAAATAACACTTGTCTTGTTCCTTAGATAAGGTTCAAGACTTCTGTACTGAACTTTGGAAATGCTTCTCACTATTTACTTCACAAAGCTTTCTTATCTAGTTTTCTTTTATTTTTTGATTTTCCCCTACTAGTCTTTTCTTTCTATTTATTAGCCTCTCATAAAAATATTTTGGAATAACAAATTTCTTATTACTGAATATTCAATTTCAAACTTCTTAAAATTACTATAAAAATCATAAAATTTGTTCAAATGTACAAAGTTATCATTGTTTATTATTGTAATATCTAGTGTCTCAAACTTTCATTTCCATGGTTTTCTACCCTTACTTGCATTGACTTCTTTGCTCTTTTTCTTTCTTTTCGTATGCTACAGCCTCAAGGGTGTCAACCCATCCTCTCATTCTTTTCTTCACATTATTTTTTAGCTAGTCTTGCTGATTTTTTTTTTACCTCAACTACCTCTGCTTCCTCTTCTTCTTCTTCTTCTTCACCGAAATGAGAAGGTGGAATTATTGGTGTAGCCTATGGTTGAACTTGTGAAACTACTACATAGTGTGATGTGGGAGTTTGTGTAGATGAGTGCACTTCCACTGTCACTCCTTCTACTAATTTTGGGGCTAAAGGTGATGGTCCTCCTCTTGCTAGTGATGGTACAAACATGAATCCTAAACACTATTTTCTTTACTACACTTATTTCTTATGGTGTCATCTATACCTTTTCTATTATCTTCTTCATAGTGATTTCTACCTTCTTCTTCATATATTTCTTAAGTTTTTCTTGATTGTTCAACTACATTAACTCATCAAAGGTGACAAATCTATTAAATTATTCATCTTTATCAAACTCAAGAATAACCTTAACATAACCTACAATCTCTATTTTTGTAATTTCATAACCAAGTGGCTCAACATACATCATCCTTGGTTTAATTGCTTCTATCTATGTATAATCAGTATCTGCCAAAAAGAAAATTTAATCTTTGTTTTCCTCAACCAATGATGGAGGGAGTCTATATCTTTTCTTCATTTCTAATTGAAGAGTTTTTATTATCAAATTTGCATTGTTCTCAATTTTGTCAATACTATGCCTCTTGCATAATTCAGTTATCTTTTCCATAGTACATTTGTCACTGGTTAGCAATTCAAAATACTAACATGAATGGGATTTTTTTAAGTAGGTCAAAAAACATATGAGTGATCAAAGATTGAAACCTAAATTGATAGTTTCTTACTTGTTTTTTTATTCTTTCCAAGTTCTTAACTAATTGTGGTGTTAGAATTTCAAACAACTTTCTTTACATTCTTCTCATTAATGAGCATAGCTCCTTCATTACTTTGACCAATGACTTCATTAATGACATTAGCTGAAATCTCTATCACATTTCCTCCTAAATAGAACTTTCCATGATGAATCCTAATCATTATAATCTTTGTCCATTCTTCATTATCAAACTCATAGAAAAATAGGAATGTAACTAGGTCAATGTGTTTTTGGTGTTCATATCCATTTTTGAAAGTCATGTCTATTAGAATTCCTTTTAGAATCACTGAGAGATCGTGGGGTGGGGGGGGGGGCGATGGCAGGGGGGTGGTGGGGGTGAATCAGTTATTCAAGGACTAGATGTATAGAATAAATTTTTTAACAATTTAGTGAACCCATATAACATTCTTAACCATGCATGTATTCATTGTGTGTTAACCAAAACTGATATGTTACTATAAAACTAACATGCAAAAATGTAAAGCATAAGATACAACATATCCATCAATACACTTGACACAATGATTTAATGTGGAAACCCAATTTGGGAAAAACCACCAATAACATGCTACTCCTTTTTCACTCTTCTAAAGTGATGCCCTGTTAAAGAATAACCCTGTTAGAAGTTACAACACACACTGTTAAATGTGATCTAGTTAAGGGATTTCAATCACCCTATTAAAAGTGAGCCTTGTTAGAGGACTTTAGGTCATTCACTTGGAATTCCACCCTATTAAAGGATTTTCTAAAGACTATTAAGTCAACCTTTCTCCAAAGGATTTACCCTAATTTGATACAATTGTTAGAAAGTAATACTAGATCTTTGATCTGATACAACTTACAACCTTGCTTGTAGATTATAGATCACTATTCAATCATCATCTCTACTTGGCTTCCAGTCTTTGTAGTTTTAACATATTGTTCACCCTTCAAGCATTCACCTTTATTAAGCCTTCTTGCTTAGTTCACCATTGCAAACTTCTACTCTTTGGTCACTTGATGAAGCAAACCCTCTTCCTTCTTCTTGTCAGATTTTTGCATCCAAAAATCTCTAACCTCTAACCAACATTTCTTCATGACTAGACATCCCTACATATAGGGAATTAAAAATCTTTTTCCCACTCATTATCCAACTCAAAAAGTAGGGTTTTCAATGGATTAGGTAGGATACAATGTATCTACCCCATATCTTGTCTTTCCTAGAAACTTCTCCTAAAATCCATTTGAATTCACCTTCAAAATGGTTTACATAAGACTTTGTGCCTCCAACTCATCAATCTTATCTTTTTCTTGATTTATAAGTTCTAGGAAAACAAACTTGTCAACTTTTATTTGGTGAATCTTCGATCTTTTTCATAATACAATAGCTCGGCATTATCAATTTACTGATGCTCAAAACCAACTGTATCACTCAACATCAACTAGATTTTACTCAGTATCCACTAGAAATTTCTTTCACTCAACTCCAACTAACTTTTTACTCATCTTGCACTAACTTTTCTTGGTACCTTCTATCAACTTTTTCAAGCTTAGCAAATGAACTTTGTCCAACCTTTTTCTTCTAAAATTTCTAAGTGGCCAATCATTTTGTAACCTTAAGTAGATCATCAATACATTATGTTATCACTATCTTAATTGATTCTTACACTTCAATACATAATCATAACTCAACCTTTCCTCTAGGCACTTTTGTTACATTTTGTTGATCAAATCCTCTTCATCAATCAACTAAGTGATAGTGCTTGAAACATATAAGCAATTGTCTTACCAACATATAATAGGTTTGACATCAGTGACAAAACAATGATTAAAAACACACCATTTTCTTTCAACATTTTCTTACTCAAGTGATCTTTTCAATCATATATCAACAATCTCCCTCTTTGACATTGATGGCAAACTAAACTGATCAACTAGTCAAACAAATGATGAACATCTTGTTCTGTCAAACTAACTAGGTTAAACAATAAGGCAATACCAAAAAAGAAATCTTGTGAAAAACACTTCTCCCTCTATCAGCAACTCCTTCTTAGGTTACAAAATATGCTTCTTATTTGATTCTCTTCTGTCATGGATCAGCAAAATATCTGAGTAGCTCCGTCTTTTGTTTTGATCCCCTTTTTTATGCTCTCTCCCTCTTTCTTTCTTTCAGTCTTATGATCTTTTGATGATGTACTCTCACTTTATTGTTCCTCTTGTGCATTAATCAGTTCATTGTGCTTTCTCTCAATGTACTTTCTCCCTCTGACTTTTTCTGCTTTGACCATCTTCCTCTTGATTGGTATGCACTTGATCAGTTTCTTGTACTTTCTCCCTCTTTGACAACAATGCCAAAGATGTGCACTCAACACTTGACATCTTGATATATGAAAATATAAGCTTTGGTAGTCTCTTTAATTTTCTCCTTCTGTCACCTTGGCTGTGACTAATTTGAAGTTTCAGTTCTGTGATTACTTTAGGCAATTTCCTAAAGTAAGATCCACTGCATCAATTTGTATGAAATAAATATAAGCTTGTTTGATGCAGGGTACTCCCTCTATCTTTTACATAGCCTTTGATAGGGGTGTCACCCCTAATTTATCTCTTAGATACTCATAAGAATTCTTAGGTAATGCTTTGGTAAAGATATCAACAATTTTCTCCTTCGTGTTGATTTATTCCATCTTCACCTCTTTGTCTTAAACTAACTCCCTTACATAATGATACTTTATTGCAATGTGCTTTGCCTTGACATGATTCTTTGATATATTTATAACACTTGTTTTATCACAATAAAGTGTCACTGGTTTAGTGATCTCTTCCTTTGTTCCCTTAGTTAGCTATTTGATACATACAATGTTTGTGCAATTGATAGCAACAAAAACATACTCTGCTTCAGCAATAGATAGGGAAGTACAAGTCTTCTTTTTGCTTGTCCATATGAAAAATCTTTTCCCTAAGAAAAATGCTCCTCCACTAGTGCTCTTTCAGTCATCAATATTTCCAGCCCAATTAGCATCAGTGTAGGCTTTTAGTTCAAACTTTTCATTCTTCTTATAGTATAAGCCATACTCTTTTGTTCATTTCAAGTATCTCATTATTCTTTTTACTACCATCAAGTGATTCTCTCTAAGATTAGTAGAGAATGTAGCAACTATCCCCATAGCTAATGCAATATCGGGTCTACTGTGTACTACATATTGCAATTTGCCAACCATAGATCTGTACAATGTTTGATTGACCTTAGTTGATTCATCATTCTTTGATAGTTTCTATGTTGTTACCATAGGTGTACTTACTAGTTTTGAATCCTCAAGTCCAAATGTCTTCAATATCTCCTTAACATATTTTGACTGATTGATATATACACCTTACTTCATTTGATAGACTTGTAATCCCATAGAGAATTTGATCTCACCAAACATTGACATTTCAAACTCTTGCTTCATCTAATTTGCAAAATATTTACACAGAGCATCTTGTCCTCCAAATATTATGTCATCCACAAAAATTTCAAATAACAATATACCTTTTTCTTTATTTGTCTTCATGTACAAATTGTTGTTATCATCTATCCTTTCAAATCCAATCTTAACATGATAAGTATGAAGTCTCTCATACCATGCTCTTAGTGCTTGTTTTAGTCCATATAGGGCTTTGTGCAGTCTACATACCATGTTCTTATTGTTTGTATCTACAATCCTTCTATCTATTCTATGTAGACCTCTTCTTCTAATATTCAATTTAGAAATGCAGACTTGTGATCCATCTAGTAGACTTTGAAATCATTGTAAGCAGCATACAAAAGAAGAATTTTTACTCCTTCCATTCTTGCAATAAGAGAATATGTTTCACCATTGTCAATTCCTTCTTCTTGTGCATACCCTTGGCAAAACTAATCTTTCTTTGTTTCTTGTCACTTCACCATTCTCATCTAACTTGTTCTTGAATATCCATTTTATGCCAATCACATGCTTGTCCTCTAGTCTAGGAACTAGGCTCCAAGTGTTGTTCTTTTCTATCTATTAAATTTCTCCTTCCATAGCCTTGTACTAATCATCATCTTCTAATACATCTCTCACTATCTTATGTCCCTTTATGCTTATCAAACATGCTCCACCTTTCAACCTATTTCTTTTCATTGGCCTTACATCTTTGTCTCTGATGATTTGATCTATAGGATGGTGTCTTTTGACATATTTGGATAATCTTGGCTCAATTCTTATGGCTACACTCTATATTTCAGCTTTAGTATCACTATGTGCATCTCTATTAGGTGTTTTAGTATCTCTTTCATGTGTGCCAATCTCAAAGTCAGATTGTGCATTCCCTTCATTTTATAACTCAGCATTTGAATACAACTTGACATTCATAGGATGTGACTCGATAGTTGTTGAGACTTGCTATTGATTTGTTGCATGATTTGTATGAAATGTCCATTTTCTGATTTTATATGATATTTCAAGCCTCTAATTAGATCTTTAAGATCAAACAACCAATATTTCAAAGATCTACCAATTTCTCAATAAACCCCAAATCGGTTATGCCAGAAATAGTGCCAAAAACTTCACAGCTTCACATATTATTAATAAATCTGAAAGTGGACATTTTTGTAGAAATTTCAGCAGCATAACAGCCTACAAAATGAAATTTCCAAATCTATATAACATTTACACAATAGCTCCCAAATGAAGGACAAAAATAATGCTCATCGACCTCCCAAAAACAACACAAAATAGCCGGAAACACCACAATAACACTAATAATCTATCACAAAAGTATAATCATAGCCAAATAAATATATTCAGTTCTATTTTAACATCTTAATGTCTGATATACAGCATCAACCCAAACTGACATGAAATACTCAACCGGAAACACCAAACTCTTAACAAAAAACACACCCGAAAACTCACAAATCTACACTGTTCAGCACAAAGGAAAACTCTGCATGAGCATGCACATGGAATGGCTTCAAAATATCATCCTTAGCCTTCCTAGAAACCTAAAAACTCCCATTCTTGGGTCTCCTTCTCCACAAGTTTGGCAACCTCTGAAGAACAATAAAGAAATGAGCAAAAATCAAGTTCTGGAATGAGCCCAAAATGCCTCCAAACCCCTTAAAAGAGGGCATAACCCTAAATCATGTACAAGAGAGGTTAATAAAATATAATTTAATAATAATTTTTATTTATTAGTCCATTTTTTTCCAAAGATTAGCCCCTTTTTCCAAAACTTCACCTTTTTGGAGCCTGTCTGCCTTAGCAAAGTTTATTATTTTTAATTATTTCAAAAGGGGACATGAAAAATCCTCCCCTCCCAAATATTGCTTTTCCTCAAGCAATGAAAGTTGGAATTCATCAATAATATTTTCTTCTTCCCAAGTTGCATCCTCTAGTGGTAATCCTTTCCATTTGACCAAATGCTCTATGACGCTCCTGTTTCTCAATCTTTTCTCTCTTGTATCCAAAATCTCTTCTGGTATCAAAACTAATTTCCCTTCATCATCAAAAGGTGGTAATTATGTAGATACTATGTTTTTTTGGCCTAGAACCTTCTTCAAGAAATATACATGGAAAATATTATGTATTTTTCTGTTTGGTGGGAGCTCCAATTCATAAGCTACCTCTCCTACCTTCTTGATGATCTTATAAGGCCCATAGAACCTTGGCTTGAGTTTCTCTGCCCCACTCCTCTTCAAGGTGCTTTTCTTATATGGCTACAACCTAAAAAATACCAAATCTCCCACTTCAAAAGATTTTTCAATCCTTTTCCTATCAGCATATAACTTTTGTTGGTTCGGTGCATGTTGTAGATTATCCTTGAGGGACCTTATTATGTCTTGGCTTTGCTTGATGAAATCACTTTCTGCAGGTACTCTACTATAAGAAAGTATTAGATTAAAAAAGGAAAGGGAATCATAACCATAAAGAGCATGAAAATGAGGCATACGAATAGACATGTGATGAGATGTATTGTAACAATACTCCCCTAGGTGTAACCATTTCACCCAAGCATGTTGTTGATTTGAAACATAGTTCCTCAAATATCCCTCTATCCATTTATTAACTATCTCTATTTGTCCATCTGTTTGAGGGTGATAGCTAGTACTAGGAGTGAGTTTAGTTCCTGCCAAATGAGAGAGCTCCTTCCAAAAAGAGCTGAGGAATCTTCTATCCCAGTCATTAATAATGTTTCTAGGCAAGCCATGTAATCAAAAAATTTCCTTGAAGAACAATTCGGCCAATTGTGATGCCTTAAAATCAGATGTGATAGGAAAGAAATGTGCATACTTAGTTAGTCTATCTACCACCACATATATGCAATCCTTACCTTGAACCTTGGGCAACCCAGTGATGAAGTCCATGGAAATACTTTCCCATTTTTTTTTCAGGAATAGGAAGTGGCTACAACAACCCTGCAAGAAAATTTTGCTCACTCTTGCTTTGTTGGCATACCATACATTCCTTAATGTGTTTAAGGACATCCTCCTTCATACCCTTCCATGAAAACCCCTCTCGAATTTTCCTGTATGTCTTGAAGTATCCCTGATGACTAGCCAAAGGTGTGTCATGAAAGGCCCTCAATATCCTCTCCTTAGTTTTTGATCCTGGCACTAAGAAGATCATGTTCTTGTAATAAATCAATTCATCAACAACCTTGTACTTGTTATCATCCACTAACTTATCCAAAATCTTGGTGGCAAAGGAATCTTTAGCATACTCTAAAATTATGGAGACTTTCCAATCAGCAGAGATAGATGTTAAGAAACACAAAGTGGGCTTTCTTGAGAGAGCATCAACAACCACATTATTCTTTCCTTTCATGTATTCAATATCAAAATCATAAGCTTACAATTTTCTTACCCATTTTTGTTGATGATCATTCAAATCCCTTTGGTTCAAGAAGAACCTAAGGCTACTATGGTCTATCTTTACAATGAATCTCCCACATACCAAATATTGTCTAAACTTATGAAGTGCATGCATGATTGTCAACATTTTCTTATCATAGATGGAGTAACCTTTCTCTGATTGATTTAATTTTCTACTCTCAAATGCTATTGGATGTCCCCTTTAAGTTAGGAAAGCCCCTATACCTTCTTCAGAAACATCACATTCAACAACAAAAGGTAAAGAGAAATCTGAAATTGCAAGCACAGGGCATGAACTCATTACCTCCTTAAGCTTATCAAATATTTTTTGTGCCTCTTCTGTCCAAAAAAAAGCTCCTTTCTTTTTCAAATCAGTCAAGGGGGTAGAAAGCTGAGAAAATCCCTTGGCAAATCTCCTATAGTAGTTACACAACCCGAAGAAACCTCTCAACTGTGTAAGATTAGTGGGTGGAGACCAATCCAAAATTGCCTGGATTTTTTGTTGATCAACCTGTACTCCTTTAGAACTTATAATATGTCCCAAATATAGGATCTCTGTCAAACCAAACTCACATTTAGATAGCTTAGCATAGAAGGATTGCTGCTCCAAGATTTCCAAAACAGTGTCTATGTGCTTTAGATGCTCTTCCCATGTTTTATTGTAAATCAAGATATCATCAAAAAATACCAAAACAAATTTTCAAAGATGCTGGCTGAATACCTTATTCATACAAGATTGGAATGTTGCAGGTGCATTAGTGAGGCCACATGGCATAACAAGAAATTCAAAGTGCCCATAGTGACATCTGAAAGTAGTCTTTTCCACATCTTCACTCCTCATTCGGATTTGATGGCACCCTGATCTTAAGTCAATTTTTGAAAAGTATACAGTACCATGTAACTCATCAATGAGTTCATCTATGCATGGTATGAGATACCTATTTTTTATGGTCTTCTTGTTTAGAGCCTTGTAGTCTATACACATTCTCATTGTACCATCCTTTTTCTTGACAAGTACCACAGATGATGTGAATGGACTAGAGCTAGGCCTTATGAATCCCATGTCCAAGAGTTCTTTAATAGCTTGTTTCAATTTCTTCCTTATAACCTCTTGGATGGCGGTATGGGGTTGTTATAACTAGTTTGGCACCTTGTTCTAACTCTATAACATGCTCAAAACCTCTATCTGGTGGTAATCCTAGAGGCAAGTCATTGAAAACTATACTATGCTTATCAAGAATATTTTGAATTTCAAAATGGAAATTACCTTGATTCTTTGGAGAGCTTGTTGGATGGATTATGACTCTTGCTGCCCATGCTACTTGTCCTCTTCAAAAATTCCTCTCCATCCTCTTTGCAGAGACCACCTTAGGTGCTCCATTCGATAAGCCTCTCAATATGACTTCTTTCCCATTGGAATGAAATTTAAACTCCATAGTTTGATGGTTCATGTAATAGCCTCCAATAGAGTGCAACCATTGAACACCCAATACAAGATCTGTCTCCCCAATACCAACCACATAGAAGTCATCACATAACTCATAATCTTCTAAGGTCATCTTGAGTTGTTTCACCACCCGTGTGCAAGGCATAGTGAATCCATCAGCTACAGTAACATTGAATCCCTCAAAATATTTTGCTTTAAGCCCTCTTTTCATGACAAATCCCTCATCAATAAAATTGTGAGTTGCCCCACTATCAAGAAGAACTATCAACCTTTGCCCTGCTAGTACCCCTTGAATTCAAAAGTGATGGTATCTTGGGACTCCTGATAATGCTGCTAAAGTGCCATCCTTGCTGATTTCTTTTTGTTTCTCTTCTTCTACCTCCTCCTTAGTGTCATGAAATTTCTCATGCTCATCTAAATCAAATTCTGAAGCAACTTCAATATAGTGCACTTGACCTTTCCCCAAACATCTGTGTCTTGGAACCCATGGTTCTCTACAAGTAAAACAAAGCTTTTTCCTTTGTAATTCACTCCTAGTCTCTTCATCTACCTTCTTTTTTGCCACATTTATCACATATTTTGGTGGTAGTGTTGGGAATGTCTTTTTCTAAAAATTTCCCTTATGTTGCCAAAGATTTGGGGGTTTTTGATTAGTGACTGGTTTCATAGGCACGCAAGTTTCAAGTTGCAAGCTTCTTTTGATAGCTTCCTGTAAGGTTGAGGGTGAGAAAGCCTTAACCAAACCCTTAATAGAATCTTCTAAACCATTAAGAAAAAGATAAACAATCCTCTTTTCACTCATATCAGGTACCATAACAGCCACTTTTTGAAACTCTTCTATATACTCATTAACTGATTTGGTTTGCTTCAACTTTGACAATTCTTTAAAGTACTCTTCATCATCCTTGAGGTCAAATCAATCTATCACTCTTTGACTAAAATCATCAAATGTAGTTACCTGAGCATGACCTTGAGTAGTCATCCATGATACCACCAATCATAGGCTGCATCTTCCAAGTGTAGACTTGCAAATTGAACAACATCGCTCTCCTTCATGGGGTTAAGTGTGAAGAAAGTCTGTAATTTTTGTAGCCATGCTCTAGCTGAAATTTTATTTGTTCCATCAAAAGTAGGTGCTGTAAACTTGCTTATTTTATTTTTGAGCTCTCTTCCACTTATGTCATGCTCCCTCCTGTTCTCTTTCTTGGGAATCAAAGTGTTCATCATATCCACATATTCTCTAAAAGGAACTGAACTGCAAAAGTCATCATCTAAGCCATTGTAAGTAGCTCTTAATGCAATCAAGTTACCTGTAACCTCTTCCGCAGGATTAAGGGCTGGATTCGGTACTGGTGACTCATCTACAGGCAAAAAAATAGTTTTGGTTGATTTAGATGGTGTGGATTTCAGATTTCTTGGCTCCTCTAAAGTGCTCCCTTTCTCATTAATAGATGCAACTCCTTGCAGTTTTTCTGTCAATATTCGCAAAGCCTCTCTAGTTTCTGCCAAACTATCCACTATTTGCTTCTGAGTATTTTGGATGTCTTGGAAGAATTTCTTTGCCATCTCATCTGAATCAGCCATACTTTTCCCTTCTTTGGATTTTGTACTTTTACTTTCAACTGGAGGTTTGATCAAAATTTCTTTATTCTTTTCTCGCTGCAAATATCTTTTTTCTCTTTCACTTAGTTGCATGCAAACTTCTACAAACCCTCAGGCTGGCAAGATCATAGCTCTGATACCACTGAAATGTCCCTTTTCTAATTTTATATGATATTTCAAGCCTCTAATCAGATCTTTAAGATCAAACAACCAATATTTCAAAGATCCACCAATTTCTCAATAAACCCCAAATTGGGTATGCCAGAAATAGTGCCAAAAACTTCACAGCTTCACATATTATTAATAAATTTGAAAGTGGACATTTTTATAAAATTTTAGCAGCATAACAGCCTACAAAATAAAATTTTCAGATCTATATAACATTTACACAATAGCTCCCAAATGGAGGACAAAAATAATGCTCATCTAGCTCCCAAAAACAACACAAAATAGCCGGAAACACCACAATAACACTAATAATCTATCACAGAAGTATAATCATAGCCAAATACATATATTCAACTCTATTTTAAAATCTTAATGTCTAATATACAGCAGCAACCCAAACTGACATGAAATACTCAACCGGAAACACCAAACTCTTACAAAAAAACACACCCGAAAACCCACAAATCTGCACTGTTCAACACAAAGGAAAACTTTGCATGAGCATGCACATGGAATGGCTTCAAACTCCCATCCTTACCATTTCTATAAACCTACAAACTCCCATTCTTGGGTCTCCTTCTCCACAGGTTTGGTAGCCTCTGAAGAACAACAAAGAAATGAGCAAAAATCAAATTCTGGAATGAGCCCAAAATGCCTCCAAACCCCTTAAAAGAGGGCATAACCCTAACTCATGTCCAAGAGGGGTTAATAAAATATAATTTAATAATAAATTTTTTTTTTTATTCCATTGGTTTCCAAATATTAGCCCCTTTTGCCGAAACTTCACCTTTTTGGAGCCTACCTTAGCAAAGTTTATTATTTTTAATTATTTCAAAAGGGGACATGACATTGTAACATCTTCTTCAGTAGGCATTCCTTCATAATAGTATGCAAATTTCTTATAGTCTTCTATTTCTTTTGTAGTTTTAGCCTCATGTTCTTCTATAAACTCATCAAAATTCACATTTTCACTTTCCAAAATTTTGTTAGTATTAGTAATTAAACACTTGTAAGCTTTACTTCTTGTGGAGTAACCAACGAATAAACCTTCTTTTCTCTTTGCATCAAACTTTCCACTTTTAACATCTTTAAGAATATAACATTTGTTTCCAAATACTTTAAAAGATTTCACATTAGGTGGATGATCATACCATAGTTCAAAAGGTGTTGAGTGAGTATGTTTATTTACTTGCACGTGGTTCAAAGTGTATACTACAGTACTTACAACTTCTCTCCATTATTTTAGAGCAACAATTTTCTCCTTCATGACTTTTCTAGCATAGTCCATTATAGATTTGTTTCTTCTTTCAGCAATTCCATTTTGTGGAGGGGTCATAGGAGCTGATGTCTATCTCTTAATTCCTCTTTCATTGCATAACATCTCAAATTCATGTCAAGTGAACTCACCTCCTTTGTTTGATCTCAAACATTTCAAGTTCTTACCTGTTTCTTTCTCAACTCTTGCCAAGTACCATTTAAACATTTGAAAAGAATATGATCTTTGTTTTAGAAACATGTTAGTCATCATTCTAGAGTAATCATCAACAAGTAGCATTATATACCTATCTCCTTTCTAGCTTTTCACTTCAATAGGTCCACACAAGTTAGTATGAATAATTTCAATTATTTCTTTAGAAGTGTAAGCTTTACTTTTAAAGCTTGACTTTATCATCTTGCCTAGCTGACATTGTTTACATATTATATTTTCTAGCTTCTTCAACTTAGGAAAACCTCTAACTCTTTTCATGTTACTGATACTAATTAGATTATCAAAGTTAACATGACATAATCTTTTGTGCTAAAGCCATACATCATCAAATTTTGCAATAAGACAAGTAACATCTTCTATATCCAAATAGAATAGATTACTCCTAGTTTGATCACCTTTGCCAATCAAATTTCCATCTGTATCATATATCTTGGCTAATTTGTTTTCAAACTCAACTTTACATCCCAAATTATTCAATTGTGACACACTTAATAGGTTATAATTCAATCCTTCAACATAGTAAGCATTGTCACATGAGATCTTGTCTATAAGCTTAACCCTTTTCCTTTTATTGAACATGGTGCATCATTAACAAATCTTACACTATTTCCATCAAAACAAGTTAAGGTAATTAACTTACTTTTGTCTCCAGTCATGTGATGTGCACATCTATTTTCAATGATCCATTTGTAATTCTTGTTCACACAAGTCATAAGTGCAGTAGCTTCATCTTCATCTAATTCATCCTTCATTGCAACATATACTACTTCATCATCATTTTCATCAGAGTTATTTTCATCAGCAATGTAGCATAGCTTCTTGCCTTTGTCTCTTTAGTCTCTTTCATCATCTTCTCTTCTATTTTTGTGCTTGTTCCCTTCTCTAAAGTTCTTCTTCTATGTACATCTTGCTACAATATGACCAACTTCATTGCAATTAAAACAAATGATAGGTGGCTTACCTTTAAATTTACCTTTTTCCTTTGTGGAATCTTCTGGCCAACAATGCTTCCAATTGTTCAATGTCTTCCTCATCTATACTACTATCACTAGATGCATACATTATCTTTCTTTTCTTTTTCTTTGGCTTTACCTCCTTAGAATCCTTCAGTAACAATTTTTCTTTGAAAGCTGATTCAATACTTTCTAGTCTATAGTTGTCAAAATTAGATAACTCAAAAGTAGTAAGTCTTCCTACCAAACCTTCAAGGGTTAGATCATTTCCTAAAATATATCTTAACTCTTGAATTGTAGACACTCTAATGGCATACATAGGCAACAATGTTCTCAAAAATTTACTTAGCATAGTATAATCATCTATTTTACTAGTAGCACCTTTTATTGCACTAACAACTTCTTTTATTTTAGTAACATATTGAGCAATGTTTTCACCTTCTTCCATTCTCATGTCATCAAAATTACCTCTTAGGCTCTTTGACTTGGCTCTTTGTACATTTTTGTCTACTCCATAGATAGTGGTCAGGGCATCCCACATCTACTTTGCACTTTTAAGTTCTTTGATGTCATCAAAATCAATATAGCTTAGGGTAGAGGAAACCTCCAACATCCCCTGATTGTGTTCTTTCTTTTTTTCAACTCTTCAATAGTTAGGGCTCCTACTGGATTAACATCTTCTACTATAATACAAGTTTGTGCATAATCTCCAAGTCCTTCAAGATGTAGTTGGAATTGTTCTGATATCAATTGTTGGAATTCCTTTTTGACTAATTGAGAGTAGGGGTGAATCAATTATTCAAGGTCTAGATGTACAAAACAAAACTTTTCACAATTCAGGGAACCCATATAACATTCTTAACATATTGTTAAATGTGACCCGGTTAAGGGATTTCAATTACCCTATTAAAAGTAAGCCTTGTTAGAGGACTTTAGGCCATTCACTTGGAATGCCACCCTATTAAAGGATTTACCCTAATTTGATACAATTGTTAGAAAGTAACAATAGAGTTTTGATTTGATACAACTTAAAACCTTGCTTTCAGATTACAAATCACTATTTAGTCATCATCTCTACTTGGTTTCCAATCTTTGTAATTCTGACAGCTTGTTCACCCTTTAAGCATTCATCCTCATTAAGCCTTCTTGCTTAGTTTTCCATTGTAGAATTCTCCTCTTGGGTCACTTGATGAATCAAACCGTCTTCCTTCTCTTTGTTAGATTTTCACATCCAAAACTCTTTAACCTCCAACCAACATTGCTTTATGACTATGCATCCCTATATATAGGGAATTATAGCTCTTTTTTCCTCTCATTATCCAACTCAAATATTAGGGTTTTTGATGGATTAGGTAGGATACAATGTATCTACCCCATATCTTGTCTTCTCTAGAAACCTCTCCTAAAATGCATTTGAATTTGCCTTCAAAATGGTTTACATAAGATTTTGTGCCTCCAGCTCATCAATCTTATCTTCCTCTTAATTTACAAGTTCCAAGAAAGAAAACTTGTCAGCTTTTATTTGGTAAATCTTCAATCTTTTTCATAATATAGTAGCTCGACATTATCAATTTATTGATGCTCGATACATATTGTATCACTCAGCATCAACTGGATTTTACTCAATATCCACTAGAAATTTCTTTCACTCAGCTCCAATTGACTTTTTGCTCAGCTTGCACTAACTTTTCTTGGCACCTTTTATCAACTTTGTCAAGCTTAGAAAATGAACTTTATCCAACCTTTTTCTTCTAAACTTTCTAAGTGAAGCCAATCATTTTGTAACCTTAAGTAGATCATCAATACATTATGTTATCACTATCTTAACTAATTCTTACACTTCAATACATAATCATAACTCAACCTTTCATGTAGGTACTTTTGTTACATCTTGTTGATCAAATCCTCTTCATCAATTGACTAAGTGATAGTGCTTGAAGATATAAGCAATTGTCTTACCAACATATAGCAAGTTTGACATTAGTGATAAAACAATGATTGAAAACACATAGTCTTCTTTCAACATTTTCTTACTCAAGTGATCTTTTCAATCCTACATCAACAATGTCTTGGTTATATATGAAATCAAATTCCTTAGTTATATTTTCTTCTCCTACTAACTCAAAATTCATCTTGATATAGTTTCCAATGTCTTCTAGATATAAAAATTTGTCTAGTATCTTTGAAAATGTGATTGTGGGATCATCTTCTAAGGGTCTAATAGGGTTTAATTTCACTATAGGTATAGGTTCATCTTCCACATTATGAGTCAATGAATTTTCCATATTTATTTGTTAATTCTAAACACAATTTAACATTCAAAAAATTGTAAAATTCCTTAATTGATGCATAAATAGGGTGTAAATAGGGTGTAAATAGGGTTTATTGATAAACACTCTTCAATTTTGCCTTTCAAGCCTTCAAATTACTTTTAATTTACTCCTTAAATCTTCACACATTCAAATGGTACACTCAAATCTGATTTAGATCCTTAAATACTCTTCTATTACCTGCTTCAATTGTGCAAGTACACAATCAACAAAAAAGCTATTGTAATCTACTATTAAGTTGTCATTCTATATGATGCTAAATAACATAGACCCTTTCAAATCTCTCTCTTGAAAAGCTGATCAAGGACTGACTTCAAGGATCTGGGTGGGTATTTTTCAACCTATTGGGTAACTCAATTGAAGATAAATGTGTATGTTTATGAGTAGGCCTTTGCTGATTCCAACCAATCTGCATAATCTTTTGTTGTTTGAAATGTAACCAAAAAAGAGATATTTTTGTACTTTCTATTTTATGATGAAAGTAGTCTATCAATCCAAATATATGAATTCCTATTTAACCAATTTTTTCAAAAGAAAATACAAAGATAGAGTAATGAGAGATTAAAGCAAGTAACTAAAAGGGAAATTCCTAACGGACATAAGCCAAAGTAATAATATGTCTAGGAATTAAATTATCAAAAGGATTTGGTAGGAAACCAATGAAATTAGGAGCAGTGCTTCCTCAACTCCATTGATACAATTGTCAATGGGAACTTTAATAATAACTAAAAGATGTTTCATGTTTCATCAAATTACAAGGCCTCAAAAAGTGTGCTCACACGAGATAAAACACTATGCAAGAAAAAAGATGATCCTTTCTCCAATTTTTCACAACAACAGAATTCATTAACATAGAAACACTAGAAATAAAATATCACACAATCATAAAACCATGATAAAACTATTGGCTCCATTATTATTTATGAACATGCATTTGCAAAAATAACACACTGCGACAAGAAAAACTACACTCAGAATGAAAGCATGAATAGTAAATATCATTGCATCAAAATAATTACCTAGAGTACATATTGCATCCCTATATTTATAAGAAATCATCTCCTCCTCTTGTGTTAGGAGTAAGAGCTCTTTAAATGAAAACTTATGCTAAAAACTAATTTAAAATAGTCTAATTATATACAAAATGACTCTCTAAATGGTGCTAAGTAGGCCTCCATCCTTGTATATATCTATTAATAGGTACATGATCCTCTACATGACATAAAAGAATGAAATAATAATAATATAAGAAGATAGAAGCTGTGAGATGATTTACAACTCTCTAGAAGCTCTAAAAATGGAAGATCGATCTTCTTTAGATGTTTCTAGGAGTTGTACTGCCATCAAAATCCACTTTCAATCCATGGAATTCTATAAAATAATAGTTGGTAGTTAGTTTTTAGTGTGTTTATTCTTCTTCAAAATTTTTAGTGCACCTATGCACTTGCACACCTATGCACCTTGGCGACAGGATCCAAAAATTCAAAAATCTTTTGAGTGTCAAAACTGAATTTCCAGCATCTAGGTTTTCTTCCCCTTTATATCAAAATGATTTTTGGATTTTTATTCTTGATTTTCTCTATTATCTCCACCACTTGACTAAATTTTTCTAAATCTAAAGAATCATACTTATTCCTTACTATTGATTGGTAGTTTCTTTCTTCTATCTTATTTTTGGCAAAAAAACTCAAGTTTGGTGTCCAGTTCCAACAATCCCTCTTCAATTCTAAATGCTTGCCTTACATCATCTTCTAATGAAGCATCTTCAAATGTATCTCTAAATTGTTGGACTACTGATTGCACTGAAAAGAGCTTGGTCTTAGACTCATCCTCAAAAAGCTCAAGGCTAGAGATTTTATAGTACATTTTCCCTTCCAAAAATTTCTCTTGAGCTTTATCCTTTATCTTTTAGATCTCCTCATGTAATCTTTCTATTACCTTATTTCTAGAGGATATCTTCTCTATCTAGTTGTTGAGCTTATCTAACTACTCTATAGAGTATACTTCCATTAACATTTGATACCTTTGACCCTTTATCAATTTGAGTTCTTGTAAATCATTTTCCCGGGTACATACTTCATCTATTAGCCCAAAATCTTGGTTTATAATGGAAACCAACATGTTAGAATTTGAGTAGATTTTATGCAATAGGTTCAAATTTTGTTTTATTATCTACACTGTTCTTTTCTTAAAATTTTCATGTCATTGCTAACATGTTTCCAAAAATGAATTCATTTGTTTCCCTACTTGCTTCCTTCCCATTGCATTGCTAAGAGTGATCTCCAAAATCTCTAGGTCAATGGGTCCCACCACTCCATTCAAGTAGCCTCTTAGTAGCTCATTTTTCTTCCACAATGTCATCAATTTAGACTCCTCACATTCCATGTGTTTGAAAACCTCCTTCAGGCCTATAATGATCAACACTTTAGGTGTGTCCGCTATGGGCTTTCCCAATACGATCTCCTTCTTTTGATAATCCTTAGGGGTTAGTTATTTTGTGTCAACATGAGCTAAAAGGTCCTTATCTTGATTCTTCATAATGAAGGAAAGTGTTCTAGCATCACCCTCAAGTGGCTCAAGCTTCTTTATATCTTTTATTAATTCCTTCATTCCTTCCTCTTTAGTTAGCTCTATCTGCTTCTTCTATTGAAACATAACTTCCTTCTTTAGCCACGACGGTGTGGTCCCTATTGGTGACATGTATTTGGCTAAAGAAGTTGGTTTTGAAGTAGGCTCCTTTCCACTATTTCTTCTCTCCAGATTATTCTCATATCAAGGAAGATCTTTGGAAGGATTTTGTGTGCTTTGTTGGGCTAAGGATATAGCCTCTACATCTAGGGGATTTTGTTGAGTTTCTTCCATTATTTGCCCCACTTTAGATACTTCATCAACATGAAGTTGTTGGTATTCTCATTATTCCATTCCTTGAATTTTTTGTTCATCTTGTGTTAGTGGAGGAGGTGGAGCTATTGACCCTTTATCTAATATTGTGGCCAAATCCTGTGGTTGAGGTGATGGAATACCAAGTGGTCTATGAGGTAGAGTAGGCAATTGATTCCAATCCTCTCCTAATGGATTATTTGTCATGGTATCTCTTATCTTCTCACCTACCATCTCAGTGCCCATTGGCATAAAGTCAAAATATGAGAGGTTAAACACATCAACCCCTTTTCTCTCCATCTCAACTATCCACTTGTGTTGTTCATAATTTGGAGTTTCTACTTGGATAGGCTCCTTGAAGCAGATGGAGGTGTTTGAGTTGATATTTTCCTCCTCTCTTCCTCTAATTCTTTGGTGGAGCAAGTTCTCTAACTTAAGGTGAAAATTTCTATTTGTTCCCCTTCTTCATCATCCTCTACTTTAGGGATGGTCTCTAGAACTTGTAGTAAGGGAGTAATTTTCTTCTTCAATCTCCTCCTTCGTACACCTACCATAGTTGTTTCTATTCTAGCTCTCTTTGTAACTAAGGGGGAGTCTCCTTCCTCTAAAGTTCTTGTTAGCAGTACCCCTTGTTCCTTTGGCACTTCCTCTTGTTACTACTCTGGTTGTGGCTATTGTTGAGGGTGGTCTACTTTCTTTGGCTTAGCTTTCCCTTTCTCCTATTCTAGCTCAACTTTTTGGGCTTGTACTATTGGTTTTCTTTCTCCAGGGGTTTCCCTTTTCAACTTACATTTTCCCTTATCTACCTCAAAGTACTCAACTTCTCGCTCATGCTGATGCACAATTTTTGGCCTAAATAGAGATTTAGAGAGGAAGGTTCGTATGGTGACCTTAGCACCTTTACCTTTCTGAGGCCTAACAATAGCTTTTAGTAGCATGACATGGGGAACTGGATCCATCTGCAATGACTTTTGGGTCCACTTCCTTGTAAGCTCTACCACATGTTTGGCGCTATGACCTATGTCATCATTCTCTTGACACCCTATTTTTGTGTTCATAATTGGCCTATCATAGATTTGATCTCTATTATACAAAGGATCCATAACATTTGGGACATCCTTTTTTATGTTCTTTAAAAGGATCTTTATGTTCAACATGTTCTTTGCTACATATAGACTCATCCCACAATAATCCCTAATGTGGACATCATAGTCATATATCACATTCATCCACTGATCTTTAGGATCATCCTAATGGACAAACTGTTTCCCCACAAGATGTTGGACCATCCCAATATTGTCAAAATATGGGCAAGGAGCACGGTAGTCTTCCAAGGGATACTGATCCCACTCTAAATAAAAGATAGCAATATCTTATTTTTTCTTAACCTCGAATGCTCTAATGGTGATTGGCTAGACCCAAGTCTTCTTGTGTTGTTTCCTCACTCTATCATATGTAGAAGTGGTTTGGTGGGCTAACTCTAAATGTATCAACCAATATTAGGGGTACCTTGGGAGCTTTTTGGAGCATAGAAGTGTACTAGCAACCTGAAGATATGTCAATGTCTTGAACTAAATATAGTAGGCTCCTACTTTAGTTATTCTTGTTGTTGCCTCAAATAATTTTTTTTTAGCACAATCTCCCTTAATGAACTCGATGATGGAAAAAATGAATCCATCATTGACTACCTTGTATTGCACACTTTTCAGTGGGAGCTTCTTCTTTTCCAATTGTTGTTATATCACATAGGACCAAGTGTTTACATCTTGCATGCTTTCCTTTTGGTATAGCCCTAGGTAGTTAGTGGTTCTAGCTGCTAGCAAGTACACCATTTATGATGTCATGTAGAAATGAGGGTCTTTCTTGATTGAGACTAACTACTCATCCAAGTTGTCACTTGGGATGGTGGCCCAATCAATAAGAATATTTGTGTTCCTTATGGTCTCAATGAAGTGAACCCTCCACATTTTTAGCTAACCTACTATTGGGAGTGTTAGAAATACTAGTCCACCAAGATAACTGAGAGAGGGGGGTGAATCAGTTATCCAATTAAAACATCTATCAACCTTAATTAATCTTAACCATTCAATAAAAGTAAAAAATAACCATAAAAAGATACACGTATACAATTACACCATATTTTTTAACTAGGGAAACCCTTGATCAGAGGGAAAACCCTAGTGAGAATGATGCCCACAAAGATATACTAATATATATAATTGTTAGAGGATGGACCCTGTTAGGAGTCTATAAACACATTCAAGACATATGAGTCCCTATTAGGAGACTTTGAATCCCTATTAGGAGATTCCAACCCTATTAGGAGTTGTGCCAACCCTATTAGGAGTTATAGAAATTAGAAGGACCCACTGTCCAAACAACTTGTAGGGAAAGACCACTAAAATTCATTGTCCAACTGATCTCTCAACTATTCCTTGTAGAATAATTTTTTGTACTAGTCTTTATCATCTTTCTTCTATCTTATCAACCAAAAAAATCTCTATCAGACCTTGTAGACCAGGTCACAAACTGCAGATCCAAATATCAAACCTCGGATCTCAAAATAAAACATCAACAACAAAGTTATCTCCAAATTTGCCTTGCTCTACTTATCTCACATATCAACTTGTTTCTCTTCTATACTACTCTTTATGCTTCATATAATTGTTCATACATAAAAAAGAAAGATGTCCTTCCTTTATACCAAATCCATAAAATAATTCCTTGAGTCAACTATTACACCTTCTCAATTAATTATTATATGACCTCATTAAGAACACATTATACTTAGCGATACCATAAATTTGTTTCCTTGTAACTTGAATAAATGTCTATTTGTGTAATATTATAATGAGTGACTTAACCATGTCATCTCCAACATGTATTCTACATGCCTTTAACCTTGCTTCTTAGAATGACAAATCTACCAAGAGATGTAACAATTTTACTAGAACATGCTTCTGTAAACTCTATCTCAGAACAATCTTCATGAAAACTTCTATAACTTCTTCTAGACTTAATATCTTTAGCTCCTGAGGTTAGCTGCATATATTACATCTTAGTAGTATCTCCTATTAACTTTTCTAGTGAAAATACTCAACGATCTATCTATACCAACTTGATCTTTAGCATTTTTCTTCTGTTAGATACCACAAAAAATTGCTATGTTGACATTAATGAAAAACTCAGTCATGAATGTAACATATCATCAAAATAATGATCTAATCATGTTTCTACAATACTCTCACATAGGAATATCATTACCACTCATGCTTCCAACAATCTCCCCCTTTGGCATTGATGGCAACATAGATGAAAAATATCTAGTTCTAAGAATACCAACTGTTAAAGATTGTTAGCCTACCTTTTCAAATCCTCTTCATCAATCATTCTCCCCCACTGATATACCTCAATGTGCTCTATATCAAAAAAAATTTCATGCTATAATATTTCCACCATTGATATCAATGTAAAAAATTTCAACAACCATCTATCATTACATCCTATCAATCTCTCCAACAACTATCTCTAACTTGCTCAAGTGCCCAAAGACACTATTCAAGAAGAGATCTATCAAGAGTCCTAGATAAATATATCTATCATAGATACTCCCCCATACATGAAACATCAAAATTTAGTCTAGAAAAATAATAGTGCTTTGTATCACTGGATTGATGCACTTTTGCATCATCTACTCTGATTTAAGTAGGGGCACAACCCTTAGCATACCTCACAAATATGCAAGAGTCTCTTTGGGAAGAGGCTTGGCAAAAATATTTGCAATCTTCTCTTTGGTGCTTACATATTCCAATATGATTTCTTTTTTTGCAACTTTCTCTCTCAACATGTGATATTTGATAGAAATGTGCTTAGTCTTAGAATGCAATATTGGATTCTTAGACATATTCATTGTTCTTGTGTTATCACAATGTATGACAATAGGTTCACTAAATTCTATCCTTATATCCTTCAACATCTGCTTCATCCAAAAAAACTTGATTACAATTTCTTTCTATTGCAATATTCTACCTCTGTTGTACTTTGTGAGATATAATCCTACTCTTACTTAACTAAGAAACAAATCTTCCTCCAAGAAGAAATGCTCAACCACTGGTGCTCTTTCTGTCATCCATACTGCCTACCCAATCAACATCAATATAAGCATGTAAATTGAAATCATTAGATCTATCATACCATAATTTGAACTCTAGTGTTCCCTTTAGATATCTAAATATCCTTTTAACTATTGCATAATGTGCTTCTCTAGGATCAACTTGAAATCTTGCAACAATTATAACTATATTTTCTATATCTAGCCTTTTGTGAATCAGATATTTCAATCCTCCAATCATAGATTTGTACTTATTCTACTCAACAATATCATGCAGGTGACTCCCCTTAATACCATAAACTCATAACATAACCAAAGAAACAACAACAAATGTGAGAACAAAAAATGAACTTCTTATTATTGCCACAAATGTAAAATTAAAGAATTATCAATTATAATATGCTAACCCAAATGGGTGCCTTCATTATAGTAATTTACAAGATAGTGCTACAAACTATCACCCAAAGCTATCCTAGACAATCTTTGGGCCTTTCTTCAATAGGCATTTTTATGCCACCTGGGAAGGTTCTAGATGCTTAAATTTAATACCTAAGTTTGACAAACCCTAACAATATAGATAGAGTCAGCCAAATACATCTTTGACAAATTATTTTAGAAATTTTGGTAGCCCAACTTTTGAAGGCCATAACTCACGAACTACTACTTTGATTAGCTGTTATAACCACTTTTTGAAAGTGCTAGCCCTTGATCTATAGGCTCAAAACTGTGCTAGTGCCCTTTCGTCAAGTTTTTAGACCTCAGCTGGGCACTCTAAGGCCTCCACTAGTGAGCCTAGAAATTTTTCTGCAAAATTTTCCACTAAAAATCTGCACTAACTTCTCTGATACTAATGCTTGAGCAATGAGATTTTTATGGTAGGCTTACAACTATAAAATGAACCTTCTTGTAGAAAATGAGAACATTTTGAGCTCATATGAAAAATTTACTAAAATAGTAAGTTCCTATAAATAGTAACCACCCTATCTACTAGTCCTTATTTAAATAGAAAAGGCTGAAAATAAAATATTTTTGGGTGATGCAAGATTGTCGTTACACCCAGGATGCTCCTACATTAGACACTCGGGGTAAGTTAAGAAATGACCCTGTCATGCCTAAGGTGTTCAAAGGAAAACCAAGATGGTTGACCTCATCCTTTGCTAGCCATGATGAATCCTCAACTGGTCTCGCTTTTCATTTGACTAGATATTTCTCATAAGTTCTATTTTTGGTACTTTTTATAATACATCTATCTAGTATCTCCTCAATCTCCTTGGTAGTTGAACTAGCTGTTGGAATGCTCCATAGCACTTTTGCAACTTCATCTCCATCGCCTCATTCATAATACTCTATCAAATCTAAAATATTAAATACTGGTGAAATATTTAATTTAGTAGACAACTCCACTTCATACACATTTCCAGAATCATGCCTCTTCACTATCTTGCATGGTCCAAACTTTTTCATCTTCAACTTATTATATGTACCTACTAGAAAATGTTTCTTTCTCAAATGAATCATGACTTCATCTGCAATCTAAAATTCCTTATATCTCCTTTTCAAATTTTCCTTAGCCATATACTATTTATTCATCTTTATGATGTGCTTCCTCACCTCCTCATGGATGTTCTTCAAATGTTCAGCAAAATCTTTTGCTTCAGCACTACTTATCTCTCCCTTATCCAACTTCCTCAATTCAAAAAATTTTCTAGGACTACTCCCATATACAATTTGGAATGGTGATTTACCAATACTCCTATTGATAGAATTATTATATACAAATTCTACCTGTGGTAAAATCATATCCCATCCTTTTGGTTTATCTCCAACCAAGCATCTCAACAAGTTTCCCAAACTATGAGTCACAGCTTCTGTCGACCCATCAGTTTGCGGATGATGTGATGAACTAAAGTTCAAATTTGTCTTCAACTTATTCCACAATGTATGCCA
Source organism: Cupressus sempervirens (assembly GCA_028749045.1). Taxonomy (NCBI): domain Eukaryota; kingdom Viridiplantae; phylum Streptophyta; class Pinopsida; order Cupressales; family Cupressaceae; genus Cupressus; species Cupressus sempervirens. Next base: position 139,102,847 of record CM053784.1, on the reverse strand, counting down.
AAAATACCCAACAGATTTGGTATCTCTATTTGAAATTATACTCTTTGGCAGACCATGCAATCTTACCACTTCTCTGAAAAATGTCTCTGCTACATGAACAACATCACTAGTCTTCTTGCAAGGAATAAAATGTGCCATCTTTGAAAAACCTATCAACCACCATAAACATAGAATCATGCCTACATTGTGTCCTTGGTAATCCAAGAACAAAATCCATGCTAACATCCTCCCATGGCTTCTTTGGTACAAGTAATGGCTGATACAACCTTGCATTATAATTCACTCCTTTCGCCATCTGACATACTCAACAACTTTTTACAAACTTTTTAACATCTTGTTGTAACTATGGCCAATAATAATTTTCAGCAACCAAAGCTATAGTTTTATCTTTGCCAAAATGACTAGCCAATCCTCCACTATGCCTCTTCTTGATGAGGTTCTCTCTCATTGAACTTCTTGGAATGCACAACTAGCTTCCTTTGAACAACATATTATCTTGGATCATAAAATCCAACCACTTTTTCTTGTTCTGTACAAGCCTTCCACACTTCACCAAAATTAGAATCATCTTGATAGAATGTACTAAGTTCCTTGAACCCAACCACCTCTATCTTCATTTCGTTAGCAAAATTTGTCTTCTATTAAGAGCATCTGCAACTTTTTTAGACTTCCCACTTCTGTGTTTCAAAACAAATGTATAACTCTACAAAAACTCAACCCACTTTAAATACCTTTGGTTCAATTTTCCTTGACTATTCAAATATTGCAAAGCTTGATGATTAGTATACAAAACAAACTCCTTGGGAAGAAGATATTGTCTCTACTTCTTCAATGCTTGAACTATAACATAAAGTTCTTAACCATAAACAAAATATTTTATTTTTGCATCATTCAACTTCTCATTGAACTAAGTCACTAGTCTACCTTCTTGGCTCAAAATAGCTCCTATTGCAGTACCACTAGCATCACAATCTACTTGAAACACCTTGCTAAAATTAGGAAGTGCTAAAATAGGCTACTCAATAACTTTCTATTTCAACAAATTGAAACTCTTAGCTGCTCCTAAAATCCACTTAAACTCTTTCCTATCTCCTCTCATTGTTTCAGTCAAGGGTCAAAAAATATTGCTAAAACTTCTTATGAACTTTCTATAAAATGTAGCTAGTCCATGAAAAGGTCTTGCCTCTATCACACTCCTTGGAGTAGGTCATTCAAGGATAGCCTTCACTTTCTCTAGGTCCATTTTTAGACCTTCTCATGAGACTAAAAATCCCAAGTACACCAACTCCTTTACAAAATTGCACTTCTTCAAGTTTTTCAAAAACTTTTCTTCCCTCAACCTTTCAAATACATTGCGAATATAAATCAAATGCTCCTCTAATGTATTACTAAAGATTAATATATCATCTAGATAAACAATGACAAACTTACCTAGAAACTCCTTCAATACCTCATTCATGAGACTCATGAAAGTGCTCAGTGCATTGGTTATCCCAAAAGGCATGACTAGCCACTCATATAGTCCTTCCCTTGTCTTAAAAGTAGTCTTCCACTCATCACTTTCTCTAATATGAATTTGATGGTACCCACTCTTTAGATCTATCTTTGTGAAATACTGAGCTCCACTCAAACAGTCTATAATATCATCCATCCTCGACAAAGGAAATCTATACTTGATGTTGATCTTGTTGATAGCATGAGAATTTGAGCACATCCTCCATTCTCCATTCTTCTTTGGTGCTAATGCTATTGGTACAACAAATGGACTCAAACTCTCTCAAATCAACCCCTTCTACAACAACTCATGAACTTGCATGTTTAACTCTTCACTTTCTACTGGTGTTATTATGTGCACTGCCTCATTTGGTAAATTGGCTTCTAGAACCAAATCCATCTAGTGACTAATTTTCCTCATTAGGGGCAATCCATTAGGTACATTATCTAATACAATATCAAAAAAATCTTCCAACATATCTATAACTTCTGTAGGTACCTTCTCTACTTCTTCTTTACTATCTTTAGGAATTATAGCAAAACACATATGCTCATGTTTCATACCCATAAGAAACTCTTTTCCATTAACAAAACATATTCTTGTAGCACTACATACCTTTTCTTCTTTATCCTTTGATGACTTCAACTTATGTTTCACTCCATCCTTAGTTAGAGTGTAGGTATTTTCTCACCCATCATGTATAGTATTCCATATGACATACATCCATAGGTATAATATCACATAGTAACTCATCATGGTAACTCTCAATCTTGCACTTCACTGAGCACTTCTCATTGACCATAACCCTGTGGTCATCTTGCACCCAAGAAATATAGTATTGATGTAGGTGTTTTTGTCTCTTTAGCTTCAACTTGGTGACCATCGTTTCTGACACCAAGTTGTTAGTACTTCCACCATCAATGATCACATCACAACACTTATCTTCACATCTACACCATGTGCAAAATGAACTCCTTCTTTAATCAAGTTAATTATCACCACTTACTAGGAATCTTCTGTTAACTAGGACTTCTCCTCTTTTAGCATCTTCAAAGTGTGAGGATCTAGAATCTTCATCAACATGTGCAACTCTTTCCTAACCTTCTATTCTTAAATCTATCATTTCTTGGAATTGGGTACATTCAAATGCTCTATGCCCTTCTTCCTTGTAGTGAAAACATTTTCCATGGAAGCCTCCTCTTCCAGATCGTTGTCCTCTGCCTCTTTCTTTCTGATCTCTATTGTTTTGATCATGGAAATATTGGAATTGTTTTTCCTTTGGTTCTGTTTTCTACTTCCAGCCTCATCCTTGTTCTTCTAATCACCATTACAGCCTCCATAAGATTGTCCACTAGATCTTCCACCATGACCTCTTCCACTATTTTTATTGTCAAACTTCTTGCTTAGTTTCTTGTCAACTCTAAGGGCAAACTAGTATGCCTCCTCAATACTACTCATTTGAATCAGACTTAGCTTGTCCCAAATACTTGGCCTTAACCCATTAAGATAATGAGCAACTTTCTCCTTATTAGCTTCTACATGGCTGATTCTAATGAGAACTCAGTAGAACTCATCAGTATACTCTTGAATAGATTTTTCCGCTTTCTTCATTCCTAGCATCTTCTTTAATAGATCAAGCTCATAATCCATAGGAATGAATTGTCACTTTATTTTTGCTATCATCTGATCCCATCTGGTGATTTTTTCCTTTAACCTTTCTATTTCACTCCAACCAAACATCTTGCCACCAGATCTTTGAATGTCCCTTTAGTTTTTCCTTTGCAAACTTAACCTTATCTAGATCCTCAATATTTTCATACTCAAAGTACTCATCTAGTCATTGATCCAATTGATCGACTCTTCTAGGTTAAGATTTCCTAAAAATTATGGGAACCTCAAACTTAGGTCTTTTTCCAATCGTGGAGATGGCCTTAAAAAACCTCTCTTCCTCTAGGTTTAGAATTGCCTCTTCTTTGACATTTTCCTCTACTTCATCCTCATCCTCACCTTCATATCTTATGGAAATTTCATTCCTCTATGGATTTGTTCTTCTAATGCTTGCATTTGTCTTTAGAGGGCTCAAACACACTTAGGTGTAACACTTGCAGCTCTTTTGCCACACTCTCTTTGTGGAGGCATTTTTGCATTTCTGCTAAAACCCTAGTGCTAGTTGCCTCACAATTGGTGATTTATCTACATGTTCAGTCCAAACCACAAGCCTAGTGTGAACTACCTTATAGTCAACAATCTATCCACGTGCTCAAGAACTCTAGCTCTGATACCACTTGATGCAAGGGACTTCCCTTAATACCATAAAATCATAATAGAAATAAAGAAACAATAGAAAATGCGAGAAAAAAATACAAACTTATTATTGCCACAAATGCAGAATTACACAATTCTCAATTATAATATGCTAACCCAAATGGGCACCTTCATTACAGTAATCTACAAGATAGTGCTGCAAACTATCACCCAAAGCTATCTTAGACAATCTTTGGGCCTTTCTTAAATAGGTAGTTTTATGGCACTCGGGAAGCTTCTAGATGCTTAAACTTAATACCTAGGGCTAACAGACCCTAAAAATACACATAGAGTCGGCCAAATACATCTTTGACAAATTATTTTAAATATTTTGGTAGCCCAACTTTCGAAGGCCATAACTCACAAGTTGTTGCTCTGATTGGTTATTCTAACTATTTTTTGGAAATGCTAGCTCCTGATCTATAGGCTTGAAACCATGCTAGTGCCCTTTCGTCGAGTTTTCAGACCTCATTCGGGCACTCTAAGGCATCTAATAGTGAGCTTGAAGATTTTTCTACAAATTTTATCCATCAAAAATTTGCAATAAATTCTCTGATACTAATGCTTTAGCAATGAGATTTTTATGGTAGGGTTGCAACTCTAAAATGAACCTTCTTATAGAAAATGAAAACATTCTAAGCTCGTATGAAAAACTTACTAAAAATAGTAAGTTCCCATAAATAGTAACTATCCTATGTACTAGTCCTTATTAAAATATAAAAGGCTGAAAATAAAATATTTTTGGGTGATGCAAGATTGCCCTTACACCCAAGATGCTCCTGCATCATAATAGATGTCTCATCCTTTGTAGATAACTTGTGTCAAGTTATCATAGGTGTTCCAACTAGTTTACATATTACCAAACCAAACATTTTCAATAGATCTTTCAAATACTTAGTTTGACAAATAAAAATTCATTCTTTATCCTGTACAATCTATAATCCTAGGAAGTATTTCATTTCCCCTATCATACTCATCTAAAATTCTTCTTCATTTCTTCCACAAGCTTGCCATTTTCATTATCACCTCCTCTAAATATGATATCATCAAAAAATATTACCAAAATCATCAATCCATCATCTATTTCTTTATAATATAGATTATTATCTACCATACCTTTGCTAAGTCCAAGTTTTGTCAAATTCTTGTCCAACCTTGCATACCTAGTTTTGGATGCTTGTTTTAAGCCATACAATGCTTTGTTTAATTTGCATACCATGTCCTTTTCATATGTTAAAGGAAAACTTTTAGGTTATTCTATGCAAACCTCTTCTTCAATTTCTCCACTCAGAAATACTACCTTGACATCCATCTAATACATTTTGAATTTCTTATGTGTTGCATAGGCTAAGAATACCTTACTTCTTCAATTCTTGCCACAGGAGCATAAGTTTCATCATAGTCTATTCATTCTTGTTGTGAGTAACCTTTATATACCAATTAGTAACCTTTGCATAACCTTTAGTAACCTTTACATCACATTCTTATCTATTGGTCTAGGGACCAATTCCCATATCTCATTCTTCACTACTTGATCCAATTCTTCTTTCATTAGCTTGCTTCCAATATTCATCTTTACATGCCTTATCTTCATTCTTTAGTTCTAGTTGAGATATCAAACATAGTTCTTCATTGATTTTTATTCTTGTCATCACACCTTTATCTCTACTACTAATAATCTACTCTGGTGGATGATTATTTATCATATTCTTACCAGAAGTAGGAGTTATTATCTTAACTCTTAGCTTAGTTCTAGGTTCCAAACTTTGTTCCTTCCTTTTCTCACCTTCATTTTGCAAATCATTGTTAGTCTCAAAGAATACTTCATCATTCCTTGGTTTAGTAACAACAACATTCTCATCATTAGAATTGTAGTCAACTATTCTTTCTTGTATCATGAATTTCTCATCAACTCTCACACTTGTAGTTTCAATATTAGTCTTAATTCTCATATTATAACATCTATAAAATTTGATTTTTAATTAATAACCAAGAAACATACCTTCATCACTTCTAACATCAAATTTACCAACCTCATCATCTCTTTTGATGTAACATTTCCTACCAAAAATTTTGAAATACTTAACTATACGCGAGTTATCAAATCATAGTCCATAAGGGGTCTTGTTTGTGTCTTTCCTAACTTGTACTCTATTCATGGTGTAGACTACTATATTCAAGCCTTCTCTCTAAAACATCTTGGATACATCATTCTCAGCTAATATAGCTCTTTCTATTTCTATTATTGACCAGTTTCTTCTTTTTGCAATGCCATTTTGTTTAGGGGTTTTGTGAGCTAAAAGTTGTCTTTTGATTCCATTAGCTTCACAAAATATGTTAAACTCATTTGAAGTAAAATCTCCTCCTCTATCTAATATTAATTTAATCTTCATACCTGATTCATTCTCAACTCTATTCTAGAATATCTTGAACTTGTCAAATGCCTCAGATTTTTCTTTAAGAAATGTAACCCACATCATTCTAGAAAAGTCATCAACAATAATTATGAAGTACCTTTCACCATAGAATCCTTTAGTCTTTTTAGGACCACTAAGATCTATGTGTATAATCTCCAACTTTCCTATAGTAGTAAACTTCATGCTGGGAAAAGAAGTTCTAGTATTCTTTGCCAATACACATTCCTTGTAAATTATGTTAGTAGGCTTTACAATCTTAGGAAAATCTTTGACTACAAACATATTACTAGTTTTCACAATATTGTCAAAGTATATATGAAAAAAAATCTCTTATGCTATAACCAACTTTCATCTACCTTTGCAACCAAACATGTCATTTTAGTTAGATTCAATTGAAATACATTACCTCTAGATCTAGTTCATGTTCCAATTACCTTTCTATCTTTGTCTTTGATCATGCATGTCTTCTCTATGAACTCCAACTGATAACTTTTATCTAATAGTTGTCCAACACTCAAAAGATTGTGTTTCAAGCTATCAAAAAAATACATCCTTAGTGCTAGTCTTACCATCAAGAGCTATAGATCCAATACCTTTAACATGGCAAGCTGCATTATTTTCAACTCTAACAATGCCTCCATCATAACTTTTGAAGTGAACAAACTTGTTCATATCACCAGTGTTGGAAATATAAGAGGAGTAACTAAGAGGGGATGGGTGAATTAGTTACTACTAAAATAAATTCCAGATCTCTTAGATGTCAATACAAAATAAAAATTGAAAATTGAACACTGTTGAAGTTCGATAAAAACACAGAATATTGTAACTAGGTAAGAGTTGAATTAGCTCAGTAAATTCTTAACATATAAACTTTTAGATGTTTTCTTTGATTAACATTACTTTAACTTGGTTGCAAACACATAAAAAAATAGCATGAACACATTTGACACTAGGATTTAATGTGGAAACCCAATTTGGAAAAAACCACCAATTATAACTAGTTACTATTTTTCACTAATATGAAGTGAGCCTTGTTAGGAGCCAACCCTATTAACAGTTACAAAACACACTGTTAGGTGTGACCCTATTAAAGGATTTAATCACCTTGTTAGGAGTGGCCTCATTAGAAGTCTTGATACAATTCAATAGAACTACTACCTTGTAAGAGGATTTGCAAATAGTTGTTAAGCCAACTCTGTTAGGAGATTTAGATCACTACTACAATGGTTAGAGAGTAACAATAAGATGATTTGATTTGAATGCAATTGATTTTCTGATTACATATCTCTGTTCTAGCTTGTACTTGATCCTTCTTGATCGAATATAGCTTTGCTTCTCCACAAGGATGTTCTACTTATCCTTCAAATTTGCTTCCCCTTCTCATCATTAAATCTTCAATAACATCTTCATACTTGCACTCACACACTTTGAAATCACAACTTGACATTATACTTATATCTTCCACTTTGTCAAGTCAGGTCAAATATAACTTAGAATAATTAATATTCATCACCTTAGTTGGTTGGAATCAATAGACAAATCAATTAAGCTTAATATGACAAAATAATAAAATCCTTCATTACCCAACCTAGCTTAGTAGAAACTAACTCAAAAATGATTTCCTTTGTTAACCAACAAAAGCTCAATTAACATTGTGAATTAGTGAAAATACTTTGGCAACTGAGTGAGCTTGATTAGCATTGGTTCCATCCAACTTTCCTTCATTAACTGAGTGAGTTTGGTTAACACTCACTTTCTACAACTTTTCCTTTGACATTGTTGGGACTAAAAATTGCAAGGTCAATTTTTAGTACCATTGAGAAATGAAGCCCTTAAATGCTTTTAAATGAGATTGTACCTGGTTGTCAGTCTGAGGCCTAAGAGGTGTTTAATGTTTCTAACACCTTTCATTTAGTGAGTCTATGTGTTCTATGAAGTTAAACTGGCATTTCAAACCATTTTGCAAAGTCCCATTTTGAGCTAGTGTCAAAATTTGTAATTTTGCCCAAGTGTCAAATAGCGATTAGAGGCCCAGTTTGCATCTGAATATTTTTTACCCAGGAAAGTGTCATGACTAGCCACTTTGAGGATATTTAGTATGCATAAAAAAGAACCTATGTTTCAATTTTCAAGTCATTTGGAATCCGTTTGACAAGGTTTTGCACCTCGCAAAGTTGGTCATTTACTATTTTGTGCATTTAACTAGTTGTTCACAATTCTGGGAAGCCCTGTTCGACCAATCATATCTTTGACCCAGTTGACCCAAATGAAAAAATTATTTTTGCATTATGTTCCAGGGGTTAGACACTTCATATGTTCAAATTTTGAGATTATGACAAATCTATTTGATCAATTTGCTAACATGATTAAAAACCAAGTTTATATTATTTTGTTACGGCTAAGGTGTCCTGATTGATACGTACCCCTGTTCGGCACATTAAACCTTGATCCTATAATCGGTGAGCCTAAATGGATTATATCATTGTGTTGTCTCCTAAAAATCCTTCAAGTATGCCAATTCTCAAGTCATGACAAATCCATTTGCATACTTTCATATGTCCGTACATTTGCCAAAAATTACTTTTTGACACATTTGCAAGTTAAAATCTCCAAGTACCCATTTTCAGAAATTCGCCAAATGTGCCCTGTGATTCGTCATGAGCTCAAACCATAGAATTAGTTTCTCTTCATGGAAAAGAACCTATATCCTAGTTTTCAGAGCCCCAAGTGGTCAATAACCTAGTTTATAATGCCGAACCCGAGCCCAGTTTATGTTTTTTAACATTGTTTGCCTGCAGGATAATTGAAGTATGAATGTTCGGCAATTAAAATCTTTTGATCAAGAATTCCTCAAGGGCTGAAAATTTGCAATATGGTAGAGCATGTATGATTGAACACTCATGCCAATTTTCATAGCTCGATTACTTGATTGGATCAAGTTTTAATTACAACTGGCAGGCCTCCAGACACTAATTCACAATTTGTAGAATTGATTAAAAGTGAGTTTAAAATAATGAATTGATGATCATTATGCATATGATTCAATATTATGACAAATTAAATGGTGGAAATGGTTTCTTAAAAGAAAAATACAAAGAGCATGTGAAGATTCAAGAAAGAGAGAATTTGGAAAGTGTTCCATTAAAGAGGTTTAGATGATCACAATATGATGCTGATTTGTCAGCAGATTCAAAAGATAGTATTAATCAAGAAATTTCCACACCAATTAAAATCCACAAGCACAATGAAGCTTTTGGTTGTGAGTTTGCACATTGAATTAAGGAAAAGATTGCATAATGGCTGCTCTCTCCCACATTGTAGTCTCAATTTGAAAGTTGTAGCTGAGAGGTAGTTTTCAACATGGAAGATGTGCTCCATGTCTGGAGAAAATAAAGAGTACAGCAGCAAGCATACACAGAGGAAGAAGCATCCACGTTTTTAGAAAAAGGAACAGATTTGCTGCTGAAACAAAGCTCAAGGAAGCATGTATCCACATTTTTGAAGCCCATGGCTTCCTCCAGCAACAATATCACATTTTTTAGAAGGGGGGAGCTCATTTTAAATGACCATGTGCATAAGAAATGACCATTACAATGAAAAATCTATAGATTCATAGCCAAAAATGACCAACAGGATGGAGCTGCACGTTTAGAATAAGAAACTCATGCCAAAGGAGCTGGAACAACTCACACATATGCAGCAAAAGAAAACCCATGCATTTAGGAATCATAGCAAACATAAAGAGGGAAAACCATTGAGGAACATTATCCCACATTGAGCAGGTGGGGAGCATTTTTAGTCTTTATATACTTTTGCACTCAAACATATGGTGTCAACAAGACAATGCCTTTTGAAAAGGCAAGGGAGGTGCATGTGGGTCCTAGTCGGCCAGAAGGAGTAAAGTAACTTTTGAAAGAAAATGCATGCCCAAATGATGATGTCAACAAATTGAAGCAGCCGAAAAACTCAAAAATCCGGTAGGTCGCTATGGCACTTGCCGAAAAATCTTAGAAAATCCAGCTAGCGACTTGGCAACTTGCCAAAAAATTTCAAATCTGGCTAAAAGGTAAAATGAGCACGTGGGTCCCAGTTGGATATGGAGCATCGAACCAAAAGGTGACATGTGGCAAACGCTTCTTGACATGGCACGCTTCCCAAGGTGTTGATGTGGTAGAGGGTGACACGTGTCGCGAGGTTGCTATGTCGCTGATGACATGGTAGATGCTGACATGTTACAATGACATAGTGACTATGACGTGGCAATGATGACATGGTGACCGGTGACATGGCCATGAGATTGACAAATCTGGTGATGACACATGGCACCCAGTTGGAGGTGTCTAACAGCTGTTCATGGAAGGAGCGAATCAAAATATGCCACGTGTCAAGGTCGATCAACCAAGTTTGACCCAGATAGAAAATGGTGGAGAATTTGAGAAATTTCAAATTTAAATATTTTATTATTTCCCCTATTTAAGTAATGTTTGAAACTTTAATATAGTTTAAACTATATAAAAGGTTTTAATTTTTGCAAAATAATGTGCAAACCTGTGACTGGAAGCCTAATTTTTAGAGGGACGTAACTGGGGCTATTTTAATCCAAAATAGGCACTCCAATATACCGTCGAAATTGGGAAGAGCTGAATTTTTCATTTTTGGAGTCAGATTATGCACAGGTGTTCACCGGTTCACATGGTAGGCCAGTTTGTGAAATCTAGGGTATTGGCAACAGAACAAGCAGATTTAATCTTTGAGAATCTGAATCAGTTATAAGGCAATTTTGAAGACCTTTTGGAACCCAAATGTGAAGAAAATTATCCTTAAGCAGTTTTCTTACATTTTCGAAGTTACATTGAACTAGATTTTCACTTTTACGGTGAATTCATTTTAGTATCAAGAATCAGTTACATCTTTTCATCATTACATTTTGAGATATTTTATGAGCCAAAATGAAAGGATTTGATTTTCAGTTATAGAGAGAAGGTAGAGAGAATCTTTTAGTTATCTTGGGAAGGAATTCTGAAGTTACACTTGTTAATTGCAAATTGAATCCGGGAATTGCCTTCTCCATATTTATTCTTTCTTCTCCTCTGAAAAACGTTGTTGGTTGGTTTTCTATTTTCCAGTTCTTGGAGCCCTGCTCAGGCTATGAAAGCCACACACCCAATATTTCTCTTTTGGATTGAGCAACATTCATATTTTATGCAGATAGTTCTAGTCTGTTAGGTGATTTATGAGTTGTTTTCTATACATTTCATGTATATGGTTTCAAGGAAAGCAAATAAAGAGTAGCAAAGGTTTTAAGTTCAGTCTGAATCTTGTCTCCTGATTATGGATCTGTTATTTCTTCTAATTTGTGATCAAAGAGCATGAGTTAGGTTGCATTTCATTTTGAAATGTATATGATTAAAATGTCTTGCTTATGGAACAAAGAGCCATGTAATTGCTTGGTGTTTGTCACAGGGTTTGCAGATTTCATGATAGGATGTTCTGAGTATGAGATTCATTCTGTAGCAGATGTCTGTTCACAAAGTGAAGGATAGATCAAGGATCTTGATGTAGGAATTATGTCATAGATTTATAGAAGATGTATGGTTAGAATTCATGTAATTGCCCAATGGATAAGGCACTATTCAGAGAAAGGATCATTAAGTTCTGTTGCTCATACTTGGGTCTTGTTGTCATCAACATAATTAAATCATTTTCCCCTTTTATGTTGAAAGCTATTCAATGTTAACGCTCACTTAGCTTGCCAGTTTCACGAAGTATGTTCTTAGCTATTTCATGCTTGTGATTCCTGGGTAAGTATAGAAGATTTAGGGGTTTTTATCTACTTTACATTAGATTCAGTGTATGCTTTGATAACTGGTACCATATAAAGAATCTATAGGTCTACCTGCCTAGGTTTTGCAGAGCCTGAAGTGCAGAAGGAGTATAGCCTTATAGTTGGCCCAGGTTCTTGGTGAAGTGTGTCCATTATTGGAGATAGCTGCCCATAGACACATTATTGCCTTGCATACTTGGTTGTTTAAACACTGTTAAATCAGAAGCCAAAAAAATGGCGACTCTACTGGGGACTGTATTGAATCAAATTTAACACAAACCTTGAGAATTTAAAAGAAGAGATTCAATATAGCAGAAGAAGTGCATAAAGGATTTATAGCAGTATGTTATCTGATGTGTTTTCTAGGTCTCTTACTCAAATATCATGCACCCTAGTAAGTTTTATCCCTGGACAACACTATATTGTAAAATTGGATGAAAATTGTGTGCTATGACTGTTATAGGTCTATTTTCAATTAGTTCAATTTGTAAGTGTTGTTGAGAAAGTCCAGAGTCAAGAATTCATTTATAAAGTGTAAATTATTTTCAAGATGTTAGTGATCTGCAAGTATTTCCAACATTGAAGGTTTGGTTCAGATTTGTCAAGTGAAAAATTATGTTTTATTTCTCACCAAGTGTGAGTGGAAACTCTCAAATCTCTATACTAGTTTGTTCCTAATTGATTTCATTACAAAATTTTGAAAGACTTTCAGTTGTACGGGTAGGTCTGAAGTTTTTGGTAGTTTCTTGGAAAGGAGTTTTAAATTCTTGATAAGTTTTAAAGTGTTGTTTGAAATCTGCTATTATAAAGAAATTGAAATGTAAAAGTAGATCACAATAGTGGTTATTTTATTCCTCTTGTAAAGAGGTGGTGGCTCTACAAAATTTGATCAGTGGTGTAAATAATTCCATTCTTACACCTATGTCAAATCAGTAGATTGAAGTTCAGCATCAGCATTTGAGGTATTTTGATTTTCATCTTCCTTTTCATGGAAATCAAGTATTTACAGAAGTTGCCTCTATTAAGTGATTTTTAGCACTAGAAAGAAGAGGTCAAAATTTAGTTCTAAGATGGAGTCATATCTTAGATCTGAGATTAGTTTGCCAAATTCTGAGAGTTTAGAAACTATGAAAAATAACATTGCTATGTTGAATAGACTGGTCTACAAAAGGATTGTCAATCTTATAAGAATTCAAGTAGGAAGTACTCAAGGTTTAAGTGTCGAACAATGCTATTTAAGGCTTAAATCAGTAATTAGTAAGTGCCTTTTCATTGTAGACCTGAGGAATCTTCCTTGCCAAATGTTTTCCTTGATTTTATAGTACCCAATTCAGTCAATTGGCGAGCACCTCTAAGGTTACAAATAATTTTGCAAATTGAAAAATTCATTGAGGAGATGGAAAGTGGTGATTATAGATTTCATGAAATATCTCCTAATGATAATGAGTGTGCTAAAAGCCAAGGTAGTAATGAATACAATGAGTCTGTAGAGCAAGATAATCTGTCCTCCAAATGTGAAGAGGTGGATTCAAATGTTAATGAATCAGGTAATAGCAATTAGCATGAAAAAGATGGATATAAAAGAGAAGATAAATTTTGTTACAGTACATATGAAGTTGAAGAAAGTTGTAACAATAGTAGATCTAGTGATTGCCATGATAAGAAAGAATGTTGTAATAATGTTGATTTTCCATATTGTTACACTAAGGATCTTGTTGTTGTAAGTTCTTCATGTTATCCAGATGATAACCATAGCTAGGAGAAGATTTGTGAGGCAATCTTCTTGAGCTCCGATGAAATCTCAGAATTGTTGGCTCGTGAGTTTGAAAAGCACGTAAGTATTTCTAAGGATCTTCATATTTTCTCTCATAATACTTTCTCATTCAGTCAAATCAATTCCCTAAAGTTTGATGTAGAAAAAGATCTAGAATCTGAACAATCCTTATCGGATTTTGGAGGTGTAGATGACAGTACCTCAAATGTCTTTGCACATGACAATTTTTTGAATGCTGATTATGTTAGTGAAGGGAAGTTTAATGCTATTTCAGATTCTTTCCATGTTGGTTATGGTACAATAAGTTTTGATATTTCATGTGATGAAGAGGAAAATAGTGAATATTGTCAATCAGATTATGGCTTTTCTTTATATGCTGATAAGTCTTGTGAAGATAAGTTCAAGGTGTATTCTGATTTTTAGTTTGATGAAGAAGATGATAGTGGTCAACATAGTTTAGATCAGCACTTTTAGAATGGGTTTTCAATTTTGGTGACTAATCAGTTGTTTGAAGAATGTGAAGAGGTTTCAGCAAATGATAAATCTGACTTGATGAGTAACATGGTTGCAAGTAGGCAGAAATCATATTCTACATACTCTTCACACTCGGAGGCACAAGGTGAGTTACAAATTGATTCATGTAACTCATTGAATGAAATGGAGTACTAAGCTTTTGTGTTTATGATTAAAGGAATCCATGATTCAGTTAGAAGTGATTAGTTTCAGCTTGATATCAGTTCTTATGGTCATGCCGATCCATTTTTTCATAGTGGGCAAGATGAAGAAATTATGTCTGATTTTTATTCGCACTATGAAGATGATGATAGTTTTGTTTTACCTATTGAGTTGATTGTGAATAATGATGTGTTGGGTAAGACAAGGAAGAATGAGAGTTTCAGTTTGCCTCAGGAGAATGTGAATGAAAATAAGGTATATGACAGAGGTAAAAAGTTTTGAAACTTTTCAGTGGCCTGGGGCCATCTCTTGTACATAGTTAAGAGTAGTTTCCCTATAAAGTTGTTCGAGAGGAAGTTTTTTCTGTTCAAGTGTGTAGTATGCTTCTCCCAGAGATCTGAATCCTTGCCATGTGCACAAGGGACATGCATCCCCAAACAGAGCCACTAATGGGATTAAAAATTGCAAGGTCAATTTTTAGTACCATTGAGAAATGAAGCCCTTAAATGCTTTTAAATGAGATTGTACCTGGTTGTCAATCTGAGGCCTAAGAGGTGTTTAATGTTTCGAATACCTTTCATTTAGTGCATCTATGTGTTTTATGAAGTTAAACTGGCATTTCAAACCATTCTGCGAAGCCCCATTTTGAGCTAGTGTCAAAATTTGTAATTCTGCCCGTGTCAAATAGCGATCAGAGGCCCAGTTTGCATCTGAATATTTTTTACCCAGGAATATTTCATGACTAGCCACTTTGGAAATGTTTATTATACATAACAAAGAATCTATTTTTCAATTTTTAAGCCATTTTGAATCCGTTTGACTAGGTTTTGCACCCCGCAAAGTTGGTCATTTACTGTTTTGTGCATTTAACTAGTTCACAATTCTGGGAAGCCCTATTTGACCAATCATATCTTTGACCCAGTTGACCCAAATGGAAAAATTATTTTTGAATTGTGTTCTAGAGGTCAGACACTTCATATGTTCCAATTTTGAGATCATGACGAATCCATTTGATCAATTTTCTAACATGACTAAAAACCCAGTTTATATTATTTTGTTACGGCTAAGGTGTCCTGATTGATACGTACCCTTGTTCGGCATATTATAACTTTGATCCTGTGATTGGTGAGCCTAAATGGATTATATCATTTTGTTGTCTCCTAAAAATCCTTCAAGTATGCCAATTCTCAAGTCATGACAAATCCATTTGCATACTTTCATATGTCCGTACATTTGCCAAAAATTACTTTTTGACACATTTGCAAGTTAAAATTTCCAAGTACCTGTTTTCAAAAATGTGCCCTGTGATTCGTCATGAGCCCAAACCATAGAATTAGTTTCTCTTCATGGAAAAGAACTTATATTCTAGTTTTTAGAACCCCAAGTGGTCAATAACCCAGTTTATAATGCCGAACCTGAGTCCAGTTTATGTTTTTTAAAATTGTTTGCCTGCAGGATAATTGAAGTATGAATGTTCGGCAATTAAAATCTTTTGATCAAGAATTCCTCATGGGCAGAAAATTTTCAATATGGTAGAGCGTGTATGATTGAACACTCATGCCAATTTTCATAGCCCGATTACTTAATTGGATCAAGTTTTAATTACAACCGACAGGCCTCCAAACACTAATTCACAATTTGTAGAATTGATTAAAAGTGAGTTTAAAATAATGAATTGATGATCATTATGCATATGATTCAATCTTATGACAAAGTAAATGGTGGAAATGGTTTCTTAAAAACAAAATACAAAGAGCATGTGAAGATTCAAGAAAGAGAGAATTTGGAAAGTGTTCCATTAAAGAGATTTAGAGGATCACAATATGATGTTGATTTGCTGGTAGATTCAAAAGATAGTATTAATCAAGAAATTTCCACACCAATTAAAATCCACAAGCGCAATGAAGCTTTTTGTTGTGAGTTTGCACATTGAATTAAGGAAAAGATTGCATAATGGCTGCTCTCTCCCACATTGTAGTCTCAATTTGAAAGTTGTAGCTGAGAGGTAGTTTTCAACATGGAAGATGTGCTCCATGTCTGGAGAAAATAAAGAGTACAACAGCAAGCATCCACAGAGGAAGAAGCATCCACGTTTTTAGAAAAATGAACAAATTTGCTGTTGAAACAAAGCTCAAGGAAGCATGTATCCACGTTTTTGAAGTCCATGGCTTCCTCTAGCAATAGTATCACATTTTTTAGAAGGGGGGAGCTCATTTTAAATGACCATGTGCATAAGAAATGACCATTACAATAAAAATTCTGTAGATTCATAGCAAAAAATGACTAGCAAGATGGAGCTTCACATTTAGAATAAGAAACCCATGCCAAAGGAGCTGGAATAACTCACACATATGCAGCAAAAGAAAACCCATGCATTTAGCAATCACAGCAAACATAAAGAGGGAAAACCATTGAGGAACATTATCCCACATTGAGCAGGTGGGGAGCATTTTTAGTCTTTATATACTTTTGCACTCAAATATATGGCGTGAACAAGACAATGCCTTTTGAAAAGGCAAGGGAGGTGCACGTGGGTCCCAGTCAGTTAGAAGGAGTAAAGTAAATTTTGAAAGAAAATGCATGCCCAAATGATGATATCAGCAAATTGAAGTGGCCAGAAAACTCAAAAATCTGGCAGGTCGCTATAGCACTTGCCGAAAAATCTTAGAAAATTCGGCTAGTGACTTGGCAACTTGCCAAAAAATTTCAAAACTGGCTAAAAGGTAAAATGAGCACGTGGGTCCCACTTGGATATGGAGCATTGAACCAAAAGGTGACATGTGGCAAGTGCTTCTTGATGTGGCATGCTTCCCAAGGTGTTGATGTGGTAGAGGGTGACACGTGCGCGAGGTCGCTATGTTGTTAATGACACGACAGATGCTGACATGTTACAACGACATAGCGATTATGACGTGGCAATGATGACATGGTGATTGGTGACATGGCCATGAGATTCACGAATCTGGTGATCACACATGGCACCTAGTTGGAGGTGTCTAACAGCTGTGCATGGAAGGAGCGAATCAAAATATGCCACTTGTCAAGGTTGGTCAACCAAGTTTGACCCGAATAGAAAATGGTGGAGAATTTGAGAAATTTCAAATTTAAATATTTTATTATTTCTCCCATTTAAGTAATGTTTGAAACTTTAATATAGTTTAAACTATATAAAAGGTTTTAATTTTTGCAAAGTAATGTGCAAACCTGTGATTGGAAGCCTGATTTTCAGAGGGACATAACTAGGGCTATTTTAATCCAAAATAGGCACTCCAATATACCCTCGAAATTGAGAAGAGCTGAATTTTTCATTTTTGGAGTCAGATTATGCACAAGTGTTCATCGGTTCACGTGGTAGGCCAATTTGTGAAATCCAGGGTATTGGCAATAGAACAAGCAGATTTAATCTTTGAGCATCTGAATCAGTTATAAGGTAGTTTTGAAGACCTTTTGGAACCCGAATGTGAAGAAAATTATCCTTAAGCAGTTTTCTTACATTCTAGAAGTTACATTGAATTGGATTTTCACTTTTACGGTGAATTCATTTTAGTATCAAGAATCAGTTACATCCTTTCATCATTACATTTTGAGATATTTTATGAGCCAAAATGAAAGGATTTGATTTTCAGTTACAAAGAGAAGGTAGAGAGAAGCTTTTAGTTATCTTGAAAAGGAATTCTGAGGGTACACTTGTTAATTGCAAATTGAATCTGGGAATTGCTGAAATGTCCCTTTACTGATTTTTTATGATATTTCCAGCCTCAAATCTGAACTTTAAAATCAAACAACCAATATAACAAAGATCTGCCAATTTTCCAATAAAACCCAAATCGGGTATGTCCAAATTAGTGCCAAAAACTTCACAACTTCACAAATTATTAATAAATCTGAAAATGGACATTTTTACAAAGATTTCAGCATCATAACAGCCTACAAAATGACATTTCCAGATTTGTATAGCCCTTACACAACAGATCACAAATGTAGGGCAAAACTATGCTCAATCGGGCTCCCGAAATTAACACAAAAAAATGCCCGGAAACACCACAAAACACTCATAAATTATCTCAGAAGTTTAATCACGACCCAATACATATATTCAGCTCTATTTTAACATCATAAAGTCTGAAATACAACAGCAAACCAAACTGATATGAAACACTCAACTGAAAACCCAAATTCAAACCAAAAACAACCCCGAAAACACCCAAATCGGCACTATTCAGCACAAGGGCAAACTCTGTATGAGCATGCACATGGAATGGCTTCAAACTCCCATCCTTAGCCTTCTTGGAAACCTGCAAACTCCCGTTCTTGGGTCTCCTTCTCCACAGGTTTGGCAGCCTCTGAAGAACAACAAGAAAATTATCAAGAATCAAGATGTAGAATGAGCCCAAAATGCCTCCAAACCCCTTTTAAAGAGGGCATAACCCTAACTCACGTCCAAGAGGGGTTAATAAAATATAATTTAATAATAATTTTTATTTATTAGTCCATTGGTTTCCAAAGATTAACCCTTTTTTCCGAAATTTCACCTTTTTGGAGCCTGCCTGCCTTAACAAAGTTTATATTTTTTTTTTTATTATTTGAATAGGGGACATGACAAGTCCTCCCCTCCCAAATATTGCTTGTCCTCAAGCAATGAAGGTTGGAATTTTCAAGAATATGTTCTCCTTCCCAAGTTGCATCCTCTAGTGGTAATCCTTTCCATTTGACCAAATGCTCTGTGATGCTCCTATTTCTCAACCTTTTCTCTCTTGTATCCAAAATCTCTTCTGGTATCAAAACTAATTTCCCTTCATCATCAAGAGGTGGTAATTCTGTAGATACTATGGTTTGCTGGCCTAGAACCTTCTTTAAGCAAGATACATGAAAAATATTATGTATTTTGCTGTTTGGTGGGAGCTCTAATTCATAAGCTACCTCTCCTACCTTCTTGATGATTTTATAAGGCCCATAGAACCTTGGCTTGAGTTTCTCTGCCCCACTTCTCTTCAAGGTGCTTTGCTTATATGGCTGCAACCTCACAAATACCAAATCTTCCACCTCAAAAGATCTTTCAATCCTTTTCCTATCAGCATATATCTTTTGTTGGTTTTGTGCATGTTGTAGATTATCCTTGAGGGACCTTATTATGTCTTGGCTTTGCTTGATGAAATCACTTGCTGCGGGTACTCTGCTATCGGAAAGTATTAGATCAACAAAGGAAAGGGCATCATAACCATAAAGAGCACAAAAAGGAGGCATACCAATAGACATGTGATGAGATGTATTGTAACAATACTCCCCTAGGTGTAACCATTTCACCCAAGCATGTTGTTGATTTGAAACATAGTTCCTCAAATATCCTTCTATCCATTTATTAACTATCTCTGTTTGTCCATCTGTTTGAGGGTGATAGCTAGTACTGGGAGTGAGTTCAGTTCCTGCCAAATGAAAGAGCTCCTTCCAAAAAGAGCTGAGGAATCTACTGTCCCGGTCACTAACAATGTTTCTAGGCAAACCATGTAATCTAAAAATTTCCTTGAAGAACAATTCGGCCACTTGTGATGCCTTGAAATCAGATGTGATAGGAAAGAAATGTGCATACTTAGTTAGTCTATCTACCACCACATATATGCAATCCTTACCTTGAACTTTGGGCAACCCAGTGATGAAATCCATGGAAATACTTTCCCATTTTTGTTCAGGAATAGGAAGTGGCTGCAACAACCCTGCAGGAAAATTTTGCTCACTCTTGCTTTGTTGGCATACCATACATTCCTTAATGTGTTTAAGGACATCCTCCTTCATACCCTTCCATGAAAACCGCTCTCGAATTTGCCTGTATGTCTTGAAGTATCCCTGGTGACCAGCCAAAGGTGTGTCATGAAAGGCCCTCAATATCCTCTCCTTAGTTTTTGACCCTGGCACTAAGAAGATCCTGTTCTTGTAATAAATCAATTCATCAACAACCTTGTACCTGTTATCATCCACTAACTTATCCAAAATCTTGGTGGCAAATGAATCTTTAGCATACTCTAAAATTATGGAGACTTTCCAATCAGCAGAGATAGATGATAAGGAACACAAAGTGGGCTTTCTTGAGAGAGCATCAGCAACCACATTATTCTTTCCTTTCATGTATTCAATATCAGAATCATAAGCTTGCAATTTGCTTACCCATTTTTGTTGACGATCATTCAAATCCCTTTGGTTCAAGAAGAACCTGAGGCTATTATGGTCTGTCTTTACAATGAATCTCCCACATACCAAATATTGTCTAAACTTATGAAGTGCATGCATGATTGCCAACATTTCCTTATCATAGATGGAGTACCCTTTCTCTGATTGATTTAATTTTCTACTTTCAAATTCTATTGGATGTCCCCTTTGAGTTAGGACAGCCCCTATACCTTCTCCCGAAGCATCACATTCAACAACAAAAGGTAAAGAGAAATCTGGAATTGCAAGCACAGGGCATGAACTCATTACCTCCTTAAGCTTATCAAATGTTTTTTGTGCCTCTTCTGTCCAAACAAAAGCTCCTTTCTTTGTCAAATCAGTCAAGGGGGCAGCAAGCTGAGAAAATCCCTTGGCAAATCTCCTATAGTAGCTACACAACCCGAAGAAACCTCTCAACTGTGTAAGATTAGTGGGTGGAGGCCAATCCAAAATTGCCTGGATTTTTTGTTGATCAACCTGTACTCCTTTAGAGCTTATAATATGTCCCAAATATAGGATCTCTGTCAAACCAAACTCACATTTAGATAGCTTAGCATAGAAGGATTGCTGCTCCAAGATTCCCAAAACAGTGTCTATGTGCTTTAGATGCTCTTCCCATGTTTTACTGTATATCAAGATATCATCAAAAAATACCAAAACAAATTTTCGAAGATGCTGACTGAATACCTTATTCATACAAGATTGGAATGTTGCTGGTGCATTAGTGAGTCCAAATGGCATAACAAGAAATTCAAAGTGCCCATAGTGACATCTGAAAGCAGTCTTTTCCACATCTTCACTCCTCATTCGGATTTGATGGTAGCCTGATCTTAAGTCAATTTTTGAGAAGTATACAGCACCATGTAACTCATCAATGAGTTCATCTATGCGTGGTATGGGATACCTATTTTTTATGGTCTTCTTGTTTAGAGCCCTGTAGTCTATACACATTCTCATTGTACCATCCTTTTTCTTGACAAGTACCACAGATGATGCAAATGGACTAGAGCTAGGCCTTATGAATCCCATGTCTAGGAGTTCTTTAATAGTTTTTTCAATTTCTTCCTTATAACCTCTTGGATGGCGGTATGGGGTTGTTATAACTGGTTTGGTACCCTGTTCTAACTCTATAACATGCTCAAAACCTCTATCTGGTGGTAATCCTGGAGGCAAGTCATTGAAAACTATACTATGCTTATCAAGAATATTTTGAATTTCAAAATGGAAATTACCTTGATTCTTGGGAGAGCTTGTTGGTTGGATTATGACTCCTGCTGCCCATGTTACTTGTCCTCTTCGAAAAGTCCTCTCCATCCTCTTTGCAGAGACCGCCTTAGGTGCTCCATTCGATAACCCTCTCAATATGACTTCTTTCCCATTGGAATGAAATTTAAACTCCATAGTTTGATGGTTCATGTAATAGCCTCCGATAGAGTGCAACCATTGAACACCCAATACAAGATCTGTCTCCCCAATACCAACCACATAGAAGTCATCACATAACTCATAATCTCCTAAGGTCATCTTGAGTTGTTTCACCACCCGTGTGCAAGGCATAGTGAATCCATCAGCTACAGTAACATTGAATCCCTCAAAATCTTCTGCTTTAAGCCCTCTTTTCATGACAAATCCCTCATCAATAAAATTGTGAGTTGCCCCACTATCAAGAAGAACAGTCAACCTTTGCCCTGCTAGTACCCCTCGAATTCGGAAGGGATGGTATCTTGGGACTCCTGATAATGCTGCTAAAGTGCCATCCTTGCTGATTTCTTTTACTTTCTCTTCTTCTACCTCCTCCTTAGTATCATGAAATTCCTCATGCTCATCTGAATCAGATTCTGAAGCAACTTCAATATAGTGCACTTGACCTTTCCCCAAACATCTGTGTCCTGGAACCCATGGTTCTCTACAAGTAAAACAAAGCTTTTTCCTTCGTAATTCACTCCTAGTCTCTTCATCTACCTTCTTTTTTGCCACATTTGTCACATCTTTTGGTGGTAGTGTTGGGAAAATCTTTTTCTGAAAATTTCCCTTATGTTGCCAAAGATTTGGGGGTTTTTGATTAGTGACTGATTTCATAGGCACACAAGTTTCAAGTTGCAAGCTTCTTTTGATAGCTTCCTGTAAGGTTGAGGGTGAGAAAGCCT
This sequence comes from Cupressus sempervirens, assembly GCA_028749045.1. Lineage (NCBI taxonomy): Eukaryota > Viridiplantae > Streptophyta > Pinopsida > Cupressales > Cupressaceae > Cupressus > Cupressus sempervirens. The sequence goes on along the minus strand of CM053784.1, from coordinate 139,080,010 downwards.
TAACCAAACCCTTAACAGAATCTTCTAAACCATCAAGGAAAAGATAAATGATCCTCTTTTCACTCATATCAGGTACCATAACAGCCACTTTTTGAAATTCTTCTATATACTCATTAACTGATTTGGTTTGCTTCAACTTTGACAATTCTTTAAAGTACTCTTCATCATCCTTGAGGTCAAATCTATCTATCACCCTTTGACTGAAATCTTCAAATGTAGTTACCTGATCGTGACCTTGAGTAGTCATTCCATGATACCACCAATCATAGGCTGCATCTTCCAAGTGTAGACTTGCAAATTGAATAGCATCACTCTCTTTCATGGGGTTAAGTGTGAAGAAAGTTTGTAATTTTTGTAGCCATGCTCTAGCTGAAATTTTATTTGTTCCATCAAAAGTAGGCGCTGTAAACTTGCTTATTTTATTTTTGAGCTCTCTTCCACTTGTGTCATGCTCCCTCCTATTCTCTTTCTTGGGCATCAAAGCGTTCATCATATCCACATATTCTCTAAAAGGAACTGAACTACGAAAGTCATCATCTAAGCCATTGTAAGTAGCTCTTAATGTAACCAAATTACCTGTAACCTCTTCCACTGGATTAATGGCTGGATTTGGTACTGGTGGCTCATCTGCAGGCAAGAAAATGGATTTGGTTGATTTAGATGGTGTGGATCTCCCATTATTCGGCTCCTCTGAAGTGCTCCCTTTCTCATTAATAGATGCAATTCCTTGTAATTTTTCTGTCAATATTCGCAAAGCCTCTCTAGTTTCCGCCAAACCATCCACTGTTTGCTTCTGAGTATTTTGGATGTCTTGGAAGAATTTCTTTGCCATCTCATCTGGATCAGCCATACCTTTTTCTTCCTTGGATTTTGTACTTTTGCTTTCAACTGGGGCTTTGATCAAAATTTCTTTATTCTTTTCTCGCTGTAAATATCTTTTTTCTCTTTCACTTAGTTGCATGCAATCATAAAATATGACATGCAAGATCTGGGTAGTTATCAAAACTTGACATGCAAGATCTGGGTAGTTGTTAAAACTGACATGCAACTTCTACAAACCCTCAGGCTGGCAAGATCACGGCTCTGATACCACTGAAATGTCCCTTTACTGATTTTTTATGATATTTCCAGCCTCAAATCTGAACTTTAAAATCAAACAACCAATATAACAAAGATCTGCCAATTTTCCAATAAAACCCAAATCGGGTATGTCCAAATTAGTGCCAAAAACTTCACAACTTCACAAATTATTAATAAATCTGAAAATGGACATTTTTACAAAGATTTCAGCATCATAACAGCCTACAAAATGACATTTCCAGATTTGTATAGCCCTTACACAACAGATCACAAATGTAGGGCAAAACTATGCTCAATCGGGCTCCCGAAATTAACACAAAAAAATGCCCGGAAACACCACAAAACACTCATAAATTATCTCAGAAGTTTAATCATGACCCAATACATATATTCAGCTCTATTTTAACATCATAAAGTCTGAAATACAACAGCAAACCAAACTGATATGAAACACTCAACTGAAAACCCAAATTCAAACCAAAAACAACCCCAAAAACACCCAAATCGGCACTATTCAGCACAAGGGCAAACTCTGTATGAGCATGCACATGGAATGGCTTCAAACTCCTGTCCTTAGCCTTCCTGGAAACCTGCAAACTCCCGTTCTTGGGTCTCCTTCTCCATAGGTTTGGCAGCCTCTGAAGAACAACAAGAAAATTATCAAGAATCAAGATGTAGAATGAGCCCAAAATGCCTCCAAACCCCTTTTAAAGAGGGCATAACCCTAACTCACGTCCAAGAGGGGTTAATAAAATATAATTTAATAATAATTTTTATTTATTAGTCCATTGGTTTCCAAAGATTAACCCTTTTTTCCGAAATTTCACCTTTTTGGAGCCTGCCTGCCTTAACAAAGTTTATATTTTATTTTTTATTATTTGAATAGGGGACATGACAATTGCCTTCTCCATATTTATTCTTTCTTCTCCTCTGAAAAAAGGTTGTTGGTTGGTTTTCTATTTTCCAGTTCTTGGAGCTCTGCTTAGGCTGTGAAAGCCACACACCCAGCATTTCTCTTTTGTATTGAGCAGCATTCATGTTTTATATAGATAGTTTTGGTCTGTTAGGTGAATTATGAGTTGTTTTCTGTACATTTCATGTATATGGTTTCAAGGAAAGAAAATAAAGAGCAACAAAGGTTTTAAATTCAGTCTGAATCTTGTCTCCTGATTATGGATTTGTTATTTCTTCTAATTTGTGATCAAAGAGCATGAGTTAGGTTGCATTTCATTTTGAAATGTATATGATTAAAATGTCTTGCTTATGGAACAAAGAGCCATGTAATTGCTTGGTGTTTGTCACAGGATTTGCAGATTTCATGATAGGATGTTCTGAGTATGAGATTCATTCTGTAGCAGATGTCTATTCACAAAGTGAAGGATAGATCAGGGATCTTGATGTAAGAATTATGTCACAGATTTCTAGAAGATGTATGGTTAGAATTCATTATTACCCAATGGATAAGGTACTGGTTAGAGAAAGGATCATTAAGTTCTATTGCTCATACTTGGGTCTTGCTGTCATCAACATAATTAAATCATTTTTCCCTTTGATGTTGAAAGCTATTCAATGTTAACCCTCACTTAGCTTGCCAGTTTCACGAAATATGTTCTTAGCTATTTCATGCTTGTGATTCCTGGGTAAGTATAGAAGATTTAGGGGTTTTTATCTACTTTACATTAGATTCAATGTATGCTTTGATAACTGGTACCATATAAAGAATCTATAGGTCTACCCGCCTAGGTTTTGCAGAGCCTAAAGTACAGAAGGAGTATAGCCTTATAGTTGGCCCAGGTTCTTGGTGAAGTGTGTCCATTATTGGAGATAGCTGGGCATAAACACATTCTTGCCTTGCATACTTGTTTGTTTAAACACTATTAAATCAAAATCCAATAGACACCTAAGTGAACTCGGTAAAAACTAACCTCTAAACTAGGAAAACATAGGAACGCTTAGTAGACACAAAAAATTGTCTTCACTATTTGAGTGAGCTTGGCATATACTGAGTGATAATGATTATGACATTTGTGTAACATCAAGGATAATACACAATTAATCAATTGTATCCAAAAATCTCCCTCTTTGGCATTGATGGAAACACAAAATGTCATAGCACAATGAAATTTTGGATTTAGACTTGACAACTCCCTCTGTCAGTATGAGCTCTTCCTTTTACCGAATTCTTTCTTTGTCTGCAGCAACTTCTACCAAGTTTATTTAGAACTTTCTCCCTCTTTTAGCAAACTTATTCTTTGGAAAACTTCTCCCTCTTTGGTTCCTTATTTTATTATGGTTCCAAAAGTTTCTTAGAGATATGACAGTAAACTTCTCCCTCTTTGACAACACATGCCAAATACAATAATTCCACACCAATGTACCATAAGTACTAATTCATTTGCAATATGCCCTTGCCAATTCTACACCAACTGATTGGTCTTTAGTTAGGTTCTGGTTGATGCATCACTAAACTTTAATTAGTGAACTTCAGATAAGGGAATGACCCCTAGCTTACCTCTTAGATACATAAATGCATCCTTAGGTAATGGCTTGGTGAATATGTCTGCAATTTGTTCCTTTGTATTAATATAAAAATCTAACTTCTTTTTCTTGCACCAACACTCTTAAGAAGTGATATTTTATTGCAATGTGATTTTTTTTGGTATGCATCACTAGATTCTTTGATATGTTAATTGCATTGGTGTTATCACAATATATGACTACTAGATCTTTGATCTCTACCTTCATTCCTTCTAATAGTTGTTCTAACCAAACAATGCTAGAACAATTAACTGTTGTTGCCACATATTCTGCCTCTACTAAGGATTGAGATGTACAATTTTTTTCTTACTTGTCCAAGATACCAATCTTATACCAATGAAGAATGCTCCTCCACTAATGGTTTTTCTATCATCAAGACTTCCTACCCAATCAACATTAGTAAACACTTTTAAGTCCAAATTGCTTCCAAGTTTTTACCATAAACCTTAATCTTTAGTACCTTTTAGATATCTCATGATTCTCTTGTTTGCCATCATATGGTTTTCTCTGGGATTTGTTGAGAATCTTGCCATTATTCCAAGTGCTAGAGCAATATTAGGTCTTGTATGTACTACATACTATAATTTTTCAATCATTGATCTATATGTGGTCTAATCTACTTCTTTGGAATCATCATTTTTGGAGAGCTTATGTCTAGTAGACATAGGGGTTCCAACTAGTCTTGAATCTTCCATTCCAAATTTCTTTAGTATTTCCTTGATATAGTTAGATTGAGTGATGTAGATACCATTTTTGTTCTACTATATTTGCAATCTAACAAAGAATTTCATCTCACCAAACATGGACATCTCAAATTCTTTACTCATTTCTTCTAAAAATGCTTTGCATAATTCATCATTTCCTATGAATAGAGTATCATCAACAAATATTTCTGCCAATACAATCTTCTTGTTTGGTCCTTCTTTGATATACATACTATTGTTGTCATTTTTCCTTTGAAAACCAATTTGCACCGAGTAATTATGGATTCTTTCATACCAAGCTCAGAGAGCTTGCTTGAGACCATATAATATTTTGTATAACTTGCAAACCATGTCTCTTTTGCTAAGATCTACAAAACCTTTTGGTTTTTGAATGTAGAATTCCTCATCAAGAATTCCATTCAAGAATGCAAATTTAACATCCATTTGATATACTTTAAATCCTCTATGTGTTGCATATGCTAGAAAATTTCTAACCATAATCAATACCTTCTTCTTGAAAATAGCCTTTGTACACCAATCTTGCTTTGTTTCTTGAAACTTTTCCATCTTTCTTCAGCTTATTTATGAATACCCACTTTGTACCAATTACATTTTTATCCTTGGGTCTAGGAACAATAGTCAAAGTTTTGTTCTTTTCTATCTATTCTATCTCTTCATTCATTGCTTCAATCCAACTTTCATTTTCTAGAGCATCCTTTGTTAGTCCCAAATTGGTTTTGACATTTGAGTGTCAACACACTTATGCAAATCCTCAAGATGATTTCAAGTATAATACAGAAGCTGAGCTATAGTGTATGCCAAGCCAGAGAATTCAATAAGTGCCAACTAAACTTTAGATCGTAAGCAATCTTTAGGTGCTAAGCAAAGTATAGATGTCGAGTCACTATAGATGCCAAGTGAAATAGAGTTACTATAGGAATCGAGTGAGGCAATTTTCCTATATGTGTCGAGCATCAAAAACTAGTAAGTGTTGAGTAACATAGAATTGACATATGAGTTTGTGCCTTCACAAACCCAGATGTAAACCCTTTTTGGAGCTAACATAGGATGAATCTCAAAGGATCTTGAAGATAAGATCGAATCTTTTACATTACTTATGTAATCAACATGCAACCAATGAGAAAAATAGAGAAGGCATGCAACTAATAGGAAAAGTGCAAGAAATGAGTGGGAAATGAAGCTCTAATATTGATCATAGGTTCATACCTAACCCTAAGTCTTTCAAATCTTTAAAAGGAGGATGAAGCCCCATTATGCAAGAGAGAGGATATGTGAGAAAGAAGTGTATGGGTGAATTATGGAGAAGTGAAAAAGGGTAAAAAGGCTTAGTGAAGAATAGAGAAACATTGCAGAATCTGGTTGATCAAGAATAGAGTATCAAAACCTTGAAGAGTGACATATCAGATCAAGTAAGGATCAGATCAATCAAAGAAGAACAAGGATTTGTAACCAACAATTGGGGATTGCAAGTTATTAGGTCAAAATATTCTAATACTTTATAGCAATTATATTGGATATGGAAATCCTATGGACTTAGGTTGGCTTAGCAGCCATTTGTAAATCCTTTAATAGGATGACATTCCAAATGAATGTAATAAAGTTCTTTAACCAGGCCTACTATTAGCAAGGTAGTGAAATCCTTTAACCAGGTCACTTTTATTAGGGTGTAAAGTCTTTAACAAAATAGACCTTTCATAGGGTAAACCATTGAAAGTGGTCAAACATTGTAACCTTGAATAGTTACACATTACTACAATGATATTTTGTGGGTGTCATCCCCACCCCAATTTTACCTTCTCATTTTGGAGGGATTCTAGGTTACCAAATTTGTGTTATCTATTTCCATGCATGTCTTTACTTTCATTTTTATTAGATAAATTAGATGCATGTAGATGATATTAGTTAAAAGGATTTGAAAAGGTTAAAGTTAGTTACTTCTGATTCACCCCCCTCCCCCCTCAGAAGCAAATCTTCCCACTTGTTAATTCCAACAATTGGTGTTAGAGCTTTGTTTTGACAAGGAGCCTTACAACTTGGAGAAAAGATCTAGAAATGGAAGTCTACAAACTTGGAAAGACCATAGAGAATTAGGAAATTGATATACAACTTGCTTTACATGCACTAGAAGAAGCTAGAGAGGAACTGGGAAAAGCCTTAAAGAGAAGAAGAGAGATTGCCATAGCTAAGAATAGCACACAATAGAAGGAGATTGACACCTCAAATCTATTTTCAAATGGAGATTCCAAAGAGTTGTATGTAGCAATAACATATTTGATGGAGAAGAATAGAGCTCAAGTAGAAGAAATTAGAACACTCAAGCTTGAGCAAGAATCACAAGCCATGATGTTTTGTGAAGTGAATGAATAGAAGAAAAGAGCCATTGAAGAAAAATCTATGCTAGAAGAAGACAAGAGAAACCTTGCTGACAAACTAGAAGAAAAGTCAATTGAGCTAGCAAGAATTTGAAACAGCTAGACACCCTGAGTCAGATGATGAATGCACATCATGAACTAAATGTCAAGGATATTGAGATCTCTACGTTGAAAATGCAAAATGAACAACTGCAAAATGATTTGAAAAGAGAAAATGAGATTGCAAAAAGCTTCAACAAACCTAAAGAGGCCATCAAGTATTTTGAGTAGTTGTTGAAATCACCAAAGGCTAGTAATGATACTTCAGGACTAGGATACACTATCACTAAACAAGGGGAGTCATCCAAGACTATAGAAGAAAGGAGTAACAAAGGTAAAAACACTAAACCTAGTTGTCATTTCTATGGTAAAAAGGGACATACCTCTAATGTATGTAAGAGCAAGAATGCCCATTAGCATGACAAACCTAAGAATGCAAGTCATTGTCATAAGTGCAAAAAGCAAGGACATCAAGCACATAATTGTAGGACTAAGACTATCTAAACACCAAGATTTGAAGGTCACTGCTACAATTGCAAGAAGTATGGACATAGAGCTTTTGAGTGCAGATCAAAACCTATGTGGACACCAAATTAGCCAACTAGAGGAAATAATGCACATCACTACAATTGGGACTATAACGCAAGGTATAGCTGTCATTAATATCAAGAATATGGACACATTCCTAAAAATTGCATAAGGACACATTTCAGAGGGAATTATAGTAGATGGTTGAGCCAAATCACATGTTTTAGTTTCTTGAAGATTGGTCATATCAGTAGGAATTTCCCAACAAGGCCAAAGGCATCCAACTGAAAGAACAACAAAGGTAAAGAGAAGGTAGATGTTGAACACATGAAAGGTGAAATGAATAAGACATGGAAGAAGAAAGATGGGTGTAGCTCATCAAATGAAGGGATCACTTCACCTAAGAGGTCAAGTGATCACACTTCATCAAACTAAGCAAGAAAAGGCATAAGGGATTGATTTACAAAGTTTTATCATACATTAGTTCCTAAACAAGCAAGTACTGAAAGGAAGAGATCAACATGTACAAAGATGGAAAGTTAAAATTTCAAGATTTCACAAGTGCTATCAAGTTGCCCTTAGATTTTGAGTAAAACTCTAGTACATGACGAGTTGATTGTCAAAATAGTGGTAGCCAAATGATTAGTAGGAGTCGAGTTGGTAGAGGAAGCTAAGTGAAGAATAAATTTTCAAAAACAATACTCCTATGGAAGTTGAGTGATGAAAAGGCAATGGAAACCAAGTAATGTAGAATCCTTCAAAAGCTAAGTGGACAGCTATAAATGCACTAAACATTAAATTTGATGAAAATAGGGTATATTATTGTATTTTCAATCACTTTTTCTCATTGTGAATGAAGAGAAAAGATGAGAAATAGTGAAGAGAAAATCCAAAGTAGAGTATATAGTGTATAAGAAAATTTCAGCAATATTCTAGCATGATTTCGTCGATCTTGAGGTATTTACATCTATACTGAGTTACACAATCTAATAGTTTCTTTGTATTAAAACCTTAGATTGCAAAAATGGCTTTTAGCTCTAGGAAAGCTTAGGAGAAGGAACCTTTTGAAGTCTAGCTAGTGTCCAATGAGGTCAAAAAACTCAATTTTCATCCAATCCCAGAGGCAACTTATAAGAAAAACCCAACTGGAGCCCTATCCATCATACCCCCTAAGGTTGTAATGGTTCAAGATGTAAGGAGATGCTACAATTGCAAGATTGGAGCCATAGGTGACATGGAAATGAGGGAAGCCTATGAGAGACTGTGTGAGAATGGAGTGTTGAAGGAAGAATACCAGATTGTTGAAAGGAATGGTTTAACACATGCCCTAGAATTCCCCACCATTTTCAAAATTGAATGGATTAGACTAGTACTTGGTCACATACATGATGGAAGCTTATGGTTGGAAGATGACCCAGTGAAAATCATGAAAAAAATTGTTCATAGAGTGATAGGGTATCCAACCCTAGATTGACCAAAGACCCTTAGGAGTGATTCTAAGGAGGCAATTGAAAAGAATATTGGTGCAAAGTGGAATAAGAGAGGGATGACAATTGATACCATCCAAGACCCTCTTGTTGACTTTTTTGTTAGGGTGATTTCACACAAGTTCTACCAATCTAGCAAACTCAATAGTGTGCCTTGTATTGCAGTGAATGTAGGATAAAAATTGGTGAAGAAGGATCATACATATGATCTTGAAAAACTACAACTACAATAGATTAATGAGAATCTAGTAGCAATTAGGAGAACCAAGGGAGCCCAATGCAAATTTGGTGTTATTTTGATTTGTATATTCTTTTATGTGTAGAATAAATTTCCTTCATTTGGTAAAGTAGCATGGAAAATAAATAGGTCTATTATAGTGCAAGTCAATGAATATATAGAGTAGATGGGAGCTAATTTTGAGACATTAATGACTAGTTATTTTGAAGACTTTAAGAAGACAATGAAGCAAAGGCTAAGAATTCTAGTGTCATTAGTAGAGAAACATGTAAATGATGTATGTTTTCTTGTAGATATAGACTATACATACATTCAAGCTACTATACCAAGAGTGAGATGGTTAAGACCTTTTGGTTATGAAATTAACATAGATGAAGCATCGCTAGCAATAACTACATTATTAGTAGAGGAAGTTGACAAGGATGCACCACATTTTGGAACCTATGATGTGGTGAGATCAAAAGTGGATATGGAGTTAATGACTGCCTCCACTCTAAAAAAGAAGGACAAGCTTGTTAAGAAGCTAAAGGCCAAATTTGAGGAAGGCATTATAGAAACATTAGAAGAAGAAGGTGAAGATGCCTAAGGGTGATGAAGAAGAACAAGATTAGGGGCCACTTGACTTAACCCAAGGTATGGGGGAGGATGCAGATGAGGAGGAAGGTGTCGACTAGGAAACACCCAAGGCTAAGACAAAGAAAAGCAAAGCTCAAAATTAGCCAACTACACAGCCCAAGGGTAAGAAGAAGGCAATATAGCCAAGCCTAGCAAAACCAACTACAAGGGTAGATACCAAGGCTACAACTCAAGTAGAAAAAGAGCAAGATAAACATAAGGCAAAAGAAAAAGGAGGACCTATAGAGCAAAAGAAAAGAAGAAAATATGTTGCATCCCCTGAATCAAATGAAGAAAGAATAGAGTCTTATGAAGAGCAATTCATATTAGTAAGACATTCTACCACATCTAAATTGGAAAGCATTTGTAATAACATTAGAGATAATGCTGATTTAACTAGTCTAAAGACCATAGATTTCAATAAGTTGTCAAAGGAACAACAGAACATAGTGGAAGAGTCCATCTACACTATGATGGCTAAGTTCAAGACCACCCCACTTGAACTAGATAACTCAATGCCTAAGGAGCTAAGCTCATTAGTTGAGAATAAATGGCATTACTATCTCAAGATGGAGAAAGAAATAAGGGAGTCAACATTGGTTCATGTAATACTAGACCTTACAAAAGGTCAAATAACAAAGGCTAGCAAGAAATATGGGAGCAAATTTGCACCCAAATACAAAGCCTTCAATATTTTGCAAAACCAAATTAAGATGTTGTGCAGAAGTCCACACAAATGTGGAAGTTAATTTATGGGTTGACAACAATAAAGGAAAGGCAGGAAGACCCATTTGAAGGTAGAAATGATGAAGAAGAAGAAGAAAAAGAGAAAGATGAGGAAGGAGAGAAAGAAAAATATGAGGAAGAGGAAAAAGAGAAAAGAGAAGAAGCAGTGGAGAAAACACATGGTGAAGAGGTAACAACTAAGGAACAACAGGAAGAACAGAGTTTCCAAGACACCCAACTACCACCACCAAGTCCTCCACATACAACACCTCCAAAAATAATAATTGTAAAGGATGTTCCTGACACCTCAGTTCGAAAAATTAATCCTTTAACTACAGAGGATCTCAAAAAGATCCTTCACCAATCTACATTGCAAGCACAACTTTGTATAAATCTAGTTTTGGTGAGTGTGGATGGACTACAAAAATTTGTAGCTGAGATAACAAGGGAGAAGGAAAACACTCAAGAACCACCTACACAAACTCCCACAACTACAATAGATCAACCCAAAGAGCAAGAAGCACAAGATAGAATTGCTAAGGTTGATGATACAAATACAACAACAACAACTATTGAGGAGCAAGCAAAGGGACAACTAGGACAAGATGTTCCTACTACACAAAGTCAAGGTGAACCTCCTCAAATCATGATAATAGATCAAGGCAACAAAAAAGAGGAGAAAGAAGAGGAGAGAACCCCTAAAGAAAAGGAGTAGGAGGCAATAAAAACATTAGAAAACTTTCCTACCTTGGGGACTCCTACAAAGAAGATGAGCACTGATGCAATACCATTGCAAATTTCAGCACCAGGCTCAAGCTCCACCAAGATTACAAGGGTACTTCACTATGGAGACCTTGCACTTGATGAAGAAATAGTCATACCCACTTATGACTCAAGGATTATGAATTTAGCACAAATAAATGAAGTGCAAGAGACACTAGAGAGAAGGAAGAGACAAGAGATACTCAAAAATGAGTATAGGCAGAAGCAAGCACTAGTGGAAATTAAAGATATATTTCTTGATGCTTTCATCTTGCAAGTACCTGATGAAACCCAACTGATCATGGAGCAAGTAGCCAACATTATGGACTAGGTATAGAATGAGGACCTTGGCACAAATTTTAAATTATTAGAATGGTCAAAAAAGAATTTTTAGATGAAAGTGAATGAGAAGATATCAAGTGAAATAGCACTTTTACAAGTTGAATTGGCTAAGAGGATTGAAAAGGCAAAAAAATTACTTGGGAATGTATTCTCATTGTACTCCAAGTTGTGTGATTCATCATATTTCACACAGGAAACTAGCCAAAGGATACTAAACCTAGAATTAAATCTTAAGATTTCTAGCACTCAGCTACCCAAAGATCTAGCTCAAAGTGAGAAGCATTTTGCAGCTATGCTTCACACACAGAAAGAGTTAGCTGTATTGACAGCAAAAGAGGCCAATATCAAGGCCAAATTGATGCAAATTCAATCTTCCATTACCCCACATTTGGAAGTGCTCCATAAGGAACAAGCCTACGTAGAGAATGTTCTAAAGAAAGACCCTAATTTTTCTACTTTAGAAGGCTTTGTTCATCTCGTAGTAGGGACAACCATCTAACACAAGTCATTGGAAATTGCTTTAGATAATTGGGATGCTTCTCTCAAGATGATTATGGAGGTAAATAATTTTTTGTTGGCTAAGTATTCTATTCATTCCTAGGACCCTTTGACATAAGTGTCAAAAAGGAGGTGATAATGCATTATTGCATCTAATAAGGATGCGGAGATATAATGTTTTAGGCAAGATGTGAATAAGAATGGTTACAAATACATTCTTTGATGGAAGTAATAAAGAATATCCAAAGGGGGAGATATTCAAATTCACATTTTGAGGAAGTAATAAAGCCAAAAGGATGCAAAACTGCAAGAAGATGTGAAAGGGAAACAAATATAGAGTACAGGAAATAGAAATAGGGTACATAGATACAGAAACAAAAGTAGACAAGGAAAAGAATATTAGATACATCAACATGAGACAGACTTAGCACAAGAAATTTTGGTTACAAGAATAGAAATGGCTCATCAACTTAGAGGGAGTTACAAAATTTTGAGGTATATAAAATTTTTGAACAAGTTTTTGAAGTGTTGTATATATGCCAAACAAAATATGTAGTATACTCATATAGATCAGATTCATAATGTTTAAGTTTTTTTGCCACTCATGTCAAAGGGGGAGATTGTTAGTCTCATATTGGTTTTGACATTGAAGGTCAACACACTTAACCAAATTCTCAAGATGATGCTAAGTATAATACAGAAGCTGAGCTACAATGTATGCCAAGCTAGAGAATTAATTAGTTGATGAGTGAACTTCAGGTGTCGAGCAATCTTTAGGTGTCAAGTGAAGTTCAAGTGCTGAGAAAAGTATAGATACCGAGTCACTATAGATGCTGAGTGAAACAAAATAACTATAGGAGCTGAGTGAGCCAGTTTTCCTATATATGCCAAGCATTAGCAACTAGTAAGTGCTGAGTAACATAGAATCAACATATGAGTTTGTGCCTTCACAAACTCAAATGTAAACTCTTTTTGGAGCCAACATAGGATGAATCTCAAAATATCTTGAAGATAAGATCAAATCTTTTACATTACCTATGTAATCAGCATGCATCCAATAAGAAAAATAGAGAAGGCATGCAACCAATAGGAAAAGTGCAAGAAAGGAGTGGGAAATGAAGATTTAATATTGATCATAGATTCATACCTAACCCTAAGTCTTCAAAATATTTAAAAGGAGGATGAAGCCCCATTATGCAAGAGAGAGGATATTCGAGAAAGAAGTGTATGGGTGAATTATAGCAAAGTGCATAATGGTAAAAAGACTTAGTGAAGAACAGAGCAGTAATGCAAAATTTAGTTGATCAAGAAAAAAGTATTAGAACCTCAAAGAGTGACATATCAAATCAAGCAAGTATCATATTACTCAAAGTAGAATAAGGATCTATAATCAAAAAATGAGGATTGCAAGTTATTAGGTCAAAATCTTCTAATACTTTCTAGCAATTATATTAGATTTGTTTCTTCTTTCAACTATACCATTTTGTTGTGGTGTACCAGGGGCTAATACTTGTCTTTTGATTCCTCTTTCAATGCAGAAATTATTAAATTCATTGGAGATGAACTCACCACCTCTATCTAATCTTAATCATTTCAACCTCTTTCCAGTTTCCTTTTCTACTCTTGCTAGATACCACTTGATTTTTTGAAAGGCTTCTAATTTTTCTTTTATATACATTACTATCATCAACAAAAAGAATGAAAAACTATTCTCCACTATAGCTTTCTAGTCCAATAGGTCAACATAAATCTATATGAACAATTTCTAATACTTCTTCTGATTGGTAGTTTTTTCTTTTGAAGCTAGTCTTTCGCATATTACCAATTTGGCAATTCTTGCATAGACTCATGTCAGGCTTCTTCAAACTAGGAATACCTCTTACTCTTCTATGTTTGCTTATCTTAACTAGATTATCAAATTTTACATGACATAGCCTTTTGTGCCATAACTAGCTTTCCTCTAATTGAGCAATAAAATATGAACAATCATTGACATCAATATAAAATAGATTATCTTTTGTTTGTTTTCCAGATCCAACCAAATTTCATTTTCCATCTAGTAATTTGGCCTATCCATTCATGAATGCTACCTTGAATCCAATGTTATTCAACTATGCCACACTCAGTAGATTATGCTTTAGTCCTTCAACCCAATAAGCATTTTCACATACAAGTTCTTTTGTTAATAAAATACATCCTTTTCCTTTTATGTTACAAGGTTCATTGTTTCCAAATCTCACACTACCTCCATTAGAATACTCCATGTGCTCAAATTTTGTTTTATCACCAGTCATATGATGTAGATAGCCACTGTCAATAATCCATATATCATTCTTGCTAATATGAGATATAAGTGCCATCTTATCTCCTTCATTATCATATTCATCTTTCACAGCAATATATACCATTTCATCTTCACTATTATCAGAATCTTTAGCTATGAAACAAGATTTCTTACCTTTTTCTGTGTAGTTCTTGTATTTCTTGGAGTCCTTCTTGCCTTTGTGCTTATTGAATTTCTATTCATCTTTGATTTCCTTATTTGGACACCTAGCAACAATGTGACCAACATCTTCATAGAAAAAGTAGATCAGAGGAATTTTACCTTTGTACTTTCCTCTTCCTCTAGAATACTTCCTTGCAAGTAGGGCTTCAATAACTTCAAGATCACTATCTAAACTTTCTTTTGATGTTCCTTCTTCTTCACTTCTTGATTGATTGGACTTTGATTTCTTACCCTTTTCTTTGAGTGAGAGTTTAGCTTTAAAAGCAAATTCAATAACATTTGAACTAGAAACATAGTTATCAAAGTTATCTAACTCAAAAGCTATCAATCCTCCAACCAGATCATCCAAAGACATTTTACAATTTGGATCATATCTCATCTCTTGAATAAAAAAAACTCTAATTGCATAAATAGGAAAAAGAGTTCTAAGTACCTTGCTTACAACTATTTTTCCTTCAATGTCTCCTCCAAATGCCTTGATAGCACTTACACTTACTTTGATTCTTTCCACATATTTTACAATGTTCTCATCTTCTCTCACTCTCATCTAATCAAAATGATGTCTAAGACTTTCTACTGTGGCTCTTCTTACATTGTCATCTCCTCCATAAATATCTTTCAATTTGGTCCACATTGCATGAGAAGATTTGCAATCTTTTACTTCATTAAATTCAACATAACTAAGAGCAGATTCAATATCAATCATCATGATATTATGATTCTTCTTTTCAGCAATATATTTACTAATAATGTTCCAGTGGAGTATTCAACATCAAGATACTTGCAACTTGAATCAATGATGGTAGCTAGATGTAACTTCATAAGTCCTTTCCATGCTACAAAATTGTCTCTGTTAAGCTTGGGGATCTCTCTTTTGTAAGACATCTTGATCATTAACTTATTTGAAACCTTCTCTACAAGCACCAAAAGCTCTAATACCAATTGTTGGAAATATAAGAAGAGTAACTAAGAGGGGAGGGGTGAACTAGTTACTACTAAAATAAATCCTAGATCCCTTAGATATTAGTACAAAATAAAAACTAAAAATTGAATACTTTTGAAGCTCAGTAAACACATAGAATGTTGTAACTCAGTAAGAATTGAATTAGCTCGGTAAGTGCTTAACATATAAAATTTTAGATGTTTCCTTTAATTACCATTACTTTAAATTAGTTGAAAACACATAAAAGAAAATAGCATGAACACATTTGACACTAGGATTTAACATGGAAACCCAATTTGGGAAAAACCACCAATTGCAACTATTTACTTTTTTTCACTTTTTTGAAGTGAGCCCTATTAGGAGCTAACCATGTTAAAGGTTAAAAAACACATTATTTTGTGTGACCCTATTAAATAATTTAATCACCATATTAGGAGTGGCCTTGTGAGAGGTCTTGAGACAATTTAATAGAACTGCCTCCTTGTTAGAGGATTTGCAAATAGTTGTTAAGCCAACTCTGTTAGGAGATTTAGGTCACTACTACAATGGTTAGAGAGTAACAATTAGATGACCTAATTTTAATGCAACTAATTTTTTGATTATAGATCTCTGTTCTAGCTTGTACTTGATCTTTCCTAATCAAATATAGCTTTGTTGCTCCACAAGGATGTTCTAGTTATCCTTCAAATTTGCTTCCTCTTATCATCATTAAATCTTCAATGACATCTTCATACTTGTCGACCTTATACTTATATCTTCCACTTTGTCAAATAGGCTCAAGTATAACTTAGAATAATTAATATTCATCACCTTAGTCAGGTGGAATCAATAGACAAATTAATTAAGCTTAATATTCCAAAATAAGAAAATCCTTCGTAACTTGATCCAACTCCATAGAAACTAACTCAAAAATAATTTCTTTTGTTAACCAACAGAAGCTTAGTTAATACTATAAATTTATTAAAATCCTTTGGCAACTGAGTGAGCTTGGTTAGCATTGGTTCCATACAACTTTCCTTCATTAACCAAGTGAACTCAGTTAACACTCACTTTTTGAAACTTTTCCTTTGACGCCCAAGTGAACTTGGTAGATACTACCTTCTAAACTAGGCAAACACAAGAACATTTTGTAGACATAGAAAATTGGCTTCACTACCCAAGTGAGCTTGGCATATACTGACTGACAATGATTATGATATTTGTGTAACATCAAGGACAATACACAATTTATCAATTGTATCCAACAACTAATCATATGATGTGAACAACCACTATCAATTATCTAATTAGATTTCTTTTCAACCTATGATACCAAAGTCATTTTCTCTAGAATTTTATCTTTAATAGCCAAAAATCCTATTTCATTGTCACTGGTACTTACTGCTCATTCATTAGATTCATCTTCTTCATTGACATACATACAATCTCTATCTCCTCTAGGTTTGATGCATAATGACCAAACTCATTGAAAGTCCAACATTTAAAGATTTTCTTACCATCTTTTACTCTTCTTATAAGAAAGGCTACTCCTTCTTCTATCTTTCTATCCTCATCAGACTGCTACTACTAGAAAAATCTCCTCTAGCACTTGTGCTCCTTGATAAACTAGGTCAAATATTTAGGGCACTAAAAGTTATTTCTATTATGGTCAATTCTCTAGACTGTTTAAGCTCATTCTCAACTATTTCAAGTCTCCCAAGTAATTTTTCCTTTGTGAAATCTTTGGTACAAGAGATCAATAGCTATATCATTTGAACTGCTTGC
The DNA here is from genome assembly GCA_028749045.1 of Cupressus sempervirens. NCBI lineage: Eukaryota > Viridiplantae > Streptophyta > Pinopsida > Cupressales > Cupressaceae > Cupressus > Cupressus sempervirens. The sequence continues at coordinate 139,062,847 of CM053784.1, read as the reverse complement.
TTAAATGGTTGCATTAAGCTCTTCAATATCTTCTAGATCACCTCATCATATTGCTTGGTTCCTCCTTGATGTCATGCTCAAATCCCTTCAAGCCAAAACATAGCTAATTTTTTTAAAAAGTAATTTTTATGTTCTTACATGAGGGTTTAGTTGACATGATGTTAAATATAAAAGGGTTGTACTAGCATTAGGTTGTAGTTATCCTTAAATGATTATCTGTTGTAACTTAATGAGATGTGTTGTATTCTAGGGTTGTGAGTTACGATGGTAAATCTTTCATTGGCTGAATATTAACTTAAGGTTCACAACTATACTAAAATTCCCTTAACATCCACTATATCCAAAATGTTGAGATGGAAATTGGAAGGTTCCTTCCGTAACAATTTCTAGAAATAAGAATCATTCATATTGGTCTGATGCTTATTGTATAGGGTATGTATCTTTGTTTTCCAATTTTTATTGATGCAATATGTTTAATAGGAAATAATTTAATCCATTGTGAGACAATGATGATATGGTAATTCCCATGTTTAGTCTTGAACCTTTAAGATATTTTAGCGTGTGATTACACAATAAACAAATAACTTACTTTATTGAAATCAAGCTAGCATAAATTTTGACCTATCAATTTACTAATTGAATTACAAAATACCACATAAATTTTCTAATTATTTTGTTAACCACCTTAAATAACATAATGCACTAGCCAAATTTAATCCATAAAAAAAAACTACTTAATCATATACTCTAAATTCACCCTAATATCCAACATCTATTTCCATTATATATAAATCTCCTAGATTAGTCTAACTTTTCATTCCATAAAAAAATTTAATATAACTATAATCATATTTTATTTTATTTTATTTTTTATTAAAAAGAAAACATAATAATAAACTATAAATCTAAAATCCTCTAAATTATCAAATAAACTATGTTCAAATTATAATCTAAATAACTATGACCATAATCTACAAATCCCCTATAACAAAATAAAAATAAACCATAAACCATAATATACAATACCTTTAATATATATTAAAAAAAAAAAATTTAAAACATTTTATCTTGCCCCATCTACCCCACTATTCCCTAGGTGACCTACCCTAAGCCCTCCTTAAAATTTTACCCCACCTAAAACAATTTACCATGCCCCCCCCATTAACCTACCACCCCACTTTTCTCTCTCCCCCCATGTGTGAAGGAGGTGAGGTTGGTGACCTGCAATACATGCATCCTCCCTTGGTTGTATTCCCTCCCACTCAAATAAACCTCCAGCTCACATGAGATGGGTAGAATTTATTCCCCCCCCCCCCCCCGCCCCCACAATTTGCACATTTACTGTAATATTTCTTTCCTTAAAGTTGTGTTAGGAATTACTTCCAAGGGTGGAATAGGTGGGAAGGTGGAGTGGTGGGGTCACCTCCCACTCTTCAATATTTTTTTTAAGTTTTCAATATATTTTATTTTAAATGAACTGACACAATATAATGATGAGTAGATGCAAGAATCATTTAACTCTAACCTATAGATTTTTAAGATAACAATATTTTATTTAAGGACTATTGTTTTATTAGACTGTATTGTCATGAGATAATATTTCTTTTGCTCTTACATTTTTCAGAGAATATTTATGCATCTATAGGTCTCTTTTTTTTAGATTATCTTATTTGTTTAGATCTTCTCATGTAAACTCTAAAATTGCTTAGATTTGAGTTGATGATATTTAAACATTGCATCATACATTAAAATTTCTATTCTATTTAGCAAATTTGATGTAAAAACAACTATCATATTACAAACAAATCTACTTGCAAGATTTACTATTATGGGACTTAAATGAAATCCTATGATTGTAATTTCATGAAACATCAAATATTCATTATACATTATTGACATCCAATTTTATAATTTAAACTATCTGCGAATCTATTAGCCATCAATTTCATATTCTATCACTAATAATGAAACATCAATGAACACCAATGAAACTAAATTATTCTTATGAAATTTGAGGAGATAAGAATATCAAAATGATAATATCCTATCCATTCTTACAATGTATATCATAGTACAAATTTTTTTTCTTCAATACATTCTAATTTCAAATAATGATAAGGCAACATCAAACAATGAGATTTTTCCTTCATGTTCCTCTCAAGATTTGCATTCAACATAATATCAAGCAAGCATTAGGGTGGTAAATTCATCATATCAAGATACACAATAGAAGGACCTTTACAAGCAAGATAAATTTACAATCTCTCTATTAGCATATGTATGAAATCAACAACATCGTTCCTACAATACAAATAAGTTCACATAACAAAAATGCAATTGTCCTCCATTGCAACACAAATACACTAGTGTTTTCTTCTTCTATGCAAAGGTAAGACTCTCCAACTTCCAAATGTTCAAGGCTTCAAGAAAATACCTACAAACAAGAGGCAAAATTCACAACCATGGAGGCTTACCTCCCAACCTAGGCCTCAAGGAGACCATCCACTAAGCTTGGGGAAATAAGGCACAAATGGTTGCATGCTGCACAATCACATATCATGCATGATCACAACAATATAAAAAAATATACACAATACATTACAAGACAACCCAACCCAAGGCTTGCACAAAGATTCAACAATTGAAACAAGTTATAGGGTGAAGGTAGGCTCTCTCCATGAGGAGGATTTCCAAACTATGATTCACAAGTATGCACATATTATCATTATAAACATGCCCTTTCAAGGCTTACAATAACTTTCCTCTTCAGACACCTTCTTATACCTCCCAAAATGCAAGTAGACAAGAAGTTTCATATTCCATTGACCACATAAAAAATCATCTCCACACATGGGAGAGTTCCTCAACTTCACGAGTGAGCCCAACTAACCCCTTCACCCAAGTATCTCTTCCCTCCCAAGGGTGAGTGATGCTTCATACACAGTACACAACACACAACATGAAACAAAATTAGATTCAAGAAGAGAAACCACATAAACTTCTCACATGCAACACTCAAACAAAAAGATCCTTATTCACAACCCACATCTACATTACATCAAATTTACTTTGAAAAGAAGAACACAATGGATCATGGGTACCAACCTCACTCTAAGCAATGGCAATGATAAGTTGTAGTAGAGCTCCTTATCCTCTTCCTTTAGACCCTAGTTGTCTCTAAAGATAGAGAGTGGCCAAGTGAGTTTCTAATCTGGTCAAGCCTCTATATATCACTCTCATTTTCGGATTCAATATAAAATTCATTCTTTTTTGGGTCTCCTAGGTCTTCTAGGCACCCTAGTGGTCATTATTAGCCCCCTAACTTAAAGTGTTAACATGGGTAGGGCTTATTTTTGTCACAATTACACCTTAAAACTACTTAATGGCCCTCAAAATGCTAGATAAGTTCAAATTTCAAATTTCCTATGGTGGTAACCGTGTTCTCTTTTCTAATTTAAGGCAATAAGTCAAATTTCTCAATTAAGGTATGGTAACCTTGTTCTCTTTTCTAATTTAAGGCAATAAGTCAAATTTCTCAATTAAGGTATTTAACTTAGGATAAGGTGGCCACATGATCCATCATTAGAAACATATTTTTTTCACATAACGAGTACAAGTGTCAAGTGACACACACAAAATTTACCATGCATCACACATGACACATTCATAATCTACACATGAAATACATACCACACACATACATCTCACATTTAAAAAATAAACACATCACAATGAGGTTTACAAATCTTATAAAGATTCACCTTGGCAATGTCATATTAACATGTGTTTATACCTTGTTTTTCCATTATGTTTCCATGGTTCCTTTCCTACACACTAAACTTAAGCATCAGTAGTACAATGAAAAGCCACATATAAAATACATATGAAAGTAAAAATACATGATAACTTTTTTATTCTACCATTCACATATAACACATTCCATAATTAACTTCTTATTCTCCATCGTTTACATATAAAGCATTTAATCATTAATCCTCAAAACAACTGCATGTTACTAACTTTCTTAACAAGATCAAATTAAGCATTTGAAACACATCACATTTCTATTTCTTATCATAAAAGTAAAATACTGAATAACCATTAATCCATCGACTATGCCAAATAAGTCCTAGTACATATCATAACAAAAGACGACAAGGTGAATATCATTAGTTAAGTAGAAAAATTTACGGTCCATTGATTATCAAAATCTATGTCAAGGTATGCAGTCCTAAATAGAAAAATGGAAATATAGTATGTATGCTATGATGGGTTGAGGTGAGGCCTCACATTTGAGATCTAATACCTATAGTAATTTCAGATATCCTAACTACATATGTTCTTATAGATTCAACTTCCATCATTTTAGCATCTTGAAATGCACAAATCTAGCTTTGTAACCTCATTTTCTTAGAATGTTCATAACCTTCAAAAATATTTTCTAAAACTTTTTAAATCTTATGAGAAGTATCAAGTTTTTTTACCTAGTAGTACTCTATTTGAGAAAGTGCAAACATAGTGCTTCTCTAGCTCTCATGTTGCACATGCAAAGTTCTCTCTTTTCCTTAGTACAAGTTTCCATCTCACTTTCAACAATAATTGTCTTTTATGATTTTGTCAAGATCCAATATCCTAGTCTCATTCACAACAGATGTTTCTTCATCTTTTCCTTCTAGCTATCATAATTTTTTCCATCAAACTTGAGAATATCCTTTCTAAATATATTAGCCATTGATCTCCCAAAGTTGTTAAACTTTATCTTCAAGGACCTACTACTCTAATACCATTTGTTAGAAATAATAGTCTACTAAGATAATTGCAGGAGTTGGGGGGGTGAATCAATTATCCAATTAAAGCATTTATCAACCTTAATAAATCTTAACCATTCAATCAAATTAAACAATGACCATAACAAGATGCACATACACAATTACACTAGATTTGTTAACTAGGGAAACCCTTGATTAGAGGGAAAACCCTAGTAGGAATGATGCCCACAAAGATATACTGATATATATATTTTCCTTGTTAGAGGATGGACCCTATTAGTAGTTTATAAACACATTTAGTACATATGAGTCCTTGTTAGGAGACTTTGAATCCTTGTTAGGAGTTGTAGAAGGAAAAAGGACCCACTATCTAAACATCTTATGGGCCAAGACTACTAAACTTCACTATCCAACTGATCTCTCAACTATTCTTTGTAGAATAATTGTTTGTACTATGCTTTACCCTCTTTTATATGTCCTATAAGCTAGACCAATCACTTTTAGACCATGTAGACTAGATCACAAACCTCAGATCCAAATATCAAACCTCGAATCTCAAAATAAAGCATCGATAATGAAGTTATCTCCAACTTCACCCTGCTCTACTTATCTCGCATATCAACTTATTTCTCTTCTATTTTTCTCTTCATGCTTCATATAATCATTCATACATAATAAAGGAAAAAATAATTCCTTTATACCAAATCCGTAAAATAATTCCTTGAGTTGGCTATTACACCTTCTCAATTAATTATTAGAGGACCTCATTAAGAACATGTTATACTTAGCGATAACATAAATTTGTCACATTGTAACTTGAATAACTTTTCATATGTATGATATTATGACAAGAGAGCTTAAGCATGTCATCTCCAACATGCCTTCTACATGCCTTTAACCTTGATTCTTAGATGAACAACTCTGCTAAGAGATATAACAAGTTTACCAAAACATGCTTATGTAAACTCTATCTCAGAAAAGTCTTCACCAAAACTTGCATAACTTCTTCCAAACTTAATATCTTTATCTCTCAAAGTTAGCTACATATACTAGATACTTAGTAGTATCTCCCATTAACCTCTCTAGTGAAAATACTCAATGATCTATCTATACCACCTTGATCTTTATTGTTGTTCTTCTGTCGGATACCACAAAAAATTGCTATGTTGACATCAATGACAAACTTAGTCATGAATGTAATATATCATCAAAATAATGATCTAATCATGTTTCTATAATACTCCACCATAGGAATATTATCAAGATTCATGCTTCCAATAGGGAGGCCCATTACTCTACTAAGGAGAACACTAAAAAATCCATTGTCATCCTTCATATTTCCTCGAGTCATGTCTACAATGCCTACTCTTTGGCCTAGAGGTGTCTTGTCAATCAGGAATGAGGTTTACACCAATTCCTTAGCCTCTTTCTCATTTTCTCTATACTACCTATCTTCTCCATCATAGGATATTTAGAGGTACCAGTCTTCCCTCAAAAGGTAGAACACTTTCTCTATGTTGGGAGGCCGGATGTTTAGGACTATCTCTCTTGTGACACTCTTCATGACCTTCTCCTCTATCACGTAGTATTCTGCTAGTATCATGATCAGTTTAGAGGATTGAATTGATGTAGGGTGTGATACAACATTTACCAATCCACTCTAGATAAAAGTTGATATCATTGTTGAGCTCTCCTTTGATTTTTGCATATTGTTAGAAAGGTATTCCAATCAATATGACCAAGTTCTATATGCTAGATCTCTACGTGCCCATCTTGGAATCTAGATTTCTGGGGTGCTCCTTGGTATTTGACTACAACTAGTTTAGGTGGAATTTTCTCAGTCATGGGAGACTATGATGATGCCATTATATGTGGACAAAAGAAACAAACATTAGTCTACTAGTGTTAGAAGATAGAAATGAGACTCAACTAAGACTCATAGTGATGAAAAAATGAGTGAAAACTTATCAGAATTGACAAAACTATGGATTTTACCCCCTCATAGCTAGTTTTCCACACTAGTGCACCTAGTGAACCTACATAGATGCATAGGATGTGCTAGTACACATCTTTTTTTCTCTTGAAATAGTTAAATGTGTAGTTACACACTAGCACAACTGTACACCTTAGAATATGCTCAAGGTGCACAAGTGCAGACATGTGCACATGCACATCAGCACATGGTTCTATTTGAGGGGATTTTATTTTTTTGTCTTGTGTTTTGTTTTTCTTAGGTTCACACCTATACACCTATTGCAAGTACACATATGCACACCTTAGAAGGTTTTTACCTTGGAGCTAAGTGGAAAGAGGATGTGGAAGGCATAGTTGTAGAGGGATTTGAGGTGTAAAGGTGTAGTTGTGACTATGAGCTAGAGAGAAGTAAGGTAAAGAGGAGGGGAAGGTGAGGTTATATAGGCTCAGTACCTTGGCATAATGTGCACCTCCATAGGTGTACACCTTTGAGGGTGTGTACATACATATGTGCACATCCCCAAAGCAAGGTGAAGTGCACTTGTGTATACTTAGCACACATGTGTATGTGCACATATGCACACTTGATAAACTGTGAAGGCCTAAATATTGATTTTTTCTTATGTTTATCTTCTCAATCCTTCCTAATCAAAGACCAAGGTTTGACCTAGACCCAAGGGAGCATTCAAAATGATTGAGGCTTTAGACTAGATGCCTCATAGAGAATTTTGAAACTAGGGGGTCTCCATTTTGTGACTCAAAATGGGACATGTGTTGTGGGACCACAAAAAATAGCCCCAACAAAAGGGAAGAAATGATGAAGGCATTTCTTCATTAGCATGCATTCTTCTAATATGTGTCAAGTGAAAATTGTATTCCAAACATTTCAATAAGTTTTCAAGTCCTTAAAAATTTGAAACTTCAAAATCTCAAATCTTCAGGCTCAGTGTGTGCTTATTGTACCAATTTACTTTGACATCTCAAGGTATAGTCTATCATGAGTATCTAGCAACTTGGAGAAAATCTTTGTCTCCACTAGTTCATTCATTGGGAATCCTTGTAAAACCTATTTGTCAATCACTATTTGATGAGATGAGAGAATCTCTTGGTGAGTTATAAATTCTTTTCTCTTTGAAGTATTTGGTAATCTTCTTTACCTTGCTTCACAGATCTCTCATGTTTCCTCTTGATTCTTCCTTGAAGAGTTTTTATTTATTGTATAAAATAGGATAGCCATTTTGGAGTGCATATCCCTCTATCTAATTAACTTTTGCAATCATTTGGAATCTTTAGATGTAACACTTTTTGTGATTATTTTTTCTTTCTTTTCTACCTTGACTATGCTTAGGCTGTGTGGCCAAGGCATTGGAGTTATTATCTAGATCTATACTTCGGTTGATAACTCTCATGTTGCCCTTTTAATGAACTTTTGAGAAACACTCACTCCAAACAATGATATTAGTAGTTCTTTGAAGAGACCCTTTTTTTGAACTAACAAGTTCACAATTATCCCTTGCTACTATCAACCTAGATTCAAAAATCACCTTGATAGTCAATTCTTAAATTTGTAAAGTGTGGAGAGCTATCAATCTACAATTATAATTTTTAGATTGGAAGTCCTCTATAACTGCAAGCAACACCTATTTTTTAGTTGGTACAAGAAACAAAATCATCTGAATGCTTTGACAAAGAAATACCTTTTCACTAAAGTTGAAACAAATGGAGTGACCTATTATATGCATCAAGAAAGAATATAATTTTCACCTAACCCTCAGATTGAGAAGAAAAGATAGACATAACTTTAAAAGAAAATACACTTGCAAAAAATAAGCACACTTGCAAAAATAAACACAATTGCACAAAATAAACACACCTATGATTTTTTTGTTTCTTTGAAATGTTTTCCATTTTAGGTTTCAATGTAATATTTCAAAAACTAGCCATTAATAGGAAATGGAACTAGTTCCCCTTGTAAACAACTTAGTCTAAAAATATTTTCTCCAAAAATATTTGCAATCTGATAAGGACCAATTCATAAGCATTGAAACTTTGTATGATAGCCTAGTTTTTCTTTTCCCTTGTCCTACAAAAGAACAAGGTCAAAGATTTTGAAAGATTTGATCATGGTGATGGCCTATTTTTTCACTCGCATAGTTTGTGTAAAATTCTTGAAAAAATTAGGAAGAATTGTTGAAAAATAACCTAGGCTTTGTAAAATTTTGTTAGCCCTTGAGAAAACCCTAGGCAAGTTCTTTTGTTTTTTCCATGCATGTGTTCGTTGTCCTAAGTTTTGAAATAGTTCTACTCTAATGTTTCATGAACATTTAAAATATGCTAAGTTGCAAATGTGCAAAGCCAAGGTGAGTACATGTCTACATGCTTTTTTCAGCTTAAAGCATTTGTAGTTGCAAGTGTGTGAATGAAGGAAAATAGTCAGTATAAATTGTTTGCGCATCATTACGGGGTTCGGTTGAGTGTCAATTTTCTAAGCTACAAAGCTATGATGTAAGAGGAATATTGAGCTAAGCCAATTAAGCACACCATTGCACAGTTAACATGGATACCTAGTCTTAGAGTTGCAAAGGAGTGATAAAATGAAATTTGAAGCTGCACAAGGTTGCAAGCATAAAGTATTTTGAGGGCTCAGCCATGGTGAGGTTGTGAAGTGTTAAGAGTTAAGGGCTTTTCGCAAGGTTGCAACAGTCATAAAGGTGTGATTAAATACAGTTGAAAAGTTACGATTGAATAAGAAGCTAAGGATTTGTAACATCACAAATCTTATTGTAACAGAGAAAGTTTCTAGTGTGAAATGGAAAAATGGTCTTGTTCGTAGCAGTCACATCTATAAGTTTTAAAGCATAAAATGGCTTTTTCATTGGCAACAATAGAGCTGGATGTACAAAATTTTGAAAAAAGCATAGATTTAGTTTGTTTTATGAAGATTGATAGGTTTTCAAGAATGCCACACTTAAATGCCAATCAGCTATGCTCTCATCATAGAAGTTGATAAAACCTAGAAAGGAATAGGTTGTTATTACTATTTTCTCAAATTGTTTGAATCTCTTAGTAATTTCAAGTGCAGAAGTGATTCTCGAGCGATTTTCATCAAATATAGCATACAGAATTAGCAAAACTATTTGTGGAAATGGCCCAAAGATAAGGAGAATTGATCGTACATGAAGTAATAGACACTCCCTTGAGGGTTTCTAGCACATTTGTAAAAGAATGGATGCACATCTTGCCTGGTTCCACAAATGCTCAGAATGCAAATGACCTCACTTTCAAAGACCCAAATGCAATGTGAAAAGATGCAATTATCTCTAACAGAAATGAGTATGAATTATTTTGGTTTTTCTATAAGAATAGAGTGAAAGAAGTTCCAATTTGTAACCCTTGGATAATAAATTTGGGAAAACTGATAATGCCAAAGGTATTTGTGGACATGGATTTGGTCAAAGCATAAATCAAATGTTATAATCCTATAAATAAGTCATTTCATAAAAGGGATAGAAGTGTTTTTCTAATGTTGGATAAAGATATGTTCATAGAAGAATTTGATTTGGGTGGACTTATGTCATTGCCTATTGATATTAAAGATTTGAATGAGAATTTTAAGAAACATAAGAGTTTTTATATGGGTAAAAACATGACCTGACACATTCCCATGGTGTAGAAGGAGGTAGGAGAAATTCCAAAGAAGAGAGATATTGATGAAGTCATGCCCTTGGATTTCTATCAAAAGTACTTTTAGAATACTGTGTTTGGTATTGACAAAGTCCTAGGTATAGATAGGACTATGAATGCCTTAGGGGCATATTATGTCATGGCTTTAAATATTCAAGAACCAAATCACTACATAGGTTATGATTTTGTAGAATTTATCATTGAGACTATTCATAAAGATATTTTTGCTGCCCAACAAGGAGAATTGAAGGATTTTAAGTTCCCTCATTACTCCCTCCTCATGCACCTTATTTTGTCAAAGAATGTTGATATATTTGATCAAAGCTTTTTTGAGTCAACACAAGAACGGGGAGAGAAGCTACCAGTGCAAAGATGCCAACTGGGCCAGCTAGAACCTATGACCCCTATAATGTAGTAAGGCATGCTTTGAAAAGAATGAGAGGATACAAGCTGCCCCCTCCAAAGCCTATGTGGGAAGATGATATTGTTGCTGATGTGTTGAGTGAGGATGTATGTAGGGAAAGGATGATAAAAATTAGAGACATTGTTAGCTATGAGCAAGAAATGAAAAATTTAGTCTCATCTTTTAAAGGGTTTTATCCTAATGAGGAATATTAGGTTAGACTGGATAAGTGTGTTAACAATTTTGATGAGTTGGTAGCTCAAGTTGATAAGGAAATTAAGGAGAAGATTGATCCAAAATATGACGAGGATGAATATATAGTGGAGGTATCTGATGAAGAGGATCAATTTGAAGAAGAGCAGCCTGAATAAGATGTTCAAGATGTTCCCGAGAGTTTTGCATGGGCAAAACAAAGGCATAAGAAGAAAAAGATGGTAGAAATACTAGACAAGGCTTAACAAAAGGCTCTTCAAAATTTTCCAATGGGAAATAAGTACTTTGATGATGTTAGAAGAAGATTCTTAATGTCAAGAAAAGAGTAAAGAAATTGTAATTAGAGACACAAATGATTGTTGATAGAATCATTGAGGCTAAGGAGTTTATGGATGATGATAATTTTATTAAGTCAAATAAATTCAAAAGCTTCCTTTTTAAAATAAAGAGAAATCAATTGAAATTGCAAATGAAGCTCACAAAATCAGATGAAAAGGTTGCTGGATTGATACAAAAGTTGCAAGAGTATTGCCTTGTTAGTGAAACCCTCACTACTAAAGAGGCTAGGGATCTAGTCAAGAGAAGTCGAATGATTATCTTCCTAGAATGGGATCTGAGCTCTTCATTTTTACTTGATCAAATAAGAAGACAAGAGAGATCAATTTCTTTTGAAGATGAAGACCAATATGGGGAGATAATGGGATCAAGGTTTAATGTGGATGCCCAAATAATGGCTATTTAGAGTTTAGCTCCAGAGGATGATAAGCCCACTCTCATGGAAATAAAGGAGTCCCCTAGGGGAAATTTTATATTTTGGCATGTGCAATCTACATCTAATGACTAGATTTTAGGAATGCATACTTCGGTAGCATTAATGGGAAAGCATAATATGGACACTCTTCAAGCTCAAGTTGAGAAAACCTATGAAAAAATTATTGGGACAAGAAGGAGTTATGAAGAGGAAATGAAGAAGACTTGTGTCTTACAACAAAATGTCATCAAACTAGAAATGGAAGTGGCTTCACTGAAGAAAAATGTTAGAACTATTATAGAGGTTCATGACAAAGAAGTATAGATAGAGGGCCTGATATTCAAGATAGGGAAAAGATCAAGCCAAGCTATGGGCATTAATGAAGAAAAATTAGAAGTCAGTAAGGATGCAAAGATTAGGGCTTTGAAGAGTTTATTAGTCCATAAGATCAATGCATTGAAGATAGTCTCACAAAAATGTGCATGGTAGTTATATTGCCTTAGAAAGAGTGGAATACAAACGTGTAGAGGCAATTGCTCTGTTATCTCCATTATTCAACACATGGGGCCCTTACATTTTTTTTTTAATAGCATAATCACTATACTTTTCGAGAAGGACCTACCAAAGGCAACCATTGCGAGTATGAGAAAAGAAACTCATATGGTAAGAGATCTAAATGGTTTCTTTCGGGGGAAGATGTAGCTAGTACAAAGTAAAATGAAAGTAATTTCTACTATGACACCAAATTATGTGCCTATATTCTTAGATAGAAAAGCCAAAATAAAGGTCATCATCCTTTGATAATATCCTAGATCATCCCAGGTTTTTGTCTTTTTGTAACAATGAAGCAAATGCCACTGATGTCTATGATATGATAGACATACTTTATAAGTTAGAAGTAGAGATGTCTCAAGTAGCTTCTGAAGTTAAATCTATAACTGATGCTAAATGGATCAAATTCCTAGAGGAGCTGGACACAATTAGAGATATCACATGGCCTAACATAGATACAAAGATCACTATTTGGGAGTTGATTGCAGATATCAAGGCACTGCCAACTAGTGATAGTGATTAAATACAATTTAGATGTAGTTCATAAAGAAAAGGCATGGATGGTGATAGGAACTAAAAGACAAATTTTGATTTGTTGAAAACATATTTGCTAACAAATGCCACCTACCAATTTTGTAACAACATCTTAATTTTGGGATCGAGTACAAAGAATGTTTTACATATAACAAAATAGGAATATCTTTGTACCCATTTTTTATTAAGATTTTGACAAGTATTCTCGCATATGAATCTTGTTGCAATCCTTTCTATAAAAGGATTCCAAAGATGTGGAGTAGAGGTCCAATTTTCTAGTAATTTTAAGAATTATGTTATTGCTATCAGTCCATTGAGTCCATTGTAAGTTTCATGATGTATTCTCCTGATCTATTGTTTGTTTTGAAGGTTTTTTCAATCTTACCAAAATTCTTGCAATTCTCAAATGAAAATTAATGCAAAAGAGCAAGTTATGCTATATGTTTGTCTTTGAATTCTGTCTCCATTGTTTTGTAATGGTTATCTTGGGATTGGATAAACTAGTTTTATACAATTTAATGCAACTAGGATAGGTTGTATATCAATTTTTTGTTTCTTTTAATTCAATGAATTAAGTAAATGCTCCAATAAATTAATAGGGTTTCTTGTTATACAGTAGGGATATTTTGATGTAGGAGCATCTAGTGGTGTAAGGGCAATCTTGTATTACCCAAAAATATGCTTAGTGTTAGATTTTGTTTAATGTGTCTTTATTTTTGGATACCCATTTGGGTCAAATAGAGATTCTAACTCTCATGCTTCCACTATTGGTTTTATGGGTTAGAGTTTTAGAGCACCTTGGGATACATTCCAATGTAGAAAAGAGGTTATTTTGTAATTAAGACATAATTATGATGAGTTAGAAGGTGTAAGTCAGAGGGATGAGTATACATGTAATTTAAAGCACTCCAGTAAAAGAATCAAGTCAAAAGGCTTTATGATTTGAAAGTTATTGTAATTTCAATTTTCTTAGAGACCTCCTAAGATTGCTTCAAAATCATAATTGAGGAACTAAATGGACTCATATAGGCCCAAAAATTGGTGGACAAGAATAGTTAGTCCATAGGTCTATAAAGTTCTTGGAGATATTTCTAGATATGTAAATGGTTCATCAATCAAAGTCCCAATTAAAAAGTTACGCCTCCCAAAAGTTAGGCTACCATTTCTAGACTTTTCTAATTTTACACTAACTTCTGACGTATTTTCTAGAACCTTCTATTTTGAAAGTTTATGCCAAATGGAATATTCTAAATTATATTCATAACCCTAAACCTAACTTAGGTTACTTAACATCATTTTTTGCATTTAAAACACAATTTTTGGTGGAGTTTGGGAGAAGGTACTGTGAGGCAATTTTTTCTCTAGAATTAGACAACATTGTAAGCCCTAAGGCACACCATTGAGTTTTTTTTCATTATACTAAATGTAATAGCATATCACTTCTGATAATAATATTCCCTTTTCCCTATTGTGTTCATTTTGTCTTTGGGTTGTGCTCTCATCAAGTGGTATTAGAGCAGGGATTTCCTTAGTGCATAGAAAGAGCTTTGACTGTGAGGCAATTTGCACCAGGACTATGTGGTTGTGGGTTTTGATATAGTGAGAAGATGCCTCCTTGAAGGGAGCATGGTGGAAGGGTTGGAGTTGTTTCTCCTAAGGTTAGAGCCCTCTGAAGACAAGTTCAGGAATTGCAAAAGGAGATCCATAAAGGAATGAATATTGTTGTAGGTGATGAAAGTGAGGAGGAAAATGAAGAAGAAGGAAATATTGTGTAATAAGGGGAAGGATATGGAGAATTCCTAGACTAGATAGAGGAGAAACTTTTTAAGGTCATTTCCAAGCTGGGAAAAAGACCTAAAATTGATGTCAGCATATTTTTGCAAAATCTAAACCCAGATGAGTCAATTGACTAGATCAATGATCTAGAAAAATATTTTGAGTAGGAGGATATTGGGGACCTTGATAGGGTTAAGTTTGTGAAGGAAAAAATGAAATTCCATGCCAAAATCTAGTGGCAAGAGATTTAGTTGCAAAGAAATAGAAGAGGAAAGGAGAAAATCACAAGATGGGATCACATGGTGGACAAACTAAAGAAGTAGGTCATTCCTATTGATTACAAGCTTGATTTGTTCAAGAAGATGCAAGGGTTAAAGAAAATGGGAAAATTTATCTAGGAATATGCAGAGGAGTTTTACCAAGTCCTTATTAGGTTGGGGCATGTGGAAGCAAACAACGAGAAGGTTTCCCATTACCTTAATGGGTCAAGACCTAGCATTCAGGAGGAGTTAAGTTTGGTTAGAATGACTAGAATTGAAGAGGCATATGAGTTTTCCTTGTGAGTTGAGTAGGAGTTAAAAAAAAAGTTTGATGGAAGGCAAAGAGGATGTAGTAAAGGAGGAAGGGGTGATGGTAGGTCATTTGGAGGCCAAATTGAGAACTAGAAGAAAAATGAAGATGTGGGTACTAGCCAAAAATAGAGGAATAAGGATTTCAACCACTCCCATGATCAAAACTTTAGAGATCAAAGAGGAAGAGGTAGAGGATGTGTACAAGGTTCAGGAAGAGGAGGCTTCTATGGTACCTATTTTCATTGCAATGAAGAAGATCATCCTACCTATGAATGCCCTCAATGCCAAGGAAGGATAGATAGGAGAGTTGATGGTCAAGTAAAGGTTTCTCATATGGATGATGATGCATAGTCATCACATTTAGAGGATGTAGAAAGAGGAGAGGTTCTAGTTAATGAAAGGTTCTTGCTAAATAATGAGACTAAACCTAGACAATGGAGAAGTTTTTTTCATACTGGGTGCAAGTGTGAGGGTAAATTTTATGATATGATTGTTGATGGTGGGAGCATTGCCAACTTGGTTTTAGAGGAGATGGTCTCAAAGCTAAAGCTCAAGAGGGAGAAACACCCCCATCCCTATTGGATTTCTTAAGTATAGGATGATCATAAGATCCTGGTTAGTGAGAAATGTTTGGTAAATTTCAAGATTGGGAGTCACCATGAGGAGGCTCTCTGTGACATCAACCCAATGGATGTATGCCATTTATTCTTGGGAAGGCCATGGCAACAATAAGGCCATGGCAGTTTGAGAGGCATGCTATACATGATTTTCATGCAAATAGATACTCTCTAACAAAGGATGGATTTCACCACAAATTGAAGCCCTTGATAAAGGAGGGTGAAAAGGTATGTAGTAGTGCTAGGGTATGTCTTGTTGATGGAAGAAAATTTTTGGATGGCCTGAAACATCAGCATACATGTTATGCTTTAATTCCTAGAAAGGATAAGGAAGGTAGTAGTGAAGTTCCAATTGAAGTTTTAGGTCTATTAAGTGAGTATGGAGATGTCATCTTTGATAATGTTCCAGAAGGGTTGCCACTAATAAGACAAATCAGTCATCAAATATATTTAGTCTCTGGAGCTAGTTTTCCTAATAAGGCTGCTCATAAGATGAATCTTACTAAGACTAAGGAGCTAAATAGACAAGTTTAGGAGCAATTGAGGAAAGGTTTAATTCGAGAGAGCCTGAGTCCATGTGTGGTACTTACAGTGTTAGCACCAAAGAAGGATGGAGAGTGGAGACTGTGTATAGACTCTTGGGCTATAAATAAAATAACCATCAAGTACCAATTTTCTTTGTCAAGGATGGATGATTTTATGGACGGCTTGAGTGGAGCTTAGTACTTCACAAAGATAGATCTCAAGAGTGGCTATCACTAGAAACAAATATGAGAGGGAGATTAGTGGAAGACTACTTTCTAGACCAAGAAGGGTCTATAGGAGTGGTTAGTCATGCCCTTTGGAATGACCAATGTGCCAAGCACCTTTATGCGGCTTATGAATGAGGTAGTAAAGAAAATTTTGGGAAATTTTGTTATTGTCTATATGGATGATACTTTGATTTTCAATAAGTATTTGGATGAAAATTTATTGCACATTCTTAGTATCCTTGAAAGGATGAGGGAAGAGAAATTTGAAGAAGTGTAGCTTTGTCAAAAGGGAGTTAGTCTATTTGGGGTTTGTTGTCTCAGGTGAAGGTCTCAAAATAGACTCAGAGAAGGTGGAGGTCATCTTGGAATGGCCTACTCCAAGGTATGCCACTGAGGTGAGGTCATGTCATGGTTTGGCTATTTTTTACAAGAATTTCATTAGGAATTTCAGTAGTATATGTGCACCCCTAACTGAAACAATGAGGGGGGATAGAAAAGAGTTCAAGTGGACTACAGGAGTTGCAAAGAGTTTTGAATTGCTGAAGAAGAAGGTGACAAAGCAACCTGTGTTGGTACTTCCTAATTTCAAAAAAGTGTTCCAAGAAGATTACAATGCTAGTGGTAGTACTATTGGGGCTGTGTTGAGCCAAGAAGGTAAGCCTATTTCCTATTGCCTATTTTAGTGAAAAATTGAATGATGCAAAGAAGAAGTATTATATTTATGATCAGGAGTTCTATGCAATAGTTCAGGCCTTAAAGAAATGGAGGCATTATTTATCGCCAATTTTTTTTTTTCTTGTATACTAATCATCAAGCATTGTAGTGCCTTAATAGCTAAGGTAAAATTGAATCAAAGACATATGAAATGGGTAGAGTTTATTGCAAAGCTATACATTTGTATTGAAACATAGAAGCAGAAGGTCTAATAGGGTTATGATGCATTAAGTAGGAGACAGTTATTACTAATAGAAAAGCACATTGAAGTGGTTGGGTTTTATGAACTCAATAATCTATACCCTAAGGATCCTAACATTGGAGAGGCTTGGAAGGCTTGTAGAGAACTTGTTACTCTAGATAGGACTAGGTGGCTAGATTATATGATCCAGGATGGAATGTTGTTTAATGGAAGTCAATTATGTATTCCAAGGAGTTCCATGAGGGAGAACTTGGTTAAGAAGAAACACAATAGAGGGATGGTAGCACATTTTGGTTGAGATAAGACCATTTCCATTATTAGTGAATGTTACTTTTGGCCTCAACTATAGTAGGATGTGAAGAAGTTTTTGTAGAGTTGCCAAGTATGTCAAACTGCCAAAGGATTTAGTCAAATACTTGACTTTATCAGCCATTACCTATTCCATCAAAGACTTGGGAGGACATAAGTATAGATTTTGTTTTGAGATTGTCGAGGACAAAAAGGAGTAATGACTCTATATTTTTGGTGGTTGATAGATTCTTCAAGATGGCACACTTCATTCCATGCCGCAAGACTTATGATGCAGTGCATATTGCATATTTGTTTTTTTGAGAAGTGGTGAGGCTACATGGTCTCCCAAAAAGTATTGTTTCTGATAAAAATACTAAATTTGCTAGGTATTTTTGGAGGACTTTGTGGAAGAAGTTGAAGAAAAAATTGAAGTTCAGTTTTGTACATCATCACAAAGTGATGGTCAAATAGAAGTAGTAAAGAGAAGTTTGGGAAATTTGCTAAGGTGTCTAGTAGGAAATAAGCCCAAAGGATGGGATTTGATTCTACCACATGCAGAATTTTCTTACAACAACTTTGTGAATAAGAGTAATGGTAGATCTCTATTCCAAATTGTGTATGGGAGTAGTCTACAGACTACACCAGAGCTGATGAAGATGGAGCAAAGAGAGAGGACAAGTGCTGATGTAGAAGACTTTATTGAACATGTCAAGAACCTACATGAGGAAGTATGCGCACATATTACCAAGATGAACTTGTAGTTGTAGGACTAGAAAATGGGATAATGTCCAACATATAGTGAGAAAATCACAAACTCAATAAGCATACATTGACACCCTCTAGTCTACCATGAAAGCCAAATAAAAAAAGGGAAGAAACACAATGTTAAAAACTCCCTCTTTCATTTGTAGCTCCCATGTCCTTCTTGCTTCTCCATATGATGTAGCTCCAAATTGCCTAAAATGCACACAATTTTGAAGAAAAAACATAATATAGTGATAATACTTAGAGAATACTAGATGATGTGATTTTAGTGTGAGAGAAAGAGAAAAAATACTAAAAAGCTAGGGACTTAAGAATTAGGGACCTAAGAATTCAAGGACCAAAAATGAGAGGAAGATGCTCATTTTATAATCACTTTGCAAGATGAGAGCATTGGAATTATCACCTTGGATATGTGACTTGGCAAGAGATTCCTTTGAGAATCCATGACACATATGACACAAGATACCAAATGTAGGATTGTATGACACTTTGGAAGTCAAACATGGCTATAAATGGAAGAGGATCTATGATGCATCATATCACACCTCAAACCCACTTAAAGCTAAGAATTTATGACAATGGAAGCCAAATATGGATGTGCATAAGAGAATAAGAATATATGGATTATGACATATCTTTGCCAAGTGTCAATGGAGAATCCATGAGGTTTCACACCCATGTGTCATGATGATGTCAATATTATTTGGAACATTTCAATTAAAAATCCATTATTCCACACAAATGGAAATGAGTAAAAATGGAATTAATGGTGGAAAATATGACTTAGAAAGTTGTGAATTTCCATGGTTTATAAATGATGGATCAATTAATTAATAAAATTAATTAATTGATAAGTTTAGTTAAGAAGAATAATTAGTGAAATGGCATAGGATTAAATTATGGATCATTTAATCGTATAGAGAAAATTAGTAGATGATTTGCCAATTTGATTAAATAAGTGCAACATTATCCTATGAAAAAATGTGATGATGATGGAGATTGACTAGGATGATGATATATAGACCAAAGCCATGGTCAAATTGATTGATTGATTGAAATTGATAATGTGTCAATGACACATGACATGAATTAAGGACACCTAACATTTAACTAACATTGTAAAATGCTACAGGATCAAGATTGGTTGATAGGGTTGATTATAATAACATCGATAGACACTATCAATATTATTAAGTGGTTGACAATGTCATGATCTGACACTAAGAGACTCTACAATGTCCAATATCAGATGATGTGAACGATAGTTTGACCTAGCACTAAGAGCCATGATAGTACTAAGGTCAGATTGATAAGATTTGATAAATTAATAGGTTTCCAAGGCATTGAAAGCCACAATAATGCCTAGAATTGGACAAATGATGATAGATTTTGGATGTTCAACATGTTCCAAGTTGATTAAGTCTAATTTTGAGTAATTTTGGGTTGATTTGGGGTGATTCTGAGTTGATTTGATATGATTCTAAGTTGATTTGAAATGGTTTCGAGATTACATGAAATTGATGTAAAAGAGGATACAAATGATGACATATACTATTGAGATATGATGAATTTGGTCAAAAGACTAGAGTTAGTGGAATGAGAAAATGGGATGAGTTAGTATGAAATGTGAGGAAACCATAAATACAAACCATTTTTGAGCATCTACAGTTTGCCCCTCTTTGATACAATGTCATTTAGAGCACTGTGTTAAAGAATGTTGACAAAAAAGTCATAACAACATGCCTAGTAATGGTGGTATATATTGGTGTCCCCTTGATAAATTGACTAAGATAAGCATATGATAGGTCAATTTCTCAAAAATGAGAAGACAAAACCATGGCAACTGATAGATCACAAATTGAAGATAAAATGTGAAAGTTATGGGCTCTAGAGTGTAGAATAGGTTTCAATCAGGAGCCCAAGAGTATTTTTAGGGGTTACCACTCATGACAGTGACCACATAATGAAAATGATAGTTTAATTTTTTCACAAAAAAGATACAAATCCAACGCAATTGACAAATTGTAAATCAGAGTTGAAATGCAAAATTTATGGGCTCCAAAGTGCAACATAGGGGCTCTGAGAGTAGTTCTAGGCATCTTACTACCTCAAGTGCACCCAAAACGCACCCAAGTGCACACATGGTAAGCCTTAGCATGATATGATAGTACCAAGTGCACCCTAGGCACACTTGGGAAGCCGAAGTCTGCTCTAAAAGTGTAGACTATGCCCTAGAAGGCTCTTGGGGCCAAAATCAGCCTGATTAGACTCAAAATGACTTGAAACTTTGTGTGCTTGGAAAAAATGATGGAAAGATGTCATAACACTGGAGGAATTAGTCAAATTTGGTCAATCTTGGTCAAACCAAGGTCAGACTAAGGCTAGACTGGGTGGAAAGCCATAATAGGTTGATAGACAGTGTATGATGATGCAACAATATAGGCTGAAGGAAGAAGATGATTTGGTGGATCAAAGTACAAGACCATGGTGTTGGATGAAGAGATGAAAGATAGAAGATTGAGAAGATGAGATGAGGACCAATTAGAATAAGGTGAAGAATTTTTCTTCTAGAAACTACACTATATGACAAATGCATCTTTATTTTGATATGGCAAATAGAATGCAACACATCATGGCATAAAGGGCCAGAGAGCTAATGCAAACCATTTGTGTAAACAAGTACGATGTAGAAAGAAAATGACCTTTTCCTTCCTAAGGAATATATACATGCCCCAAACTCTAAAAGTTACATGTCTATAATAGATAGTAAAGAGGAAAAGGTGTCCATTGATCATCCCAACCACTCTCATAGATTAGTTTATATCATCGTGTAGCATAGGCACATGATCAAAGAAAAAAAGAAAAGAAAAAATAAATCACTCACTAAATAGCATGATCCTATAGCTTGTCCATTATTACTTTCCTTTTAGTGTTTGAGAGGTTGATCATGTGATACTTTTGGTCTATGGATTCAGTTGATAGGTTCATAGTGACATGTTAGATTGATTATTGGTTCACATTTCTCAGATAGGTGTGATTGTAATTGAAGTGCAGTACTTTGAGTTTTACTTTGCAAAAGTGAAAGTGTTTATGCAAAAGGAGTGATAATCTATAGTGAGTATGTACGAGGTTTATTACACATTTTCAGTGGGTTTTGTGATTTTTAGGGTTTTTGAGGATATTTGATGTTTTTGTGTTGCTCATTTCTTTAGGACATTTTATGATTTTTAGTAATTATTTTAGGACATTTTATGATTTTAATGAATTTTTCAGGACATTTTATGATTTTTAGTGAACTTTTTTTCAGGATTATATTTGAATTTTAAGGATTTTTTTCAAGATCATATTTGAATTTTTTAAAGAATTTTTTCAGGATCATATTTGAATTTTTAAGATTTTTTCAAGATCATAAAATCATATACAAGTGTTAGCTCCAATTCGTTATGCAATAAGTCTAATGGATAAGAAGTGCTTAGGGCTATGCCCCTAGTTCAAGTTCAAACTCATGTATTTTATAGGTGATATGCCCCCAAGTGAGACACAAACTATGTACAAAGGCTGATGATAGAGTATATATAGATTGGTGATGCTTGGGTAAGATAACAATGAACATTAACTAGTTCATGGGCCATGACAAGGGGCTAGGGATGTCTTACAATATGAAGGATATGATCAAGGAATGACAAAAGGGGAAAAAACCAGATGGGATCCCAATAGATGGAGGAGTAAGAATTGATTACACATGGTGCTTATTTGCCAGGTTTTCACCATGGTACTTTCCCAAAGTGCCTATTTGCTAGGTTTTCACTTTTGGATGAAATTTTTCTCTTGACTCAAATTTTCATGCCAAGATGCCTATTCTTTTAGGTTTTCATCAAGGCGTCCATTTTTTCATGACTTTTTTCACTTTTTTGTTTCTTTTTCCATGACTTTTTTCTACTTTTTTGATTTTTTTTTCAAGAATTTTAGGCAGAATCAAGAATGTTACTAACAATTTCTAAGAAGAAGCATGTTGTTGCTAGCTAATAATCTTTGGACCCATGACTAACCATAACTACACAAGATTTGTTCTGAATCTATAGCTAAAATATAACCACTAGAAAGGCCTTAAGATATACTATTTTGTACCATATGTAAGATAGTTTCTACCTCTTGTGAATCAAGGAATCTAAGGATAAATGAGTCAAAGGATTCTTTGAATGGGATGTCATTGATGATGACATATGCAAAGGGTTGTTGGATAAAGATTTGATATTGGGTGTTGGACAAGTTAGGTAGCTAGATTTGGAGATAACCATCTGGATATAAGGAAGGATTGGGAGGATTAAGACCAATGACTTCCCACATGAATGCTAATTGAGAGAGCTGAAAAATACTTTGTGGCATGTTGGACACCAGAACACTTATATTCAAGGCATCAACTTGTTCACCTTGTATCCTTAGGAGCTACTTAGCTTTTGATTTTTCATGCTCTAATGGTGCCTTTTAGTTTTCACGAAGAGACCTACTTTTGTCATTTTTTTCTCTTTTTTCTTTGAAACTAGAAGGTGGAGTTATCTCCCCAAAATATGCCAATGTGTTCACTCTAGGAGAAATTTCTTCTTTATAATCACCAACTTTAATGTCTCCATAGATTTCAAAGTTTGTTGTGAGAGCATCATCATTGTCAAATCAATCAAAAATTGGTGGTCCACATTGGTCCCAATCCAATAGTTTAGGATAACTTGAGGGGATGTCATCATCAGTGTTGAATAGGCTTTGGTTGAAGGTATATATATGGATATATGATTTAGTGGTATCATTGAAGTTATGCTCACAAGTTGGAGGACTATTGGTTTTAGGTGGGATATCCTCAGATGCCTTTTCATCATTCAAAAAATCCATAGTCTTATACATAGGTACTATAATGCTAGGAGGCCTATTTGTAATGGTTTGAATCCAAGCCCCAAACTAGGAGGTCATCCTTTTGTAGTGATAGGTTCAATTATTCCTTGTTTCTAATATCTAAGACCACTACAACCATCATAGCCTTGTTTCTGCATGATTGTAAACCCAAGTCCATACTTGCTAGGAGATATCAAAGTGGGTTTTTGTTTTGCTTTTGCTTTCTCAATACATATAGAGGTATTCTCATTAATAGAAGTGTCATTTTTTGTACTGATCTCAAAGTGTTGGTCTTGCAATAGTTGTGATTTACCATAAGGTTGGGGAGAAATTGGTGACTCCCTAATGTGGGATGCTTGAGACATAAAGTATTCTCCACATCTATTGTCTTCAATCTTCATCTTTTCCTTGGCCTTACTGAGGAGTATATCAATATCCACATATTTAGAGGAATCTGTGGGCTATGCTTTAGTGATTGTTGGGACTTGGTGTGCAGTGGCATCTCTAAAATTAGCACAAAATTGGAAAGGATATGGATCACTAGGGATGGTAACCTCCAAATTGTTGTAGGAAAAATTTAGACATTGATGATATGTAGATGGCACTACTTTCATAGCATGGATCTAAGGGTGTCCTAGTATCATGTTGCAATTCATTTCAACATCTAGGACTTGGAACAATGCATCTTCAATAGTTGGACCAACTCTAATGGGTAATATGATGATGCCCTTGGAGAGTTGTTTTCCATCATCATAGGCCTTTATTGTGATTCTATGAGAGGGATCTACATCTTCTTCAGATTAACCCAAACCCTTGACAACTTTAAGGGTATCGATGTTCAGTCCTGCTCCTCCATCTATTAAGACATGTCTGACCTTGGCATTATGGATAAAGACTTTGAGATGAAGGGGATCATTGGGGTTGGGTTTGTCTTTAGGAATATCCCAAGGGGAAAAGGTGATATGGTGTGATGTTGATAAGTTCCCAACCATGGCTTGGAAATAGGTAACATCAATGTTATCTAGGACTATTAACTCTTTAAGGACTTGATCCAAGATCTTTTGATGTTGGGGAGATGTATGTAGTAGGTCCAAGATGGATATTTGTGTAGGGGTCTTGTTGAGCTATTCAACAAGGCTATAATCAGATGAAGTAGGACTAGTAGGTCTACTAGGGGGTGCAGGTCTAGTAAAGGCAGTAGGTCTAGATGGAGCTCCAAGTAGGATAGTCTTGGTATGGAGTGTAGTGATAGAAAAACAAGGGTCTTCAGCCTTTAAGGTGAATGTGGATATGTGGGAATTAAACTCATCGAAATAGTTGATGGTGTAGTCATATCTAGTGTGTGTGTGTAACTCACATTGGCTTGTGAGTTTGAGTTTGAACTAGAAGCCTTCTCTTTTTCATGATTACCCAAAGGATCTTTGAAGATAGTGTGATTAGAGTTGGATGCTAGTAGTGATGGATCAACTGTGATTACACCATCCTCAAAAAGGTCTTGTATTGCATGCTTTAGTTGGAAACATGTTATGGTCTTATGTCCTTTGGTGTGATGGTAATCACAGATTTTTTTGTCATCCCACCAAGAAGCTTTAGTTAGTGGCTTGTCTTTGATTGGGGATAACTATAGGAAGTTATTATTGAGTAATTTTTGAAGTGGAGTCTCAAGAGGTATCCCCAAATGTGTGAATTTTCTATCTTTGGTTCTATGATGTCTTTGAGGTCCATCCAGCATGGAAGTCTCAATTTTCTATTGTGGAGGTGATGTTTGATTGGGAGTTTGTGGAGTCGTAGGGTTTGCACCCTTCAAGTTTAGTTGAGGTTGTGTTGTGCTAATTGTACATGCATCCACATTGCCATCATTGGTCACATTCTTATTTCTGGAGAAAAATTCACCTTGTCATTAAATGAGTTGGTGTTTGTGTTTTCCTTATTCATCTTGAGGATTTCCTTATGGATAAGAGCATTTTCAATTTATAGATGGTGCTTGGACTTTTGATTTTGAGCTCATACATTAAGTTGGGGACTAATTTTTTAATGCATAGGTTAACTTGTTGTTCTTTAGAAATGTGTAATGAGCATTGACTGACTAAGCTTCTCTAGCATAGTAAGAATGTGATAAACAATTCTCCCATATTTTGTTTAGTTGAGCACAAATCAGAGAATGTCACCTCATTTGTAATGTTAAAGGCAAAGTGGGAGATGAATTTGTCTGCCAACTCTAACCAAGATTTGATAGTACTAGGAAGTTTGGAATACCATTCAAGTGTAGGCCCACCTAGAGAGTGAGAGAACAATCTCATGAGGTAGGTGGACTCATCACCGAGTTCAGTACAAGAGGCACAAAATTCTTGGATGTGATCAACAAGGTTACCATTTCCTCAGTATTTTGAATCTTGGAGCTCAAAATGTTTTGGGAATCAAGGCAAGTTCAAAATTTTATCAAATGGATTAGGATGTAAGTCTCATTCTATATATAGAGCCTATTTCTTCTAGGCTCCCAATGCCTCAACTTGCTTGGAAAGTTGTTTGAATTATTGTAGTAAGTCTTTGTTAGGGTTTTGCATGGTCATTTTATCTTCAAGTATTTTGTGTCTATGAGTAGATTGTTTGTTATGATGAGAACTGTGCCTACTCAGTTCTGACATTTCTATGTCTGAAGAGTCAAGTGATGTATTGCTAGGTGGTGGAGGTATGTTGGTACCTCAAAGATAGAAGGGTTTTTTTTGTGGGACATGCACTGGTATTTGTTGTTGTACTTGTTGTGGTATCAATTGTGATTGTTGTACCATGTGTTGTTGTTGTGCCATTTGTTGTGGTTGTAATTGGGAAACCTCTATTGGTTGCATGTGAGACCATGTATGTGACTATTGTTGTAGAGGTATATGTGGCACATGATGTTTTTGCAACAAGTGTTATTGATATGCAATTTTTTTCTCAAGGCACCTTTGGTATTCCAACTATTGATTGAGTTGTTCTTGTTGTTTAGAAAACATGGCTTGTTGTTGTTGGAATTGTTGTTGATACATGGCATGTAAGTCAAGTTGGTTTACATTGGATTATGTGTTAGGGACATTGGATGCTTGCACCACTTGAGGTTGTTTTTGTTGTGGTTGATTTTGGTTATGTTCTTGAATTGATCATCATGTTTGGGTTGTACCTTCATGTGTTAGAGGTTTCTTCTTAGGAAATCATATTGATTTGACAATGTGTCATGTTCATTTTGGGAATGGGTGTAATTTCAATAAGAATTTTCCCTTGTACATCAATAGGGATTTTTGCAATTGATGTTTCACATTTTGTACTCATGAGAGGCTCCATAAGATTTGATGTCATAACATTTGGAAGAGTTAGGAGCAATGACATGCTTTGTTGATTTTTCTCCAAAGGAGGCATGTTAGGCATCTCTAGAGTACAAGTCCCTTTAGGAACATCTTGTTGTTGCATCATGTGATTAAGATCAAGTCTTAACATCCTTTTGGGATATTTAGGAAGAGTCTTGTTCCCCTTTATTGGTGGTGGTTCATCAAACAATGGATTAATGTTGATGTGTCCAAATGTACTTTGGAGGATTTCAATGGTTAATTCTTGAAAGGACCTTATAGGTGTCATCATTGTATTTGAAAACTTCAAAGGTTATTTTCCCTTATCTAAGTCCAAATTGATCATGGTTTGTATGTTTTAAAGTGTTGAATTGGTTTGATGTTTCGACTTAGGCCCCTCAAGTATGGGTTGAATTTGACAATTTCTTGGGCTGCCAAAAATTTAAAGTTATTTTGAAATGTTTTATCTTGACATGCCCTGGTCATTTCTTCATTAGTGATGTCGTAATCTATGTCAAAGTCATCACTTAGGTGTACAGTACCTTGTTGTGTGTTTGATGTGTTAGGATTGAAGGTATTTGTGTTGGGTTTGCTAAATTTGAAGGAGTATGTTTGTTCATCCTCAAGCATGGTTGGTACAGTTCCACCTTTGGGTGGTATTGACATGAATATAGGTTCAAAGTTAGGACTCCATTGAACCATCCCATGTGTAGGGGAAGTGTTTGAAGGAAACCTCATAGTAGGTGTGTTGTTTAGGGTTTGTTGTGTCATCTCTTGATTATGATGGTCTTGTGGATACATGCTTAAGGGGTCCACAAGTAATGGTTATGGTGCCTCAATTTGGTCTTTGTCAAATGTTTGTTGGATTTTCTTGCTCTTCTTTGGTCTTGGATGTGGTTTTGGTTGCATTTGTGATTCAAAGAACAAGGGTTGGTCTAGTTCTTTGGGTCTTTGAGCTGACCATGTCTTTATGAGTGCTATCATGATACCTAAAGATGTAGATGCAGTGGAGAAAAACCTAAATAGACTCTCTACCTCCCAAGTGAGCACCTAAACTACCAACTGCACTCAAATAGTACCAAGTGCACCCTTAGTGCACTTGGGGCCCTGAAGGTAAGTAGTTGGTAAGTATAAGGTATGCAACTGGTAAATAGAGGTGTTAGGATGGCTAAAATGTAGAATATGAATGATTTGAGTGTTTTTGAGTGTTTTCCAAGATTTAAGGATGAAATGCAAGCTATGAAAGTGAAAATTAGGGTTATGGAACCTATAATGAAATCCCTAATTACCAAGTGTGCTCTAAAACTACCAACTACACACTAAAACTACCAATTGTGCACCTAAAGTTTGCAGTTGGTAAAACAGGGGTGCAATTGGTAAAATAGGTCAAAATTTGATAAATAGTATGTGGGTATGCAAGATATGAGTGCTTTTTTGGTTTTTTATGTATTTAGGGATGTTATGTAACCTAAGGAGGTGCTAAATGAACTAGGGTTTTGATATGCCAAATGCAAATGTCCTAGGAAAAGTATGCAAATAAAAATGTAAATTACACTTTGAACTTTGACTAAAGGGGATGAAAATGACCCTATGGTATGCAAAATGATGATTAGGGTTAGACTTTTGGACTTGGAAATGATGTTGGAAGTTGATGTATGTAAGGTGGACTATACAAGGTGTTGGTGTTTTTCAACTACTAAGAAAAAAAATGCTTAATACCAAGATAATGAAACTCACAAAATCTGAAGATCACCTAATTCCCATTAATAATTATGTATGCTTCTTATATGGATCCAACATCAACAAAATAAAGACTGATTTTCTACTCTTTACGCTCTATGGAACCAAGGTGGGTATACCTAAGGGATGGAAGATTTTCACTATAATACCATATACATAATTTGTTCATTCCATGACTCTCTATAACAACATACACCACTTAAAAGCAGATTTGGTCACAATTCTTCTCATATTTACAAATATTTCTAGCAATAGTAGCTAACTAAGGCTTAGAGATTAGATGTAAACAAGTGTCGACCAAAATTGATATCCTTCAAACCATAAAGTAAAATTGATTTTAGATTTGGGCTTGATGCTTCCCTATGATTTCTTCACATACAAACTTAATTTATTGGATCAGTGCCTCATCCATTGGGATTTAGAGTCCATTCAATTACTAGATCTAATTGATTGCTTTACAATCAATATTATCAACAATTCTTACTAAAAATTGTACTTATAGACATCCTTACTATTACCATGGAGACCCTATCAATATCAATAAAGCATTTAATTAATTCATTGAACTAATAGCAATGGTGAATTGGCATACAATTTGATTCAATTGCATTCAACTAGACAAGCTTTGCTTCTACAAATTTAAAATAACCAGGTAATAGAAAGGAGACAAGATTCAATAAAAACATTAGTGGAGATAGTCCATTTTATATTAATATCTTCTGAAAACTAAGTACAATTGACATGAAACTCAAGATGAATTGAGATGAAGCCACTATAATCTGCAAGATAGAATGTGTTCTCAAAAAATTGTAGAGAAATACATCATAATGTTCACATCAAGATATTGGATTGAATAGGCTTAAAGACAAAATTAATAGAAGCTAAAAGTAATACAACTATTTGGATCCCTTCTCTAGCCCTAGAATCTCACTTATATAATTTGAGATACAATAAGCTTTAGGCATAGAGAATTGACAACTATCCTTTTTGACAAATGATATTTACATTTTATAGCTATCAAAAAAAGACAAAATTTGTGTGTAACATAAAAAAATTATATTAAAGTATTCTTTTGGTGGACCTCATTTTCTATTAAATCTTCAAAGGCTATGAATTCCATGATTGGTTCTTTTTCTATTATGATTCCTTAGAATATGTGGCCATCAAGTTTGCTAATGATGTGTCTTGTTCTAATACTTGCAAGTTATCCTCAACTCGAGGATTTCCATTGTCTCAATCTTGAATTGTTAGGGTAACAGTTATTTCTGAATCCTCAACTGCCCCATCATCCTCTACCACCTATTCCAAAGACATGAGTTCCTCTTTCCATTCATTGAAAATAATGTCATTAGGCCAATCAAAATTTAGGATTTCCCACTACATTTTTACTACAGAATTTCCAATCTTTTCTATTTCAATAAAATCTTTTTTGATAATATTGTAGAATAATTGTACTTTTCCAAATTCTTTATTGGTCATTGCCCATAGTACATGTCCCTTTTTATTTATCACATTGTTCATCCTATGGCACAACAACTCATCAAGGTCCTTTCCCCATTCTTCTTTTTCTTTTATTATGTCGGCCTTTTTAAGGGCACTAGGAAAAAATCAAACTTCTCTGCTATATATACTTAGAAAGACACATTACTATTCTCTTTTGAATAGAAACTCATTTCTCATCAAATTCTTTCAAATTACTAAATATCTCAAACAAAAATTCTATTTGATGACATGATAATTGGATGAGGCAAATACACATAATAGTAATATCATCACTTCTTTCATTTCATTTCTACACAATGGGTTTCAATTTGTCTTCGTCTTTCTTTATTCCATCCCATATATCTAGTATTCTTGTCAACTAGTCATAAAAAGCTAGCCAATCAATTTTATCTACTAAGCACAAAATTATTTTCCTGAGCTTCTCCTCATATTGATTGTTTAGCTCAACATGCATTTCCCGGAATATATTCTTTTCCTCTTCAAATTCCTCCATAGTGTAGAACTTAGGCCTCTATGGGGTATATAGTAACTCAATAATAGGGGTGGATTTAAATGGCTCAACTAGGGGGTGAGGATATGATATTCTTGGCTTGTTGGATTCTCCCATTTTATTTTTTCCAAGTTGTTTGTCCATTTGGGATACTTGATTTTTGAACAATTGTTTCTTCTTCCCTCTTTCCTCATATACCTTAAGTATTTCTTCAAATTTGGCATTGAGTTCTAAGAATCTACTCTTTTCTTTCCTAGCTACCACATCCGCAAAATTTAACATCTCTCAAGCCATTCTTGTGACTTTCTGGCTATTTACTTCATCAGCTTTGTATACTGTAAAAGTACCAGTATTTGCAAAACTTGAAATTTCTTGCATTCTAGTCATTACTAAATTTTATTCCCCTGTGTTCTTGTAGTATTTCTTCTTCTATTTTGTACTGCACATCTTTTTTCTTTCTAAAGGAATAAAAAATCATAGCATTAGCTATGTCTCACTCTGGTAAAACCAAGACTCCTAACTCTCTAACTATTTGTCTCCTAGCCTCAAGTGTTAGCTGGGAAAAATCCTCCAATTTTTTTTCCTGAACTTCTTCTTCAATTTTAGAGTCTGATTTGCTTGGTTTCTCTAGCTTTATTGTTTTACATTTTTTTCTCAAAATTTCCTATATTTATCCTCCACAAAAATTGTGCAAAGGCCCTAGATTTAACAAAATGTTCATCATCTATGAACTTTTGAGAAGCTTAAGCAATAATAAGATCTATCTCCTTACCTCTATAATCAGTAATAGTGAGGTCAAAAGATGGCATAGGAGGCAATTACAAAGGTCAAAAGATGGCATAGGAGGCTCCTTAGGCACTCCACTCTCTATGTCAATAGCGATAAAAACAATATTTGCTTCCCTAACCATTTGTCTCAATTGTTCTCTTAGGGATGCTTGGTCCTCTATCCTAAGTGGGGTTTGAGATGGTAAATATTCTTCTACCTGAGAAGAGGATCCCTATTCTAATCTTTGTCTCTTGGGTGCACTGGTGTCAGGTGGACTCTTTGGTCTTGGCCTTTTGTAGGGGGGAACATGTTGTATATTTTAAGCTACAATATAACTTGCCCTCCTCTATAAAGTATACTGGCCTAGAGTAACTATCATTCTACTATTTATCCTCCTCTCCACCTTTGCTACTTTATCAAGATATATTTTGACTAAGATGTTCTTCTTTTCATTCATAGTTTGCATTATGATGAAAAAATTATTCATTTATGCATTCATTTTTCCCCCCCAGTACTTCTTATCTTTCAAGGGGTTATAGTCAGAATCAAAAGCATTAATGAACTCTAAAATTTTACTAAAAACTATTCACTTTTTTTTCTAACTTCTTTCTCTTGCAATGAAAAAATAAATCTAATAACATCTTCTGGGAAGTACACCTTTTGTGTAATAACCTTAGCTTTGGTTCTTCCTCTTAAGAGATCATAGAATCTCTTTGGATCAATGTACCATGCATGGGATTGGGCCAAGTGATATCTATCCAGAAATAAACTTAGATTCCTCCATACTTAACAAAAACAAAATCATGTGCCATAGTAACAATAGGGAAGAATGTGCCTTTACCTTTGCCTATCACCATAGAAATTCTACAATTCCTATCTTCAGAGGTACATGGAAAGGTAAAACATGAGGTTTTCCCAAGAAACCATAGACCCTAATCATAGTAGAAACATTATATGGGATTATGTCCCCCCAATTATGACTGAGAAAAAGTCCCTTGGCATGGTCCTTGGATCTGATTAATTCTAGTAGAGGTTATGGGATCCTTGGACTATCCCCTCTCCAAAGCAATCTAAGCCTTGATGCAAAGTATCTATCAAATCTGACATAGCTGGCATCCCCAACTTCCCAAGTCATGTCAGCACTCCATAACTAAATTGGGAGCTTCTCACCATCCCTTTCTTGTTCTAGCTTCATTTCCTTAGAGAAAAAGGTGACTCCCTTGTAAAGGCATATGTGCATCAACAAGTAATACCAACAAAAAAGCTTTTTTACCTTACCTTGAGATATTCCAACTAAACCATTATGTATTTCCTCGGATAGGAAAGTAGCCAAATCAAGAATTGTGCTCATTCCAAACTGCAAAGTCTGATTCCATAATGAGAAAAATAGAGCCTTGGATAGAATCTTGTTCATCCATCCTAAATATTTTGTATAGAGTAAAATATAGGGCTTGGGCTCTAGGATTAAAATATATTTTTAGCAATGGCTTTGGGGTGCTTGGTGTAACTAGGGGTAGTGACCCAATCTTAACAATATGTTGTTGCAGTGGCCCAACTCTCAAATATATCCTTAATGCATTGTATCTTTCTTGAAGATCACCCATGTCAATTATCTCATGGACTGCATGGTTAGGGTTGAGTTTAAACACCTCACTGATCAATGTAGGTGAAACCCTAAAAAGGTTGTCTCTGGCATGATTCTTTATAATCCTAATGATGTGATCATATTTCTTAGCCATATCAGACAATAGATCACTGTC
Source organism: Cupressus sempervirens (assembly GCA_028749045.1). Lineage (NCBI taxonomy): Eukaryota > Viridiplantae > Streptophyta > Pinopsida > Cupressales > Cupressaceae > Cupressus > Cupressus sempervirens. The sequence continues at coordinate 139,029,813 of CM053784.1, read as the reverse complement.
AAAGAAAACCCCAGGAACCACCAATTTATTGATATCAAACTCCCAAACATTACTCAAAGGGGTGTCTTGGTTGCATTCACCAAACCATTTTAAAAAAAAATCTAAACCTCCTATAGAAATTTGAGCATCTCAAACCCAATTGGCTCGATCATAAAAACCATCATCTACAACCAATCTAGGGCATTTTGGGCTAAGCTATCTTCCTTTTGTTAATTCATTTATAGAAAAAAGGAATTGTTCAAGGAAATCATCGTGAATAGACCTTTTAAGATAATCAATAAAACTAGAGAATTCTTTTTGTGAACGCATTTTGAAATTTCAACTTTACACAATTATAATTCCTTAGTTTTCAAAAGACACAAACCACTTACTCGTTGAATTATGCTTCCTTTTCTCTATAAACTATTCTATAATCTACTAAAAACTTTGCAAAATTTTGTGCCTTAGCTCCAAAAACCCTTGCACTCTAAGAATTTTGTGATTGTTGTTAGCTTAAAGAATAAATTTGACAATTGAGTGTCAATACACTTAACCAAGATCAAGAACATGTGCCGAGTGATAACAAGTGCCGAGTGATAATAAGTGTCGAGCGCAACATGTGTCGAGTGATAATAAGTGTCGAGCACAACATGTACCGAGTGACAACATGTGCCGAGTGATACAATTTTTTGTTCAAGTGCTGAGCTATCCAGAAAATAGTATGTGTCGAGTGTCAGAAATACTTCAAGAGCTGAGTAACTCAGTAGAACAACATAAAAGTTTGGAATTGCACAAATTATGATACTAACAGTTTTTACAGCCGACAGAAGGTAAATCTCGAAGGATTGAATGATAAGATCAAATCTTTTAATTTTCCTATGCAATTTGCATGTGGCCAATAAGAAAAATGCAAAAGGCATGCAACCAATCAGCAAAAGATAAGTATTGAGTAGGAAATTGAGATTCAATATGAATCGTAGATCCAAAGAAAACCCTAAGTCTTTGGAGTCTTTATAAGGAAGATGAAATTTCACTGTAATAGTGAGAGATGAGACATATTGAAAGACATACAAGGGCGCAAATCTATTTTTAGAAGCAAGAGTTATCAGATCACAAAGGATCAAGATCAGGAGAAGGCGGAAAAGGAGCCTGCATTTAGCAATCAAGGATTGTAATTTATCAGGTTGATTGCATCTAATACTCTCTAGCAATTGTATTAGAATAAAAATCCTATGGTGATAGGTTAGCTTTACAGCTATTTTGTAAAAACCTTTTGATTAGGTGATTAAAATCCTTTAACCAGGTGACACTTCATGTTAAGTGTTTGCAAATCCTCTAACCAGGTCACTATTAACACAGTGTAAAGCCTTTAACAGGGCAGGCCTTTAACAAGGCAAACCATCAAAAGTGGTTGAACAATATTGCTGCAGTAATTTTTGTGGGTATCATCCCCACCCCAATTTTACCTTCTTATTCTTGGAGGGTTTTTGGGTTACCAAAATTCCTGTGTTGTGAGTTATTGATGCATGTGTTTTGTTACATGTTTATTTGATATGCATGCAATCTACTTTCAGTTAAAATTTTATTGGCTAAAGTTTGATACTTATGATTCACCCCCCCCACCCCACCCCCTCTCATAAGTACTCTTTCCATATTTGAATATTCCAACAATTGGTATTAGAGCCTAGTTGGGTTCTCACAAGAAATAGCCTAACAGCTTGGAGGGAAAAGATCTAAAGATGGAAGCTTTCAAACTTGGAAAGATCATTGAAAATTAGGTGATAGATGTGCAACTTGCTCTGCATAGCTTGGAGCAATTCAAAAACAAATTGAGAAACTCATTAAAAAAGAGGAAGGATCTAGCCATAGCTGAAAATGATATACACTACAAGGAGATTGACACCACCAACATATTTTCCAGTGGAGACACTAAAGAGTTTGATGTAGCAATAGTAGAACTGATGGAGAAAAATAAAATTCAAGCAGAAGAAATAAGAACTCTCAAGATGGAACATGAATCATAGGCTATAATGATATGTGAAATTAATGAACAAAAGAAAAGAGTAGTTGATGATAAGGTCATGATGGAAAATGACAAAAGGAATCTTGTAAATAGACTTGAAGAAAAATGTACTGAATCGACAAGGATCTCAAACATGCAGATGGATACACTTGCGCAAATGATGAACCTTCATCATGAACTTAATGTAAAGGATATTGAGATCTCTACCTTGAAGATGCAAAATGAACAAATGCAAAATGAATTGAACAGGGAAAAAGAGGTAGCAGAGAATCTCAACAAATCAAGTGAAGCAATCAAATATTTTGAACAGTTGTTGAAATCACCAAAATCTACCCATGATACATCAGGACTAGGATACAATAGCAATGAAGTTGGAGAATCATCAAAGAGTGCTGAACAAAGAAGTGATAAAGGTAAGAACTCAAAACCCACTTGTCATTTTTGTAATAAGAAGGGACATACAGCTAATGTGTGCAGGAGTAGAAGATTCAATCAATCAAAAATACCCAAAAAAATTTGTCACAAGTGCAACATGCAAGGACATATGACTCAAAATTGCAAATCCAATGTTACAAGGACTCAAATATTTGATGGACATTGTTATAATTGCAAAAAATATGGACATAGTTCATTTGAATGTAGATTAAAACCTATGTGGATAGTAAATCAACCAACAAAGACATCAAACCATGAATTTTGGGATTACAACACCAGGAACAGCTATCACTATTGTCAAGAATATGGACATATCCCACAGAATTGCATAAGAACACATTTTAGAGGGAACTACAAAAGATGGTTGATTCAAACCACATGTTTTAGTTTCTTATAAACTGGTCATGTCAGCAGGAATTGCCCAACAAGGTCAAAGGCATCAAGTTCTGAGTTTAGCAATGGAAAGGCAAAGATAGATGTTGGACATATCAGAAGTGAAATGAATAAGACATAGAGGAAGAAAGATGAGTCTAGCACATCAAATACAGAGATCACTTCACCTAATAGGTCAAGTGATCACACTTCATCAAATTAAGTAAAGAATAAGTGTGAGGGATTGATAAACCGAGTTCCATCATAAATCAGTCCCAAGACATATAAGAGCTACAAAAATGAAATCAACATAAATAAAGATGCTAAGTCAAAATTGAGAACTTTGTGAAAATATGTCAAAATTGTCTTCAGGAGCTGAGTTGTTAACAACGACCGAGTTAATAGTTGATGCTGAGCTATGAAATATCAATAGGAGCCGAGTAAAGTAAAACATAATGGGAGCCGAGTTATGACGAAACCTTTCAAGAGCCGAGTAGACAATTGGCAGCGTACTAAGAATTTATTACTCTATTTTGAAGGGTACATAAATCTAATTTTTGATCATTTTTTCACCATTCGAACAAGAAGCAAAGCCAAAAAAGGAGCAGAGAAGATCAAGAACAGCTTAGAAGCCATTGGTAAAAGATTTCAATAGCGATTCAAGACAAATTTCATCGATTTAAGGTATTTTACTTAAGTGTCGAGCTACGTAGGACTTATAAACTTGTTTGAATTATAAACCCTAGTTTGGAAAACAATAGCATCTGGGTCAGGAACCACCAAGGGTTTAGAGAGTCATGAAGTTCAGTTGGTCAGTAACGAAGTAAAACAACCTGAATTTAAGCCCATTCCAGAAGTAGCATACAAGAATGATCCTGCAGGAGCATTATTAGTTATTCCAGATAAGGTTGTTATGGTACAAGATGTTCAAAGATGTTACAATTGCAAAATTGGTGCCATAGGAGACTTAGAAATTCATAATGCATATGATAAACTGTGTGAAAACAAAGTATTGAAAAATGAGTTTTCAATAGTAGAAAGAAAAGGATTGACCAAAACCCTAGCATTTCTGACTGTTTTCAAAACAGAATGGGTACAGATAATTTTGAGCCGAATACATGATAGAGCTTTTTGGTTAGAGTCAGGGCCAGTAAAATTTACCAAGAAAACTGTTCATAGGGTTACTGGTATTCCAACCCTAGATCAGCCAAAGACCCTATGAAGTGGAAAAAGGGAAATAATAGAGAAAAATAAAGGTGCCAAATGGAACAATAGAGGAATGACTATCGACACAGTCATAGATCCCCTACTAGATTTTGCTGTGAGAATTATTTCACACAAATTCTATCAATCAAGTAGGTTGAATAGTGTACCTTGTATAGCAGTTGATGTTGCATACAAGATAATCAAAAGAGATCACACTTATGATCTGGCAGAGCTCATGTTTCAATAGATTAATGAAAATCTGGGAGCTATAAGGAAAAGCAAGGGAGCTCAATGCAAAATTGGATCAGTTTTGATGTGTATGTTCTTCTATCTGATGAAAGAATTTCCTTCTATAGGGAAAGTAAAATGGAATCCAGATAAAACAATTGTTGAACAAATTAATGGATACATTAAACAAATGGGTGAAAATTTTGATGCCCAAATGATAGGTTATTTTGAGGACTTCAAAAATTCCATGATACAAAGAATGAGAATTCCAGTCTCACTGACTAAAAAATATGAAAAAGACATTTGTTTTCTTGTAGATATAGATTATACTTACATACAAGTAGTTATACCTAGAATAAGATGGCTTAGGCCACTAGGTTATGAACTTGATGTTGATCAAGCCTCTACAGCAATAACAGCTCTACTTGCAGAAGAAGATGATAAAAATGCACAAATTTTTGGAACCTATGATGTTGTCAAATCAAAGGTAATAATAGATTTGAAGACTGCTTCAGTAGTAAAGAAGAAAGAGAAAATGGTGAGACAAATCAAAAGAAAGTTTGGTGTGGAAGAAGAAGAAGGAATAGCAGAAGAAGAAGGAGAAGACATTGAAGAAGAAGGAGATAAACTTCAAAGTCAGACTCAAGGGTCAGGAGAAGACAAAGAGGAAAGTTCTGAGGTAGAAGAAGCCAAGGAAGCGCCAGTTAAGAGAAATACCACAACTGCCTCTGCTCCTAAATCCAAAGGAAGGAAAGTGGTTGCCCCTGCATCAAAGAGACCTACCACAAGGGCTACAGTACAAAAAGTCCAAGAAGAGGCAAAAGGAAGGAAGAAAGACTCAGAGAAGACTGCTACTGAGACAAAGAAAAGGAAGTTTATTCCCCAACCTGAAACAGATGAGGAGAAAACAGAGTCAAAGGACAACAGTCAATTTCAAGTGGTAAGACACAAACCTCAGACTGTTGTTGATAAATTATGTTCAAAAATTAGAAATAATGATTTAAAAGTTCTAAAGAACCTAAATTTTTCTAAGCTCACCAAAGAAGAGCAAAATAAACTAGAGGAATCTGTGTATGCTATGATGGCTGAGTATAAGCACACACCTCTAGAACTAGATGAATCTATGCCGAGAGAATTGTATAAAATTGTAGAGGATAAATGGCATTTTTGTTTACAAATGGAAAAAGAAATAAGGGAGTCTACATTATCAAGATTGTTGCCTGATCTGACTAAAGATCAAATAATAAATGCTGTAAAAAGGCATAATAACAGATTCACTCCCAAGTATAGAGCATTTAGTATATTGTAGAATAAAATTAAAGAGGTAGTTACCAAATCCACAAGATTGTGGAAAATAGTTTACAAGAAAATTGAAGATGTATATAATAAAGAATATAAGGCAGAAGCAATTTCCAAGACAAAGGAAAAGAAAGCATCAGAAACAAAAGAGAAGAAACTAGTGGAGAAGGAGAGTAAAGAAGAAAAAGAAGAAGAGGTACACAATGAGGAGAAAGAGGAAGATAAAGATACAGTTGAGCCACAAGATCAAAGTATGTAAGACATACAGGCATCTCCTCCTAGTCCTCCTCATGCCACCATCACACCTACAGATTTCATAAAAATAAAGGATGTTACAGATACTTCAAATCTAAACATCAATCCATTAACTGCAGAGGATTTGGAAATCCTTGACCAATCATCACTTGTAGAAAAATTAAGTTCAAATCCTGTATTGGTTAGTGTTGATGAATTACAGAATCTAGAAGTCAAGGTAAAAGCACAAGTGCCACCTTTGACCACACAAACTACTGGTATTCTATTCCTTCCACCACCACCTCCACCAAGCATAATCACTGATACACTCCAAGTGCTGAGTACAGCAGCAGGGGAAATAAAAGAAACATCTAAACAATCAACAATTTCAACCCAACCTAGCATTCATAAAAGGGATATTCAAGCTAAAGAAAAAGAGACATAGAAAAAGGAGGAGACTGCAATACAAACATTGGTTGCATTACCAAAATCTGGTACTCCTACATAAACTCTTCAGTAGCCGAGCACAGATGGACTACAGTTGCAAATTAGGACACCAGGCTCGAGCTCATCAAAGGCAGTCAGGAGACTTCACTATGGAGTTCCTGAGCTTGATGAAGAAATAAAGATCCCATATTATGAATCTAGCACTCTTACTGAAGAAAATATTAATGAAATTTAGAGTGCATTAGACAAAAGAAGGAGACAAGAAGCACTAAGAAAGGAATACAAGCATAAGCTTACATTAAATGAAATTAAAGACATATTCACAGAAGCTTTTTGCTTACAATCTCCAGATGAGTCAAGACCAATCATGGAACAACTATCTGATATAGTTGACCAGGTGACTAATGAAGACCAGGAAACAAATTCTAGATTGCTTGAATGGTCAGAAAAGAAGTTCCAAGGAAAAGTAAATAGCAAAATATTCAGTGATATAGCACTATCACAAGAAGAACTGGCAAAGAAAGTTATAATAGTTAAAATTGTACTAGGAAACATTTTTTCCCTATACAACAAGTTGTGTGATTTTTCCACATTCACACAAGACAATATCCAAAAAATACTAAGATTGGAAAACAACCTAAAAACTTCTAGCATGCAACTCCCCACAGATCCAGCTCAGAGTGAGAAGCATTTTGTCCAATCGCTTCACACACAAAGAGAGCTAGTTGTTTTAGTAGTAGAGGAGGCAACCAAAAAAGCCAAATTGATACAAATTCAATCATCAATTACTCCTCATTTGGAGTTACTTCACAAGGAGCAGATAAATGTAGAGACAGTCCTCAGGAAAGATCCCAACCTTTCTTCATCTGATGGACTTGTACACCTAGCAGCAGAGATTGCCATCCAGCATAAGACATTGGATGTTGCATTAGCAAATTGGGATGCAGCTCTGACCATTGACATAAGTGTCAAAAAGGGGGAGATAGCATTGAGTACAGGAATGAAATAATAAGTATAATAATAAGGGGAGATAGCAGAGATAGCAAATTTTGTGAAATTTTGGGGGAGATAGCAAATTTTGGGAGAAAAGTTTGAATAAAGGATAAATTACTGAGTCACATGGATCTTAATTAAGTGTTTTTGCCACTCATGTCAAAGGGGGAGATTGTTAGCTTAAAGAATAAATTTGACAACTGAGTGTCAATACACTTAACCAAGATCAAGAACATGTGCCGAGTGATAACAAGTGCCGAGTGATAATAAGTGTCAAGTGCAACATGTGCCGAGTGATATAACAAGTGCCGAGTGACAACATGTACCGAGTGATACAATTTTTTGTTCAAGTGCTGAGCTATCTAGAAAAAAGTATGTGCTGAGAGTCAGAAATACTTCAGGAGCCGAGTAACTCAGTAGAATAGCATAAAAGTTTGGAATTGCACAGATTATGATACTAACGGTTTTTGTAGCCGATAGAAGGTAAATCTCGAAGGATTGAATGATAATATCAAATCTTTTAATTTTCCTATGCAATTTGCATGTGGCCAATAAGAAAAATGCAAAAGGCATGTAACCAATCAGCAAAAGATAAGTATTGAGCGAGAAATTGAGATTCAATATGAATCGTAGATCCAAAAAAAACCCTAAGTCTTTGGAGTCTTTATAAGGAAGATGAAATTTCACTGTAATAGTGAGAGATGAGACATATTGAAGGACATACAAGGGTGCAAATCTATTTTTAGAAGCAAGAGTTATCAGATCACAAAGGATCAAGATCAGGAGAAGGTGGAAAAGGAGCCTGCATTCAATAATCAAGGATTGTAATTTATCAGGTTGATTGCATCTAATACTCTCTAGCAATTGTATTAGAATAAAAATCCTATGGTGATAGGTTAGCTTTACAACTATTTTGTAAAAACCTTTTGATTAGGTGATTAAAATCCTTTAACCAGGTGACACTTCATGTTAAGTGTTTGCAAATCCTCTAACCAGGCCACTATTAACACAGTGTAAAGCCTTTAACAGGGCAGGCCTTTAACAGGGCAAACCATCAAAAGTGGTTGAACAATATTGTTGCAGTAATTTTTGTGGGTATCATCCCCACCCCAGTTTTACCTTCTTATTCCTGGAGGGTTTCTAGGTTACCAAAATTCCTTTGTTGTGAGTTATTGATGCATGTTGTTTGTTACATGTTTATTTGATATGCATGCAATCTACTTTTAGTTAAAATTTTATTGGCTAAAGTCTGATACTTATGATTCACACCCCCCCCCCCTCTCATAAGTACTCTTTCCATATTTGAATATTCCAACAATTGTGTGGTTCAATAATGATGAATTTGCAAATTATATCATGGTATTAAGGTCACGGGAGGGAATGCTGAGCAATATTGATGTTCATTAGCCATTAACTTCATGATGTGCTTTATATTTGAATTTCATCTATTGATCTCATAGAATTGGATGACTTTATTAAAAACACAAAGCTACTTTAAAGCTCTCAATGTCCTGGCCACATGTCAAGCAAGCGCTTCCCTACTTTGCTTTAAGTTTGAGCATTTTGACGATGTGGGTAAGAACTGCTCGTTGATCTTCTAAAGATTGATGATTATGAAAATTCACTACATTTTTCAAATAAACCTTTTAAATTTTTTTCCCAACTAGTATACTCATCTCGATACTTGCAAGCACTAAGTTATCCAGCCAATTAAATCACTCTATTTTAACACCTTTTCCAATCTGGCATGAGCTAGTAGTTTTTGTCACATTGGTCCCACCTTGCCACATGGTGGATTGGTAATTCCCTACTTTGTTTAAATTTCATGCAAATTCATATTGTAGGTAAGCACCAATCATTGATCTTACCAAGATCAACAATCATAGGAAATCATACCTTTCATATATCTAGTTAGCCAGACAAGCCAATTAAATGTCTCCATTTCACCAATGTGCTTGACAACTACCACAATAGAGACTTCATTATTGCCTTTAAAAAGAGTGGGTCCATGACATGATCATGGGAAAGTGTCATTTAGGTGCTTCCCCACTTTGTTTAAATGTCATGCAACTTCATATTGTGTGTAAGAGCCATCCGTTGATCCAACAAAGATCAACGGTGGAATAGAGTTAAATCAGGTATTGCTGAGTCAAACATTTCAGTCAATGGGTGCATGAAACTTGTCATAATAGTATCTAACACCTTTCAGTAGTAGTAATACTTTTTAGATACTACAATGCTAATATCACCATCTGCCAAATGTCAACAAGGCACTTGCCCACTTTGTTTAAAAACCTTTCACTTTCATCTTGCGGGTAAGTGCTAGTCATCGCTCTCACTGAGATCAATGGTGTAAAAGAAGCATTTTGAGAACTACATGTGACATTTATTCTATCATCACCTTATACATATGCCACCATGGTGCTTTCCTACTTTAATTAATGCTTATGCAACTCTGTCAAGTGGTAAAGTAGCCATCATTGATCATACCAAGATCAACGATATGATGATATTGAAAGGAAAACAACCCACTGAAAAGAGCTAACCAATGAGATTGTATGAATTTGGAATGTGCACTACCAAGTACTGACAACTTCTGAAAAGGATCTGATGAACTCCAAATTTATAGCTCAATGAAGACCTACTATCAATAGGCACTACATGGCACAATGGTGCTTGCCTGCTTTGTTTTAAAAAAATGCAACTTTATCTTGTGGGTAAGCACCAATCATTAATCTTAATGAGATTTACAGTTAACCAAAATTACTCATCTAAGTTTAGATTTATTGTTTAATGCTTGGGAGACATGACCATGGTTAAGGCAAGCTTGGAAATTAAGGGGTTTAATTCGCAAAAAATAAAATAAAGTAATCTTTGTAACAAAGAAAACTTAAGGTAAACCCATCCTACGCTAATGTAAATTTGAAATTTAAATTTAATTACCTTTTTGAAAGCTAGGGCACACAATGACATTTTTTTTAACTAGGGTTTTGATAGAGAAAAACTATTTTTTTTAAAATAACAATAGATTTTTCCACTATGAGGTATATTAAATGATAAAGGGTGAAAAACCAAGCTAATAGTGGCTCTGTCTGGGGACAATGAATAAGCAAAAATTCATATGAGGGCTCAAAATCCCTAGGAGAAGCAAACCACAAACTTGACTTTCCTTCAACTAAACAACTCTAAGAGAGAAACAATAGTAGGAAAAGAATATAAAAGGACTATATAGGAAACACAAAGGATAAAAAAAATACAAAAACCCTAAAAACTACTATTCATGGAAAAACATGAACTATCCATGAACTAGTAGTTCAAGAATGTTGACTGATAGATCTTTGAGAATATAAGAGTCCTCTCCCCTCGTATCTTCAATTAGATAGGGACCTAACTATATAGGGTCAAACTTTTGATGTTTTCTTTTATCTTCAATTCTAGCATTCCACATGAGGACTAAATCTTCAAGTTCAAATTTCTTGCTCACTATTTTCCTATCATATAGTGCTTTGACTTGTAGTTGCAATTTTTGATTTTTGATAGATGCTTCTTTCCTGGTCTCAGCCAATCCTACCAAATCATCCAATCTTTCTTGCATATCACTAGTGATGTCTTCATCATAGATTTGGATGTAGTTATATAATCCCATTAAATTGTTCTAAGGAATTCTTGCCTAGATCCCATGTACCCTTTTTCATAGTCACCCTATTAGCTCATATTGCTAATTGGAATTTAGAATCAAAAGCTTTCTTGTTATCATCCAATTTTCTTTTTATCACTTTCATCAAGCTCTTATTTGTAGACTCAGCTTGTCCATTTCCTTATAGATGATAGGGTGAAGATACTAATCTTGTAATTCCATACTTGTCACAAAATTTTATAAATCATTTGATCTAAAACACATAGCATTATCTATCACAATCCTCTAAGGACAACCAAATCTTGAAATAATTATATTGAGCAAAAGGTTGTTAACTACTTTACTAGTTGCATTTCTTTTTGGAACTGCCTCCACCTAGTTTATGAAGTAATTAGTAGCAACCAATATCTATGAATAAGCAGTGCTAGACTTGGGAGAAATCTCACCTATAAAATCCATTCCCCATTGTTGGAATGGTGCTTGAACTTGTACTAGTTTTAGTGGAGTATATCCTAAAAAGTTTCAATTTACCTACAAATCTCTAACATGCATCACACTTCTTGACCATCATCTAAGCATCTTTTAAAAGGGAAGGCCACCATAATCAAGCTCTCATCACTTTGTGTGTAGTGGTCTTGGCCATATAATGTCCTCCATAGACTCCAGAATGCATTTCTTTTAGCACTCCTTCAAAGTTTCCCCACCATAAATCATTCTAGACAATAATATATTTGATGTCTTGTAACTTTGTGCTTCTTTTTTCATTCTCGGTCAAATGGGAAGGAGCTTCCATATGTTGCAAATAATAAATGACATTAGTATACCATTCACAATTATTCATATCACATAAACCTAATCTTAGGTCATCTACTATTATATTGATCTAATTAGCATCTAAGTTGGATTGAGCCATAAGAATTGCTAGTCCTTGACCTCTTACCAATTTTGTGATCTAAATTTCAATGTTAAATTCTTGGATCTTGTTGATCCATCTACATCTCCTACTTGATACCTCCTACCAAGAAAATATGTCATTGATAGCTACATTGGGTACAAATGCAATAATAATGATGACTACCAAATAACACCTAAAAGCCTTAATAGCCTTCACCAATTCATATGCTTGCTTCTCATTTATCTCATATTTTAGTTCAACAAGCTATAATGATTTACTAAAGAAAGAAATAGGTTGTTCATATCCTTCCTTATTCTTTTGTAACAAGACTACAACTATAGTATGGAAAGATTCAAAAGAGCATATGTGCACTAGTTTTGTGTATTCTAGAGTTCTAAGGACTGGAGCACTCTTTATGGTAGTTTTAATGTCTTGGAAAGCCTAGGAAGTTTTACCATCCCAATTGATAGAAGCTCCTTTCTTAAGCATTTTTGAAATAGGTCTACTAATTTTAGAGTTAACTTTCCCAAAGAAATATTGTATTCTTTCACATTTTTTGGCTTAGGCACCTTATCAATGGTTGCTAGTCTCTCAGGATCTATCTTTACACCATCTTTTGACACTATATGTCCTAGTAATCTACCTTCTATTAGCCTAAATGTACATTTATTTCTATTTAAGGATACTCTATATTCCAAGGCTTTGATAAAAATCTTCTCTAAGTGTTTACAATGGTCTTCAACTTTATTGGAATATGTTGTAAGGTCATCTTGGTATACTACCATAAACTTATTGATGTAATCATGGAAAGCTACATCCATAGCCCTTTAAAAAGTTGTCTGAGCATTAATCAACCCAAATGGCATTCTCACATAAGTTCCCCATGGAGTTGTAAGTTCATTTTATTTCATAAGGACTTGATTGCACCATAAGAATCCATCCATCATAAACATCAACTTAGAGCCAGTTACTTGTTGCAACATAGCCTCCATGTTTGGCAACCCATAATTATCCTTTAGAGAAGCAATGTTTAGGTTTTTGAAATCTACACATAGTCTGATGTCTCCATTCTTTTTTCTAATAGGCACCAAATTTGAGACCCAAGTAGAATGCCTAATAGGTTTAATTATTCCTCCATCCCTTAGCTTCATCAACTCTTCTTGCATTTTAGGTGCTAAGGTAGGATTTACTAGCCTTTTCTTTTGCATAAAAGGTTTTACATTCTTTTTCAATGGTATAAAATGTTGAAAGAGGTCTTCTCTGTAAGCCTTGAGGTCCTCATAAGACCATGCAAAAACATGTTTGTATTTTCTTAGCAGTTGATCGAAGCTTTTTTTATTTTAAGTAACAAAATTTGACCAATATAAACTTTCTTTGGAACCTTATAAGTTCCTAATTTTATCTCTTCCATCTCTTGAGGTTTATGATCTTTAGCTCTAGGCTTTACCCTATCTTGGTTATCAAACATATTCTCTAAAACAACCATGCCTTTAGGTACTTTATTAGTCTTTAGCTATATAACCTCTTGACCAAAAATTGTTTCCTTACCATCTATGGTTTCAATCAAATCACTACAATCAAATTCTTGACCATGGTACTTATCTTCATTCAATAAGAAATTTACGGTGTCTTTATCATCTTCAAAGACTTGCCAATGTTCAATATTGCCAAGTATTGAAGGTCTATTATGAACCTCAATCTATGAAATTCCTATGAATGATACATCTCTAGGCTTAAATGTTACATTTTCCAATAGGTTGGCCATCTTATTCTGACTCCTATCTCTCTACAAAATACCAAATGCATCAAAGAGTTCAATCTAATCCTAGACATCATTTCTATATTATTTCAATCTTTTACTTTAAGAGGTATAGGTTTCCCTTATTTGTGAGATAACCAATTTAGAATCACCTATGACATGCAACTTCTTAATTCCATGGCAGATGGCAACTTTCAATCCTAATAGGAGAGCTTCATATTCTACTATATTGTTGGTGCATGAAAAATTTAAGTTGAAAGAGTATCTAAAAGAATTCTTTTTAGAAGAAACAAAGACCACCCCTACTCCTGAGCCTTCCTTAGAGCTAGCCCCATCAAAATACATGGTCCACAATAATGGTGAATTCATACAACATTCAGCTTCATGCTCAATCACAGCAGGCAACTTCTCAACTTCTTGGATAATCAGCCCAGCTCTAAATGCATTCACACCAATGTCCAAGAAACAAGTGGAATCATTATCAATTTCTTCCCCAAGAATTTGATAACCCATGGCTCTCTCTCCACTTTAATAGCCTTATACCCTATGTGAAAAGTTGCATAAGACATGTCACATTGTAGGTTGCCTCCCATAGTAGCACTCCATTTTCTAGAGAGCGACATTCCATAATGTAGAGGAATATAAACTACAAGGATTGACATAGTTAATTGTACCTCAGGGTATATAGCTAGCTTAAATGGTAAAGCATTGATAGTACCTATGAGTGTGACTTCTCTAGCATCCATACCTCTACATCTATTTTGCTTAATATCTAATTTTAGACCTAAAGCTTCCATAACTTTGAATGGAATGATGGTATTAGAGGTTCCTGAATCTATCATGCATTTTTTAAAGGTTTTTCCTTTTATAATTAGGCTAAGAAAGAAAGGGTCAATATCTTCTATATATGCTAATGATGAATCATCCAAAAACATATGGGGAATTTGAGATATAATACCACTATCCTCTAGTACCACTAGAGTTTACTGAATGACACTTTGTTCTACAACATTGCTATTATTTCTTATCCCTCCCAACCATGACAAGGCTTTACTCTTATGCTCTTAAATTCTATATAGTTTAGATAAAGGCACCTTAATAGTTATTTGTGACAACATAGATATCATATCAATAGGTTCAAATACAGTGGGTTTTACAAGAATACCTGGTGTGGAAACCTTTTGAACAATCGGCACTATCATTTTCATGATAGTATTAGATCTTGATTTCTTTTCTTGCACAATTACTTTTGTTGTCTCATTTTCTTGGAACTGAACCTTCTTCTTGGGCTCCCACTTCTTGGTCTTGTTGTCCTTAATCTTAGCAATATTTATATTGATCTTCATATTGTCATCATTTATCTTATGTGTAATATCCTTGATGAATATACCAAAGGGTTTTCTAGCATCATTATTGACTATTTAGTTTCTCAAAATTGTAATTGCTATGAACTTGAGAAATCATCTCTGTAGTAATCCTATCAATCTCCTCCTTAGAAGGCATTCTCAAGTTTACATGGCCAACTTCAGAAGATGTAACACATACCTATTCTTCATCATAACCTTCATTGTCTGAAAATACTTGTTGATGATGTAATTGATAAGAAATTCTCTAGTTTGTAATATCATTTTCAAGTTCTTCCAAATTAGAATCTACACAATCATCACACATGCTAACCATATTAGAGCTTACATCATCATGGCTTTTTTCTTCTTCATCCTCCCCATTTTGTGCACTTTGATCTGAAGAAAATGATTGAGAAACTGCACAATAATCTGGAGAGTGGGGTGATTGACAAATGATGCACCATGGTACACCATCATTTATATTAGTAGAACTTCTTTGTAGTGGATCTGGTGTACCCTTATCCTTCACATTTTGGGTTTGGTTAGAAATTGGTTTCCCATCTTTCCATTGAGTGGTAGTTCTAATTCTTGGTTGTTTGTTGAAATTTTTGTTGTTCACTAGGACCTTCTCACCAACATTAGGCTTATGTGTATTAAAAGTCGTTGGGTTCATCTTTTTCAATAAGTCCAATACCTAACCTATTGTGGGTTCTTTAGGTTTCTTACCTATAGGAATTTTATCAACTTCCTTTTTATTATTATTCTTGGGATTGAATAACTTTGGATCATCTCTCCTCCCAAGCTTATCAGATGCTTTTCTATTATTTTCAATCTTCACTGTAATCTTATAAGCATCCCTCAAAATTTTAGGATCTTTATCCCTTAACTAGTAAGCCATCTTATTGTCAAAAGCATTAAAATATGTTGTAAGATAAACATCTTCATTCAATCTAATAACTTGGAACAACTTATACATTCCCTTTTGAAACCTTACATTGAAATCAAATGTAGATTCATTAGGATTTTTCTTGATATTATTGAAATAATTCAATATAAATGCAACATTAGAATTGTCACCATATTTCTCTTTGAAAAAATTCTCCATATCACTCCAGGAACTGATATAGTCATCTGGTAATCTTCTAAAATAATCCCTAGTATCCTCAATCAATGAATGTACAAACAATTTCATCACCACATCTTCATGCTCAACTTCAAAGTCATTTAACATATCTATAAATACTCTCAAGTGTTCCTCACTAGTGACAACATTGTTTCCAAACAACTTGATGACTTAATCCCTTAGATCAAAAGATATGGGATGAGGGAACCAAGAATCCCTACAAATGATATTTTTCTAAACTTTTCCACATATATAGGCCTTTTCTAAAAACTAGCAGCATTGGATGTGCTTGTTATATTACCCTGATTATGGGCAACATTTTGTGACTATTGTATTTGAATAGTAGGGATCTGAATGCTAGTAGTGGATGAAGAGATAGGGGCAGATTGAGACATAGTTTACCTAGATATTACTGATCCACAAGTAGGCACAAAAGTTGTAGTTTGAGTAGACAAGTTGGGCCAAGAAGCTAAAGCAAAGTTAGACTTAATGAATTGAATATTTCTCCTAGTTTTTGCTACTTGAGCTTCATTCTCAACCTTCTCAAGTTCTTTTTCCAGATCCTCTTTCTCCTTTCTAGCTTTTTCCAGATCGAGGTCTAGTTTAGACATGGGAGGATTTATATATTTGTGTAGTGTAACTTGGGGTTTATTTATTTGGATTCCTACAACTTTTCCCTGTCCCTTATTTGTGGGTTCCATAGGAGGTTCCATAAGATCTATTTGGATAGGCTTGTAGGCTTGGACTTGAGAGATAATAGGTTCCTACCTTTGGATCATGAGTGTTTCTTGTTCTAGAACCTTAGATCTTAAACTATCTATATCCCCAAATACATCAACATGAAGGACCAAGGTCCTTTCTTCTAACTTCTTGTTTTGTTCTTCAAAGTAGTCATTCTTCTAAGCATGTTATCTCTTTCAATATTGGCATTTAAGGTGGCTTGCTCTCTTTGTTTCTCCAAATGGACATGCTTGGCCTCCTCTTCTACAACCCATTTCTTTAGGACTTCTTTGAATAGACTTCTTTAGGGTCTACAGAAGTTTCTTCTAAATCAACAAGATTGTCAAGATCTATAAAATTAGTCTCAATAAAGGAAACTATTCCTAGATCATTAATTATATTCCCACATCCTAACTTATGATTCATATCTGATCTATGAAACATATCTTCTATAGGAAACATTCTTATCATGATAAACTTGGTCTTCTTGCAGTGGGGTACTAAATATCCCCCCCAAAAGCCTTGTAGTTTCTGACTCAAAATGCAATGAGGAGGATTCCCTCCCTACTACTGGTTGGTATTGAGGGTAAACTGATGTATTGCCCCTTGGTTTCCATGTGGAATTTGGATTTTCTTTCTTTTTTCCTTGATTCTTCCTACTACCTTGGGGTAGATTAGTATATAAGGGTACATCAAGATTGTGTTCGAATTATAGATGAAGTGATTGAGAGGGAGGGGGGGGGGTGTTGTTTGAATCAATCACCACAAAAACAAATCCACAGATCCCTTATATTTCTTAAATAACTAGTTACTACTGATACTTGGTAAACACTATAAAAATGTTGTAACTGGGTAGATTAACTTGTTACTGATCTTAAAGCATTCATAATTATTAACATGCATGAAAAGGTAAATAACATGAACACAAGAGACACTAGATTTAACATGGAAACCCAATATGGGAAAAACCACCAAGTAACTAGCTACCAATTTTCACTCTTCTGAAGTGAGCCCTGTTAGGAGCTAACCCTATTAAAGGTTACAATACACATTGTTAGGTGTGACCCTGTTACAGGATTTAATCACCCTGTTAGGACTAGCCTTGCTAGAGGTCTTTAGAACAATTCAACTAAACTATCACCTTGTTAGAGGATTTACAAAATGGCTATTAAACCAACTTTGTTAAGAGATTTTGAAATCACTGCTACAATGGTTAGAAAGTAACAATGAATTGACCTGAATAAGATGCAACTAAATTTGTTGATTATAGATCTCTATTCTACACTATTAGATCCTTTTCGATCAAATATAGCTTTGTTGCTCCTCAATGATCTCTAATCATCCTTCAAAATTTTCTTTCACAATAATCAGTCCTCCTTCTCATTCACATTACATCAAATCCATCGCTTGCACTTTGAATTCACAACTTGACCTCTTATATATACCATTCAAATTATCAAGTTAGCTCATTCACAAGTTATATTTACCAATAAACCATACATCAGTCACCTACAAATATTACATTAAAAAAAAAACTTTATTTCACAAAATAATGAAATCCTTCACTGGCCAAACCTGCTCGATAAATATTGCTTCTAGAAATAATTTCTTGAGTTAACCATCTTAACTTAGTTAACACTACAAAATCTACAAAATCCTTTGGCTACCAAGTTATCTCGATAAGGACTAAATTTCCTTCACTTTCCATGAAAGCTCAATTAGAATTGTTTCCTGCACTATTTTCTCTTGATGACTGAGTGAGCTTGGTAATAACTAAATTTCCTTTGCTAACCTTGAAAGCTCAGTAACAACTGAATACACAAAGTGAAGCTTGAGAATGCTCGATAGACACTATAAACCTTCTTTGCTAACCTTCTGAGCTCAGTAGACTCTATCTTATGACTAATATAACATTTGTGTAACATCAAAGACAACACACAATTGAACAATTGTATCCAAAAATCTCCCTCTTTGGCATTGATGGCAACACAACATGTTATAGTAGAATGAAATTTGAAAACAAGTCTTTACTGATAGAATACTTCACCCTCTTATACAAAACTCCTCAAATACAGTAATCTCCCTCTTTCATAATATTCTCTCCCTCTTACTCAAACTCTCATTTTTATTCAAATTTCAAAAAGATATGACAGTAAACTCTCCCTCTTTGACAACACATGCCAAAGATAACACAAATCAAATGAATTAGCATTGTATCTGATGTACTAATTCATATTCAATGTCTTCATTACTTTGCTGCATCAACTAATAGATCTTCAATTCTATTCTTGTTGATGCATCACTAAAACTATATTTTAGTGAGCTTCAGATAGGGGAATGACCCCTAACTTACCTCTTAGATACAAGAATGCATCCTTAGGTAAAGGCTTTATGAATATGTTAGCAATTTTTTCCTTTGTATGGACATATTCCAATCTGATTTCCTTTTCTTGTACCAATTGTCTAACAAAGTGATACTTTATAGCAATATGCTTGGTTTTTGAATGCATCATTGGATTCTTGGATATGTTAATTACACTTGTGTTGTTACAAAACATAACAATAGGTTCTTTGATTTCTTGCTTCATACCTTCCAATAATCATTTGAACCATACAATGTTTGAGAAATTTACTGCTAGTGCAATATACTTAGCCTCTATTGTGAACTGGGATGTACAGTTCTACTTTTTACTTGTCCAAGAAACCAACCTCTTTCCAAGAAAGAAAGCTTCTCCACTTGTACTCTTTATGTCATCAACATTCCATACCCAATCTGCATCAATGAACACTTTTAAATCCAGATTTTTTCCAAGTTTATACCATAATCCATAATCTTCAGTTCCTTTTAAATATCTCATGATCCTTTTGATTGCCATCATGTGATTTTCTTTTAGTTTTGCTAAGAATATTTCTACAATTTTTACTACAAGGGTAATGTCTGGTCTTATGTGCACTATATACTACAACTTTCTAATCATAGATCTATACAATGTCTGATCCACTTCCTTTGATTCATCATCCTTGGTAAGTTTCAATCTAGTACAAATAGGAGTTCCAACTAGTTTGCACTCTTCCATACCAAACTTTTTCACTATCTCCTTGACGTATTTAGATTGATTGATGTAGATACCATTCTTACTCTAATGAATTTGAAGACCAAAAAAGAATTTGATTTCTCCAAACATTGACATTTCAAATTCCTTGTTCATTTGTTCTGAAAATTCTTTGCAAAGATCATCATTTCTTGTGAACAAAGTATCATCTACAAATATCTCTGCCAAAACAATCTTATTATCTGGTCCTTTCTTTATGTATAAACTACTATTATCATTAGTTCTTTGAAAACCAATCTAAATAAGATAGTTATGCAATTTTTCATACCATGCTCTAGGGGCTTGTTTCAGACCATACAATGCTTTATGCAATTTGTAGACCATGTCCTTCTTGTTTGGATCAACAAAACCTTCAACTTGTTCAATGTAAACCTCTTCATCCAATATGCCATTGAGAAATGCTGACTTGACATCCATCTGATAAACTTTGAATCCTTTGTATACAGCATATGCAAGTAAGCTTTTGACACCTTCCAATCTTGCAATAGGAGAAAAAGTCTCTCCATAGTCGACACCTTCTTCTTGAGATTATCCTTTGCATACTAGTCTAGATTTGTTCCTTGACACCTTACCATCTTCATTTAACTTGTTTTTGAATACCCACTTAGTTCCAATCACATTTTTGTCTTTAGGTCTAGGTACAAGAGTCCATGTTTTATTTTTCCCTATCTATTCTATCTCTTCATTCATAGCTTCAATCCTACTTTCATTTTCTAATGCATCTTTGACATTTCTAGGTTCAAATTCAGCAAGTAAATAGGTGCTTTTCAACTTACTTCTTTTCATTGTTCCTTTTGATTTATCTCCAATGATCTGATCTGGTGCATGATGCTTCCTAACATACTTGGCTAAAACAGGCTCCTTGCCTTTTGAATAATTTACATTGTTATCCTTCTGTGCTTTGACTTCTAGTTTTGGTTCTAGTTTCTTGGGCTTGGTAGCTATTGATTTGTTATCTTCTGTTTGCAACTTGGTGGGTATTAGGTTGGTTTGAACTTCCTACTTCTCGGTTACTGAAGACTCAGGAGTTGAAGATTGCTAATTGACAAGTGTATTTGGCAATGTATTAGGTTCAATGTAAACAAATCTCCTGTAGTCTTTAGGTTCCCTTTTGTTTTATTCTTTAGTTCTTTCAGAAAACTCATCAACTTTCACATGTGCACTTTCAATGACTTTGTGAGTAGACAAATTCAAACATCTATATGCTTTACTTTTGCAAGAATATCCCAAAAATATTCCTTCATCACCCTTTACATTAAATTTACCTTTTCTAGATTCTCTCAAAATGTAACATTTTCTTCCAAATACTTTTAGGTAACTTACATTGGGTTTGTAGCCATACCATAACTCATATGGGGTTTTGAATGAGTCCTTTTTAGTTGTACTCAGTTCAAGGTATGAACTACGGTGCTGATAGCTTCCTTCCAATATTTGATAGCAATGCTCTTCTCAACCATTAAGGTTCTTGCATAGTCTATGATAGATTTGTTCCTTCTTTTAGCTATTCCATTTTGTTCAGGAGTTGTAGGTGCTAAAACCTATCTTTTGATTCCCCTTTCAACGCAAAAGTTATTGAACTCATGTGAAATGAATTCACCACCTCTGTCTAACCTTAAATATTTTATTCTTTTGCCTGTTTCCTTTTCTACTCTAGCCAAATACCATTTGAAGTTTTCAAATGCTTCTAATTTATCTCTTAGGTACACGATAGTCATCATTCTTGAATAATCATCAACAAAAAGAATGAAGAATTTTTCACTAGTATAACTTTCAATGCCAATAGGTCCACATAAATCAATATGCACAATTTCTAAAATTTCTTCAGACAGATAGTTCTTTCTTTTAGAGCTAGCCTTTCCCATTTTGCCAATTTGATAATTCTTGCATAGACCAACCTCGAGTTTCTTTATGTTAGGAATTCCTCTTACTTTCCTAAATTTACTTATTTTTAACAAGTTGTCAAAGTTTACATGACATAACCCCCTATGCCATAACCAACTTTCTTCAACTTGAACAATAAAACATGAACATTCACCAAGTTCAAGATAAAATAAGTTACCTTTTGTTTAAGTGCCTGATCCAATCAGCTTACCTTTGCCATCCAATAGTCTTGTTTTTCCATGCATGAATTCTACTTTGAATCCATTATTGAGTAGCTATGCTACACTCAATAGATTGTGTTTTAGTCCTTCTACCCAATATGCATTATCACATACAAGTTCCTTGGTCAATGAGATTCTTCCTTTTCCTTTTATACAACAAGGTTCATTATTACCAAATCTTACACTGCCACCATCATAGTCTTCAAAATGTTCAAACTTAGTTTTATCACCAGTCATGTGACGAGAAAAACCACTATCTATAATCCATGTATCATTTCTACTCACATGAGAAATGAGCACCATTTCTTCATCATTATCAGACTCATCTTTTATAGCAATGTAAACAATTTCATCTTCTTCTTCATCACCAGAATCATTAGAATCTTTAGCCATGAAACATGTTTTCTTACCTTTATCCTTGAATGATTTGAAGTCTTTCTTGCCATTGCACTTGTGACCTTTCTTCTCATCTGTGTTCTGCATATTTGGGCACCTAGCAGCAATATGTCCAATTTCTTCACAAGAAAAACAAATTAGAGGAACCTTACCTTTGAATTTCCCTTTTCCTCTTGAATATTTCCTTGCTAGCAGAGCTTCAATCACCTCAAGATCACTATCTAAACTTTTTTTATATTCTTCATCACTATCTGACTGAGGATCCTTTATCTTCTTGCCTTTTTCTTTGAGTGAAAGCTTGGCTTCAAATGTTGATTCAATGTTCTTGGCAGCTAGAACATAAATATCATAGTTTTCTAACTCGAATGCAGTCAATCTTCCAACTATGGCCTCTAAATTTATCTTATGATTCACTTCACATCCAGAGACTTTGATTGCATAAATGGGAAGTAGAGTTCTAAGAACATTACTTATAAATGTCTCCTCGTTGATATCTCCTCTAGATGCTTTAACTGCACTAACACATGTTTTAACTCTTTCAACATATTTTGCAATGTTTTCATCCTCTCTCATCCTCATTTGATCAAATTGTCCTCTCAAACTTTTTGCTTTGGCTCTTGTCACATTATCATCTCCTCCATAGATCTCTTTTAGCTTGTTCTACATTTCAAAGGTAGTTTTGCAATCCTTGAAGTCATCAAATTTTTCATAACTTAGAGCAGATGCAATATCTATCATCATGTTGTTGTGAGTCTTCTTTTTAGAAATATTATTAACAAATAATGTACCAGCAGGTTCTGCATATTTTTCATCAAGGTACTTCAATCTTGAATCACCAATAGAAGCTAGATGAAGTCTCATCAGTCCCTGCCATGCTGAGAAGTTGTCCCTGTTAAGTCTTGGAATTTCCCTCTTGTAAGACATCCTGATCTTTAGCTTAGATCCTTGAAATCTTTTCTTGCAAGCACTAAGAGCTCTGATACCAATTGTTGAAATTATAGATGGAGTAACTGAGGGGGGGGAGGGGGATGGTGGTGAATCAATTGCCACAAAAATAAATCCATAGATCCCTTAGATGTCTTAAATAACTAGTTACTATTGATACTCGGTAAACACTATAAAAATGTTGTAACTTGATAAATTAACTTGTTACTAATCTTCAAGCATTCATAATTATTAACATGCATGAAAAGGTAAATAACATGAACACAAGAGACACCAAATTTAACATGGAAACCCAATATGGAAAAAAACACCAAGTAACTAGCTACCAATTTTCACTCTTCTGAAGTGAGCCCTGTTAAGAGCCAACCCTATTTAAGGTTACAATACACACTATTAGGTGTGACCCTATTAGAGGATTTAATCACCTTGTTAGGAGTAGCCTTGCTAGAGGTCTTTAGAACAATTCAACTAAACTATCACCTTGTTAGAGGATTTACAAAATGGTTGCTAAACCAACTCTGTTAAGAGATTTTGAAATCACTGCTACAATGGTTAGAAAGAAACAATGAATTGACCTAAATAAGATGCAACTAAATTTTCTAATTACAGATCTCTATTATGCACTATTAGATACTTTTCGATCAAATATAGCTTTGTTGCTCCTCAATGATCTTTGATCATCCTTCAAAATTTTCTTTCACAATAATCAGTCCTCCTTCTCATTCACATTACATCAAATCCATCACTTGCACTTAGAATTCACAACTTGACCTCTTATATATACCATTCAAATTATCAAGTCGACTCATTCACAAGTTACATTTACCAATAAACCATACATCAATCAGCTACAAATATTACATTAAAAAAATAAACTTTATTTCACAAAATAATGAAATCCTTCACTGGCCAACCCTGCTTGGTAAATACTGCTTACAAAAATAATTTCCTAAGTTAACCATCTTAACTCGGTTAACACTGCAAAATTTGCAAAATCCTTTGGCTGCCAAGTTAACTCAGTAAGGACTAAATTTCCTTCAATTTCCATGAAATCTTGGTTAGAACTATTTCCTGCACTATTTTCTCTTGATGACCGAATGAGCTCGATAACAACTAAATTTTCTTTGCTAACCTTGAAAGCTTTGTAACAATTGAATACACAAGATAAAGCATGAGAATGCTCAGTAGACACTATAAACCTTCTTTTTTGACCTTCTAATCTTGTTAGACTCTATCTTAAGACTAATATGAAATTTTTGTAACATCAAAGGCAACACACAATTGAACAATTGTATCCAACAGATTGGCCCTTGTGTAAGCTCTTGTATTCTTCCTTTTATTATCCATTAAAAGGGAATTTCTTATCAAATAAGCACTATCTTCAAAACCTTGACTAAGTCACCACCCTATTCTAGGGAAAATATGATAGTAAAAAGGCTTTTGACTCGAAGAGAAATACATGAAGAGACATGAAATAAATTTGCAACACAGAGTGACCAATCACAAATAACACATGACTACAACTCTTGCTTGATAGATAAGACACTTCATAAGAGCTATATACATCCTGGTATGTCCATGGTACTTATGGTCTTTTCTCTTTTCTTTAAATTCTCAAGGTTTTTCACTACAAGGCCCACTATAACCATGAGAAATACTAAACAATTTGATAGACACGTATACACCAAGACCAAAGAAACTGTAGTACTTCTTACATAGAAACATGTGTTGAGCCACTCCCTAGTAGAGCCACCATTCCAAGAAGATGACAACTCTACTAGAGAGTCCATGAAGAAATTAATTGTTTAAAGTACTGGAATCTCTAGTATAATCTATATGATAGAAAAACCTTGAGAATTTGAAAAATATTCAATACAATAGGAAGAATTTGCTATAGTAGTAGGGTTATGAGATGTTTTCCTTTTCTCTGCTAAAGATTCATGTCTCCCAATAAGGTTTTTTCCATTTGTAGTAGCAGCTTTGAGGTTGAGTGTAAATTGTGTTGTTAAGAGTGTTCATCTTCAATCAATTTAGTCAGTTGTTGTTTTCAAAGTACTGCTGTAAATTTAGAGTCAAAATTGTTCAAAAGTGGTTTCTCTCTTCTAAATGTTTAATGATTTGTAAAGTTCTATAAGTTGCGAATTCAGTTCAAATTTTTCATGCTATGAATCACATTTTAAATATTTCTCACAATTGTGAGTGGCAATTCTCTAAAAGATCTCTGTACTAGTGAAAATTAGCTCTATGTAAATATTTTCAAAGAGTTTTCAGCTTGGTTATGTAGATCTGAAAGTTATGTTAAGTTTTAAGCAAGAAGAGAGATATGTAAATTCTTGACTAATGAGTTCTAAAGTGTTGTGTTTGATCTATTGTCATAAGAAATTTGAATGTTAAAATGAATCATAGTAGTGTTTTCATTTATTTCTCCTCAAGGAGATAGTGGCTCTACTTGTTTTTAATTAGTAGTGTGACAAATTGAAGTTTGCACCTATACCTAATTAGTAGATCAAATTTTCATGTAGAAACACTAAAGGTACTTTCTCACTTTCATGAAAGTTCTTTTCCATGAAAGTAAGTTTCATAGGAGTTTCTCTATCAAGTGTCTTGATTTATTTCAACATAATTTGTTCAGAATAGATTCAGCAAGTGTTTTCATATTTTGAAGTATGTTTAGAGTTTGAATTGGTAGAAAGAATTTATGTTTAGAGTTTGAATTGGTAGAAAGAATTTCAGATCTACTGCAAGCAATAAAGTTTGAAAGTAACCTTGGTGAATGAGTTTTAATTTTGCTAGAAATGGAAAGTTTCTTTTCACTTGCTATGCAGTTTAGGGATAAGAATTCTAGATATATTTCTACCAAGAGATACATGCCATTAAATTTTGATGGCATTCATGGTTTCTCAAATATTATGATGTATGATCTTAGAAAGTATTTTCCTAAGTTTAGAGGGAACCATGAAAATTCAGCCATTCATCATGTCCATATGTTAAGTGATTTGATTGGTGATTTTGAAATTTCTCATGAAGATGTGCATATGAAGTTGTTTTTTCAAACTTTGGAAGGTGATGCTAGGGATTTTCCTTTCTACTGGCATGTTCTATTTCATCTTGGCATGAATTATGTTTAGCCTTCATGAAGTAGTACAGGGAAAGAGTACGCATCTCTTATTATTTTGATAAGTTCTTGAAGATTCAAGTTAGGAGTGATGAATTAGTTCCTAAATCTAATATTAGATTTACAAAGGTTTTAAATGATATTCCTAAAAAATGTAAGCCAGATGATCAAGTGGGTTTAGTGGTTTATCTTGACGCATTTGACAAAAAGATGAGTTATCTATTAAGAGATAAAGAACCTAAGACTTTGCATTAGGAATTCATGATGACAATAGAGATTGAAAATAACATAAAGTATGGATTAACTAGGAGTCACTTCTCTAAAAATATTTTTCAGCAAGATGAGGTGCAAAGGACGAATCAATGTCATGAGTGTTTGATTTCAAATCAAAAAATAGGTACTACTACTGTTGTAAATAGTCTTGTTGGAAATTTAGAATTGAAAACATGTGAACATGAAGTTTCTTTATTGCAAAAAGGAGCTGAGTCCATTCTTGTTGAGTAATTGCACATGTTTGTGATATGACAATAGTAGATGACAAAGTTAGTTCACTTGATGAGTTATACATAAAATATATAAATTCAGTCATTCTTTCTCCTATTGATGGTTCTTATTGTATCAAGAATGTTGTTAACCTTGAAGTGTAAGGGCATTCATCTAAGTATTAGGATGAAGAAGTTGGAAGTGATCTTTCAAGTGATGAAAATACAATTGTTGATCTGACATATTATGAAGAAGCATCATGTGAAGATAATGACAAGAGTTGTTATTCGAGTCAAGAAGAGGACAATGGTAGTATATGTTCATTTTCATATGAACCTGATGTAAATTGGGAAGAAGAAAGCAATGATAGAAGTGAGTACTATTATGCTAGTAGAGATATGAGTTCCTTTTCTAAATTTGAAAGTGAAGTTCCATTTTAGAGTTATGTAAATCAGCTTGAGGTTGAAAGTTGTGAAGAAGATCTGTCTACACAATATGAGGACAAAGAGATTATTTATAAGGACAGACTACCTAATTGTGTAGATTAATGTCTTGAAGATATATGCAGTGGTAACCAGCAATATGCAAATGATTCTAAGGTTAATGAATCAACATCTATTGATAAAATGAAAGATGATTGGTTTGCAAGACATTTTAATCATTTTAATGAAGACAATACAAGTAACATGGATTCATATTTACATGCTTCGTTGATGGAGTTAATGGTATGTCTTCTTGTGATGATTCATATTTTTCTTCTTCACATGCTAAAAACATCCATGAAAATGATGTTAGAAATGATTTCAAAATTTTCACAAATCCATTATATGGTGAGGAGTTTGATTTTGATCAGCACATCACTTGTTATAATATCTACAAAGGAGATTTGTCTGGAGTTGTCAACCCACTTTTTGAAGAGCACATGGAATTTTCAGATTTAGTTGAGGATGAATTCAATTGTGATACATTGTCCTACTACTATAAGAGATTAGATTTTTCTTCTTTTGGATACGATAGTGATTATGATGACAATGTTGCATCTCATGATGTTGATAATAAGGTGTTTGATGAAGTTATTATTGAAAATCAGCATACATCTTGCAATGAGTTTCATGATGAATACTCTAATATGATGATTAATCCATTTTCTAATTTCAAAGAGTCTTTGGAGGGTTGTGGATTAGTTTCAAATTTTGACATTAATGATATTTGTGAGTATAAGTCTGATTTCTCATGTGAATACTCTCTAGTTATGCATAAGGATAAACAATTTCAAGGTATGTGTGACCTTTTTCCCCATGTTGAATATGATGCCTTCATATCCAAGATTGATAGCATATAGATTCATTAAATGAAGAAGAGTTTTAATTTGAATCTAATAATTTTGAGCATGCTGATCAGAACTTTCATAATGAGAAAGTTTCAGAGAATGAATCTAGTTTTTATACGCATTATGAAAGTGAAGGTGTAGATTCAATTTTGCCAAGTGAGTTGATTCATAATGCTAATCTAATTGGTAAAATTGATAGAAGAGATATTTCCAACTTACCTCATTGGATTTTAGATGAAAATTAGATATATGATAGAGGTAAAGATTTTTGTTGAAGTTCAATGGCCTAGGGCCATCATTTGTACATAGTAGTAGTTTTTTCTTACTTTCAATAAAGTTGTTCGAGAGAAGTTTTTCTATCAAGTGTGTGGTTTGCTTCTTCTAGAGATCTAAATCCTTGCCATGCCTACAAGGGACATGCATCTCCAGATGGAGCCATTGTTGGGATTCAAAATTGAAGCCTTGATTTTAAGTACCATTGAAAAAATTAAGCCCTTAAGAACTTTTTAATGTATGTGTACCTGGATGTCCTTTTGTTCCTAAGAGGTGTTTAATGTTTCTAACACCTTCCATTCAATATATCCACTTGTCCCATGAAGATAAATTTCCATTTCAAGCCATTTCATAAAGTTTTGTTTTGAGCAATTTCTAAATCTGCATTTTTGCGCCTAAGTGTCAAACAACAACAGGAGGTTGTGTTTGCAATTGAATATCTCACACCCAATAATTTTTCATGACTCACTACTTTGGAAGTGTCTAGTGTCTATACCAGAGAACTTATGTTTCAAATTTTGAGTCACTTTGAATCTATTTGACTAGGTTTTGAATCCCTCAATCTTGGTTGTTCATCGATGTCATGCTGATGTGAATTATTCTAAACTCTTGGAAGCCCTATTTGACTTGTTATAAATTTGATCCAATTGACCAGAATGAATTAATTCATTTTGCATTGTATTTTATAGGTTAGAGACTTGCTATGTTTTAATTTTGAGCTTATGATGAATCCATTTGATCAGTTTTCAAATGTGATTGCAAATGCAATTTGTAACTTTTTACTAGTGTCATAAAGTGCAGATTGGTCAGTACTCCTATTTAGGATGTTGTAACTTGAGATCTATGAAAGGTGAGATCAAATAGATTATAACACTATCTTTTCCTCTAAAAATAATTTAAGTGTGCCAATTTTTAAATCTTGATGAATCTGTCTGCACACTTTCCCAAGTCCATTCCATTTGCAAAAAATGCTTTTCTGCCATTATTTTTAGTCTCCAAATTTGAGTAGCCCACTTTGACTGCTCACCAAATTGGCCTAGTTATTTTTCATGAGCCCTAATCATAGATTTATATTCTCCTCATGAAATTTAACCAACATCCCAATTCTTGTGCCCCCAAGTATCAGTTTACCTAGTTTTTAAAGCCAAATCCAAACATGTTTTATGGGTTTTTGACATGTTTTCTTGCAGGTAGTTTTGAAAGAGAAACTTTGACAGTCAATATCTTTTGACTAAGACTTTTTCATGAGACAAGATTTGACATGGTACAAGAATGTGGAACCAAGAATAAGTATGGTTGATTTTAGAGCTTGGTCAGGTGTTTAGATTAGTTTTTAAAGCTAGTCGAAGGATCTCCTAGCATGAAGTTGACAGTTTGAGGATCAATGGTAAAATGAGTTTTAATTGGTAATTCAGTGATGGATTTTGATTTGGATCTATATCAAATGATTAATGGACTAGTTTGATAGTTTAGTTGTTTGAAAATGAAATCTTTTTTAGCAAAACCCACTTTGGGGCCCAACTAATTGCATCAAATTGATGAAACTTTAGGGACTTGAAGATATTTTGGAGGCCCTAATTATTATAGAGATATTAAAACATTATTACATTATTACAATGGACAAGCTAGCTCAGATGAAGTGGTTGATGATTGTGGATATAACCAAAAGTCCTATGTTGGAAAAGCAGTGGGAACAAGTGAAAGATCATTACTCTTTAGTAGTAGTGGAGTGTGGAAGAAAGAGTTTTAGTTACCCATATCCATATGCAGATGTAATGTGTAGATCATTTTTTCATAGTGAGTCAAAATTCATAAGTGTCGATGGGAATGGGTAGCTCAAGGACTCGCCTAGTTTCACATGTGGGAAAAATATGTGGATGTTGTTAAAGGAGAGGGATATTGTCAAAGAATCATCATCAAATAACATATGTTGGGAAGTGGTGAAGAAGAAATGGATGGAGTTGGTGGTCTCGAAAGGAGACACAAGTTTTGAAGTAGCAAGTCATTCCCCTCAAAAAAGGTGCTAACACTGTCATTTTCCCAAATCTTCAAAGTGTTCTTTCTTCTTTCTATTCAATTCAGCCTTTTCCAATTTCTTGTTGGAGTGGTGACCACTGACAACTCTATATGCAATAGAAAATTTGTTAGGATTACCAAGAGGAAAGAAAGAAACCAATATGCATGTACCTGGGTTGCATCTTCTCCTCAAAATCTAACTAGCAGATCATGCTGATGCATTCTCATTTTTCTATATCTCTACAAAAGCAATGATGGAAGCTTGAGAAATTATAGAAGCCATAGGGGAGGTAGACTAAAGTTGCCGCATATCCAAAAGGAAAATGAGCTGAAAGCACTATCTAATAAACTATTAGATGCCTTGAGAAAAGACAAAGACTGCTATTTTAGAGAATCTCACTTAATTAAAGTGCATTCTAGACCTAGAGTCAGAAAGGGAAATAATAGATATGATACGCCTCTATGAAGCTAACATACTTCCACCTGCCTTTATGACAAAAATGTTGAAATCTTTTCCTGATAATTCAAAAGGGGATTCTCACATTGACCATTAGTGTTTCCTACCCAAAATACATTTTAGAGGTCCATGTGGCATGAGGGTTTTCAAAATAGTTTTAAATGGCGCTTTTGGTGTTAAAGCACCCAAGTCAGCCCTATTTCCAGCATTTTTTTTGTTTTGTTTTTATGAATCTATAGGTGGAGGTACCCAACATGTTGCATATACAAATCAAATGACAGTCTAAAGTAAATATTTTAGAAGGAATAAAGAGTTGCAGGAAGGAAGGTATTTCTTTGAGTTTGAATTGCAATACCTTTGCCCCACATCTATTGTGTGGAGAATATCATAGTGATTTATATACTTCTCGACATAATAAGCATTGTATCTTAAAGACACAAAGGCTTTTGAAGCCTCAAGCTCATGCATGGGTCCCAGCTAGAGACAACTTGAGATAATTTTTGAACAAATGTGTCAAATAAGATGATGACATCATGTTGACATGCAAAAATAGTGAATCAAATCATGACACATGGCAACCTATAGACGAATAGGCAGATGAAAAGTGGTAGGAAAAGCTCAACTAAGGTGTGGATTTTGAGGTGCTGACATGGCATAAGGGACACATGTTATGAAGGCACTTTCCCACATGCACAGTTAGCACCCTACTGACTAAAATGTCAGGAAGCACCTAGTTGACACATGTTAGTGAGCCCCGGTCATAGTTAACATGATAGGTTTGAGATGAATATGTCAGATTTGGCCACATGGTGAGATTTGCTAGCTGGTGCTTCCCTACTTTGCAAAAGTTCTTGGAAGATAAGGAAAGTCATAAAGTACCTAGGCATCATGTGGAAGTGGGCCCAAGTTGGATGCCACATGATGTTTTAATCAATGCGCTAAGGTAGCAATGACATGGCAAATGATGTAGCAGTTCGGGTAGCCAATGAAAAGCTCCCACATGGCAGTACTTGGTGGACTAATCAAAGTGTGTCACATGGTGCTTGGTGGATGGTGACTATGTAATGGTTGACCTGTAAGGTGCTACCATGTGGCAACCCAGTCAAAGGGGGTTTGACCCAAAATTTCTTAGTAGGGGAAAAATAGAAAATATCAAAAAGTAATTTTTAAAAATAAATTCTAAGAAAAGCACGTGCAGATTTTAAATTCAAAATGGATACAAAGCTATAATTTGGACTTTAGGAAAAAAATTTATTGTTTGGAAAATAAAGTTCAGACTTGAAGTTATAGTAGAGGTGCAAATTTCAAAATGACTTTCTAGGGGTTTCTACTGAGCAAGTATAGGCATATTATATATTGTTGAAATCGAGAGAAGACAAACTTTCTAATTTTGGAGTTTGTTTTTGCACATGAAGCCATTTGTTTAGGCTATTCAATGTTTTCTTCCAAATTCTCAACTCTCAACCACATTTAGGTATCGAATTTCAAAAACTAATTTCTAGTAGGGTAATGAGTTAAGTGTGGATAAAAAGTAGGAAAAATGTAGTTAGGGTCGAGTTTGGTCACCTTCAAGTTAGTTAAATGGGGATTTCATCAGCACTTCATGATACTTTTAGCTATTTTGGAAAACAGAATGGTTTTCATCATTGAATAGGAGATATTTCATGTTTGTTACAAGATAATGATGAAAACCAAATTTGATCTGATTGGTAGAAAGATAAGGTATGTTCTACAATAGCAAAGAATGAAATTTCAAGTGGACACATGTCATCTTAAAATCAGATTTGAGAATTTGTTCCTTGTCTATATCTTCTTCTTTCTCATCTATTGTAAGGGTTAGCAATTTTTAGTGTAATACTTAATTGTTGGTTCAAATTTGTCTGTGAGACCACATTGTGGATCCAAAACTGTGATTCCGCCATTATTCTTCAACATATTTATCTTGTATGAATAGTAGTAGTGAAGATAATGTAGCTATTTCTGATCTATCATGTGTTTTTATGTTTTTAATTTCATGCATCTGAATGTATATTTTCAAAGAAATGAATACAAGTGAGCAAGAATCTCTTAGTTTCATTCTAATTCTTGTCGCCTATCTCTGTAATCTGCAATCTTATGTAGTTTAAGAATAAAGAACTGAGACCCATTTGCATCCCTTTAAGGTTGTATGTCTGATATGTTTTGCTATTAGAACAAAGGGCCAAGCAAATGCTTGATGTGTTTGATAGGATTGCTGGTTATTTTGAGAAGGATACTTCATAAGAATGAGGTCTTTATGAACACTGATATCTGATTCACAAAGTGATAAGATAGATATGATATTTGGGTTTATGGAATATGTCACTGATATCATAGATGTATGTGTTTAATTCATGGAATTGCCCAATAGATAAGGCATTGATCAGCTATAGGATCATTTGTTCTTACTACTACATATTTGGGGTTTTTGTTGATATTCAACATCATTAATCAAATATATTTCCCTTTCATGTTGAAGAGCTAAAAAGGATGCTCTCACTCAGCTTGTGAATTTCATAGAGTTGCAATTTGCTACTACATATCTTTGTTATTGCATAAGTATAGGAGATTAAGGTTTTTTATCTACTTTGTTAGATTCAAGAATATGTTTTAGCACTGGTACCGTATAAATTAAATCTGAGGTCCACCCACCTAGGTTTCGCAAAGCCTAAAGTAGAAGAAGGGTCTAGCCTTATAGTTGGACCGATGTCTAAAATGGTATGTTGAAGATGTGAGTTAGCTACCCCTAGACATATCTTGTTCTCATTAGGGTAATTTGGAATCATCTTTGTTCTAAAACACCAACACAAGGGATGTTGTTCCAAGGTTGATAATGACATTTGGGATATGCAAAATGAGGATAAGTGATCAAGGAGACAAGTTGGTTTATAAACAAGTTGATAGAGTTTGATGGTGGAAATGATGCTAGGGTTTTAAACAATGCAAGATGAGGGGGATATACCACTAGAGTAAGTCAAAATGTCATTTAGGGACACTAGGAATACGAAAATGCTATAGTAAGGGTATATGCAAGGTCTTGAACTTAGGTGAAATCTTTGGAAATTATTTTGTCTAAGAGTTTAACCTTGTGAAAATGGACTTCGAATCTTGACCAAAAAGTGACAAAAGACAAAAAGATCAAGTTGATAAAGATGCCAAGGTCAAATCCATCAAGACATAGACAGAGTTTGACCAAAGAAAAATGATACAAAATTACAAAATGACTCATTTAAATCCATCTTCCATCAACACTAGGAGATACTCTAGGACTCATACTTTGTTTAGATTTTTGACTAAATTCAAAGTTTTAGGTTCAAGATGACATTTATGGTGGTCAAAATTCTAGTTATGATGACTGGATATGCAATATGCAAAGGTCCTGTGATGCAAAATGTAGTTTTGGGTGCAAGATGTTGTTTTGGGTGAGATGCAATATGAGGACTTACAAAGGCATCTAAATGCAATTTTAGGGTCCCAAAATGTAGTTTGGAGGCCCAAAATGGTCATACAGGTGCCCAACTATGCTTTAACAGCACCAAGTGTGCTCCAATAGTACCAACTACACCTATGGTGGAGTTGGGGCTAGTTTTGGTGCAATTGGTAGTTTCATGGCACAGTTGGGGGACTGGGTTGAATTATTGTTGATTCTGAGTTCAATGATTGCCAAGTTGTTCTACTAGAGAGCCAATATGTTGGGGTTGATGTTATTATTGGTTAGGAGATTTAGACTAAAGGTTACAACCAAAAAAAGGATGTCCTAAGTGAAGACAATAAAGGTTAGGAGGTGCAAAATGCAGATTAGGGCATGCCAATATAGGGGGGACCTATCCAGGTACCTAAGGACAACTCTAAAGTCTTTGAATTTTGTTTCAAAGCCCAAACTAGGTCCTTAAATCACTAAGTGCACTCAAACAATACCAACTGCACCTATGGTGCAGTTGGGGCTAGTTTGGGCATAGGTGATAGTTTCAGTACACAGTTCGTAAACTAGGCTAAAACTAAGATGGTTTTAGGTGTTGGGATTTCCATATTGATGTTACATAGAGCCAAAGGGAAGAGGACAATGCTAGGACTAGAAGGAATGTTTAGAATGAAGGTTAAGACAGCCATAATTATGGTTAAAGTGTGCAAGATGAAGGTTGGGTATGCAAAGATGCAAGATGGAAGATGCAAAGTGCAGATTTTGAGGTTGAGATGCAAAGACTAAAGAATGCAATATGAAAGATGAGGGATACACAATGAGGACTAGAAGATGCAAGATGAAGCCTAGATAATGCAAGTATGAGACTCAAACTAGGGTGAATTTAAGTACATTCTATGAAAGGATGAAATCTGTGTTATGCCAAGCATGTTTAGGATCACAAGTTGCCATGTTTTTTCAAGTCTTGAATGTATTGGAAGAAAGTTTGCAAATTTTTGACAAAGGTTGCAATGTTTTAACAATGTGTAATGTTTTGACAAGGTTCAAATGATATCCAATGTGTAAATTTGAAATTTTTCTTTTATCTTTATTAATGTTTTACACACACGCAAGACACGATAAGAAAAGAATAGTTATTGTTAAAAGTGAATAAACACACCACAACCTAGGCTTTAGGATGTATCCACTAAATTCCTACTTGAATCAAAGTTTAGTCACAGTTATCTAGAGTAGACAACTTAGGATCTTGGTACCATGGGATCCCCCTTACAGAGTACTCACTTCTTGGGGCTACCAAGATCATATTCTCAAGGGGCATGACTTCCCAAGGGACTATTGTCTCTACTAAGGATCGCTAGAATGTAGGATGTCCTCACGGGCATGGGTGACCCCTTGAACCAATAGATAGAAAGGATTTTGATCACTAAAACTATTGTTGATTATGAAGCCTGATCAGTCCCCAAGTGGAAGATTGTTAGATTGTGGTGACTAATTAGGAAAGTCCTGTACATACTTCATAAATTTCTTTTGGGTCATGGCTAACATTGTAGCTAACATATGGCTGACATGTTGTAACCCTAAAATGACATAAAATACTTGTATAAAAGGGATTAGGGTTAGGTATTTTCATTAAATTTGTGATGCAAAATTGGTTCTTGCAGCAGTATTTAGCTGTAAGAAATTACAGATTGTAATTAGATTGTAATAATATCAAACTTGTTGTTTGGTGGACATAGCCTAGGGATTGGGTGAACCACATTTAATCTTGGTGCCTTGGGTTATTTTCTGTGTTATCTATTATTTTCTATTATAGGTTATATTTGTATGTAATTGTTATTTCTATCTGTGGTTCAATCCTAACAAGTGGTATCATAGCGAGGTTGTTTTTCAATTATCCTCTATAGGAAAGTCTCACTGTTGAGTGGGAGCAATGGCAGATGAGGGTAAGTTGAGGGTTGATAGGTTTAATGGCAAAACTTCCAGTTATGGAAGATACAAATGGAAGACTATCTTTATCAAAAGGACTTATGGAAGCCATTGGAAGGCAAAGCAAAGAATCATGGATGTATGTCAAATGATGAATGGGATCTTTTGGACAAAAAGGCACTTGGAAGCATTCGATTATGCTTGGTACCATTAGTGGCATTTAATATTACAAAAGTGAAGATGATAGAAGAGTTGATGAAAACCCTAGCAACACTATATGAAAAGCCCTCCACTTCAAACAAGGTATTTCTCATGAAGTGTTTATTTAATATGAAAATGGAAAGGTGGGTCTATTACAGATCATTTAAATGAGTTTAATACTATTACTAGTCAGTTATCTTATGTGGGTATCAATTTTGATTAAGAAATTAGGGCTCTCTTGATTTTGTGTTCCTTGTCTGAAAGCTAGAATGGCTTGGTAATGGTGGTGAGTAATTACGTTCCTAGCTCTAGTACCCTAAAATGTGAAGATGTGATAGCTGTTGTTTTGAGTGAGGAAACTCATAGGAAAACCTCAGGTGGATCTACATTAGGAAGTGCTTTGAATGCACAAAGTAGGGGTAGAATGACTGAGAGAGGAAGTAACTTTGGAAATCATGGGAAATCAAGAGGAAAGTCAAAGGAGAGGAGGTTACAACTATTGGTACTATGGAAACCAGGTCACAAAAAGAAAGATTGTTGGAATTGAAAGAAAAATGAAGGAGATAAACCAGATGGAGACAAGGAGGAAAATATGGTAAGTAAAAAATTTGAAGAGGATGCTCTGCTTCTATCTTTAGAAAGTGTTGATGATTCCTAGGTTGTAGATTCTGATGCTTCATTTCATGCTACACCTCATAGAGGTTATTTCATTGATTATGTCCATGGAGATTTTGGGCTTGTTTATTTGGGGGATAATGAACCCTGTCAGATTGTTGGAAAGGGAAAAATTAAGATTAAGTTACAGAATGGGAATCATTGGCTACTACATGAGGTAAGACATGTTCTAAGGCTAAGTAAGAATTTAATTTCAGTAGGGAAAGTTAGTGATGAGGGTTGTGTAGTTACTTTTAATGATAAAAATTGGAAGGTTTCAAAAGGTTCCCTTGTAGTAGCAAAAGGTGTGAAAGTAGGCACCTTATATCTTTGTATAGGTCATATTGTTCCTTCTACTTTAATTGTTTTAGAGAAAAATGAATGTTTAGGAAAAAAATTTGCACTTGAGTAGGGAGAACAAATAGTTTCTATAGATTCTAATATAGTGCTATGGCACAATAGACTTGGGCACATGAGAGAGAAAGGTATGAAAGTACTTCATTCAAAGAAAGTTTTACCAGGTCTAAAATGTGTTAATATGGATTTCTATGAAAGTTGTGTGTATGGAAAACAAAAGAGAGTGAGTTTTGTAAAGACTGAGAAGGAAAACAAAAAGGAGAAATTAGAGCTTGTGCATATAGATGTATGGGGACCAGCTTAGGTATCTTCCCTTAGAGGCTCTCATTATTATGTTACATTTATTGATGAAACAACTAGAAAAGTATGGGTTTATTTCCTTAGACAAAAATTTGATGTATTTCAAACTTTTAAGAAATGGAAATGCTTGGTTGGAAATGAGACTGGTAAGAAATTAAAATGTCTCAGATCTAACAATAGTGGTGAGTATTGCAGTCATGAATTTGAAGATTATTGCTCGACTAATGGTATTCATAGACAAAAAACTATTCCAAGGACTCCATAGGAAAATGGAGTGGCTGAATGCATGAACAGGACTATAATGGAGCATGCAAGGAGCATGAGGTTGCATGTTAGGTTGCCCTTATACATGTGGGTGGAGGCTATCAATATTGTTTTATATTTGATTAATAGAGGTCTGTCTACTCCTTTGGGTTGTGGTATTCTAGAGGAAGATTGGATTGGTAAGAAGGTGAGTTATTCTTTTCTCAAAACCTTCAATTATGAAACTTTTGCTCACATAGGTCTTGAAATAGAACCAAGCTGGAAGCTAATTAAGTTAAAGAAATGTGTATTTTTTGGATATGGCATTAATGAATTTGGTTATAGACTTTGGAATTTTGAAAACCATAAAATTTTAAGAAGTAGGGATGTCATATTCCATGAGAAAGTGTTGTACAAAGATCTGTTGCAGCAACATGAGAAGAAAGGAGATGATTATGTAGTGTTGGATGATACTCCAAAATCTGATGTTCCAACCATTCCTCATGATGTGCAATAACTGCAACAAAAAATATCACACACATCAGTGAATTTTAGACAATCAACAAGACAAATTAGACCTCTAGAAATATTCTCTCCCTCTTTGTATTCAATTTTACTTATTGATGTTGGTGAACCTAAAAGTTATGATGAAGCTATGCAAGTGGATACTAAGATTTAGTGGGAGTTTAAAATGAAAAACTAAATGGACTCTTTGCTAAAGAATAAGACATGGGATTTGTTCAAGTTGCCTACAGGTAAAAAGGCTTTACAGAATAAGTGGGTAAGAAAAGATTTAAAGCCAAGTTAGTTGTGAAAGGATTTGCATAGAAAGAGGGGACTGATTTTGATGAGATATTTTCTCATGTTGTTAAGATGACTTCTATCTGTATTGTTTTAAGTCTTGTGGCTACTAAAGATTTTCATTTAGAGTAGCTGGATGTTAAAACAACCTTCCTTCATGATGATTTGGATGAAGAGATATATATGGCTCAATCACAAGGATTTGTGGTCAATGGTAAGGAGAGCTTAGTGTGCAAATTGAAGACAAGTTTATATGGCTTGAAGCAAGCACCTTGGCAATGGTATCTGAAATTTGATAGTTTTATGCATGAGCATGGTTATATTAGGTGTCATTCAGATCATTGTGTCTATTTTAAGAGGTTGGATGATGATAGCTACATTATTTTATGTTTATATGTCATTGATATGCTTGTAGCTGGGTCTAACATGGATCACATTAAGGGGCCAAAAAGCCAATTAGCACATGCATTTTCTATGAAGGATTTGGGGGCAACAAAAAAAATCCTTGAATATAAAGATTTGTAGAGATAGGAAGAATAGAACATTAAAGTTATCTTAGGATGATTATGTGGAGAAGGTGTTGCAATGTTTCTCTATGGAGAATGCTAAAACTGTTAGCACAACTTTACCTGGTCATTTGAAGTTGACTAAGGAGA
Organism: Cupressus sempervirens; assembly: GCA_028749045.1. Classification (NCBI taxonomy): domain Eukaryota; kingdom Viridiplantae; phylum Streptophyta; class Pinopsida; order Cupressales; family Cupressaceae; genus Cupressus; species Cupressus sempervirens. The sequence goes on along the minus strand of CM053784.1, from coordinate 138,990,310 downwards.
TGTGTGCTAAGACATAGGAAGAGGAGGTTAAGATGTCCAAGGTATCCTATGCTTTAGCTATAGGAGGCTTTATGTATGCTATGGTATGTACCAGGCTAGATATTGCACGTGCAATGGGAGTTGTTAGAAGGTATATGAGTCATCCAAGAATTGAGCATTGGAATGCAGTCAAGTGGATTCTCAGATATTTAAGAGGCACATCTAATAAGTGTTTACACTTTAGGGGCTCTACTACTGATTTATAAGGCTATGTTGAATTAGATTTGGCAGGGGATATTGATACTAGGTGGAGTACTACAAGTTATGTCTTTACTGTTGGTGGGGAAGACATGAGCTAGGTTTCTAGGTTACAGAAGATTAATGCTTTATCCACTACAGAGGCAGCCAAGGAGATGATATGGCTTTAGTTCTTCTTAGATGAATTGGGACACTCTCAAAGGGATAATTATTTATTTATAGATAGTCAAAGTTCCATTCATCTTGCAAATAATTCAACTCTACATTCTAAGACCAAACACATACAGTTGCGATACCATTTCATTCGATCAGTTTTGGATGATGGACAATTAAAGCTAGAGAAGATACATATAAATGAAAATCCAATTGATATGTTGAAAAAGGTCATAACAAGGGAGAAGCTAAAATCCTCTTTAGCTTTGGTTGGTCTTCTAGACTGACCATGAATCAAAGAATAGTAGAGTCCAAGGTGGCTTGATCCAGTGGGAGCCCCATGTGGTAGCAGTAATGCTACAGGATCAATCTCTAAGTGGAAGATTGTTGTTGAGTGTGGAGCCTAATCATTCCCCAAGTGGGAGATTGTTAGATTGTGGTGACTGATTAGGAAAGTATTGTACATACTTCATAAATTCTTTGGGGTTTGGGGAGCACCCCAAAAAAAAAATTTGGGTCATGGCCAATGTTGTAGCCAATGTATGGCTGACATATGGCTAACATGTTGTAACCCTAAAACAATATAAAATACATGTATAAAAGGGCTTAGGGTTAGGTATTTTTATTAAATTTGTGATGCAAAATTGGTTCTTGTAGTGGTATTGAGCTGTAAAGGATTATAGATTGTAATCAAGTTGTAATCATTGGATTGTAGTAATATTAGACCTGCTATTTGGTGGACATAGCCCAGGGATTGGGTGAACCACATTAAATCTTGGTGCCTTGTGTTTTTTTCTGTGTGATCTATTATTTTTTGTTATTGGTTATATTTGCATGTAATTATTATTTCTATCTGTGGTTTAATCCTAACAAAAACAAGGTTTTTAGTAAGGGCATTCCATTCAACTAGTGAAAGATAAACTTCCTCAGAAGGTCTCCTAGCCCTAAGAATCGGGGTTTGACGCGCCATAAGGATACTTGAGGAGAGCTATTACACAAAAATACCATCAAAATGGCTTTCACTGTAATCAAGTTTTATATAAAGGCTAGAACATTGACTTAGCTTTTGGCCTGTTACTCCTCTAAAGTCATCCTCTAGTAGACCCAATATCCGGTATCTTGGTCCAAGGTAGACTTCCTATAGAAGTCACACAGATTTCTCATACACCCAAAATCCATGAATGGTAAGGGGAGAGGATACGTCCATGTAACCCCTAGGGTTTTAAACATCATAGACATGCCAAGTAGAAAAGAAAAAGTTCATTTTATGCACCAAACAAAGTGTTATTTAATCTAGGAAATCCACACACATGGTTTTGACAAACACATAGGGTCTTTGACAATGTCCTATAAACAAGAATTAGTAGTTTTTCAATGATTAGTCTTCATCTAAAAGTCACCACATGTTGCAAATAGACCATCAATAACACAAAAATATCTAATCTAGGCCCTAGAAGCAAATAGAAACCATAGATGCAGATTCTGAGTGCAATATGTGCTTTTTGTGAACTAAGTGCGCTTTGATAGAGCAGATTATGCCCCAGAAGGTTAGAATGACCTAGAATTCCCCAAAGTGCACTTAGATAGTGCTAACTGCACCCATGGTGTGCTTGGGGCCTAAAAGGGGGTAGTTGGTAGTTTTTGGGCGCAGTTGGGAGGCCAGTTGGAGAGTTTGGGGAAATGGTGCCCAAACAAGATCTAGAAACTACAATTTTGAAAACTATTATAGCAAGTGTGCCTAGATAGTGCAGATTGTACCCCTAGTTTATTTGGGGCCTAGAAGGATGCAATTGATGGCTTCTAAGCTAGGAAGAATAAATAGGGGTTATGGTAGCTCCTAGGCTCCTAAAACTGCCTCTTAGGGGTCCCAAGTGTGCCCTGATAGAGTAAAGTGCATACTAGGACAATAAGCTAATAGAATGCATAAATGAGAGCATAAAATTATATTAATAAGCCCCTTAATTAAATTAGGTGTGATAAAGGAGAGAGAATAAGCATTATACCCCTTCAAGTGAGCTCCTTCCTTGCACATACAAGCACAAACATAAGAAACCCAAGTTAGTTAAGCATGTTCACATTGGGTTCACCCATTGTAGGACTAGAAAATAGGCTAATGTCTAACATAGTATGAGAAAAACAAAAACTTAATAAGCATACATTGACACCCTCTTGTCTACCATGAAAGCCAAATAAACAAAAGGAAGAAACACAATGTTAAAATACCCCTCTTTCATTTGTAGCCCCCATGTCCTTCTTTCTTCTCCATATGTCCAAATTGCCTATAGTGCACACAATTTTGAAGCAAAAGCTTAATATAGTGATAATGCTATGAGAATACTAGAAGATTTGATTTTAGTGTGAGAGAAAGAGAAATAACACTAAAAAGATAGGGACTTAAGAATTAGGGACCTAAGAATTCAAGGACCGGAAATGAGAGGAAGAATGCTCATTTTATAATCACTTTGCAAGGTGAGAGCATTGGAATTATCACCTTAGATATGTGACATCACAAGAGACTCCTTTGAGAATCCATGACACATATGACACAAGATGTCAAATGTAGGATTGTATGATGCTTTGGAAGTCAAACATGGCTATAAATGAAAGAGGATCTATGATGCATCATATGACACCTCAAACCCACTTAAAGCCAAGAATCTATGACAATGGAAGCCAAATATGGATGTGCATAAGAGAATAAGAATATATAGATTATGAAATATCTAAGCCAAGTTTCAATGGAGAATCCACAAGGTGTGACACCCATGTGTCATGATGATGTCAATATTAAGTGGAATATTTGAATTAAAAATCCATTATTCCACACAAATAGAAATTAATAAAAATAAAATTAATGGTGGAAAATATGACTTAGAAATTTGTGAATTTCCATGGTTTATAAATGTTGGATCAATTAATTAATAAAATTAATTAATTGAGAAGGTTGGTCAAGAAGAATAATTAGTGAAAAGATATAGGATTAAATTATAGATCATTTAATCTTATAAAGAAAATTAGAAAATGATTTTCCAATTTGATTAAATAAGTGTGACATTATCCTTTGACAAAATGTGATGATGATGGAGATTGATTAGGATGATGATGGATAGACCAGAGCCATGGTCAAATTGATTGATTGATTGAAATTTATAACATACCAAGGACTCATGACATAAATTAAGGACATGTAACATTTAACTGACATTGTAAAATGCTACAGGATTGAGATTTGTTGATAGGGTTGATTATAATAGCATCGACAAACACTGCCAATTTTATTAAGTGGTTGATCATTTCATGATCTAACACTAAGAGACTCAACAATGTCAAATATTAGATGACGTGAATGATAGTTTGACTTAGCATTGAGAGCCATGATAGTACTAAGGTCAGATTGATAAGATTTGATAGATTAATAGGTTTCCAAGGCACTAAAAGCCACAACAATACCTAGAATTGGACAAATGATGATATATTTTGTATGTTCAACATGTTTTAGGTTAATTAAGACTAATTTTGAGTAATTCTAGGTTGATTTGGGGTGATTCTAAGTTGATTTGATATGATTCTGAGTTGATTTGAAATGGTTTTGAGATGACATGAAATTGATGTAAAAGAGGATACAAATGATGACATATACTATTGAGATATGATGAAGTTGGTCAAAAGATTAGATTTAGTGGAACAATAAAATGGGATGAGTTAGTATGAAATGTGATGAAACAATAGATACAAACCATTTTTGAGCGTCTACATTTTGCCTCTCTTTGATACAATGTGATTTAGAGCATTGTGTCAAAGAATGCTGACAAAAAAGTCATAACAAAATGCCCCAATAATGGTGGTATATATTTATGTCCCCTTGAGAAATTGACTGAGAGAAGCATATGATAGGTTAATTTCTCAAAAATGAGAAGACAAAACCATGACAACTGACAGATCACAAATTGAAGCTAAAATGTGAAAGTTATGGGCTTTTAAGTGCAGAATAGGTGTCGATCAGGAGCCCAAGAGTATTTTTAGGGGTTACCATTAATGATAGTGACCATATAATGAAAATTATAGCTTAATTTTTTCACAAAAAAGATACAAATCCAACACAATTGACAGATTGCAAATCGGAGTTGAAATGCAAAAGTTATGGGCTTCGGAGTGCAACATTGGGGCTCTGGGAGTAGTTCTAGGCATCTTACTACCTCAAGTGCACCAAAAATGCACCCAAGTGCACCTAGTGCACACTTGGTAAGCCTCAATGTGATATGATAGTACCAAGTGCACCCTAGGCACACTTGGGAAGCCCAAGTGTGCTCTAAAAGTGTAGACTATGCCCCAGAAGGCTCTTGGGGCCAAAATCAACCTGATTAGACTCAAAATGACTTAAAACTTTGTGTGCTTGGCCAAAATGATGGAAAGATGTCATAAATTGGTGGAATTAGTCAAATTTGGTCAATATTATTCAAACAAAGGTTAGACTAAGTCTAGATAGTGTATGATGATACAGGAATAAAAGCTGAAGGAAGAAGATGATTTGGTGTATCAAAGTACAAGACCATGGTGTTGGATGAAGAGATGAATGATAGAAGACCGAGGAGATGAGATGAGGACCAATTAGAATAAGGTGAAGAATTTTTCTTCTAGAAAGTTCACTATGTGACAAATGGATCTTTATTTTGATATAGCCAATGGAATGCAACACATCATGGCATAAAGGGCCAAAGCGCTAATGCAAACCCCTTGTGTAAACAAGCATGATGTAGAAAGAAAATGACCTTGTCATTCCTAAGGCATATATACATGTTCCAAACTCTGAAAGGTACATTTCTATAATAGATAGTAAAGAGAAAAAGATGTCCATTGATCATCCTGACCACTCTCATAGATTAGTTTATATCGTCGAGTGGCATAGGAACATGATCAAAGAAAAAAAGAAAAGAAAAATAAATCACTCACTAAATAGCATGATCCAATAACTTGTCCATTATTACTTGCATTTTAGTGTTTGAGAGGTTGATCATGTGATACTTTTGGTCTGTGGATTTAGTTGATAGGTTCATAGTGACATGTTAGATTGATTGTTGGTTCACATTTCTTAGATAGGCATGATTGTCATTGAAGTGCAGTACTTTGAGTTTTACTCTGCAAAAGTGAAAGTGTTTATGCAAAAGGAGTGATAATCTATAGTGATTATTTACAAGGTTTATTACACATTTTTAGTGGGTTTTGTGATTTTTAGGGTTTCTGAGGATATTTGATGATTTTGTGTTGCTCATTTCTTCAAGACATTTTATGATTTTTAGTAATTATTTCAGGACATTTTATGATTTTTATGAATTTTTTAGGACATTTTATGATTTTTAGTGAATTTTTTTTAAAGATCATATTTGAATTTTTAGGATTTTTTCAAGATCACATTTGAATTTTTTAAAGGATTTTTTCAGAATCATATTTGAATTTTTAGGATTTTTCAGGATCATAAAATTATATACAAGTGTTAGCTCCAATCCGTTATGCGATAAGTCAAATGGATAAGAAGTGCTTAGGGCTATTCCCCTAGTTCAAGTTCAAACTCATGTATTGTGTGGGTGATATGCCCTCGAGCAAGACACAAACTATGTACAAAGGCCAATGATAGAGTATATAGAGATTGGTAATGCTTGGGTAAGATAACAATGAACATTAACCAATTCATGGGCCATGACAAGGGGCTAGGGATGTCTTGCAATATGAAGGATATGATCAAGGAATGACAAAAGGGGAAAAAACTAGACGGGATCCCAATAGATGGAGGATTAATAATTGATTACACTATTAATGTTATTAAGTGGTTGATAATGTCATGATTTAACACTAAGAGACTCGACAATGTCAAAGATGGGATGATGTGAGTTTGACCTAGCACTGAGAGCCATGACAATACTAAGGTTAGATTGATAAGATTTGATAGATTGATAGGTTTCCAAGGTTCTAAAGCCACAACAATGCCTAGGATTAGACAAATGATGATAGATTTGGGATGTTTGACATGTTCCAGGTTGATTAAGACTGATTCTAGGTAATTCTAGGTTGATTTGGGGTGATTCTGAATTGATTTGATAAGATTTTGAGTTGATTTGAAATGGTTTCAAGATGATATGAAATTGATGTAAAAGAGGATACAAATGATGACAAACACTATTGAGATATGATCAAGTTGGCCAAAAGATCAGAGTTAGTGGAATGAGAAAATGGGATGAGTTAGTCTGAAATGTTATGAAATCATAGATGTGAACCATTTTTAAGTGTCTACAGTAGTATAAGGGTAAAGCGGATCAAAAGAGGAGACCTAAGGAGTTCCAAGTTGGGGATTTGGTTATGGTATACTTGAGGAAGGAATGATTTCCAGTGGATAGCTAAAACAAGCTGAAAATGAAGAAATTTGGTCCCTACAAAATTTTGAAGAAACATGATTTAGGAAATGCATATGAGGTGGAGTTGCCATATGGGATTCACATTTCTCCTATTTTAAATATAGAAAACCTAACAGAATATCATTATGATGGTGCAGAGGAGGAACTAATGCTAGAGCCATGCCCAATTCCTACTTTTGAGAAGGAAGAGATTGAAAAAAAAAATTGATAGTCATGTGGGCCAGAGTACCCGAAATAGGTAGTATGAAGAATACCCAGTGAAGTGGAAAGGATGACTAGTGGAAAATTCAACTTGGGTATTCACAATCAAGGTTGCCCATTTGGGTTTTCCTCTACTAGCTATAAAGTGATAGGGTCACTTTTCAATCTACCCTAGGTGTCTGATGCAGGAGCATCCAGTGGTGTAAGAGCTATCATGTATCATCCAAAAATATGCTTAGTGTTAGTTTCTATTTAATGTGTCTTTATTTCTAGATACCCATTTGGGTCAAATTAAGATTCCAACTCTCAAGGTTATACTAGTGGTTTTCTAGGTTAGAGTTTTGAAACACCTTGGGATATGTGCCAATGCAAAAAATAGGTTATTTTGTAATTGAGCCATATTTATGATGAGTTAGAAGTTTTAAGTTGGAGGGATAATTATACTTGTAATTTAAAGCAATCTAGAAAAAAAATCAGGTCAAAAGGCTTTATGATTTGAAAGTTATTGTAGTTTTAAGTTGCCTAGAGACCTCTTAAGAGCACTTGAAAGTCATATTTGAGACACTAAATATCCTCATACAGGCCCAAAAAAATGAAGAATGAGCATAGATGGTCTACAACGCTATGGAGCACTTGGGTATCTTTCTATAAATGTTAATGGTTCGTTAATCGAAGTCCTAGATCAAAAGTAATGGCTCCTGGAAGTTGGACTACCATTTATGGATTCTTCTAATTTTACACCAACTTCTGACATGTTTTCTAGTACCTTCTATTTTGGTAGTGGATTCCAAATGGCATATTCTAAAATATATTCCTAACCCTAAACCTAATTCAGGTTACTTAAGTTCATTTTTGGCATTGTAAACACAGTGTTTGGTGGAGTTTGGGAGAAGGTACTGTGAGGCAGGTTGTTTTTCCAAAATTAGATAACATTGTAAGCCCTAGGGCACATCATTGATTCTATTTTCATTATATTAAATGTAATAATGTATCACTTCTAATAATAATATTCCCCTTTTCCTGTTGTTTTCATTTTGTCTTTGGGTTCTTCTCTCATCATATTCATAAGGATGGGTTTGGGGATAATTACTGATAAAATTAATTGTAATGCAATTAATTAGTTCAAAATGTTTTTTTGGGTAAACTCTTGATCCCAATGAATAGGGAACTAATCATATATTCAATTAAAGTTTGAAGAAAATCATGGGGTTGCATTGGGCATAATATAAAATCAAAATCAATTTTACTTTAAATGCATGAAGAATATCATAGCTAGTCAATACTTGTTTGCATTTAGTCTCTGAGTCTTACTTAGTTGCTATTACCTAGAATTACTTGTAGACCTGAGAAGAATTGTGACCAATCTACTATAGTGAATGATTATTATAATAGAGTTTCATGGAATGAATGAAATATGAAAGTAGTATCAAGTTTTGAATCTCTTTATCCCTCAGGTGCACCTACCTTGGTTTTGTAGAGCCAAAAGAATAGAAAATCTTTTATGAATTTGTTGAAGTTGGATCCAAATCTGAAGATCATCTAGCTAATCATGGGAAATAGCTAATCCTTAGGTTAATTTGATCTTTACCATCTTGGTATTAAGTATTTTATTTTTTAGTAGTGTAAAAACACCAACCCACTGCTCACTTGTCAAACCATCATTTTATGATAGCCTGATGTTTTGACATGTACTCTAAATCTATTTTCCCTTTCTCATCTAATTCCAAGAGATTAATCTCTAGACTTTGTTAGCATCCTCAACATACTCTCTCATAAATTATGATCTTTACCATCTTGGTATTAAGTATTTTATTGCTTAGTAGTGTGAAAAAACCAACCCATGGTTCACTTGTCAAACCATGATTTTATGATAGTCTGAAGTTTTGGCATGTTCTCTAAATCTATTGTCCCTTTCTCATCCAATTCTAGGAGATTCATCTCTAGACTTTGTTAGCATCTTCAGCATACTCTCTCATAAATTTAAACATTGGAATCTTAAGATTGAGTGGGAATACTAGTTCCTATCCATAGATGAGTAGATATGGGGATGTTCACAAAGCATTCTTAATCCTGACTCTATCTGTCCATAATACATTTTTTAATTAAGTGTGCTAATCTTTTGCATTTTCCATGAGAAGGCACTTTATTACTGTAACTAAATTCTTATTAGTAGACTCTTCCACACCATTCGCTTGGGGATAGTAATTGGATGAAAAATTGATTATAACATGATTGTTCGATGCCCATTGAGTAAGGAAAATTGATGCAAAAGATGATCCATTATCACATACTAGAAAGAATGGCAATCTAAACCTAGTGACAATGTGCTCCTCTAAAAATTAGTAACTACTTTTTCTATGTAGTTTTTGGAAATTTTTAGCTTTTGTCTAGTGAATATGATAGTTTATAGTTGGAAGGGTGAACATGTGTCTAGTTGATGACAATGGGTTTACTAGTCCAATAAATTCCAACCTTCACTTAGAAAAATGGCATACCTCAAATACTAGTTGTAGTGGCATAGCAAGGTGCCTTTCCCTATTGGCACTTGTTTGACAAGTATGACAAGAGCATACATGTTCAAATGTATCCTTGAAAATTGTAGGCCAAAAGTAACTTGATCTCAAAATCATATGGGTCATAGCTTCGGTTGATCCATGTCTAGCATTATACTTGTCATGATACTATTCCAATACCTCTCTCACTTCTTCACGTCCCAAACATTTTAAATAAAATTTTCCCTCATAGTTCCTTTTATATAGTTTCCTACATTGAAGCATGTAGGATTCACATTTCAACTTGAGTCCTTTGGATTGAGAACTATTCATCCAATGAGGGCACTGATGCTATAGGAGGTAATACACAATATATTGATACCACACATCTGTGATTATTCCTTCCTTAATGTCTACTTGAGACACTATGATTTGTTGTTCATCATCATTTTTGATCTCATTTTCAACTATTATCTTGGTCACCCCTTGTCCTCTCACTAGATCCATTATCTGAATTTCCAAATCAAACTCTTGTAATATAACCATTTTTTCCTCTACTTTCACCTAATTCATTCTACATCAGTAATGATTTAACTATAGGATCAGACATAATAGCATATACCTTACTCCTTAATATGTAATAGCATAATTTCTTGACTATCTTTATAAGGGAAAATGATTATTTGTCAAGATTGGAATAGTTCAATTCAAAATTCTTTAATGGATGACTCATGATTGTGATAGGTCTCTCATATTCCTTATCTTTCTTTTGTGTAAGAATTCGTACACATGAATGTTCTAAAGAAAATCAATGGATTTTGAAAGAAAACTTATAATCTAGACTTACAAGTGTAGACACCTAAATTTGATTACTCTATTTTAGTAATCCTATTTAGTTATCTAAAAAGGGCATTATTAATTAAATTTCTATTTAATTAATCCTTTTTCATCCCCTAGTTGATTAATTTAATTAATCATCTATAGTCCTAATTGATAAATCAAATAATCTATTATTTATCAATTAAATCCTATTCTTCTATCTAATTCCAAAAATCCCCATTTATTAAATAAATCTATTTGATAAATGAAATCCTCAAATTCAAAAACCCCTAACCTATCTCTAATCCTCCATTTAGCCTAATCCACCCCATCCACCCATACTAACCAAGCTTAGCCACTAACTCACCCACCCTCATTAATGCCATCCACTTGCACATCTCTAACATCTCTAATCTAATCCTAAACCCAAGCCTAATCCACCCCCTAATGTTGTCACATTCCTTAAACAAGTTTAAGACTTTCCTAATCCAAACCAAAGTCTCCCCTCAAAAAGCCCAACCACTAAGTCATGAGTGCTCTTACAAAACATAAAAGACTCTTACAAGCCCACTCATGACTCTTACACCCATCTTCCACACTCTTCCCTCTTTCACACTCATTCCTCTTACATCCCTCTTACATACTCAACCCCACTCATCATGCCTTTAACCAACCCTTTACCCTACCCTCTCACACTCATCCTCCTTGTGACAAGTGTCACCTTCCCATTGGTGCTAAACAAGCACAATCCATGTGCTCTCCTTTGAGTGCATCCTAGCCCTCCTTAAGCCTTTATCCATCCTTGCATCTAAGCCCTCCATCCCTCTACCCCTTAGCCTATAAATTGAATCCCATCCCAAGCCATTTCATCAACAATCTTTGAGCTAAAGTTACCATGCTATTTTGAGAACCAAAGCCATCAATCTTACCCTTATAATGCCAAATTGAGAGCTCACAAAGCTACCAATTTGCCATTACCCATCTCCATTGAAGCAGCTTTTGAGCATCTTGAGCATACATCCACAGCAAAAGGACACATCTACAGAATCAAGAAAGCATGGAGTGTTTTCTCTTGTGAAGTTTGCACTTCTTGTTTGCTTTCTTTGTCTAAGCATATATGTGAATTTAGTTTTTGGTTTGTGAATTTTTACTTTATTTGTTAATGTTCTTTGCATACTAAATCTTGTTCTACAACAAGTACAAGAGCCATGGAGATAGCTAATACAAGAGCCATGGAGATAGCTAATTTGATGTCTTCAAAATATTTATTAAATTTAGGAACCCATTCATTTTTTTTTCCTTTCTTTGGTAAGTCATTGAGGGGGAAAACTATCTCAATGAACCCACTAATGAACTTTCACACAAAATTAATTTTCCCAAAGAAAGACTTGAGCTCTTTGAGACTATGAGGAGGTGACAACTTAAGAATTGCTTCTATCCTTTTAGGATCAATGGATATCCCAACTTCAGAAATAATGTGACCCAAAAGATTTCCTTTGGCAACCCTAAATGAACACTTCTAACGGTTAAGAGATATGTTGTATCTCTGACATTGGTTGAAAAGTTGTCTCAAATTAGAAACATGAATACTTTGATCTTTTTAAAATATGGTTAGATCATCCATATAGATAGCTATACATTTATTTATTAGCCCCTTGAATGCTTTATCTGTTTCTCTTTAAAATGTAGTAGTTCTTTCATTGATTAGTCCAAAGGATATTATCTTGTATGCAAAGGTTCTCCATTTTGTTGTGAATGTAGTTTTTAACATTTATTCCTCATCTACCATTACCTAGTTGTATATTGAATATCTATCTAGGAAGGACATCATTTTAGACCCATTTACCATTTGTAGTACCTCATCATGTGAAGGAAAAGTGTAGTTATCTTATTGGGATGCCTGGTTCAAATTGTGAAAGTCTACACAAAGGCCAATTTCTCTAGCCTTTTTACTTACTAGCACCAAGTTAGCAACCCATGTAGAATGTCAGTTTGGAAAGATAATCTTAGCATCAAGAAAATTTTGTACCTCTTTCATTATTAATGGTTTGATAATGAGGTTAACTAGTCTCTTCCTTTGACAAAAAGGCTTATCATCAGGTTTCAATAGAATATCAGAAGTGTGATGTTAGGATTGTATGTCTTGAGTTATTCATATCTCCCTACTATGACATCTTTGTATTCTATACATACCTGAAGCATAATTTCTCGTTCTTAAGGATTACACATCTTTCCAATTCTCACCAACTTAAAGTCTTATTTTGTACCTAGATTATATGAATCACATATTTCAACCCCTTTTTCTTCAACAACTTTCTTTCTACGTGTTAATTCATCTCGATCAAAGAAATATTCCAATTCTACCATCCCCCTGGGAATAGTATTAGTTTTTAAATTTATAATCCCATCTTCATCTTCTTATTCATCATCTTTGGGTTTATCATCCAAAGTATTGTCAATCTCTTGTCCTTTGAATAGACCATTACACATGATGAACTCAAGAATATGTTGATCATCTTGGAAGACCTAAACATTAGTAATGTTATCTAGAATAGATGGGGTAGCCACCAATTCAAATAAAATTATTTTGAGTTTTTTTTCTTTCAACAAGTTGTAATAAACAGGCTAAAATTTCAAGGGCATCAGCTACCATATTCCTCATTTTTGAAATAGACCTTATGTTCAGGGATTCAAAATATTCCATTAAGTCCCAAAATATTTTTTGGTAAGCAAGCAGTCTTCTATCATTGCAAGAGTAGATTGATTTAACCTATGTAATCACCAATTGAGAATCTCCTTCCACTATGAGAACTTTGACATCCTTCTCTAATGCAAAGAGAAGTTTGCAAATCAAGGCTTCATATTGTGCAACATTTTAAGTACACCTAAATTGTAAATAATATGTAGCATAGAAAGATCTACCTTTGGAATTAATTAGTTCAATACCTACACTAGCTCCTAATTTGCATTTAGAGTTGTCAAACCTAAGTGTCTATATTGGTTATTCTTTTAGTTTTCTTGACTTGTGTTTGTTTGTTTGAAACCTTTCCTCCAATTGAACTTTGAAGGATTGTTTCTTTGGGATCCATTGCAATCTTTCATGTGGTGGACTTGGTGAGCTACCATTGTTTACCTTTGATACAGGGATCATCTATTGCTTTTGTTCATCTTGAATTTCCCCAATTAACTTTGTGATTTTATTGATTTGTGGTTTAGTTCGAACAACTACCAAGGTCTAACCTTGACCTATTACAAACAATCTTCTCCTTAGGACTTTAATCCTCCCTATGGAGGGTAATACAAAGCTCCACCATCTAAAGAGGTGTCACTGTATGACACATTTAGATATTATTTTTCCTCTGCATCATTCTCTATGACTTTAGATATGGACGTAGGACTTGAATTTTCCTTTTGTATCTTATTTGGAGTTTGACCATTTTTTAAGTGCATTATCTAAGTTAATACTCGAGCAACCACTTCTTGGAAATGTGAGAACTCAAATTCTAAATGACTTACTTTGTGCAAACTACAAAATCCTTGAAGGAGAAAAATATTTGGGTCCACTTCTTCTCCTAAGAATTGTAAATTTGCAACCATCTCGCCTATAAATTGAGTGATGATCTCTTCCCTTAGGGTAGGGTTCATTGATTCTTCATTTGAATCATCTTATTTTCTTATTAAATATATGTCCAAAGTCATTACCTTGTACAAACAAAAATCTAATTATAGGAATGCTACTTCATTTGGTGCATTATACTTTGTGATCATCATCTTTAGTTTTGGCTCAACATTTATCTTGATCTGGTTATTCAATAATTTCCAAGGTAACCATAGTTGAGTAAAATTAGTTGAGAACCATCCTCATAGACACTGAGTCCATTCTCTACTCATTAACAAGCCATATATTTCTAGAATTTCTACCACATGTATGTCTATGATATCTTGAATTTTGGGGTTTGTAGTCAATTGTATTCGAACACCTTTTAATACCCCAATAACCTTTACTTCCATTTTTTTGACTTGAATCACTATTTGATTGGTGGATTATGGAGTGACTCCTAACTTCTGAGATACCAAAAGTGGCATGACATTGAGAAGCTTTTAAATCTATGAGACAATTGTAAAGATTTCTTCCAAAAATTGTAAGGTTGAGCAAGACAAGAGGCACTTCGGCTCTATCTTTGTACATAATAGGCATGGCCTTGGAAGTGTTAACTTGTTGTGATATTGTCTTTTGAGGGCCAATTTAGGCATTTCTTTGACATGGTCAAGAGTTCTAAGCAATTCTTCGCTTTGATTAGGGCATCTTTGTAGCATAAAAAACATAGAAATATTGGCCTTTTTCCTCTTTAAATATTCAATTACACTATACTTTTCAATTGTCCATACCAAAATCTCCAGTATCATAGGTATATTTCCTTGGTTTTGATGTTGTTGTTCAGCATAAGGTTCTCTAATAGGTTTTTTATTGTAATTCACTCTTGGATTTGGAGGCATTATTGTAACACGGGAGGAATTCCATCAGTCATAGGTTCCCTTTGATTTCTTAAGTTGTAAGTATTTTGATTGTCATTCTAAAAAGTGAACATCTATATTGGTTTAGGATCAAATTCTTGATTGAATAGAAAGATTAATTCTTTGTTGACTTGTTCTACTATTTCAAAACTTTATGGAGAATCAAAAGATTCTAGCAACATAGTATTGAACTGCATAGGGGACTCATTGTTAAGGAATTGTGAATTTTGGTTCACTTCTTGATTTACATTAAAATATGAGCTACCATCATGGGATAGGCTTTGACTAGTGTCAATTTGATTGATGTCCACAAATTGAACATTATTTTTGTTGTCTATAGGGACACTTCTATTATTTGGATGGGTGTTTCATTTTTAATTATGCCTTTAGAAACTATTGTTGTGACCTAGAGGATTGAAATTGTTCCCTATACTATTATTTCTGTTGAAATTCTTGTTCTAATTTTGACCATAGTTGTTCCTATAAGGGTCTACATTCTTTCTCTAGAAGTTATTGTTCTACCCTTGTGACAACCTCAAACAGGTTAGCTCATTGGTTATCTAAGACATGGTCTTCTTCATTTGACCGAACTCAGTTGTGATATTATTATTTTTCTCAGAAAATGTTGCTACCTTTTTCTCAAAGAAATTATCTTTTAGAGGTTCATATCCTAGGTACATTATGGTTAGAGTTGGCATAGCTGTTGCCTGTTGTAGTGGAATTGGAGTTAGTTAAACAAATTGACTATACATTACTTGTGCTCTAGCAGGATATGTTGATATTGTTGTACTAGCATGAGTTAGGACTATCAATCCACCCCCATTGAGATTGGCTTGTTTAGTAAACATAATTTTGTATTTGAAGACTTTGTCCAATGTATCAATATATGTAGTAGACAATCTCCTTAGGAAGATAGCAGTGAGGTGATCCATAAAATTAAGATAGATCTGGATTGTATTTTCAACTAGCATGGTATAGGGTGTTTCCAACTTGTAATATGCCATGTGAAAGTGGTGATTGAAATGTGAAATGGTCTCTGTTGAATCCCTTTTTATTGATATAAACTGATAATGTATCATAGCTAGGTTGATAAATGTTTTGAATTGATCTTGGAAAAATTTTCAAAGGCTGCCCAGTTCTAGATACATCCTAGTGGAAAACTCACATACTAGTTAAAGGTAACTTCTCCTACTATGTATGGGAATAAAAGGAGGACCACATTCTCTTATTGAATCTATTTTTGATTGCATATTTCTTTGAAAACCTTGATATGATCCTCATTTATCTATGTTTCTCCATAAATGAACCTTGGGAAGAATTTCTTGAAGTTATTAGGAAGTTTATTAAGTGCGCCTTGCAAGTTAATTGGTGAATCTATCACATTTTCAAAGAAGGCCATTGGTGGAGGATTAGGTGGAAAGATAGGTGGAGATAGGTTTAGATGTGGAACTGAAGATTATGAGAATTAGAATGGAAGTAGAAGAGTTTTTGGTATCCCCTTATCACTATGAGGCTTGCACAAATGATTGATTTCTAGGAACTCACATCCATAGGGTGAAGACCATAAAGTTCATTGAAATGGAGATGGTGGATTGGGATCTTCTAGTTTGTGTTGATTCTAGAAAAGTGCACCTCTAAAAAAAAGCACACCTCTTCAAAAAAGTGCACTTGCATGCCTTTTGGTAGTGGCAGACTTAGAAAAAGTTTTGAATATCTAAAAACTATAGAATTTTCAAATAACAACATGGTTTTTTGGGTAGAATGGTTTTAAGGCCCTCCTTCTAGTACCACTTTTGTTTAGCAATCATTTTGCATGATGTTGAATGACAAAAACCCTTTCGAATGTCTCTCTTGAAAAGTTGATCAAGGACCAACTCCAAGGTTCTATGTGGGTATTTTTCAACCTACTGGGTAACTAAATTGAAGATAAATGTGTATGTTCATGATGATTTTTTTGCTGATTCTAGCCAGTCTGCACAATTTTTTGTTATTTGAAATGCAACCACAAAAGAGATATTTTTGTATTTTCTATTTTATGATGAATGTAGTCTATCAATGCAACTATATGAATTCCTATTTTAACCAAATGTTTGAAAAGAAAATACAAAGATAGAGTAAACAAAGATTAAAGCAAATAATTGAAAGGGAAATTCCTAACAGACATAAGCCAAAATAACAACCTTTCTATGAACTAAATCATCAAAAGGATTTGGTAGGAAACCAATGAAATTAGGAGTAGTGCTTCCTCAAATCCACTAATGCAATCATCGATGGGAAATTTAATAATAACTGAAAGATGTTTCACATTTCATCAAATCATGAGACCACAAAAAGTGTGCTCATGCAAGACAAAAGACTATGCAAGAACAAAGATGATCCTTTCTCCAAATCATCATAGCAATAGAATTCATTAACACAAGGAAAAAACTAAAAATAAAAGATCACACAATCATAACAACACAATGAAACCATTGTCTCCATTATTATTTATGAACATGCATTCACAAAAATAATACACTCTAAAAAGAATAACTACACTTAGAATAAGAGGATCAATAATATATATTATTGCATCAAAATAATGGCTTGGATTACATATTACAACCCTATATTTATACGAAATCATCTCCTTCTTTTGTGTTAGGAGTAAGAGCTCTTTAAATGAAAACTTATGCTTAAAACTAATCAAACAAATCTAATTATATACAAAATCACTCTCTAAATAGTGTTAAGTAGGTCCCCACCCTTTTTTATATCCATTATTGGGTGCATGAGCTTTTACATGACATAAAAGAATGGAAGAATAAGAATATAAGAAAATAGATGCTGTGAGATGATCTGGAAGTCTTTGGAAGCTCTAAAAATGGAAGATTGACCTTCTTTAGACATTTTTGGGAGTTGAAATGCCTTCAAAATACACTTCTGATGCATGGAACACTCTAAAATAGCAACTAATAGTTAACTATCGGTGCACTACTTCTTCAAAAAAAAATTGGCGCACTTGGGCACCTACACACTTGTGTAGCTTGGTGCTAGGATGAAAAAATTCAAAAAATCTTCTAAGTGTCAAAAATGAATTTCCAGTATCTGGGTTTTCTTCCCCTTTAACCAAAATGATGTCTAGATGTTTGTTCTTGAATTTCTCCATTATCTCTACCACTTTATTGTCTTTTGATAAATATAAAGAACCATACTTATTCTTTACTATTTATTGGCAGTTTCTTACTTCTATCCTCATTTCCACAAAATCCTCAAGCTTGGTGTCTAGTTCCAAAAATGCCGCTTTGGTTTTGAATGCTTGTCTTACATCATCTTCTAATGAAGCATCTTCAAATGTGTTTCTAAATTTTTGGACTATTGATTGCATCGAAATGAGATTGGTCTTAGACTTATCCTCAAAAATCCCAAGGCTACTGGCGTTATCATACTCTTCTGCTTCCAAAAATTACTCTTGAGCTTTATATATTATCTATTGGATCCCCAAATGTAATCCTTCCATTACCTTATTTCCAAAGGATATCTTCTCTATTCATTTTTTGAGCTTATCTAACTCCTCTGTAGAGTATACTTTCATTAGCATATGGTACCTTTGACCCTATTATTGATTTGATTGCTTATAGATCATTTTCCCAGGTGCATACTTCATCCATTAGCCCAAAATCTTGGTTTACAATGGAAACCAACTTGTCAGCATTTGACTCGATGTTGTGCAATAGGTTCAAATTGCCCTGTATTATCTGCACTCCTCTTTCCTCAAAATTGTTACACCATTGTTGATGTGCTTCCAAAAATGAATTCATTTGTGGCCCTACCTACTTCCTTCCCAATGCATTGCCAAAAGTGATATCTGGATTTTCTAGGTCAATGGGGCCCACCACTTCATTCAAGTATCCTCTCAGTAGCTCATTCTGCTTCTACAACCTTTTCAATTTAGACTCCTCTTGTTCCATGTGTTTTAAAACCTCCTTCAAGCCTCTAGTGATCAACACCTTAGTCGTGTCCATTGTGGGCTTTCCCAATATGATCTCCTTCATTTGATAATCCTTTAGAGTTAGTTCTTTAGTGTCAACATGAGAAGGAGAAATGACTATATGAGCTAGAAGCTCTTGATCTTGATTCTTCATAATGAAAGAAAGTGTTCTAGCATCACCCTTAGGTGGCTCTGACTTCTTTATAGATTTATTAATTCCTTCATTCTTTCCTCTTTGGGTAGCTCCATATACTTCTTCTATCAAAACATAACTTCCTTCTTTAGCCATGACAGTGTGGTCCCCATTGGTAACATCTATTTGGCTGAAGAACTTGGTTTTGAAGTAGACTCCTTTCCATTATTACTCTTCTCTAGAGTCTCCTCACATCAAGGAAGATATCTCAAAGGAATTTCTATGCATTGTTGGGCTAAGGATCTAGGCTCTATATCTAGTGGATTTTATTCAGTTTCTTATGCTATTTTCCCCTCTTCAGATACTTCATTAACATGAAGTTGTTGCTATTATCCTTCTTTCATTTCCTAACTTTCTTGTTCATCTTGTATTACTAAAGGAGGTGGAGCTACTAACCCTTTATCTAAGCTTGTGACAAAATCTTGTGGTGGTGGTGATGGAATACCAAGTGGTCCATGAGGTAGAGGAAGCAATTGATTCCAATCCTCTCCTAATGGCTCATTTGTTGAGGTATCCCTTATCTTCTCACCCACCATCTTGGTGACCACTAGGATAAAGTTAAAATATGAGAGGTCAAACACATTAGCCCCTTCATTCTCCATCTCATCTATCCAATTCTATTGTTTATATCTAAAGTTTCTACTTGGATAGGCTCCCTTGGAGTAGATGGAGGTGTTTGAGTAGAACTTCTCCTCCTCTCTTCCTTTGCTACTTTGGTGGAGTAGGTTCTCTGATTTAAGGGGAAAAAATCTATATGTCCCCCTTCAGCCTACTCCTCTACTTTAGGGGTGGTCTCTAGAACCTATGGGGATGGAGTACTTTTCTTCTTCAATCTCCTCCTTTGTACACCTACCATATTTTTTTTTGTTTTATCTCTTTTTGGCACCGAGGGGGAGGCTTCTTCCTCTAAACTTCTTGGTGGTGGCATCCCTTGTTCCTCTGATACTTCCTCCTCTTTCTTCTCTGGTTGTGGCTCTTATTGAGGTTGGTTGGCTAGCTCTAGCTCAACTTTCCCTTGCTCCTATTCTGGCTCATCTTGTTAGGCTTGTATTGTTGGTTTCCTTTCCCTAGGGGCTACCATTTTTCTCTTACCTTTTCCCTTATCTGCCTCAAAATACTCAACCTCCACTCATGTTGACGCATTGTTTCCAACCTCACTAGAGATTTAGCAGGATAGGTTGGTATGGTGACTTTAACAACTTTACCTTTCTAAGGCCTGAGAGTAGCTTGTAGAGGTATGGCCTAGGGAACTAGATCCATTCGAAATGGCCTCCAAATCCATTCCCTTGTAAGATTTTTCACATGTTTGGCCCAATGATCTATGTCATTATTCTCCTCATGCCATATTTATGCATTCATAATTGACCTATCATAGATTTTATCTAAGTTATACAAAGGATCCATACTTCAGGGACATCCTTTTCTATGGCCTTTAAAGGGATATTTATTTTTAGCATATCTTCTACTAGATATAGACTCATCCTACAATAATCCCTAATGGGAACATCATAGCCATCTATCATATTCATCCAGTGATCTTCAAGAGCTTCCTCATGGACTAACTATTTCCCCACAAGATTTTGGACCATCCCAATATTGTCAAAATATGGGCAAGGATCCTAGTAGTCATCCAAGGGAGACTAATCCCACTTTGAATCAAAGGTAGCAATATCTTGTTTTTGCTTAACCTCAAACACCTTGATGTTGATTAGCCAGACCTAGATCTTCTTGAGTTATTTCCTCACTCTATCATATGCTACCAAAGTATCAACCAATCTAAGGGGTGTCTTGGGAGCATTTTGGGGCACAAAAGCGTACCAACAACCTAGAGATATGTGAATTTCTTAAACTAAATGTAGTAGGGTCCTACTTTAGTTATTCTTGCTACTACCTCTATTGACATTCATTTAGCATAATGTCCATCAATAAACTTGATGATGGAAAAAATGAATCCATCATTGACTACCCTATATTCCAAACTTTGTAGTGGGAGCTTGTTCTTTGCCAGTTGTGGGTATACCAATTGTGGGAGCTTCTTCTTTACCTTTTTGTATAGCCTAGGGTAGTCAATGGTTTTAGCTACTAGTAAGTACACCATGTATGATGTCATGTAGAAGTGAGGGTTTGTCTTGATTGAGATTGACAACTCATCCAAGTTGTCACTTGGGATGGTGGCCCAATCAATAGGCATCTTTGCGGTCCTTATAGTCTCAGTGAAGTGAAGCATCCACATTTGTAGGTGACTTGATGCTAAGAGGCCCAATACTCTATTGAGAAGAATAGTCAAATATCCAATGTCTTCCTTCATATATCCTAGGGTCATTTCTACCTTTCCTACTCTTTTAACCAGAGATGTCTTGTCAATCAAGAGTGAGGTTTGCACCAATTCCTTAGCCTCTTTCTCATTTTCTTTATACCACCTATCTACTCCATCATAGGATATTTGGAGGTATTGGTCCTCCCTCAAAAAGTGGAACACTTTCCTTATGTTGTGAGATCAAAGGTCTAGGACTATCTCTCCTTTGACACTATTCATGACCTTCACCTTTGTCATGTAGTGTTATGCTAGTGTCATGATCAGTTTAGAGGGTTGAATTGATGTAGGTTGTGATGCAGTGTTTACCAATCCACTTTGGATCAAATTTGATATCATTTTTGACCTCTCCTTTGGTTTATTGCATATTGTCAGTAAGGCATTTTAGTCGATATGACAATTTACAATTACAATTTAGGTGTTGTTATTACAATTTACAAGGGTATGCAAGATGATACCACTACCCAAACATGCAATATACGATGAGATTCTTCAATACAAAAGATAGATACAAAAAATCTCTTTACTGCTACTGATATCTTCAATACATGATATAGCCTTTTTCTTCTCTTCACAAAACTTAAGATCATAGTTCACATTGTTCTTATCATACATCATAATTCACATCATAAAAAAATACCATTACTTGCTTACAAGTTCGCATACCAGTTCACACAACTTCATATCCAAAATCTTTTTCTTTATGCCATATTTCTTTAATTGCCACCCTTCATCTCTTTGCACGCTTGCTAAAATACAAAATTAGATCTTGCCCACTTAGGGTTAACATCTAGGATGTCATCCCTAATTAATTAAGTAATTATTTTGATAAACAAAATAATTCCTTTATACAATTTAATACTCAATTACATATTTTTTCCCTATTCAGTTTGCTCAACATTGCCACTGTAAAACCAAAATATCTCTAAATCTATGTCTATACTGTCAGTATAGATTGCACTCTTGCACATATAATCCTCATAGTCTCTTCTAGTTATACCTAATTGTGCGTGTGCCAATATTGCTTCTATGAACTGTGCTAACCAAAAATGTTCCTATGCTGACATATGTATTATGTGACACTTTGACAATTTTTTAAGTTTACATCCCAAACATTATCTCTCAAATCTATTGACTTGATCTGAGCTATATGTTGTCATAAATAACAAAATCATATCATGTTAACATAGCCAAATTGCCAACAACTACTTAACTATGTACATGTCCAACAATATAGAAATTAGGCAAACCCTCACAAAAATCAATCACTATTGGTGAAAGGTCATGTCCCTCATGCTCCTATTGTAACTATTCCTAGAATTGAACAACCCAACTACTTGACGATTCTTACAATATAGTCTTATTGACTGCAAGACTCCCAACAATATAATAGACAAAGACAAGAACAATATCCTAAATAAAATTGACAAAATGAATACTCTTATGTCCTTGACTCTTACCTAAAAAAATCCACCTAAGAACTCAAACAAACATATCATATAACATATTTCATCCACTCTTTATATATATATAAACTTTATGGATTCCAACTAATTGATGATTCTTATAACATACTCGTCCATCATAGGCTACAGATAGACTCTGCCTTTAACCGATTTTATTTTATTCCAACTTTATTCAATTGAAAAAAAATCTATTATTAACCATCTCTTCATAGATCATCTATAGATTTGATTTGAGAGGTCTATCTAAATTCAACAAAAGGCACAGCTTTAGCTATCAACTAGGTAGTCTCCGTGCAGGAAAAGTAAACAAAAACTGCCCAATTGCAGATCAGCATATGTGTCGCTTTGAATAATATTCTATTTTCCTCTCTACATTTTATGTCATTTCAATTTATTGAAACTTCCAATTATTTGTGCAATTATTTTTTTTTCACCTCTGCTGATTCCCCCTGTCCTCTGATCGTTAAGATTTTTCTCCTTGGTTTAACCTGGATTAGCTTTAACTTTAGGCTTTCACTTTATTCCCTTTCTTTCTGGTTACAAAATCTTGAGAAAAATAAAATATTGTACCTTTTTCTTTGTGCACAAAACTTAAATCAGAAATAGAATCAAATGGGATTTCCATGCAAACTTCAGTCATGGTCACAGTTGAAGAAATCAAGACCTTAACATTACTTTTTTAGATTAGACTATTTATCACAATTTATCATTGAAATAATAGTTTGTTATCATATCAAAAAAAAAATTAAAACAAATACCTTAAATTTTATAGATTGTGGAAGTATATGATTTTTTAAAGTGGAGGTTTATTTCAAATTTGTATTTGGTTTACGAGAGATGGTATTTTTTTAGAAGAGTCATCGAAATAGAATGCTACATTGAAGACCTAAAGATTATGAAATGTAATCTGAAATGATGATAAACAATAGAGGACCAAACAATAATTACCAATTTTATGGATTATACAAATCTGAAATCTTAAAAATCAAGACTTTTTCAAAATTGGTAGTTGGTTTACTTCTAATCACATTCTTTTCCTTGATCGGGATGATGGAATACTATTGAGACTAAAAGATTATGAAATGTGATCTGAAAGAATGATCATATACTAATCTAACTTATAAACAAGTATTACAAATTTTGTGGATTGTACAAAACTATAATTTAATATTTGATTTATTTCAATTTTTTTCTTTTATCTATCTTCAAAATGATGTGATTTGAAATGATGATAAATAAATCTATCTAATTTACTTTATAATTTTTTTAATTTATGAATTGCAAATATCTATATTACTTAAATAAAATTAATAATTTATTTATTTCAGATCCAATTTTTAAATAGATCATCATATTAATAGAATACAATTGAAATAATTTTTTTTATTAAATATAATAAAAAATAATAATAAAGAAAACCATTGTTCCCCTCTTTATTTTGAATTAATAACTGATAAAATTCTACACAATCTTCTGAAAACCATTGTTCCCCTCTTTATTTTGAATTGATAACTGATAAAATTCCACCTCTTTTATAGATATGTGCAAAAAGAATTGTTGATGAAAGTAGTGAAGGTAACCAATCTGAGATGAATATAATGCCTTTGTTTTTTGTTTAGCTTTCGAATTACTTTCATGATAAACTATAAATCTTTTTCTACCCAACACAACAGCAGCCATTATTGTTGCTTATGTAACGTCGTTTGTAATGCTTACATAAAAAATAACAAAATGAATTTAGTTTCAGAAGCATGGCAGATGAAATTATGGCAATTTTTAAAGAACATCATTTGATAAATGTTTGCCATTTTCACAAGGCTTCTCTGACAATATGGTCCATAAGAAATGTTGATTAAAGTAAAGTGGTTCACATTTAACTAGTATAGTGTATAGTTTGGAATCTTTCTTTTAAAATAGTAGAAGAGCCATGTCTTTGAGAATTGAAAGTGGAATTATAGATAGGGAGGGGTAGCTAAAGTTAAGTAGCTATTTTTTTAATCAGCTATACTCTATGGTTGGCTGCTGCAATTTTAATTAATGTGAACAGTTGACATATTGTTGTACCATCCAAAGCAAACTCAATCTTGTGTTTTTTTTACTTTTCGAATAAAATCAACCTTTATTTCTTTGTGTCACAGATTTATCATGTTATAAAATTGTAAGGAGGGAAACAACTTCTTATATTAATTTCAAGAGTGATGTTATAAATTGATGCGGCAATTAGAAGTCACACAAAAACTTGTCAGAAAATGTTTGCTACTTTAATAATAAGTGAAAACAAAGTATCATTAAAGTTGGACATTTTATTTTTTCTTAATATTATTTTATTTTTTCAGTATTTTAGATTAAATTTTATTATTATGAAGTAGAAAGTAAGAGAAGAGATCATACTGTATCATAATGTTTGATTTAAAATGTTGAGTGGACAAACTCATACAATCAAATCTAAAAACTATTCAAATTAAGATGATGAACAATAGATATTATGAGAATTGATCAAATTTCATTGTGTATCATCAGAAAGTAGAAATAAGAGAAGAGATCATGCTTGTATCATAAAATTTGATCTAGAACATTGATAAAAAAAAAAAAATCATAAAACTAAACCTAGAAATACTTATTAGAAAATAAGATAAATTATGATGCTAGTACAATAAAACTTGTGCTGACATATCATGCTAGTATGAGAAAGATTGACCTCAAATGTTGAGTAAATGTTGACATAATCAAATTCAAAAACAATTTATACAAAGTAAAAAAGAAACAAACAATTCACACAATTGGATCCAAAAACAACTTCTATCAATACAAGAAAGAATTATCCAAATGATACATTTATCACTAAACAGTAACCAAATTTTACAAATTGAAAACATCTTCAACACAAAACATTCATTCAAATTAACACCGCGATTCTTCAAGAATGCAATCACTCTCCCAAAAAAATTCCAAAACTTTATCCCATTCCCAACTTTACATACTACTCAATTTCATTGTCTATCATGAGAAAGCATATGTAAGAGATGAGATCATGCTACTTTCATAAAATTTGATCCATAATATTGAGAAAAAACTCTCACAATCAAATAAGTTATGAAGCTAATATCATAAACTTTAATCTGAAATATAGAGAAAAATCTAACACAATCAAAATATAGAAGCATTTCATAAGAAGTAAGAAGAGATCATGAACTAGTATCAAAAAGACTGACCTCAAATGTTGAATAAATGCTCACATTATCAAATATAGAAAGAATGAATTGAATCCGAAAACTACTCCTATCAAGAAATTATCTAAATTATATATCTACCACAAAACTTACAACCAATTTCTACAAATTCAAAACATCTCCAATGGAAAACTTTCATTCAAATTGGCATCGACACCATGATGGAAGCAATGCAAGTCACTCTCCCAACAAAAGTTGCCAAAACTTTATTCCATACCCAACTTTACATACACACATTTTGACTCCACCAAACATCATCTCCAACACCCAAATCCACCATTGAAGATCCTCCAGAGCCACAACAACAAAAGAAAAGAAAAGACATCCAATTGGGCTAGAGGAAACCACTGTCAAAGGACTCATTGAGGTTAGGGAAGCCCAAGGGAGGCCCATCATGAGATCGATCAAGCATGCTCAAAACAATATCTTGAAACCCAATACCACCATGATGATCATGAAACCCATTCACCTCAATTGGGCCTCCTCCTCCTCCTCTAACAAAACTCCCTACATGAGAAGCACCGCCGTGAGCGGGAGGAAGCTCGAGAGGTGTGAAATTAGCAACCGGCAAGGGGTGAGGGAGGAAATGGACGGTGGAGATCTCGGCAGCAGCGGCCTGAGCAAGCGCCTGGATTTCCCGGGGGGAGTAATTGTAGGGGTAGGGAACGGCCGGTGGGTGGTCGGCGAAGTTGAGGAAACCGGCGGGTCCGCGCAAGCACAAAGAGGCGGCGTCGTATGCCCTCGCTGCTTGCTCCGGTGTGGTGTATGAGCCTAACCACACTCTCGCCCTGCAGTTGGGCATTCTAATTTCAGCTACCCATTTTCCCCACGCTCTCCTCCTCACTCCTCTGTACCTCCTGCTGCCCATGCCCTCCATTTGTTGTTGTTGTTGGTCCATGGGGGCAGTCTTAGGAGCTCAGTGGTGAAGTGGGCATTCCGCAAGAGAGGGATTTTGATGGGTTTGGTATATGTATATGTGGGGAGTTTGTGGAGATGGAAATAACTAGTTGTTGAGTTGTAGTTTGGGTTGGGGTGAATGTATATTTATGGTTCTCTTGTGGGTTCCACTTTGGAGTAGGGGTTGTTTATAGTAGGTGGTGTTGCATAGCTTGTGGAAGGAATGCTTCATGTCTTTTCTCTTTTTGTTGTTTAATGTTCTTTGGTTTGAAAGATTCTTTGGGTTTGTTAATTAGGTTTTATTGTGTTTCTTTGGTTTGAAAGATTCTTTGGGTTTGTTCGTTAGGTTTGATTGTGTTTTATGGGAGTTTAGGACATGGGTTCAGAGTTTAGGACATGGGTTCAGTTCTTGATTTGTCTATGGTGTTGCACAACTTGTGGAAGGGATGTTTGATCTCTTTTTTTGTTGTTTAGTGTTCTTGGATTTGAAATATTCTTTGGGTTTGTTCAATTGCATTTTACGAGAGTTTAAGGTGTGGATATAATTCTTGATTTGTTTGTGGTGTTGTATAGCTTCTCGAAGGTAATTGATGCATCATTCTTTTTTTGTTTAATAGTTTTGGGTTTGAAAGATTATTTGGGTTTGTTCATTGAGTTTGATTGTGTTTCACTGGAGTTTAGGGTGTGATAGTTCAATTTTTCGATTTGTCCATAGTGTTGCATAGTTTGTGGAAGGAATGCCTCATATTTTAAATTTATTTTTGTGTAATGTTCTTGGGTTTGAAAGATTCTTTCTTTGGGTTTGTCAATTTGGTTTGATTGTGTTTTAGGAGAGTTTAGGGTATCCAATTCTTGATTTGTCCATAGCGTTGCATAGCTTGTGGAAGGGATACTTCATCCCTTTTTTTTGGTTTAATGTTCTTGGGTTTGTTCATTGGGCTTGATTGCATTTTATGAGAGTTTAGGGTGTGGGTTCAATTTTTTATTTGTTTATGGTGTTGCACAATTTGTGGAAGGGATGCTTGATCTCTTTTTTGTTGTTTAATGTTCTTGGGTTTGAAAGATTCTTTAGATTTGTTCATTTCATTTTATTGTGTTTTACGAGAGAGAGTTCAGGGTGTAGGTTCAATTCTTGATTTGTATGTGGTGTGTCTGAGGATATGTTGCAAATCGATCTTAGAGGTTAGTAGGGTTCATCCTATAGAAAGTTGAGTTGAGGATTATTGGACTTAACTCTCAATTCCTAGTTTTTCTTTAAATGAGAACACTTGAGGTTTAGTTCAACATTTGTTCATACTCATTACTTATTGTTTTGTCAGGTTAGGTCATGGAGTCAATTTTGACTTGTTTGTGTTGTGCATGAATGCCTATTATACAATATTTAGAGAAGTTAGGAGGGTTCATCCTATCTAAAGTTGTGCTCCATATTATTGAACCAAAATTTGGATTGCTTTTGTTTAAAATGAGAAAAAATTGAGGGTTAGCTCAATGCTTATTTTCTCAATTGTTATTTTTGGTAGTTTAGGTTGTGAATTGGCCACCATTAAACATCACACTAAGCATAAAACTAAGCCCGAAAAAAGTAAGTCGACTAAATGACTATTTAACACTTGTGGCCTAGGAGTCGGTTGTTAGTGTGTGATGTTTACAACCAAGGTTGTGGATTCAATTCTTGATTTGTTTATAGTGTGCAAGTAAGCTATTACACATTGTTTGAGATGTTATCGGGGCTTCCCTTGTCAAAAGATTGAGATTTGGATTGTTGAACCAAACTCTCAAGTGATTCCTCTTTTGTGAGAACAATTGAGGTTAGTCCAACTCTATTTCAGTCTTGGCTATCATTTTAGGTAGTTCAAATTATGAATTCAAGTCTTCATTCATGCGTGACATGCATGAGTTTCTATCACATATTGTTTGAGATGTTATGGGAGGCTTTCCCTGTAGAAAGATAAGCTTCACATCATTGGACCAAACTCTCGGTTCCCCTTTTTTAGAACAATTGAGGGCTAGCTCAATGCTTTTTTGGTCTTCACTATTATTTTAGGTTGTGTAGGTAGTGGGTTCAATTCTTGATTTTCTTGGAGTGTGCATAAGGGTCTATTGCACATCATTCAATAGATTAAGTGGGGGTTCATTATGCAAGAAGCTTAGCTCTAGATTGCTAAACCAAACTCTTGATTCCTTTTTTCAATGGGAACAATCAAGAGTTAAGTAGGAATTTAAAGCTTAGCTCTTCGTTATAGGGTGAGGATGATTTGTAAACCTTCCCATAATCTCTCATGCAAAGTGCAATGGGCCCCACAACAACCATCATATTTATATCAAAATAATAGTCAAGATCAAATAAGTTGACCTAAAGAACTTAAATAGTAATCGGTCTTGCAACAAATTCCTAATTCTTTTTTTATGAGAACAAATGAAGGTTAGTTCAATGATCCAAAGATTATTTTCTAGGGTGAGAGCAACCCATGAGCTCTCTCATAACCTCTTGTACAATAATGAGCCCAACACCACATGTCATGTTTAAATCAAGATTCAAATTCACATTTTGAACTACCTAACACGATAACCAAGATCAAGTGAGCTGACCTAAAAGACCAATATACTATGTGGTGTTGCACCAAACTCTCCATTACTTTTTTTTAATGAGAACAATTAGAAATTCATTTAGAGATTCAATTTACATGCTGATGGTGAGTCCTCCCATAGCCTCTTGTACAATGTATAATAAACCACACAATACATCACATTTAAGTCCAAATAAATCAAACTCACAATTTAAATTATCTAAAATAATAACAACCATGATTAAAAAAGACATAATAAGTGGTGTTTTGCATGCCTAAAGAAAGGGATGCTTCACCCCTTCCTATATAATATTCCTCTGTTGAAATTGGTTTGACCATGAAATCAGATTCAGTCAAAAAATTTGAGCTGCTGAATAGTTTTTGCCAACCATATATTCTTCAACCTTTGGAGGACATTCATGCGGGTAGGGACCATGCAGCGTTTGTATAGTCAAGAGAGTGAATAAATTGGCAAGTTGGTGATAGTGCTCACTATTTTGCACACAAATCAACAAGATTCTTCACCGTAGTCAAATTCTGTATAGGCTTACGTCGTTATCTAATCAAATCTATGAAGCAATGTATCACTTAAATATAAGGAACAAGTTTAAACGTGTAGAGTTCAAAAGATTATTTACTCAATGGATATGCGGGTACAATGAATGGTTGGAGCAGGTTAATTCCTTCAGGTTTATTTTCAACATGGATGTTGTGCACCACACAAAGTGAAGTTTTACTATGATGCTGTAAACTTTCTTGTCCCCTCTATTGAGTTGACCAGAAGTTCTGTTTCTTCTTGAACGGCCATGTTTGGAAGCCACAATTGCTTATTTATTACATTCTTTTAGCAGTGAGGTTTTACCATGGAGGAAGATCCTCGACCAACTTTACATTCTGCCTTTATCTTTATACTTTCTTGATTGTGATATAGAGGAGAATCCTCTACAAAACTCTTTTTCTAGCTTCTGTTGAATTTACTTTGTTGTGCATGACATTGATTTTGAGTCATCATTGGGTTGTGAATTTGAATAGAAGTTTACTTAAAATTCTTATTTTTAATAAGTGAGAAGATAATGGTTAAAAAATTCTATTCAAAATGTTAATGGTCTCTTGGTTCAAGTTGGTGACATTAATTAATTTTAGTGAGTCTATATCTTCATTGAGTGTAAGGCTTTGAAATATCTTAAGAGACTAGGTTAGCAACATATTCCAAGTGAATTTTATGGAATGGATATCCCTCATTCCTTGTCTCTCAGTCAAATAGGCATATACACAAATTGACAAATAATAGTAATAATAGTAGAAAAACCAAAGTATTTTGTTCGAGACTTACTACTAGGACTTCAACAAGTGGTGAATACTATTCAAGAGTCACTTGTTATGTCCCCTTTTTACATTAGAGTTTGTAATATCCCTCGAGCCTATTGTTCATTTTTCATGACTTTTGATTAAATATATTTAGAAAATGACTTTTATTTATGATACTCAAGCATGTCCTATTTTTAGAGTAATTGATCATAGGGCTCTTACATATTATGGAATCAAAATTATTTCTTTCACTGATGTTTGTTGTGGCTTCACAACAAACGCCTCATTTTTTACTCGAAAATGGAGACCCCCTCTTTAGGGGAATTTGTTCTCGAGAATAGGACATCTAGTAAGGCACCTCAAAGGGTGGGTCCCCTTGTGGTTCTAGGTGAGTCTAGGATGTCTAGTCAGTCAGTGTCATTCGAGGTTGGGTAGCCAAGAAGCCAAGTTTTGTTAAGGAAAAGAAAAGGTGTCCACATGCACACCCTTAAAGGGTGCATTATGTGCACACAAAACCATCAGCCTGAGCGTGTACAAGCACTATAGTGCATCTTTAGGAGTGTGTTAGGTGCGCACCTTGAGACCTTGTCCACCTATGAATAGGAGCCAAATCCCCCTCATTCCATTCATTTGCATTCAAGACCAGATGAGTGCCACATGTTCGCACCCTCCCATTTGTACATCCTTTGCTCCGAGTGACAAGGTGAAACCTACTATGCATGTGTGCACCATTCGCACCTGTGTAGGTGCACATGGTGTGATGTGTGTGACACTTATACACCTAGTGCACTACCTCAAGCCTAGGAACTAGCTATCTGCATCACAATTTGCACACACTTGTATGGTGTGCACCTGTGAAGGTGTGCCCCCTGCACATGTGCAAGACACAAGGTGCACCAAGCACGCCTTGCACACATGCATAGGCATGCTTGGTATGTTAGTGTGCTAGAACTGGTTTTAGGGTCTTTTGTTAGTTTCTTCTCTATTTCTATAGTTTTTTGCCAGTTTGACTTACTCATCAAGTGTCATGATAATCTCCTAACATGTGTATACTGACATATATCTCATGTGCAAGTTAAAATGACATCTTTAATATCGTCATCCATGGAAACAAAGATCACATCAAAACTAGTGACATTCAAATTTTAGGGTGCACCAAAGAAGTCATGATTTGTGAACAAACATATAGAGGTATGAGACAAAAAGTTGGGACACATAGATTAAAATGCATTCATGGTCCTGTGCAACAAGTTGAGGGAGAGATCAAAGATGATCTCCTCATTGAATCTGTATAAGTTGGTGAATGTGGCCTTGCACCCTATGTTTGTTCAGTCTTCTGATTTTATCATGGCACTAGCTCATAATTATGTTCCCGAGGAGAAAGTAGTGAAAAGCATCACTAGGGATATAGTTCTAGACATATACCTCAACAATATTGAGAAGGTCTTCCGCCTATCTCCCATAAACTAGTTCTTGAAGATAACTTAAGACATAGTTGATAGATGGTATAAAGAGCATGAGCAAGAGTTGAAAGGCTTAGTGCAAGAGAAATATCTTTTCCCTAGACCCAAACCTAACAAGGAGCCAAAGAGGTAGACATGACCCTGGGGTATATGATAGATGACATTGGTTACTGCATTGTCCTCCTTAGCAGAGTCATGGGACTCCCTATAGCTAGTCATATGTAAACATGGATGGTTCATTTCATAGAGACCACCAAGAGGAGAGGCTTGCTGATTGACTGGGCTATAATTATTAGTGACAACCTAGATGAGGAGCTTTTCTTATTGAAGTTGGACCCTCGGTTCTACATGACTTCATACATTGTGTATCTTCTAGTAGCAAGGCCAATGGACCATAAAGGGTTGGTAAAGAGAGGGAACATGTAGGACACCAATGCATGGCCATACATAGTGTACCCCTAGCTGGTGCAAAAGAATCTCACATTTAAGAGCCCAAAATACAAACTAGTTTACAATGATTTTATCTTTGTTATAATCTAGTGCCTTGAAGGGGATTATGCAAAGAGGTTGTCTATGGAAGCTATCTCCATGGTAGCACAAGTGGGTTCTTACTTTATTCAGTTTAACATATTTACTTATGTCCAGTTGGTTGGAATTCTCCCATGGCCCAACAAGCTTCCACGCTATGCCTCAGAAAAAATTATACTCTTGGAGATTGTTAGGTAGTTAGCCTTAGCTTATGACAAAGTGAGGAAACAACATAAGAAAATATGTGTGTGGTTGATTAACATTGGAGCTTTTGAGGTAAATAAAAAGAAAGATATAGCCTCATATGAAATTGAATGGGATTGACATCCCTTGGATGATTATCCAATTCCTCGACCCTACTTTGACAACATTTGGATGGTCTGGAACATCTCGTAGGGAAGCAGTTCATACCTAATGCTACAATTGAAGATCATTGGATGAACTAAGTAGATGACTGCAATGTTTGAATTAGGAACTATTGTATGATGAGGCTAATTTTTTTAGAAAGAGTGCTCAACTTGAATATACCTTTGAAGGAATGGAACAAGGACATCCTAGTTGTGCTAAATCCCCTCTACAACATGGACATAATCTTTGAGAGGCACATGATGAGTACCAAAGTTGGCTAGGAAGAAAATGATAATATACAACATCAGGCAAGGTATGTCATTCAATTGACTAAGGATTAGGTAAAGTTCAACCTTTCCACTTAAAGCTAGTTCCTAATGTGCCAACCTTGCAAGAAACTATGAGGCCTAAGAAGGGGAAAGGAACTAAGGTCATAGTTTTGACATACTAGGAAAAGTTTGTGGCATACTTCCAGAGTGATATAGTTAAGGGGAAGAAATTGAAGAAGGTTGCATAAGAAAAGGAAGCCAAACTAGAAGAGGCCTAGCTCGAGGAAGTTCAGGCTCAACTTGAAGAAGCCCTAACTCAAACATAAGCCTTCCCATCATTACCAAAGAAGGATAAAACTGAAGTAGTGGTGGTGGGAGTGAGAAAGAAGAAATTGAAGAAGAAGAGCACTCCATCTCCTTAAATTCTAGAAACCATATATGAGGAGGAGGAAGAGAAACAAGGAGAAGAGATCGAATCTCTCCCTTTGAATAAGAGGACCCGATCAACAAGGGCCAGAGAAGAGGAGAGGCGAAGGAGTGCAACCCAAACACCCCCATCTATTCAAGAACAACTGATTTAGCTTGAAGAATCTACATATCAAGAACAAGAAGGATGGATTGAGTCTATGGAAGGAGATGGTTAAGATGTCTTTGATCTCTTTAAATTTGAATTTATGCCTATAGGGAGTCATTTGGAAGGAGGGGTAATAATGAATACTCCATATAGAGAGCCAACCGGTGAAGATTAGAATCAATTGCCTCCACTTTTGCAAGGGCCAATGGGCATACCACCTCCACCACCTAGGAATCCACCATCACCTCCTCCTCCTCTAGTAGAATAAAGAGCTACCCTAGTGTTGCCACCAATCACAAAATTTGAGACTCGTATGGTAGGAGGGGATGAGTTCAAGAAAGTACATACTACCAAGGTCTCAAAAGAGGGCTAGATTGGCAACAAGAGGGAGAAGATGCTCTCCCCAAAGACCATAATGGTTACTCCAGTAGCAGAGCCATCTAGAACGAAGAAGACCCCAAAGAGGAGTGCTAGGAAAAATAGGTCATCTTCTAAATGACCTCATCATTAGGTCAATACATGTCTCCTAGAGGTACCACTCCAACATGGTTGAAATGAGAGTTATTTGACCTGCCAAAGGAGATATGTGGAGTATAGAGAGATAGAAGGATTGGAGGCATTAACAGAGGAAACAAGGACACCAACACCCATTCAGGGTTATCCTAAACAACTGACCTTCATTATGTGGAACCATAGTAATGACTTGATAAGTCACATAAATTCCCCCTCCTCATACAACTATTGAGGACATTTCTCCCAAATACTATCAAGTAAAAGAGGTAGTATTCAGAAAGGCCACCCAAGATATGACCAAATTTTTTACTACTATGAGCCTTAATAAAATATTGTGACACTTAGATGAAGATGAAGTAGAAAATTTGGAATTGAGAAAGAAAAATGATCTATTATAGGAGTATCTGAAGGAGGTAGTTGGTCCATTAGACCCTAAACATCCTACGATCACCTTGTCGGCTACCCTTGACAAATGAGCTCCAACCACCAAAAAAAGTTACTCATTTTTGGATGGATGCAAAATATAGTGTCACAATTTTGAAGATAGAGGAGTACAAATACTTGATTCAAATATGAACTCATTACTTGATATACAAAAGAATGTTGACTGGTTGGTTACAATAGTGGGCTAGGATTTTGGGTAATGGATCTAGTGGCCACCTAGACAAATGACTTGGAAACATTGCATACTATTAAGGGTCAAAGATACTAGAAGCTACTAGATATATATTTAGCGGAGGAATTGGATAAAGTAGATAATTGGATAGAAAAGATAGTGGTTGGTAACAAGGTTATGATTGGGATATATGAAGGTATTCAGGATGTGAAGAAGAGGGCCCTTGACCAAATTTTAGAAGCTAGTAGATATTATAGAAAGACCAATTTGGAGATTTTTGAAGATGGTGTCAAACACATTTTCAAGATTGAGGAGGCACTTTAAAAACTTAGACTCCAAACTGGAAGATTTTGCAGGGATTAGACAAGAAGCCCTCCTTTACTATCATTGTAGACTTCATTTTTAAAGTTATATCTGACTCTAATGTGGACATGTTAGCCCTTAAATAATATTTGAAATGTGTTACTTTGATTTATAGAGTAATTGATTATACTAGATAGTTATAGTTATATTTTCATGTGTCTATTTGATGATTGTAATTACCTTTGTAAATTCCTCTTAGTTAGTGAATGTAACTACCTTCATAATGATGTCATGTGATGTGTCTTCAAATGATATTTACCATATTTTCATGGTGACAATTTTCTTATGTTAGCATATGATGATATTTATAGTCATGCTTTATTAATTATATTACCCCATACTTGCATGTGTATGGTGTGTGTGTCTGTTTTACATTTCTATTTGATGTGTCTGATGCACTTAGGGATGGATTTGTAGTCACATGCAAGTTAGGATCTACACAATGTACCACTCCCTTCCATTGCATGTTTAGCTTAGATATATATACACATGTACATGCTCATCTTTTATGCTGGTAGTAGCTACTAGGCATCGACTTCCTTGAATTTTCTAGGATGAGCGTGCCTTATCACAATAACTCAATGGTAAGAATGAAGAGATAATGTTCATTTCCAATCCAAGCCAAAACCTAATTAATTGTCTTGAGGAGGACATTTATTTGACTTCCTACCCTTTTTAAACCCGTGAGTTTTTCTTTGTGTTTTGTTTGATTTTGACTTTGGTTAATTTTTCTTATGTTGCTTTTATGTGAGTTTGACTATGTGATTTACTTGATAACAGATTTAATTAAGGTGCTTGGGCTAATCATATGATATTAGAATTATTTAATATTAATTGATTAAAAAAAGAATAAAAGTATGATGATATTTAACTAATTAAAAAATTAATTAAATATATTCTTTAATTTAAAAGTCTAATTTGGAAAATAGAAAATAATAAAAAGAGAATTAAAATATTAAAGAGTAAATATTAAATAATTATAATTATTTAATTAATAATAATTAAATTAGATTTGCATTTAAATAATGAGATTTAATTATTACTATTAATTAAAATAATAAATTATGATTCTAAAAATGTCATGCAAAATAAATAAAGTGGAGAAAAGAAAGAAAGAAAATTTTCAAATTAAAAGTGATTTGAGTGTGCATGAAAAGATTTATTAAATTAAGTTATTTAATATTTAATAAAAAGTAACCATCTTTTTATTAAATGAAAAATTAGGAAACCCTAATTATGGTTAAGGCTCTATATTAGATTTTTTTAGTCATTTTATAGAGACACGTTTTGGGAGAGCAACTGGATAGAGAGTTAGGATTAACAAGTTTACATAGATATTCATGGAAATTTAACATTGAAGTTAAAGAGTAATTTCAAAGGTGTATTTTGGATCATGTGATTTGAACTTGTGTTATCTTAAAATGCTACTGACAGATTTGAGGTAGGGTTTGAGAACCTTGCAAATCTTTCCTTTGTAGTGATTGGTAAAATTCATGAATAGTTTTATTTGTGAAATTTAAAAGAGAAATTACTTCTCGAAGGTTTTTTTTTGAGAGAGTAGAAGAAAGGAAATTTACCAATCTTCTGTAGAAAGTTTTGGTAAGATCTAAATCTAAAAAACCCTTATTTTAAAATTAGTAAAATCATGTTTCATGAAAACTTGTCAAAACCTTAGGTTGTTCTTGAGAAAACTTCCATGGGAAATATATAGAAAATATGAATATTCGTTTGATTTAGAGTTTGATTAAACGTATTTGTAAATAATTTATAATATTAAAAAAAAATGAAAGTCAATGATAAATTAGATATTATTATGCAAATTAGAAGTTAAATCTAATATCTAGGAAAAAATCAATTTGAGAAAATTATATGTCTAAATATATTCATATAATTTATAAATAAAATAGAATATTTTTACTGTGAAAAGAATTATGTTTAAAAAATAAATATATGTATAGAGATATACATTCAATTCAATGTAGTTATGCATATAAAGGAATAAATATAAATGAATATATTCATGCATGTGAAAATAATGTATGAAAGCTTATTTTTATTTTCAATATATTAATTTTTGAAATTATAAAAAAATTAAAATTAATTAATTATTAATTTTAGATTTTAAAAATAGTATTATAAATTATATACTATTATTTATTTTCTTTGAAAATTAAATAAATTATTAAATAATTATTTTTATATGTGAGTTATAAGAAAAAATAATAATAATGCTTTTATTTATACAACTAAGTTCAGTTAACTCTTGGTGGAATTTAATCTTGTTAGATATTTATAAATGGATGTGTAGCTATAAGTTAGGGAGTGTTTAATTATGATTTAGATATATTTTGAATGAAGTTATTGGGAAGATAACTATATAATCCTTTATTACTGGTGAGCATATATAATGGGTGACTTATATTTAATTTAATTGTAATTATAATTTAATTATAATTATAATTATAATTCAAGTTGAACTATTTATAATAGAACTATGAGTTCAATGGAAATTAAATATTAATATTGGTCTTATATGGAAGTTAAAGTAATACTTTAAGAATGATATTGATATTTATATTTCATCCAATGCCTGATGTTTTCGAATTAAAAAGTAGCCAAAACAAGGGGGTTTTCCCTTAAAATAGACAAATTGGTCCATAACCAATAGACTACCTGATGCAGGAGCATCCAGAGGTATAAAGGCAATCCCGTGTCACCCAAAAAAATGTACTTAGACTTAGTTTCTGTTTCATGTGTTTTCATTTCTGGATACCCATTTGGGTTAAATAATTTTTGTTTCATGTGTTTTCATTTTTGGATACCCATTTGGGTCAAATAAAGGTTCCAACTCTCACAGTTCCACTATTAGTGTTCTGGGTTAGAGTTTTTAATCACCTTGGGATATGTGTAAATGCAAAAAAAAATAGGAGTATGTAATTGAGCCATCATTTTGGTGAACTAGAAGGTGTAAATTGGTGGAATGATTGTCATTGTAATTTAGAGCATTCTAGAAAAAGAATCAGGTCAAAAGGCCCCACGGTTTGGAAGTTATTGCAATTTTTTGATTTTTGGAGACCTCTTAAGAATGCTTCAAAGTTAGGTTAGGGGCATTAAATGACCTTGAATAGGGCCAAAAATGGGGGACAAGCAAAGCTAGTCCATAGGGCTATAGAGCACTTCGAGAGCTTTCTAAAAATGTAAACAGTTTGTCAATCGGAGCTACGGTTCAAAAGTTATGCCTTCTGGAAGTTCGGTTACCATTTCTAGATTCTTCTAATTTTGTGTCAACTTCTAATGCAACTTCTGGAGCCTTCTATTTGGTCAGTGGATGCCAACTAGCACTTTCTAGAATTTATTCATAATCCCTAACCCTTCAGGATCTATTTAAGAACATTTCTGGTATTGTAAAAGGCAGTTCAGAGTGGAGTTTGAGAGAAGGTATTGGAAGAAGAATTTATCTCCAGATTTATGCTATTGTAAGCCCTTAGGGCATGTTTTGGAGTCTATTTTCTCTGTACTAAATGTATTAGCATATTTACATAGTTAATAAAATTTTCCCCCTTCTTGTTGTGTCCATTCTATTGTTTGGATTGACTCCATCAAGTGGTATTAGAGCAAGTTTTCCTGAGTGTGTAGACAAAGCATCGACTATGAGGTAGTTTGCACTAGGACTATGTGGTTGTGGGTTTGAATTAAGAAGATGCCTCCATGAAGAGAGTGTGGTGGAAGGGCCAGAGCTATTAATCCTGAGGAGGTTAGAGCCCTCCAAAGGCAGGTACAAGCGTTGCAGGAGGAGCTCCGTAGAGGAACAAATGTTATTGTAGGTGACGAAAGTGAGGACAACAATGAAGAAGAAGAAATTGGACTAGAAGGGGAAGTTGACAGGGAAGTTTTGAATCAGATAAAGGAGAGGCTTTTTGGGGCCATTACTAAGTTTGGGAAAAGACCTACAATTGATGTGGGTGTATTTTCAGGAAATCTGAAACTAGATGAGTTGATCGACTAGATCAATGAACTAGAAGAGTACTTTGAGTATGAGGATCTCAGGGATCCAGATAGGGTTAAGTTTGCAAAGGCCAAGTTGAAAGGACATGCCAAAATCTAGTGGCAAGAGGTTCAATTGGAAAGAAATAGAAGAGGAAAGGAGAAGATCACAAGGTGGGATCGCATGTTGGACAAACTAAAGAAGCAGTTCATTCCTATTGACTATGAGCTTGATTTGTTTAAGAAGATGTACGGGTTAAAGCAAGCAAGAAAATCAGTCCAAGAATATACAGAGGAGTTTTATTGACTTTTGATTAGAGTGGGGCATTGCAGAAGCAAATAAGGAGAAGGTTGGAGGTTATATTAGTGGGTTGCGACCTAGTATCCAAGAGGAATTAAGTCTGTTAAGAATGACCAACGTTGAGGAGGCATACTAGTTTTCCCTACAATTTGAAGAGAAGCTAAGTAAAAGGTTTGAAGGGAGACAAAGAGAGCATGGTCAAGGAGGAAGGGGTAGTGGTAGGTCATTGAGAGGCCAAAATGAAACCCAAAAGAAAAATGAAGATGTGGGTACTAGCAGGAACTAGAGGAATGGGGGTTTCAATCGTACCCGTGATCAAAACTTTGGAAATTAGAGAGGAAGAGGTAGAGGATGTGGACAAGGAAGAGGAGGCTTCCGTGGTACCTATTTCCATTGTAATGAAGAAGGTCATCATTTCTTTGAATGCCCTCAACAACAAGGAAGGATAGATAGGAGAGCTGAGGGTCAAGCTAGGGTTGCTCATGTGGATGAGGATGCACAATCATCACAGTTAGAGGATGCAGAAAGAGGAGAGACTTTAGTAAATGAAAGGGTCATACTAAGTGGTGAGATTGAACCAGGACAAAGGAGGATTTTATTCCATACCAGGTGCAAGTGTGAGGATACATTTTTTCATGTGATCATTGATGGTGGTAGCACTGATAACTTGGTATCAGAGGAGATGGTCTCTAAGCTAAAGCTCAAGAGGGAGAAACACCCTCAGCCCTATCGGATTGCTTGGGTGAAGGATGATCATAAGGTCCTGGTAAGTGAATAATGTTTAGTGAAGTTCAAAATTGGGAGTTACCATGATGAAGTTCTTTGTGATGTTATTCCAATGGATGTTTGCCATCTATTTTTGTGTAGACCATGGCAGTTTGATAGGCATGCAGTACATGATGGTCATGCAAACACATACTCTCTAACAAAGGATGGAGTTTGCCACAAACTGAAGCCCATGAAAAAGGAAGGCGAAAAGGTATGCAACAGTGCTAGGATTTGTCTTGTTGATGGAAGGAAGTTTTTAGATGGCATGAAACATCAACGTATGTGCTATGCTTTGATTCCTAGGAAAGATAAAGAAGGTAGTAGTGAAATACCACTTGAAGTTTCAAATTTACTAGGCGAGTTTGGAGATATCATCTCTGATAATGTTTCAGAAGGATTGCCACCGGTAAGGAAAATTAGTCATTAGATAGATTCAATCCCAGGAGCTAGTTTTCCTAACAAGGTTACTCACAGGATGACTCCTACTGAAACTGAGGAGCTAAATAGATAGGTTTAGGAGCTATTGAGGAAAGGCTTGATTTGGGAGAGCCTGAGTCCATGTGTAGTACCTACAGTACTGGCACCAAAGAAGGATGGTGAGTGGAGGATGTGTACAGACTCTCAAGCTATAAATAGGATAACCATCAAGTATTGGTTTCCTTTGTCAAGAATGGATGATCTTATGAATTGCTTGAGTGGAGCTCAGTACTTCACAAAGATAGATCTCAAGAGTGGCTATCATCAGATATAGATACGAGAAGGAGATGAGTGGAAAACTTCCTTCAAGACCAAGGAGGGTCTTTATGAGTTGTTAGTTATGCCCTTTGGATTGACGAACACCCCAAGAACCTTCATGCGGCTTATAAATGAGGTACTTAAGAAGTTCTTGGGAAAAAAATTTATTGTCTATTTGGATGATATTTTAATTTTCAGCAAGACTTTGGAAGAACATTTATTGCATATTCATAGTGTCCTTGAAAGATTAAGGGAAGAGAAATTGATAATTAATCTAAAGAAGTGTATCTTTGCAAAAAGGGAGTTAGTCTACTTGGGGTTTGTTATATCACCTAAAGGTCTTAAAATGGATCCAAAGAAGGTAAAAGCCATCTTGGAATGGCCTACTCCAAGGTTTGCTATTGAGGTGAGATCATTTAATGGTTTGGTTAGTTTTTACAGGAAATTCATTAAGAATTTTAGTGGCATATGTGCACCCCTGACTGACACAATAAGAGGGGATAGAAAAGAGTTCAAATGGACTGCGGCAGCACGAGAAGTTTTGAAATGCTAAAGAAGAAGGTGATAGAACAACCTGTGTTGGCACTTCCAAATTTTAGAAAGGTGTTCCAAGTGGATTGTGATGCTAGTGGTAGCACTATTGGGGCTATATTAAGCCAAGAAGGTAAGCCTATTGCATATTTTAGTGAAAAATTGAATGATGCAAAAAAGAAGTATTTTGTTTATGATCAAGAGTTCTATGCAATAGTTCAAGCCTTAAAGAAATGGAGGCATTATTTATTGCCAAAGGAATTTGTTTTGTATACTGATCATCAGGCATTATAGTACCTAAATAGCCAAGGTAAATTGAATCAGAGGTATATGAGGTGGGTAGAGTTCTTGCAGAGCTATACATTTGTGTTGAAGCATAGAAGTGGAAAATCTAACAGGGTTGGAGATGCACTGAGTAGGAGACAATTTTTGCTTATAGTAATGCAGGTTGAAGTAGTTGGGTTTGATGAACTCAAGAATCTGTACCCTGAGGATCCTGATTTTGTTGAAGCATGGAAATCTTGTAAGGAGCCTGTTGCTGTAGATAGAACCAAGTGGCTAGACTATTTAATTCAGGATGATATGTTGTTCAAGGGAAGTCAATTGTGCATTCCAAGGAGTTCCATGAGGAAAAATCTGATTAAAGAGAAACATAGTGGAGGGATAGCAGGATATTTTGGTTAAGATAAGACCATTTCCATACTTAGGGAACATTATTTTTGACCTCAAATGTCATAGGATGTGAAGAAGTTTGTATAGAATTGCCAGGTTTGTCAAGTGGCCAAGGGATTTAGTCACAATACTGGACTATATTAGCCATTGCCTATTCTATCAAAGCCATGGGAGGACATAAGTATGGATTTTGTTCTTGGATTGCCGAGGACACAAAGGGGTAATGACTTAGTATTTGTGGTGGTTGATAGGTTCTCCAAAATGGCACATTTCATTCCATGCTACAAAACTCATGATGCTGTCCAGCTTGCAGACTTGTTTTTCAAAGAGGTGGTAAGACTACATGGTCTCCCAAGGAGTATAATTTCTAACAGAGATACTAAATTTGTGGGGTATTTCTGGAGAACATTATGGAAGAAGTTGAGAATAGAATTGAAGTTTAGTTCTACACATCACCCATAGACTGATGGATAGAGTGAAGTGGTAAATAGAAGTCTAGGCAATTTACTGAGATATTTAGTTGGGGATAAGCCCAAGGGGTGGGATTTGATTCTACCACAAGCAGAGTTTGCTTACAATAACTCTGTAAATAGGAGTATTGGTAGATCAACATTCCAAATTGTATATGGAAGTAGCCCAAGGACTACACTAGAATTGAGGAAAATAGAGCAAGGGGAGAGGACAAGTGTTGAAGCTGAAGAATTTGCTGAACATATCAAGTGTCTACATGAGGAGGTCTAGGCACATATTACCAAGATGAACCAATAGTATAAAGCTAGGGCTGATCAAAGGATAAGACATAAGGAGTTTCAAGTAGGGGATCTAGTCATGGTACACTTAAGAAAAGAAAGATTTCCAGCCG
Organism: Cupressus sempervirens; assembly: GCA_028749045.1. NCBI lineage: Eukaryota > Viridiplantae > Streptophyta > Pinopsida > Cupressales > Cupressaceae > Cupressus > Cupressus sempervirens. Next base: position 138,947,014 of record CM053784.1, on the reverse strand, counting down.
GTACTTACAACAAGTTGAAGATGAAGAAATTTGGCCTCTGCAAAATTCTGAAGAAACATGACTCAGGAAATGCATATGAAGTAGAGTTGCCAGATGGAATTCACATTTCTCCTATTTTCAACATTGCAAACTTAATAGAGTATCATGATGATGGTGCAAATGAGGAGCTGATGTTAGAGCCATGTCCAATTCCTACTTCTAAGAAGGAGGAGATAGAGGAGATTTTGGATAGTTGTGTGGGTAGGAATACCAAAAATAGGCAGTATAAGAGTATCTAGTCAAGTGGAAAGGGCAGTCGATAGAGGACTCAACTTGGATATTAGCAATTGAGGTTTCCCATTTGGGATTTCCTCTACCATTCATAAAGTAATAGGGTCACTTTTCAATCTACGTTGGGTGTCTGATGCAAGAGCATCCAGAGGTATAAGGGAAATCCTATGTCACCCAAAAAAATGTACTTAGATTTAGTTTTTGTTTCATGTGTTTTTATTTATGGATACCCATTTGGGTCAAATAAAGGTTCCAACTCTCACAATTCCACTATTAGTGTTCTAGGTTAGAGTTTTTAATCACCTTGGGATACGTGTAAATGTCAAAAAAATAGGAGTATGTAATTGAGCCACCATTTTGGTGAACTAGAAGGTGTAAATTGGTTGGATTATTTTCATTGTAATTTAGAGCATTCCAAAAAAAAAATCAAGTCAAAAGGCCCCATGGTTTGAAAGTTATCACAGTTTTTTGATTTCTAGAGACCTCCTAAGAATGCTTCAAAGTTAGGTTAGAGGCATCAAATGACCTCGAACAAGGCTAAAAAATGGGGGATGAGAAAATCTGGTCCATAGGGCTATAGATCACTTCAAGAGCTTTCTAAAAATGTAAACGGTTCATCAATTGGAGCTACAGTTCAAAAGTTATGTCTTTCGAAAGTTCAGTTACCATTTCTAGATTCTTCTAATTTTGTGCCAACTTCTAATGCGATTCCTAGAGCCTTCTATTTGGTTGGTGGATGCCAACTATCACTTTCTAGAATGTATTCCTAATCCTTAACCCTTCAGAGTCTATTTAAGAACATTTTTGGCATTGTAAAAGGTAGTTTGGAGTGGAGTTTGAGAGAAGGTACTGGGAGAAAAATTTATCTCCAAATTTATGCTATTGTAAGCCCTTAAGGCATGTTTTGAAGTCTATTTTCTCTATACTGAATGTATTAGCATATTTACATAGTTAATATAATTTTCCCCCTTCCTATTGTGTCCATTCTGTTGTTTGGCTTGACCCCATCACTACCACCAACCAAAATTACCCCCTACCACTTTTAACACGACAACATTGTTTGGAAGCATGAAGTTAAAAGGATCAACATGCATTAAACAACTACTACTTGTACTAAAACTACTAAAACTACTAAAACTACTAAAACTAAGAAAGCATAAAAACAAAGGCACAACCACCTTAAACCCAGCAAAGTTTGACAACCAACAAATTAAAAACATAGAGAGTTAGGAGGAAATAGCCCTAAGGCTTCTTGGCATCCTTCCCTCTTAGGAGAATTTTTGCCTAGTCTTCCACAAGGAAGTCAAACAACATTCTGGAGTCCTTAGTGGTTAGATCACCCTATTGATCCTTTAGTAGATGTAACATGGTAGCAATAGCATGTGTCACCTTGATAGTAACTTTAGTCAAGAGACACATTCTCTCCTCTAGGGCATAGATTCTCCCTTATAGTTCATTGCTAGCCATCTTCCAGACCTGCTCAGTGACCTCCCACTTGTCACATTAGTAGCCATCCACCTACTTCTTAGTGACATCATGCACAATTGGGTGGTTAGGCATAATATTATCCTTGGTAGAAACCCTAGCAAGAGAGGATATTGTACTAGGGGAGGGCACTCTATCCATAGTATCAGGGAACTAGTCCTAAGTTAGGTCCACACATCCCATCCCTATGGAGGCTAAAACATGCATCATCTCTTTCCCCCCTTTATTCACACCTCCTGAACTAGACCTTGAGAAATAAAAAACCTCCACTTCCTCCTCCTCCATATCCCCCCCACCAAAATTCAAAGCCTTCTATTTAATCCTTTTTTTAGGGTGGCCCATCTCCTCTTAATTTGAATCCTCCTCTTGTGAGGCCCTAAATCTCAGCTTCCTTTTTGCACTGGATTTCCCAATCCTCCTTGACCTCCTCCTACCACCCCTCCCCTCATCCTCAGAGTCCTCTAGTTCCTTCTCTTTTCCTTTTTTCAACTTCACTTTTTGACTTGTGGGAAGAGCTTTATCTCTATAGGGGACCCACTAAGAAAAGGTTGTGGGGTGGGGGTTCTAGGGCTAATGATTCTAAGGGGGATTCGTTAGGGGCAGGGGTTGGGGGGAGCAAGGATATCAATCTCAATAATCCTAGGGGGGGCCAACATAAGGTGGAATTGATAGAGATAGAATATCAACCCTTGATGTAGAATGGTATAGTTAACCCCCTTCCTCTTTTTTTACTTAACATCAACAATTGTATCAACCAAATCATGTAACAAAAAAAATGGAATAGAAATGAAATCACGGTGACAAAAATGGTTTAGAAGAGGGAAATGGTAATAATAGCAAACACCATACCTCCCTTCAAGCATTAAATACTTCATCAACACTATACATACTTTGTTCCAAGTCTCTGGAAGCTTCCCCTTCATAAACCCTCCTCTATGGCAAATAGGTTCCTCACCCTCTAGGAGGAAACAATTCAAACTCACTTTATCAACCACCCTTGTCACTTTTTTTCCATTTCCTTCCCTTCATAGCAAGACCCATCGCTAGAGAGATAGCTTCCTTCGAAATATGAAATGAGATACCATTAACCATGACTTTTCTATCCTCCCAAGAATTTATGAACTACAAGGAAAAAATTTCATCATATCTATTTTGTGCCTCCATGTATGGGATAGATCCTCTTTGCTTCAGTATATACCAAACTAGTGGTTTCCTAGCACTGTCCTCTATCATGGAAGGCTCAATTTGTAGAAGATCATCCCCCATATTTGCAATTTTTCCTAAGAGTTTCTCCTTCTCCCAAACCCAAAGGAAATTACTAAGAATGTAGTCACACTTAGGTGCAAAAATAGTGGGCCTTAAGCATTCATAAAGGCCTTTATTGTTAATAATAGCTGCATGCCATCTAGACATATTTATTGCATGTCAACTGCCTTTATCCCTACACTAGTCTTTTCCATCATTCCCAATAAGCCCAAACCATTTAAAATCTGAATTTTTACTGATAAAAAAGTATAAGGACATGCACAAAATAACCATTAAAATTACACTCATCTCAAACTTTGATATTCTTTCCATTTCAGACCATGTGAATTTATTATCACAAGTACCTTTTCCACCACTCCTTGCCATTTGTCCCTAATGATTCTATCTCATCCGCCAACTCAACAATGAGTCACTATAATTTAAAAATATCCTCCAACTAGACTTAGTCATGCTTAAATTCTTTAATCACTACATCTCTTACCAAGTTTGGTAAGGCTTTAAATTCCCTCCAACACCGTAGGTCCTTCATATTTAGAACTAATGCCACCATTCCATCAACCACCACATTTCCCTCCCAAAAAATATGATGCAATTCAAATATTTTAAAAATAATTAATAAGTGTCTAGTATCTTCTACAATTCCTCTAATTGCTCAACCTTCATTCATGATGCCTTTTACATTTTCAATAATAATTTTAAGTCACCTTTAATCTCCATGTTTTCCCATCCAACACTGATCACCATTTTCAAACCCTAGAATAGAGACATAGCTTCCACAATATTGTTGGAAGCTTTCCTCAGATGTTTGAAATAGGCCAAAAGCATCTTGTTGTCACTGTCTCTAACTATACCTCCACCAGTCGATGCCTCCTTTCTAGTAGCACCATCAAAGTTGAGCTTAACCTAGTTCTCTCTTGGGGATTTATGTCATGTCCTTTCCCTTTCCAATAGATTGGAATTATCAATCTCCATGAGCCCCTCTTCCAAACTCCAGCTCTTGGAAATCCTAATTTGCATCTGATTAGGGGGGATTGCCAGTTTCCTCCACTTGTAGTTGTTCATATTTTTGACCAAAAGTTTACAAATCATGTCCACAACAACCTCCTCAATTCTCTCTTCATTCCTAAATGCCCTATTATTTATCTCCTTTTAGATACCCCAACAGACATAGAGGGGATTACCTTCTACATTTAGGCAAGGATGGGGTGGGTAAAAGGGCTTTTCCAACTCTCAACAAATTGCTCAATTCCCCTATTAAACACCCAATTCAAATTTAGTTTCTATAATAGGCTCCTCCATACATTAGAAGCATATTTCATTCAAGGAACATATGGGTAATATTCTCCTCCACTTTCTTGCATAAATAGCTTCTGTTGGATAATTGGAATCCCCTTTTCATGAGATTATCAATAGTGAGGATTTTTTCATGAATGGTGGTCCACCAAAAAATATTGATCTTCAAGATCAAATGGTTGAACTAGATATTCCCCTAGTAATTAGGCTCTAAAAATTTTTCAAACATTAATTTAGAAGTAGACCTAATAGAGAACTCACTCATCGAGGTAGCCTTCCATATAAAGTATCATTATGGGCCGCTCCTAGGAATCTATAACCTTCAAGTAGACCATTTAGCTCCTCAATTAGGCTGCCTCCATTGAAGGCATTCTTTTGCAATTCAACCTTTTTCCACTTCTTCCTCAAGCCAATAAAATTGACAACCTTCTTCTCCACCTACTCTTGTAGGTGATCCCAAAAGGACCTATACTTTGTTCTGGTAAGAGGTTTGTCAAGAAGCCACATATCCTCCTAGAAATTGACCTAATTTACATCACCCACTAGCCACCTCACACCTTCCCTCAAAAGACTTATGTTTCTCAATATATTACCCCAAACCTGAGATCCCATTGGAAGATCATTTCTCCAGATGTAGTGAGAAAAATTCAAATTTCCCAAATACTTGAATTTCAAAATTTTACACCAATTGGCCTTCTCCTTCATTAAATTCCACCCCATCTTCATGATGAGCACATTATTCAAATTATATATCCTTCTAACTCCTAAAATTCCTCTACTCTTAAGTTTACAAATTGTGTCCCAACTAACTAAGCTTAACCTATTCTTCTCACTTCCTCCTGACCAAAGGAAATTTCTTTGGATTTTCTCCAATTTATCCACCATGCCTTGAGTGATTTTGAATAGAGAGGGGAAATGTGTAGGAATGCCTTCAAGGGATGAAATCAAAATCTGAAGCTTACCTGCACTACTCAGGGTTTTACCTTTCCACTTGATCAACTTCTTTTCCATTTTTTCTAGAATGGTATTCCAAAAGTTATTGCTTACATCTTTCACAGTCAAAGGGAGCCCCAAATACATATCAAGAAGAAAGGCAATATACATCCCAGAGTATTAATTTTTTGTCTCGCATTAAAACATAAAATTCCAGGACAAATTTTCAAGCTGTAGCTTCCCCTATAGAGGATTCACTGCTTAGGAAAGTGTCATCCACAAACTATTGTATCATGTCTGACAAAAGCATGGAAGCAAGTTTAATACTTTTGATCTCCCCCCCTTCTATCTTTCTCAGAAAAGCCCTACCGAGTACTTCTGCCACCATAATGAAGAGGTAAGGAGAGATAGGGTCCCCCTATCTTAGTCCTCTCTCCCCACTAAAGTTATCCCAAGACAAACTATTCACCAGCACTAAATAATTAATAGTCTCTATCATTGATTTAACCATCCTTATAACCTTCTAACTAAAACCAATTTTAACCATAATATCTAGTTGATCCTATCATAAGCTTTTTAGATATCAAGTTTCAAAGCCATACCCATATAACCACTCTTCTGCATAGAGTGAAGCACCTCATGAGTAGTTATGGCTGCATCAAGGATTTTATGCCCTAGAACAAACCCATGCTGAGTTTTCCTAATAAATTTGTGTGGTAACAGGTTTAGCCTATTCACCATAATTTTAGAAAAAATCTTATAAATAGTGTTATAAAGGCTAATCGGCTTGAAATCTGAGAGAGCCCCTGAGTCCTTGACCTCAGGGATTAGGACAATAAGCATTTTATTGAGTTGCTTGAGAAGCTTCCTAGTTCTAAAAAAGTCATGGGAAAATTGAAGAAGATCCATTTTAATCATCTCCTAGAAGTGTTAGAAAAAAGCTAGGGGGAAACCATCAGGGCCCGAGGATTTATAGGCTTTCATAGAGAAAACAACTTTGCGAACTTCCTCCTCCATGACCACCTATGTTAGTTCCTCATTATCCTCCATTGAGATCATTATGGGTATGGAATTAATTAGCCATCATCTATCCTCCTCCTTGACATTTTTGTACTCCTCTTTATAAGAGTTCTTGAAGTAAGTAGTAGCCCAACTACCTATCTCTTCTTTTTGTAAGCTTCACATTATTATCATCTTTGACAGCATCAATAGTGTTTCTCCTTTTATGGGTAGATGTCAACCTATGAAAAAAATTAGTATTCCTATCCCTTAGCTTGATCCATAAAACCCTTGATCTTTTCTTCCAAAAGGTCTCCTCTTTGATCATTATATCTTTCAAAACCTTCCTACAATTTTCCTCTTCAATAATCATATCTTCAAAGGCTAAGATCTCCCCCATAATTTTCTAAAGCTCCTCTAACTTATTTTCCACCTCCTTAGTGTTGAAGATATCCCCAAAGTATTTTTCTTTCCAAGGTCAAACAATCCTAATATTGCCTAGTTTAGTAGAGAGTCTGTACATTCCAGTTCCTTCCACATTAATCCCCCTCCACTCTGCCACATAAGCACTAATGTTAGGATGAGATTGCCACATTATTTCATATCTAAAAGGTCTTGGGCCCTGCTAAAACACCTCTTTCCAATTATGAAAGATGGGAGCATGATCCAAGACCGTCCTAGGTAATCCCATGAGAGAGGAAGAAGTCAAAACCCTCCTAGCTAGTTGGGACCAAAATTCTATCAATTTTGAATTTGATAAGGTCAACTCCCTTCCTATTGTTTGACCAAGTGAACTTCAAACCACACATCTCCATATCCATTAAATCATTTTTATTGATGAATTCAGCTAAGTCCTTCATACTTTCATTAAAATCCACTATTCCTCTAACCTTCTCTAAGGGGTATAGTGGGGAGTTAAAATCTCCCATATAGAAGGTATTTTTTTATGAGAAAGGAAGAAAGAAAATTCCTCCTAGAAGAAACTTCTTCATTGTCTTGAGTTTGGGGCATACACATTAATGATGTTCTAGATTGTATCATCTTTCTTATGTCCAATAATAAGATAGGTTTTAGAACAATGTATGAAACTTCCTTTACCAGCACTTGGGTTCCAGAAAGTGGCCACACCTCCTAACACTTTATCCACTTCACTCTAACAAAAATTAGCACCTAGCCAAATATAAGTAGCAATACATTCAAGGCTAGACATAGTTATTTTGACTTCCTGGATTAGAAGGATATCAACTTTCATGTTAAGAGCTGTTGCTTGAGGAAAAACTATTTTTGAGGGCTAGTCAACCCCCTCATATTCCATGATAAAATAATCATTTTCTACCTTTTTTCATAGACTCTAGGGTAAGTTTCTTGCCACTAGCCATGTCCCTTGCCATCTACTTCATTCTTCTGCTCTATTTTCTAGATTTCCCCACATCCATCTTCAACTCTTTCTCCACCTCAAGTTTCTTTGATAATCTTGTCTACCTTCTCTAAGTTTGTCATTTCCCCTCAACATCCTCAAGTGTGGCCAATGATGTGTTAGTTTTTTCAACACTCTTATAACCTAGGGGAACATCTTCAATCCAATAAAACACTTTAGCTACCTCCACACCTTCCAAGTCTTTCCCTTTTCCCTTCTTTGTTACTTTAATTTTGTCCTCCAAACCCCCATATACCTCATCAATCATCATATTTCTTGATGGGGTGCTAAGGAGATCCTCTATGCCTTGTAGAAAGGGGAAAGTATTCTTTCCATTGAAATCCTCTATCTCACCTTCCTCTAACCCCCTAGAAGACCCACCTAGTTCACAAGACATCTTAGAAGCCTTTGTCACTTTAATCTCCACCTCTCCTAGGTGATAGCAACCTCCTCTTCTAGCCCCTTCCTAGTTAAAGAAACCATCTTCACCATCTCCCCCAACTATTCTTCTCTGTTATCTAGAGATACAACTTCTTCCTCTCTAGGTTCAAAAGAAACAACTACAACTTCCTTCTCCCCTGCTAGCATCCCCTTCTTAGTAGACTTATTGTTCTTATTGTAGTCACTAAATATGTGTCCAAATGATGGAAATTTCTAGTTGAGAAGCCCCACATTTTCATAGATAATGGGTTGCACCTTCTTACCCCACTTTGAGATTAGAACAATGGACTCAAGTAAAGAAGCACCAATCACAACATTCACACTGAATCTTGCAAACACCAACAATCCAATGCATTATGTTATTAACTAGACATTCATAATCTAAAATCTTTTGAATTAATAACATGATAAAATATTATAGTCAAAATTGATAAAATATTAATGTAGTTAATATTTAATTAAGAGATAATTTTTGAATTGAATACTAGTATATATATCTTAAATAATCTATCTAAATAAATTTTGATAGATATCTACAATGATTAAAATTTGATTAACTGCACCCAAAACTATTCATATTTCCTTTTTATTTAAAATTTTGATTTGTAAATGTTGTCAAATTTAATCTAGAAAGATAAAAGTTAAGATTACCACAATCACACCACCCCATTTCACCATTTTTTCCATTGTAGAATGCCTATCAGCATTAACTAAATTATTCAATAAATTATAGGAAATAATACTATTATAATATTGATTAATCATGACAATTTAATAAATATAAAATATTTATTTACACCTATACCATAGGTAATCATACATGTTTTTTAAACATAAACTCATATAGTCAAATTGAACTTTAGAATATAAATAATTTTTTTTGCAAACTAAACTTGTATTATTATTGATATTTCTTAGTATATGTTTTTTTTGTATTTTATTTTATGATATTTTGAGGGTTATGTAGTTGGCTAACAAGTATTGTACACTAGAGGCTATGATATTTTATTTTCTATGTGAAATAATATAACTTTTTTATGTCTAGATTAGTCCATGTATAGTTTGGAGTGCAAGTGATGTAGGAACATCCCAAGGAAGTCAAAAATCCTATATGTAGGGGTTTCAGACTTGGATTTGTGGAGTTATGGTTTCCATGGTTGGTGATGTATTTGAGGCATATTAGGGAACCTTGTCCCAAGTACTCTTAGAGTTTGGAGTTATCATCTTGGAGTTAGAGTCATCTTGGTGACTATTAGTTGCATGTTCCTGATTTACTGATAGACTTTAGTGATTGTAATTGTGAGCTTTGATTTGTGGGAGTTGGCATGTGCACTCTTGGATTTGGATCATTGAATGGCCTATGGATCTATGCATAAGGGAGCATACTTTTATGGTCTCATTTGAGTTAGTTATGATTTTTAAACTTGGGGTTTGTCCTTAGTATTTAATTATTTCATGTATTTAATGTTATTTTCCAAGCCAACTTGTGGCTTAAGGGTGTATTTAATGTGAATTATTTCAATGTCTACCATACTAGGCTGACCTATGGCTTGGTTTAGTGTAAGTAAAAGGTTGTCTGGATTATAGAGTCATTATGGTTCATCATGGAGAAGAAGAGAAACTCAGAGAAGCAAAGTTTGAGCAGAGCTAGTAGCAAAGTCTGGGCTTGGAAAACAAGGAGGTTTCTTTGTGGCTTGTGAGCACAAGTTTAGATTCTTCTTGGGGTATTCTACTAGATTTCTGATCTAGGATAGCTAGGGTCTAGATATTGTGTGATCTTGTAGAATTACTATTGCAATTGCATTGTATTTGGTTGTAACCAAGAAGGCCTTATATTTAGGCATGTTGAATGAAAATCTTATGATTCTAGTATGAGAGTTGGCATATTTGCATCTAAATATTTGTATTATTTTTTCTATTCTATTGTGTGGTTAATTGTTGGGGGCTAGGATATGTCTTTTGGAGATACTGTTGCCTTGAATTGTATCATTAAGTGTGAGTAATCCTTCTTGATCTGATCATTATGTCTTTAAACCAAAAGGGATGATGACCATTACTTTGTTAAGTCTAATTTACTTGGTCATCTCATGAACTATAATTTATGTTGATCTATGTTCTAGATGGTTGTGTTGTGGATTATGTTATTTAATGATTTATTTTATAATTTTAATTCCACCCATAGATTAGTGTCCCCATATCACCATGGAGTGACCTTAAAAAAAAGGGTGTTACCCATGTATGGGACTTAGCATGTTGAATTTGAATGTGTTAGTTGTATAGGGTATTTATGTTAAAGTTGATGAAAGATCAACCCCACAGCTCCCAAGAATCACCTGCATGCAAACACCTATTAAAGAAAACAGAAGAAAAAAGCTATGGAGTAGGAGTTGTCAAATTTATAGAAGAGACATTCTTGATGAGAAAAAAAGAGATTATTATTATCAACAATGAATTTATCTCAATTAATGTTTACAATGAGAGATCTCCCTTATAAAGGAGATTGAAACCCTACAAATTTCTAACCTAGGTTGCATCATAATAATTAATAAAATAATTAATTATTAGATGCCTAAAGTTTAGCTTAAGAAAATTAGAGTTATCTAGAAAAATATCTAACTACTCTAACAACCCCCCTTAAGATAAACTTAGGGAGTAGCTAAAAACCTAGAAACTATTACAAAAAGTAGATTTGGGTCCCAAAAACAAGGCCTGATGAGGTACCCAAGCATAACCAAATCTCTAAAAAGAGGAGAAATAGAGAAAACCACATGGGAAGAACCCTACTCCAAAAAGAGATGAAAAACATGCTAAAAACAACTAGTTGAGGGATTGAAGAAGCCTCCAAACTAGGGAATGTCCCAAAAGATAGGAACAATAGATGATCATGTAGAATACCACTAAAGCATGTAGAAGTTGCAAAGCTCTATCAAAAGTAATTGTTGATTTGGAGAACCTCCACTACAATAGAACCTGACTAGGTAGAAAAGATTGTAATCTACATCAAATCAAGAGGCACACAAAGACAAACAACTAAACTCAAAGATATAGGTGGCATGAAACAAATTTTTTTGAAGACCTAATCAATTAAACCAAGGAAGCAAGAGAAACAACATAAGAACCCCCTTAATACAAAAAGGGTGAGGTGACAAGCAACTAGCAAAGTGGACCAAAAAAACTACATGTCAAGGAACCATGATCAAGATACACAAAAGAGTACATATGTGTGTATTGAGGTGATCAATCTTAGACACATCATGAGGCTAATGTCATAAAAGGGACACTCATTGGACAAATGAAGATGGCAAACAAAGAAAAAACATCAACCCACCATGACACTTTAATCATGAGTAGAGCATGTACAAGAAGGAACAAGATATAGTGAATCCCAAGAATACAATAATCTACATGAGTTTTCTCATATAGCATTGCTCAAATCAGAAGGAAAAACAAGGCAAAAACAATTGAATAAAAATTACACAAGTATTATGGCACTTTATCTCAATGCATTTGCAAGAATGCATAAAAATGATGTCTAAATAGACTAGAAGAGACATAATACTAATACATAAGACTAAGATGAAATCAATCCTCAAACCTAAAACAAATAAGATATCTACCAGAATGCAAAAATGAAAAAGACTAAACAAAATGTGCATAGAGCAAAATCTGAAAAAACAACTAGCATCATTGGAAAGAGCTCAAAAACACCTTTCCATGATATGAAGAATTCCCAAATTGGAGATCATATGCTCAAAATATGTCTCTAGGAGTGAAAAAGGGAAATCCTAACTTTAATAGTAGAAAAATCCATAAGAAAACATCAAAACTAAACATGAACTATACCACTATGATGGCTTGAGAACCAACTTTCCAACAATATCTTGTTTGTGGAAAATAGAGTCAGTATGCCCAAGATATGATAAAAAAGGAGAATATAGGTCAAAATAGAGCCCAATGAGGGTACATGAATGCTGATGTGTTGCTAATGTCAGCAAGTGACAAGCTCAAATTTGATGGGAAAAAGATAGTCAAGGAAAAATAACTAGAAAAAAAGACCCCTGCTGGAAATAAAATATCTAGCTACTAGAATAGAAAGTCTAATCAAAGGGTCGGTGTTGGATTAAAAAGCTAGTGACCAAGATAAATTATATGCCATGTGTTTGAAAGAAACACCAGATGCCAAAAACCAAGGTATGTGAGCAATGAGCATGCACATGTCAAACATGAGTTTGAGAAAAGCTTAGAGATTAAATTTTTTTTATCTAAGGTGGGGTTAACAATCCATAAAATCCCAGTCAATAGAAGAGCTCTGGAGTCCACCAAATAATGGCTAGAAAAAACCATATATTTAAAAGGATGAAGTGTATCAGTCAAAGCATGTGCATTTAGTTCCTCATAGGAACATGGACCTAGATTGGAAGGATTGCTAACTCAAAAAACACCACGGGGGAAGCAAACAATTTTTATCACCAAACTTGCCATGAAAACACCAAACCACCAATGTTTTTGAAAGACAACCTCAAGAATCACCATGTGCGGCCAAAAGCATTCGTTGCACCAAGAACTATACTAGGCCCAAGATAGGGGCATGAATAAGACACTGACTAAATAGACAAATATATGCACCAGCTATCAACTGGTGTTGTTACATACTTTGTCTGATATATTTGCAATAAAATATACTTGTACATCTAGTAGCCTTGGTGTCCTTGGAATGCACACTCTCAAAATGCACGAAATGATGGAGTACATTCGAGGGATTTATTAGAAGGAAACTTAATGGACATGAAGTCAAATGTAATTCATTAATTTATAAAGATATATAAATTTAATAACTATTTTAAATAGTAAATATTTTTGTAGGAATATATTTGTAAGTAATAAATTATAATTTTTTAAACTTTGTTATTATTTTTTATTTTTATTTTTATTAAATTTACATTAAAAAATGTAAAGTAATATTCAAGTTTAAATTTTTAAATATGATACATCAATTGAATTTTCATATTTTAAAAAAAATACATATTTATATTTTATACATTTGTTATAAATTAATTTAAAATAAAATTTACTAATTTAAATAGTATACATAAAATCTTTCATAAATACAAAATTTATCAAAGTCATTTATCAACATACATATAAACAAAATAATTCATCAACATAACTTTATCAATTTTTTTAAAAAAATTATCAACACAAAAACTTTAGAAATTATTAAAGTTATCTATCAAGATAAATATAAATAAAATAGTTAAACAACATAACTTCATTAATTTTTTATTAAAAATTATTATTCATTAATTATAATTTCTCTCTACTCTTTTTACTTCTTAATATTTTATAATAAATATTTATTTGAATTACTAACATTTTACTATTTTGATATTACTCATAACTATATTTCTTAATTAGTTGAGAGATCTATATTTTGTATTTGACTATGTGTCATATTTTTGGATCATGAATGTGAAGAGCTAGAGGTGATAAATGATTAGTTGCAGTTAATAAGAGAATAATTAAAGTTTAAATTATATAAATACATAGACAAAGGAACAATTAAAGATAAAAATAATATTAAAAATATTGTTTGATTGATAAATTTAATATTTAAACTAATTTATAATAAATATATGAAAAAAGGGCGGGGGCCCTAGCTTGGTTGGCTAAATCTTCCCTGTTGCAGGGGGTTGGTCACGGGTTCTAGTCTCCCCCATCCTTGTGGTACCGGTGGGCATGTCGCGCTAGTGCTACCAGTCACGTTAAAAAGTTTATCAGGCACATTACAGTTTATAGGGGGGCCGTGTTGCACCGATTCCTACAGTCTAAAAAAAAATTAAAAAAATAAATATATGAAAAAATAAATATCAATGTATTAAAAATTTAAATTTAAATAATTTATTTTTCATTTAAATTATGAGATTTAAATTTTAAATCAATAGATATAACAGAATTTAGAAAGAAAAAGAAAAAGAAATAATTAAGAAATTATATATATATATATATATATATATATATATATATATATATATATATATATATATATATATATATATATATATATATATATATATATATATATATATATATATATATCTTCAAAATATATTTTAATTCTACATTTTTCTAATCTTAACTTTTTATTAATTCAAATACAAGTGCAACTTAATTAAAAATAATACTTTAAAAAAAAGGACCTATCATAAAATTGGGAGTGAGAGTTTTAAGGTATTGTGTGCATATCGTGCATCTCGAGATAGACTATCTATGTGAATTCCAAGATAGAGAGGAGATTTTCAGACTTACATGCACATTTTCAAGTGTATAAGGGATGAAATAAGTAATGGCACTAGATGATAGCCAGTTCAAATATTCAACTATTTAGCCAATGTCTACTTTTAAGAGCTGATACTGGTATGTCATGTCTTTGGGCTAATAGGAGAGGACTTTTGTTAGTTTGTGGTGACTGATCAGGGAAGTACTGTACATACTTCATAAATTTTTTACGGTTAGGAAATTTTTTTTGGGCTGTGGCTGACGTTGTGGCAAATGTATGGCCGACATATGGCTAACATGTTACAACCCTAAAGTAGCATAAAATACTTGTATAAAGGAGCTTAGGGTTAGGGATTGTTTTCATAGTGGTGATGTGAAAATTGGTTCTTGCGGTAGTATTGAGCTGTAAGGGATTACAGATTGTAATCACTAGATCATAATAATATTGAGCTTGCCATTTGGTGGATGTAGCCCAAGGATTGGGTGAACCACGTTAAATCTTGGTGTCTTGTGTTCTTTTCTATGTGATCTATTATTTTTTGATATTGGTTATATTTGCATGTAATTGTTATTAATGTTTGTGGTTTAATCCTAACAAGTGGTATCAGAGCAAGGTTGTTTTTCAAGCTATCCTCAGCAAGAAAGTCTCATGGTTGAGTGGGAGCAATGGCAGATGAGGGTAAGTTGAGGGTTGATAGGTTTAATGGGTAAAACTTTCAGTTATGGAAGACACAAATGGAAGACTATCTTTATCATAAGGATTGATGGAAGCTGTTAGGAGGCAAAACCAAGAATCAAGGATCTATGTCAAATGATGACTGGGATCTTTTGGATAGAAAGGCACTTGGAATCATTCGATTATGCCTAGCACCATTGGTGGCATTTAATATTACAAAATCGAAGACAATAGAAGAGTTGATGCAAACCCTAGCAAAACTATATGAAAAGCCCTCCACTTCAAACAAGGTATTTCTCATGAAGCATTTATTTAATATGGAAATGGTAGAAGGTAGATTTTTTGTAGATCATTTAAATGATTTTAATACTATTACTAGTCAATTATCTTCTATGGGTATCAATTTTGATGAAGAAATTAGGGCTTTCTTGATTCTGTGTTCTTTGCCTAAAATATAGAATGGTTTGGTAATGGCTATGAGTAATTCTATTCTTGGATCTAGTACCCTAAAATATGATGATTTGATTAGTGTTATTTTGAGTGAAGAAACTTGTAGAAAATCCTCATGTGGATCTACATTAGGAAGTGCTTTGAATGCAAAAAGTCAAAGCAGAATGACTGAGAGAGGAAGTAATTTCAGAAATCATGAGAAATCAAGAGAAAAGTCAATGGGGCTAAGGTCTCAATCAAGAGGATGAAATGACTGTTGATAATATGGGAAACTAGGGCATAAAAAGAAAGATTGTTGGAGTCGAAAGAAACATGAAGGAGATAAACCAAATGGAGACAAGGAGGAAAATGTGGTAAGTAACAAATCTAAAGAGGATGATTTTCTTCTATCTTTAGAATGTGTTAATGATTCATGGTTTTAGATTTTGGTGCTTCATTTCATGCTACACCTCATATAGGTTATTTCATTGATTATGTCTAAGGGGATTTCAGACTTGTTTATTTGGGGGATAATGAACCTTGTTAGATTGTTGGAAAGGGAAAAGTTAAGATTAAGTTGTAGAATGGGAATCATTGGCTACTACATGAGGTAAGACATGTTCCAAGGCTGAGTAGGAATTTAATTTCAGTAGGGACACTCGGTGATGAGGGTTGTGTAGTTACTTTTAATGATAAAAATTGGAAGGTTTCAAAAGGTTCCCTTGTAGTAGCAAAAGGTGTAAAAGTAGCACCTTATATCCTTGTACAAGTCATATTGTTCCTTCTACTTTAATTATTTTAGCAAAAAATGAATGTTCAAGAACAATTGTTGCAGTTGAGCTGGGAGAACAAATAACTACTATAAATTTTGATACAACATTGTGGCACAATAGACTTGGGCACATGAGTGAGAAAGGTATGAAAGTACTTCATTCAAATAATGTTTTACTAGGTCTAAAATGTGTTAATATGATTTTTTTTGAAAGTTGTGTGTATGGAAAATAAAAGAGAGTGAGTTTTGTGAAGACTAGGAAGGAAAAAGAAGATGAAATGAGAGCTTGTGTATACCAATGTACGGGGACTAGCTCAGGTATCTTCCCTTGGTGGCTCTCATTATTATGTTACCTTTATTGATGATGGAAATAGAAAAGTATGGATTTATTTCTCTAGATAAAAATATGATGTATTTCAAAATTTTAAGAAATAAAAATGCTTGGTTGAAAATGAGGCTGGTAAGAAATTAAAATGTCTTAGATCTGGTAATGGTGGTGAGTATTGCAGTAATGAACTTGAATATTATTGCTCCACTAATGATATTTGTAGACAAAAAACTATTCCAAGGACTCCACAGGAAAATGGAGTGGTTGAATGCATGAACAAGACTATAATGGAGTGTGTAAGGCGCATGAGGTTACATGCTGGGTTGCCCTTACACATGTGGGAAAAGGTTATCAATACTATTGTATATTTGATTAATAGAGGTCCTTCTACTCCTTTAGTTGTGGTATTCCAAAGGAAACATGGATTGGTAAGAAGGTGAGTTATTCTTTTTTCAAAACCTTTGGTTGTGAAGTATTTTCTCATATAGATTCTAAAAATAGAACCAAGTTGGAAGCTAAGTCAAAAAAATGTGTATTTTTTGGATATGGCATTAATGAATTTGGTTATAAGCTTTGAAATTTTGAAAATCATTAAATTGTAAGAAGTAGGAATGTCATAGTCAATGAGAAAGTGTTGTACAAATATCTATTGTAGTAACATGAGAATAAATAAGATGATTATGTAGTGTTGGATGATGCTCAAAAAAATGATGTTCTAGTCATTCCTCATGATGTGCAACATCTACAACAACATATACCACATACACCAGTGAATGTTAGATAGTCAAAAAAGAAAATTAGACCTCTAAAAATATTTTCTCCCTCTTTGTATTCTATATTATTAACAAATTTTGGTGAACTTGAATGTTATGATGAAGCTATGTAGGTGGATATTAAGATTCAGTGGGAGTCTGCATGAAAGATGAAATGGACTCTTTGATAAAAAAATAAGGCATGGGATTTATGCAAGTTGCCTATAGGTTGAAGAGCTTTATAGAATAAGTGGGTTTACAGTTCAAAAGAAGAGGATGGAGATAAGAAAAGATTTAAAGCCAGGTTAGTTGTAAAAAGATTTGCACAAATAAAGGGCATTGATTTTGATGAGATATTTTCTATTGTTGTTAAAATAAATTTTATTCATAGTATTTTAAGTCTTATGGCTATTGAAGATTTGCATGTAGAGAAACTTGATGTTAAAAAAGCCTTCTTTCATAGTGATTTGGATGAAAAGATATATATGGCTTAGCCATAGGGATTTGAGGTCAAAGGTAAGGAGAACTTAGTGTGCAAATTGAAGAAAAGATTATATGGCTTGAAGCAAGCACCTCGAAAATGGTATCTAAAATTTGACAGTTTTATGCATGAGCATGGATATAGTAGGTTTCATTTAGATCATTGTGTTTATTTTAAGAGGTTAGATGATGACAACTACAATATTTTATGTTTATATGTTGATGATATGCTTGTAGCTGGGTAAACCATGGATTAGATTAAGGGGCTGAAACACCAATTAGCACATGCATTTTCTATGAAGGATTTGGGGGCAGCAAAAAAAATCCTTGGTAGAAGATTTGTATAGATAAGAAGAACAATAAATTGATGCTATATTAGGCTGATTATGTTGAGAAGTTATTGCAATGTTTCTCTATGGAGAATGCTAAAGCTATTAGCACACCTTTACCTAGTCATTTGAAGTTGACTAAGGAGATGTGTCCCAAGACACAAGAAGAGAAAGATAAGATGTCAAAGGTACCCTATGCTTCAGCTATAGGAAACTTGATTTATGATTTATGTACAAGGCTAGATATTGCAGATGCAGTGGGAGTCGTTAGCAGGACTATGAATCATCTAGGAATTGAGCATTGGAAAGTAGTCAAATGGATTCTCTAATATTTGAGAGGAACATCCAATAAGTGTTCACACTTTGGGGGCTCTAGTAATAATTTATAGGGCTATGTTGACTTATATTTGGTAGGAGATATTGATACTAGGTGGATTACTATAGGTTATGTCTTTACTATTGGTGGGATAACCATGAGCTGGGTTTCTAGGTTACAGAAGGTTAATGCTTTATCCACTACAGAGGTAGAGTATGTTGCTACTATAGAGGTAGCTAAGGAGATGATATGGCTTCAATTCTTCTTGGAATAAATGAGACACCCTTAGAAGTATAATACTTATTTTTACAGATAGTTAGAGTGTCATTCATCTTGCAAAGAATTCAGCTCTACATTCAAAGACCAAACACATATAGTTCTTGTTCCATTTCATTTGGTCAATTTTGGAGGATGGACTGATGCAAAGCCCTCTGTATTTACCTTCAAGGGATCTTATTTCAATCCAAGGGACTCACAATAGGCTGGTACACCCTCAAGGAACCAAGTACATCTCAAAGATTTCAACAAAGAACCCTAACATTATACACTAATAAAGACAACATCTTCATTCACACAATCAGATTTCTATGTCTGATTACATTATTTATAACTTTCATTCCTGAACTTTTCTTGCCAAACCCTTTGAATAAATATTTCCAAATTATGAATAATAAAACATATCCAAAGATGATACCCATCCAGTAAACCAATTACAAGTTATGGTCTTTGTATCAAGACTCATTTTCTCTGTCATAAACCATAAACAAAACTGGTAATCCTTCCTAGGGCATCAAATAACTTCCTCAAAATGACTCCAAAAAAAAAAAAATCAATTTTAAATTATCCATATGAGTCTAATTTTTAAATATGTAAGCCATTAATTTTTTCAATACATAAATCATTATACCATCACAACTCTTTTCCTGCAACTCCATTGAAGGCATTTAAAAACTAGTTTTCACTCAAATCATCATAACTTTCACAAATCTAAATGAAAATAATTCAAACCAATTGGAAATGAATTATATTTTACATATATTTTTAATGAATATTATTAGAGATCCCTAGTCTCCAAAATGTGTGTGTACCACATGCTGCAACATGACTGTATTTAGGGAATATCAAATTTGCAAATACCCATTTTCATCAAAATGATCATAACTTATTCATTTCTTCATAAAATTGAACCAAACCAAAAGCACGAGAAGTAAGATTCATAATTCTATCTATCCATTACTATATTACATAGTTTTCAAGATGTACATGGCCATAAAAGGTTTGGAAACAACACTAAACTAAAAAACCAATCAAACCACAACAATAGAATGCACCAAAAATGTATCAAAATATTTTCTCTTCTCCAAATTTATTTGGTTTGACCATAAAATGGTATTTATATCAAATTTACTACCCCCAATACCAACCATATACCTTTTTACATCATTTTTGTATTGTTAGCAACTTTCTCAATATTGCATTTTACAACTTTTATGCAACTTTTACATTTTTGACAAAAAGGCTTCATAACCTTTACAACTTGACCCAAATACAATATAAATGACTCAAATGGATTTAAATATCTCAAATAAAGAATCTTAACTTTTTCATGTTCTTGTACTTTTGGTGCTCCTACACCATACTCCCAACCTTGAAAAGTTTCCAAGTCTCTTGGAAACATGAAACCAATAACCTGTAAGAAAAAAATTAGACCAAAAATCTTGACCTTGACCTTTGCCTCTTCATACCTTTTCTCTCATCAACTTACCCTTCAAGGACATAGGACTATCCTCAAAATCACTTTCTAAAATACTCCTATTAGTGCATCATCAATGGTTGCAATAAAAAGGTTCCATAAATCCATCATTCCTCTTGCTGCTACACAACTACCAACCTATTGCCATCTTACCCATCCAAGATCTTGGAAGATGTACTAGCACCCTCTCTTAGTGGTTTCTCTCTTTACACCTTCTACCCAGCTTTATGTTGATGGAGACAATATCAAGACCCCTTCTTAGGTCTTCCACACACACACTTTCTTACTACGACTTTGATGGATAAGAACCCTACAACCAAAACTTATTAAGAAAAAAAATACCAAATCTCTAAGGTCTTGGTGTGGATTGCCTCGCTTAGTACTCTACCCACACACACAAGATCTTCAAGCTCTAATAACAATCTGATGCAAAGCCCTCTGTATTTACCTTCAAAGAATCTTAGTTCAACTCAAGGGATTCACAACAGGATGGTACACCCTCAAAGAACCAAGAAAATCTCAAAGATTTCAACAAAGAACCCTGACATTATACACCAATAAAGACAACATCTTCATTCACACAATTAGATTTCTATGTTTGATTACATTATTTATAACTTTCATTCCTGAACTTTTCTTGCCAAAAACTTTGGACGAATTGTTTGAAATTAGGAATAATAAAAAAAATCCAAAGATGATACCCATCTAATAAACCAATTACAAGTTATGGTCTTTGTATCAAGACCCATTTTCTTTGTCATAAACCATAAACAAAACTAGGAATCCTTCCTAGGGCATCAAATAACTTCCTCAAAATGACTTCAAATAAAACCAATTTTTTGTTAACTTATCCATATATGAGTCTAGTTTCCAAATATGTAAGCTATTAATTTTTCAAATACATAAATCATTATATCATCACAACTCTTTGCCTGCAACTCTGTTGAAGGCATTTAAAAACTAGTTTTCACTCAAATCTTCATGAATTTCACAAATATAAATGAAAATGATTTAGACCAATTGGAAATGAAATATAGTTCAGATATATTTCCAATGAATATTATTGGAGGTCCTGAATCTCCAAAATGTGTCTGTGCCACATGTTGCAATATGACTCTATTCAGGGAATCTCAAATCTGCAAATACCCATTTTCACCAAAATGATCATAACTTATTCATTTCTTCATAAAATTGAACCAAACCAAAAGCATGAGAAGGAGTATTTATAATTATATCTATCCATTACTATAATACATGGTTTCTAGGCTATACATGGCCATACAAGGCCTGGAAACAACACTAAAACTAAAAAACTAAAAAACCAATCAAACCACAACAATAGAATGCACCAAAAATGTATCAAAGTATTTCCTCTTCTCAAAATTGATTTGGTTCTACAATATAATGGTATTTATATCCAATTTAATACCCCCAATGCCAACCATATACCTTTTTACATCATTTTTTTTTATTGTTAGCAACTTTCTCAATGTTGCATTTTACAACTTTTATGTAACTTTTACATTTTTGACAAAATGCTTCATACCTTTTACAACTTGACCCAAATACAATATAAATGACTCAAATGGATTTAAATATCTCAAATAAGGAACCTTAACTTTCTCATGTTCTTGTACTTTAGGTGCTCTTGCACTACGGATAGTTAAAGCTGGACAAGATACATATAGATGACAATCCAATAGATATGTTTACAAAGGTAGTAACAAGGGAGAAGTTGAACTCATCTTTAGCTTTAGTTGGTCTTCTTGACTGAACATGAATAAAATAAAAATAGAGTTTAAGGTGGTTTGATCTAGTAGGATCCCCATGTGGTAGTAGTATTGCTATAGGATCAGTCTCCAAGTGGAAGATTGTTGTCTACTGTGGAGTCTAATTAGTGCCCAAGTGGGAGATTGTTAGTTTGTGGTGATTGATTAGGGAAGTATTGTACATACTTCATAAATTATTTGGGGAAAATAATTTTGGACCATGGCTAATGTATGGCCAACATATGGCTAACATGTTGTAAACCTAAACCAACATAAAATACTTGTATAAAAGAGCTTAGGGTTAGGGATTATTTTCATAGTGGTGATGCAAAAATTGGTTATTATGGTAGTATTGAGCTATAAAGGATTGTAGATTGTAATCAGGTTGTAATCATTGGATCATAATAATATCAAACTTGCTATTTTGTGGGCATAGCCTAGGGTTTGGGTGAACCATGTTAAATCTTGGTGTCTTGTGTTCTTTTTTGTGTGATCTATTATTTTTTGATATTTGTTATATTTGCATGTAATTGTTATTTCTATCCATGGTTTAATTCTAACGACTTCCACCATTAAAGGTGGCAAAAGCATGAGCTCTAGGCTATGCCATATTGAATAATGGTCTATTGATATGAGCAAAGGGTATTCTTGGTTGAGGTCTAATAATAGGATGAGTAGAGTTTGATCTTGCAAGTGTATGTATTTCCTCTTTACTCCTAATTGGTGATAAAGATACTCTATTCTTTCTTCTTCTAGGATTTGAAAATGAGAGCTCTTGGTATTGAAACTTACCTCTAGAAGATGCCCTTGCTTCTACTTTGGGCATGACTTACTACAACTTAGTCTAAAACTAGATATGAAGGGCGTAGAATCACCAAGTGCTTTGTGGAATGAGCCTCTTGAAGGTTTGAAATTCTAAGAGCAACACTATTCTCTTAACATAAATGGGTTCCTTCTTCTTTGACACCAATAGACTTGAAATCTTGTTGTTATAGTTGTCCCACCAGGTGTGTCAAAAACTATTGTCACAAAATTTTGCACCCTTGTCCAAAGTTTTTACCTAAGGACAACCTTGTGAAACATGGAAACAACCTCTAAGCTATGAGACTTGATCCATGAAGTTGAGTCCCTAGAGAAGTTCAACTTCCTTTTCTATTAGGATGCACCCAACTATACTTGGAGAGGAAAAGGGGGAAGGAGATGCAAGAATGAAAATCTACCTATTCAAACCTAAGGGGTGATGCACCAAAATAGAGTGTTTAAACCAATCTCTACCCATACATGTACTTTTAAACCATGACGACACCAAAAGCTATACACATCTAGACTTTTTTTAATCCAACAATCACATGTAGATTAGAAAACCCACATAAATGACACAAGGAATATGAGATTCACTTATATATCACTCATAGGTCAAAGAGATATAGTCATGCAAAATTGCAAATATTCACAATACACTACTAAGGGGCAAAGAGGTCTTGCACAATACATGAATGACTAAAAGAGATAAGACAAAATACCATGAATATTTTAGAGGCAAAGGGAATTTACACTAAACTTGCAGAGCAACATTAGAGAAATAGAGAAGAGTCAAGCTTTACAAAATATACAAAATCTACATTTATAGCTCAGACATAACTAGGATATTTTCTGCCATAAACCAAACTCACTTTGTTTTGCTTCTCTTTCTCTTCATCCTAATGATGGATCACATAGTGTGATTTGAAATGCTGATAGTAAAAATCTTAACACAATTGAATCCAAAAGCATATGTACAATATAATAGATTGTGAAAATTTGTTCTCTTTAATTGCTACAAATCCAAAAGAAATCTAATCATGGAACAATCCCAAAATGTAGTGTAATCATCAAAACCCTAGCTGGAAGGACCTTAGAAATGACATAAATAATGCCATTCAATGTAAAATACCACAAAATGGGCAATTATATGGTGGGAGGAGTGTCCTTCATGTTATTTTTGACCTTGCATTCATTTGGAAGTGGTTGGGATCGATCAAGAAGATCATATCATGCAAGAAAGCCTAATTCCCTTCATTTTTGGCTCATGAATCAACAAATTCAGTAGGTTAACCTAGTTGAGCAACCAAGATGAGCCAAGTGGACCAATAGAATTATTTATTTTTGTCACCTCATGGAATCTTCACACATTTGACCATATCATTTAACTATCTGTAAAACCCTTTTAAAACTAACCGTGATGGTTACAAAAAGTGCTAGCTTTAATTGCAATGTTAACTCCCAACTATACCTACCTTTCCTTTTATACTGGGTGTTTTCCTAAATTAGCTAAAGATTGAGTAGTTCCATAATGCAGAAAAACACCAATAATTGATCACCAAATGATCAACAATCAAAACATAACTGGTCCACCTACCGTGTAGTCAACATTGTTGACAAATAGAAACCTGCCAACCTACCATGCTACTTTGACATATCCACGTTGGTTCTAAAAAGTTCCACTTTATGGCCCACAAGTGAGGTGACATCAAAAATTCCATGTCAAATCATCGCTATGTCACATGAATTAACTACCTCAATATTCTGCAAAGCAACAAAGCAACAACCATGGATCTTAAATCATTTGATGGTCTAAAAAGTGTAATAATCTCTATCAGAACTTGACCAATGAGAATGCTCCCTTTTGCCAATTGTTTTGATAGCTTGTCCACATCACTTGCAACCCATAGGGAAACTGGACCCACAAGTCCACATGGCACAACATCGCTTCCTTGTATTGTCAAAATTTTTGGCAAAATAAAAAATGCAAGAAAGCAATAACCAATAGAAATCTAGCCATATTCCAACTCACACCAACATGCCAGCATAGTCAAAAGATGACCCATTGAAGAAAATTGGACCCATAAATACATGTGGTACAATGTTGACTTGTTGCATGAAATAAAAAACAAGCACTTTTGCAAAGTGAAAATGTGATTGTTGTAGATCATAAAAAGATCTAACAATGGGGAAGCTGTGGGCTTGCAAAAATATTAAGTGCAATCAACAATATATAACATATGGTTTTAATACAGAGTATTTTCATGTCCTATTATTTGAATTTTAAAATATGTGAACGTTTAACCAAGTTTGAATTCAAATATGGGAAAATTTTGGTAGGAAGGCAAAAATGACCAATAATAATCATTCACATGAATGAATCATTTGAAATAGGAGTGTTGGAGTGATGAAAAGAAGTAAGTTGAAAGACATTACTTGTTTACTATCTTATTTTGAACCTAGAATAGTTAAGGCTTCACTTTAAAATGTCGATCAAATAAATGCTATGAGTAAGGAATTAATAAAATAGAGAAGAAAAAAAAATGGAAACTAGTATTGAGACCTTCAGAAAAGAATTTGATAGGAAGTGAATTTTCATAAACAAGTTGACTGCAAATGGACAAGTGTTGAGAAACAAAGCAAGACTAGTTTGCAAAGGTTATGCCCCAGAAGAAGGAATAGACTATGGTCAGAGTTTTGCACTTGTGGCAAGATTGTAAGGAGTAAGGACATTATTTTCCTATTCCACCAACAAGAAATTAAATGTATATCAAATGTATGTCAAATCTACATTTCTTAATGAAATACTTGAAGAAGTCTACATAGAACAACCAAAAGGATTTGTTGAACTTGATTAGAAAAACCTAGTTTACAATTTGAGCAATAAATTATATGGAATAAAGCAAGCCAAGAGAGAAAA
This sequence comes from Cupressus sempervirens, assembly GCA_028749045.1. Lineage (NCBI taxonomy): Eukaryota > Viridiplantae > Streptophyta > Pinopsida > Cupressales > Cupressaceae > Cupressus > Cupressus sempervirens. Next base: position 138,921,309 of record CM053784.1, on the reverse strand, counting down.
TTATGAAATTTTACATTCTTATTTGATAAAAAATGGATTTTCTAGAGAAAATGAGAATAATAATTTGTATTTAAAGAGTAAATCTAAAGCTATGGTGTTGATTGTTGAATTTTTTGTAGATGATATTATATTTGGTGGAAATAGTTTTCTATGTAAATCATTTTTTGACAAAATGAGTAAGAAATTTGAGATGTCAATGTTTGTTGAGATCAAAATTTTCATTGGCTTACAAGTTCATCAAATAGAGAATGATTTATATGTGACCTAGTCTAAGTATGTAAACAAAATCTTGAGAATAGTTGTAATGGATGAGTCAAGACCATTTGATACACCTATAGTAATTTGAGTGAAATTATCAAAAGAAGAAACTACAAATGAAGTAAATGAAACTTGATACAAATCAACAAATGGTAAATTGCAACATGCTGTGTATAGTATCTCACATATTGTACATATTGTAGGAATTGTTTCAATATTTTAATCTAATCCAAAGAAAACACACATGATTGTTATCAAGAGGATATTAAGATATCTTAAAGGGACTAAAGATTTTAAATTATGGTATAAACAAAATGGTGAAAGTCTATACTAATGTTGATTTGGTTGGTAATCTTGATGATAGAAAAAGTACAAGTGATGGAGATTTCTTTTCAAGAGAAAGATTGATAACATGGTTTAACAAGAAACAAAGCTACATTTCATAATCTATTATTGAAGTTGAGTATGTTTCTACTACAATTACTTGTTCTAATATTGTTTGGATTAAGAAATTATTGGAAGGAATGTAGGAATAGATAATCAATCTTATTACTATTTATTGTGATAACACCAATGCAATAAAATATCAAAGAATCTAGTGATGCATGCAAAGAAAAAGAAAATATCAATCAAGTATCACTATTTGAGGGGGAATGTACAAGATAAACAAGTTAGGCATGAGTATGTAAAGTCTAAGGAGAAGATTCAAGACATATTTACCAAGACACTGCCTAAAGATTATTTTGAGTATCTAAGAGGTAAACTAGGGGCCCTTCCCCTATCCAAAATTCACTAAGTAAAGATGCATGTTGCATCAATTCATGGATGAAAAAAAAAATCTTTGTGGAGTTTATGCAAGAGTTCACAACTTGGGAGTTGTTCTAAAGTTGTGATAATAATTATAATGAAATTGATGTAAACTATACATGAAAGGTACAAGGTATAACTGCAAGGTTTTATAAGTTTAACAATAAAAATTATAGTTACATTTGGTATTATTGTCAAAAGGGGGGAGAATAAGTAAAGGGGGAGTAAATAAGAAAAGGAGGAGAGAATCACTAAAAATTAGAGAGAATCTATAAGAATGATGATATGAAAAGAGGGAGAATGAGTAAACATTAAGAGAATAACCAAAAGGAGAGAATCAAGAAGCTGATACAAAAGAATGAAGATATTGTTGAAAAACAAGATACATATCCTAAAGGGGAGAAATGTTGAAGATTGATATTTTTGAAGATAAAAATTGAGTACAACTAAATGAAGTTAAAGAATTGAAATTTTTAATTGTTTTCAATACATTCATTTGATTATCTTATCCAATGTTTTGTAGTATAAAATTAGATATTTATGTGTTTCCATAAATTCTATAGGGGGAGATTGTTAGCCCCAACTAATAATATAATTGAGAAATCTATGAATGTATGTGAAAGAATCACATCATTCATTATGTTGTCATTGGTGTCAAAGCCTTAGTTGGCTAGGCATTATGATAATTCAATAGAGTGCCATATCATTTGATTGATGAAGAGGATTTTAAGAAATTATGATGATGAAAAATTTGATAAGTATGGTGTTCATGGGAACTTGAATGAGTTAGACAATGATAATGTAATATTGGTTTAATTTTTTTTCAATCATGTAATTCTATAATATGATGATGTATTCACTAAGCTATACAAGCTACATTGAGTGACTAGGTGAAAGAAGAAGTATAGTATTGCTTGCACTACTACAATATTAACCAAGTGTTTGGAAAAGAAAAGTTAAATTTAATTTTTAATCGAGTAATTCATATGTTAACCAAGTGATGTATTGCCTAATTGAAATGTAATATTCATAGAGAATGAGCTAGAAGAAAAATTTTAAAAAGATGGAATTTGAGGCTAAATTCATTAGCCGCAATTGATATTGTAATTGATGATGCTATGAATAGATGTAAAATAGTGATATCAGTTGTTATGTTTTCATTGATGTCAAAGTCTTAATTGACTAGACATTATCCTAACTCAAGAAAGTACCATATGTCAGAATGATTTAGAATAATTGAGAGGGGGATGAGGGTGAATTAGTTATCCTTGGGTCCAAATGCATGTTGGAGTTGATGAAATCCAACTCCGAAGATGCCCAAGATCACTTGCATGCAAAAACCTGTCAAAGGGAAGCCAAGGAAGGAAGAGCGTGGAACAAGGGAAAAATCCTAAATGGACATGAGATAGAGAGAATATGAAAACACAAGAAAATATGTATTTACAATATGCAAGAATGTGATATGTTGTGAAATACAATGAGGGAGAAATCGAATATAAAGAGCTCTAGGAATCTCCTAGAAGAAGCTAGAAGATGCTAGGAGATAAGTGTGACAACTAAGAATACATCCACATGAGGTGGAAGGTCCTCAAACAAGGTGAGAAGATAAGTATGACTTAGGAGAGAACAAACTCCTGTATTGTCAACAACTTATAACAAACTCCTAAGCTACAACTAATTAATAAAATGCATTTACCTAAGTAAGCTTACGTAAATAGAATAAATAATTAGTAAATTAATTATTTACTCTAATAACCCCCCTTAAGTGCAACTTAGGGAAATGCCTTAAGCTCACAAAACTAAGAAATGCAAAAATGCAGAATGGGTCCCAGCAACGAGGACATGTTAGGTACCCGTGAACAATGCAATCTCTATAACCAAAGCAAAGGAGAAAACCCAATGGGAAAAACCCCTCTCTAAAAAGAGATAAGAACCTACTGAAGAACTGAAGAAGCCTCCAACTAGGGAAATGTCCCCTAAAATAGGAACAAGGAGTGATCATGAAGAGCTACAAATTTGCCATCAAGAAGAAAACTACTGATTTGAACAACCTCCATGGAAGAAGAAGGCATGAACTGAGCATGTTTATATGGTAGATGATCCATCTCACCAAAATGCATAGGTAGCCAACCACTATAATCGCCTTGTATATAGGATCAACCACTGAATACATAGTTCACACTAATAAACCATCGAACCATGGATGCATTAGAACAACAACATAACCCCCCCTTAATGTAGATGGGGTGAGATGATAGGCAACTGAGAAGGTGTCCAAAAATCTCATGTAGATGAATGAAGAACAATGAGAGAGGAAGAGGTACAAGCACCTATAAAAACATGGTCACACTAACACCGCATAGGGCTAATGTCATGGAAGGGACACTCACTTGAAAAAGGGAGAAAGCCTAAAACAACAAACAACTATCCCCCCATGGTGCTTTATAAAAATAGTGCATGTGCAACTAACCCAAAAACAATGTTCATGAACCCAAAATGCAAAAGTGGCACTTTATCTTAGTGCGTATACATAAAAGTGCTTCAAAATGATAGCAGCAATGATCAAAATAGGAAAAAAGCTGACACAAAAGATAGGATAGCCTTAAAAAAAAGAAACCATGCTAGGAAAATGATCCTCAAACCTAAAACACCCAAGATATCCACCGTAGAGAAAAAATGACAAAAATATGATAGAAAGAGCATGGGAAAAAATATAAGGAAAAGGACCACATTTCTAAAAAGATGACAAAACTAGCTTTCCAAAAATATAAAATTTTCAAAAAACTGAGATGGGACACAAAAGATATGCATACTGGAGTCAAAAACAAAACTTTGGACTTAAACTAAAAAAAGGGCAATAAAAATGCATCAAAACCTAAAAATACCTACACCAATATCTCTATCTTAGAACCAGCTTTCTAGTGCTTCTTTTGGATCAAACAAATACCTTTGTATGCTCAAGTTATGGCCAAAAAATTGAAGGTAGGTCAAAAAGGACCTAGGAGAGGTGCAAGAAAGATGATGATGTAGGATGATGTCATGCTAACATTAGCAATCGCCTAGCATAAATTTGATGGCTTGGTGGCCATCGTGGCAAAAAAGAATGCCACATGGTAGGTATGGCTGATGTGGCAGGTGTCACATGGCATCCTTGCCACATGTCACATAGAATGTAGATAACAGGGCTAAAAATCTACTAATGTAGGCACTGACTGGGCTGATAAAGCAGAGCCATGGGCTAGTAGCACCTTGGTAGAGTGGGGTGGCAGAACTCAGGTGCACAGCCTCACTGAGCGGCACAAATCTGGCAGAGCAAAGTGAAGGGTGCCACCAGGGTGACTTGCTAGCAAAGGCTAGGTCTTGGTGCTACCATGACAGCGCAGCTAGTTGTGGCCGCTATGGGAGGCACGATAGTGGGCACCCAGTGGTGCTGCAAATTTTTTAAAAAAAAAATTTTGCTCCAAAATTTCATATAGTCCGTACAGTAGCAACCAAGAGGCCAATTTGTTTTCCCGAACGCCTTGTCACCAAAAATGAAAAGTTTTATATGAATCTTGACTGCAAATGGCCTTCTAGATCTAATGGTAGTGTCCATTTGACCCCAAAATGCTCCAAAAATTTGTTGTTCCCCCAATTTGAAGAAAAATGCACAAAAAAACTAGGGTTTGTGACTCCAAATCACAGCTTCAAAAATCCTTCAATGAAGCAGTAGTAGGGAGGCTCTAATACCATGTTGGAGTTGATGAAATCCAACTTTGAAGATGCCCAAGATCACCTACATGCAAAAATTTGTCAAAGGGAAGCCAAGGAAGGAAGAGCATGGAGCAAGGGGAAAACTCTAAATGGACATGAGAGAGAAAGAATATGCAAACACAAGAAAATATGTATTTATAATATGAAAGAATGTGATATGTTGTGAAATACAATGAGGGAGAGACCAAATATTAAGAGCTCTAGGAATCTCATAGAAGAAGCTAGAAGATGCTAGGAGATAAGTGTGACAACTAAGAATACATCCACATGAGGTGGAAGGTCCTCAAACAAGGTGAGAGGATAAGTATGACTTAGGAGAGAACAAACTCCCATATTGTCAACAACTTATAAAAAACTCCTAGGCTACAACTAATTAATGAAATACATTTACCTAAGTAAGCTTAAGTAAATAGAATAAATAATTAGTAAATTAATTATTTACTCTAACAATGCACTAATTAAACTTTTGAATACTTCAAAAAATTTAGATCCATTCTTTTATTCACTTGTTCTCTATAGAAACTTATTAGTAAAATAAACTTGCAGTCCACTATCCCAATAATAACTAACTTACAAAATGTAAAACATTAAATAGTAAAACATGTCAAACATAATTTGCATAACTATAACACCAAGATTTAATGTGAAAACCCAATTGGGGAAAATACACCAATAACATGTCACCATTTTTCCACTCTTATAAAATGAGCTGTATTAAGAGCTAACCCTATTAAAGCTTATAATATACACTGTTAGGTGTGACCCTATTAAAGGATTTAATCACCCTATTAGGATTGGCCTTTGTAGAGAACTTAAGAACATTTCATTAGAATGTCACCTTAATTAAAGGATTTATAAATAATTGTAAGGAGAACCTTGATTAAAAGATTTTAACTGATACAATGTTTAGAATGTAACACTAAGTTGATCTAATAAATACAACTCACTTTGCAAATATAGATCAAAATGTAGCTCATCTACTAAATCATTGACTAGAATCCATTCATGTCTCCATTACTATTTGTGATCTACTTGAAAAATCCTTCAAGCATTCACTCTTCACCTCATCTCTTCTCTTTCTTCATAACCTTTTGCTCAAGTTTTCCAATCAACAAAACTAGTAACTAATAACCTCTCTAGGTTAATCCTTATGCCTCCTTAAATAGGTAGCTTTGATATTTTTCTGCTTAAAACATTACCTTTGATCTTAAGATTGGTCAAATTCATCAACTCCTTCCATCATTTTAGTTCCTCCTTCTTCTATAAACTTCTTAAAACTTCTCTTTGAATCCATGCCTACAAATGCTAAAACATAGTTTCTCAAACATTAAATTCTCTAGCTCATCAATAATTATCCTTCACCCCCCTGAACAATCCAAAAATTTAGGATTCTCAATTCCTTCACAAAATAAAAAATGCTAACACTTGGCCAAAATTGTGTTCCTTGACCTTGGTCATCACTAGGTAACTCAATTATCATTGTAATTTCTTGCTTAGCTTCTACTATCTTCTCTTGGTCTAACTTTTCTAATACCTAATCTTTACTGGTGCTCAATTGACACTATATTCACTTGGCTTCTATTGTTTACTTGGTTGACACTAGCACAACTTAACTTTAACTATAAGTTCCATACTATTCTTCTTTGTAGCTTGGCTTAGCCAATGCATTTGCTCCTTTAGTGACCATCTCTTCTAGACTTCAACTCAACCATATTGTCTACTTAGTCTTATGATTATTAAACAACACATTATGTTGTCAAAGTCCAACTGATCAAGTGCCCATTGTAAATCCACATAACTCAACATTTCCAATGGGCCTTCTTACTATCTCTTCTTCTCAAATTTTCTTCATCAATAATCTTGATATGGTACTCTAAAAAGGTAGAAACTATCTCACCAATAAGGTTTGACATCAAGGACAATATAAAAATTGTTCCAATTGTGATTTCCAACAAAATATCATTTGATTAATGTAGAGGATTTGAAGGAAGTGTGATGGTGATAGAATTGATGTGTGGGGTATCTAATGGGTACTTGAATGAGCTAGACAATGATTATTTAATATTGGTTTGATTGGTTTACAATCATTTATTGTTGCAATATATTAAAGATTACAAGCTTAACTAAGTCACAAGGTTAATGAAGGGAGATTATATTCGATGAGTGGCTACAGTATTGCCTAATAAATAATATAAGAAGATGGAGAACATAGTATTTCCTAACCAAGTTAGTGTTAATCGAGTTATATGTTTCCTTAGTAAATGTAAGGTTTATCAAGTGGCAACCAAATGAACAAATTTGAGAAATTGGAATTTGAGGCTAACTTTTGATGGAAATTTGAAATGTCCGAGAATGTCTATTGTGACAGTCAAAATTTGTTGCAAGATTAATGGTGGAGAAAAATTCAACAAATGAATTTAAAGAAGGGTCAAGGTGGAAACAAATTTCTATGTAAATTTATATTTTCTATGTGTCTAAATTCACTATATGAAGTAATTCAGTTGTAAATCTAAGATTGATAATTTTGACTAAGCCAAAAAAGATAGAAGGATCTAGATGCATTGAGATATCTATTTAAGGAGGAGAAAATGCCATCTTTAGGTTGATGATTTGAAGTGGATGATGATTTAAGTATGATTATTTTTGAGAGTTGATGAAGATGAAAGAGATATGATTGGAATTTTTTGTGGAATGCAAAATTGTTGAAGAAGAGCTAAGTATTGAGCCAAGTGAATCGAGCCAAGAAGAGAGAAGAAAAAGAAATTATTGATAGAGTAAAAGGAAGATTTAGAGAAAGAACAAATATCTGATCAAGAAAAGTTCACTTTGTACTAATTACATTTTAAGAATTTTAGCAAAATATCTCAGAAGCACTGAGTGGACCTAACAAATTTGTGAAATCCTATATGGTAACTATTAGAATATATAGTCCACTGATAAAACAAAGATGCAAGAGGTGGGGGGGTGAATCAGTTATCCAACTATTGTCACAATTATCAACCTTAAAAAAACTTAACCATATGAGAAATATAAACTAAAACCACAAAATGATACTCATACACAATGGCACTAGATATGTTAACTAGGGAAACCCTTGATTAGTGGGAAAACCCTAGTGGGGATGGTACCCACAACATGATGTACTAATATAAATGTTCCTTGTTAGAGGATGGACCCTATTAGGAGTCTATGAATATATTTAGTACATATGAGTCCCTGTAAGGAGACTTTTAATCCATTTTAGGAGATTCCAACCCTATTAGGAGTTGTGAAAGACAACTACACCCACTACCCAAATAGCTCCAAGGGAAAGACTAGTGAACCCACTATCCAAATGATCTCTATATTATTGTTTGTAGAATAATAGAAATTTACTTCCTTCCTCTTCTTTCATCCTATCAACCATACCTCTTCTCCTTCTGATCTTGTAACTAGATCGCAACATTTGCATCTAATAATCCCTTGGATCATTTACATGCATTCAGTAAGCACTCTGCTCCTTCTTTTCACTTTTCACTTCATAAAAAGATCACACCATCTTACAAACAAGGAAAAAATCTTTCCTTAATACCATATCTTCAAACTAATTCCTTGAGTCATCCTTGAGGCTTTCCCAATTAATTATAATAAGATAATTAATTAATTACAGTTATAATAGCATGTTTAGCTCATAGCCTCTACAAAACTTCAAAAGTGTGCTACTAGGGCTTGTGTAGTAAATGATGTAATTAGCTAACTATCTTCTACCATGGTCTAACTACACATCTTCTCATTGCATCTCATATGTAAGATAGTGAACAAACATCAGGAACTACTTTCCCAATACTCTGTCTCTAAACTACTCTTTGTAAATCGGGTACAACTTCCTCACATCTTTGAATTAGACTCTGCATACTTGACCATTTCATCAAGACAATATGTTGAACATGTCCATAACTAAGAATCACAAGAAAATCAAACCATTATCTATACCATTAAGATCTTTTTCTACTACTTAGATAGTCTTTACAAAAACCATGTTGTGTTGAAATCAATGACAAACATAGTCATCAGTGCAATGTTTCAATATTCTCCAATTCTCAAAATAATCCCCCAAAGTAGTATCATCAGCATTCATGGTAATACTTACCCCCTTTGGATTGATGGAAACATAGGTGATAAACATCTAAGTTCTAATAATATCAAGTAATTATCTTTTGTTGTTACTGCTCGCATCTTCTCAAATCCTCTTCATCAAGAAAGTCTAAAATCCTCTAGATTTTAATACTAACATTAGTTATTCACATGCTAAATAAATTTTAACACAATAGGTACATACTTCTTCTTCTTATAAATCAATTATTTACTTCACACTAAAGAATTTACAATACATTAGGTGCAAATTCTTACTTCCTTACATGAATCTTTCTAAATCTCCCTAAATAGATACCTCTCCTTTATGCATATTCTCTCCCCCATACTTAGGAGATATTTATCATGCATACCCTCCCCTATTGACATCAATTTAAAAGATCTCAATCTCAATGTTACAACAAACCAATTGTTAAATACCAATTGCTAATATGCCACTCCAAGTCCTTAACTAGCTCATGTGTCCAAAGACACTATTCAAAATCAAATACTAAGATTCCATAATAACTCTACTCATCATAGATACTTCCCCCATATGGGAAGCATCAAAATTCAATCCAAGCTAACAATAGTGCTCTTTACTACTAGAATTATGCACTCTTTGCATCATCTACTCAAAAGTAGGTAGGGGCATATCCCCAATCATACCTCTTAAATACTCAAATGCATATTTAGCCAAAGGTAATGTAAAGATATCTACAATCTGATCTTTAGTACTCGCATACTCAAATCTAATCTCCTTTTCTATTGCTTTCTCTCTTAGCACATGATACTTAATAGATATATGCTTAGTCTTAGAATGCAATACATGATTCATAGACATACTCATTGTACTTGTGTTATCACTATAAATGATAATAGGTCCTTCAAACTCAATTATGATATCCTTTCACATCTACTTCATCCACATAACTTGAATATATTTATTTTCTACTATAATATACTCTCCCTCAGCTTACTTTATGAAATAAAATCTTGCTTCTTTCTTAGCTAACAAACCAATCTTCCTCCTAGAAAGAATGCTCCATCACTAGTGCTCTTTCTATCATCCATATTGTCTGCCTAATTTGTACCAGTATGTGCACATAGAGTAAAATCACTTGATCTAACATACCATATTCCATAGTCAGATGTTCCTTTCAAATATCCAAACATTCTCTTTACTGCTACAAAATGATATTCCTTAGGATCAACTTGAAATCTAGCTACAATCCCAACTATGTTTGTTATATCTGGTTTGGTGTACATTAGATATTGTAAACCTCCAATCATGGATATGTACTTCTCCTACTCTACTGTAGGTGTCTCATCTTTTATGTATAACTTATGACTAGTTATCATAGGTGTACCAATAGGTTTACAACTTTCTAAAGAAAACAATTTCAATAGGTCATTCAAGTTCTTAGCTTGTGAAATAAAAATACAATCATTTTTCTATACTATATGTAATCCTAGGAAAAATTTCATTTCTCCTATCATGCTCATTTCAAACTCATTCTTCATCTCTTTAGAAAAATTATCACTTGCTTCATCATAACCTCTAAAAATGATATCATCAACACATATCACTATTATGGCAAACCATTCTCAACTTCTTTCAAATATAAGTTGCTATCTACCATACCTTTAGTAAATCCAAGCTTTGCCAAATAATTGTTTGACCTTGCATATCAGGTTTTAGGTTCTTGCTTCATACCATATAGAGCTTTCTTTAGTTTGCATGCCATGTCTTTTTCTTCTAATAAAGGAAAACCTTCAAGATACTCAATATACACTTCTTCAATTTATTCATAAAATCCATCTGATAAACCTTGAACTTCTTATTTGCTACATAAGCCAAGAACATCCTTACTACTTCCAATTTGGCTACAGGTGCATATGTCTCCTCATAGTCTATGCCTTCTTATTGTGAATATCCCTTGTATAAAATTCTAACCTTGTTCCTCACAACTTCACTTTGCTTATTCATCTTGTTTCTAAATACCCATTTGGTTCCTATCACATTCTTGTCTTTAGAACTAGGAACTAAATCCCATGTATCATTCTTCACAATCTAATCTAATTCTTCCTTCATTGCTTGAACCCAATGATCATCTTTACATGCTACATCTATGCTCTTAGGTTCAACTTAAGATATCAAACATATCTCTTCTTAGGAGGGTGATTCTTTGTTAGATTCCTATTAGGAGTTGAAATCTCAACTCTTATCTCATCTCTAGGCTTAGATCTTTGTTCTTTAATCTAATTCCTATTCTGTAAATCATTGTTAGTCTCAATGATAACTTCCACATTTTCATGGTTAGTATTTCAATCAACAATAGTTACCAAAGATATCTCTTCTACTACTTCATCTTTTTTAACCAATTCAAGTTCATAATCATAGTCATTCAATAATCTTTCCATACTTTCTTTAAACCCATCATCTTCATTAGAAAGTGAACTCTTTCTAAGTTTTCTTACTCTCTTAGGACATCTAGATGAAAAATGGAAAACTCTTTACATGTCCAACAAAATTTTTTTTCCATACCTTCTAACTCTCTTTTCATAGGCAAATCAATACCTTCTTTGATCTTCATGACTTCTTTAGAGCTAAATATATCATTACTTGTGCTTCTATTCTTTTGTATGGAATAAAAGGATTCTAAATCTAGAAACTCAATGCTTGGTTCTTTACACATTTTTGATGTCTCACCAAGAAGCTCCATCTTTTAGTGTCAAGATTTTCTCCATTAGAGAAAACTATCCTTTCTAATATGACTTTCCACTGATCTCCCAAGTTGTTAACATTTCTCTTCAAGGACCTAATTCTTTGATACCAATTGTTAGAATATATAGTCCAATAATATAATTGAGAGAGGGGTGAATCCGTTATCTAACTATTATCACAATTATCAACCTTAAACAAACTTAACCATATGAGAAATATAAAGTAAAACCACAACAAGATACTAATACACAATGAGACAAGATATCTTAGCTAGGGAAACCCTTGATCAGAGGAAAAACCCCAAGGAGGATGGTACCCACAATATGATGTACTAATATAAATGTCCCTTGTTAGAGGATGAACCTTGTTAGGAGTCTATGAATACATTTAGTACATATGAGTCACTATTAGGAGACTTTGAATCTCAGTTAGGAGATTCCAACCCTGTTAGTAGTTGTGGAAGATAGTTGGACCCACTGCCCAAAAAAATTTAAGGGCAAGACTAATGAACCCACTATCCAAATTATTTATGTATTATTCCTTGTAGAATAATAGAAATGAAATGTACTTCCTTCCTCTTCTTCTATCCTATCAACAAAACCTCTACTCCTTCTAATCTTGTAACCAGATCAAAAAATTCACATCCAATAAACCCTTAGATTGCTTACATGCATTCAGTAAGCACTCAACTCCTTTTTTTCACTTCATACTTCATACAGCAATCACATCATCTTACAAACAAGGAAAATATATTTCTTTTATACCATATCTTCAAAATAATTCCTTGAGTTAGCCTTGAGGCTTTCCTAATTAATTATAACAAGATAATTCATTAATTATAATTACAATAGCATTGTCACCTCATAGTCGATACAAAACTTCACATGTGCAATACTAGGGCTTGCACACTCATTGATGACATCAACTAACTGTCCTTTACTATGGTCTGACTATGCATCTTAGATGTAAGATAGAGAAAAAAATCAAGAACTACTTTCCCAATACTCTATCTTTGAATTGCTCTCTCTAAATCAAGTACAACTTCCTCACATCTTTGACTTAGACTCTGTGCACTCAAACATGTCATCAAGAAACTATGCTGAACATGTCCATAACTAAGAATCACCAGAAAATCAAAGCATTTTCTATACTATTAAGATCTCTATTTTCTACTCATCCAATTTTTTAGAAAACCATGTTATGTTGACATGAATGACAAACACAGTCATGAATACAACATGTCAATACTCTCTAATGCTTATAATACTCTCCCAAAGTAGTATCATCTACATCATGCTAACACTAACATCAATTAGTGGTGTTTTTAAGTCATTTAAATCAGGTCACTCATTTTAGTCCTAGATAGGGAGTGATAAGGTCTAGATGATATTTTGGTAAAATCCTCTAACGAGGTCACCTTAACAAAGTGTATATAACCTTTAACAAGGTAGTCTACTAATAGAGATCATTTCAAAAGACTAAAAGTTTTGGGTTGTTAGTCCTAAGTGGTTTTTCCCTTAATAGGGTTTCCACATTAAATATTGGTTCAAAATTATGTGAATATTATTTGTATTATGAGTTGATAATTTAAAATTTTTAATAGCTTACTACAACTTGGTAATAACTAAGTTATCACTAGCTAATAACTAGAAATTTGCTAATAGTTGTTAATGCAAGGAACAATTTGATAAAGTTTGAGAAGAAGTTGACTTATGAGTTTAGTTTTATGTCGAATATGTGTACTGAATGAACTAATGTATTGAATTTATTATTATTTGTTCATACCTATCTTATGTTGTCTATTAGTGTCAAACACTTAATAATTTATTTGGTAGCATTGGTCAGTCATCACCATGAATGATAAATCCTACTAAGGCCAAGAAATGTATTTATAATTTTTTTAATATTTTAGTTAAGGCTGAGAAATCATTACTACCAAGCAATTCTATGGTCACCAAGTGCTCCTATACATGTTGAGTGAGACATATTTCAGTTTGTGCCAAGCAACATAGATTCATTTCATGCCGAGTTAAAAAATGAATGTTGATTATTCAGAAGCCAAAGGACAACATGAAGACTAGTCTTGACTTAGTGTCAGAGTGGTCATGTGTTGAGTGAACTATTTTTTACATATTTGTTTGGAATTGCACAAACACTAAGGAAAATAGGTCTTGGCTAATTTATTGCATGTTTTAATGATTGAGGAGTAATTTAAGGATTTTATTATAGTTTTGAGATGGATTGTTAATCCCTATGCAAGGTGTTTAACCCATCAGAAAAATGGAAGGTTTAAGAAAAAAATGGAGAAATATGGATTATTGATCATGATATAGAACCTTCTCCAATTGGCTATATAGAGAGGATCCAAACCCTATTTTCATTAATGTATTGTGATGGTGGTTAGAGTATATGCACAAGAAGTGAAGTTTGGATCCTATAAGAAAATTTTGAAGGTGATACATAGAAGATTGACCAAAAAGAGAAGTGAAGTGTAGAACAAAGTTATATAAGATTAGAGAATGAAAAAATAGCGTAAAGAGGAGATCTATAGTCAAGCATTATAATACTACCTAAAGGATAAGGTACTACTATATTTTAGCAGAGTGAATCAAGGTAAATCTCTTAGCAGAGTGGTCTCATAGGCCTATGTAAATCTCCTACTAGAGTGCTTACTTTGTTGTAAGTTTTAAATCCTTTAATCAAGGTAGACTGGATAAGTCTTGTAAGATCTTAGTAGGGAAGACCCCTCATAATGTAGATCTTTTGAAGTGATCAAAATTGTAGCCATAATAGGAGAAATTTTTTATTCTAGTAGTGAAGATTTGTGGGTCTCATCCCCACACCAATTTTACCTTCACCTTACAGGCTTTCTAGGTAACCAAATCTTTTTGTTATGTGTTGATCATTTACTTTCATGTTTATGGTTGTGATTATTAGAATAGATTAGATATATCATTACAATATATGTTTATCTAGTTTTTTATATTGATGAAATAAGGTTAGTGGTTAAAGATATCAATTTGATACTTATTTAGAAGGTTAAAGTTTTATAGATCCTTATTTACACCCCCCCTTAGTATCTTTCCCAATATACTTCCAACAATTGGTATTAGAGCACTAGTATATTAGTAAGAAGTATACTTACTTGAGAGTTAAGATCTTTGAGATGGAGGCTTATGAATTGGGAAATATCATTGAAAAACAAAAATTAGATATAGAGCTTGCCCTGTAACATCTTGAAGAAGCAAGAGAGGAATTAAAGAAATCCTTAAAGAGAAGGAAGGAATTGGAAATCATACAGAATGATACATGATATTTGAAAGACACTGAAGGTTTACTTAATGATGGAAATTCTAGTGAAAGTGATGCAACAATAACAAATCTATTGGAAAAAAATAACATAGTGAATGAAGAGGTAAGAGTGCTAAAGAGAGAACATGAAATCCAATTAGTAAGACTATGTGAAGTGACTAAAAAGAAAAAGTAATCTAAGGCAGATAAGGTAATTACTAATGATGACAAGGGACAAATGGCCACAAGACTTGATGAAAGAACTTCTAATGTGTAGAAACTCACATATAATAAACTTTATATGGTCAATCAATTATTGTGTGTAAATCAAGAACTGAATAGAAAAGATGTGGAGATTGCAAATATAAATTATGAGAATGATCATTTGAGGAATGAATTGAGATCTAAAAAGAAATTAATTGAAAGGTTGAACAAGCCCAAAGAAGTTGTGAGATACTATGAAGAACTAATGAGATCATTAAGAAGACCCCATGACATATCTAGTCTAGGCTATGCTGAGAACCTATCATCTTTTGAGGAAGGAGAATCATCAAAGAATTAAGAAAAAAGAAATGAAAATCCAAAGAAAAAAACCTACATGCCATCATTGTAGAAAGTTAGGTCATACAACAAATATCTACAAAATCAAGACCAGTAAGAAAAATGATAAGCCTAAATTCATTGGTAATTGTTTTAATTGAAAGAAGTAGGGACATCAAGCATTTGAGTGTAGATCCAAAGCCAAAAATACATCAATTGCACCTAGATTTGAAAGTCATTGCTACAATTATCAAAAATATGGACATAGAGCTCAAGAGTGCATATAAAAAACTAAACCTAACTACATACCTAAGGATCAAGGAAAGTCGCCCATGAAAAGAAACAAAATCAATTGGGATTACAACACATGGTATACTTTTTAGTTATGTGCTGAGTATGGTCATGTTGTAGTAAATTGTATTAGGACACATTTTAGAGGCAAATCAAAAATTTTGATGAATGGAAGTTTAGTTTGTTATATTTTTTTCAAGATTGGACATGTGAGTAAGAACTATAGGACCTAAGCACCAATTCCTACCAATGAATAGAAAAAAGTAAAAGGGAAAATTTGATGTAGAATAGATAAGGAATGAAATTAATCAAACATGGAGAAGGAAAGAAAAAATGAATCCAATGGATCAACTGATCATAGTACCTCAAATTAAGAAAAGAATGTATGTGAGCGATTATATTTCAAAAATGATTAATCACACATCATTTCCTAACATGTGATGAGGTAAAGTCCATATCTACATGAGATAAGATGCATTAGGATAGTTATGGAGTGTGAACCCAAGATAAGTGCACATATGCTGAGCTAAAGCATAGTTGATGCCAAGCATCAATATTGATGTCTGTAGTGACCAACTAAAAATGTTTACTGAGATGGGATTCAAAACTGATACCAAGTTTGTATATCAACTAATCTAGTGAATGAAAAATAAAAGATGAGTTGTCGTTAGATGCCATGACAACTATCATAAATAATGTATATACCTATTATATGTACATGAAGCATTGAATGTAATGGTATTTCAACCATTTGAGTGTATATAGCCAATTTTACGTTCATTTCTTCACTCACCCAATGGTTGAGTGTTTGTAGAGCAATTCCAAGATGATTCCGAGTAATTTGTTTGAAGTTTGTAGAGATCTTCTGTGCACCATTGATAGAAGTGAGCATAAGTAAGTAAAGTTTATGAAGTGTATTTGAACTAAGTTTGGCTTCTTTGTGAAATTGTTTTAAATTTTCAAAACCCTAGTTTGAAATGGCATCTTCTGTGTATGTGAGTGGAAATGAGGTATTGAAGGATAGTAATGCACAAATTGTGAGAAATGACACATGCCCTCCATCAAAGTTCAAGGCTTATCTAGAGATCACAAATACTAGAGACACATTTAGCATGTTGTCATCTATTCCTCTATTTATTATCATGGTACATGATGTGTGATATTGTTAGATGTGCAAGATAGGATAAATTGGAGTTTTTGAATTGATAAATTTTTACACAAAACTATGTGAAAATTGAGTTCTAAAAGATGAATACAAAGTAGTTGTCAAGTAAGGGCTTATCCATGCCCTAATCTTTCCAAAAGGCTTCAAGATTAAATTAATTAAAATAGTGTTGAAAAGGATTCATGATATTAGGTTGTGGCTAGAAGATGAGCCAATAAAGATTAAAAAAATCAATCATCTGTCTAGTCACCAATTACCCTACCTTAGATCAAGTGAAGATTGTGTGATGTCAAGCCTAGAATATAATTGAAGAACTTACCAATGAAAAATGGAATGGTTTAGTGATGTCAATTGGTGGTATTGAAGATCTTGTTATAGAGTTCATAGTCAAGGTGTAATACCCCAAAATTGGCTCATTGCCATCTCAACCAATTCTGGTCTATTTCTGATCAATCCTAAAGTCGTATTCCATTAGGAAAATTCTTATTCGGCTACTCGCTACTTGACTTAATTCTCAGATGCAAAAAAAACCTAATCCACATTCATCATGCTTATTATTTAATTCCTATAGTATTTACTCATATTAATCACATTAAACCTATTGATTAATATTTAATTTAATTACTAAGTATTTATACTTTAATTAAATTAAATTATATCTTAAGGCTAATGTACTATGGAATTAAATATAATAAATGTGCCTATTTTAATTAATTAAATGAAATTATTTAATTAAATGGAGTACTTACTTCTAATTAATTAAACAAAGTTATTTAATTAAATGGGAAACCATTCCTAATTAATTACATGAAGTTATTTAATTAAATAAGAAAAGTGTCTCTAATTAATTAAAGGATTATTTAATTAAATAGAAAAGGTAATTATGGGAGTATATCTCATTTTATTAAATTAAATATCTCACCAAAATCTCTCTTCAGTTCAAAAAGGGAAATTTTCAGTTCACTATTGATAAAAAAGGAATTAAATCAGTTAACTCCTTATTCTACTCAAATTAAATTAGTTAACTCCCTTTAATTTGGGAATCTTCCTTTATGATTGAACTTCATCTTCAATCCTGACCGTTGATTGAAATCAATCTCAACCGTTGATGGATTCTAGGAAAGTCTATTTAAGAGACCCTCATCTCTTCATTTTGGGAGAGGATGAATTTGGAATTTGCATCAAATTGCTGTTGAAATTCATACTCACATTTGCTCACATTTTTACATACATTTGCATCCTTAGCGTAATTTCATTTAGCATAATATGCATATGATTAATCTAGTTTCCTTTACTTGTTCTTAGATTAGAATGCATTTCTCATTCTAGATTAATCTACACAATCATATAGATTAATTTTATTTCTTAAATCCTTTGTTCTTAGAGGGTCTGGTTGCTAAAAACCTCAAATCTGAGGATATCTAACAAGCAATTCTCTTTAGATAGAAGGCAACAGGTCGCCTTGCTGACTGATTTTTAGATGAACAATCCAATGTTCAATGGTTGTCTTGAGATGAATCTAAAAATAAGGACCATGTTGAAGTGTGTGTGTTAGCATAGGCCACATTTTCACATATACATTTCTGGTGCCCACCGTGGGGCAGCGAAAATCAATTTTCTGGCCTCTTTCTGCTTTTTTAAATCATTTTCATGTTCTCTATCCGTATTGTTCCATACAAATTTGAGAATCTTTGCATAAGACTATTTATTTTTGCACGAGGATCCAAAATCTTCACATGAAGATTCTTTTTATATCGTGCGAGAAACTGCCTAAGCATGCAAAACTTTGCGCGACACCTATTTCTTCGCGCAGGTCGTAATAGAATTTTGTGTAGGTCTTAAAACTTCTTCACACAGACTGTCAAGAATTTTGTGTGAGACTCTGCTGACAGATGTTATTTTTTGCATTGATTTTCATGTTTTCTAGTTTTTCTGCTAACTACTCACTGTTTCTAGTTTTTTTTGTGTTTTATAATTTTTTGGAACAACATAAGAGCGATTTGCGGGACAATTGGAAAAGCGTGATAAAGTTGCTAAAAATAGGTAAAACATCTACTAAGCGTGTTGC
Organism: Cupressus sempervirens; assembly: GCA_028749045.1. Taxonomy (NCBI): domain Eukaryota; kingdom Viridiplantae; phylum Streptophyta; class Pinopsida; order Cupressales; family Cupressaceae; genus Cupressus; species Cupressus sempervirens. Next base: position 138,902,298 of record CM053784.1, on the reverse strand, counting down.
AAGGATTACCAAGTAATTCTCTTTGACTGATAACACTTCATTTGGACCTAAAATGAACATCTCTCGTGTCAAGCTTGTGTGTGTTTCCTTCCATGTTCTCATTTTACAACACATGCATAGTTTGATACTAGGTTGTGATCTCTATTAGTTTCATCTAGTAGGCTTAGTTACTAGTGATAGATCTAATTAGCTATCTTGGGTTATTGGACTCGCTAATTTTCTAGCCCCTCGTTTCATCCAGTGGTTGCAAGATCAGCACCACGTTAAAGGGGAGGGGTCTATGGGAAATAAGCGTTAAATGCTCCACTAGGAAACCCTTTTGTGCTTTCTAGAACTCACTAGTTTTTGAGTTGTGGAATCATTTTGGCTTGTGTGAGGGGTTAAATGTTCTACATCTTTGGACTCACCTCACATTAGTTAAAGTGTTAAGTGTACCACCTTGTGCTCTTTGATTACTTTTGGATAGATTTTCTTTCAGGAATTAACATCTGTACACACATAGTAATTAGGCCCCATGAACACTATTCATGGATCTTGAGGGAGTTGGTTCCTAGTGAAAGTCCTCTCTAAGATGGATTCCTTGTAGGTGGGGAGGATAATTTGAGTATCTCGTAGATAGATGAATCTTCAACTTATTGATTGAGGCATCCTTTCTCCAGAGAGGTTGATAGATCATTGGGAGTTGATATCATAGATCTTTAAAAGATACTCTTAGTTTAGCATGTCGAATTAATCTGTCTGCTTTGATTGGGCTAAAAGTGAAAAGGTGTCAAGAACTTGAATTTGGAAGCTAAGTCCCCTTGTGGAACACTATTGTGATTTAGTCACCTTTAGAGAGGGTTAACCATAGCAGACAATCCCTCTACAGGGAAAATTGCGTTGACGAAACCTCAAGTGATAATAGCCATTTTTTACATGGTAGTGACAACTGCTATATAAATGTCCTTGTGGAAGAAATCTCCATGGATGTGGTTCATTGTGGGTTGTCAAATCTCCCCAGTAGCTCTTGAAGATTAAGTTCTCAGACTGTATTGAAACCTCGGTGCACCGGGATTGGAGGTCACCCTTATGAGTCATAAAAGTTGCAAAGTCAAAAAATTACTAAAAACCTTAGAGAGGCCAACTTTTCACTTTCTAGGAATGTGTGCAATGATTGTAAAACTCTTTGAAAACATACACAAATAGCTCTCCTAGGGATTAGCACAAACTAAGTCACTTGATTGTTCATGCACAAGGTTGCTTTTGCCCTTGCTCATTGTTTTTAGATGTTCTTGAAATCACCTGCTTGTTGTTCTACGTGCCTATTTATCTACCTGGTTACTGAAATGATCAAAATTTGTCAAAATTAGTTGCTGTTGTAAAACTGGTCCACATTCTTGCACAAAATCATTTTGGTCTCATGCAAAATCATCTAGTACTCGCACGAAATCATTTTTTTCTTACGCGAAATTAAACTGCTATTATGAGTCTTTGCACAACCCTATGAACTTCTTCACGTGAAATTAAATTACTCACTGACCTTCGCATGGCCTGTGAAATTTCTTCGCGTGGCTTATCAAGGTTTTTTGCATGAGATCTTGTGTCAGCATTACCAATTGCGGTCTATTTTAGCTATCTACGGCCTACACGCTATCTTTTTCTGCATCCGTTTATCACTCTTTATCTGCAAATAGTCTTGAAATAGTGACACTTTGCTTAGCTGAAGACTTGCGTCTTACACCTTGACTAGTCTCGTCTCATAAGTAATTTTTTTGGTCTTTGTCTTAATGCTTGTCATACTTTGTGTCGCATTAGTCATAATCTTTGGTTGTTCTAGCCTTTAAATCAAACCATTTGTGCCTTAGTGAACAACATTCTTACTATTATCTTGTCCTTTTTGAGACTCAGTCTTAATGTAGTCCTTCTCCAGGTTCTAGATTTTTTTCCTTGTCTATGACTGTCACAACTAAAAGTGGCAATGTGTTTTATCCCTATAACCTTAAACATGGTCATGCTAGGGGTCATAACCATGACAGAGGTTGCTTACCTTTTGTTACAAAATCTCTATCCAGTTCGGCTAGTGATGCATCTTCATGATCTCCCGCACCTGCCAGGTCATCTCGAGTTCAACAAACATTTTCCAAAAATTTGCAACAAATTAGGAAACCTTTTTACCAAGAGGATACTGAGACAGGTAGAGGTCCTGCATTCCCACACACAATGTATGATCCTTTCTCCAGAGACCCTTTTGAAACACAACATACAGAAACTGAACACGTTCCTATAATGACTAATCATGAACCTGAACATGGTAGTCATAGTTAGTACCAAGAACCACCTAGGGATGACAAAGAGAAAGAGAAAGACTATGACACTGATGAGGAACAGGAAGAGATGGAAATCCTCCCTGAACACATAGCAAAATGTCGAAGAGACAAAAACTTTCAGAAGGTCATGGGAATCCTAATCAACAAAGAGAAAGAAAAATACTTTCTCAAACATGCTCAAGAGGGAGCAAAGTTACCTTCTCATTTCAATGTAGAAACCATTGTCAAAATTGAAGAAGAAACTGAGACTTCCAAACTCCAAAAATAATTGAAAATTATGCAAGACCAATTGGCTCAGATGATGCAAGAGAAAGAGAAACCCAAAAAGACATACACATTGGATGCTCTTTGTTCATTTCCATTTGACAAAAGTATAAACATGCTGCCTTTCCCACGAGGCATAGAACTACCCAAATATGACAAGTACTTTGGTACTACTGATCCCCAAGATCACTTATGGGAATTTGGTGCTCTATCTATGGAGTTTATACACAATCAAACATACCTCATGCGTTTATTCCCTAGAAGCCTAGGTGGTCAGGCTTTGGAGTGGTTCTCACATTTACCTCCTGGTATCAAGATGTTTGATGAAATTGCCAATTCATTTGTTCAAAAATATTCTCATAACATTCAACATCCTATAAATATATGAGATCTATGCAATCTTAAAAAAAAGGTTGGTGAGCCTTTTCTCACTTTCCTCCAACAGTAGAGACAACTGTACACTAAGTATTCTCGCAAAAATCTAGAAATAGAGAAGCTTGACATTTTCACTGATAACCTCCTACCTAATTTCGGATACAGAGTCCAACTTCAAGGTCCACATACCTTTGAAGACATAATTACACAGGCTATCTATATCGAGGAATTTATGGTTAAGAAAAGTGAGCTCACTCTTCAGAGAGACACAAAACAAGGTTCCACTTCAAACAAGGATAAAACTAAACATGTCAACAAGAACCGAGAAATTGTACATGATGGATTTGTTGAAAATGTCACACCCAAACTAGCTAAAGTGACATTTAATCTCACAGACTGCCTCAAAGCGAGAAAAAATACTGAGAAACCTCCCCCTGACAATAAGACATCTGGGAATAAATTGAGAAACTCATGGACAACATGCCCCAAGTGAGAGTATACGCCTTTGGGAGAACCTTTGGATGTGGTTTACAAAATATTGCTACAACACAAGCTTATCTCACCAATGGATAACCCTCATCCCTATGATCCACAACCACATCCACATTGGTGGAATGCGACCTCATTTTGTGAGTATCACCAAAAAAAGGGACACAAAACCAGCAACTATATAAACTTGCATCATAAAGTCTAGGACATGATTGATGCTGGTGATCTTGTGGTAGATGGACATAAGAAAAACTCGGACCACAAGGCATTCAAAGAGCCTTTCCAAGCTTATGAAAAAGGAGAGACTTTGAAACTAGAACCCTACAATAAGGTCAACTATACATATTCCAATGATGACAATGTCATTCACATGGTTGAACCTATAGATTCTGAATACTATGAAATTATTACCATAAAGGGCAAGCAAGATAACGAAAAACCCAAGACACCATTTGTTTTAAGATGCCCTACTTCCAATAAGATGGATAATGCATCTTTGCAACACTGTCCTAACACTGTTACTCGCTCTCATGCGAAGTTGGTGCTCAAAGGCCTTGCACCTCCTACTTCAAATCTTGAACAACACAAAGACAAAGCCCTTTCTAGTCCATCTGATAAAGGTGCAAAACACACAACGAACTTGACTACAACCAGTTGTAGTGTTCTCAATTAGTTGAAATGAACTAATGCTCAAATTTCCATCTTTAAGCTACTTAAAATCTCGCGTGCTCATAGGAAAATTCTGCACAAAGCCCTCACTGAGGTAAATGTTCCTCAAGATCTTGATCTTGAGTGATTTCAATCCATGGTAGGTCACTTGACCTCACCTTATCTTATGACCTTCTTTAAGGAGGATGATAACTTACTGAATCATCCACACAATCAGCCTCTACACATTGAGGTTATGATCCACCAGACATGTGTTCGTCAAGTACTCATTGACAATGGTGCTGACCTAAATATTTTCTTTGCTGCTCTACTTAGACAATTGGATTATCTTGACGACTCTATTGATCCTCAATGAAAGATCACTATTAAAGCATACAATGAAGTGGAACAAAAGTCACTAGGTCTTGTGATTTTATAATTTTGCCTCGGTCCTGTCGAAAGGGATGTCACCTGTTAGGTGCTTGACATTCCCTTAGCCTACAACATTTTGTTGGGATGGCCATGGATACATGAGATATGTGCTATGCCATCCACATACCACCAATGCATCAAATTCCCATTTCATGGTTCCGAAGTCACTACTCCTACCACTACTAGCTAAACCTGCAATATGCTCAAAGCTGCTAAAACTTTCATCCCTACTAACTATGAGTCTACCAATTGTCATGATAATAAGCTGAAACAAATTGAGTAGTCATTCAAATTGAAAGAAACTAGTATGAGAGAGTACCACATTGAACCAGTGCTATCATTAATGTCTCTCCCAGAGTCCCCTCAACATTTTGGAAGACCCTTAGAGGCAAAGAAGTCGTTCGTGCTGACACCTCAAACCAAGTATAATGGCACTTTCGTTAAGGTTGCAATTCCATTAGAAGATGAAAGTGAAAGCAGAGCCATTGCTGCATGGCTTTACAAAGAAGAAGCTCCAGTGGACCTAACAGAACAAGCTCGAGAAATCACTCCTAAGAAATATGGACATGGTCTTAGGCTTATGAAGTGTTTTGGTTATAAGGGAACTGGCCCTATTGGGTGCAATAACAATGGCCTAATTGATCCTATCAAAGAAAAAGCTCAAAGCAATAGTGATACAACTAGCCTAGGTTTAAGAAGGTCCCTTTCCATTTGGGATCAAATCAATTCATCCCCAAACCTGAAAGTTCATCTTAAAATGAGTCACACGCTGAGTCAGATACTCAAGAGGAAGAATCAGATGATGAGGATTCCTACCCTCATCCTATTCCTTATGATCTCGCTAATTTATTTGTTGAGCCAAATGACTTTGTGCCACGTGTTAGCACTATGGATGATACTAGTGATTCTTTTGAGGACAATACTGAGAAACTCAAATATCATTCAGAAAAGGGAGAATCTAGTTAGTCATGCCATATTGAGTATTTGTGTAAGAATCCAAAGGTTGAAGGAGAGTATGTCCCTATCACTGTTGGGGAGTTCTATATTCTCTCACCATGTAGCATCAATTCTCATGAATATGAGTTTGAATCTCTTTCAGAAGTGAATACTGATAAATTCATTGACCAAGTGCATGTCTATGAAAATTTAATCGAAGTGGGTGAAACGTCTAGGATTAGGTCACGGGGGTCTAATCTGACTAGTGTCCTAGAGTCATCAATTCTTAACGTTAGTATTCAAAGGCGTTTGAATACACCTATGGATGAGGTTTCTGTAGTTCTTAAATTGCTGGTCCATGCACTTAATGACTATACAGTGAATGCAATTGAACCAGCCACTACTCTCTCACTCGCACATCTCAAGCTTATAGACTGGAACCCCAATGCATCTAATGAAGTCCCCACATTCCAGAATGACTATGCTCTTGCTTGTTACCTAAATGGTATTGAACCTATAACATCTTCCACCAATGAGCAGAGTATCAACATAACTAAGGCTAACATCAAATATCTCAGTCACATAATTAGAAAGAAAAAATGCAAGAGGTCCAATTGTGAAAACCACATTGTGGCAGTGTTGAATCCCAAAAAAGTAAAAACAAAAGATGTATCCAAGGGTGAAAACCTCTCTGAGGCACCCATGGATGAGATATTTGATGTCCTTCCTAATCACTTTCAGGAGAGATCATCAGTGTTAATAGAGCCAACATAGCCAATTAACTTGGGCACATAACAACATCCTCATGTGATACATCTGGAGCAATCATTGTCACCTGAAGAGAAGGAATAATTCATTTCCTTTTTCAAGGAAAAGAAAATAAAATTTTCCTGGACATATTCTGACATGCCAGGATTGGATCTTGATCTTATCATGCATCACTTGTCCATAGCACCAGGCATCAAATCGGTTAAATAGAAGCTTCAAAAAATGCACCCTCACATTGCATTGCTTGTCAAAGCCGAATTGAAGAAACTTCTAAAGGCTGGTTTCATCTGTGCAATTGATTATGCTAAATGGATATCCAATATTGTTCCAATTTCCAAGCACGATAAATCTATTAGAGTTTGTACAGACTTTCGTGATCTTAACTTGGCATGTGCTAAAGATGACTTTTTGCTCCTTAATATTGATATGATCATAGACATGATAGATGGATATGAGATGTACTCACTTATGGATTGTTTTTCTAGATACAATCATATAAAAATTGCACCAGAAGTCCAGGAAAAAATGGCTTTCACATGTGCATGGGGAACCTTTTGTTGGAATGTGATGCCATTTGGTTTAAAGAATGCTAGTGCTACATATCAATGAGCTGTTACTATAATTTTCCATGGCATGATGCATAGAACCATGGAGGACTACGTTGATGATACCTTGGTTAAAAGTACTAAATGCAATACTCATCTACAAGATTTTGATCCCATCCTAGATTGTATGGAAAAATTTAGTCTTCGGCTCAATCCTAAGAAATGCGCATTTGGTGTCACATCAGGGAAATTGTTGGGATATATTGTTTCTGCAAAGGGAATTGAAGTAGATCCAAAAAAAGTACAAGCAATAATGGACATGCCACCACCTTAGAACATCAGTCAAATGAGAGGACTACAGGGAAGGCTTCAATCTATTCGCAGGTTTATTTCACAATTGGTAGATAGATCACAACCCTTCACAAAAACCTTACATAAGGGTGTGAAATTCAATTGGATCCAGGATTGTGAGCAAAGCTTAACATAGTTCAAACAATATCTTGTCAATCCACCAATCTTGATGCCTCCTATGCATGGGAAGCTTTGCTTTTATACATTTCAGCCACTAAAACATCTTTAGGAATCCTGTTGGCTCAGGAAGACAATGACAACAAAGAAAGAGCTATTTATTACTTGAGCCAAACATTGGTCTCTTATGAGAAAAACTACAACATTATTGAAAAACTTTTCTTGGCAATTGTCTTTGCTTCCCAAAAGTTGAGACACTACATGCTTACCCACACTACATGGGTTGTGGCTAAAATAGATCCATTAAAGTACTTGCTCAATAAGGCAGCTCTCACAAGAAGATTGGCTAAATGGGTCATGATACTAAGTGAGTTTGACATCTAATATGTTGAATGCAAAGCTATAAAGGGACAGGCAATTTTAGATCAGCTGGTCGAGGCACCCATACAAAGTCTTCCACCAATGAACATTGATTTCCTAGATGAGTTAATTCTGATACTCACACACCATACATGGGTTATGTTCTTTGATGGGTCCTTCAAACAACAAGGATCAGGTGCTGGATTACTCTTCATTACACCACAGAGATACTCATTGCCCAAAGTGTACAAGATTATGTTTCCTTGTACAAATAACATTGTTGAATATGAAGCTTTGATCAATGGTATGAAAATTGTAGCTGAATGGAGAGTAGATCAGTTGGACATCTTCGGTGACTCTCATCTTGTTATCAACCAAGTAAATGATGTATATCAAACAAAGGATGAGAAACTAATTCCTTACAAATGCATGGTTGATGACTTGATGAAGTATTTTGCACACATCACCTTCCAACAAGTTCCACGTGCAGATAATAAAGCAATTGATGCCATGGCCACTCTGGCCTCCTTGCTACAAATGCCAAAAAATGATCTCTAACATGAGTTCTTGGTGGAAGCATTACACTATCGAGCCTATGACACACCTGATTCTAAGATGATTTGTTCTATTATAGGACAAGAATCATCCTGCTACCATCACATCTATTCCTACCTTCATAATCAAACCCTTCTGAAAGGTCTGACCCAGAATGATAAATGTTACCTAATCTGTAATACTTCACATTATGTCATTCTTGCTGATGATCTATATAGGAGAAGTCTCGATGGAACACTCCTTAGGTTTTTAGAACCCAATGAGTCCAAATGTGTACTAATTGATGTTCACAAAGGCATTTGTGGATCTCATTCCAATGGCTTGACACTAGCTTGCAAACTCCTTCGTGCTGGTTACTACTGACCTAAAATGAAGCAAGAAGCTATTAAGTATGCTAGGTCCTACAAGCAGTGTCAGTTACATGGGAATCTCATTCATGCTCTAGCCAGAGAGTTGATTCCCTCTACTACAAGATGGCCATTTCAACAATGGGCCTTCAACTTGGTGGGGAAGATTCACCCAACCTCTTCCAATGGACATAAGTTCATTATCATGGCTATAGATTATTTCATGATATGGGTAGAGGCAGTCCCTCTCATAGTTGCTAATGGAAAAACTATAGTGCTTTTCATCACAAACTACATCATCTTTAGATATGGTGTACCATCCTTAATCATTACTAAAAATGGAGGACAGTTCAAGAATAAAGACCTCAAGGAACTGTGCAATAAATTCAAGATCACACAACATTGGTCTTCCATTTATTACCCAAGATGAGGCATCCAATAAGGTGATCCTCAAAATTCTTCATTGCAAAGTCAGTAAGTCAGGGAGAGACTGGCATCTCCAGATCAACGCAACCCTGTGGGCATATAGGACAAGCATCAGAATTCCAACAAGCATGACTCCTTTTGCGTTGGTGTATGGGGCAAATGTTGTGCTTCCAATAGAGGTTGAGATTCCTATCTTGAGAATCTCTATGAAAGGCCTTATCACTGATGATGACTACAAGATAGCTCAACTTCAAGAGCTTGTGTTACTGGATGAACGATGACAAGTGGCATGTGATCATCTACGAGCATATCAACAAAGAAAGGCATGAAGCTATAATTGGAGGATCAAACCACATGACTTCCAGCTAGGTGACATGTCCTAAGAGAGAACCCTAAGAATCAGTAGCAAAAAAAGAGAATCCTACCAAGAAGGTGAAAACTTGGTAAGTAGGTGCCTCTTGTTCCCAATGCTCCATCTTGCAGTGCATCTTCTGGCTATTCTGTATAGTCTCTTTCATGCTTTCACTTTCCTACTTTCCTACTTTCTACTCATGTATCCATCGATTGATTCTTGTCATAGTTCGAGGGAATCCCCCCTTAGTGTCACTCTTTTTTAGATTCTCCTCATAAAATCTCCTTTGCGATAGTCACCAGTGGTCCTCATTGTGTCTGCCTAGTATTGCTAGTGTCACTCTTTCTAAGATTCTCCTCATAGAATCTCCTTTGCGACAGTCACCAATGGTCCTCACTGCATCTACCTATTGTCACTAGTGTCACTCTTTTTGAGATTCTCCTCATACAATCTCTTTCGCGATAGTCACTAGTGGTCCTCACTGCGTCTTCCTACTATCACCAGTGTCACTCTCTTTTTGAGATTCTCCTCATAGAATGTCCTTTGCAATAGTCACCAATGGTCCTCACTGTGTCTGCCTACTATCACAAGTGTCACTTTTTTGAGATTATCCTCATAAAATCTCTTTTGCAACAGTCACCAGTTGTTTTAGCTGTGTCTTCCTATCGTTTCTTGGGTTATGTCTCTAGATTCCTTTATGGAAAATCTCTCTTGCATCAGTCACTAGTCATCCTGGCTGTGTATGCCTACTATCGTTCAGTCCTTCTTAGGTTCTAAATCATGAAGATTCCTCTTTAACCTCAATCACTAGTCATTCTAACTATGTCTACCTACTGTTGTCACCCTACTAAAGAGATTTCTTTCAAATGTATTCTGGACATTGACACTTGACATCAATCCCAAAACATTGAACTCAAAAATGATATAATTGTTTGGATATGCTGAACATTTTTTGTGTTTGCTTTGTTTTGCTTTATCATATCTCCTCGAACAACTTGATGATGTCACTTTTGACTAGAAAAGTGATGACTGGGGGCATGATATTTTCTTTTCTTTCTATCTGTGGTTTAGTTTCAACAAGTTAATACATTCCTATAAAAGGGGTGTCCACTATAAGAGCCTCCATCTTGTATTGGATGGCTGTGTGTACCTTGACTCCTTTTATACGAATATGACAATAACATTGGTTCTTCTCATTTTTTGTTGGATTAAAATCTTCATGCTACAGTAAATACTAATACTCATCCTACTAAGTGAACGTATGGGTCACTGCAAGGATATCTAGCACACTTCTATCTTAGGTTATGAATGCAAGGGTCATTGCAGATAGAATGAATACTAAATTCTTAGCATAAGAGGGATCTCCCATGTGTTTGGTGTGCCTATCATGCAAGCAACATTTAGGTCATCCTAGCATTTATGCTCTGATGCTTATGTTAACTTGCAACATTAAAAGGGACAAATGTTTTGGTCATTCTAGCTTCTTATACCTCAAATGCTTAGATTTAATCCCAACAAACCAATAACGTATGTTATATTCATATTTCCATGATTGCAATGTCAGTGGGAATTGTATAACATATGAGCTTTATTTTATATCCAATGATGATTAAATATCGAGGCTTGGTAACTAGACCTAGGGTTGCATTTAATAGTCTTGCATTACATACTTCATTTGCATAAGCACACAGTTCGATGGTCATTCTATTCATACTCTACATGCATCAAATTCCTCCATGGCTGTACAAGCATTTGGTTCATCGATTCATGCTCCTCAATGAAATACTTGTGACTGTCAAGCAAAAACAAGCAACACTACGTGAGATGTCAGTTCATACATATGCATTCTATCTAAGTACAACATACATCTCATGTACATCAAAGTAAAACAAAACAAACAATGACATGTACATAGGAATACTCGGCTCAAGATCTCATATATATACATACATACATACATATATATATATATATATATATATATATATATATATATATATATATATATATATAAAGAATGGGTCAGTGCAAAAATGGGCGCTACTCGAGCACAATCAATAAAAAATGATACATGTGGTGCTGACACACCAATTGATACATAGCTAGGGATCAAAATCAAAGATTAGGCACAGAGTGTCTAACTCTGTCTTGAACCCTCACCTCCAGGAGGAGCAGGGGTAGTAGGTGGCAGAGGTGGCGGTGGCATATCTAACCTGACAGGAGGTTGTGTGCCCCCAGACTCTCGCGCATACTGAGAAAATTGTTGCACCTGAAGTGTCTCATCAGGTACTGCACTCGTATATAACACATAATAGTATGCTGCTCGAGCTGATTGGAAGTGGATCTCATCCTGCGCTAGCTCTAATCTTCACTCTGCAGTCTCAGTGCTCTCTCTCCAAAGATCAGTGTCCCATTGTCGCTCCACCAGCTACACATCTCGGAACGCCACTACAATCTATAACTCTCCCAACTATCGAGAGGCCTAACAAACCTGCTCTCAATACTGCCGTACCATGTCCTTTACCCCACCTGCCGGCTGATCCGACATGTCCTCATCTACCATCTTTGGTGACTACTGCTATGAAGGTGCCTGCAGTTGTGGTGGCACCTATTGCTATGGAGCCTCCTATTGAGGGGCCTCCTCCTCTATCCTTTGCCTATGGTGCTGACTCTGTCCAGTCCCACTGCCCTCAGCACCTAGGTCTGATCCCATCTGACGTGGGGGAATCTGCATCTTCTGAACTTGATGTCAGACTCGTGACTACTGCTGTGGCTAAACTGGTGACTGTGGCTATGCTTGCTACTATTGAGGTGCCTGTCTCTTTGCCTGCCCTGACATCCCCACTAGATTTGTAAAATATGGGAATGGATGGCTGATCAAAAATGCCTGATATGCAGGCATCATCCTGGCATCTGCTACCTCTGGCAAGTAGTCCCACTGAATTGCAGGTAAGCTATGAATGTCTATCATGGATCGCCCTAGATCCATCCGTGCTGGACACCCCCACTCAATGTCCTTTTGCAACCTGGAATAGGTGCAAAACTTAGGAGAAATATCCTATGGTCGGCCATACAGCCACCACACTCGAGAGATCATGAATCTCTCCATCAAAAATGTCGTCCTACCCACCAGAGGTCAAGAACTGAACATCCATGGTAACTCTCTGGGAGCATCATCCCAGTCCTCTGTCTCTTGCCAAGGTCACCATACAATAGACACTAAGTCATCAAGATGTATCCTCCACTACTCTATCTTACCCAGGTGGACCTAGGTAATATGCCCTTGATATCTACAAATATAGGGCTCCATGGGCTCTTTGGCATCCTCAAAAATTGGCCTGCATACGAGAAGATGCTCCCATGCTCAGATCTACAATACATAAACTCTAGCTACCATGGTCTTCTTCTCATGGAAGAAAACCTCGTGCATCTCATGGAAAAGGTGAGCCAACATGTACTGACCCCACCCAAAAATCTCAGGTGCCTCTAGCATCCTGCAAAGCATGGCACCCCACCCGTACTCCAAACCACATTGTCCTCTATTAGGACATAGGAAACAACTCAAAAATATAGCCAACACTGATGCTAGCCTGTGCATGGGTCCATATGTGTGCATCAACTCATCCCAACTGATGGCCCTACCCCTCAGTAACTCTCTCTCGAACATAATAGATAGCACCTCTATCCCTACTCAGGGCACTGTGTCATAGATGACTTAGTCACCACGAAAGGGAATTCGCAAGATCCTCTAGATATCCTCTGGAGTGATGGTCATCTCGCCCATTGGAAAATGGAATGTGTTCATCTCTGAATGGAAATGCTCTACCAAGGCAGTGAGAAGGCTGTGATTCACCATCACAGCTAGAATTTGGCACAAAGAAGACAAACGTAATTAGGCAATGTGTGCCCGATCAGCATCATCAATCCTCTATAATAACTCTCCATATGGTAGATAGTGTGATCTGAATGCAACGTCACCAAAGACCTCCTACATGCACAACAAGAAACAACAAAAGAAACAATCAGTATCAAGTCAAAACGATGCATCAAAATAAATCAAATGCAATTTTTGAGTTCAAAAATCAAACTTTTACACATGACTATCATTGAATTTTGCGCAAAATTCATAAAATCTTGGGTTAATTTCTATCAGTTTCACGTGAAAACATTCTTTCTTTGTGCGAAGAATCTTGCCTTCATGCGAAAAAAGAGTTGTCTGCACGAAGAAAGAACTATCAGCACGAGAGAAGATATTTTTGTGCAAGAAACGAATTGCCTTGCACGAAGAATCTTTTCCTTCATGCAAAACATAATGTCTCCCACACGAAGAAAGAAGATCTTGGCACAAAAGCCGATAGGTCTCGCACAAAGAAAGATTTGACCCCTTAAAAATAAGCTAAAACATGCAATAAATGACCTCAAAATGCATAAAAGTGAAAGTATGAAGGAGGGGAATCGATGACTTATCGGTGGTCCATAGTCTGCTAGGTGGCTGTGACATCTGGAGCACTCAAATCAATGATGTCTCACCCTAACTGCCATGTCTCTCTTAGAGCTCAAATCAATAGAAGAAAAAAAGCACAAATGAATTGAAAATGACCCCTTGAGCCCTTATATAGCTGTTGACCCAAATTTTTCAAAGTGCTTAGATTTGCACAAAAATACACCCCTAGCTAATTGGACTGTTTTGGATCCATTTTTGGGATCAAATTCAAAATCTGACACAGTTAAGAGCCTCAAAAATGCATTTTAAAATTTTGGGGATCGATGCGATCGAACACTTGTGCAGCCCAAATCTTTCTGATACTTTTTGATTCTTGGAATCCTTTCATCTCTACATTCTCCATATTTTCAAAAATTATTTTCAAAATAGTCAACTCAAGTCAACCATGGCTAAATCTGATCAACTTTTGGTCAAAATTTGTCTTTGTGATTTTGCAATCATTTCAAATCAACCCTGAATCTTCTTTTGATCATTTTGACCTCTTCTATATTCTGCTAAATCTCAGATTTCTGCTATATCTCATGATATACTGCTTCAAATCATATTTCTGGTGTGTCATCTTTCGATTTCACTCCCAAGGGGGCAGGATGATTAACATCATTAAATACCTATTGCTTGGGGCATCTGGTTCCCATCTTATGTCCTTATCACTTGGGGCATCTCATCACTCAGGGCATCTCGTTTCCTTCTATCTGGCATCTTTGCTATCTATCTTATCTTTTCATCAATTGGTCAACCTTATAATACCTCTTCTTAGAGTTTGATGGATAGGTATTGGGACAGTCTAAATCCTGACTCCTAAGAATCAAGCCTCATCTGAGGATGATTCTATGACTCATGATTGGACCTTGTCATCTTTTATCAATCTTAGGTATCTAGGTGTTCTATCTAGATCCTTGAAGGTTAAGCTCCATTCTGGAGATAATCTACTAAATGCTATCAATTTCAGGTATCTAGGTGTTCTGTGTGGATCCTTAAAGATTAAACTCCGTTCTGGAGATAGTCTTTTAAATGCTACCAATCTTAGGTATCTAAGTGCTCTACTTGGATTCCTTGGGATTAAGCTTTGTTCTAGAGATAGTCCTTAAAAGCTTATCAATTGGTCTTCGTGTCATCATCTTTGGAACCAATCTCTTTTTTTTGATCTATGCATCATACTTTCTAATTTTCTTTGAATTGAACATGCTACTTGCACATTCATTTAAAGAGGGGCAAAATGTAATACCCCAAAATTGGCTCATTGCCATCTCAACCAATTCTGGTCTATTTCTGATTAATCCTAAAGTCCTATTCCATTAGGCAAATTCTTATTCGGCTACTCGCTACTTGACTTAATTGTCAGATGCAAAAAACCCTAATCTGCATTCATCATGCTTATTATTTAATTCCTATAGTATTTACTCATATTAATCACATTAAACCTATTGATTAATATTTAATTTAATTACTAAGTATTTATACTTTAATTAAATTAAATTATATCTTAAGGCTAATGTACTATGGAATTAAATTTAATAAATGTGCCTATTTTAATTAATTAAATGAAATTATTTAATTAAATGGAGTACTTACTTCTAATTAATTAAACAAAGTTATTTAATTAAATGGGAAGCCATTCCTAATTAATTAAATGAAGTTATTTAATTAAATAAGAAAAGTGTCTCTAATTAATTAAAGGATTATTTAATTAAATAGAAAAGGTAATTATGAGAGTATATCTCATTTTATTAAATTAAATATCTCACCAAAATCTCTCTTCAGTTCAAAAAGGGAATTTTTCAGTTAACTCCCTTTAATTTGTGAGTCTTCCTTTATGACTAAAATTCATCTTCAATCCTGACCGTTGATTGAAATCAATCTCAACCATTGATGGATTCTAGGAAAGTCTATTTAAGAGACCCTCATCTCTTCATTTTGGGAGAGGATGAATTTGGAATTTGCATCGAATTGCTGTTGAAATTCATACTCACATTTACTCATATTTTTACATACATTTGCATCCTTAGCGTAATTTCATTTAGCATAATATGCATATCATTAATCTAGTTTCCTTTACTTGTTCTTAGATTAGAATGCATTTCTCATTCTAGATTAATCTGCACAATCATATAGATTAATTTCATTTCTTAAATCCTTCGTTCTTAGAGGGTCTGGTTGCTTAACACCTCAAATTTGAGGATATCTAACAAGAAATTCCCTTTATATAGAAGGAAACAGGTCGCCTTGCTGGCCAATTTTTGGATGAACAATCCAATGTTCATCCTGGGATGAATCCACAAATAAGGACCATGTTGAAGTGTGTGTGTTAGCATAGGCCGCATTTTCACATATACACAAGGTGATTGGTAAAATTTTTTTTTCCCACCATTGGTGAAGTAGGATGGGATGAAACCAAGCATGAAACTGAGTAGATTAATGGTTACATTGATGTAGTTAAGGTAGGAGAATCCCCAAAGGATATTTCTTAGCCCTCAAAAATTAACCATACATCATAATATAAACAATAGAAATATTGAGATCCATAAAAATCCAAATTATTATAATATAATCATAATATTTTCATCCAACATGACTGATTGTAAGGCCTTCTTGGTTATGTCCAAATATAAAGCAATTCCAATATTAATTCTACAAGATCTCACAAGATCTAACTCTGAACTAGTCCAGATCCACACTTTGGTAGAAATCCCAAGAAGAATCTAAATTTGTGCTTGCAAGCCACCAAGCAATCTTCTTGTTTCCCAAGTCACAACTACAAGCTCTGCTCTAACTTTTTTCCTCTTAGCTACTTCTTGTTGAATAGAATAATGACTCAAGACTACACAAGACCCTCTACTTATACGCAACTAAGCCACAAGTCAGCCTATCAAGTTAAAAATTAAATAAACCCTTATATTAAATACCTATTTAATCCACAAGTCAAACTACAATATATATTAAATAGAAAATTTCTTATAATGCTTACAACACCCATTAAATACACATAGAACAAATAAAAAAGACCCAAATAGGCACAAAAAAACTCCCATGATCACTCCACATCACCATTGCATACCACATGCATTAAATGCTCCAAGTTGATTGATTGAATCCACAAGAACTTTTTTAGTAGCATCACCCTAATAAGTGTTAGCAAAACAACCAAGCATGGCTCTTGAGTAACTATAAGCATTATGGAGAATAGGATCTCTTGAGCATCAGAGATTATGTTGAGTCCCTTCAGTGACTGAGTACAACAATGATCAAGCACCTCAGTCAACACTACACCTAAGAACTACCCAATAATGACTGAATCCTCCAACTCCAAGGTCCAACCACCTCACCATGTAGGATTTCAAACCTCTATTGGATGCTTCTACGTGAGACACCTGTCCAGGTGTGAAAAGATGTTCTTAATAGCTACATGAACATCTTTTGGGATTCAACACATAAATATTGAACTAGTTCTTTATTAGAAGCATGTATGTTGATGATATTCCTATGGGGGACTATTGTAGAAACATGACTAGATCTTTATCATGATGATATGTTACATTCATGATTGTTTTTTTCATTGATGTCAACATATCAATTTTTTGTGGTACCTAATAGAAAAAAATAGAAAGGTCAAGTTGGTATGGATAGATCGTTAAGAATTTTTAGTAGCAAGGTTACAGGGAGTTACATCTAAGTGTTTAGTATATGTAGCTAACCTTGGAAGCATAAGATATTAAGTCTAGAAGAAGTTATAAAAGGTTTAGTGAAGACTATTCTGAGATAGAGTTTACAGAGGCATGTTCTAGTAAACTTGTTATATCTCTTAGCAGATTTGTTATTCTGAGAAGTCAAATTTAAAGATGTGAAGAAGACATCCTAGAGATAATGTGGAAAAGTTTTCTTGTAATAATGACATGTTTATAGAAGGATACTCAAGTTGCAAGGTAGAAGATCGATGTTATCGCTAAGTGTAACATGTTCTTAATGTTGTCCTATAATAATTAATTGAGAAGGTGTACTAGCCGACTCAGGAAATTATTTTATAGATTCAATATAAAGGAAGGAAATATTACTTTATCATGTATGGATGTATGTGGATAATTATAAGAAACACAAGTGTGAAATGTAAAGATAAGAAGAGTAGAGTGAAAGTGAAGGAAAATTCATTACCGAGGGTTTATTGTGTGATCCAAAGTTTAATACTTGGATTTGAGGTGTGTGACCTAGTCTACAATGTTTGATAGTGATTGGTCTAGTTGACAGGATAGAGTAAGGAAGTTAAAGTATAGTTCATTCAATTATTCTACAAGGAATAGTTAAGAGATCAGTTGGCTAGTGAGTTCAGTGATCTTGCCCTAGAAGTTGTTTGGACAGTGGGTCCTTCTATCTTCTACAACTCCTAATAGGGTTTGAATCTTCTAAGAAGGATTCAAAGTCTCCTAATAGAGACTCATATGTACTAAATGTTGTAATAGACTCCTAACAGGGTCCATCCTCTAACAACAAATATATATTAGTACATCATCTTGTGGGCATCACTCCCATTAGAGTTTTCCCTTTAATCAAGGGTTTCCCTAGTTAACATATCTAGTGCAATTGCCTATGTGCATCTTGTTATGGTTGTTGTTTACTTTGGTTGAATGATTAAGATTGTTTAAAGTTGATAAATGTTTTAATTATTGAATAATTGATTCAACCCCCCCCCCCACCCCCCCCCCCAGTTATCTTGATGGACTATTATTTCTAACAATTGGTATCATAGTGTCAGGTCCTTGAAGATAAAGTTTAACAACTTTGTGATATCCATGGAAAACATGTTTAGGAAAGATAATCCAAAGTTTGATGGAAAAAATTATGATAGTTGGAAGGAAAATATGAAGAAACATATGCAATGTATGGGTCCAAGATATTGGATCTTGACAAAATCATCAAAGAAAATCATTGCTGAGAAAGATTTGGAAACTTGTAATAAGGAAGAAAGAGATATTTTCATGTGTGACATGAGAGCAAGAGAAGCACTATTGTTTGCACTTCCTGAAATTGAATACAACTAGGTAAAGTCACTTATTACTTCTAATTTGATTTGGAAAGCTTTGGAAAATAGTTTTGAAGGTGATGAATATTCTAAGAACTTGAGGCTACAAAGTTGGATTTGTGTATTTCAAGATGCTAAAATGATGGAAGATGAATCTATAAGAACATATGTATGTAGAATATTAGAAATTATTATAGGTATCATAGCTCAAGTAGGACCCAAAGAGGATGATGATGTTATATGGAAGATATTGAAGAGCTTAACACCACCATTTAAGACAACAATTCAAATGATACAGTTGTGGATATCTTGTACCAAATATTTTGCAAAGGAGACTTGAAGCAGTTGAGAATGAGCTTAGACAGTCTAAAGAATTGACCAGAATAGAAATAGCTTTTAGTGCCTTGAATATTTGATCTAGTTTATCAAGAAGCAAAAGTACTAGAGGAGACTTTTTTAGTAGTAGCTAATCTAATGAGGATAGAAAGATTGAAGAAGGAGTAGCCCTTCTAGTAATAAGAGAAAAGGATGGTAAGAGAATCATTAAATGTTGGACTTGTAATGAATTTGGTCATTATGCATCTAAGTGTCCTAAAAGAGAGAGAAAAATATAGAGGTAATTTCAAACTAAGAAGAGATAGAGAATGTTTGTATGCAAATTAAGAAGACGATTCTAATGAACAAGTAGTAAGTGCTAGTGATGATGAAATTGGATTTGTAGCTATTAAAGAAGAAAGTCTAGAGAAAATGGCTTTGGTATCATAGGTTGAAAAGAAATATGATTAGATAATTGATAGTGGTTGTTCAAATCATATGACTGGTGATATGAACAAGTTTTTTGACTTCAATAGTCATGATGGAGGCATTGTTAGAGTTGGAAACAATGCAACATGCCAAGTTAAAGGTATTGGATCCATAACTCTCGATGGTAAAACTAATACTGAGGATGTATATTTTGTTGATGGTTTGAAGCACAATCTTTTGAGTGTTGGACAACTAGTAGATGAAGGTTATCAATTGTAGTTCACAAAGAAGACATGCATGATTAGAGATAAAGGTGGAAAGGTAGTTGGAATAGGAACCAAATCTAGAGGTAATATATTTCAGCTGAATCCCATGGAAATGACATGTTTGGTTACAAAATTAGATGATAGTAATATTATGGAATAAGATTTTTTTATCATATAAACTTTGATAGTATTGTGAAGACTAGTAGTATGTTTTCAATTAGAGATTTGCCTAAGATTGTAAAGCCTACTAGCACAATTTGCAAGGAGTGTGTTTTGGCAAAGCATAACAAAACTTCTTTTCCTAGCAAGAAGTTTACTACTACAACAAAATTTGAGACTGTACATATAGATCTTAGTGGTTCTATGAAGACTAAAGAATTCTATGGTGATAGGTATTTCATGATTTTAGTTGATGACTTTTCTAGAATGATGTGGGTTGCATTTCTTAAGGAAAAATGAGGTATTTGATAAGTTCAAGATATTCAAGAATAGAGTTAAGAATGAATTAGTATGAAGATTAAATGTATAAGATTAGATAGAGGAGGAAAGTTTACTTCAAATGAGTTTAACATCTTTAATGAAGCTAATGGAATCAAAATATAGTTATCAGCTCTAAGAACCCTTGGACAAAATGGTACAACATAGAGAAGAAATAGGTTAGTAACATAAGAAAAAAGAGCTATGTTAGTTGAGAATGATGTATCCAAGATGTTTTGGAGAGATGTAAATACAAAAGTCTATGCTATGAACAAAGTGCAAGTCAAGCAAGACACAAATAAGGCTCCTTGTGAACTATGGTTTGGTTACTCACCTACAGTTAAGTATTTCAAATTTTTGGCAATAAGTGCTATATCAAAAGAGATGATGATACTGGTAAGTTTGACACAAGAAGTGATGAAGGTATATTTCTTGGTTATTCATTAAAAATCAAGGCTTATAGATGTTATAATCTGAGAACTGAGACTATTATGGAAAGAGCAAATGTAAGAGTTGATGAGAAATTTAGGATACGAGAAAGAGGAGTTGAATATAATTTAGATGATGATGTTGTTACTAAATAAGGGAATTATGAAGTATTCTTTGAGACTAATAATGATTTATAGAATGAAGGAGAGCCTAGACAAGAACAAATCTTAGAAACTTCAATAGAGCCAAGAGTTGAGAAAACAACTCCTACTTTGGGTAAGAATATGACAATGAATCATCTACCTAATTAGATCATTAGAAGTAGAGATAAAGGTGTGATGACAAGAACAAGAATCAATGAAGAACTATGTTTGATATCTCAAGTTGAACCTAAGAATGTAGATGAACATATAAAGATGACTACTAGAAGCAATATATAAAAGAGGAACTGGATCAAATAATAAAGAATGAGACATTGGAATTGGTCCCCAGACTAGCAAATAAGAATTTGATAGGAACTAAATGGGTATTCAGAAACAAGATGAATGAACAAGATGAAGTTGTAAGAAACAATGAAAGATTGGTATGTAAAGTTCACTCACATCAAGAAAGAATAGACTCTGATAAAACTTATGCTCTTGTGGTAAGAATAGAAGAAGTAAGGTTATTCTTAGCCTATGAAGGACATAAGAAATTCAAAGTACATCATATGGATGTCAAGTCAACATTTTAGAATGAAGAACTTGAAGAAGAGGTATACATAGAATAGCTTGAAGGTTATCCTTTGACAGATGACAAGGACATAGTATGCAGATTGAAGAAAGCATTGTATGGTGTTACCTAGGGTTTTGGAACCCTAAGTTTTTTTCCTCCCACTCAATTATGTGAGAAATTAAAAAATAAATTTCAAATTTCAAATTATTTTGCATTCTTATAATATTTAATTCTTCAAAGGAATTAAATATTAAAGTGCAAAGTAATTAAGTATTAAATTATTATATATTAATTTCTCACCTAAAAATAATTAATTATTCTTTCAATATATGTGCCCATAAGAAAAATATAAAAAAAAAGGAAGGAAGTGGGCAAGTTGATAGATATAAAATAAATTAATTCTTTAATAATTAATAGTATTGTTAAGTGCAAATTAAATATTGCACTTGATCATAGAAAAAGAAGTGGAGGATAAAACAAATATTAAACAGAATCTGAAATAATTAATTCTTTAAAAAGAATTAATTATCTTTTTGAAATGAAGTTATAAAAGCTCTTGGGAAATTGACCTAAGTTGAGAAAATATATAAAATAATTAATTCTTTTATAAGAATTAATTATCATAGCAAAGTGCCGGAGAAGAGAAGAGAAGTTCGGTAAGAAGTTAGGGCAGTTGCCCAACTTCTTGAAAACAAATGATTTAATAGGGGCAAAAGCATTTGTAAGGGGTTCTATTCTTCTTTTTCAGGGGGTGGGAGTTCTACAACTACTGCTATAGGGAGAAGAATATTTTCTATTCTGCAAAGGGAAATGTAGAGAGTTGATTTATTTCATTCTTTGTATTTGATGGTAACATAAGGGATGAAATCATACTATTGTTATTTTGTTATGTGTTAGAAATGGAAAGGAATGTTTGTATGTCAGATCTTAAAGTCTGAATATTTATTTTCTGATGGAGAAAGATCCTGTGGTCTTTTCTATCTTGTTTCAAATACAGTCCTGTGTTGTTGTCTTTTGCAAAAATGATATGTTTGATTCTCTCTATTCTCTTCTAGTATTGTGAAAGACTTGGTGAATAGTCCTATGGCTGTTTGCTGATTTTTCCCTCATAATCAGCTTATTAATTTGATAATCACATTTATTCCATATTGATGGATGAATGTCAGAAAACCCTTTGTGTCTTCAGGTTAAAGACATAATCAATTTATTGCATTCATTGTATATCTTTTATGAGGGAGCTGTACCTCTCAATTCAAAGGAAGATTATCAATAGAATGATAATATATCCATTTGTTAGTTCATTTTGTTCTTCTTTTGAAACTTATTGAGTCATTTTTTGCATTTCTATCTGAAGGACAAAACTGTTTACTAACAGTTTTTGGCGACTCTGCTGGGGAAAGAAAGCAAGTTCCAGTGCTTTTCTTTTCTTGGAAATCTAAAGGTTACCTCCCCGAGGACGGAGGTTGGAAACTCTAATTGATTTTGGTAAAAGAAGTCCAGTGTTATGGCTTTGGTTGTAGCCCAACCATGGGGGGCTCAGATTGGGCCATTTTCTTTATCTCAATACTCAGCCTTACCTTAGAATTCATTAGAATATCTCTCAAAGTTTTCTGGTGATGCAAATCAAGACCCTAATGACCACATCAAAGCATTTACAGTTGCTTGTGGGATTCTTGGTGTGCAGGAGGAGAATGTCTTTGTTAGATTATTTGTTGGAAGCCTCATTGGAAGTGCAGCAGATTGGTTCCAGAATTTGCTAGACGGTTGCATCACCTGTTGGAATGACCTTGAGGTGAAATTTGTTCAGAGGTTTATGCCTACACTTGATGTAGCTAAATTATTATTTAATTTCTTTCAAATCAAGTTGGAAAAAGGGGAAGTTATCAAGGATTTTATTGATAGATTCAATAAAATTGTTGGTAAGATACCCCTAACCAGCCAACCAACTGAAAATAATCAGTTGTGTGTTTTCATTGCTACCATGCAAACATAAATTAAATTCTTGCTTCTTCGTTTAAAAGTGAAAACATTGCAAGATGTAAAAAGGGAGGCTATCAGTTTAGATGATGATATGATTCTAAGTGGAATGAAGTGTAAAGACATTACACATGAAGGAGTTTATCTCTATAAAAAAAAAAATTGTCTAGAGGTAAAGCCTAAACAAAAAAGGCTCATTCTCAAAGAAATTAAATCAACACCTCCTATTTATCAAAGTCTAATAGTTTTCAATGATAAAGATCTTCCAATCCCTCCAGTGAGTGAAAGGACTTCCTGTAGTGTAGCTGGAACATACCATCTACATGTTGAGTCTGAGGATGAATATGTCTCCCAATCATCTAACTCAATGATTAACCTAGATGTACCTCCTAATGAACAAGGGTTGCAAGGTGGAAGATCAAATGAAAACTTGTCAGAGGATGTTTCAAATGCAGAGTTTGATTCTTTTATATTTGGGGCTACTATTGATATTTCATCAAATGATGTTATTCAAGAGGGTATGAAAGGTCAACATACACAAGAAAATATTGAAGCTAATTATGAATTATTTTTGTTTGATCACATTGAAATGAATGAAGAGTCATTTCAGCCCAAAGCATTCAAAGATATTGAGAAAGATGAGATGGAAGTTAAAGGAAATTCTTTTATCCCTAGACCAATTCCATGTACACAACCCAAATTAGAAGTGTTCAGGTTTGATTGTGAAGACAGGCTAATGGATTTTGGTCCTATGCTAGAATCTTTTTGTTTTGAGATAAACTTCATAGATAGATTCTTGGAACCTGAATCTTTGAAGGAGGAAGTTACAGATTTAAATGAGAACTATGTGAGTGATCACTTCCATAATTTTGGGAAAGGTTTTCATCATAAAGACTCCATTTTATTTTTTGAGAATCTCATGGGAGACATCAAGAGTGCTGATAAGAAACAACCTATGTGGGAAGACATTGATGTGCCACAGTTGATTAGTTATAATGTTGGCTGGCTTCTTAGTTTTAACCTACTGTTTAGAAAGCTTATAGCTGTGGAGTTTTTCTTTTCAATGGTTGTTCTCCAATTTTTAGGAATGGGCTCACTTGCACACCAACCATTGTTTCGCACTGGCACATACTTCTCTCAACCAGTTAATGATTTTTCATGAGCAGCCAGGTACTTTCTTAAGTACTCTTTGTACATAGAGTTTTTGTTGTGGCTAGGTGTGGTTTGTTGTGTTCATTTTTGTAGTGCTGGTGGTTTTCGTGTTTTTGGTGTTGCCCTGCTCTTTTCTTCTCTGCAAGTAGCTTTCTTTGTTCTCTGCCCTTTGACTTTCCCTGATGGCTCTTTTCATTAATGGAGTGGATATATTTTTCGAACTACATGGGCTCTAGAAATTTCTATGCTTACACCTCAAGAAATTAGGGTTCATTGAAAGATTAATGATGATGAGTTGGCATAATGGAATAATACTCATCTTTACCATCAATGGAATATGCGGACAGTAAGGGCTTCATTCAGAAACACTTTAAAGGCTAAATGTGTGGGTAAATATTTAGTGCCAAACTATAGTTTTCAAAAAAAAAAAAAGGATACATTTGGAAAAAGGAATATATTCATTGGTTGGAGACTTAGAAGCATTGTGTATTGCACAAATGTACATTTTACCTATAGTTGGTTGCTATCGAGCCTTTTCATTTGACAGTATATAATAGTGGGTCAAAGCAAAAATCTGGAATGGTATGCCTTCTTTATCTAGTATTCATGACTACAGCCTATATAGAATTATATAAAATTTGAAAGTGTGGACAGGTGTACCTAATTTATCGAGTCTATATGGAGAGATTCATTTTAGCCATCATAAATTAAGAATCTGTGCTGCTAAGTCAGATAATTCCTCATCAAGGAAATCCAAAATGTGATTAGTAGAAGACAGTGAACCCTATCAAGGTATTGGTCTAAAATTTTCATGCTTAAAAGTCACAATCGGGGGCCGTGGAGGTTGTTTGAAGGTAGTGTGATTCTGATTTGTAACTTTTGACACTTTTTCTCCCCCCAAAGAAAGAGAAATAAGTGAAGGAAGAACCCACAAGCTTTCAGTTGATAGTTCCTTCTGGCATCACCATAAATCATATAACTCCCAAAATGTTTTGGTGGACAACTATGCAATTGCTTGGAAGCTTATGCAGTGCATATGGATGGTTTGATTTATAGTACATTTGCAATCATGAAGTCTCATGCCTAAAATGTGATAACCCTAATTAGGGTTGAGATGTGATGGCTGGAAGATAAAACAAGTTTGGCTAGAAATGATATTTTCTATCAATTTTGCCCATTAGAAAAAAAATCAAAGCAAGCCTTGTCTGGTCGCGCTGGATGGACTTTTTGCATAATGTTATAGAGCTTTGGTGTGTTCACAATCAAAAAGACCTGTGGAGTGAGACTGTAGATACATTCGTGCAACCGAACACAAGAAGATGGTAGTCATGGATTCAATACTATGTTAGCAGTATGAACAAGCATAACCATAGCCACTGTGAATGGTGAGACATTGTGATAGTATCAAAACCTGAGAGCATGGTTTCTTTTTTATTTGAGTGAACCTGATAACTTTAACAGAGTTTTGGATAAGGAGGAAGATTTGAGTAGACCCACAATACTATTTGAGCATGTATAAACATGCATACTACTTTCAATGGGTTAGTATAAGTTCCATTTTTGAGATAAGTTGCAGTAGCTAATACCTGTGTTGGCGTGGATGAGTAGTGAAGGATTTTTGAGTCTTGCACTTAAAATGGGAACCCTAATTAGGGTGGTGACGTGACAGTGGCCCCTTTGGTTCTTGTGATAGTTTTGAAAGTGATTATTCCATACAAAAAATAGAATAATGGAACATGCAAGGTGGCGAGTTCTAACATTATGATCTTCCTTGCCCGCGGGTTTTCATTTGTCTTCAAGATAAACATTTTGTCAACAAGAATCATGCACTGTCAACTCAGTGCATGGTGAAGACAACTTCAACATATGTCATTGGTTTTTTTTTACTTTTTATGACCATTCACAACCAAGATGATTGTTTAAGACTTCCCTTGGTGGTGTGGACCTTGGTCAAAGGATTTTGGTGCATCAGTGTATCTTCGAGCTCCCTGGTATTTTAAAGAGCTTTTTTAATCTACACTAAATCCATACAGATGATGTGGCAATTTTGCAGTGTTCTTGTTCTACGTAGTTAGGGATGGATCAACAAGAAACAGTAAGCTGAAATGGGATTCGTCCCAGCTGGAGCACCCAGATCTGCATCCTTTGTGGACATAATCGATCTCCTCGAACATGTGCCTAACCATTTCATTTATTGCGGCCAACAAATCTCCTTGTGCCTTTGCATAGTGCTTCAATTGGCCCCCAATCATGTGTATAAGATTCGCATCGAGATGAAGTTAGTTTGAAGCAATCTGATACTTTGGGTGCAAGTCATATTTGTCCTAGTTGCAAGGATACATTAACAAATAGACATGCTAGAACTGAAAAGGTGGTGTGAGATCTTCTAGCGGCTCTTGTTCATGCGAGTCATCTACAGTCTTGAGTCCTGAAACCATCACAATACATATTAAAAAAAAATTGTTGTGAGATCAATGGACATTGAAGATTGTTCATGTCACACACCCTCAAATTGTGATGATTGCTAGATCTAGGCTAGAATCTATTAAAATGGAAGTACGTTGAGACCGCATGGTGAATGATGGATTTTCCAAGAAACTAAAGCCTTCTATTTATGTTTTGTTGTCAATGGACATAGCCTTCCAAAAGATTGGCCATTTGGGATTAGGGTACAAATGATTGAGTTTCTTTGAAGAGTTATAGGTGAATATCAAAGGTTAGATGTGTCATCATGCTCAGAATTTCATGACAGTTCACAAACAAAAAGGATGAAACTTCTTGAAATAGAGAAGCAATGGTGAGTAGCTATCCAGAAGTCATAAAACATAGAGAAGGTAAGTGAGATAGTGTTGTGAGCATTATTGTAATTATGGGAGACCCAAATTTTGGTTTGTGTTGTGGACGGTCTAGATACGCACGTAATACTTTTTGAAGCACATCTTTTTGAATGAAGTAGATGGGGATAGATTAGTGTGAAAATGTTAACCGATAATTAGTTTTAGAGATAATCTAAAGATAGTGAAATGATGACTCTATGGCCCAAAGGACAGACACTGGATTGTAGCATTGAAGCGAGAGCCAGAGATTCTAGAGTTCTCTGCATCTCAACACAGAATGCAGTCCCCAGAGAGAGCCACTGTTACCTAGGGTTTTGGAACCCTAATTTTTTTTCCTAACACCCAATTATGTGAGAAATTAAAAAATAAATTTCAAATTTCAAATTATTTTTCATTCTTATAATATTTAATTCTTCAAAGGAATTAAATATTAAAGTGCAAAGTAATTAAGTATTAAATTATTATATATTAATTTCTCACCTAAAAAGAATTAATTATTCTTTCAATGTATGTTCCCATAAGAAAAATATAAAAAAAAAGGAAGGAAGTGGGCAAGTTGATAGATATAAAATAAATTAATTCTTTAATAATTAATAGTATTGTTAAGTGCAAATTAAATATTGCACTTGATCATAGAAAAAGAAGTGGAGGATAAAACAAATATTAAAAAGAATCTGAAATAATTAATTCTTTAAAAAGAATTAATTATCTTTTTGAAATGAAGTTATAAAAGCTCTTGGGCAATTGACCTAAGTTGAGAAAAGATATAAAATAATTAATTCTTTTATAAGAATTAATTATCATAGCAAAGTGCCGGAGAAGAGAAGAGAGGTTTGGTAAGAAGTTAGGGCAGTTGCCCAACTTCTTGAAAACAAATTATTTAATAGGGGCAAAAGCATTTGTAAGGGGTTTTGTTCTTCTTTTTCAGGGGTGGGAGTTCTACAGCTACTGCTACAGGGAGAAGAATATTTTCTATTCTGCAAAGGGAAATGTAGAGAGTTGATTTATTTCATTCTTTGTATTTGATGGTAACAGAAGGGATGAAATCACACTATTGTTATTTTGTTATGTGTTAGAAATTGAAAGGAATTTTTGTATGTCAGATCTTAAGGTCTGAATATTTATTTTCTGATGGAGAAAGATCCTGTGGTCTTTTCTATCTTGTTTCAAATACAGTCCTATGTTGTTGTCTTTTGCAAAAATGATATGTTTGATTCTCTCTATTCTCTTCTAGTATTGTGAAAGACTTGGTGAATAGTCCTATGGCTGTTTGCTAGTTTTTCCCTCATAATTAGCTTATTAATTTGATAATCACATTTATTCCATATTGATGGATGAATGTCAGAAAACCCTTCGTGTCTTCGGGTTAAAGACATAATCAATTTATTGCATTCATTGTATATCTTTTATGAGGGAGCTATACCTCTCAATTCAAAGGAAAATTATCAATAGAATGATAATCTATCCATTTGTTAGTTCATTTTGTTCTTCTTTTGAAACTTATTGAGTCATTGTTTGCATTTCTATCTGAAGGACAAAACTGTTTACTAACATATGGAATGAAGAAAGCACCCAAAACTTGGTATGCAAGGTTGGATAAGTATTTGACAAAGCTTGGATAGTTGGATATAGAAAAGGTATGGTAGATAGTTATCTCTATTAGAAAGAAACTGATGATGGATTAATGATTTTGGTAATTTTTTTGATGATACCATATTTGGAGGAAATGATGGTGAAAGTGACAAGTTTGCAAAAGAAATGTAGAAGGAATTTGAAATGAGCATGATAGGAGAAATGAAATATTTTCTAGGATTAAAAATTGTGTAGGATAAAGAAGGAATCTTTATTTCTCAGAATAAGTATTTGAAAGATTTACTGAAAAGGTTTGGTTTGGAAACATGTAAACCCATTGGAACACCTATGGTAACTAGATACAAGTTATCTAAAAAGGATGAGACACCTACTATTGAGCAGAAGAAATACAGGCTTATGATAAGAGGATTGCAATATTTGACTCACACAAGGTCAGATATAGCAAATTCAGTTAGAATTGTTGCAAGATTTCAAATTGATCCTAGAGAAGCACATTATGCACTAGTCAAAAGGATATTTAGATCTACCTAAAAGGAACACTAGAGTTCAGATTTTGATATGATAAATCTAATGATTTCATTCTATATGCTTATACATATGTTGATTGGATAAGCAATATGGATGACAAAAAAAGCACCAGTGGTGGAGCCTTTTTTCTTGGAGGAAGATTAGATTCTTAGCTAAGCAAGAAGTAGGTTTGTACCTCACAAAGTAAAATAAAAGTAGAATATGTTGTAGCAAAAAACAATTGTAATCAATTTTTTTGGATGAAGTAGATGCTAAAGGATATAAGGATAGAATTTAGTGAACCTATTGTCATAAATTGTGAGAACACAAGCACAATAAATATGTCTAAGAATCTAGTGTTGCATTATAAAACCATGCACATTTCTATCATGTATCACATGTTGAGAGAGAAAGATGTAGAAAAGGAAATTAGATTGGAGTATGTAAGAAAAAAAGAGCATATTGTAGATATTTTCACTAAGCCTCTTCCCAAAGAGACTTTTGAGTATTTGTGAGGTATGCTAGGGGTTATGCCCCTTCCTACATCAGAGTAGATGATGCAAGAGTGCATTAGTCCAGTGTAATAGAGCATTATTGTTTATTTGGACTAAATGATGATGCCTCCTACATGGGGGAGTATCTGTGATGAACATAGTCATCTAGGATTCTTGTTGGATGTTTCTTTCAAATAGTGTCCTTGGACACTTGAGCTAGTAAAAAATAGTTGTTGCATAGATTGTTGGTTGCTAAAACCTTTGACATTGATGTCAATAGGGGAGATGTACAACATGAAAAATAACTACAACATGTTCAGAAAACTAGTTGGAAAGAAGTACAACAAGGAAAGTACAACATGGAAGAATGATTGATGAAGAGGATTTGAAAAGAAAGATTAACAATCTTTTGTAGTTGGTATTCTTGGAACTAGATGTTTTTCATTTATGTTTTCATCAATGCCAAAGGGGGAGATTTTTGGAAACATGAATGTTGATGATATTCTTATGGGGGAGTATTGTAGAAACATGATTAGATCTTTATCATGATGATATGTTACATTCATGACTGTGTTTGTCATTTATGTCAA
This sequence comes from Cupressus sempervirens, assembly GCA_028749045.1. Taxonomy (NCBI): domain Eukaryota; kingdom Viridiplantae; phylum Streptophyta; class Pinopsida; order Cupressales; family Cupressaceae; genus Cupressus; species Cupressus sempervirens. The sequence goes on along the minus strand of CM053784.1, from coordinate 138,871,732 downwards.
CATAGCAATTTTTTGCAGTATCTGATAGAAGAACAATGGAAAGATCAAGTTGGTAGGGATAAGTCATCAAGAATTTTTAGTAGTGAGGTTAAAGGGAGATACTACTAAGTGTCTAGTATATGAAGCTAAAATCAAAAGCATAAGATATTAAGTCTAGAAGAAGTTATGCAAGTTTTGGTGAAGACTATTTTGAGATAGAGTTTACAGAGGCATGTTTTTGTAACCTTTTTATATCTCTTAGCATAGTTGTTATTCTAAGAAGCCAAAGTTAAAGATGTAAAGAAGAAATTCTAGAGATGATGTGGCCAAGTTTTCTCATCATAATGATACGTATATGGAAAGATAATCAAGTTGCAATGTGGAAGATCAATGTTATCGCTAAGTGTAACATGTTCTTAATGTAGTCCTATAATAATTAATTGGGAAGGTGTAATAATTGACTTAGGGAATTGTTTTATGGATTTGGTATAAAGGAAGGACATTTTTATGTATCATGTATGGATGTATGAAAATAAGTGAAATGAAAAGATAAGTAGAGTAGATAGAAAGTGAAGGAAACTTCATTGCTGATGTTTTATTGTGTGATCTAAAGTTTGATACTTGGAACTAAGCTTCATGAATTGGTCTATAGGTTTTGAAAATGATTGGTCTGGTGATAGGAGAGAGGAAGGAAGTTAAAGTATAGTTCATACAATTATTCTATAAGGAATAGTTGAGAGGTTAGGTGGATAGTGAGTTTAGTGATCTTGCCATAGAAGCTATTTGGATAGTGGGTCCTTTTCTCTTCTACAACTCCTAATAGGGTTGGAATCTTCTAAAAAGGATTCAAAGTCTCCTAATAAGAACTCATATATACTAATTGTTGTAATAGACTCCTAATAGGGTCCATCCTCTAACAAAGAATATTTATATTAGTACATAATCTTGTGGGTTTTCACTCTGATCAAGGGTTTCTCTAGTTAACATATTTGGTGTAATTTTCTATGTGCATCTTGTTATAATTTTGTTTACTTTGGTTTGATGGTTAAGATTATTTAAGGTTAATAAATGTTTTAATTATTGGATAACTAATTCACTCCCCCCCCTCCCCCCCCCCCAATTATTTATTAGAGTAAATAATTAATTAATTGTTAATTATTTATTCTATTTCTTAAGCTTACTTAGGTTAATGTATATAGTTGAGGTTAGTTGTTGACAACATGAGAGTTTGTTCCCTTTAGCATACTTATCTTTTCCACCTTTTGTGGATGTGTGTTGAGTTGTCGACCTTATCTCCTACCTCATTCTAGCTTGGTCTACAAGCTTCCATGAGGCCTTTATAAGTAGTCTCTCACTCATTGTAAATTCATTTCATTTTCTATTTTCACATAGAAATTCTAATTTCCTATTGTGAAATATTCTTGTGCGGTATTTGCTTTAAGCTCTTTGCTCCCTATGTTTCTCTTCAGCAAGCTATTTTCACTGTAGGTGATCTTAGCACATTATTAGAGTCAGATTCTCAACTCCTACATGGTATTAGAGCCTCCCTACTGCTTCTTGTTTGAAGGATTTTTGAAGCTATAATTTGGAGTCACAAACCCTAGTTTGTTTGTGCAATTTTTCTTCAAATCGAGGGTAGAAGCAAATTTATGGAGCATTTTAAGCCCAAAATGACATTGCCATTAGATTTGAAACATCATTTATAGCTAAGATTCATATAAAACTTTTCATTTTTGGCTTCAGGCATTTTTTTGGAATTTTTTTGGCCTCCCAGGTAGCCGTACGTAATTTTGAAGTGAAAAAAAAAAAGGCACACTGCCATAGCAGTGCTCACACACCACTATGGGGCCACCTATGCACCAGTAGTGCACCTCCTATGTAATGCTCCACTGACGGCTAGTGTCGCAGTGCCACCGAAGGTTCCCACTACCAGTGTGCCACCCGCACGCCACCAAACGTCAACTTCCACTAGCGACACTATTGGGTTCTCCTCCTAGGTGCCACCGTCTCCACCGACCTCTGCTCCACCATGTTGACACACCACTGATTGGCACATGGATCTGCACAAATAGTTGACATGATTTCCTGATTGAGTGATGTTATCTTTCTGTTGCTGACATCACCTTCACGGGAACCCCTGCCGATGTCATTTTTCATTTTGATGACATCAATTTTTGGTAGGCTGACATCATCTTTTTAGCTGCTGACATCATCATACTAGTAGTTGACATCATTTTTTGGTGATGGTCTCATCACGACCATACAGGCGTCAAATTTAAGCCAATGTTTTTAATTTTCTAGCAAGGTACTTTTTAGAGCAGCAGTCAATTTTTTGGCCATAACTTGAGCATATGGAGGTCTTTTTCTGATTCAAAAGAAGTGTCCAAAAGCTAACTTAGAGATGAAGACATTGGTACTAGTTTCATAAGATTTTAAGTTCATTTGAGCTCCCATTTTTGGTGTCAAATTAGAGGCTTGTGTTTCCTCCTATTCTGCATCAACAAATCCAAGTTCTTTTCTAGTTTTTTGCTTTCTATAGTTGTTTTTGTGGTATTTGGGAGACATTCTTGTATGTTTGTGGGGGGTGGGGGGGTGTCTTTCTTTTCTATAATTTAGTTCAGTTAAGACCCTTCTACTTCCATCTTAGTCTTTCTCTCAATGGTGGATTCATCTATAACCTGTCTCAAACCACACAACTACCACACCTAGAAGGCACAAATGACTAGGCTTCTCATGTCAAGAGGTCTATGGTCATGTCTGGATGAGATTTAGCTTGCTCTTAGGTGACCTTATGAGGTTTTGTAGCATAGGAACAAGATGGATGAAGCCATGGGGCTGTTTGCACTCAACATTTTAGATAGTCTACAGTTCACCTGGATGGTTTGACTACTCCACGAGCTTATTGGCAGGAATTTTAGACTTTCTTTGGATAGGTGAATGAGTTTTGAGAATTTCAATTGGATGCAAAATTGACTTCTTTGTCACCAAGCAACTTTCCCACCATAGAGGACTTTCTAATGAAGTTCAAATCCCTACATGCAGTTTTACAAGGATGTAGGAAGAACAAAACAGATAATGAGTGCATATTTTTGATACTCTCAAAGCTGAAGGGGCAGTATCAGGTCTTTTCTTCTACTTTCTACTATACCATGGATACCCTTGGAGATAGACATAGGATTCCTACATTAGAGACATGTTTTGTGATAGGTTGATTAGGGAACAGGCAAAGATCCAACAGGTGGATGGCTTTGGCTCTTCCAACCAAGCATTGGTTGCTCAAAATTCTAAGGGGAAGTCAAAGAAGAAAAGAAAATCAAAGAAAGATAGTGCAAAATCTGATCCTAAGCCTCCAACTAATCCTCCAACAAACCCTCCCAAGGGTAAATATTCTTCAAAGTTAGGTGAGTCTACCTTCAAGACTAAGAATAAATCAAGTGAGAACTGTAGCTTTTGTGGGAAAGATGGACATTTAGTTTTTAGGTGTTGAAAATGATTAGAGGCTTTAGAGGAAGCCATGAAGGAGCATCACATTTTAGCTCCACAGTCTTCATCTCCACCTGCAGGGAAAGGTCATGCTCTTTCTACATGAGCTACGACTTCAACACCTTTATGGATTCTTGATTTTGGGGCTTCTCACCACTTAAAAAACACTCCTAAGTTTTTTACTTCACTTGATCCTTGTGCCACCACATAGATTGTAGTTGGAAACTACTCACAACTTTCAATTTTGGGTTCTGGCATTGTTGCTTTGGCCGATGGTTCTCTACAAGATGTACTTTGTGTTCCTGATATTTCAATGAACCTTCTATCCATCTATTAGATTTGCCACTCTGGCTCTAGGAAGACAGTAGAGTTCTCACCACATGATTTGATTATTTAGGACTTGCATGATTCAGAGATGATCATGGCCACTGGGAGTGTTGACTCTGCATCACGCCTCTACAGATTTGATGGATTTGAGTCTTCTGATGACACAAGTTCATGCTTAGTTGCACATGCAGATTTAGTAAGTAGACTTTGGCATGAACATTTTGGGCATGTCAATTACATATATCTTCAGCAGATGAGCACATAGGCACTTGTTCTTGGGCTTCCCTAGATTTCCTGTCTAGATGGTGTTTGTTAAGGATGTGCACTTGGCAAGAAACATAGGGATTCTTTTCCACATGGATGAGCCACTCATGCTTTAGCACCTTTGGAGTTGATTCATAGTGACCTTATGTCATTTCCTACTCCTTTTTTGGGTGCTAGATATGTGCTTACATTTATTGATGAGTTCTCTAGATGTACATGGGTGTACTTTCTTAAGTACAAGTTTGATGCCTTTGACTCATTTCAAGTTTTCAAGGCATTTGTAGAGAAGAAGTCTGGACTTTCTATTTGACAAATATGCACGAATAATGGGGGGGAGTATGTGAAATGGGCTTTTAGAGATTTTTGTTCTAAGCATGGTCTTGAACATCAGCTTTTAGTGCCCTACACTCCTCAGCAGAATGGTGTGGCTGAGAGAAAGAAAAGAACCCTTTGGGAGATGGAAAATTGCATGATTTAGTCCAAGTCCATGGATTCATGTTTTTGGGCAGAGGAAATCAATTGTTCCAACTACATTCAAAATCAAATGCCTCATAAGGAACTTCAACATATGACTCTTGAGGAAGCTTGGTCCCATGTCAAGCTTGATGTGTCATCATTCAGAGTTTTTGGGAGTATGACATATGCATTTATACCTGATGCTCAGAGGAAAGAAATGGAACTGAAGAGCTAAAAATTGATTTTTTTTGGCTACTGCAAGGATGTAAAGGCTTACAAGTTATTTGACCTAATTCTAGAGAGGTCCTATTTCAACGGGATGTCCAGTTTGATGAGAGCCCTCTTGCAGTTCATTCCTCACCTTCAGTGCCTCCTCTAGCTCCCACTACTCCCTCTTCATCTCCACTTTGTTTCATGGATGATGAGGATGATGATCATGGTGATCCTAATATACCTCCACCAAAAGATCCTCCCTAGATTCCTAAATGGGCTTGAGCTACTGTTGAGGCTAGAGGATCTCTAGCTAGTGACCCATCCACTTCCCATCACACCCATTCTTACACTACAAGTTCCAGTCTACTAAGTCATGCTATTAGTAATGATCATTAGAATTTTGTGGAGGTGATAGGACATTCAAAATGGGATAGTGCAATGGAGGAGGAATATTCTTCTTTGATGAAGAACCACACATGGGATCTTTGTTGTCTTCCTAAGGGGAGAAAACTAGTGCATCATAAGTGGATTTATCGCACTAAGTATGTTGCTAATGGTTCCATTGATAAGTATAAGGCTCATCTTATTGCAAAGGGGTTTTCGCAAGTCGAGGGTGTTTATTACTTTGAGACATTTGCCCCTATCACCAAGATGAATTCTATCCACCTTGTCTTATCCCTCGCAGCTTCACAGGGATGGTCATTTTATTAGATGGATGTGAAAAGTGCCTTCCTACATGGTGATATCATAGAGGATATTTATATGGAGCAGCCTCCAAGTTTTTTGTAGGATCCCACCTTGGTTTGTAGGCTTTGACATTCATTGTATGGTCTCAAAAAAGCCCTTAGGGATTGGTATGAGAAGATGGACTCATTGCTGCTATCTACAGGCTTCACTCGCTACCATTCTGATCCCATACTATACATTCATCATCTTGGTGATGAGATTCTGATTCTTATTTTGTATGTTGATGATCTTATCCTTATAGGTAGTTCATCATCCATGCTCCAGGATGTTAAGCATGCATTAATGGACTAGTTTGAGATGACTAATCTTGGTTTGCTGCACTACTTTCTTGGTCTTTAGATTCATCAGTCTCCTACTAGAATTTTTGTGTATCAGCAGAAGTATGCTCTTGACATGCTTCATCACTTTCACATGCTTGATTGTAAGGCTGCTCCTACACCATTTCATTCAGGTGTTACTTTGTCTACCTCTTGTTCTTCATCTATAGTGGATGCTACTTTGTATCAATAGTTGGTTGGAAGCCTATTGTACCTGACACACACCCACCCTGATCTTTCTTTTGTGGTTGGCCTAGTCTCTCAGTTTTCATAGGACCCTCATGAGAGTCATTGGCAAGCTGCCAGGCATATTCTATGCTACATTCAAGGCACACTTATGTATGGCATTCATTACACTATGGGGACTCCACACATTGTTAGCAACACTGACTCAGATTGGGCCGGTGATGTTGATGATTGGAAGTCTACTTCTAGATTTGTGTTTTGCCTTAGCTCCGGTCCCATCACATGGTTGTGCAAGAAGCAGCATGCTCAAGCACTTTCATCTATAGAGGCTAAGTACAAGGTCGTAGTTCTTGCTAGTCAAGAGGCTTTATGGCTTCTTCAGTTGATGACTGAGTTTGGATTTCCTCCTGATCATCCCACTATTTTGGGGTGCGATACTTAGAGTGTCATCTACATTTCTCGCAACCCAGTGGAACATTAGTGTACCAATCACATTGAGTTGCATATGCATTTCATCTGTTAGTTGATCCAGGATGGTGTTATTACATTGGAGTACATTCCTCCCATTGTTCAGGTTGCAACCATCTTCACTAAGCCTTTTGCATCACCTCGCTTTCTTCAGCTATGGTCAATGATTGGGGTTAAGGAAGTTGTCCTTGGGGGGATTAGTTGAGGCCTTCCTTCCTTTACTTCATGTTTTTTTCAGCATGTCTTTTTTTACCTCTTTTTTGGGGAGAGTTTTTCTTGAGTGGTTTTCTCTCTTTCTCTGTTTTACAGAGGTTGCATTTAGTTGCATTGTACTTGGGTACCTAAAATGGCCTCGTTGTCGAGACCCATTTTGCATTTTTCCTTTTTTTTGTGAGCTTAAGGCATTCCCCTAAGTTGCACTTAAGGGGGGGTGTTAGAGTAAATAATTAATTAATTGTTCATTATTTATTCTATTGGTTAAGCTTACTTAGGTTAATGCATGTAGTTGAGGTTAGTTGTTGACAACACAGGAGTTTGTTCCCTTTAACATACTTATCTTTTCCACCTTTTGTGGATGTGTGCTGAGTTATCAACCTTATCTCCTACCTCATTCCAGCTTGTTCTACAAGCTTCCATGAGGCCTTTATAAGTGGTCTCTCACTCATTGTAAATTCATTCCATTTTCCATTTTCACATAGAAATTCTAATTTCCTATTGTGAAATATTCTTGTGCGGTATTTGCTTCAAGCTCTTTGCTCCCTAGGTTTCTCTTCAGCAAGCTATTTGCACTACAAGTGATCTTGGTGCATTATTGGAGTCAGATTCTCAACTCCTACATTGCCTTGGGGGACTATTGTTTCTAACATTCTTCACATACATGTCCTCAAAGTCTTCAACTTTCATACTCTTTTCTTTATATCATCTCTCCTTCTTCACCTCCATCCTCAGTGTCCATAGGTTTTCTTTCCATGTTGATCTATAAGTCTCTCAAAATCCTTCAACTCAACTTAGCTACAAATACTCAAGTTCCTCCAAACTAAGTTCTTCATCCTGTAAAGGAATCAAGGAATTGTTCCTACCATCTTTCTCAATAGTAATCAAATTCTTGACACAATCATGCATATCCCTACAATCATACTGCCAAGGTCTACCAAGCAATATGTGACAACTACTCATATCCACAATATCACACAACACCTGGTCCTTATATTTTCTAATCTAAAAATCAACACGATATTTATCCCCTACTTCCATAGTATGTTCATCCTGTAACAATAATGATATTAATTAATGATTGATCATCTGTACACATTATTATTGTACTACGACAACCTAACATTTGATCAAGTTTAATTTTGAATTCCAATCTTATAAATTACTGACCATTGATAATTTTGAGAAAAAATAAACAAACTATACATGTTCCTTCTACAAAACAAGTCTCTAATTCAATTTCCTAGTTCATCAATTTCATGAAATCATGATCAACCATTGCACTATTTCGAGCAAAATTTACACTTGTAAGACTACACCCACCCTAAGATTTTATTATTTGAATATCTTTGATGTTTCTTTTGTTGAGCTTCTAAATAAATGATCCTTTAATTTGGATATTCTTAACTTTAAATCTATAAATTTTTTCCAAGGAAATAAATGTAATACCAAAATTTAGAAGTTCAATAGATAGCACAAATAAGAGAAACAATATAATTAGATGAAAAATTCCATAATGATCAAATGATACAAGATAAATACATCATAGACATACTTTAATATATAGACAATGCATGATAACTAGGAGTGATGCAAGTGATAGCCTATCAACTAGACAAGGTGCAATCACATGTCTACCAAATGTAGATCATTGTCCATTGTAAAACAAAGAGGTATGAGACAAAAACTATTAGAATTATTTAGAATAACTTAGAGGGAGTATGAATCAGTTATCTAAGGTCTAGATGTACAATTAAAACTTTTCATAGCTTAGTGAACTCATTTCCATTACACATTTTCATCATGCATGCATCCATTAGATTATGAAATCACTTAAACTTGTAGGTTACTATCAAATCAATTTGCATAAGTGTAAACATGAAACATAACAGATTCAATAACACATTTGACACAATGATTTAACATGGAAACCCAATTTGGGAAAATCCACTAGTAACATGCTACTCATTCTCACTCTTTTGAATTGATGCCTTATGAAAGGCCAACCATATTAAAGTTTACAATACACACTGTTAAATGTGACCTAGTTAAAGGATTTTAATCACCCAATTAAGAGTGAGCCTTGTAGGAGGACTTTAGATCTTTCACTTGGAATGTCACCCGATTAAAGAATTTACAAATGACTGTTAGGTCAACCTTAATCCAAAGGATTTACCCTAGACTAATACAATGATTAGAGAGTAATAGTAAGGATTGATCTAATAAGAACATAAAAATTCATGTATAGATTATAGATCTCTATTTCAATCCTCCATTATGCTTGGCTTTCATACTCTTCAGCTCTGATATCTTGTTCACCTTTCAAGCATCTATACCCTTAAGCCTTCTTGCTTTGTTTTCCAATGTAGTCTCTTCTCTTAGGTCACTGAATGAAGAAAATACCCTAGAATCCTTGTATTCCTTAGGTTCTCACACATGAAAACCCTCTCTTTTGACTAGCCATCTATATAAATAGAGAATTAAGATTTTTTTGTTCATCTTCCATTGTTCATTTTAGGGTTAGGTTAGATTAGTTAGGATTCAATGAATCTACCCCTCTTTCCATTTCATCCATTCTTGAAACTGCTCCTTTAATCCTCTTTGAATTCATCTCAAAATGGTTAATCTTGAATTCTATACCACCACCTCATCAATCTTATCTTCCACATAGTTCACATAATCAAAGAAATCAAACTTGTCAACATAAATTCATCAAATTTTTAATCTTTCTCATAATGCTGACACTTGACATTAACTAGCTTTTGATGCTTGGCACTTATTGCATTGCTCGACATTCACTATCAAAACACTTGGCATGAACTAAACTTTACTCAGCTTACAATGAAATTGACTTTGCTTAGCTCCAACTATTTTTTTTCCTAGCTTGCTCTAACTTTTCTCAGCACCTACTATCCACTTAGTTAAGCTTGGTTGACAAACTTTGTTTAACTTGTTTTTCTAAACTTGCTTAGTGTAACCAAATTTTGCAACCTTAAGTAGATTATCAATACACTAGAATATCATTGTCTTAACTAATTCCTTTTCATATCATAACTCAACATTTCCTCTAGGTGCTATTGTTATCTCATTTGATTAAATCCTTTCATCAATTAAACAAATGATAATACTTAAATCATATAAGAAATTATCTTACCATCAAGTAGGAAGTTTGACATCAGTGACAAAATAATTATTGAAACACATTTATCATACTTGTATCACTCTATTTTCAAAAATTCTCCTCTTTGACATTGATGGCAAACCAAACTAACCAACTTAATCAAATATGACCAATCTAAATACCATAAATAGGTTACAAAATTCTATTCTAGTCAACTCATCCTTATGACTCCCTCTTGATCACTTCTTATATTTCCCTCAACATTATCTCCCTCTTACTAGGTAGATGTAATTAGCAGATACACTTTCTCCCTTAGAACACTTACTCCCTTTGTAGTTAGGATTTCTCCTTCATCTCCCTCAGTATTTCTTAGTATACTTTCTCCCTCTTTGACAACAATGCCAAGGACTTGTCATCTTCATATGCAGATATGAATATTTTTAGTTTCTCCCTTGGTCACCTTGCTTGTGACTGATTTGTAGTTCTAGTTCTTTGATTACTTCCTAAAGTAAGATCCACTGCATCAATGTGTAACATATGCCAATTAGCTTTTTTTAATGCAAGGCACTCCTCATGCTCCTTAGATAGCTTTTGATAGGGCTATCACCCCTAGTTTACCTCTTAGATACTCATGAGCATCCTTAGATAATGCTTTTGTGAAGGTATCAACTATTTGCTCTTTTGTGTTGACATATCCCATCTTCACCTCTTTATCTTGAATTGATTCTCTTAAATAATGATACTTGATTGCAATATGCTTAGTCTTTGTATGTATCACAAGATCCTTTGATATATTTATAACACTTGTATTATCACAATAAAGTATTACAGGTTCAATGACTTCCTCCTTCATGTAATACCCCAAAATTGGCACATTACCATTCTAAACCAATTCTAGCCTATTTAATCAATCCTAAGTCCTATCTTGCTAGGCAATTTTGATTCTATTACTTGGTACTTGACCTAAGTGTCAAATGTAGAAAACCCTAATCTACATTAATTACACTCTTTATTTAATTCCTAAGTACTAATTCAAGTTAGCTACATTAAACCTATTTATTAAGTTTAATTTAATTATAAGTCTTTATACTTTAATTAAATTAAAATTATTTTTTAGCTAATGTACAACAAAATTAAATGTATTAAATTTAATAAGTGTATGCACCCTAAAATGGTCACCTAGACTAGGGGCACCCATTATTCATTCTATCAATTTCTTGAATCAATACATTGCAATATTTTATTAAATCAATTCAAATCATTTTCCTTGATCAAATTGTAATTAATTTAATTATTTCAATATTTCCTAAGGTTTGATCATATTATTCTAAATCTTATTTCATTAAAAGAAAACTTCTCTTTTAATTAAATAAAATAAAATGCCCTTTTAATTAAAAGAAAATCCCTCTTTTAATTAAATAAATAAATCTCCACTTAAATATCTCTTTGTGATGAAAAAAGGAAATAAATTAAATAAAAATAAATAAACCTTTTTTTTTCTCTACACTTAAATGCACATATCTCTAAGTGGTATTCTTTAATTTCCTCTTTCCAGTTTCTATTCAAACACTTCACTTTTCTCATTGGTGGAAGTTTGTCTCACATGAATCAAACTCTATTATCCCATATTGGTTGTGAGAAGCCTCCCACCTTCACATTTTCCTTTATAAGGACCCCTCTCCTTCTCATTTTCATATAGAGAAAGATAGAGAAATATAGAGGAAGATTTTATTGTTATGCTACAGGTTCGGAAAGAGATTTTGGAGGAGTTTGAGCCTTAAGGTTTGGACATTGAAGCTTCATTGCAACTTCTCTCTTCTTGTCTTATTCTCTCTTTTATCAATGGCTTCCATCATCAGGTTTCTTCATTGCATTTTCATATGATCTTAGAGTCATATTTGTTTTCATTGATTAATATTGTATTGTTAGTTCTCTTTATATATTATATTTTCTTTCTTACATTGCTTTCCATTGTTATCATTTAGATTAGCTTGCATCTTCATTTGCATTCATATTTTGATCCTTAAAATCTCTCATTTCATGGTGTACTTGCATGGGCACAAACTAGGTCAAACTAAGGGCCTCCAATACAAACCCTACACTCTATGAATAGAGAACTATGAGTCACCATTTGAGATTTCATTCTTGAGAAATCTTGGATATAATGACTCATATAAGTGTGTCAACATTTTAGCACACATTTTTTGGCTGTTGTGGGGCAATACACCTTTACATGCTAGTTTTGGCTATCTTAAGAGCTAACCCCTTTGTGCATATTTTTTTGGAGATGAAAAAACCCTAGATCTCAAAGATCTAATCATGTCTCCAAAAAAGCTTTTGGTATTTTGGTCTAAATTTTGTTTTGCAGGTTGGTGATAGATCAAACAAGCTTTAGTTAAAATTTCAGATTTTGTCAAGGTAATTCATATTTTTTATAATTTTATCCTTTTTTATGAAATTTTTTTTTAAGGTGTAAATTAGAATTTTTTTCAATAAATTCTATAATTTTGGAAAGGTCTCTGAATTATAAATAGGTCCGGTTCTTTGTGTTTTGAGTTTATAGCTCATATGAGGGCTCAAACACTCAATTAAAAAGATTTGGACTATTTTGACAAAATGGGTCCCTAGGGCATAAATTATAATTTTTTTCTAAAACTATGACATTTTTGGAAAGCTTTCTATTTTTTAAATGGGGTCTCTTTTCTGTATTTAGGGTTTTGGATCTGAATTCATGGCATATAGGTTCTATCTTGTTGACTAGGTTAAAAATCATGATCAACTTGTACTTTATTTTCACAAAGTTCAATGCATGATAAGAGTTGTCATTTTTCATGGAATCAAATAGTTCAATCTATTTTCATGTGAATTTTCCTATTTTTTCTTGATTTCATGCAGTTTATTGAAGTTTGTGAAGGTAATTTGGAGGTCGAAAGAGAAAAAAATGAAAAAAATTGGAAAGCATGAAATTAAGGTGCACACATTCCTAACCTTCTCATTTGAATTATAAAAAGTGATCATTGTGTTCTTTCTCATTGGAAAATAAATTTCTTTCTTTTGTCAAATTGTTTGGTGTGTCTTCTCAACATTGAAAAAGGGCTTAAAATGAATCATTCACATTTGGGTTTGGGGTTAACATAAACATCTTTTATCTTTTAATCCTTGAGGCTTTCTTATTGATGTTCTCTTCTTGCATCCTTGTTAAGGAGTTTTAAGGGAACATAAATAAGGGATCTTGGTTTTTATTTGTTACGGGGCTTGCCTAGTGGAGCGATTGCTCTAGGGGATGACCTCAACTCCCAAATTTTGGCAAAGTATAAATAGTGTGACTTGAATCTAAAGACACATCTCTTCGAAGTAGCTATATTGTCAATCTTGGCCAAGCCCTAAATAACTTTATACCTTTGGGAAGTGAAGGTGGATATTGGGTTACCATTTCCTCCTGGCTATTTGGTAGTATTCTCTTTCATTTATGAATTTGTGCCTCATATACCTTGCATATATTGAAGACATCCCCTAGTTGAGCTTATGCATCCTTATAGAAACCTAAATAGGTTATTGGTGTTTTTGATGTGCTTGAATGTTTAGAACCTTATCCAATTTGAACAAAAGGGGACACATCAATCAAATTGAGCTTTAAGGATTCTTTCCTATTATACACTTTCAAAACCACTATGGGCTTCAAACCCTGTGCTACCAAACCTCAATCAAGTGTAGATGATCATGAGCTCTTCTCTTCCATTCAAAAGTATCTAGGCTTACCTATTAGTCTTCCTAGACACATGATAGAGTTCACTTCAGCCATTAAAAAGTATCAAGAATTATGTGTTAGTCTCCATAGACACATTATATAAACAAAGAAAGTGCTAGAGAAAGATATTGCATCATTACATGAATCTTCCTTAAGAATTTTTCATAAATATGAATAATCATCTTTAAGGTCACATCTTCTACTCCAAGACATCAATTGTCTTCATATTCTAGAACGAAAGACCTTTTGAGAGGGAAAGTGAGTACTAACTTCTTTGAGAATATGCCAATATTTCAAAATGGACCTATCTTTGACCAAGATGAGAATGAAAAAAATGTTCCTCGACATAATTTTGAGAGAACTTTTACTCCTTTGGGATTTTCATTTGCATGGTGCTTGAGACCTTAATTGAAAAAAACATCATTACTTTTCCATACAAATATTCTACACCTTATAAACTTGAGGTAAAACCTTATTGGTGGAGAGATTATCACTATTGCAGCTACCATAGAAAAAAAGGTCATAAAAGTGAAGATTGCATTGAATTAAAATCTATAATTCAAGATATTATTGATGATGGAATCATTGATGTTGAAATTCCTAAAAACTTATATGATGAAGATGCTTCTCTTGAGCAAGATCATGTTGATGAACCTATGTCTATTATTCCCACTTTGGATAGTCCTTTGTTACCCCTTCAAGACCCTATCATGAAAACCTCATATACACCCTTGTCCTTAGAAGTGGCTCCATGTCAAGAGGACTCTCAAAAAGATGAAAATGAAAATGTCAAGAAAGATCAAGATCAAGCACTCCTTTATCTCCTTCAAAATGTCATCCCTCCATATCCTTTGTCTTATCCACCTCCTAAGTATGATGAATACACTACTTCTACTATTTCCCTTGAGCTTACTAAAAATTGTGAACAAAATTGTGTGCCTAATTTATCCAAAGAAACTTTTCAAGATCAAAAAAACCCTTCTTGTTCTACTTCGCCATATTCACTTCAAAACTATGCTCAAGCTTCAAATACTCCTATCAAATTTTTTACTCCTATTAAATATACTCATGAGTCTATTGATGGCCTTGGTCACATTTTTCACTCTAAAGATGTTAGTATTCCTATTTACTATCCCTTCACATCTCCTAAAGTTATCCTTAGTCTTATCCATCAAAGCTAAAGCCTTCAAACATTCCATCTATATTGGGACCTTATTTTCCTCCATCTCCTACTTTCACTCCTATCTCATCTCCTATCTCTCCTACCATACCCCAAGATCAACAAAGACACTCATCCTTGATGAATTCTCATTCATCTATCCACATGAACTAGTCATATAATCCTTATTCATCCATAAATCCCAAGTCTTTTGGAATAAATTTGGATGATCAATTTAAGAAAAAACATAAGAATCCATTGAAAAATGAATATCACTATGTCCCATCTAATCGACATGTGAATGAAAAGAAAGAACAATTATTCAAGAGACCACAAAGGTCTACTACCCAAAGAGCTAAATCAAAGAAAATATGGGTTCCTAAACCCATCATTAAAGAAATATGTTCTAAAGCATCCAAAGGAAAAGAAAAATCCAAAGCTATATGGATTCCCAAATCTCTTTTGAAAGACTTGAATACTGAAAGTACTTCAAAGTTGACATTCAAGATTCCAAAGGCTTGCACTCCATCTTCTTTCAAAAATATTCCTAAGAAGCTTCCAAAGGCTTCCACTCCATCTCATTCCAAAAGTCTCTTACCTCCTCATACATCTAAACCTCAAGCTATTTCCTCTATGATTACTCCATCATTTCACAACCCTTCAAGTTATGTGTCAATGCCAAGATCTTTTCTACTTTCTCACCTACCCTTATGCAATATTTTCTTCTAGCTTTCCAAAGCATGAAACCTTGTCCTCCATATACATTATCTATCATCTCCTTTCCATCACCCTATTGGCATCTTTGAGTATATTTATCTATGGTCTTGGTTTATCATGACTAATCCTTCCTATAGGTACACTATCCAAATTCAAACACATTGAGCTCTTTCTAAAAAATTACTTGAAAAAAAAAAAAACAAAAAAAGGGGGAAAAAATATGCCTTGGTGAAAACCACTTCTTGTGGCATCTTGGTAGCAAGAGTAAACATAAATAAATCCATCCTATGGTGAAAACCACTTCTTGTAGCACCTTGGATAAGTACCATGATGAAAACCTAGAAAATAGTCATCATGTGTAATTATTCCCTAATCTATCTATTACATATTTCATCTTTGATATTGACAATGTTGAGCTATCCTTGCATATTGACTATGTTATTCATCATCTTGTCTATTGTGCTTTCTCATTCACTCATAGCCTTCATATCTAGTTTCATTCTTATTACTTCATCCTATCACCATCCAATCCATTTGATCCCTTAGTCTAGATCACAAAAAAAGACATGGCTCTTAGGCCTCTTGACATACCTACTTTTTTTGAACTACACATTTTCTTTCTATCTTGCTTATTAGTTTCCATTTCTTATCCCACATGCTATCTCCATTCATGGATTTCTTTTCTTGTCCAACACATGATTCATATGGCTATCTTTCTCTAGCTTGGGTACTCTTGAGAAGTCAGTCTTTGAAGATCACTTTCACTTACTTCATACACTCCTTGCTTATCCATCATATCCACCAGCTTGTTGTTCCATCATATCCTACACCTTGCTAGACATTGGAACAAAATGATGTGATCTTTCTTGAGAACAAGTAATCTCTAAGTCATTCTAAAAATCCAAATTAATTTTTTCATATATGCTGCTAAAAAGTATCCTAAGAAGCATAAAATGCCCTAAAGAAATGATCATTTTAGTGAGACCCTTGCAATAGGAGCTTTGATATATCACCAAAAAAATTCAAATATCTTAAAAATACAAAAACATTATAAAAAAATTCTGAAAAAAAATATTTCCAAGTGGTAAAAACCTAGAAACAAGTGCTACTTGAGACCCTTTTGCTTATGTCTATTAGCATATATCTTTGCACTCTGAGATTAAAGTATTTTACATCATATGTCCTTTTTGTATTCTTGGTTTTGGAGTTGATCTTGGTCTAGGTCTAGGGGGCATAGGTAGTGTTTTGTTATATCTAGGGTCTCTTTGTTGCATTGGCATTTCTTTAGTTCCCCTTGACATTTGGTGTTTATCAACACTTATTAGATACCTTTTCTATAGTCTAGGATGTCATGATGCTTCTCACTAATAGATTTGATCTCCTAGGGAAAATAGTCATGTGGCTTACACACATGCACTTAAAAAACTCGTTGAGATTTGTTGGCTTATTTTTCTTTTGTGTCTTGTCTATAATGATTTATTTCTTTAGTTTTCCCTCCCTAATAACCTCTCAAGAATTTCATGTAATAGAGGACTTGGGGCATGGGGCATATTTTATTTTATTTTTGCTTGTGGGTGTGGTCTTGAAACTCTAGAGTGTCTCTTGTTGTCCCCTTGAAACACTTAGGAGATTTGAGGCATCATCCTTTTTTTTTTTTGCACAACCATTCTTATGGTCATTACAACATATATGTCATGATGTGAGCATGGTTTTGTTATATTAAATTGGGTAAGCTAACATCAAAGTCAACATGACCTGTTATATCTTTGATTCTTATGTTAGAATCTTTCCACATTCTAATCCAATATAAATCACATTCATATCTTCATAGTTGTGCTTATGACTAGTGATGATTGTGTGATTTTTCAATGTCCATTAATAATGACCCAATGATCAAAATAAGTTCTTTAACACTCTCTAATGAATGATGAACACAAAATCCTATGTTACAGTTACTCTTTTGCAAGTACACCTTTGCATTTTCATGTAGCTTGCATTATTAAACTTCATGTTAATTTGCATTTTTAGGTTGCATTATGAGTTTCAGAGGGTTTTCCTTCATCTTTATTGTTGACTTTTAATAAAATATGGTCATGTTTGATCTTCATTTCCTTATCTTCTTTCATGGTCTCAATCAAAATTTTCTCTCTTAAATAGTTGATTGATTTTGAGGCATTCTCTTTCTTCTTGTTATATCTTTCCACCTATTCCAAACTTCTATCTTCCATTTTTTTTTACCCCACTTCTTTTCTTCTAATTTAACTTTGGGGAATAATATTTCATGCTTTTTGATCTACCTTGGTTTTTTGATCCTTATGTTTTTCATCTTATATCAAGAACTTTATTTTTAGTTCAGTTTGATCAAATTTATTGATTTGTTGTTTCTCCTTTATCTCATTTTGATTTCGATCATGAGGGGGCAGTACTTGTCAAACTTCAATCATTGATTCAACTTTATCAATCTTTGTTCCACTTGGACAACCTTGTCTTTTTCAATACAAAATTGTTATCAAAAATTTGTATTCTTTGTTCTGATGAGTTCCTACATTGACCACACATTTGTGTTTTTTTGTAATCCCAAATTGACCTCACACTTGAACTACATTCTTTGACTACATGTGTTCCTGAAATGATCACACATTAGTCAAAGAGGCGAAAATGTATGCACCCTAAAATGGTCACCTAGACTATGGGCCCCCATTATTCAATCTATCAATTTCCATTCTTCAATTTATTGATTTCCTAAATCAATGTATTGCAATATTTTATTAAATCAAATCAAATCATTTTCTTTGATCAAATTGCAATTAATTTAATTATTCCAATATTTCCTAAGGTTTGATCATCTTATTCTAAATCTTATTCAATTAAAAAATAAATTCTTTTAATTAAATAAAATAAAATCCCCTTTTAATTAAAATAAAATCTCTCTTTTAATTAAATAAATAAATCCCCACTTAAATATCTCTTTGTGATGAAAAATGAAATAAATTAAATGAAAATAAATATATCTTTTTTTTCTCTACACTTAAATGCACATATCTCTAAGTGAGATTCTTTAATTTCCTCTTTCCACTTTCTACTCAAACACTCCACTTTTCTCATTGGTGGAATTTTGTCTCACATGGATGAAACTCTATTATCCCATATTGGTTCTAAGAAGCCTCACACCTCCACATTTTCCTTTCTAATGTGCCCTCTCCTTCTCATTTTCATATAGAGAAAGATATAGAGAAATATAGAGGAATATTTTATTGTTATGCTATAGGTTTGGAGAGTGATTTTGAGGAGTTTGAGCCTTAGGGCTTGGACATTGGAGCTTCACTGCACCTTCTCTCTTCTTCTCTTATTCTCTCTTGCATCCATGGATTACATCATCAAGTTTCATCCTTGCATTTTCATATTATCTTAGAGTCATTTTTGTTTTCATAGATTAATCTTACATTGTTATTTCTTTTCATAGATTAGATTTCATTTCTTGCATCGCTTTGCATTATTATCATTTAGATTAGCTTGCATCTTCATTTGAACTCATATTTTGATCCTTGAATATCTCATTTTATGGTGTACTTGCATGTGTACAAACTAGGTCAAACTAAGGGCTTCCATTACAAACCCTTGCACTCCATGAATAGAGATCCATGAGTTACCATTTGAGATCTGATTCTTGAGAAATATTGGATATAATAACTAATAGAAGTGTGTCAATATTTTAGGACACAATAAGATTATATCCTCATTTTAATTTATTGAATTTAATTATTCAATTAATTAAAGATTATACATTTATGAGGTCATGTTCTTTTTTATTAACTTAAATTTTCTCTCCAAATTTTCTCTTCAATTTAGAAATGGAAACTTTAAGTGAACTAGAATTGGAAATGGAATTAAATTAGTTAACTCTTTCTCACACTCAAAACAGAATCAGTTAACTCCATCTACATAAGGAAGTTTCCAGTCTATCTAAATCTTATTTCCAATCTCAACTATCTATTCTACTTGATCTTGATCGTTGATCAATTTTTGGGATTCTATTTAAGAAGCCATCAATTCCTTATTATAGAGGTTGAGTTGATTTTACATCAAACTTATGCTAAAATATCTATTCATTGCTCTTACATTCTTAGCTTGAATTTCTTACATATTAATATCATTCTAGTTTAAGATGCATACATATAGCATAATTTTATTCCCTTTATTCCTAGATTAATATTTGTACTTCATTTAGCCTTAATTTCATCTCATCTAGAATTAATTAAATCCTTCATACTATAGGTCTAGTTGCTAGCTTCTCATTCTGAGAGAAATAACATAATCCATCTAGTTAGGAGGCAACAGATTGATTTGCCAAATAGTTTTAGATGAAGAATCCAATGTTCATTTTGGAATGATTTTCCATATAGTGATCATGTTGAGCCATGTGCAAAGAGTGAGGCCCAAATTTCCCACATACACTTCATACTTTTGAGTATCTATTTTATCCATACAATGTTTGTATAATTTATCACAACATCAACATATTTAGCTTGAGTAGTAGATTGAGAAATGTAGTTTTATTTCTTGCTAGTCCAAGTAACCATCCTTTTGCCTAAGAAAAATGCTTCTCCACTGGTGCTCTTTCTATCATCAATATTTCTATCCCAACCAGCATCAATATAGGTTCTCAATTCAAATTTATCATTTTTCTTGTAGTATAGACCATACTCCTGTGTTCCTTTCAGATATCTCATTATTCTCCTTGAGATTAGCTGAGAATATTGCAACTATCCCTATAGATAATGTAATATTAGGTCTACTATGTACTACATATTGTAATTTACCAATCATAGACCTATATAATGTTTGATTTACCTCAGCTAAATCATCATTCTTTGACAATTTATGTCCTATCACCATAGGTGTACTTAGTGGCTTGGAATCTTCCAATGCAAAAAAATTTAGTATCTCCTTAAAATAGTTTTATTGAATGATGTATACACTATATTTCATCTCATGTACTTGCAAACCCACAAAGAACATGATCTCTCTAAACATAAGCATCTCAAATTCATGCTTCATTTCATTTACAAAAGCATTACATAAAATATCTTGACCTCCGAATATGATATCATCAACAAAAATTTTAGATAACAAAATACCTTTTCCTTTCTCCATATTCAAGTATAGATTGTTGTTATCATTAGTCCTCTCAAATCCAATCTTCATATGATAATTATGAAGTCTCTCTTACCATGCTCTTGGTGTTTGCTTCAAACCATATAAAACTTTGTGTAGTCTACATACCATTTTTTGTTGTTAGCATCAACAAATCCTTCTGGTTGTTCTATGTAAACCTCTTCCTCTAATATACCATTAAAAAATTTAGAGTTAACATCCACTTGATAAACTTTGAAACCTTTGTATGTAGAGTAAGCAAGCAAAGTTCTTACTCCTTCTAGTCTTAAAACATGAGTGAATGATTCTTCATAGTCTATCCCTTCTTATTGTGCATATCCTTTACAAACTAATCTTGCCTTGTTCCTTGTCATTTCACCATTTTCATCTATCTTGTTTCTGTATACCTTCTTGGTACCAACCACATTTTTGTCTTCTAGTCTAGGAATCAGAGTCCAAGTCTTATTTTTCTTAGTTTGTTTAATCTCTTCTTACATGGCTTTACTCTACTCCACATCTTCTAAGGAATCTTTCACTAACTTGGTTCAACTCTAAGGAATCTTTTTGCATCTTGTTTGTTGATATTGGTCTAGCATCTTTATCACCAATAATTTGTGTAGAAAGATGATGTCTCTTGACATACTTAGACAATCTTGGTTCAACTCTAGCTTCTACATTTTGCCTCTCAACTTCTAAATCACTATGTACTTCTCTGTCAGGTAGTTCAACATCTCTTTCATGTATACTAATTTTAGAATCAGAATATGCCTTAACTTTATTATGTAACTTAGCACCAAAATGTAGCTCGGTTCTTAAATGCAACTCAATATTCATAGTATGCAACTCGATAGTCACTAAAACTTGATGTTGGTTTGCAATTTGATTTACAACATCTTCTTTAGTAGATATACCTTCATAAAAATATACAAATGATTTATATTCTTTTGGCTCCTTGATAGGTTCAGCATCATATACTTTTGTATATTCATCTAAAAATTTAACATTTGCACTTTTCACAACATTTTCAGTGTTAGTACTTAAACACTTATAAGCTTTACTTCTTGTAGAATAACCAAAAAAATACCTTCTTCACTTTTTGCTTCTAGTTATCATTCCTAAAATCTTTGAGAATATAACACTTGCTTCCAAATACATTAAAATATTTTACATTGGGTGATTATCCATACCATAGTTCAAAAGGTGTTGAATGAGTGCTTTTCTTAATTTGTACATGGTTCAAGGTATAAACATATGTACTTATAGCTTATCTCTAGTATTTCAAAGAAACATTCTTCTCCATCATGAGTGTCCTAACATAGTCCATTACAGATTAGTTCCTCCTTTCAACAATTCCTTCTTTTGATTCCCTGGTCATTTAAAAACATCTCAATTTTTTTTAATATAAATTCTATTGATCTTAGATTGGTATTGACAAGTGAGTGTCAATACACTTAAGTTATATACTTAGCTCATGCCAAACTAGTAGTACATGTCGAGCACAACATATATATTAGACCATGCTGAGTCATAGTGAGTATCGAGCAACTCATATGCTGAGGCACTCAAGTGTGGAGTAGATAGACTATGCTGAGTGACACAGGAGCCAAGTAAATAGTGAATGTCAAGTAATACAGGTGCTGAATCATAGTAGAGAAACTAGTGTATGTCGAGCATTAGAGGCTTTAGATACCGAGTAAGATAGTTTTGACTCTTTTTTTTGTAAAGGAAAAAACAACTATTAAAACTATTTTTGAGCCAACTTAAGATTGAATTTGGATATTTTGGAGATAAAGATGAATCTCTAGTTGGATTCCCTATGTGATTACATGCATCTAATTAGAAAATGGGAAAGATTAAGTGGAAAAATTGATGAATCTCAACTATAGATTCATACCTAACCCTAAGTCACTAAGTCTTATCAAGGAGGACAAACCTTAAAATCTTTATAGAGTGATAGAGAGAGAAATGAGTGAGAGTGTAAGGAATTGAAG
This sequence comes from Cupressus sempervirens, assembly GCA_028749045.1. Classification (NCBI taxonomy): domain Eukaryota; kingdom Viridiplantae; phylum Streptophyta; class Pinopsida; order Cupressales; family Cupressaceae; genus Cupressus; species Cupressus sempervirens. The sequence goes on along the minus strand of CM053784.1, from coordinate 138,849,189 downwards.
GAGCTATGAGAGAAATTTTTATGTGCAAATAGAGCATTCATGGTGGCTTAGAAGTTATAAAGTGAAACAACATTATAAAATCAATTAGAGCAGAATAGGGGAAAGAAAAAGGATAAAACAAGAAGACATTTAACCACAAGGAGAAATTAGTTTAGAGGTGATTTGTTATCAAGAAAGCAAGTGTTAAACACATGATTAGAGCTTAGACATTCTAATAGGTGATTTCAATCAAAATCTCTTAATAGAGTAGTCCTAACAAGTTGTATGAAATCCTTTAACATGGTTCTTACTTAGTTGTAAGTTAATGTACTTTAGAAAGAATCACTTCTAATAGGGTGTTAAAATCCTCTAACAAGGTGAGACCTAATATTCTTTGCAAACCTTAAATATGGTAGACCTTTCACAAGGTAGATCATGTTTCATCGTGAAAACATTGTAACCTTCATTAGATACACTTTATTACTATAGTACTAAAGATTTGTGAGTGTCATCCCCACCCCAGTTTTACCTTCTCATTGGAGGGTTTCTAGGTAGTCATATCTAGTATCATATGTGTTTACATGATTTAGATGTATATGTTTTACATGTTATTTTTTTTTACTCATTGAATGTATGGGATGGATGTGTGGTGAAAGTTTTATTGGTCCAAGTTTAAACTTCTAGTTCACCCCTCCTCTCAAAAGTTTACCTTTCCTATTGTAATTCCAAAAATTGGTATCAGAGCTTTCTTCTCTAAAAGAGAAGCTTTGCAACTTTAAGGAAAAGATCTTGAAATGGAATTCTACAAGTTGGGAAAGACTATTGAGAATCAAGGAATTGAAATACAACTTATTCTAAATCAACTAGATAAAGAAAGAGAAGAACTAAAGAAATCTTTGAAGAGAATGAAGGGAATTGCTATTGTAGAGAATGACACACAACATAAAGAGATAGACACTACTAATCTATTTGTAGATGGAGATTTGAGTGAATTTGATGCAACAGTGGCAACTCTAATGGAAAAGAATAGAGCCCAAGCTGAAGAAATTAGAAATCTCAAGTTAGAGCAAGAATCACGAGCTATAATACTATGTGAGGTAACTAAACAAAAGAAGAAAGTCATAGAAGACAAAGCCATGGTTGAAGAAGAAAAAATAATTTTGGCTAATAGACTAGAAGAGAAATCATTAAAAATAACCAAGATTTCTAACATGCAATTGAAAACTCTAAGTCAAATGATGAATACCAACTATGAATTGAATGTCAAGGATATAGAGATAACTACATTGAAGTTGCAAAATGAATAATTGCAGAGTGACATAAAGAGAGAAAATAAATTTTCTAAAAGTTTCTTCAAGCCTAATGAAGCCATCAAATACTTTTAGCAACTATTGAGATCCCCTAGATCTAATAATGATACATCTAGACTAGGATACACAAGCACTGAAGAACAAGAATCATCTAAAAGTGAAAAAGAAAGGAACATCAAAGGTAAGAACTCCAAACCTACTTGCCATAATTGTGGTAAGAAAGGACATACTACTAATGTGTGTAGAAGAAAGATTGTAAATTATAATGTCAAGCCTAGGAGCATGGTTCACTACCATAAGTTCAACAAGAAAGGTCATTAGTCACATGAATGTAGAACTAGGACCATGCATACACAAAGATTTGAAGGATATAGCTACAATTTTTATAAGTATGGACATAGAGCTTTTGAATGTAGATCCAAACCCATGTGGTCATCAAATAGGTAAGCAAAGGTAAGAAACAATGGCAACTCTTATAACTGGGATTACAATACAAGATATAGCTATCATTATTGTCAAGAATATGGACATATTACTAAGTACTATATTAGGAAACACTTTAGAGGAAACTACCAAAGGTGGTTAGCCAAATGACATGTTTTAGCTATTTGAAGACTAGTCACATTAGTAGGTATTGTCCAACAAGGTCAAAGGCACCAAGTTGTGAATTTGATAAAGGCAAAGTCAAGGTAGATGTTGAACACATCAGAGATGAGATGAATAAGACATGGAAAAAGAAAAAGAATTACAACACATCAAATGGAGAAGGAATTACTTCATCCAATGGGTCAGATGATCACACCTCATCAAACTAGGAAATCAAGAGGTATGTGGGACTGATACTTAAAGGTTATATCATATATCTGTTCCAAAATGACTTAGCACTGAAAATATTACATCAGCATGAATAAAGATGCAAGATGTTATTAGAAACTCAAGCACAAGCACCACTTTCATTGACCTAGGGTATGGGAGAAGACCAAGAAGAGGAGGAGACTAAAGGTGCTAAGGGAGAAGAAGCTGAGGAAGCATCAACTCCTGCTAAGTCAAACAAGAGGAAGTATAAGACTCAACCAGTGACTAAAGATAAGAATGTAGCTAAGCTGAGTTAGCCCAAGCCTACTACATCTACTACAAGAGCTAGTACACATGCAACAACCCAAAAGGCCAAGGAGAAGACAAAACAAGTAGAACAATGAGGCCGAGAGCAGAAGAGGCCAAGAAGAAAGTAAGTTGCACAAGTAGATTCTGATGAAGAGAAAATAGAATTAGATGACAATGGCTAATGTAAGGTGGTGAGGCACAATCCTTTGTTAGATCTTGAAAATTTATGTGAAAATGTTAAGAATAGTGTAGAGCTATCAAGATTTACACATGTAGATTTTGATAATTTGGGTAAAGTAGAGAAAAATCAAGTGGAGGAGGCCATTTATGCCATGATGGAAAAATTTAAGACAATCCCACTAGAGATTGCCAACTCAATGCCAAAGAGTCTGTATGATAGAGTTGAGAAAAAATTGTACTATTGTTTAGACTTGGGGAAACAAATTAGAGAAATATCTCTAGCCCAAGTGATGCCTAAACTAACTAAGGCATAGATTGCTAAGGTTCTAAAGAAATATGTAGTTAGGTTCACACCTAAATATAGAGCCTTTAGCATCTTGAAAAACAATATTTAGGATGTTGTTAAAAAGTCCACATAGATGTGGAAGCTCACTTATGGGTTGACTATAGTTAAGGAAGGAGAACAAACACCCATTGAAGTGAAAGATGATGAAGAATATGATGACAAAGCTAACACTATTGGAGGAGGAATAGAAAAGTAAGAAGATGACAAGGTAATAACTAAGGAAGAGTAGGAAGAAGAATAGAGTGTGCAAGATACACAATTACTGAGTGTCAATCCTCCACATGTCACAAGCGAGACTACTGAGACAATAAGTATCAAAGATGTTTCTGATCTATTAGCTCAGAACATTAATCCCCTTATTGAAGATAGTTTGAAGAAGATATTAGACCAATCTACACTACAGGCCAAAATTTTAAATAATCTTGTTTTAGTCAGTGTGGATGAGCTACAAAAGTCAGTGATTGATGTTGCAAGGGAAAAGGTGAATCCACAAGAACCACCTTCTATCATCCCTCTAGTCACTAATGTACAACATGTGGTCAAAATTCTAGAAGATACATCTTACAAGGTTGATACAATTGCCAAGATTGATATAGTAGAGAAGAGCATAGTGGAAATTTTGGAATCATGATATATTTGTCATTATTGCAAACACTTATTCAATTTTGAATGCTTATCTAGCTCATCACTTAGTCTATGTATACTGAGCATTCAGTGGTTACCTTATAAATTTAGTAGGTAAATAGTTCTCACTAAGCATTCCAGAGGATATTGAGTGAATGAGAAGTTCAGTAGTGTTTACCGAGTGAAAAGGATAAACAAAGGACTCAATGTTTACCAAGTGAAAAAGGTAAACAAAGGACTCAGTTTTTATTGAGTGAAAAAGGTAAATGAAGAACTCAATGTTCACCAAGCAAAGCAAGGTAAATGAAGAACTCAGTGTTCATTGAGAAAAGAAAGGTAAATGAAGAGCTCAATATTTACTGAGCAAAGCAAGGTAAACGAAGAAGTTAGTTTCTATCGAGTGACACTATATCTACAGAGTCACCAATGGTTACCAAGTTCCAAGAAGTGTTGTGTGGCTAGTATGAACTGAGCCTCTACTTCTACTGAGTACATGATGATGTCGAGTAATGCAGTGGATGTCGAGTATCAGAAGGTCACCGAGTCAGCTTGAGGAACTCAATTTTTCTACTATTTGGCTGACTCGATAATGTTTTGTTCACTTATATTTTGGCCAACCTATCAATTGTAAATAATGGAATGGTATATATGTAATGTATGATAACATTTGTAGTATGATAGATGGTGTGTGTGAAAAAGATATAAAGGAAGAGATTAATGTTTACATGTAAAGAGGATATTGAAAATCAGCAGCAAAGTAAAAGGGATACAACAAGGTCAACATAGGAGCAGAAAAGTTATATCTATCACATCAGGTGATCAGTGCAAAAAGGATCTTATTAGCAAATAGTTGTAAGTAGATCCACTGCTTCATCTTAATAGGTGAATCAGTTTATAAATCCTTTAATAGGGTAGACTTAACAATCTTTTTGTAAATCTCCTAACAGAGTGCATACTTCACCGTATGTTTGTAAATCCTCTAACAAGGTGGATCTAACAGTCCTACTTGCTCCTAACAGGGTAGATCACTAGAAGTGATGATTGTAAGCCTTAATAGGCCAACTTTATACTATAGTATTGAAGTTTTGTGGGCATCATTCCTACCCCAGTTTTACTTTCTATTTGGAAGGTTTCTGGGTCACCAAATTGCTGTGTTCATGTACAATAAATGTTTGATCTTTCATTTATGTAGTAGATTAGATGAATGAATGATGAATGGCTAAAATGCTGAAGTGTTTGAAAGTCTTTATAAGTTACTGATTCACCCCTCCCCTCTTAGTAACCTATCTTATCCTAAATATTTCCAATAGGAAACACAAGTTTCTACTATAGAAATAGGTCAGATAGATTTATCTGCACTTATAACACAAGGACAAGGTGCAAGTTAGATCATTGTGGCAAAATAGGGCAACCCTAAAGAGAGTGAGATGATAGCACAACTAAAGGAGAAAACTACCATCCAAGCCCTGGTAACCTTACTAGTATTTGGCACTCCATCAAGCCATACTCTTCAAAAGTGAAGCCTTGATGGTACACCACCATATATCTCAATGTCAAGCCTAAGTACATAAAAGGCTAAAGAAGTGATCTAATATGTAGATGTAAGCCTTGATTAAGAGATCATTTTTCCTAAGTATGATTATGATACCATGACTATAGAACAAATGAGCACATTGCAATAAGCCCTAGAAAGGAAAAAGTATTAGCAAATGCTTAAAAGGGAGCATCAAAAAAAGTAGGCCCTACAAGATATTAAAGACATCCTTTTAGATGCATTAAATTTGCTAACTCTAGATGATACCAAGACACTAATGGAACAATTGACAAATATAGTGGAAAAGGTCAGTAATGAAGTCCTAGATACTAATGTTAAATTTTTAGAATGGTTAGTGTTACCTCTAGTTTTACCGCCAAGAATTTAAATTTGAAAGCGTGGCTCGTGCAATGGTTAGTCTCGAATTAGTATTTTAAATGTTATGACCTGCAAGTTTCTGGCCGTCAGATCTAAGCGGTACCGATAGTTGGCACCATCACGCTATTGAGGAAATGCACAATATTTATTATAGCAAGATGATGCCCTAACGACATGTTGTAGGGGTAGGTCCAGCATTTCACAAGTCAAAAAAGGTCCTTGATGCCCTTGGCGCTATGTCGCTATCACATATCAGCCAGAAAATCCCCATAGTGACATAGCGCCCAGCAAAAATAGTCATGGCGGCGAGTTTCAACAACTGACCGAATCAGGTGTTTTGGCAAAAAATTAGAAGGAACCACGTGTGCTAGGTCAGAGTTCCTGTTGGCACGACAAACATAGTCGGGGCTTACAATCACCACCGTCGAATTAGCTCGGATCAACGGTAAGTGCCATCGTGCTATGGAGGAGTTGCGCGAGGGTTATGACATTGACATCGCACCCTGGTGACGCATGTCAGGTGGGGCCGTGTCTCAAGGTGATGCCAGGTGTATCAACACGAAGGGCAGAAACACGAAGAACGACGAGTCCTCATGATTGTCGGATTAGGTCGCATTGACGAATGGCGCCATCTCGCTATGGCAGAGATGCATGAATTTTATCATGGTGACATAGTGACCATCCGCCACGTGGATCGATAAGACCAAGTCTCACCAAGGATTGCCAGGTGTCATCCAGAGTGCGGTGCAGTTGCAGACATGGCGCCAAGTGGGATGGGTCCGATCGCAGATCGCAGAGTATGACAGGTCAGAAGTTTCATGGTGGTAGGCAAACAAGTTTCATGGCTCGGAGGTTTCAAAAATACGGCGAGGCGCCATGGCGCCAATGGAAAACCCATGCATTTTTTGATGGCGACATAGCGCCCAAACAGAAAGTTCACCATAGCAAGGAATGATCAGACGGACGGGTCCTAGCGGGTACTGTGCAAGCGCAGTTGACGTGGAAAATCAAATGGGGACACATGTAAATCTTAGGGCACGCTATCAGTGGGTGCTATGGTGCTATGGGAATTTGGCCTCGATTTCTACATAGCAACATGGCACCTAGCTGACACGTGGTCGCTCTGTGGATCAGGTCTTGGGTTGCCAGCTAGTGTTTTGTCAAACCAAATAAGGAGGTGCCATGTGTATGAGTTAGCGCACAGTGTACAGTGAGCCCAGTAGTCTCAGCATGAATGGCGAGTCTTCACGATTGTCGAATCCACAGGGATCTACGACTGGCGATGTCTTGCTATCGAGACTTGCTTGAGAGTTAACGTCGGCGACATAGCACCCGTGCACCATGTGTCCTAGTAGGGCCACATTTTATGCTTCCGGTGTAGTTAGATTCAAGTAGCCAACAGACCAACAAGGAGACGCCATGTACCAATGGGCCCGACAATTCAATAGAGAAGGTGGGTCGCGGGAGGTCAAGTTTTGTGATTGTCGGATTAGAAATGGATTGGCGGCAGGCACCATCTCGCCATGGTGAAGCTATAGGGTTTTTTGCATAGTGACTTGGTGCCCTTTCACCACATGTCGGTGGGGTCAAGTCTTGCCAAGATGCATTGCTGAGGTGGTGCCAAACAAAATGGGCCTAGTCGCACGAAAAGGGTGGTAAGTGCCCAATCAAACGTAAAAGACTGCCAGGGTGGCGAGATCGAAGTTGTGATTGGCCTGCATGGCCTAGTTGGCTCATCGAGCCTGTTTGACTGATCGATTCTGATGGGTGCACAAATCATGAATGATGAGAAATTCAGGTTTTTCCACAATCTGATAGTGGGATTAACTGCTACCAACTCGGAATGAATGCCAAGTGCAGGAACACACTCCATCCATCCAGTCGATCCATCTACCATGTCATGGAATGTTGTGGCGCCGTTCCTATCTTCTCCAGGCTCTTTCTCAGAAGGATATCAGATTTCTTGGTATGCAATCCATGTTTAGATCAGATCTTTGATTGGATTCTCAGGATGGAAAGTTAATGCTAGTAGGTGAGAAGTGAATGTAATGCAGAAATCTTTAGTTATGCCTATTCTATAAAGGAAATTTGGTGATCTGTTCTTAAGGTCGACTCTTCCTGATTTTCCCTGTTGCTGCTTGTAGACTTACAGTGTAAAATCCCTTTGTCTCTGAGCTAGATAAAACATCTTGTATCATCTCTTTCAGCCATCAACGTGTATGTGTAGCATTTTGCCTCTCATTGATGTATTGTTGAGATCAATGGTTTTCATATTGTATCTATCTTTGGCCTATTGAATAATATACAAGTAAAATCTTCTGTTCCTAGTGTTATTCAATTGGTCTCTTGATCTGTATGTGGCTGTTGGTCGATATAAGTCTGAATGAATGTATGACCTTGAATGTTACCCTAGTTCCGTAGTGCATATATGGGCAGAAATGAGTCTGAACACTCTATTTTGGTGCATCACTACCTTAGATTAGACTAGGTAGATTTTCTTTAATACTCTCTTTCTCCCTTTCCCTTCTTAGAATAGATAGGTGTGCCTTGACAGTAAGAGGAAGCCGGCCTTCTCTGGAGACTCAACCTCGCAGTTCAAGTCCCACAGCTTGGAGGTTGTTTCCATGTTTCACTAGGTTGTCCTCGTGCATAGGCCTTGGACAAGGGTGCAAACCTAAGTGACAACAATTTTTGGCATGCCCAGTGGGACTCATATTAGAAGATTTTAGGTCTACTAGTGTCAAGAAGAAAGAATTCTAGAGATAAATGCTGAAGAAGTAGTGTTGGCTTCAGTTTTCAAGCCTTCAAGAGGCTGATTCTTCAAGTACTTGCCGACTTTGAACATCAAAAAGTCTGGTTCCAGACCAAGTTTGCAGTGATTCATGCCCAGGACTAAAACAAGGGCATCTTCTAGAGGTAAATTTCAATATCAAGAGCTTTCTCTTTCAAATCTTAGGAGAAGAAGGACTAGAACTTCATTATCACTAGTTGGGGGTAGAATAATAGTTGATATATCTATAAGATCTGTCTCTACTACCCCTACTGTTTGAACTCAGCCTAGATTGCCATCAACACTCATCAATAAAACACTTGTTTATATGGCATAGCCAAGAGTTCATGCTTTTGCCACCTTTAATGGTGGAAGTCCTCTGTTGTTAGCCCAAAGACATGATATACCAGTATCTGCACTAAAAAGTATACCTGATTTTACTGGTGAAACTTCTATTTTCCCTTTAGAGCATATCCAAGAGGTAGCGAATGTCTGCAATATTCATGGTATCACAGAAGATGATGTTGTCGTTAGACTTCTAGCCTCATCCTTAAAAGGAAAAGCATTATAGTGGTATAGAGGCTTAGCTCATGGTTCCATAACTGATTGGGATGGGCTAGGAGCAGGATTATGCAAACATTTTGAGGATAAGAGTGACCATTTGTCACTACTAGAGTAGCTAACTACAATAAAAAGAGCCCCCCATGAATGTATGACTGATTTTAATTACAGATTCCAAAAGACATGGGATAGAGTATCTACTATAGTGAAACCTACCCCTAGTAATTCCTTCTTCCATTACCTTAGAGCTTTCAACAGTGACATTGCCACTACAATCCAAACTATGGGAGGGGATACATTACCGAATGCTTATGAGACAGCTATAAAAGCTGAGAACATCCTAATACAAGGAGGAAAGTTGGCTCCAAGGCCTCCTATGCCTTTCTTTCCTGATGTTCCCAACCACCAACTGGCAATAGCCCCCCTTCCTACAATTCCTACGTCACAAGCCCTTACTCCAGTTCCCCAAGCTTCTACATCCTCAAACGGAATAGATGAACTCAAGGAAATGCTCCAAGGTCTAGTGCTGAATACAGATAAAAGAGAGAGGACTCTGGATAAAAAATTGCAAGAGCAGGGGAAGGAGTTGAAGGACCAAGGGAAGGGATTAGAGGATAGTTTTTCTCTAATACAAAAAATGAGTAACAAGGTGGTGGCCTTAGAAAGGCAGCAAGCCCAAAGTGGCAAGCCCCCCCAATTACAACATCAGGCTCCAAGTGGTGGTAGGCCTCCTAATCATCGGAATAGCTCTTTTGATCTGAATAGGAAAAATAGTCATGCTACTGCTTCAAGCTCAAATTAGAATAGAGCTTTAGTAACTCAAAATAACTTAGCCCAAGATCAAGACTTCTGTCCTTCATGTAACTATTCTTATGCCTACTGCCTATGTCAGAAGGAAAAATCTTATTTGGCCCTAACTATCCAGGAGTCCACAGTAAAGCAATCATACAAGGAAGATCATCCCAAGGAGGCCTCATATGTTCAGAGGTAGGGTGATTGCTCTTTTATGAATCACCAGATGGAGGAGCATTGTAATGTAAACCAGGATTCCGTTGCTCATAACACAAGAAGCAAGAAGAGAGCTATGGAACATACTGCCCCCCTTTCTCCTGAGCAGGCCTCAACTTTGAGTGTTATACCTCATACACAAAAAGAAAATGAGCAAACAAACACTTTACAACAGCAAAGGCAAGGTCCAAGAAAGGAGGATGCAAGTGATCCCTATGTTGCTCCATCTCAGCCTCTCATGGGTACAACTCCCAAAGTTTCTGCCAAAATTCCTAATGCACCCTTGAGTATGGTAGAGAAAATGAAGAAAACCAATGTAAGCATTTCCATGTGGGATGTAGTTGCCACCATACCAATGCAGAAAAGGATGCTGCAGCAAGAATTGGAAAAGATTGAACCCAAAGATCAGTCATCTACCATGGAGAGTGACACTAGTTTAGTACAACTAGTAGGTGATGTGGAGACAAATAAAAAGGTTAGACCTCCTCCATTATATTTTTCTCTGATTATAGGGGGCAAGTTAGTCCATAATTGTATGATAGATTCGGGGGCTAGTAGCTCAATAATGCCTAGGTGTGTTGTTGATGCTTTAGGAATGAAATATGAGCCCATTATTAGGGATGTGTTACAACTAGATGGGAGTACTGTCAAAACTATAGGCATCCTTAGGAATGTGGAAATGGCCCTACATGCATGCCTTGGTTGTACTGTGATTCAAGACATATCTGTCACTGAAGTCAAGCCCTATTTTGCCATCTATCTTTCAAGAGACTTCACTACCCAAATAGGTGGATTCATATCTGCTGATTGGTGTTATATGTCATTTAAGACCAGATATGGGGCCAATGCTTCAATTAGAGCAGAACCTCAAGCCCTTCATCATACTGAACCCTGTATATGAGCAATGTTAGTATGCTAACAGAAACCAAATTTAAATAAAGCTTCTACAACCTAAACAAAATTCATAAACTTCAAGATAGACTAAGATGAACTCTCAATTGAGAATGTGAGCCATTAATGGGCTCTCTCAATGAGAAGCTCTCTTGTTGAGTAGCTTTGTCTAAATAGATAGGATGTATGCTCAAGCTTATGCTTCAAAAAGGGCTTCAAATGGAGTTGGAATTTGGGTGTGAGTGTATGGTTATGATGTAAAATGGCTTTTCAAAATGGCATTATGACTTTACTTTGTGGATTGTGTTATTTTGCAAAGGGAAAGGATCCAATTTATAGGCAAGAGGCTTGAGGGATTGAGGGCTAAGATTCAAGGATGAGAAAAAGCTTATGGAGGGCTCAAATTGCATGAGAGGAGAGCACATGGATTGTGCTTCCTTATAGCCAATCAAGGAGTGCCACATGTCACATGGTGAGAGGATGGAAGAAAGGGGAAGGATGAGTCAACAAAGGAGGCTCAAGGGATAAAATCTTCATAAAGACCCTCATAATGACTTGTAAGAGCAATAAAAGGGCTTGTAAGAGTCATTTATGACCTAGTGGACTTCATAAAGTTTTATGGTTGAGATATTTTGAGGGCGATGAGAGAAATTTTGACTTGGAGTTGATTAGGAAGGTTTTAAGCTTGTTTAGGCTTGTGCAAATGATTAGAGGATGGATTAGGATGTTTTAGGATTAGCTTAGGGATAGGCAAGTGGATGGCATTTAATGAGGGTGGGTGAAGGAGGAGATATTTGTTAACTTTGGCTTGGGTTAGTAAGTTTTAACCCATGTTTAGGAAATGTGAAAAGGTTAGGAGGGGATTAGGATTAAGTTTAAAGACATCTTCTAGAAGAGTCTAGACTTTGGATGAGGATAAAGACTTTCTAGAATAGTCTAGAATTTCTTAGGATGAGGATGAAGACTTTCTAGAAGAGTCTAATACTTCTTAGGATGAGGATAAATTAGATTTTTAGGAAATAAATAAAGTTTTATTTATTTCAAGGGTTTGGGTTGAGGAGATATTTATTAAAACTTTTTTAATAAACATGAGGATTAATATTTAATCTTAATTAAATATTTTGAGTTGGGATTAGGGGTAGGAAATGATGGGATTAGCCTTTAATTAAAATTAAAGAAGGATTAGAAGATTTTGGAAGAGGTTAGTGGTCTTAAGGAAATTGGCCAAGTTTTGGGCAAAAAATAATTTTTTAATTTATTTTGGGTTTTTTGGTCAATTTATTAATTAAATAATTAATAAATAAGGAAATAATGTTTGAATAAGATTTAAACATTTTTGGGAGAGATTCCTTAATTAAATATTTTTAATTAAGATAAAGGGATTTAATGGTATAAAAATTAATTAATTAATTAATTAAATAATTAATTAATAAATGATGATGTCATCAGGTATTTTTTCAAAAAATAAAAATATTTTATTTTTTAAAGGATTTTTAGGTGTCTACATTTTGCCCCTCTTTGATGTGATGCCGCAAGTGGCATGGCATCAAAGATAAGAAAATAAGATGCCCAAGGCTAGAGCAAAAGAGGAGAGAATGGACTGTGAGATGCCCCCTCAAGAAGGCAACGGGGAGAGAAAGCGAGGCTCGGTGGCTTCTTGAAAAATACAAGAATCTGGGATGAGCAAGGAGACTCAGATTGGATTAAGAGAAGAGGTTTAGTTAGCTAAAACTCTTACTATGTGAGAATGATAAAGGGAGAATCAGAGGCATAAGAGGAAGCAAGCTTAAGATCTCAGGGATTGCAGAGGATGAAGGAGTGGAGCACTATAAAAAAGAATCTAGGATAGGGAGATGGATGAGGGGATTATAAAGCTGATGCAACAGGATTTCAAAGAGTTAGATTGGTGGAAGATGGGTTTCAAAGATCCCTAGGACTAGGATTGTGGATCTTGAAAGATGAGGCTTGGTGGGTTGATTTGGATTGGTGGATCCCTAAGACTAGGATTGTGGATCCCTAAAGCTAAGAGTGATGAGTGACTCAAAGAGATACTGATGCATCAGCTGGGGTAGGAGAGACGGATGCTGGATATGGATGGGGGATAATGGAGATGAAGGAAAACCATTGAAGCTTTTTGAGCGGGGGGATACTTCAAAGAGAAGTACCACCATGTAGTTGAGCACTAGATTTGCTATAGGACTATTGGTTAATTGCCAAGGTTACCAAGAACATCAAGGCCTTTTCACCAACCATCCAAAGGACTGACAAACTAACTCAAAAAAAACACACAAGGATTGCCCCAGTATCACACATGAATCCTAGAGGAAGCAGCGTGGAAACGACACTGGAGAACCCACAAGTAGAAAAGAAAAACAAATGAAAGACCTGATCAAGACCTTACGCTCTAATTTCCCTATTCATAGCATACCATGATATGGAAGATCGTGGCAACCTTGAGGAGGGAACAAGGAGATTGCTTGGAAAAGATACTTCAAGACCCAAAAGGGAAGATCCCAAATCAAAAGAAAGTGAAAATCCAAAAGAAAGCCGTTTGCCAATGAGATGGGTAGGACAAGGTACTAATAGACCAAGATCAGACATGAGGAAAGCTATATCCTGAAAGGACCTATCGGAGAGCACCAAAGCTGGTGGATTTGGATGAGTGATGCGTCTGGCAAGCTGAACTAAGAAAGATAACACTTTGGTGACAGGAAATCTAGCTAAAGGATGCATTGGAATAGCTAACCAAGATGTACGATGGGTGCCAGATGCTGATCAAGGATGAACTGACACAAACACTAGATAGATACAATGGTACTAAGCTAAAGAGGATGTACAAGCTGACAGACCAAGATATTTACAAGCGGGCTAATCAAGATATGGTACAAGCTAACAGACCAATGATATGTACAAGTGAGCTAATCAAGATATGGTACAAGCTAACAGACCAAGATAGTTACAAGCAGGTAAAAGCTCAGGATGATAGGATAGTGGGATGGTTTGATGTTGTGCAAGATGCAAAAGCTAAGGGTGGGGTGATAGCGAAAGATATGGATTTGGTAGGATGCATCCAATGATGATGAGAGATTTTGTGACCAAGGATAGCTAGAGGAGCAGGATGAGATGGCTGGATAGGATGGTAGATAGCTAGGATTATGATGGATATAAAGAGATGACATTGGGTTTGCATGAGGATAGCCTAGAGCTAGATACCAATGACAAGGGAGGATGGACAAGACAAGATCTCCAAGGAATATAGTGCCCCCAATCAGAAGATAACATGCGGAAGGAGGTCTTATGATGGATGTGATAGGATTGAAGCTAGGATGGAAAAAGCTGAAGGGGCTAGGGAGATGGATGATAGCTGAGATGGTTGGTTGAAGCTGCAGGAGATAAGTGGATGGTGTGAGATGGAAGCTGGAGGATGGAGGATAGGTGGATAGATTGGAAGATGGAGTTGGATGTCAAGAGATGACCAAAAGCATGAGGGTGATAGGATAAGCTGGGGATGGCGGGATTACGCATGATGCTTGTTTGCCAAGTTTTCATCATGGTACTTGTCCAAGGCGCTTGAATTGCCAAGTTTTCACCAGTGGACGCTTTATTTTTCTTTTCTTTTTTGACTTTTTGACTTTGGACTTAGCTAGAATGACTTTGGCTTTCTTTAGCTATTTTGGCTTTTTTGGGATTTTTCACTGGCTGTTGGAATGCTCAATTTTGTTGCTAGTTGTTGGTACACTGGATGTGTGATTTATGCAATAGATCGGATTAGATGGGATTGATGGTAGGAGATGGAGGGATGAAAATGCTGGAAAGGAGCATGAGATGGGGATGCTTGCAAGAGCAACATTGGCACATGTTGGAACGGGTGTGAAAAGAGCATATGGGGGATAGATGGTAGATGCGGGCGTGATGGAGGATTTTTGGAAGCGTGCTTGGGGATATAGGCACCCAAGATGGAGTTAGGAGATGGGGGACATGAGTCACTAGATGGGGGATTAGCAATGGTGGATGCCATTATGCATTGGGTTTCAACTTTTTTCTTGGGGATCCACATGGTTTTGGATTTTCTTTTCATAGGCTTTTGCACTATTTTGCATTCTTTGATTGGATTTTGCCTTTTTGGAGTATGTCTTTTAGAATAGACATATGATTGCCTAGGATGTGGATTTTTAGCTTTATGCATTTTGAAGTTGGCATTCACATTGCTGTGGTAAGCTTTGGAAAGATGGTTAGGAGAAGCTTTGTGAGATGGAGAGGATATGAAAGAACATGTAGGGGGATGATGATGGATGATGTGCCCTGATATGTGCCTTTGTTGATCTTGCATAGGAATGGATGGAATAGGATTTATATGATGGCTAATAGGAGGATGGAGGATGGTAGATTTTGGGACACAAGGACCCAAAATGGATTTAGCAGATGAAGGGGGGATATGGTAGGTTGTTTTGGGTTGCAAAGATGGTGGAGGGGGGATGACATAAGATTTATTGAAGGAGTGATGGAAGGCTGGCATGGTGGGCTTGGAGATAGGCTTGGTTTGGGGGTGTGGTGTACCAACACCTTTAGATGCTGAGCCTTTGGATACATATCCAAGACCATGAAATCCTAAATTTTTTTGTGCAATAATAGGCTCTCTGATTCCTTGCTCTTGTGGTCCTAAACCTTGACCTTGATAATGCCATCGATTGAGCATTTGAACAAGCTGAGGAAACTTTTTGCTTGCAGAAAATGGTAGAAGTGATTTATTAGGTGTATTGCAATGGGGAGATACTATTGTTAATTCTTCTGCTGAGAGAGGGCCACCGTGGATGAATGTAAGTTAACCAAGAGGGTAGATTATAGATGGTGGAATAGCTTGGATAGGTGGTAAGATGGAAGCATGGAGTGGGGGAGATGGAATGATAGGATCTTGATGTAGTTGGTGGGATGACAAGATATCTTGTAGTGGAGGAGATATGGCTTGAGGTTTTAGAGATGGAGGAGATGGTGACTGCACTATGGATGGAAGACATGGTATGATGATATCTTCATTTATGTGTTGAGGGATGTCAACATGCTTTTGGGCAGGATCTTGATAGGATTGTTTTGGAGTGGATGGTGCGATAGGAGGTGAAGGGATGGATTCTTCAAAGGCAGCAGATGGATAGATGGGAGATTCAGTAGTGGAGATGGGTGAGTAGAAGATGGATGCATAAGGGTCATTACAAGAGATTTGGGAAATGCTTGGAGGCGATGTGGATAGGATTTGGAGGGATTTGATAGGTGGTGGGATTTTGATGCTTGCGAGAAGTGGAAGGATTTTAAGCAATTTGATGGATGGTATGGGGATGATAGCTATGGGAGATGGAGGTGATATTATAGATGGGGAAGCTTTATTACTGACTACTTCACATGGTTGGATTAGATGACATGGCTTATCGACTGTTGGAGGTGACTTTTCTTGTATTTCCTCTAGGAGATTCCTTGGAGACTCGTGTGTCAAAGGTGGAGGTGGATTGACAGGAATAGCTAGTGTGATGGGGGTGGAAGATTGGAAGCTTGGTTGATGGGGTGATGGAGGGGAAGCTGGAATATCAGATGGCATGACTAGATAGTTTGGAATAACTCTTGGATTTTGGGGGATGCTTGGGGGAATGTTTCTAAGGCTTTCAATATACCCGTCATAGTCAACAAGATTTTCATCATCATTGGAATAGGAGGTGGCAGGAGCAAGGACAATGCGACCAAACACATCATGATAGGATTGGTACTTCATGATTTGATGATGAGTTTGATGGGGATGAGGCCTTGCATATGGATGAACACAAAAGCTCATGGTTGGATTTGGGTTAAGCACAGATTTTGGATTGGCTGATGAAATATTTCCTAGGGAGAGTCAAAGTTGCATGACAGACCTAAGGAGGATTGGCTGGAGATTTTTGGCTTTCTCATGGATGGAAGACTTCCATGGCATGATATCAAAAAGTGAGAGTTTTTCTTTCCTATGCGCTAGATTGGTGGAGATTGTGTCAACTTAAGGATAGACTAATGATCCTATGGGTATGACATGAGATTGACCACTTGTGGATCCCAACCTTTAGCTCAAGGTGATGAGTGATACAAGTGACAAAGCTGAATTACCCTAGACAATGCCCTATCAAAGGGATAACCTTGGTGAGATTGGTTTATTGGTAGGATTGATTGGATAGCAAAATCTAGCAAAGTGACAACAACTCTTTAAAGGCTTGGGTGATTTTGGATTGGGTTGCTAGCTGGCTGGGGGGATGATTTGGATGGACTTTGGATTTGGGATTGTTCTAAGGCAAATAAATAGATAGATTCGGTTGCATCGGGGGAGCTTGGATGATTTTCTGATAAGGCAGTGACTACGCTAAGTATGCCTTGAGTTGGAAGATTTCTGCTTTTCTGGGATTTTGACCAAAATTGGCAAACATTCATTCAAAGGCTATGAACAAACAAGCAGACAAAAGTTTTGAGCAAGCATGTCAAACACACCAACATTTTAGGAAGCTTTCTACAAGGATGAAATTTGGTTTAGCTAGGGAGTCCTCGATATATGCAAGGTACATGAGGCCCAAATCCGTAGATGAAACCAAAAAGATGTCACATAGCCGAGAGAAGCGGTAACCCACTTCTCCTCTTTCACTTCTCAAGGGTATAAAGTTCCTTGAGGCTTAGCCCGAGTGAAAAGATCTTGATTCCAAGAGAGGTGTCCTTGGATTCACCTCTCAATTTTTATACTCCACCGAAACGCTGGAGTTGAGGTCATCCCAAGGGGTGATGAAATCCCCAACCAGGCCTCCTAAAAAGTGTAAAACAAGACCACATACATGATCTTGGGCTTTAAAAGAAACGCGTTCATTCCAATTGATGATTTAAATTTTGTAAGCTATGATTGAAGACACTTGTGATTATGGCATACAATGTTCATTCAAATTTGATAGCGTCATTAGCATAATGAAAGTCGAGAGATCATCAACATAAGAAATGCAAGTGCCATTGAAAATGCATCAAAACCATGCGATGTTCATTGATTTTTAGGTATTCAAGATTGAGTGTGAGTTTATTTTAAGCCCAAAATAAAGATGTGTGAAACTCAATTGCCAAGCACGCGCTCGGAGGCCCTCCACGTCAATAGTTGTTCAATTTTAGTGCCCAAACTTGAAGTGTGATCGATTTAATCTAGAGTTTTGGTCATTTAAATTTTTTGATAAAGTTAAAGCAAACGTTCAAAGACCAAGTGAGTGAGTTAGATTGTGGAACATTTAACACCTTTTTCAAGTAGACCCATCCCCATAAATGGTGCTGAGATTGCAAGCAATGGTTGAATTGATGGGTGATTAGAAAAGAGGTGAGTCCAAGGAACTACTCAAATTGATTTTTGCAAATTTGTATTTAACTTAACAAAGTCTCTTAAATATCCAAAAATCAAACTTTACCTAAATTGCATGTGAAAAAGAGATTTGTTTTGTTCAATTTTAGAAGCTCCAAATGAAGTGTTTGATATTGCAATGGTTAATTGATCCTTGGCATTCAAGATTGGATTTGTTGTTTTAATCATGCATTCAAGGAAAATTTGGTTTTAATCCATGGCATTCAAGAGTGATTTTAGCAACATGCATTCAAAGACAAGTGGTTAAACATTCAAGTGTTTTCTTTTGAGCATTCAAGATTGAGATTTTGTGTGTTGTTTTAAGAACTTTGAAGTGCTTTGTTTTAACCTTAGATCATTCAAGATTGTTTTGGACTCAAAAGTGAAAATGACTCTTTGGAATTTGGTTTTCATTCAAGATTTTGTGTTATAGTTTGCATATTTTAAGCCCAAAAATGATATTCCTAGATTGTTTTGATGCATGAAAAACCTAAGAAACATTCAAGATTTTGCAACAAGACATTTGTTTGGAACAAATAACAAAGCTTTTTAGGACAATTTTTGGTAACCATTTAGGACTCTTAGTTTTTATGAGATTTTTAAAAGAACTTTAAAATATTTGCAAATTAGGTTCATTTTATCCTTGATTGATGCTTTGAGTTTGATTTAGATTTTAGTGTGCACTTAGTGTTGATTTTGAACCTTTTGAAATGGAAACTTGAAGTTCTTTTTAAATTCCCAAAAATGAAGTGTTCCTAACTTTGCATGAATGCATCTAAAACCTTGATTTTGCAAGGATGCAAATGATTGGATTGGTTTAGTTTCACTTGTTAAAAGATTTTTTCTTTTTTGCAAATTTTTAATTTTTTAATGGATTTAAGTATGATTTGGGAGTTCATTTTAAGCACTAAAAAGAAGTGTGTATGATTTTGCTTTCTTAAAAAAAAATGGCCAAGATCTCCCACAAGAAGAAGAAGAAGAAGAAGTAGATGGAATAAGAAGAATGTAGACAAGAAGGGGAAGAAGAAATCCAAGTGCTTTGTCCACCTATAAGCTTGAAAAATCTACAAACACTATGAGATAGATTATGAGTTCTTTGTCTTCTTCATGCTCATGTGGACCTACAAAACCAATTTATACAATCCTACCAATCACAAAAACAAGCAAAATTAGCCAAAATTAGCAAATGACATACAAAACTTGACTAAAAAAAGCTAATAAAGATGACCCATGCAGGGTTCCACCAGACGTGCCAAAATGTATATGAGCAATGTTAGTATGCTAATAGAAACCAAATTTAAATAAAGCTTCTACAAACTAAACAAAATTCATAAAATTCAAGATAGACTAAGATGAACTCTCAAGTGAGAATGTCAGCCATTAATGGGCTCTCTCAATGAGAAGCTATCTTGTTGAGTAGCTTTGTCTAAATAGATAGGATGTATGCTCAAGCTTATGCTTCAAAAAAGGCTTCAAATGGAGTTGGAATTTGGGTGTGAGTGTATGGTTTTGATGTAAAATGGCTTCTCAAAATGGCATTATGACTTTACTTCATATATTGTGTTATTTTGCAAAGGGAAAGGATCCAATTTATAGGCAAGAGGCTTGAGGGATTGAGGGCTAAGATGCAAGGATGGGAAAAAGCTTATGGAGGGCTTAGATTGCATGAGAGGAGAGCACATGGATTGTGCTTCCTTATAGCCAATCAAGGAGTGACACATGTCACATGGTGAGAGGATGGAGGAAAGGGGAAGGATGAGTCAAAAGAGGAGGCTCAAGGGATAAAATCTTCATAATGACTTGTAAGAGCAATAAAAGGGCTTGTAAGAGTCATTTATGACCTAGTGGACTTCATAAAGTTTTATGGTTGAGATATTTTGAGGGTGATGAGAGCAATTTCGACTTGGACTTGATTAGGAAGGTTTTAAGCTTGTTTAGGCTTGTGCAAATGATTAGAGGATGGATTAGGATGGTTTAGGATTAGCTTAGGGATAGGCAAGTGGATGGCATTTAATGAGGGTGGGTGAAGGAGGAGATATTTGTTAACTTTGGCTTGGGTTAGTAAGTTTTAACCCATGTTTAGGGAATGTGACAAGGTCAGGAGGGGATTAGGATTAAGTTTAAAGACATCTTCTAGAAGAGTCTAGACTTTGGATGAGGATAAAGACTTTCTAGAATAGTCTAGAATTTCCTAGGATGAGGATGAAGACTTTCTAGAAGAGTCTAGAACTTCTTAGGATGAGGATAAATTAGATTTTTAGGAAATAAATAAAGTTTTATTTATTTCAAGGGTTTGGGTTGAGGAGATATTTATTGAAACTTTTTTAATGAACATGAGGATTAATATTTAATCTTAATTAAATATTTTGAGTTGGGATTAGGGGTAGGAAATGATGGGATTAGCCTTTAATTAAAATTAAAGAAGGATTAGAAGATTTTGGAAGAGGTTAGTGGTCTTAAGAAAATTGGCCAAGTTTTGGGAAAAAAATAAATTTTTTATTTATTTTGGGTTTTTTGGTCAATTTATTAATTAAATAATTAATAAATAAGGAAATAATGTTTAAATAAGATTTAAACATTTTTGGGAGGGATTCCTTAATTAAATATTTTTAATTAAGATAAAGGGATTTAATGGCATAAAAATTAATTAATAAATGATGATGTCATCAGGTATTTTTTCAAAAAATAAAAATACTTTATTTTTTAAAGGATTTTTAGGTGTCTACAAACCCTACACCCCCAACTTCATTAATATGAATTGCCCTATTTTGGAGATGGATGAAAATGACATAGTAAATGAGCCTGCCACCTCCATAGTAGAGATTCCTGATTTCTTCTTAGATGAGTGGGAAAATACATGTCAGTTTGAACCTATGTCGGAAACTCTTGAGACAGGCCTTAGTACATATTGCATAATAGAGAAGGAGGCTCAAGTTCCTGATCTTGTTGGAGCTAATGATGACATAAGTGGAATATGGAGTATGTACTTTGATGGCTCAAGGAATAGAAATGGATCAAGGGCTAGTGTTATGTTGATCTCTCCTGCACAAATAAGATACTACTTCTCTTTTAGGCTCCAATTCAGTTGTACCAATAATGTGGTCGAGTATGAATCTTTAATCCAAGGTCTCCTACTTGCACAAAAGAGGGGAATTCAAGCCTTGAAAGTATATGGAGATAGTGAGTTGGTAGTGAACCAAGTGAGAAATCAGAATATCACCAAAAATGGCCTGCTCAAGTCTTACAAACACAGAGTCTGGGATTTGCTTGAGGGTTTCCAAGCATTTAATATCTAGAGCATTCCTAGGAAAGAAAACAAATATGCTGATAGACTTGCAGCAGTGGGTGCATCTTATGATGTGCCAGGGAATCTTGAGGAAGAGAAGAAGCAACAAATAAATGTGGTAGTGAGGCCTACTGTTCCTGATAATAATACTCATTGGCAGGTGTTTGAGTCTAATGAGCAGATTGTGAGTTTCTTGCAGAATGAAGCAGAATTTTTAGAAAGAAATCAGTCAAGACTACAAGATTAGTATGGTGATCAGATCATTCACCTTAGTTCCAACAAGTTGCCCAAGGGTCTCATTACCTTGGAGAGTGTCTTTAATCCTGATGATCAAACAAGAGGAAAAGGAATAAATCTAGCTACAGAAAAGGATGATCATGCTCCAGTTACTATTGCTAATGGAAAATCTCTGAACATGGGGAAGGTATGTTCTAAAGTGGAGCAAGAAAATTTCATTCATCTATGCCAAGAATTTAATGATGTGTTTGCTTGGACATATGATGACTTAAAGGGGTTTGACCCCAGTTTGTTTCAGCATACCATAGATTTAGTTGATAGGGTCAAACCAGTAAGGCAAAAACAGAGGCCAGTGAATCCCAAGATTGAACCCTTAATGAGAAAAGAACTATCCAAGTTGATTGAAGATAACATAATTTTTCCTATCAAACACTCATCATGGGTGGCTAACCTTGTCCCTGTAAGGAAGAAGAATGGAGAAATCAGATTGTGTGTGGACTTTAGGGATCTTAATCAGGCTTCCCTTAATGATCACCATCCTCTCCCTTCTATGGAGAAAATTCTGTCCAAGGTTAGTGGGTCAAGGAGGTTCTCTTTTCTTGATGGATTTTCTGGTTATAACCAAGTGTTGGTTAAAGAATCTGACAGATATAAGACAACATTTACTACTAAATGGGGCACCTATGCTTATTGCAAGATGCCATTTGGACTAACAAATGCAAGTGCCACATTCCAAAAGGAAATGGAGGTGGCTTTCAAAAGATTAATCGACAAGTTTGTCTTAGTATACCTTGATGATATAACTGTATATTCAAGGAATGTAAAAGATCATCTTAATCATTTGGGACAGGTATTTCTAAGATGTAGAGAGTTTGGGGTTTCCCTCAATCCAGCCAAGTGTGTCTTTGCTACAAGCCAAGGAAAATTACTGGGACACATTGTATCTAAGGATGGGTTGACCATTGATCCAGAAAGAACAAAAGAAATACTTGCCCTTCCTCTCCCTAAACACAAGAAAGGGCTGCAAAGTTTCCTTGGTAGGATAAATTTTGTAAGAAGGTTTATTCCTAATCTTGCCATCATGGTGAAACCCCTCATAGCCATGCTTAAGAAAAATATGGTCTTCTCATGGACCAAGGAGGGGAAGGAGAGTTTTGAAGAAATAAAGGTAGCCATAGCCTCAGCCCCCACTCTCATGAACTCAAATTTTGAGAAAGATTTCATCCTCTACACTTTAGGTGGTGAGTCAAGTGTTTCCGCTGTCTTGACTCAGACAAATTACCGGAATGAGGAGCAGCCCATAGCCTTCTTTAGTGAAGGACTCAAGGAATATGAAGATAAGTATAGCTTTGTTGAGAAGCAAGCCCTTGCAGTTATTAGAGCCTTGAAGAAATTTGGACACCTCTTATCCCACAATAGGATCCATTTGTTGGTGCCCTATGCGAGTGTAAAAGACTTCCTGTTAAGCAAGGACATCAGCGAAAAGAGAGCTGGATGGATCACTAGGGTAATGGAATATGATGTTGATATTCAGATTACCAAATTGGTAAGAGGGAGAGGATTATGCAAAAAAATGTTATCAGGTCAGGATTCAGATGAAGGGACTGCTATGGTAATTGCAGAGCAGCAGGAGGAAGGAAATGTTAATGCCCCAAGGAGTTGGATGGATGACATGAGGAACTTTTTATCAGGGAATGGATACCCTCAGAGATTGGACAGAGCTAAAAGAAGACAATATAGACTATAGTCCATTCCCTATGTTGTGATTGATGATATCCTATTTAGGAGGGATTTTAATGGGACCCTGTTGAGATGTATTGAAGAAGATCAGGTTGAGAGGATGATTAAAGAACTTCATGATGGCCCTGATGGTGGCCACTTCTCTGCAAGAACAACCACCATGAAGATCATGAGGGCTAGATATTATGGGCCATCTCTGTTCCATGATTGTTATAGGTATGTGAGAAAATGTGAGAAATGTGCTTTTTTCTCAGGCAAACAGAGACTTGCAGCTCTTCCTCTTCACCCCATTCAAGTAGATCAGCCCTTCACCTAGTGGGGGTTGGATTTTATAGGCCCCATTAATCCTCCATCTAGTGTAGGTCATAAATGGATCTTGGCTGCTACCGATTATTTCACTAGGTGGACAGAGGCAATTGCCTTGAAGGATGGTATAGAGCCATCAGTTGTTGAATTCCTTGATGGAATTGTATCTAGGTTTGGAGCTCCTTCTACTATCATCTCAGATAATGCCAAATCTTTTGTTGAAATCCAGATTTGTGCATGGGCAATGAGTCACAATATCTATCTGAGCACATCATCAAAGTACTACCCCCAGGGTAATGGTTTAGCTGAATCTTCCAACAAAAATATGATTAGAATCATAAGGAGAACGATAGAAGACAATCAGAGGGTCTGGCATAAAAAATTAAGGACTGATCTGTGGGCTGATAGGATAACACCCAAGAGATCTATTGGGAATTTACCTTTTGTGCTGGTATATGGTAGGGAGGCCAGACTTCCAATCTCATTAGAATTCCCATCCTTGGAGTTGGCTCATCAGCTAGAATTGGTTGAAAATAGTTCCATGTCAGTAAGAATGGCAGAGTTGATTGAACTGGAAGAAAAGAGAAACAAAGCTATGCAAACCCTGGAGATACACCAGTAGCAGATGAAGAAGAGTTTTGATAAGAAGGCAAGGGCCAAAATCTTTAGAGAGGGAGATTTGGTTCTCAAGTGGGACTCAGATAGAGCAAAACTAGGAAGGCACTCCAAATTTGATTCACTATGGAGTGGCCCTTATCTGATCTCCAGTTGCAAACAGGCCAATGCGTTCTAGCTAAGCAGGCCAAATGGTGAAATTTTGCCCATTCCAATCAATGGGATCCATCTAAAACCTTGTTTCTAAAAAAGTTGTGAATCCATGTACATAGTTGGTTTAGTTGCTTCCTGTTTGTTCCTATTTTACAATAAGTGTGCATGCACATGGCTCACTTCTTGAGTCGCCAGTTCTCGAAGTTTTGACAAGTCTCACATTGCTGAGGAGGTCCTATTTTTGTTTTTAAGTTGTAGAGATAGAGCCAGAGTTCAAGGGTTTTTAATGTTTTGATTTCCTCATTAAGGGTTAGGGTTTCTTGCAACTCTCAGTTTCGTACCTTCCAGGCCCTCTTTTCTGACTCCATGGCCCAATGGATCATTCTCAGGCACTGGTCATGCATTGAGCAAGCTCATGCCCCCTGCGAGTCGCCAGAAGTGTTACCTCTAGTTTTACCACCAAAGATTTAAATTTGAAAGCGTGGCTCATGCAACAGTTAGTCTTGAATTAGTATTTTAAATGTTATGATCTGCAAGTTTCTGGCCATCAGATCTAAGCGGTACCGACGGTTGGCACCATCGCGCTATAGAGGAAATGCATGATATTTATTATAGCGTGATGATGCCCTGACTACACATTGTAGGGGTAGGTCCAGCATTCCGTGGGTCAGAAAAGGTCCTTGACACCCTTGGCACTATGTCGCTATTGCATATCAGCCAAAAAATCTCCATAGCAACATAGCGCCTGGCGGAAATAGTCATGGTGGCGAGTTTCAAGGACCGACAGAATTAGGTGTTGCAGCGACAAATCAGAAGGAACCACATGTACGAGGTTAGAGTTCCCGTCGGCACGACAAACACAGTTAGGGCTTACGATCACCACCATCGGGGCTTACGATCACCACCATCGGATCAGCTCGAATCAATGGTAAGCGCCATCATGCTATGGAGGAGTTGTACAAGGGTTATGATAGTGACATCACACCCTGGTGACGTGTGTCAGGTGGGGCCGTTTCTACCAGGTGTATCGACATGGAGGGTAGAAACATGAAGAACAACGAGTCCTCATGATCGTTGAATTGGGTTGCATCGACGAATGGCACCATCTCATTATGGTAGAAATGCACGAATTTTATCATGGTGACATAGCAACCATCTGCCATGTGGATTGACAGGACCAAGTCTCACCAAGGATTGCCAGGTGTCATCTAGAGTGCGATGCAGTTGCAAACATGGCTCCGAGTGGGATGGGTTTGGTCGCAGATCGCAGAGTACAGAAGGTCAGAAGTTTCATGGCGATAGGAAAACAAGTTTCATGGCTCGAAGGTTTCAAAAATATGGTGAGGCGCCATGGCGCCAACAGAAAACCCATGCATTTTCTGATGGTGACATAGTGCCCAAACAGAAAGTTCACCGTGGCAAGGAATGATCAGACGGATGGGTCCCAGCGGGTACTATATAAGTGCAGTCGACATGGTGAATCGAATGGGGACACATGTAAATCTCAGGGCATGCTGTTAGTGCGCACTATGGCACTATGGGAATTTGGCCTCAATTTCTGCATAGTGACATGGCGCCTAGCTGACACATGGTCACTCTACGAATCAGGTCTTGGGTTGCCAGCTAGTGTTTCATCGAACCAAATAAGGAGGTGCCATGTGTATGAGTCAGCGCACAGCATACAGTGGGCCCAGTAGTCTCAGCACAAATGGCAAGTCTTCACAATCGTCGGATCCGCAGGGATCTACGACTGGTGCTATCTCGCTATCGAGACTTGCCCGAGAGTTAACGTCAGCGACATAGCGCCCGTGTGCCATGTGTCTTGGCGGGGCCATATTTCATGCTGTCGGTGCAATTAGATTCAAGTAACCAACAGACCAACAAGGAGACGCCACGTACCAGCCAGCTTGACAATTCAATAGAGAAGGTGGGTCATGGGAGGTCAAGTTTTGTGACCGTCGGATTGGAAATGGATCGGCGACAGGCACCATCTTGCCATGGCAAAGCTGCAAGGTTTTTTGCATAACGACTTGGTGCCCTTTCGCCACGTTTTGGTGGGGTCAAGTCTCGCCAGGATGCATCACTGAGGTGGTGCCAAATAGAATGGGCCCAGTCGCACAGAAAGGGTGGTAAGCGCCCTGTCAAATGTAAAAGACTGCCAGGGTGGCGAGATCAAAGTTGTGATTGGCCTGCATGGCCCAATTGGCTCGTCAAGCCTGTTTGACTGATCGATTCTGATGGGTGCACAAATCATGAATGATGAGAAATTTGGGTTTTGCCACAATTTGATAGTGGGATTAATTGCTACCAAGTCAGAATGAATGCCAAGTGTAGGAAGACACTCCATCCATCTGGTCGATCCATCTACCATGTCAGGGAATGTTGTGGCATCTTTCCTATCTTCTCCAGGCTCTTTCTCAGAAGGATATTAGATTTCTTGGTGTGCAGGCCATGTTCAGATCAGATCTTTGATTGGATTCTCAAGATGGAAAGTTAATGCCAGTAGGTGAGAAGTGAATGTAATGCAGAAATCTTCTATTATGCCTAATCTATAAAGGCAATTTGGTGATCTGTTCTTAAGGTCGACTCTTCCTGATTTTCTCTACTGCTGCTTGTAGACTTGTAGTGTAAAATCCCTTTGTCTCTGAGCTAGATAAAAAATCCTGTATCATCTCTTTCAGCCATCAACATGTATGTGTAGCGTTTTGCCTCTCATTGATGTATTGTTGAGATCAGTGGTCTACATACTGTATCTATCTTTGGCCTATTGAATAATATACAAGTAAAATCTTCTATTCCTGGTGTTATTCAATTGGTCTCCTAATCTGTATGTGGTTGTTGGTCGATATAAGTCTGAATGAATGTATGACCTTGAATGTTACCCTAGTTCCATAGTGCATATATGGGCAGAAATGAGTCTGAACACTCTGTTTTGGTGCATCACCGCCTTAGATTAGACTAGGTAGATTTTCTTTAATGCTCTCTTTCTCCCTTTCCCTTTTGAGAATAGATAGGTGTGCCCTGAAAATAAGAGGAAGTCAGCCTTCACCGAAGACTCAACCTCATAGTTCAAGTCCCACAGCTTGGAGGTTGTTTCCATGTTTCACTAGGTTGTCCTCGCGCATAGGCCTTGGACAAGGGTGCAAACCTAAGTGACAACAGTTAGAAAAGAAGTTCCAAAACAAAGTGAATGAGAAAATATCAGGTGATATAGCACTAACACAAGTTGCTTTGGCAACTAAGGTTAAGGATGTGAAGAAGGTATTTGAGAACATATTCTCATTGTACACTAAATTGTGAAATCCCTCTCTCTTCACCCAAGAGACTAGAAGTCACATTTTGAGTCTAGAGAGCCTAATTGTTGCATTTGGTGCAAAACTACTAATGAATCTAGCTTAGAGTGAGAAGAATTTTAGGACATTCCTTCAAACATAGAGTTAGTTAGCTATATTGACAGTAGATGAGGCCAACATAAGGGCCAAACTAGCTAGTATCCAAGAAACTCTCACCCCCCCATACATAAATTTTGCACAAGGAGCTAGGCTATTTTGAAAGATTAATGAAGAAAGACCCAAATTTTTTTATCTTATATGGTCTAGTCAACCTTACTATTGAGCTAACAATTCAAATCAAGTCATTGGATATAGCATGTGAGAACTGGGATGTAGCTCTTAAGATGATATTAGATGTCCATAAATATTTTTTTGGACAAACATATAATAATTGTATAGCCCATTTGAAATAAGTGTAAAAAGAGGGGAGAATAAGATAAAGGGGAGACATATTTTTGGGGGAGAAATAGAGCAAAGCATGGGGGAGATATTACTTTTGGGAGTAATAAATAATAGCAATTTTGGGGAGATACAAGGAGAGTAAGAAAGAACAAACATCAAAACATATTAGAAGTATTAGATGAAAGAGTATCAACAAATAGTGCATGATGTCAAAGTGTATTAGTAGAGACACGTTTACTTAGTAAGAGCATAGAATTTTTGTTACATAATAGGCATATTAACTTAAGAGGAGTTATCAAATTTTGAGGTATCTAAGTGATTGCAAAATTTTGACATTTTAAAATTTTGTATATAAGCCGAGTTAAGATATGCTATGCTTGTGAGATCAAGGATATTATATTCAAGTGTTTTTGACACTCATGTCAAAGGGGGAGATTGTTGATCTCATATTGGTTTTGAAACGTGAGTGTCAACACACTTAAGTTATTTACTTAGCTCATGCCATACTAGTAGTACATGCTGAGCACAACATATATTTTAGACCATGCCAAGTCATAGTGAGTGTCGACCCACTCATATGTCAAGTAACATTGGAGCCAAGTAAATAGTGGATGCTAAGAAATATAGGTGTTGAGTCACAATAAAGAGACTAGTGTATGTCAAGCATTAGAGAATTTAGATGTAAACCATTTTGGGAAGGATTAAGTAGCAAAATTGATGAATCTCAACTATAGATTCATACCTAACCCTAATTCACTAAATCTTCTTAAGGAGGAAAAACCCTAAAATCTTCATAGAGTGATAGAGAGAAATGAGTGAGAGTGTAAGGAATTAAAGGAGTAAAGAGAGAAGTTTGCATGTGAAAATAGAGCATTCATGGTTGCTTAGAAGTTATGAAGTGAAACAACATTATAGAATCAGTTAGAGTAGAATAGAGGAAAGGAAAAGGATATAGCAAGGAGGCATATGATCAAGAAGGCTCAATAATACATTAGTTTAGAGGTGATATATTATCAAGAAAGCAAGTGCTAACCTCATGATCAAAGCTAAGACATTCTAACAGGTGATTTCAGTCAAAATCTCTTAACAAAGTAGTCGTAACAAGTTGTATGGAATCCTTTAATAGGGTTCTTACTTAGTTGTAAGTTAAAGTCTTTTAGCAAGGCACACTTCTAATAGGGTGTTAAAATCCTCTAACAAGGTGAGTCCTAACAATCTTTGTAAGACTTTAATAGGGTAGACCTTTCGCAAGGTAGATGATGTAGGAGCATCCAGAGGTATAAGGGCAATCATGTGTCACCCAAAAAATGTACTTAGACTTAGTTTCTGTTTCATGTGTTTTCATTTTTGGATACCCATTTGGGTCAAATAAAGGTTCCAACTCTCACAGTTCCACTATCAATGTGCTAAAAAATCTTGAAAAAATAGGAGCATGTAATTGGGCCATCATTTTGGTGAACTAGGAGGTGTAAATTGGCTAGATGAATGTAATTGTAATTTAGAGCATTCCAGAAAAAGAATCAGGTCAAAAGGCCCCACGGTTTGAAAGTTATTGCAATTTTTTGAGTTTTGGAGACCTCTTAAGAATGCTTCAAAGTCAGGTTAGGGACATTAAATGACCTTGAAAAGGGCCAAAAAATGGGGGATGAGCAAAGCTTATCCATTGGGCTATAGAGTGCTTTGAGAGATTTCTGAAAATGTAAACGGTTCATCAGTCGGAGCTACGGTTCAAAAGTTATGCCTCTCGGAAGTTCGGGGACCATTTCTGGATTCTTCTAGATTTGCACCGACTTCTAACATAGCTTCTGGAACCTTCTATTTGGTCAGTGGATGCCTACTAGAACTTTATAGAATGTACTCCTAGTCCTTAACCCTTCAGGATCTATTTAAGGAGATTTCTGGCATTGTAAAAGGCGGTTCGGAGTGGAGTTTGAGAGGAGGTACCGGAAGGAGAAATTATCTCCACATATATGCTATTGTAAGCCCTTAGGGCAGGTTTCAAAGTTTATTATTTGTACTAAATGTACTAGCTTATTTTTCAGTTAATACAATTTCCCTTTTCTGTTGTGTCCATTCTATTCTTGGGGTGTGTCCCCATCAAGTGGTATCAGAGCTAGTTTTATTGAGTGTGTAGGCAGAGCGCCGACTGTGAGGCAGTTTGCACCAGGACTATGTGGTTGTGGGTTTGAGTTAGAAGTTGCCTCCATGAAGAGAGTGTGGCGAAAGGGCCAGAGCTATTAATCCTGAGGAGGTTAGAGCCCTCCAAAGGCAGGTACAGGCATTGCAAGAGGAGCTCTGTAGAGGAGCAAATGTTGCCGCAGGTGATGACAGTGAAGATGACAATGAAGAAGAAGTAATCAGACCAGAAGGGGAATTTGACGGGGAAGTTCTAAATCATGTAGAGGAAAGGATTTTTAGGGCCATTACTAAGTTTGGGAAAAGACCCACAATTGAGGTGGGTGTATTTTTAGGAAATCTGAAACCAAATGAGTTGATTGATTGGATCAATGAACTGGAAGAATACTTTGAGTATGAGGATATCAGGGACCTAGATAGGGTTAAGTTTGCAAAGGCCAAACTAAAAGGCCATGCCAAAATCTAGTGGCAAGAGGTTCAATTGGAAAGAAACAAGAGAGTAAAGGAGAAGATCACAAGATGGGATCACATGGTGGACAAATTGAAGGAGCAGTTCATTCCTGTGGACTACGAGCTGGATTTGTTTAAGAAGATGCATAGGTTAAAGCAAGAAAGAAGATCAATCCAAGAATATATAGAGGAATTTTACCGACTCTTGATTAGAACGGGTCATGCAGAAGAAAATAAGGAGAAGGTTGCTCATTATATCAGTGGGTTGCGACCTAGCATCCAAGAGGAATTAAGTCTAGTAAGAATGACCAACGTTGAAGAGGCATACCAGTTTGCAATATGAGTTGAAGAGAAGCTGAATAAAAGGTTTGAAGGAAGACAAAGAGGGCGCAGTCAAGGAGGAAGGGGAAGTGGTAGATCATCTAGAGGCTGCAATGAAAACATAAAGAAAAATGAAGATGTGGGTACTAGCAAGAACCAAAGGAATGAGGGTTTCAACTGCTCCCATGATCAAGACTTTGGAAATCAGAGAGGAAGAGGTAGAGGACATGGACAAGGAAGAGGAGGCTTCTGTGGTACCTATTTCTATTGCAATGAAGAAGGTCATCATGCCTTTGAATGCCCTCAATGACAAGGAAGGACAGATAAGAGAGCTGAGGGCCAAGCTAGGGTTGCTCATGTGGATGAGGATGCACAATCATCACATTCAAAGGATGCAGAAAGAGGAGAGACCTTGGTAAATGAAAGAGTCCTACTAAGTGGTGAGATTGAACCAGGACAACAGAGGAGTTTTTTTTGTACCAGATGCAAGTGTGAGGATAAATGTTGTGATGTGATCATTGATGGTGGTAGCACTGATAACTTGGTATCAGAAGAGATGGTCTCTAAGCTGAAGCTCAAGAGGGAGAAACATCCCCAAACCTATCGGATTGCTTGGGTAAAAGATGATCATAAGGTCCTGGTAAGTGAAAAATGTTTAGTGAAATTCAAAATTGGGAGTTACCATGATGAAGTTCTCTGTCATGTTATTTCGATGGATGTTTGCCATCTATTTTTGGGTAGGCCATGGCAGTTTGATAGACATGCAGTACATGATGGACATGCAAACACATACTCTCTGACAAAGGATGGAGTTCACCAAAAATTGAAGCCCATGAAAAAGGAAGGTGAAAAGGTATGTAGCAGTGCTAGGATTTGTCTTGTTGATGAAAGGAAGTTTTTAGATGGCGTGAAACATCAGCATATGCACTATGCTTTGATTCCTAGGAAAGATAAAGAAGGTAGTAGTGAAATACCATTTGAAGTTTCAGATTTACTAGGGGAATTTGGAGATATTATCTCTGATAATGTTCTAGATGGATTGCCACCAGTAAGGCAAATCAATCATCAGATAGATTTGATTCTAGGAGCTATTTTTCCTAACAAGGTTTCTCACAGGATGACTCCTACTGAAATAGAGGAGCTAAATAGACAAGTTCAGGAGCTGTTGAGGAAGGGCTTGATTCGAGAGAGCCTAAGTCCATGTGTAGTACCTGCAGTACTCACACCAAAGAAGGATGGAGAGTGGAGGATGTGTACAGATTCTTGAGCTATAAATAGGATAACCATCAAGTATCAGTTTCCTTTGCCAAGGATGGATGATCTTATGGACTACTTGAGTGGAGCTCAGTACTTCGAAAAGATAGATCTCAAGAGTGGCTATCACCAGATATGGATTTGAGAAGGAGATGAGTGGAAAACAACCTTCAAGACCAAGGAGGGTCTTTATGAGTGGTTAGTCATGCCCTTTGGATTGACGAACGCCCCAAGCACTTTCATGCGGCTCATGAATGAGGTACTTAAGAAGTTCTTGGAAAAATTTGTTATTGTTTATTTGGATGATATTTTAATTTTTAGAAAGACTTTGGAAGAACATTTATTGCATATTTGTAGTGTCCTTGAAAGGCTAAGGGAAGAGAAATTGTTAATTAATCTGAAGAAGTGTATCTTTGCAAAAAGGGAGTTGGTCTATTTGGGGTTTGTTATATCACCCGAAGGTCTCAAAATGGATTCGGAGAAGGTAAAAGCCATCTTGGAATGGCCTACTCCAAGGTTTGCTACTGAGGTAAGATCATTCCATTATCTAGTTAGTTTTTACAAGAAGTTTATTAAGAATTTTAGTGGCATATGTGCACACCTAAATAATACAATAAGAGGGGATAGAAAAGAGTTCAAATGGACTGCAGCAGTTGCAAGAAGTTTTGAATTGCTGAAGAAGAAGGTGACAGAACAACCTGTGTTGGCACTTCCAAATTTTAGAAAGGTTTTCCAGGTGGATTGTGATGCCAGTGGCAGTGCTATTGGGGCTGTATTAAGCCAAGAAGTTAAGCCTATTGCATATTTTAGTGAAAAATTGAATGATGCAAAGAAGAAGTATTCTATTTATGATCAAGAGTTCTATGCAATAGTTCAGGCCTTAAAGAAATGGAAGCATTATTTATTGCCAAAGGAATTTGTTTTGCATACTGATCATCAGGCATTATAGTACCTAAGTAGCCAAGGTAAATTAAATCAGAGGCATATGAAGTGGGTAGAGTTCTTGCAGAGCTATACATTTGTGTTGAAGCATAGAAGTGGAAAATCTAATAAGGTTGCAAATGCACTAAGTAGGAGACAGTTGTTGCTTACAGTAATGTAGGTTGAAGTAGTTGGGTTTGATGAACTCAAGAATTTGTACCCTGAGGATCTTGATTTTGCTGAAGCATGGAAAGCTTGTAAAGAACCTATTGCTGGAGATAGAACCAAGTTGTTAGACTATTTGATTTAGGATGGCATGTTGTTCAAGGGTAGTCAATTGTGCATTCCAAGGAGTTCCATGTGGGAAAATCTGATTAAGGAGAAACATAGTGGAGGGATGGCAGGACATTTTGGTCGAGATAAGACCATTGCCATTCTTAGAGAATATTATTTTTTGCCTCAAATTTCATAGGATGTGAAGAAGTTTGAACAGAGTTGCCAAGTTTGTCAAGTTGGCAAGGGGTTTAGTCACAATACTAACCTATATCAGCAATTTCCTGTTCCATCAAGGCCATGGGAGGACATAAGTATGGATTTTGTTCTTGGATTGCTGAGGACACAAAGGGGTAATGACTCAGTATTCGTAGTGGTTGATAGGTTCTCCAAAATGGCCCATTTCATTCCATGCCACAAAACTCATGATGCTGTCCATATTGTAGTCTTGTTTTTCAAAGAGGTGGTAAGACTACATGGTCTTCCAAGGAGCATAGTTTCTGACAGAGATACTAAATTTGTGGGGTATTTCTGGAGGACATTGTGCAAAAAGTTGAAAATAGAATTGAAATTCAGTTCCATGCATCACCCACAAACTGATGGCCAAATAGAAGTGGTAAATAGAAGTTTGGGCAATTTGCTGAGATGTTTAGTTGGGGATAAGCCCAAGGGATGGGATTCGATTCTACCACAAGCAGATTTTTCTTACAATAACTCTATAAATAGGAGTACTAGAAAATCACCATTCCAAATTGATTATGGGAATAGCCCAAGGATTGCACCAGAATTGAGGAAGATAGAACAAGGGGAGAGGACAAGTGCTGAAGCTGAAGAATTTGCTGAACATATCAAACGTCTACATGAGGAGGTTCAAGCACACATTACCAAGATGAATCAAGAGTATAAAGCTAGGGCTGATCAAAGGAGAAGACATAAGGAATTCCAAGTAGGGGATCTAGTCATGGTGCACTTACAAAAAGAGAGATTTCCAGCTGGTACTTACAACAAGCTGAAAATGAAGAAATTTTGTCCCTGCAAAATTTTGAAGAAACATGACTCAAGAAATGCATATGAGGTGGAGCTGCCAGATGGTATTCACATTTCTCCCATTTTCAACATTTCAAATTTAACAGAGTATCATGATGATGGTGTAGATGAGGAGCTGGTGCTAGAGCCATGTCCAATTCCTGCTTCTAAGAAGGAGGAGATAGAAGACATTCTAGATCATTGTGTGGGCAGGAGTACCAGAAACAGGCAGTATGAAGAGTATTTGGTCAAATGGAAAGGATGACTGATCAAGGACTCAACTTGGATTTTAACAGCTGAGGTTTCCCATTTGGGATTCCCTCTACCATTCATAAAGTGACAGGGTCACTTTTCAATCTACCCTGGGTGTCTGATGCAGGAGCATCTAGAGGTATAAGGGCAATCCTGTGTCACCCAAAAAATGTACTTAGACTTAGTTTCTATTTCATGTGTTTTCATTTTTGGATACCCATTTGGGTCAAATAAAGGTTCTAACTCTCACAGTTCCACTATCAGTGTGCTAGAAAATCCCAAAAAAATTGGAGCATGTAATTGGGCCATCATTTTGGTGAACTAGGAGGTGTAAATTGGCCAAATGAATGTAATTGTAATTTAGAGAATTCCAAAAAAAGAATCAGGTCAAAAGGCCCCATAGTTTGAAAGTTATTGCAGTTTTTCGAGTTTTGGAGACCTCCTAAGAATGCTTCAAAGTCAGGTTAGGGGCATTAAATGACCTCAAAAAGGGCTGAAAAATGGGGGATAAGCAAATCTTGTTTATAGGGCTATAGAGTGCTTTGAGAGCTTTCCAAAAATGTAAACGGTTTGTCAATCAGAGTTACGATTCAAAAGTTATGCCTCCCAAAATTTTGGGGACCGTTTCTGGATTCTTCTAGATTTGTGCCGACTTCTAACATAGCTTCTGGAACATTCTATTTGGTCGATGGATGCCTACTAGCACTTTCTAGAATGTACTCCTAGTCCTTAACCCTCCAAGGTCTATTTAAGAAGATTTCTGGCATTGTAAAAGGTAGTTTAGAGTGGAGTTTGAGAGGAGGTACCAGAAGGAGAAATTATCTCCACATTTATGCTATTGTAAGCCCTTAGGGCAAGTTTTGAAGTTTATTTTCTTTGTACTGAATGTACTAGCTTATTTTTTAGTTAATACAATTTCCCTTTTCTATTGTGTCCATTCTATTCTTGGGCTGTGTCCCCATCAGTAGATCATGTTTCATGTTTAAAACATTTTAACTTTCATTGGATACACCTTATTACTATGGTAGTGAAGATTTGTGGGTGTCATCCTCGCCCCAGTTTTACCTTCTCATTGGAGAGTTTCTAGGTAATCATATCTGGTGTCATATGTGTATGATTTCTTATGTGTATACACAATTTAGATGAATATGCTTTACATGTTATTTCTGTTTACTCATTCAATATATGTGATGGATGCATAGTGAAAGTTTTATGGGTCTAAGTTTAAACTATTGATTCACTCTCCCCCCCCCCCCAACAAAAGAAAAAAGAAGAAGTTTACCTTTGCTATTGTAATTCCAACTAATTCTCCTCCTCTATTAGATCTCAAATATTTTAGACTTTTACTTTTTTCCTTCTCAACTCTTGCTAAACACCACTTAAACATTTGGAAAGCATTAGATTTCTATTTTAGAAATATAACTATCATCATTCTAGAATAATCATCAACAAACAACATAATGTACTTATCTCCTTTGTAGCTTTGCATTTCAACTAGTCCACACAAGTCAATATGAAATATCTCTAGTATTTCTTTACAGGTATGAGTCTTACTCTTAAAGCTTGACTTTGTCATTTTGCCTAATTGACATTGTTTGCAAATTATATTGTTAGGCCTTTTAAACTTATGCAAACCTCTAACTCTTCTCATGTCATTAATACTAACCAAGTTATTAAAATTAACATGACATAATTTCTTGTGGTATAGCCACACATCATGAAATTCTACAACTAAACAAGTAGCATCCTCTATATCAAAGTAGAATATATTATCTCTAATTTGATCAAATTTTCCAATCAATTTTCTATCAGTATCATATATCTTAGCAATTTTGTTCTCAATCTCAACCTTACAACCCAAATTATTTAGTTGTGACCCAATCAAAAAATTATAGTTATGTCCTTCAACATAATAAGCATTATCACATAAAATATTTTCTATGAGCTTGATTGAACCTTTTCCCTTTATTAGACATGGTGCATCATTACCAAACCAATACACTATTTCTATTATAATATTTCAAGGTAATGGACTTACTTTTATCTCTAGTCATGTGATGTGAACACCCACTGTCAATGATCCATCTATCATTCTTGTTCGCACAAGACATTAGTGCAGTTACCTCATCCTCATCAGATTCATCCTTCATTTTAACATACACCACTTCATCATCATGATCTTCATATCCATCTTTTTTTTCCTCTTCAACAATATAGCAAGACTTCTTTCCTTTATCTTTGTAGTCTTTTTTATCTTCATCTCTTCTACTTTTGTACTTGTCACCACCTCTGTAATTCTTCTTCACTAGACATCTAGAAGCAATATGACCAACCTCATTGCAATTGAAACACATGATAGGTAACTTACCTTTACCTCTATGAAATCTCCTTCCTAATAATGCTTCAAGTTGATCAACATCTTCCTCATCTATATCACTGTCAGTAGACATATGTTTTTCCCTTTTCTTCTTCTTCTTCTCATAAAGGTTCTTTAATGGTAGCTTCACTTTGAAAGAAGGTTCCATATTTTCAAGTTTATAATTATCAAAGTTAAATAGCTCAAAACTAGTGAACCTACCTACCAAATCTTCAAGACTTAGATTATTCCCTAGTATACATCTCAGTTCTTATATTGTAAAAAATCTAATAGCATATATAGGCAGTAGTGTTCTCAAAAAAATTCTTATTATCGTATCATCATCTATTGAACTAGTAGCTTCTCTTATTGCATTAACAACATCTTTTATCCTAGAGCTATATTGAGCAATATTCTCACCTTCTTGCATTCTCATATCATCGAATTTACCTCTAAGACTTTAACCTTTGGCTCTTAGACCATTCTTGTCACTTCCATAGATAGTGTGTAGATAATAACACATTTTATTTGCACTATCAAGACTTTCGATATCATCAAAATTGGCATGGCTTAGGGTAGAGGCAATCTCTAACATTGTCTGGTTCTGTTCTTTCTTCTTTTTCAAATCTTTAGTAGTTAGGGCTCCAATAGGATTAGTATGCTCAACAACAGTGGTAGATTGTGCATGATCTCCAAGACCCCCTAGGTGTAGCTTCATTAGACTTTTCCATGTAAGAAATTTATCTCTACTAAGATTGGGTACTTCTCTTTTTGACATCTTGATCTTGTGCTTCTAGTACCTTTAAACTAGTCCTCTTAAGTAGAAAGTTGTGATACCAATTGTTGGAATTCTTTAGAATAACTAGGGAGGTAAATTAGTTATCCCAGGTCTAGATGTACAATTAAAATTTTCATAGCTTAGTGAACCCATATCCATAAAACATTTTCATCATGCATGTATCTATTATATTATGCAATCAATTAAACTTATAGGTTACTATCAAATCAATTTGTAGAAATGTAAATAGGAAACATAACAAATTCAATAATACATTTGACACAATGATTTAATGTAGAAACCCAATTTGCGAAAAACCACTAGTAACATGCTACTCATTCTCACTCTTCTAAAGTGATTCGCTATGAAAGACCCACCCTATTAAAGGTTACAATGCACATTGTTAAATGTGACCTAGTTAAATGATTTCAATCACCCTATTAGGAGTGAGTGTTGTTAATGGATTTTAGATCATTCACTTAGAATGTCACCTAGTTAAAAGATTTGAAAAGGACTATTAAGTCAACCTTAATCCAAAGGATTTACCCTATCCTAATAGAATGATTAGAGAGTAACAATAAGGCTTGATCTAATAAAAACTTAAAACTTCATTTGTAGATTATAGATCTTTGTTCCAATCCTCTATTTTACTTGGCTTTCACACTCTTCAACTTTGATTGCTTGTTCACCCTTCAAGCATCCATACCCTTAAGCCTTCTTGCTTTGTTGGCCAATGCATTCTCTTCTCTTGGGTCACTAAATGAAGCAAATAGCCTAAACTCCTTATCTTCCTTAGGTTCTTGCACATGACAACCCTTGCTTCTGACCAACCATCTCTATAAATAGAGAATTAAGATATTTTATCATTCATATTCCATTGTAAATGTTATGGATAGGTTAGATTAGGTAAGATTCAATGAATTTACCCCTTAGTTTATTTCATTACCTTCTAGAAACTTCTCATTCAATCCTCTTTGAATTCATCTCAAAATGTTTCATCTTGAATTTTATGCCACTAGCTTATCAATCTTATCTTCCACGTAGTTCACACAATCCAATAAATCAAACTTCTTAGCTCAAGTTCATCAAAATCTTGATCTTTCTCATAATTTTCATACTTGGCATTAACTAGATTCTGATGCTTGACATATATTGCATTCCTTGGCATTCACTGTCAAAAAAATTGGCATGAACTAAAGTTTACTGGTGCTCAAAATCAACTAAACTTTACTTAGCTTACACTGTTTCACTCAAATTATATTGAAATTTACATTGCTTTATTCCAATTTATTTTCTACTCAGCTTGCACTAACTTTTCTTAGAACCTACTGTCCACTCAGTCAAG
The DNA here is from genome assembly GCA_028749045.1 of Cupressus sempervirens. Taxonomy (NCBI): domain Eukaryota; kingdom Viridiplantae; phylum Streptophyta; class Pinopsida; order Cupressales; family Cupressaceae; genus Cupressus; species Cupressus sempervirens. The sequence continues at coordinate 138,809,946 of CM053784.1, read as the reverse complement.
CTTGGTAGACAAACTTTGTTTAACTAGTTCTCCTAAACTTACTCAGTGTAACCAACCTTTGCAACCTTAAGTAGATTATCAATGCACTATAATATAATTATCTTAACTAATTCTTGTACTTATTTTCATATCATAACTCAACCTCTCCTTTAGGTGTTGTTGTTATCTCATTTGATCAAATCCTCTTCATCAATCAAAAAAATGATAGTACTTAAATCATATAAGCAATTATCTTACTACCAAGTAGCAGATTTGACATCAGTGACAAAAAAATAATTGAAACACATTTATCATACTTGTATCACTTTGTTTTCAACAAAAACTAAGTGTAAGAAGATTTCTCTTACACCATGTGCTAAAATAAAGTTTAATCTCCTATGTGGCTAGATGATAACTAATATGAAAATATATTATCTTAAGTGTAATTAGTAAATTAGTTACACCAAATCTTGTCCCCCCACCCACCTTAAGTGAAACTTATGGGAATGCACTTTAGTTTACAAACACTAGATAGTAGTGCATGATGGGTCCTGATTACTAGGTCATCTCAGGTACTCATGTCTTGACTATGAGTGCAAAAGATATGAAATGAAATATCTTAGAGAATGAAGAAAGAGAGAAAACCTCATACAAAAAATCATATCCCAAAAAGAGATCTGGAATAAAAAAAAAGATACATGTACACCAATAGATGTAATCTCAAGAGGAGAAGTAGGAGATACAATTGGAGGTTCTAGATGTTTTAGGAGTGGAGGAACATTTGGATCTCCATACATTTCCCAAAGAATGGTCCAAAGACCAACAATAGTAATCATCTTTGTGTTATCTTTATAGTCATCAAGGGAATCTACATTTGTATTACAGAAGATAAATTTGATAATTTTTGTCCAAGAGTCCCAATCAAAAGAAGTATTAGTAGGTTTATACTCATACAAATAGGGAAATAGATCTTTCTTGTTAAGACAAGTAATAACTAATTCACTCCATTTCTTATAGTTACCTTTTATCAAGTCAATCAAAAAATCCATGATCCACTTCTAACATAAAACAATGAGATCAATATATTAATTTACCTCCAAAATCTAATGAATCAAAGAACACCCCCCACCACTACACCACCCACCCCCCCCCCCCCCCCCCGCCCCCAAAAAAGAAGAAGAAGAAGATGATTTTGATACTTTATATGTAATGTGTGTATAATTGTCACATTATCATTTACATAATTCTTCTAGTCAACCTATTTTCATTTAGCTAATCAACATTGTCACATTAGCAATACATAAGTAAGGAATGGATAGATACAGTCACCAATATCTACAAAACCTAAAATGTCTATCCACCAAAGACAAAAAATAATAGCACCAAAAAACAATTCTAGACATTCTAGCTAAAATAAAACAATTACACTCAATTTCAACCACAAATGACTAAGTTATGGTCTCTCAAAGTTAGAAAGATAATTTAAAACTACATTTGGGTTTGAATTTTTGAATGTTGATGATGTTAGAAAACTTGTAATGCTAAATTTGACAACCACACTAAAACAAAACTACTTAGGTATGAAGGTCAAATGGTTAGTCAACTTTAACAAACTAGAATGTTGATACATATGAGATTGAAACTTGACATTGTTGGTTAATAGTTTGTCTTCCTTGATATTTTGGTTTATACCTTGACTCTTAGACTACTCAATGCCTTGTGGAAAATAAATAATTTAATAAAAGAATAGCTCATTATAGTAATCTATCAAATATCTCTAAATTGAAAGGTAAAACTCCCTTTTGAATGCAAGATATGTAATGAATTTTTTCTTTTTAGGATTTTTTGGGTATGCTCTTAACCAGAGAGTAGAAGAGGCAAAAACCAAGTTGCTCAACACTTTGAAAAAACTAGGCAGTTAAAAAGGGTACTAACTCATTAGATACAATCTATTTTGACTATAATACAACTAACATAAATATGCATAAGCAACTATGATAGCGGGAGAAAAGGAAGAGATGGTGAAATAAGTAATTTCTAGATTACACAGTTAACTGATGTTTTTACAATACCTAGATTGTCTATTTTTCAGCTACTCCATCCACTAATTTCCAACCTCCTTATGCAATGAACTATGCTAAACACATAAATTATGGCATATAGAAGAAAGAATAAAAGGATGCTTATGCTAAAGAAAGTAAGAAAAATAATTTTTTAAACGAAGGAAACAAAACCAAGTTCATTTACCTTAATTCAATTATCAACAATAGTACATCCATTACATACACTATATTGAAACTAAATCAACAAAAAAACTAGAAATGGACTCCGAGTCACACACAATAGTCCCAACTACAAAGGTTCTCCCAAAACTAATTTTTTTGACCTCCTTAACTCTCAAAAAGTTACATATATTGGCCTTCTCAAAATGGTCAGTTACAATAGATGATTGCATTGCCAAGCATCTCTGAACATAATAATTTAAAAATAGGACAAAACTAAATCATTGTCCATTATAGAGACTAAAAAAATGCCATAAATGGCTATGAAAATAAGGAGAAGGAGAGAAAGATAGATGTCTAGAAGAATAATAGCACATCATGCTTTTTTAGGATTAACTACATTATCTCTATAGGATTTCATAGCATCAGTTACTTTTCCAGGTCCCCAACACTTGGGATGATTATTTTGTTAGTTTGAATCATCCAACAATCATGCATCTCTATTAGTTCATCTATTCTGGCACTTTTTCATCAAAACTTTTTTGATACCTTGGGCACCACATGTCATAATATGATAGGTTGGAACTACCATCATATTGCTTTCACCACTTTGCAACCCTATTTCTTCATTAACATGTTGACCCTTAAGAATGCAAAGACTTTTTTTAACTCTAGATTTCTTTGTCATAGCTACTTACTATCACTTTTACTTGCCATGGTGATCAAGAAAAACTACTATTTAACATCCATTCACAACATCATTGTCTTGAAATCCAACAATAAGTTAACCCTTGCAAAATAGCGAAAACCTTCAGACTGACCTTTTTGTGACTTTGTTGTGGCTTATGGTTAGACTCTCTCATCATTTACAATGCTACAAAAACCATAATCTCTAACCTTCTTTGCCACTTCACAACCATTAGACATATAACACCTTTGGACTATGCGATGTTGTGATAATTGGACACTTAACCATGCAAGTTACTTCTTGTAGCTTTGAAACCCAACTACCATCATATGGAATATAAGCTATGACATCACAAAATAGGAATTATCACTACATCTCAACTTAAAGTTGAGAGTTTAGCAAGTTACTTTTGATGGTGCGATAACTATTTTTATTTAACTGTTAAGTTCTGTTCACTACTTCGCAATCATAAAACTTAATTGCAACCTTGATCCCAGGGAGATGTGAAAATGAACCTTTTGCTACCTTTCCACCTTTTTAATTTTCTCTCTATCAAAATAACAAGATAATTCTTCCTTCTATCACTTAACTCATTTGATCATCAAAGTCCTTATCACCAAAACCTATAGAGACATAAGATTTGTGATTGCCATTTTCTATAGTAGAATTTCATTTTGCTGATCTTTGATGATTCATTTCACCATAGCATACAACAAAAAACTTCATATCTGGCTTTCTTTATCCATTTTTATAACTATTATCAACACCATCATTGATCATAGCTACAACCAAATCCACAAAATCCAAGTTGTCGATCATTGCCATAAGTCATAACTATATACCTTCCTTTATTGCTCTTTACCATATAAAAAATAAGCCTTCTATGCACAATGATTAACCCAATCACTATATGTTATAGCAATATCATACCCAACTTCAAGAAAACCTTACTAAACTCACTACAGGATACCTGTTGAGATAATGGGTGTTGCACACATTGCATAATATTGTTATTTTATTATTTTATTTTATTATGTAATGTTGTGCCTAGATGGACGTGCAACATGTAAAGATTCCCATGGAATATTCTTGATGAGTTGTATTGTAACATTGCGATAATATTTTATGTAATTATTTAATATTGGAGAAAAGAATTAAAAGCCCAATATTAAATGTGGGGTCAGTGGGTTAGGTAGCACATGGTTTTAGCACATGGTTTATGTAATACCACTTGGTGGTTTTGTGGGACTTACTACTATATAAGCAGCCACAAGGGTAGTTGTTGTAGAGAGAGTGAAAAGGAGAAGACAAAAGGAAAGAGTCGAGTGGGACAAGGCTTGACAGGTTAGCCAATGGAGCATTTGTGAAGGTTGAAAGCATGGCATGAGATGTGTGGATTCATGCTTGTTCACATAGTTTGCTCGGTTGTGGCTATGGCCATGAAGGCTTCCATGGTTGTATGGAAATGGTATTTTTGCTGAATAATATATGATGATGAATGCTTTTGGAGGCTGGGTTTTTTTCCCTCAATGAGGGTTTCCCAAGGTATATCTTGCATCACAATTTTGTGGGTATGTTGTCTATTCTCTTGCATGTGGATTTTAATTCCGTATTTATTTTAGATCTATTATGGATTATGTGGAAATGGTGGTTATATTCTTTCTTGCCAAGTTTCCTTACAAGTGGTATCAGAGCTATGGTTTTAGTATTGTAACCCTAGATTGAATCCATGGGAATGCATGAGAGGATAAAAGAAAGGGCAAGATATATGAATGATTTATTGCAGATCTGAGGGTTTTGGGTTTGTTGTTATGATGGGATGTTAAAAGATTTGGGCATGTGAAATTGTTGGACAAAAATATTTTTTTGGATGTTTCATTTAAATGAGGGTTTTGGGGGGTAGCTTGCAGAAATGACCTCCTGGGTAAAAATGGACCTCACCATTGGATCCGGGTCGACATTTCCATAAAATTTGATATATAATATGCCCTAGTTTGGCCATGTTCAGAGGAAATGAAAGATTTATTTGGTTTCAGCCCATGATGGCCGTCAAATTTAATCCCGTCAGAATTTTTGTCACTGAAAAAATTTAAAATGAAAAATCGTACTGAAAATGGTAAAAAGACTCTCTTAGTAAAATGACCATAACTTTCTCTCAGAATGTCAGATTTCAGAGTTCTTATAGGCGTTGGAAAGCTAATTCAGAGCACTACAAGATGGTTTAGGTTTGGTTCTATGATTTTAAAATTTTATCAGGTTTTCAGAGCCCTAAAGTCAGATATTGTTTATTTTGAGCACGGATTAGGGCATAACTTGGGCATATGGAGTTGGATTTTGGACTTCGAATAGTCAACAAAAAGCTCTTGGAGAGCTCTAGACATTGGTTCATATTTGGTGTAGGTTTGACATGATTTATTTGTCGATATATTGATCTAAATAGTTTATAGGTATATTTTGACTATGGTAACATTGTGAGTTTATGGTATTGGAGATTTAAGAGTTGATGTCATTGTATACTCAGTTCATATTTTAGTTTGGTCTAATGATGATATGGTTATCAATGTTTAGTTTGGATATGCATGATGACTTGTTGGATCTACAAGTTGTGCAGTGTTGTAAGCAGTCTATACTTACAGGTTGCATTTATAGCTTGGTTATGGGTTGTCTTTGCCCATTGATCTTTCATTATTGATGCATATTCAGATTGGTGGCTTGGATTTGGGTTGTCTATGCCCTAAGTCACATGATTTGCTAATTATAGAAGGGATGAGATGTTGTTACCAGGTACAGTCATGGTGGAGGATTGTGGTTGACTATTTTATGCTAACAGGTTGGACACTTTAAGCGATAGATGCTCAGTGTATAGATGTGATCATGGTGTCATAGATTTTGGCATGACATGATTGGTTATACAGGTACATCCTTGATTTTCATTAGCTTGGATTTTCTGATTTGGTTATGGTGGTATATCTTCTTGGTTGAGGATCATGGTTATTTGGTTTTCTTTTGAGGAGCTCATGATGTGCAGTTTGAGTTCTTTGATGGTTTAATGCCTTGGTTGATTCTCATGGTTAGAGGATGGATTTTTTTTTTTTTTCATCATGATGTCATGGATAACTTGGATACATGGTTTAGTGGGAGCTTGTGACAATGATGGGGTGACAGTGCAGGATTAGTTCCTGATTTAGTATGGATCTTCATATAGGAGATGGATTTTATGATGCCATAAGTGACTTGGTACCACGATTGAGTGGAAGTTGTTGGCATTGATATATTTATTGAGTGTTTGCAGATGTTGGAGGTTTGTCTTAGATCCTGTTGCTGCAGAAGCGTCTTTGACATTTGCATGGTGCACTTGTTATCTTCATGATGTTTGAAGATGGTTAGATCTTGAGGACTCATGGAGTTCTTAGTTATCTTCATGGTGTGTGAGATGGTTCTTCCTGGTATGTGAAGATGGTTTTTCTTCATGGTGTGTGGAGATGGTTGCATCTTGAGGACTCACAGGGTTATTGGAAAAGGTGTGGTTTATGCTTTTATTTGGCATATTATCCTTGGTATGAGGATGGTTTCATTATTATATCATGGTATAATCTTGATATGCATTTAGAGTTGTGACATGTTATGGTGTGTTCATATGGAGCATGTTATCTCTTTAGTTGAGATGGTAAGATCATGTTGTCATGTTTATGTTCCTGAGGCCATGGTTGGAACTTTGACATTGATCTTGGTTTAGTTTCTTGGTATTGAGTACACTGATCATAAGCTGGATACTTCATGATATTGCTATGTTGCATTTGGAGTTGGCATGGATTGATTGGTTATAGGTGCTCATGGATACTTAGAGACGGTGGTGACGCTGATTTCTCTTCAATTAGAGAAGTATTTGTTGGACGATTAATGGTTTCAGAAGGAAGTCTGAGGGGTAGTCACCTAATATGACTTGAGAGAAGATTGTTCTTAGATGAGTCTTGGTTGGAGACTTGGGTATCTTGATGAGCATTCTCATTCCCCACTCTTGGTCTACTTGGCGGTTTGCTACTTGAGAGGTATAGCCCATTATTTCTCTCAGTTGCATTATATCTATGCTTGTCTTTCATGGATATGGATCTTGAGCTACGATACATGAGTTAGTTCTAGAGGGTTCATTTGAGAGATGGTTTAGCATTGGTTATCTCCATGTGCATATGTTGTTATGTTGGTTGAGTTTTGGAGATGGTTTTATATTGGGCATATTCCTTGGATTAGGAATGGTTTTATTGAGTTTGATCTTCTTGTGAGAGGCTTACATCCATGATGAGTTATATGGTATGGTTTGGGTGTTGTTGAGGCTTCTTGTTGGGGTTTTATGGAGGAGATCATACTTGCACAGTTTACATCTAGAGGTGTGTGTAGAAGGACATGATACAGGTTATGATTTGCATGGTTTCTTTGGTCTTGGTTATCTTCTTGGATATTCAGTTTTTACCTACATTGGATTTGAGATTGGTTAGAGATTGTGATCACTGGTTTGTGCTCATGTATGTCATGTGAGAGATGACATGGTTATTCCTTTATCTCTTTCCTCTATTGGTTGTGGAGAATTTGGGAGACTATTAGAGACTTGTTATGAGAGTGGTTCTTGCAGAATATTAGTTTATGTATTGTGGATGTCCTTGATACTACATGGATTCACTTCTTTGAGATGTTGTGAGTGGATTGGTTATAGATTTGACATTATCCTTTGCAGTGGGAGCTTCTTGGTATATATGTGGCAAGTATTGCTCTTGAGGCTTGTGATTGCAAGTTACAAATTGGATATGTCAGTGATATGAGATTCACTTATTATACTTTTGAGGTATGGATAGTTGGATGGGTTTGGCACTTGCTGTGGGTGTTATTTCAGCTATGGATATATTTTGACAACTATGGATACATGTGATTACCTTTGGATCAGGTTATTTGTGCTTGGAATTTTAGTTGGTACAGGATTTTATGATCTTCTAATGTGACAGGTTGGGTGGTTTTCTCTTTGGATGGCTTCTACGTATGTCCAGTGGCAGTGGCATAATAGGAGGTGAGATCATTCATGTTCGAGATGCTGGATACTTTGATTTTGTTGTGGGTACCAGGATAGAGCACTTGGTGTATTTTGATCCATGATGGTGGATGTGCTGGGAGGGATTGTTCCCTTGTTCATTTATGCGGCTACGGATTGACCCTATGCAATGTATACAACAAGTGGGAGATTGTTGAGATAATGGGTGTTGCACACATTGCATAATATTGTTATTTTATTATTTTATTTTATTATGTAATTTTGTGCCTAGATGGACGTGCAACATGTAAAGATTCCCATGGAATGTTCTTGATGAGTTGTATTGTAACATTGTGATAATATTTTATGTAATTATTTAATATTGGGGAAAAGAATTAAAAGCCCAATATTAAATGTGGGGTCAGTGGGTTAGGTAGCACATGGTTTTAGCACATGATTTATGTAATACCACTTGGTGGTTTTGTGGGACTTGCTACTATATAAGCAGCCACAAGGGTAGTTGTTGTAGAGAGAGTGACAAGGAGAAGACAAAAGGCAAGAGTCGAGCGGGACAAGGCTTGACAGGTTAGCCAAGGGAGCATTTGTGAAGGTTGAAAGCATGGCATGGGATGTGTGGATTCATTCTTGTTCACATAGTTTTCTCGGTTATGGTTATGGCCATGAAGGCTTCCACGGTTGTATGGCAATGGTATTTTTGCTAAATAATATATGATGATGGATGCTTTTGGAGGCTGGATTTTTCCCTCAATGAGGGTTTCCCAGGGTATATCTTGTGTCACAATTTTGTGGGTATGTTGTCTATTCTCTTGCATGTGGATTTTAATTCCATATTTATTTTAGATCTATTATGGGTTATGTGGAAACGGTGGTTATATTCTTTCTTGCCAAGTTTCCTTACAATACCTTGATATGTGATTCATTATCACTAAATCTTTAGCATGCCTCATTTAAGATCTACAAATAGTTCATTCAAAATCATGCTTTTAATACTTATATGTAAAGGCTCAAATTTCACATAAATTGTTGTAGCTTTGGAAGAAAAACAAAACACCTCCGCTTCCTTTAGTGTGCAGTGAAAAACTCATAGATCTACTTTACCTAATGAAGGTAAAATCTATCTCTACAATATGAATGGGCTTCTTCCTGACTTTGATCCATAGCTATGTGGGTCTTTTTATCATGTCATAATCCTATAGATAGTTTATAAATCACTTTCATGGCTTTATCCTTCAGATATGAACTTAATCAAGTTCACTAATTAAGAAAACCTACTTGATTGCTTAGAATCCATATGAAAAAGGATGTTGAGGCAAGATAGAAGATGGTGAAAGATGGATAGCTTTCTTCTCATCAGGAAGATGCCAAAACACATCCCAACCATGCCTAGATCACCTAGATCCTTTTGCACCAGAAAAATAGAAAACCCAGACAGAATGATTAGGTAGAGGTAATATAAGGAAGACCTAGAAAGCAAGGAAAGTAAGACACTCAAAGAGGATCCACTAATGTTAGATTACTTTTGAGAAATAACGCAGGTAGAGATAAACTCAATGGATACATTTGAACCTTGATAAGTTGGGACAAATACTGGCTTAGCTTTCAAGGTTTCTAATGTTCGGCTCAACAATCAATGTCTACAATAGCTCAAATATTGTTGTAAATACAAATGTATAATTTTGTAACTATGGCTGCATAGATCTAATTAGAAAAGGAAAAATAACATATTCAAAAATAAAATATGAGAGATATAGTTTTTTCTAGATAAAATTATATTTATTCCATTGTCTTTAATCATTACAAAGTATATAATTTATACACAATTAATCACTATTCAAAACAAAATTTATAGTAAAGTCTAAATCTATAATAATGCCACTTCTCTTGTAGTTAACATGAAAAAAAAAGGAGGAACACTACGGTGATCCATTAATCACTGTTAAAACTGAAGCTTAAAAAAGCCAATTGGAAAATTATGCAATAGTGATTCACTGGTATTGTTTAGGATCATAAATGTTGGGTTTTCCATCTTCCCAAAAGCTCAAAAAATCAAACAAGAGGTCTTGATGAGTTGGAGTCACTACCTTTGGGAGGAGTTGGCTCTTATGTGTATCCATTTTAGTGAATAGATTACAAAGTGGCTAGGGAAACAAATCAAATAGAACTTGATCCATTTTTCTTTAAAAAATTAGTGCTAACCACCATTCTTTTTAAAAAGTGATTGGTGCAATAAGAAAAAGTAGAAGTACTTTCAAAATATCAAGTGGAAAGAACTAAAGAAGAAGAATGTTGCATGTAGTGCAAGAAAGAAAAACATGTTGAAAATCATTTCAAATCTAAGAAAAAACATATTTGGTAGTTTCTATTTATCGTAAGTGATAGACAAGCTTGTAGTTGTAGTTAATTTTTTTTCGGTACAAGATCAAGAAAAAGAGAGAAAGTTGATGTGTTGTTTTCATGGTAAGTAAACAACAAAATGTTAAATATAAGAAGATCAGCTTGAAGAATTGGGAAAAATGTTGATTATAAGAAGAACAACTTGGAGAACTAGGTAACTAGATTCTACAAACAGTGACCTAGAAAATAGATGAAAGTAATGATAGTGTGTTGGAAAAATGTATACATTAAGAGTATTTCTATGCAGTTTCTTATTGGGCAAGATTGAATTCTACATACAAAAGGGTATAGGGTACTAATAAATAAATAGAAATCTACATGGTTTGATAACTCTTTTACTAATTATATTCAAATAGTAAATGAAAGTTAAGATTTTCTTGAGTTTTCTTTATCTAAAAATGTATTAAAAATGAAATAATTGATTTTTTTTCCTTTAATAAATTTGGATGAATAAATTAAGAGGAAGAAAAACCCTCATTTGGCTGAAAAGAAACAAGGGCTAAGTTAAGCCTCTTTTGCTGCATGTTGGATTATGAATCCATTTTAACTAAAATTATTTTGTGCACTATAAATTTTAAACACCATTGGAAAAGTTCAAAAAAAAAAATTGATACTTTTCTAAAAGAGGTAAGAGAAGTAAATAGTAACTTCAAAGATTAATAGAAAACACATGTATCTATCTTGAAAAATATATGGGGACATTGATAAAAAATTCCTTAGGGATCTTATCATTTATCTTCATCCTTTCTCAGAATATGATACTAGTTTCAACACTCAAATTTCAGCTATAACGATGCCACAATAATAAAAGTACATGCAGTAGAGTATTAAATGATTATTATTTTTCTCTTCAATTATTTTCCAAATATCCCAATGAAAAAAAGTTCACCTACAAAGAAAATACAATATCTATATCATAAATAGATAAAAATTAAATTTATCTGCACAGGAAGTAAAATATTTATGAATAGGCAAAGTATAAAAATCATATACAATTTAGGGTTTTCTTCTTTATGTTTTGGATTGCATGTATTTTGGTTCTATCTATGCTTTGCTAGATGAATCCTTGAACAAACCAATGTTAAAATTAACAAATCAGTCCACTCCATGAGTTTGGACCTCCAAAAACATTCAAGATTCTTTAGAGAAAAATGGGTACTTACAATGGTCTTTGCATTGACACACCAAAGTTTTTGACATACCTACCAATGAAATCAGTGCCTAGGTATTCAACAAATGAAGCATAACTACTAAGTGGGAATCAAGTCTATGGGTTGATGTTAGTCAATTTGTGTAGCCTACATATTGGGTCACTAAGTGATAGTTGTTAAATAAGATTTTATTTATTTGCATAAAAGTTTATTTGATCTCTAACTCAAGGTACCAATTTTCTCCATCATATATGAAAAAGTTTTGTCATTTCTAATTTTAGTGATTTATACACACGAGATCATTTTTTCTCCAATTCATGTTACTAATTTTCTCCATCATATATGTATAAGTTCCATTATTTCTAATTTTAATAATTTATACAAAAACTAGAGTTCATTTATTGCTAATCTTAGTTACTGATTTGCTCCATTATATCTGCATGAGGATCAATGAAAAATGGTATTATTATTTTTCATTATCTAATAAAAAATTAATATACAAATGTATCTAACTTAATATTAGTCTAAGAATAAGTACTAGAATGAATATTGAACACTATTATATGATCTATTCTTTGCTAGACTTGAAGAAATATTGAAATTGACTCTTGATTGAATGATGCAATGTAAATGAGCATATTGGCTTGAGTTTTCATCGACAACAATATCCAAGGATCAATCCAATGTGTCTTTTTAATATTAGAAAAATGATTCTCAAATATATGAATTTTTTTTAGGATAGCACTAGTTAAGGTAATTTTTACAAACAATTCTTATATAACAAAAGCTAACTTCTAGAGGGCTTGTTGTCTGAAAGATGAAAGGCTCATTGCCCATATGAAGAATAATAGAAGAGAAAATATTTGTTAATGATGTGCTTCAAAAACTTGATGAAAAGATATCTAGATACCATCTTCACACTACTTCAAGTAGCTAAAACATGACATTTCACTTGGCACAATGCTACATTGCACACAAAATCATAATCATAAATAAAAGGAAATAATATCTTTTGACACATCCATATCAAATACACACACCCTTGTACAAGAATTCACAAAATTATACACACATTTCACTTTATCTCCCTCAAACTTTTATCCTTTACCTACACCATCCTCATGCTATTTAAATCTTCTAAAATTAGCCAAGTATCTTAACTATGGTGGAAATAATTATTCAATTGTATGTTGTCATTGATGTTATAAAAATGTTAGTATTAACTGAGAAATAAATAGTTTCCAGTGTTAACCTTGCATATTTAAGTGTTGACTGAGTAGTCAGGTAATGAAGAACATCTCAATGTTAACCAAGCAATTAGTTAATGAAGCATATCTTGCTTGCAATGTTAAGTAGGTGGTCAGGCATCGAAAAACCTCCAATGTTAACTAAGCATTCAATCCTAGTATTAATTGAGTGACAATTGTTGGCTCCTAATTTAACAGTTTTGAAATTAACCAAGAAACCAAACCAATGCATCTAAGGCTAAAAAATTCCTATGATGGATACACTTAACTACAATCTTGGGCCAACTATAAGGCATAACTCCTTCTTCACTTTAGGCTTTACAAGACCTAGGCGGGTTAACCTTGAGGTTTTGATATATGGTACTAGTGCAATTAAACATAAATCTAAACCTAATTACAACAGATGAAAACCCTTTTATCTTCTAATACTTATGTAATGACATAGGAATGAAATAGCTATAGATCATGACCTATGAACCCATAATCTAAGAGAGGATTAATTCTTTTCAGCCCATTACAAAATGTGAAATACTAAATTGATTTGATTAAAATTATTTGTGCAAATAACCTTCATATAAGCTTGCATTTGATTTAGTGATCAATGCCTTATCCATTGCAACATTGAGTCATTACCAATAGGATGACCTAACTCGATTTCCTTACAATTAAGTTTGCCAACTAGAATCCCCAAATTCCATTCTTACAAAATATCCCCTTCATACACCTAGAAAACCTATCAAAACATTTAAGCATTTACTTAACTCCTTGAGTCAAAAGCAACAAAAAATATGACACACAACTCATCTGAGATGTCTTAAATCAAATGAACCTTATGCATTTAATCTCAAAGTCGATAGCATATGAAGAATTAGGAGACAAAACAACAAAACATAGATAATTCATTGTAAATCCCCTTTTGTATTTGTCCTTGGAAAGACCAAATACATTAAACTAGTAATACTGAATGCAACTCAAGATACCTAACATGATATAGCATCAATTACCAATATCTCAGAGAAATAATACATGAAAATGAAATGAAAATCTGCACAAGAGAAAATGTGTTGCCTTCACTACTAGAGCTCAACTCAATAGATAGGAAGAAAAACCAACAACAACCATGGTCTCACAGTAGAATATTGGAACCCTAATAGTATCACAAAGAAAACTACCAACCCCTACAATGAAAGAGAGAAAGAATGATATAGGAGAGAAAGAATTCCTGAATTTGTAACATTTTGTCCACTTGGAAAACCTCCTCAAGAAGTTAAAAGCATCTCTCTAATCTCTCTCTTCAACTAGTGAATCAGAACCTTAATCATTTTGCCTTCCAAAAACATAAAGTATCTCAAATATTTGATGGAAATCATAACTGATTGCAAAAGACAAAGAATTCTGAGAAATTCCATCAAAATCAAGCAAATTGTGAACTGCTTGAAGCAAAACACATCATTATGCACAAAACTTTGAATAAACTAATCCAACAAAGCATATCAAATGCATCACAATTGAATTTTGTAACTACAATAATGAAATTATTGCCTATAATTGAGCATCTTATTAAAAACACAAAACCTCCTATAGCACACACCAGTGACCACTTGTGCAAAATTTGACCTCGTATTTGGAAAGCTCATTTCTTCCAGTTCCAATGTTATATTGGAGTGCCCATTTTGGTGAAAAAATGGCTCTATTATGCCCTCATGAAGTTCAGGCTCCTATTCATAGCTTTCAAAGCAATATTGCAAAAAATTTAACTTTTATAAAGCTTGAACTATAGAGAAATTTAGATTTAATTTAAAATCTAGCCCTGGACATGATTTAGGGAAGACAATAATGAAATATTGAAATTTATGTTTCTCTAAAATTTCTCTCATTTTCTATCTGGGTCAAACTTAGTAACCAACCTTGGTGACATGTGTCAGGTTCTGATTGGCTCCTTTCATGCACAGTCATCAAACCACTCCAATTGGGTGCCATGTGTCAGAATCTTATTGGTCCTCTATTTTTCCAAGTCAGCATGCCATATCATTGGCCACTATGTCACTATCCTAGTTAGCATTCTACTACATCATCAGTGACATAGTGACAGATTGACATGTTTTTGTAGATGCTCAAAAATGGTTCATATCTATGGTTTCATCACTTCTTCATACTAATTTGTTCCATTTTCTCATTCTACTAACTTTGATCTTTTGGCCAAATTGATCATACTTTATCATTTGTATACTCTTTCACATCAATTTCATGTTATTTTGAAATCATATCAAATCAACTCAAAACCATTTCATATCAACTCAAAATCACCCCAAATCAACTTGAAATAAATCCTAATCAACCTGGAACATATCAAACATCCAAAATAATTCATCGTTTATCCAATTCCTAGGTATTTTTGTGGCTTTCAGTGCCTTGGAAACCTATCAACCTATCAACCTATCAATCTTATCAATTTGGCCTTAGTACTATCATGGTTGTTAGTGCTAGGTCAAACTATCATTCATGTCATTCAATCTTTGATGTTATTGAGGCTTCCAATGTTAGATCATGGCATCATCAACCATTTCAATAATATTGATAGTTTCCGTTGATGTTATTATGATCAAACCTTTTAAATCAATTTCAATCCTGTAGCATTTACAATGTCGGTTAAATGTTACATATCAACCAATTCATGTCATGTGTCCTTGGCATGTTATAAATTTCTATCAATCAATCAATTTTACCATGGCTTTGGTCTATCTATCATCATCTTATTCGATCTATATTATCATCACATCTTTATCAAAGGATAGTATCACATTCATTTAATTAATTTGGCCAATCATTTACTAATTTTCCCTATAGGATTAAATAACCCATAATTTAATCCTATTATTCTTTCTAATTATTCTTCCTAGTTATCATCCTCAATTAATTAATTTTATTAATTAATTGATTCATTTTCCATAAACCATGGAAATTCTTAATTTCCTAAGTCACATTTTCCATCATTAATTCCATTTTTACTAATTCATATTTTGTGGAATAAAAGTATTTTTATTTCAAATATTCCATAAAATATTGCATCATCATGACACTTGGATAAGATATGTCATAGTCAAATATTCTTATTCTTTTACGCATGTCCATATTTGGCTTATTTGTCATAGATTCTTGGCTTTAAGTGGGTTGAGGTGTCTTATGACGCATCATGGATTCTCTTCCACATTTAGCCAAGTTTGACTTTCATGCATCATAGAATCTTATAATTGGAATATTTTGTCATATGCATCATGGATTCTCAAAGGAATCTCTTGCCACATCGTATATCTATGGGTCACAAATCCAAGGCTCTCATCCTCCATGCCAATTATAAAATGAGCATTCTTCCTCTCATTTTTGATCTTGGAAGTCCTTAGGTCCTAATTTCCTTTAGATTTTTCACTCCATCTCTCACATTCAAATCACACTTATAGTATTCTCATGGCATTATCCCTATGATTGAATTTGCTTCAATATTGTGTGCACTATAGGCAAGTTGGAGCTACATCATTTGGAGAAGAAAGAAGGACATGGGAGCTACAAATGAAAGAGGGGGTTTCTAACCTTGTGTTTACTTCTTTTGATTAATTTGGATTTCATGGTAGACTAGTGGGTGCTAACATATGTTGATTTAGTTTGTGATTTACTCATAGTATGTTATGCATTTATCCCATCTTCTAGTTGCTACATTTGGTGAATCCGACGTGAACAAGCATATCTAACTTGGGTTTTCTTGTTTTTTACTTGTAGGTGCAAGGAAGGAGCTCACTTGGAAGGGTATAATGACTATCTACTCTTCCTTCTCACACCTAGATTAATTAGGGGGTCTAGTAATATGGTTGTATCCTTTCAGTCTATGCATTTTGTTAGCTTGTTGTCCGAGGGTGTACTCTGCTCTATCAAGGCACACTTGGGACCCCTAGGAGTAGTTTTAGGAGTTTGGAAGCCACCAAAACCCATTTTTGTTGTTTCTAACTTCTTGAATACATCATAAAACTACCAACCATGTCATTGACATAGTCTAAACTATTTGGGCACACTTGGGAGTGTAGCTTTCAAGATTTGTAGTTCATAGGTCTCATTTAAGGCACCATTTCGCAACACTTTGCACCTAACTTCCCAACTATGTCTTAAAACTACAGACTACACCTAGCTAGGCCCCAACTACATCATTGATGCAATTTGCACTATCTGGGTGCACTTGAGGGTGTTTTGAGCCATTTTTGGCCTTCTGGGGTGCCACCTGCTCTGTCAGAGCACACCTTGTTCACAGTAAGCACATACATCAATCAAAATTTGCATATAAGGTTTCCATTTACTTCTAGAACATAAATTAAAGGATATTGTGTTACTAATGGCCTACTTGTAGCATGTGGAAATCGTGGGATGAAGACATGATCATAATAGACTACTAATGTGTGCTTTGTAGGATGTTGTTGAAGATCATTGTGTGTTTGTCAAAACCATCTATGTGGATTTCCTAGATTAGATAACACTTCGTTTGGTGCTTAAAATGAACTTTTTCTTTTTTTCCTAGCATGTCTATAGTGTTTAAATCCCTAGGGGTTACATTGGATGTATCCTCTCCCCTTTCCATTCATGGATCTTGGGTGTAAAAGAAATCTATGTAACTTCTATAGGAGGCTTGCCTTGGACCAAGATACTCAATATTGGGTATGCCAAGGGATGACCTCAGAGTAGTAACGAGCCAAAGCTAGGTCAACATTCCAACTGCTATATAAAATTTAATTATGGTGAAAGTTGTGTTGGTGGTATTTCTATGTGATAGCTCTCCTCTAGTACCCTTGTGGTGCGTCAAACCCTAGTTCTCGAGGCTGGGAGACCTTCTGCGAAAGTTTATCATTCAGTTGTTGAATAGAATGCCCTTACTAAAAACCATGTTTTAGTGGCCAAAATCCTTTCTATCCACTGGCTAAAGGGGTCACCCATTCCCATGAAGAAATCCTACATTCTCACGGTCCTTAGTAGAGGCAACACTCCCTTGGGAAGTCATGGCCCTTGGGAAGCAAATCTTTGTAGCCCTGAGAAGTGAGTGCACTATAAGGGGGAGCCTATGGTGCCAAGATCCTAGGTTGTCTACTCTAGATAAGCATGGCTAAAATTTGGTTCAAGTAGGAATTTAGTGGATACAGTCCTAAAAGCCTAGGTTGTGGTGTGTTTGTTCACTTTTAACAACAGCTATTCTTGTCTTAATGTGTCTTGTGTGTGTGTAAAACATAATCAAGATAATAGCCAACATTCAAATTTACACCTTGAACCTTCTCCAAACATTACACATTGTCAAAAATTTACAACCTTTATCAAGCTTTTCAAACTTCGGTTCAACACACTCAAACCTTGGAAAATATGGCAACTTGTGCTCCTAAATGTGTTTGGCAAAACATAGATTTCGTTCTTGCATAGACTTCACTTGCAGTCACCCTAGTCTAGGCTTCATTATTGCATCATATAGAGTCATATTGCACCTTTTATTTCTTATTTAGTATCTATTACCTTTCATATTACATCCATTTAGGTTTAGTTTACCTCCCTTAGTCTTTTACATTCCAATCTCAAAATCTGCACTTTGTATCCACCACCTTGCATCTTTGCATACCTAACCATCATCTTGCACACTTTAACCCTAATTTTGAGTATCTTAAACATAATTTTGAGCATTCATACTTGTCTTCATAGTATCCCCTACTTTTTACCTCTCTATAGCATCAATCTGGAAAATATAGCTCCCAAAATTGCCTTAGTTTTAGCCCAGTTTACCAACTACACCCTAAAACTACCAACTGCATCATAAAAATACCAACTATGTCATTGAATTAGTATAAACTATCTAGGCACACTTGGTGGTCCTTAGACCTAGTTTTTTATTCCAGATAACATTTTGGGGCTTCAACTATGTCTTTAGGTACCTGGTTAGCTCCCCTTGCATTAGCTTGCCCAGATCTGCATTCTAAATCACCTAGTCTTCATCACCTTCTCTTAGGACATCATTATATAGGTCATAACATCTATTATACATCTCCCAACCTATCATAACATCAACCCCAACATATTATCTTCATGGCATATCAATTTGGCAACCATACCACTCAGAATAAAAAAACCTTCATCTTGACTTACCAACTGCACCTAGAAACTACCAACTACACCCAAACTGGCCCCAACTATGTCAATGATGTAATTTTTATTTTTGTGGCATAGCTAGCATTGTTAAGGTGCACTTGGGCACCTACATTACCATTTTGGGCCTCTAAACTGCACTTTAGAACCCTAAAACTACATCTAGGAGCCTTCATACCTCCCCATTCTGCACTTCATGCAAAATGTCATCTTACACCCAAAATCACATTTTTCATCATAATAATTGTCCATATTTCATATCCTCTCAGCATCACCACCATTTTGAGTCCTCAAAACATCATTTTGAACCCCCAAAACCTTTGAACTTAATCAAAAATCTAAACAAAACTACGAACTCTAGAGTATTACATTGTGTCAATGGATGATGGATCTTGACCATGGTCATTTTATCATTTTATTTGGTCAAACACTTCCTATCTCAAGGTAGATTTGGCTTTTTCATTTTGATCTTATTGATTTTTGCCTTTTTTTGGTCAAGATCCAAAGTCTATTGTTGTAATGTTAAACTCTTGAGTTAATACCTTGCAAAGATTCCACCTACGTTCAAACCTTGCATATACCCTTGTCATTTCATTTTCATACTCTTAGTGTCCCTAAATGTCATTTTGACTTACTCTAGTGGCATATCCCCATCATCTTGCATTGTTCAACATCCTAGCGTCATCAAACCCTATCAAATTATCCATCAACCAAGTTGCCTTCTTGAGTATTTACCCTAATTTTGCATATACCAAATGTGATTATGAACCCTACAACACCATCCTATGCATAATATACCTCACATTTGCATTTTCATAACATCCCTAGGACATTCACACTTTGCACATCAAAATCCTAGTCTATTTAGCATTTCCTCACATTGCATAACATCCCTAAACACTTAAAAATCCCAAAAACACTCATATCTTGCATACCCACATCTTAATTATCAAGTTTTGACCTCTTTTGCACTTGGGAGGTAGAAAAGTCCATTTAGGTTTCTCCCCATTACATCTGCATTCTTAGGTATCATGCCAACACTTACTAGGACACAATCAACTCAGAGACCTAAAGAAATTTATCAAACTTTTTTTCTAAGGCACAAGCACAACCAAAACCTGATCCAAGAAAGAAGAAGGGTAAGAAAACCCAACAGACATTTGACAAAGACCAAATTGAGGCATCACAACCATTGCTAGCAGATCCCTTGAACATGTACCTGAAGATGCTCATAATTAAGCTATGACACAAAAAACTGTGAACAATGCACCTACCATGAGATTTCCTCCAAACACTTCCCCCACACATGGGATGGTTTAGTGGAGTCCTGACTTTGAACCTATATTCGTGTTGATACCACCTAGAGGTGGAAGTGTGCCAACCCCATTTGAAGATGAACAATCACATTCCTTTGAATTCAACCAACCTAACACATCAAACATACAACGAGGTATTGTACACCTCAGTGATGACTTTGACACTAATTATGGCATCACTGACAAAGAAATGGCTAGGGCATGCCAAGACAATTTTTTTTGCAAGAACTTTAAACTTTTGGTAGCCCAAGAAATTGTCAAATTCAACCCAAATATGCAAGGACGTAATTCCAAACATCAAACCAATATGACCATTGAAAACATACAACCCATGATCAAGTTGGACTTAGATAAGGGAAAACAACCTTTGGAGATTTCAAACATGATAATGGCACCTATAAGGTCCCATTAAGAATCAAACATCAAAATTCTTCAAGGTACATTTGAACACATCAATGTTAATCCCTTGTTCGATGAGATACCGCGAATTCCTAACCACCCCAAAAGAACATTAAGATTGGATTTTAGCCACATGATGCAACAACAAGATGCACCCAAAGGGGCTTTTTCTCTAGGAATGCTATACATACCTTCTTTGGAGGAAAATCAACAAAGTGCACCTTTTCTCCTAACCCTACCAAGTGATATGACATCAAATGTTATGGAGCCTCCCATGAGTACACTATGTGCAACATCAACTACAACAATCCCTATTGATGCGCAAAGGAAAAACCTTATTAATATTACAGCTATTCCCAAAAGGAATGCACCTCATTGTCAAGTCAATATGATGTCCCAAGAAAAAACCTCTAACACACAAAGGCACCAAAGAAAAAATATGAACATGGCATTCAATTTGCAAGGACTTAGTCAACTCCCACAACAACATCAACCTATGGTGGTGTAAGGACTTAACACTTCCAACCCTCAACCAAGTTTACATCCACTTAATGCACATCCCACATATCAAAAACAACATCAACCATAATGACAACAACCTCAAGTGGGGAAAACATCCAACATTCCT
Source organism: Cupressus sempervirens (assembly GCA_028749045.1). Lineage (NCBI taxonomy): Eukaryota > Viridiplantae > Streptophyta > Pinopsida > Cupressales > Cupressaceae > Cupressus > Cupressus sempervirens. The sequence goes on along the minus strand of CM053784.1, from coordinate 138,788,722 downwards.
AATACATAGTCCTATTTGAACCCACTTGACTTACACACAATTTATCAACAACAACTTCAACAACAATAAACCATGTTTGCTAAACAACAAGAACAACTCAAACAAAAAATGGAATATCAAAGATGCATTAAGAAAAAAATTGCATACCAACAACATTTATTACAATAAAAACATGTGCCACAACAACCTCAACAAATAACTCTATAACAACACTCACATACATGGTCTCACATACAACCAACAGAGTTATCCAACAACAACTACCACACATGGCACAACAACAACACATGGTAAAAAAATTGCAATCAATACCACAACAAGTGCCACATCAAATGCTGCAACAAGTACCCCAACAAAAAGGACCCTTCTATCTTTGAGGTACCAGCATACCTTCTCTACCTAGTGACACATCACCATACTCATCAGACATAGAAATTTCAGAACCGAGTAGACATAGCTCCCACCACAACAAACAGTCTACTCATAGACACAAAATACTTGAAGGAAAGACCATCATGCAAAACCCCAATGAAGAACTATTACAATAATTCAAACAACTTTCCAAACAATTTGAGGCATTGGGAGTCTAGAAGAAATAGGCTCTATATATGAAAAGAGACCTATGTCCTAATCCATTCTATAAAGGTCTATATATGCCTCCATTCCCAAAACACTTTGAGGCTCCAAGGTTTGAAAAATACTAAGGAAAAGGAAACCCTATTGATCATATTAGAGACTTTTGTGCTTCATGTACAAAACTCAGTGATGAGCCTACTTACCTTATGAGATTGTTCCCTTGTTCTCTAGGTGGGCTCACACTTGAATGGTACTCCAAACTTCTCGATAATATCAAATCTTGGTCAAAACTTGTAGACAAGTTCATTTCCCACTTTGCCTTTAACATTACAAATAAAGTGACACTTTTTGATTTATGCTCAACTAAACAGAAGACAAGAGAACCATTTATCACATTCTTACTACGATGGAGAAGCTTAGTCAGTCAATGTTCACTAGACATTCCTGAAGAACACCAAGTTAACTTGTGCATTGAAAACTTAGTCCTAAACTTAATGTATGAACTCAAAATCAAGATTCCAAGCACCATTTCTAAACTAATGAAAAAAGGGGGCTAGTATTGGAGATGCTCTTATTCATAAAGGAATCCTCAAGATAAACAAAGAAAACACAAGCACGAACTCGTCTAATGACAAGCCAAAATTTTTCTCCAAAAACAAGAATGTGACTAATGATGGCATTGTGGATTCCTACATGATTAGAACAACACAACCTCAATTGAATTTGAAAGGTGCAAACTCCACAAATTCATAAACTCCTAATCAAACAACACCTCAACAAAAAAAAACTAAGACTTGGACACACAAGATAAACCTCGAAGACGTCCTAGAACCAAGGATAGAAAATTCACACCATTGGGGATACCTCTTGGGACTGCATTGCAATAGTTATTGAGTAATAACTTCCTCTAGTTACCCCCAATCAAAGATGAACCATTGACTAAAGTTGATTGGTGGGATGACAAAAAGTAATGTGATTACCATCGCACCAAAGGAAATAAGACTTCATCATGCTTCCAATTGAAACATGCAATACAAGACCTTATTGATGATGGTGTAATCACAATTGATCCATCACTATTAGCATCCAACTCTAATCACACTATTTTCAAAGATCCTTTGGGTAATCATGACAAAGAGAAACCCTCAAGTTTAAACTCAAACTCATAAGGTAATGTGAATTACACACATTCCAGATATGACTACACCATCAATTTCTTTAGTGAGTCTGATTCCTACATATCTACATTCACATTGAAGGCTAAGGACCCTTATTATGCTATCACTACATGTCGTAGCAAGATCACCCTACCTGGAGCCCCATCGAGACCTACTGTTGCTACTAGACCTATACCCCCTAGTAGACCTACTGCTCCTACTTTATTTGATTATAGCCTTGTTGAATAGCTTGGCAAGACCCCTATGCAAATATCCATTTTAGACCTACTGTGTACATCTCCCCAACATTAGAAGATCTTAGATCAAGCCCTTAAAGAGTCAATAGTCCTAGATAACATTGATGTTACCTAGTTCCAAACCATGGTTGGGAACCTATCCACATCACAACATATCACTTTTTCCCCTCAAGATATTCCTAAAGACAAACCCAACCACAATGATACCCTCCACCTTTAAGTCTTTGTCCATAATGTTAAATTCAGACATGTCTTGATAGATGGAGGAGCAGGGCTGAATATCTGTACACTTAAAGTAGTCAAAGGTCTAGGTTATTTTGAAAATGATGTGGATCCCTCTCAGAGGATCACAATCAAATTCTATGATGATGGTGAATGTTTCTCTATAGGGGTCATCATCTTACCTATCAGAGTTGGTCCAGCTACTAAGAACACTTTATTCTAGATCCTAGATATAGAAATGAATTACAATATGATACTAGGCCACCCATGGATCCATGCTATGAAAGCAGTTCCTTCTAAATATCACTAGTGCCTAAAGTTCTCCTATAAGAATGTAGAGGTAACCATCCCAGGTGATCTAGATCCCTTTCAATTCTATGCCAATCTTAGAGGAACCATTGCATACCAGGTCCCTACAAACCATGCAACAAATCCCGTAGAGTCCTCCAAGTATGTTGATCCTTCCACACTCACACCCGCATCTAAAGGAAAGCTCAAAATCCAAGACCAAGGTTGTGGTGAGTACTCCATGTCTCATGCCTTTCACATTGGGAAAATTCCTTTATCCCCCAAGTCATATGGTAAACCTCAGCTTATATAGAACAAGCCTAAGCTCATTCTTCAAAAGAAACCTTTTATGGCTTTCACTAGTGGAGGAGGGCTACATGAAGAATGTGTCTATGAAAATACCTCTACATAGATTGAGAAGGCTAAAGAAGAATAAGAAGTTACTCTTATATCCCCTGACAGGTATGGACCTAGATTCACCATCATGCAAAAAAAGGGATATAATGGATGTACTTGCCTGGGACTCCAAAAGCAAGGCATTATTCAACCCATCACTGCATCAGGATGATCTCATAGCTTTGGACTAGGATTTAAACCATTTGTTTTGGGTCTTCCTAATACTGAGTCATCCTCATCTAAGGAGGTGAATTCTTCCAATGATGAAAAGGCATCTAAGAACAACCAACCCAAACCTACCCAATTTGTATCCAACATTGATAATCCTGATACCTCCCTTGGTCTTGATCATATGTTTGCAGACCTTGATAGCCTGCCTATGGAAGATAAACATGTCAATCCACATGTCACTCAAAGCAATTCTTCACCTTGGATCAAAAAATTCTGAGATCTAAGCCCTCCTACTTCTAAACATGATCCTAATGACATCACTAAAGTGGATATCCAATTATGTGCCTTTGATCATAGCTTATTCAACACTGATGATGGCATTTCCTTAGTCTTCCCTAAACTTATTGATTGGGACCAACAAGGACCACCAATTTTTTACCAATTTGAAAATGATGATTCCATCATAGAACTATTTGAGCTCCATGAAGATGTACCACAAGGTGATCACAAGTCTAGATTTTCCATTGATCTAAACATCATGGCATATTTTGGGGAGTCAACTCCATTTTCCAATTGCAAAATTAAGAAAATTATAAAAAAAAGATGCAAGTAGTTCTCTTGGTGAAAACTAAAAGGTACCATTAGACCATGGAAAAGTAAAAATAAAGGATGTATATGAGGGTGAAAGCCTCTCTAAGGTGCCCAAGGATGGAAGATTGGACACACCCCCATTAAAGGAAAGATCAACATTACTTGTGGAGATGACAAAAGAGATTAATTTGGGAACTCCTACAGCCCCAAATTCATACACTTTGTGGCCTCCTTATCACTAGAAGAAAAGGATGAATTTATTAGATTCTTTCTAGAGAGGTAGATCAACTTTGGCTAGTCTTATGCAGATATGCCTGGATTAGATCCTAAACTAGTTCTTCATCACTTACTACTAAAACTAGGAATGAAACCAGTAAAGAAAAAGTTGAGAAAAATGCATCCTCAAGTTGGCCTCTTGTCAAAGTTGAATTGAAAAAATATTGGATGCTAGCTTCATAAGACCCATTGATTATGCAAAGTGGAAATCTAATCTAGTACCAGTAAGCAAACACATTGGGGGCATCTGGATATGCACTGACTTTCATGATCTTAACAAGGCATGTCCCAAGGATGATTTTCCTTTACCAAACATAGATATCATTGTAGACATGATAGCTTGGTATGAGATGTTATCACTAATGGACATCTTTTTCGGCTATAATTAGATAAGAAGAGCCCTTTAAGATCAACACAAGACAATTTTTACATGCCCTTGGGGAACATACTACTAGAATGTCATGCCATTTGGTCTTTAAAATGTCAGGGCAACATATCAAAGAGTAATGACCGCTAGCTTCCATGATTTCATGCACATCCTCATGGAAGACTATGTTGATGAATTACTTTGCAAATCCTATAAAAGGAAAGATCATTTGGGCATCCTAGATCAGATATTTACTAGAATGGAAAGCTATAAGCTTCATCTAAATCCAAAAAAGTGTGTATTTGGAGTTGTCTTTGGAAAGCTCCTAGGCTACATTGTTTCTCAACAAGGCATTGAAGTGGATCCTGAGAAAGTAAAAGCAATACTTGGCATGCCTCCTTTAACAAATCTAAAAACCCTAAGAGGACTACAAGGAAGATTGTAGTGTATCCATAGATTCATTGCACAATTGACAAATAAGTGTCACTCCTTTCAACATCTCTTACATAAAGGAGTATCCTTTCAATGGAATAAGCAGTGCCAAGAATCTTTCCAATAGCTCAAGGATTATCTTCTACATCCACCTATTTTAATGGCTCTCATTTCAGGCAAACCATTCATTTTATATATATCTACTATAGATACAACATTAGGAGCTCTCTTAGCACAAAATGATGAACAAGGGAGAGAGCGATCCATATATTACATCAGTAGAACACTTGTGGGATATGATCTAAATTATTCACAAATTGGGCAAGCATGCCTTGCTATTGTCTTTGTAACCCAAAAGCTCAAACATTACATGCTCCATTAGAAAATAATGCTCATCTCTAAGATTGACCCACTGAAATACCTTCTTAACAGAGCTACTCTCATAGGATGCTTAGCCAAATGGGTCATGATCCTTAGTGAATTTGACATAGAATATATAGATAGAAAGGCAATCAAAGGGCAAGTGATAGAAGATCAGTTAGTAGAAGCACCTATGTCAGATGATCATCCCATGTTGATAGAATTTCTAGATGAATCCATATTTCACATGGATGTAGCTAGTGAATAGAAGCTTTATTTTGATGGATCACATACACAAAATAGTTTAGGAGCTGACATCATTTTTATCACTCCTTAAGGAGACTTAATCCCCAAGTCATATAGAATTGCATTCCATTGTACAAACAACATATCATAATATGAGGCACTGATCACAGGACTCAAGATAGCCATCCAATGAAACATTCAACATTTAAAAGTCTTTGGCAATTTCCAGTTGGTCATCCACCAAGTTAATGATGACTATGAAACAAAAGATGATAAACTAATGTCCTACAAGCAGATGGTAAACTTCCTTAAGTCTAAATTTGTCACTATCTCTTTTTGTCAGCTACCAAGAATACACAACAAGAAAGTTGATGCTATGGCCACCATTGTTTCTATGATTGATATGCCTCAAAATGTAGAATGCTGTAAATTCCTTGTTGAGAAACTTTTGATTTCAGCATTTGAAGTTCCTCAATCTGAGTTTGTGTGTGAACTTGTTGCTCCCAATTCTCCCTAGTATCAAGACATTTACAATTACCTACATGCCCAAATCCTACCACCTAACTTATCCAAAAATGATCATCGAGCCTTTATCCATCAAGCCACTAGGTACATCATCATCGGTGACACCCTTTACAGGAGATCCTTTGACCAAACTCTTCTCAGATGCCTTGACTCACAAGAAACTGAAATTACCTTGCATGAGGTTCATGAAGGTATATGTGGAGGCCATTTCAATGGTCTGAGTCTAGCTAAGAAACTTTTCAGAGCTGGGTATTATTGGCCTACCATGGAACAGGATGCCCATGACTTTGCCAAAACATGTCATAAGTGTCAGATACATAGCAATCTGATCCATGCACCAGCACAAGAACTACAACTAGTCATATCACCATGGCCCTTTTCACAATAGGCATTTGATCTTATTGGAGCTATTTTTCCTCCGTCCTCTTATGGTCATAAGTTCATTATCACAACAATAGAATATTTTACCGAGTGGGTTGAAGCTATCCCTTTGACCTTCACCACTGGCAAGCAGATCTCAAGGTTTATTCTAAACTACATCATATGTCGGTATGGAGTCCCCTTGGCTATTATTATTGACCATGGTAGTCCATTTCAAAACAAAGATGTAGACAAGCTCTGTGAGAAGTATAACATATACCATGGATATTCTAGTATTTACCATCCATGGGAAAGTGGCTAAGCAGAAGCATCTAACAAGACCATTGTTAAGATTCTCCAAAAGACTGTCAATGATTTAGGTCGAGACTGGAACCTCCAACTAAATCCAACTCTTTGGGCATATCAAACAAGTGTACATGCTCCTACCAGTGCAACACCATACTCTCTCATCTATGGCACTGAGGCCATACTTCCCATTGAAGTTGAAATTCCATCATTGAGAGTATCCTTACAAGATGTTGTTAATGATGAAACCTACCAAATATCTAGGCTCCATGAGCTGGAAATGCTTGATGAATGGAGATGGGCTGCCTTGACACATTTTCAAGCTTACCAAAATTGACTAAAATGGAGCTATAACAAGAAAGTTTGAGGTCATCATTTTGAGGTTAGTGATCTGGTCCTAAAGATGAACTACAAGACTCAACAGTACAGAGAAAAGCAAGGAAAATTTGAGCGAAATTGGGAAGGACCTTATGTAGTTACTACATCATTTGGGTTTGAAGTATATCAACTTGTGACCCTAAAGGGTGAACCATTTCCCATGTCCATCAACAACATGCATCTTCACAAGTACTACACTTGATTCTATCTAAAAGTCCTAAAAAAATATCAAAAAATTGAAAAAAGTCCTTAAAAAAAAAAGTGAAGAAAGTCCTAAAAAAAATGGATCCCTTGACAAAAACTTGGAAAATAGGCATCTTGGCATGAAAATTTGAGTCAAGAGAAAAATTTTGTCCAAAAGTGAAAACCTAGCAAATAGGCGCTTTGGGAAAGTACCATGGTGAAAACCTAGCAAACAGGCACCATGTGTAATCGGTTGTTTCTCCCCCATATATTGAGATTCCATCTAGTTTGTTCCCCTTGTGTCATTCCTTAATCATATCGATCATCCTACAAGACATCCTTGGCTCTTTAACCATTGCTCATGAACTAGTTAATGTCCTTTGTTATCCTACTTAACGCATCACCAGTTTGCACACAATCTGTCATTGGCCTTTGTACATAGTTTATGTCTTGTCCGAGGGCATATTACCTACACATTGCATGGGTTTGAATTTTAATAAGAAATTTTTATCCATTGGACCTATTACATAATGGATTGGAGCTAACACTTGTATATGCTAATATGATCCTAAAAAAAGCACTAAAAATCATACAATGTCTTGAAAAGATCCTAAAAATCACATAATGTCCTAAAAAAATCCTAAACATTCAAATATGATCCTGAAAAAAATCACTAAAAAAATCGTAAAATGATCTTGAATAAATCACTAAAAAATTAGAAAATATCTTGAAATAAACCCTAAAAATCATAAAATGTCCTGAAGAAACCAATCACACAAAAAAATCAAATATCCCCTAAAAAAAATAAACCCTAAAAATCATAAAACTTGTCAAAAATCTACAATAAACCTTGTACATATTAACTGTGGATAACCACCCCTTTTGCATACACACTTGCACTTTGCTAACTGAAACTCAAAGCACTATGCTTTCAAGACAATCACACTATCTGTGCAATGTGAACCAACAATCAATCCAACATGTCACTATGAACCTATCAACTGAATCCACAACCAGAACTATCACCCTGTCAGCATGTCAAGCACTATCTAAACACCTCAAAAACTAAAAAGAAAGTAATAATAGACAAGAATAGCTATTGGTTCACACTGTTTGGTGAGTGATTTATTTTTTTCTTTGTTTTACTTTGATCATGTTCCTATGCTGCTCGATGATATAAATTGATCTATGAGAGTGGCTAGGATGGTTCATGATCATCTCTTTCTATTTCTATCTATTACAATGTACCTTTGAGAGTCTAGGGCATGTACATATGCCTTAGGAAGGACAAGGTCATTTTCTATCTACACCGTGCTTGTTTAAGAAAAAGGCTTGCATTTGCACTCTGACCCTTTATGCCATGATGCATTGCATTCCATTTGCCATATCAAAATAAAGCTCCATTTGACATATAGTGTACTTTCTACAAGAAAAATTCTTCCCATCATACTAATAATTCTTCATCTCATTTCCTTGATCTTCTGCATCTTCTTCATCTGCTACCTTGGTCTTGTACTCTAATACACCAAAAGCATTGTCATCCTGCATTCCTGCATATGTCCAAAGTCCAAAATGATCCAAAAAAATAAACATGGCATTTATATTATATTCACATTTCATTTGCATCCATTTTACATTTCATTTGCATTCATTCCCTATCATATTCACATTTCATTTGCATTCATTCCATTTCATTTACATTAATAAAACATGTGGCAAAAAAAAAGATGGCATTTCCTATGCATAACATGTGATAAATCAACATGTGATGTCATCATATATAAGTCCACATAAAAAGTATAAATGCATCCATATAAAACATATAAAGCATATGCATAACATAACATGTAGGCATCATAACATTAGTCATCATCTAGTCCATAACATATAGTCATCATAACATAAGTACATCCCATAAATGTCACACAAAAGTATTAGAGTACATGACCATAGTTTACATCAATACTAACTGTTCGTAGGCATGAACCATGAAAGAGAAAAAAAAAAAACAAAAAAAAACAAAAAAATTCCAAAAAGAAACATAGAGAAGCCCCTCTATACATGAGTATTCTAGTGTCATCCTGTGCTATCCCTAGCCTCATGGCCTTTGTCTTCCCTCAAGGAGGATCCCTCTACTCTCTACGATGACCTCATAGGCCCCATCACCCCCACACTACTCTATGTCCTTTGTGTCCTATGGGAATGAGATCTAGATGCCTTGAAACTCTCTACTCTCTTCCCTAGTGGCACCACTCTCTCATACTGATCTCGCCAATACTATGCCTCCATGTGAGCCCTACTCATCATCATCACTAGATCTCAAAAGTTCACATCTTTGATGCTGTTGATAAAATTCTAAGATTCCTACATTGCCATCTCTACCTTGTACATAATTGCATCTCTCTCAACCCTAGCCTAGTCTCTCTCATCCATTGCCTGATCTCTCTCCACCATAATTGCATCCCTCTCTCCTATCATAGCATCCCTCTCTACCACAACTTGAACCAACTAAATCTGTAGCCCTCTAATCACCTCCAAGAGATCTAACTAACTAGGCCCTACCTGTATTGGTACTAATGCTATCTTGGTGTCGTCCACTAGATCCTCCTCCATGCCCATTATAGCTACACCCCTATCCTCCTAGTATTCATCCTCATCCTCTCCCTCATCACCACCTCCAACACTATCTCCACCCTCCTCCTCATCATCACCCTCATTGTCACCTTCATAATCACCCCCATAATCCCTGTCATCCTCATCATCACCCTCATCATCCCCCCTCTCATCATCTACAATATCATCTCCATCCTCATCCTCTCCCCAATCCTCCTCCTCATCCTGTGGCATCTCTTATGGTACTAGTACTACCAGATCTTTCAAAGGTCTTGGATGATGTTGTGTGAACCACCTATCATACATTGTTGTCATGCCTGCATCCACTATATATGTTGCTGCCACCCATAGTATCAGCTATAACTCTGCTAACTATGCATATGCTACCTATGTCCTGATGGGTGGTCCCCACTCTTGCACCTTTTCTCTAGATTAAGCAAACAATGTTAACCCTGTAGGTACATCCCGTGTCTCACCAAATTATCTTTGTACCTACTTTGGCAAGTACATCTCTATATTTAGGTGACTAATCATTATGCACTCTATGAGGTAGCACTGCTGCCTATAGTATGGTAAGTGGATGTCATCATCATCTCATCTTGGGCAATCTCTATATGGTCTCCATATGAACTATTTCATCGTGTCTATCTGATGGCAAAAGTATCTTGCATATCCCAATGGTCCTCGAGCTAGTACACCTCTGTAGCTATAAGCATATGGCATATCATCCACCAACATTGACTCTACCAAAGGCCTAAATACTACAATATGCTTATAAGCCTAGATCTATAATAATGTGCTACCAGTGTTGAAGGATAGTCCCCCTTTCTATGCTACATGATGTAGATAATAATATAACATCCCCAACATGCATGGGCCCCAAGCAAACATAGTGCCCTCCATAATCATCTACTCAAGTACTCAGCCCCATCCAACCAAGAATCCATATCCATGTCTATCAGGTATCAGCAATCCACCAATCACCCAATAGATCACAACTATCAACCTCTCATGGCATGCCACAAATAGGTCCTATTCAATCTCATAGTCTCAGATCCATAACTCTACATCTCCACATCCATATAACTGGTGCAGAGCTACTCATCCTATAGTTGGGTCATATGTTGCCAACTCTCCATGGATATGAATCCTCAAAATGTGCCATACATCCTCTAGTGTCATAGTCACCTCCTTGGTCGATAGGTGGAATGAACTAGTATCTAAATGCCACCTCTCCATCAAAGTTGTTAGCAAAGCTCTGTTCCCCCTCACCTCTAGCATAAATGTCACATGATATAATCCCAACCCAGCCAATATCCCCTGCTCACTAGGTGTCATATGATGACATAGTGCAAGGCTCCATAGCTTATGTCCCTGTATCCATAACAAGGGCAGCTCCTCCTACATAATCACATAGCCAATGTCAACCTCCTATGGTTTTGCATCCAGTTTACCCTACTTTTGACCCAAGTTTAACTTAGTTTGACTCTAGTTTGACTAATTTTGACTTTTTTGAGCATTTTTTACTAAGTTGACTTATTTTTTGAACTCTTCCTAGGGTTTTGAACATGTTTACCAAGTTTTGGGTCATTTTGAGCTCATTTGCATCATTTTGACCCTATCCCTATCCATCGATTAGCCTTTCTCCTCCATCAGAGCTAACTTTGACCAAGTTGGACTTTTTTATAAATTTCCTAGTCTTAGTTAACCTATGTTTTCAACTCTTCATAGGGTTTTGAACATTTCCTCAAAATTTTGAGTCATTCCAAGTCTATTTGCACCCCTTTGGGCCCTTTTGCACAGTCCTTTGTTAGCATTTACCTAGGTTTGACCTTCATCTGCCATATGTTTGACCAAATTCTAAGCATGTTGACCACCTTTGACTATATTTTATCACGTTTCTAACATTCCCCTAGGGTTATACTAACCTTTGCCAAGTTTTGGCTCGATCCAGGACCATATGAACCTCGATCAAAGCTCTAGTGCATCTTGGGGCACAGTTGGGCTTCCCAACTACATCATTGACACACTTGGTCATACCAACTACATCATTGACACACTTGGTCATACCAACTACATCATTGATGCACTTGGTTTCATTTTGGGTGTATTTAGGGCACTTGGAAAGCCCTACTTGTCCCCAGGACCCCCGATTGACCCTGTTTGACCCCATTTCCCCTTGATAGACTCCTAGGTGCCTAAAAAGTAGTAAAAAAGCATGGAAATGTAGAAAAAATCATGAAAAAACATAAAAAGTAAAAATATGGCCTCGATGTACTCACCAAAGGTCTAGCATCTGCTTGCCATTGGAAGGTTCACATTTGTTCCCCACGGTGTTGCTCCCTAGGTAGTCAATCCATCCTACTTGCTCCAGAGCTCTTTCCTTCCAAATGAGAGAGTGAAAATGAATTTCAAACTCCTATTGAAGCCCTTTTATAACTTGCTACTACCTAGATGGTTGTGCCAAAGACCCTTTTTGTGTTGGTCACGATGCATATTTGCACTCTGGAGGCCATAACTTTTGCATTTTAACTCCAATTTTTGATCTGTCAGTTGCTATGGCTTTGTTTTCTCATTGTTAATGAAATTGACCTATCACATGCCTATGTTGTTCAATTTTTTGATGGGGCATAAATATATACCACATTGTTGGGGCATGCTTTTATGGCTTTTTCATTAACATTCTTTGACACAACGCTCTAAATCATATTGTATCAAAGAGGGACAAAATGTAGATGCTCAAAAATGGTTCACATATACAATTTCATCACTTCTTCATACTGATTTTTCCATTTTTCTCATTCTACTAACTTTGATCTTTTGGCCAAATTGATCATACTTTATCATTTGTATCCTCTTTCACATCAATTTCATGTCATTTCAAAATCATATCAAATCAACTCGAAACCATTTCATATCAACTCAAAATCACCCCAAATAACTTGGAATCACTCAAAATCAATCCTAATCAACCCATAACATATCAAACATCCCAAATCAATCATCATTTATCTAATTACTAGGTTTTTTTGTGGCTTTTAGTGCCTTGGAAACCTATCAACCTATCGATCTTATCAATCTGACCTTAGTACTATTATGGCTCTCAGTGCTAGGTCAAACTATCATTCATGTCATTCAATATTTGACATTATTGAGGCTTTCAATGTTGGATCATGGAATCATCAACCATTTTAATAATATTGATAGTTTCTGTCGATGTTATTATGATCAAACCTTTTCAATCAATTTCAATCCTGTAGCATTTACAATGTCAGTTAAATGTTACATATCAACCAATTCATGTCATGTGTCCTTGGCATGTTATCAATTTTGATCAATCAATCAATTTGACCATGGCTTTGGTCTATCTATCATCATCTTATTCGATCTATATTATCATCACATTTTTATCAAAGGATACAGTTGCATTCATTTAATCAATTTGGCCAATCATTTACTAATTTTTCCTATAGGATTAAATAACCCATAATTTAATCCTATTATTCTTTCTAATTATTCTTCCTAATTATTGTCCTCAATTAATTAATTTTAGTAATTAATTGATTCATTGTCTGCAAACCATGGAAATTCTTAATTTCCTAAGTCACATTTTCCATCATCAATTCCATTTTTACTAATTCATATTTTGTGGAATAAAAAGATTTTTAGTTCAAATATTCCATAAAATATTGCATCATCATGAAACTTGGACATGACACCTCATGGATTCTCCTTTGACACTTGGATAAGATATGTCATAGTCAAGTATTCTTATTCTCTTATGCATGTCCATATTTGGCTTATTTGTCATAGATTCTTGGCTTTAAGTGGGTTGAGGTGTCTTATGACACGTCATAGATTCTCTTCCACAATTAGCCAAGTTTGACTTTCATGCATCATAGAATCTTACAATTGGCATATTTTTTCATATGCGTCATGGATTCTCAAAGGGATCTCTTGCCACATCACATATCTATGGGTGAAAAATCCAAGGCTCTCATCCTTCATGCCAATTATAAAATGAGCATTCTTCCTCTCATTTTCGATCTTGGAAGTCCTTAGGTCCTAATTTCTTTTAGATTTTTCACTCCATCTCTCACATTCAAATCACACTTATAGTATTCTCATGGCATTATCCCTATCATAGACTTTGCTTCAATATTGTTAGTACTATAGGCAAGTTGGAGCTACATCATTTGGAGAAGAAAGAAGGACATGGGAGCTACAAATGAAAGAGGGAGTTCCTAACCTTGTGTTTTCTTCTTTTGATTAGTTTGGCTTTCATGGTAGACTAGTGGGTGCTAATGTATGTTGATTGAGTTTGTGATTTTCTCATACTATGTTATGCATTTATCCCATCTTCTAGTTGCTACAATATCACCTATCACCACCTCAACACCTTGGAAAGTGTGCCACATTTGGAGCCTCTACCACATCTCACTATTAGAACGGTCCACCTTGCCACCATGTTAGTGCAATGTGTCAATTTTCTATTGGGTTGCCATGTTGCTATGTTAACCGATGTGCATCTTTGCTTTGGTGACATGGCGACAGCTATTGGATGCACCATATGTCGTCATTTGATTCATCTATTAGATTTGCCTACCAAATCACTACTGAGTCACTACCTGCTCACCACATCCTACCATGTGTCAATTTTTGGTTTATCATATGCATCCAGGTGGGACCCATGACCTTCTTACTAGATTTCTATGGTTTTTTGGGCCGGATTTGTGATTTTTTGGCAAGTTGCCATGTCACTTGTTGAAAAATCTCACCATTTTCTAGTGGTGACATGGTGACCACCAAAAATCTCCACTTTTCCAATGAACATTTCTAGGTTTTTCAACAACTTTTCCATTTACTCCATTTTGTGTGCTCATCTAAAAGTTCTCTTGGGTGCCTCCATTTTTTAAAGGCTAAGTCAGGCCCACCATGTAGGCTATGGCTTGTAAAAGCCAGCTATCTTGAAGACACTTCATTATTGTGCATGGTAGCATTTAAAAAACAAAAAGAACACCCACCCTACAAATGTGGGATAAACATTTCAGATGCAAAATTAGTAATCAATGTTGAGCTCTCTCCATTTGAATCATGTAATGTTGATCCAACAATTTGCTTAACTTTTCCCTTTTGTATGTCAATACAAGGTCTGAAATGAACAATGTGCTTTGCAGCTATCACAATGACTGATGACGCTTCTTAGTAGAGACAATTCTCTTCTTCTTTCTATTTGAGATTGCTAGTTGACTAGTGCATGAATATCCAAACTTACAGGCCTGCACTCATTTGTCCTTGCTACTTGAATCAATCCCATTGAAAGCCAACTTGAAGTAAATCGTGGCACTACCAACATTACAACAACATCTCAATTTCTCTTCAAAGTTAACACATAACATGGGGTCCCACTTCTTTGAAATTTTGTCAAGCCACCTAATCGATTTTCTCATATGTGGCCTCTTGTGTTCTTGCATAAGATTATCATTATACTGGGATGTCTCCAATCTGCTACCACTTTCTCACTGTGACTTCCTACAATCATTTGGCATGAACTTTCTCTCTATTGAAACTATGGGTTCAATGTGGACTATATCACCAGTCCTTACCTCCCCTGCTGTCATGGACTTGTTTTACTCCTTCCAGCAAGTTCTTTTTATGCATGTCATTCCTTTTTTGGACATGCCCTTTGGTTTTTGATTTCTATTATTGGAGCTCATTCTGAAGCTTACAAATATCTTCCTTTATTTCCTAATCTTCTCTCTATGCTAGATCCAACACTGATTCTAGAAATAGTTTGATGCTTTGGAACTCCAACAATTATTTTTGGTTAAGGTCCATTTCTTGGTATGGGATGTCAAGGTTATATGTAGCAATACCCAAAATTACTCCAAAAGTTTGACAATTGGATTTCAATTTATCTTGACTCTTTTGCCCTCCATGTGTATATTGTTCATCCCAATGTCTAAAATTTGCATTAAAACCTAAAACCTTTGATTGTACTACAATATCATCTTGCATGAAATCATCACAAACAATATTTTCTACATTATAATTTTGATGCCCATTAGCAAAATGACTGTTGTGATTAGAATAGTCAAGCATGTGATGCTTCCAATTTTTCATCTCCACTTCTAACTCTATCTCCAATTATAGTTTCCCAACATTTCTAGTCTCACTTTCAATTTGAGTACAATTTCTTTTTCCTTTATCTTGCATGATTTCTCCCTTTCCTTCATGTGCCTCAATCTTGTGTCTAGTTCTTTATCCTTCTCTTTTAATTTTTTAACTTTTTTCTCCACTTGTTCTCTTTTACTAAGTTTTTCCTCTTGAACTCCAAAGGCAAGTTACTGTAATACCAAAAAATTGGCTCATTGCCATTATACCAATTCTAGTCTATTTTTGATAATTTCAAAGTCCTATTCTAATAGGCAATTCTCATTCTACTATTCACTAATTGACTTAATTGTTAGATGCAGAAAACCTAAATCTATATTCATCATGCTTATTATTTAATTCCTATAGTATTTACTCATATTAGTCACATTAAACCTATTGATTAATATTTAATTTAATTATTAAGTATTTATACTTTAATTAAATTAAATTATATCCTAAGGCTAATGTACTATGGAATTAAATTTATTTAATTTAATAAATACACCTATCTTAATTAATTAAATGTAATTATTTAATTAAATGGGAAAGGTATTTCTAATTAATTAAAAGAAATTATTTAATTAAATGAAAAGCCATTCCTAATTAATTAAATGAATTTATTTAATTAAACAAAAGTGTCTCTAATTAATTAAAGATTATTTAATTAAATAGAAAAACTAATTATGAGAGCATATCTCATTTTATTAAATTAAATATCTCAAAAAAATCTCTCTTCGGTTCAAAAAGGGAAATTTCTAGTTCACTGTTGATAAAAAATGAGTTAAATTAGTTAACTCCTTTTTCTACTCAAATTAAAATAGTTAACTCCTTATTTTACTCAAATTAAGTCTGTTAACTCCCTTTAATTTGAGAATCTCCCTTTATGATTGAACCTCATCTTCAATCTTGACTGTTGATCTGAATCAATCTCAACCGTTGATGGATTCTAGGAGAGTCTATTTAAGAGACCCTCATCTCTTCATTTGAGGAGGATGAATTGATTTGCTATCGAATTGCTGTTGAAATTCATGTTCATATTTACTTACATTTCTTGCATATATTCTCATTCTTAGTTTAATCTCATTTTAGTTTAATCATGCATATGCTTAATCTAGTTTTCTTTATTTGTTCTTAGATTACATTGCATCTTTCATTTTTAGATTAATCTGCATACTCATATTTAACTTAATTCCATTGTCAAATCCTTCATTCCTAGAGGGTCTGGTTGCCTACACCTTGATTCTGAGGATATTAACAGGAAAAATCCCTTTAGATAGAAGGCAACAGGTCACTTTGCAGGGAAAATTTTGGATGAGTAATCCAATGCTCATTCCGAGATGAATCCACATGCAATGAATGTGTTGAAGTGTGTGTGTTAGCATAGGCCGCATTTTCACATATACATTTCTGGCGCCCACCGTAGGGCATGAAAATCAATTTTTTTGGCCTCTTTCTATATTTTTTAATCATTTTTTTGTTCTCTATCCGTACTGTTCCATATAGATTTGGGAATCTTTGCGCAAAACTGTTCATTTCCGCACGATGATCTAGAATCTTTGCACAAAGATTCTTTCTGCATCGCACGAGAAAGTTCTTCGATGCGCAAAACTTTGCACGAGACCTGTTTCTTCGCGCGAGTTGAATTTGATTTCACGCGAGCTGTAAAACTTCTTCACGTGGACTATCAGGAATTTCGCGTGAAACTCTGCTGACAGAGGAAAATTTTTGCATTGATTTGCATGTTTTCTAATTTTTCTGTTGACTGTTCGCAGTTTCCAGTGTTTCTGTGTTTTTTGATTTTTTTTTAATAGCATAGTAGCAGTTTGTGGGATAATGGGAAAAGCATGCTAAAGTTGCCAGAAATAGGTAAAAAGCTACTAAGCACATTGCAAGGATCACCAGGTAATCTTCCTCAACTGATAACACTTCATTTGGATCTAAAACAAACATCTTTCATGTTGAGCTTGTGTGTTTCCTTCTGTATTTTCATTTTACAACACATGCATAAATTGATACTAGGGTGTGATCTCTATTAGTATTCATTTAGCAGGCTTAGTCTTTAGTGATAAATCTAATTAGCTATCTTGGGTTATTGGACTCGCTAATCCGCCGGCCCCTCATTCCACCCTGTGGTTGCAAGCTCAGCACCATGTTAAATAGGGGAGGGGTCTACAGGACATAAGCGTTAAAGGCTCCACAAGGAAACCCTTTTGTGCTTTCTAGAACTCACTAATTTTTGAGTTGTGGACTCGTTTTGGCTTGTGTGAGAGGTTAAATGTTCCACATCTTTGGACTCAGCTCACATTAGTTAAAGCGTTAAGTGTACCACCTTGTGCTTTTTGATTGCTTTTAGATAGATTTGTTCTTAGGAATTAACATCTGTACACACATAGTAATAAAGCCCCCATGAACACTATTCATCAATCTTGAGGGAGTGGGTTCCTAGTGAAACTCCTCTCTAAGATGGATTCCTTATGGGTGGGGAGGATACTTTAAGCATCTCATAGATAGATGAATCTTCGACTTGTTGAGTAAGGCATCTTTTCTCCGGAGAGGTTGATAGATCACAGGAAGATGATATCATAGATCTTTAAGAGATAATCTTAGTCTAGCATGTCAGATTAATCTATTTTTTTTGATTGGGCTAAAGGTGAAAAGGTGTCAAAACCTTGAATCTGGAAGCTAAGTCCCCTTGTGGTATACTATTGTGAGCCAATCACCTTTAGAGAGGGTTAACCGTAGCAGAGAATCCCTCTATAGGGAAAACTATGATGACGAAACCTCAAGCGGTAATAGCCATTTTTGTCATGGTAGTGACAATCGCTATATAAATGTCCTTGTGGAAGAAATCTCCATGGGTGTGGTTCATTGTGGGTTGTCAGATCTCCCTAGCAACTCTTGAAGATTAAGTTCTCAGATTGTGTCAAAACCTCGGTGCACTGGGATTGGAGGTCACCCCTGTGAGTCATAAAAGTTGCAGAGTAAAACCATTACTAAATACCTTAGAGAAGCCAACTTTTATTTTCTAGGAATGTGTGCAATGATTGCAAAACTCTTTGAAAACATACACAAATAGCTCTCTTAGGGATTAGCACAAACTAAGTCACTTGATTGTTCATGCACAAGGTTGCTTTTTCCCTTGCTCATTGTTTTCAAACGTGCTTGAAATCACTTGCTTGCTATTCTACATGCCTATTTATCTGCCTGGTTATTGGATCGATCAAAAATTTTGTCAAAATTAGTCACTTTTGTAAAACTGTTCTATCCTTTCGCACGAAATCATTTTGGTCTCACGCAAAATCATTTGGCTCTCATGTGAAATAATTTGGCTCTTGCACGAAGCCATTTTTTCCTCATGCAAAATTAAAGTTTTGTTGCACATCTTCGCATGATCCAGAAAACATTCTCGCGTGAAATTAAAAACTGTTACTGATTCTGTGCGAGACAAAAACATCTTTGAGTGGCCCGTAAAACTTCTTCGCACGACCCGTAAAGGTTTTTCACATGAGATTTTGTATTAGCATTTACAATTTGAGTCTGTTCTAGCTATCTACAGCCTGCACACTATCCTTTTCTACATCCATTTATTTCTCTCTGTTTGCAAACAGTCTTGGAATAGCGACACTTCGCTTAATCGAAAACTTGTGTCTTATACCTTGACTAGTCTCGTCTCATACGTAATCTTGGTCCTCATCTTAATGCTTGTCATACTTTGTGCCACAGTGGTCATAATCTCTGGCTATTCTAGCCTTTAAACCAGACCATTTGTGCCTTAGTGAACATCATTCTTGCTACTATCTTGTCCTTTTTGAGACTCAGTCTTAATATAGTCCTTGTCTAGGTTCTAGCTTCTTGTCCTTGCCTATGACTGTCACAACCAGAAGTGGCAATATGTTTTATCCTGATAACACTAAACATGGCCATGCTAGGGGTCATAATCGCAGCAGAGGTAGCTTACCTTTCGCTACACAATCTATATCCAGTTTGGCTAGTGAGGCATTTTTACGATCTTCCTCACCTGCAAGGTCATCTCAAGTTCAACGAACATTTTCCAATTTGCAAGAAATTAGGAATCCTTTTTACCAAAAGGATACTGAGATAGGTAGGAGTCCTACATTCTCAAACACAATGTATGATCCTTTCTCCACAGACACTTTTGAAACACAACATACAGAAATTGAACAAGTTCCTATAATGACTAATCATGAACCTGAACGGGGTAATCATAGTCGATATCAAGAACAACCTAGGGATGACAAGGAGAAAGAGAAAGAAAATGACACTGATGAAGAACAAGAAGAGGTGGAAATCCTTCCTAAACACATAGCAAGATGTCGAAGAGACAAAAAATTTCAGAAGGTCATGGGAATCCTACTCAATGAAGAGAAAGAAAAGTACTTTCTCAAACTTGCCCAAGAGGGAGCTAAACTGCCCACACATTTTGATGTGGAGACCATTATCACACATGAAGAAGAAATTGAGACCACTAAACTCCAAAAACAACTGAAAATTATGCAAGACCAATTGGCTTAGATGATGCATGAGAAAGAGAAACCCAAAAAGACATACACATTGGACGCTCTTTGTTCATTTCCATTTGACAAAAGTATAAACATGCCACCTTTCCCAAGAGGCGTAGAACTACCCAAATATGACAAGTACTTTGGTACTACTAATCCCCAATATCACTTGTGAGAATTTGGTGCTTTTTCTATGGAGTTTATACACAATCAAATGTACCTCATGCATTTATTCCCTAGAAGCCTAGGTGGTCAAGCTTTGGAGTGGTTCTCACATTTACCTCCTGGTATCAAGATGTTTGATGAAATTGCAAATTCATTTGTTCACCAATATTCTCATAACATTCAACATCCTGTAAATATCTGAGATCTATGCAACCTTAAACAGAAGGTTGGTGAGCCTTTTCTCACTTTCCTCCAACGGTGGAGACAACTTTATACTAAGTACTCCCGTAAAATCCCAGAAATAGAGAAGCTCAACATTTTCACTAATAACCTCTTACCTAATTTTGGGTATAGAGTCCAACTACAAGGTCCACATACCTTTGAAGACATGATTACATAGGCTATCCATATCGAAGAATTTATGGTCAAGAAAGGTGAGCTCACTCTTCAGAGAGACTCAAAACAAGGTTCCACTTCCAACAGGGATAAAACCAAATATGTCAACAAGAACCGAGAAATTGTACATGATGGGGTTGTTGATAATGTCACACCAAAATTTGCTAAAGCAACATTTAATCTCATAGACTACTTTAAAGTGGCCAAAAGTGCTAAGAAGCCTCCTCCTGACAATAAGACGTCTGGGAACAAATTGAGAAACTCATGGGTAGCACGACCCAAGCAAGAGTATACACCTTTAGGAGAACCTTTGGATGTGGTTTACAAAACATTGCTACAACACAAGATTATCTTACCAATGGATAACCCTCATCCCTATGATCCACAACCACGTCCACCATGGTGGAATGAGACCTCATTTTGTGAGTATCACCAAAACAAGGGACACAAAACCAGAAACTATATAAACTTACGTCATAAATTCCAAGACATGATTGATGCTAGTGAACTTGTGGTAGATGGACATAACAAAAACTTGGACCATAAGGCATTCAAAGAGCCTTTCCCAGCTTATGAAAAAGGAGAGACTTCAAAACCAAAACCCTACACCAAGGTCAACTATACGTATTCCAATGATGACAATGTCATTCACATGGTTGAACCTATAGATTCTAAATATTGTGATGTTATTACTATAAAGGGGAAGCAAGATAACGATAAACCCAAGACATCATTTTTCTTGAGAGGGCCTACTTCCAATAACATGGATAATGCATCTTCACAACATTGTGCTAAAGTTGTTACTCGCTCTTATGCGAAGTTGGTGCTCAAAGTCCCTACACCTCCTATTTCAAATACCCAACAACACAAGGACAAAGTCCTTTCTGGTCCACTTGATAAAGGTGCAAAACAGATGACGAACTTGACTGCAACTAGTTATAGTGTTTTAGATCAGTTGAAATGAACCAATGCTCACATTTCCATATTTGAGCTGCTTAAAATCTCACCTGCTCATAGGAAAATTCTGGACAAAGCCCTCACTGAGGCAAACGTTCCTCAAGATCTTGATCTTGAGCGATTTCAATCCATGGTAGGTCACTTGACCTCACCTCATCTTATGACCTTCTCCAAGGAGGATGACAACTCACTAAATCACCCACACAATCAGCCTCTACACATTAAGGTTTTGATCCACCAGACATGTGTTCGTCGAGTACTCATTGACAATGGCGCTGGCCTAAATATTGTTTATGCTACTCTGCTTAGAAAATTGGATTATTCTAAGGACTTTGTTGATCCTCAACGAAAGATCACTATTAAAGCGTACGATGAAGTAGAACGAAAGTCACTAGGTCTTGTGACTTTACCAATTCGGGTCGGTCCTATCAAAAGAGATGTCATCTATCAGATTCTTCACATTCCCTTAGCCTAAAACATTCTATTGGGATGGCCATGGATACATGAGATGCGTGATGTGCCATCCACATACCACCAATGCATTAAATTTCAATTTCATGGCTCTAAAGTTACTTTTCCTGCTACTACTAGCTACACTTGCAATATGCTCAAAGCTGCTGATTCTTTAGTCCCTGCTAACCGTGAGTCTAGTGATTATCACAACAATAAGTTGAATCAAATTGAGAAGTCATTTAAATTGAAAGAAACTGGTATGGGAGAGTACCACATGGAACCAGTGCTATCATTAACATCTATTCCAGAGTCCCATTGACATTTTGGGAGACCCTCAGTAGCAAAGAAGCCATTCGTGTTGACACCTCAGACCAAGTTTAATGGCTCTTTTGTCAAAGCTACAGTTCCCTTAGAAGATGAAAGGAAAAATAGAGCCATTTCTGCATGGCTTTACAAAGAAGAGTCTCTAGTAGACCTAATAGAACAAGCTCGAGAAATCACTCCTAAGAAGTATGGACCTGGTCCTAAGCTTATGAAGTGTTTTGGCTACAAGGAAACTGGCCCTATTGGGTGCAATAACAATGGTTTAGATCTTATCAAAGCAACAACTCAAAGCAACAGTGACACAACTGGCCTAGGGTTCAAGAAGGTCCCTTTCCATTTGGGATCCAATAAATTCATACCCGTACCTGAGAGTTCAACTGAAAATGAGTCACAATTTGAGTCAGGTACTCAAGAGGAAGAATATGATGATGAGGATTCTTACCCTCATCCTATTCCTTATGATCTTGCTAAATTCTTTTCTGAGCCAGATGACTTTGTGCCACGTGTTAGCACTGTGGATGATACTAGTGATTCTTCTGAGGACAATGCTGAGCAACTCAAATATCATTCAAAAAAGGGGGAATCTAGTCAGTCATGCCATATTGAGTATTTGTGTAAGAATCTAGAGGCTGAAGGAGAGTATGTCCCTGTCACTATTGGGGAGTTTTATAGTCTCTCACCATGTAGCACCAATTCTCATGAATATGAATTTGACAATCTTTCAGAAGTGACTACTGATAAAGACATTGCCCAAGTGCATGTCTATGAAAATCAAATCAAAGTGAGTGAAACATCTAGGGATAGGTCATAGGAGTCTAATCCAACTAGTGTCCTAGAGTCATCAATTACTAATGTTCATACTCTAAGATGTTTGAATACACCTGTGGGTGAGGTCACCATAGGTCTCAAATTATTGGTCCACGCATTTAATAACTATACTGTGAACACAATTGAACCAGCCACTACTCTCTCACTCGCACATCCCAAGCTTATAGACTGGAACCCCAATGCATCTAATGAAGTCCCCACATTCCAGAATGACTATGCTCTTGCCTATTACCTAAACACTATCGAACCTATAACATCTTCCACCAATGAGAAGAGCATCAACATGACTGAGGCTGACATCAAATATCTCAGTCACATAATTAAAATGAAAAAATGCAAGAGGTCCGATGGTGAAAACCACATTGTGGCAGTGTCGGATCCAAAAAAAGTAAAAACAAAAGACATATCCAAGGGTGAAAACCTCTCTGAGGTGCCCACAGATGAGATATTTGATGTCCTTCCCAGTCACATTTAGGAGAGATCATTAGTGTTAATAGAGTCAACACAACCAATTAACCTAGGCACAAAAGAAAATCCTCATGTGATACATCTGGCACAGTCATTGTCACTTGAAGAGAAGGAACAATTCATTGCCTTTTTCAAGGGAAAGAAAATAAATTTTGCTTAGACATATTCTGACATGCCAAGATTGGATCCTGATCTTATTATGCATCACTTGTCCATAGCACCAGGCATCAAACCAGTTAAACAGAAGCTTCAAAAAATGCATCCTCATGTTGCATTGCTAGTCAAAGCCGAATTGGAGAAACTTTTGAAGGCTGGTTTCATCTATGCAATTGATCATGCTTAATGGATATCCAATATTGTCCCTGTGTCCAATCATGATAAGTCTATCAGAGTTTGTACAGACTTCTGTGATCTTAACTTGGCATGTCCTAAAGATGATTTTTTGCTCCCTAATATTGATATAATCATGGACATGACGACTGGTTATAAGATGTACTCACTTATGGATGGTTTTTCTGGATACAATCAGATAAAAATTGCACTAGAAGATCAAGAGAAAATAGCTTTCACATGTACATGGGGAACCTTTTTTTGGAATGTGATGCCATTTGGTTTAAAGAATGCTGGAGCTACATATCAGCTGGCTGTTACTACAATTTTCCATGACATGATGCATAGAACTATGGAGGACTATGTTGATGATACCTTGGTCAAAAGCGCTAAACGCAATACTCATTTGCACGATTTGGGACCAATCCTAGATCATATGGAAAAGTTTAGTCTTCGGCTCAATCCTAAGAAGTGCGCATTTGGTGTCACATCAGGAAAAATGTTAGGATATATTGTTTCTACAAAAAGAATTGAAGTAGATCCAGAAAAAGTACAAGCAATAATGGACATGCCTCCACCTCAAAACATCAGTTAGATGAGAGGACTACAGGGAAGGCTTCAATCTATTTGCAGATTTATTTCACAATTGGCGAATAAATCACAACCCTTCACAAAGACCTTACATAAGGGTGTGAAATTCAATTGGATCCAGGATTGTGAGCAAAGCTTAACACAGATTAAACAATATCTTGTCAACCCACCAATCTTGATGCCTCCTATGCATGGGAAGCCTTTTCTTTTATACATTTCAACCACTAAAACATCTTTGGGAATCCTGTTGGCCCAGGAAGATAATGATAACAAAGAAAGAGCTATTTATTACTTAAGCCGAACATTGGTCTTTTATGAGAAAAACTACAGTATTATTGAGAAAGCTTGCTTGGTAGTTTTCTTTGCTTCCCAAAAGTTGAGACACTACATGCTTGCCCACACTACACGGCTTGAGGCTAAAATAGATCCATTAAAGTATTTTCTTAGTAAGGCAACTCTCATAGGAAGATTGGCTAAATGGGTCATGATACTAAGTGAGTTTGACATCCAATATGTTGAATGCAAATCCATAAAGGGACAGGCAATTGCAGACCAGCTGGCCGAGGCACCCATACAGAGTCTTCTACCAATAAACATTGATTGTCCAGATGAGTTAATTCTAACACTCACTCACCATACATGGGTTATGTTCTTCGATGGATCCTTCACACAACAAGGATCAGGTGCTGGATTACTTTTCATCACACCACAAAGATACTCATTTCCCAAAGCATACAAGATTATGTTTCCTTGTACAAATAACATTGCTGAATATGAAGCTTTGATCAATGGTATGAAAATTGTAGCTGAATGGAGAGTAGATCAGTTGGATATCTTTAGTGACTCTCAGCTTATCAACAACCAAGTAAATGATGTGTATCAAACAAAGGATGAAAAACTAATTCCTTACGAATGCATGGTTGATGACTTGACAAAATATTTTGCACATATCACCTTCCAACAAGTTCCACGCATAGATAATAAAGCAGCTAACGCCATGGCCACTCTGGCCTCCCTTCTACAAATGCCAAAAAATGATCTATGACATGAGTTCTTGGTGGAAGCGTTACACTACCCAACCTATGACACACATGATTCCAAGATGATCTATTCTATTATAGGACAAGAATCATCCCACTACCATCACATCTATTCCTACCTTCGTAATCAAACCATTCTAGAAGATCTAACTCGGAATGAGAAATGTTATCTAATATGTAATGCTTCACATTATGTCATTATTGCTGATGATCCGTATAGGAGAGGTCTCGACGGAACACTCCTTAGGTTTTTAGAACTCAATGAGTCCAAATACACACTAATTGATGTTCACGAAGGCATTTGTGGATCTCATTCCAATGGCCTAACACTAGCTCGCAAACTCCTTTGTGCTGGTTACTATTGGCCTAAAATGGAACAAGAAGCTATTAAATATGCTAGGTCCTGCAAACAGTGTCAACTACATGCGAATCTCATTCATGCTCTAGCTAGAGAGTTCATTCCCTCTACTACAACATGGCCATTTCAACAATGGGCCTTTGACTTGGTGGGACAGATTCACCCAACCTCTTCTAATGGACATAAGTTCATTATCACCACTATAGATTATTTCACGAAATGGGTAGAGGCAGTCCCTCTCACAATTGCTGATAGCAAAACTATAGCAGTTTTTATCACAAACTACATCATCTGTAGATATGGTATACCATCCTCAATCATTATTGACAATGGAGGACAGTTCAAAAATAAAGACCTTAAGGAACTGTGCAAGAAATTCAAGATTACACAACATTGGTCTTCCATTTATTACACCTAGGGTAATGGCCAAGCTAAGGCATCCAATAAGGCGATCCTCAAAATTCTTCATCGCACAATCAGTAAGTCAAGGAGAGACTGGCATCTCCAGATCAATCTAGCCCTATGGGCATATAGAACAAGCATTAGAACTCCAACGGGCACGACTCCTTTTTCTTTAGTATATGGGGCGGATGTTGTGCTTTCGTTAGAGGTCGAGATTCCTACCTTGAGAATCTTTATGAAAGTTCTTATCACAGATGATGACTATAGGATAGCCCAGCTTCAAGAGGTTGTGTTACTGGATAAATGACGACAAGTGTCCTGTGATCATCTATGAGCATATCAACAAAGAATGGCATGAAGTTACAATAGGAGAATTAGGCCACGTGACTTCCAGCTGGGTGATCTCATCCTGAGAGAGAATCTTAAGAATCAACAACAACGAATGCAAAAGGGAAAGTTTGAACCAAACTGGCTAGGTCCTTACATCATTACTGTAGTATATGGATCTAGTGCCTATAAAATTTCCACAACTGAAGGAAAAGTGCTTAAAGAGCCTATGAACACTCTCCACTTGAAGCAGTTTTATAGTTGATTCAATCTCAGCAAGCTCTCTGTACATATCTAAATGTCCTGAAAAAAATCCTAAAAATCAAAAAAAGTCCTGAAAAAATTGTTACCCTGGTGAAAACCTAGCAATAGGTGCCTTCGTAACACCAAAAAATTAAAAAATCTCAAAAATACCAAAATAAAATAAAATAAAATAAAAATAAAAATAAAAAAATCCTGCCAAGAAGGTGAAAACCTATTAAACAGGCCCCTCTTGTTCCCAATGCTCCATCTTGTAGTGCATCTTCTGGCTACTTTGTATAGTCACTTTCATACTTTTGCTTTCCTTCTTTTCCTACTCATGTATCCATGGATTGAGTCTGGTCATAGCTCGGGGGCATTCCCCCCTTAGTGTCACTTTTTCTCGTGATTCTCCTCATAGAATCTCCTTCGTGACAGTCACCAGTCATTCTGACTGCGTCTGCCTACTATCGCTAGTGTCACTCTTTTCAAGATTCTCCCCATAGAATCTCCTTCATGATAGTCACCAGTCATTATGACCGTGTCTGCCTACTGTCACCAGTGTCACTCTTTTTGAGATTCTCCTCATAGAATCTCCTACATGATAGTCACCAGTCATTTTGGCTGCATCTGCCTATTGTCCCCAGTATTACTATTTTTGAGTTTCTCCTCATAAAATCTCCTTCGCAACAATCACTAGTCATTCTGACTACGTCTTCCTACTATCGCCAGTGTCACTCTTTTTGAGATTCTCCCCATAGAATCTCTTTCACAATAGTCACTAGTTGTTTCAGCTATGTCTGCCTACTGTTGCTCAGGTCATGTCTCAAGATTCCTTTATGGAAGATCTCTTTTGTGTTAGTCACCAGTCATCCTGGCTCTATCTGTCTACTATCGCTTAGTCCTTCTTAGGTTCTTCATCATGAAGATTCCTCTTTGACCTCAGTCACCAGTCGTTCTGACTGTGTTTACCTAGTGTTGTCACCCTACTGAAGAGATTTCTTTCTTACATGTTCTAGACATTGACATTTGACATCAATCCCAAAAATTTTGAACTCAAAAAAAAAAAATGATGATATACTTGTTTGGATATGCTGAGCATTTTCTTTGTTTTCTTTGTTTTGCTTTATCATATCTCCTTGAGCAACTTGATGATGTCATCTTTGACTAGATAAGTAATGACTGGGGGGCATGATCTTTTTCTTTGCTTTCTATTTGCGGTTTAGTTCTAATAAGTTGATTGATTCCTATAAGAGGGGTATCTACTATAAGAGCCTCCATCTCATATTGGATGGCCATGTGTACCTCGACTCCTTTTATACAGATATGTCAATGACATTGGTTCTTCTCCTTGTTTGTTGGAGTGAACTCTTCATGCTATAGTGCATACTGATACTCATCCTATTAAGTGAACGTACGGGTCACTGCGAGTATATCTAGCACAATTCTATCTCAAGTTATGAACGCAAGGGTCGTTGCGGACATAATGAATACTGAATACTTAGCATAAGAGGAATCTCCCATGTGTTTGTTGTGCCTGTCATGCAAGCAACATTCAGGTCATTCTAGCATTCATGCTTTGATGCTTATGTTAACTTGCTACATTAAAAGGGACAAATGTTCTGGTCATTCTGGCTTCTTGTGCCTCGAATGGTTACATTTAATCCTGACATCCCAATAACGTATGTTATATTCATATTTTCGTGATTGCAATGTCAGTGGAAATTGTATAACATATGAGCTTTATTTTATATCCAATGATGATAAATCATCAAGGCTTGGTAACTAGACCTAGGGTTGCATTTAACATAGTCTTGCATTACATACTCCATTTGCATTAGCATGCAATTTGATGGTAATTCTATTCATACTCCACATGTATCAGATTCTTCCACGACTACACAAGCATTTGATTCGTCGATTCATGCTCCTCAATAGAATACCTGTGACTGTCAAACAAAAACACGCAACACTACGTAAGATGTCAGTTCATACATATACATTCTATCTAAGTACAACATACATCTCATGTACATCAAAGCAAAAAAAAAATAGACAATGACATGTACACATGAATACTTGGCTCAAAATCTCATATATATGTATATCAAAGAATGGGTCAGTACAAAAATGGGTGCTACTCGAGTGTAATCGATAAAAAATGATACATGTGGTGTTGGCACACCAATAAATACATAGCCAAGAATCAAAATAAAAAATCAGGCACAAAGTGTCTAACTCTATCCCAAACTCTCACCTCCAGGAGGAGCAAGAGGAGTAGGGGTAGCAGGTGGCGGAGGTGGTGGTGGCATATCCAGCCTGATAGGAGGTCATGCACCTCTAGACTCTCACACATACTAAGAGAATTGCTGCACCTGCAATGTCTCATTAGGTACAGCACTGGTGTGTGCAGCATAATAATATGCAGCCTAAGTAGACTGGAAGTGGATCTCATCCTATGCCAGCTCCAACCTATGCTCTGCAGTCTCCACGTGCTCTCTCTGACGGTCTGTCTCTCACTGTCACTCTACCAGCTACACATCCCTGATTGCCAATGCAATCTGCAACTCTCCCAACTATCGAGAGGCCACATGAACCTGCTCTCAGTACTGTCGTACTACATCTTGTACCCCACTTGCCGACTGATCTGGCATATCCTCATCAACCATCTCTAGTGGAGGTACCTGTGGCTATGGAGGCACCTGCTGCTATGGGACCTCCTGCTAAGGGGCCTGCTCCTCTGTCCTCTACCTCCTCCACCGACTATGTCCTGCCCCACTACCCCCAGCACCTGGGTCTAATCCCATTTGATGTGGAGGAATAGATATCTGATGTACCCAATGTTGGACCTGTGGTGGCACCTATGGCTATGCCTACTACTGCTGGGGCACCTGTCCCTACCCTTGTACCTGCCCTGCCATCCCTAGTGGATCTGTGAAGTGTGGGAATGGATGGCTCATAAAAAATTCTTGATATGCAGGCGTCATCCCTACATCTACTGCCTCTGGCAGGTAATCTCATTGAATAGTAGCCAAACTATAGACATCTATCATGGATCATCCTAGATCCATCCATGGAGGCCATCCCTGCTCAATATCCTTCTGCACCCTGGCATAGGCACACTACTTAGCTAAAATGTCCTGTGGTCGGCCGTACTGCCGCCATACTCATGAGATCATGAATCTCTCTATGATTGATGTCGTCTTGCCTGCCAGTGGTCGAGAACTAAACATCCAAGGTAGCTCTCTTGGGGCATCATCCCAGTCCTCTATCTCTCTCCAAGGTTGCCATATAACATACACCAGGTCATCAAGATGTGTTTTCCAGTGCTCAGTCTTACCCAGGTGGGCCTGGGTAATATGCCCTTGATATCTATAGATGTAGGGCTCCATGGGCTCCCAAGAATCCTCAAAAATTGGCCTACATACAGGGAGATGCTCCCAGGCCCAGATCTGTAGCACATAAACACCTGCTGCCATGGTCTTCTTCTCATGGAAGATGACCTCATGCATCTCGTCAAAAAGATGGACCAACATGCACTGACCCCACCCAAAGATCTTGGGTGCCTCAACCATCCTATGGATCATGACACCCCATCCACACTCCAATCCATGTTGTCCCCTGTCAGGACATAGGAAGCAGCTCAAGAAAATACCTAGCACGAATGCCAACCTGTGTGTGGGTCCATAGGTATGCATCAACTCATCCTAGCTGATGGATCTGCCTCTTGGTAGCTCTCTCCCAAATATAATGGAAAGTTCCTCTGTCCCTAATTGAGGCACAATATCATAGATGACTCGGGCACCATGAAATGGGATCCTCAGTATCCTCCAAATATCCTTCAGGGTAATCATCATCTCACCCATCGGCAAATGAAATGTGTTCATCTCTGAATGGAAACACTCTACCAAGACAGTCAGTAAGCCATGATTCACCATCACGGCTGGAATCCAGCATAGTGAAGACAAACCCAATCGGGCAATGTGTGCCCGATCTATGTCATCCAAACTGCGCAATAACTCTCTATACGCTAGATAATGAGATCTGAATGAAACATCTCCAAAGACCTCTTGCATGCACAACAAAAAAAAATGACAAACAAACGATCAGTATCAAGTCAAAACGATGCATCAAAATGAAATGAAGTGCAATTTCTAAGTGCGAAATCACAAAAATGTCACGAGATTTCGTGCGAGATTCGTGAAATCTTGCGCGAAGACATACAGTTTCGCGTGAAATAATTCTTTCTTCGCACGAAGAATCTAGCTTTCACGCAAAAAAAGATCTCCTCGCATGAAGATAGATCTTCGCACGCGAGAAAAGAGGTTCTCGCATGAAACAACAATTGTCTCGCGCGAAGAAAGATTTCACAAACCTAAAACATGCTAAAAACGTGCATAAATGAACTTGAAATGTGTGAAAATGAAAGTACAAAGATGGAAAATTGATGACTCACTGGTGGTCCGTAGTCTGCTAGCCGGTTGTGTCATCTGGAGCGCTCAAAATGATGATATCTCATGTTCACTGCCATGTCTCTTTCAGAGCTCAAAATCACTACAAGACAAAAGCACAAATGAATTGAAAATGACCCTTCGAGCCCTTATATAGGTGTTGACCAAATTTTTCAAAGTGCTCGAATTTGTGCAAAAATACACCCCTAGCTAATTGAACCATTTTGGATCCATTTTTGGGATCAAATTCAAAATCTGACACACCTAAGAGCCTTAAAAATGCATTTTAAAATTTTGGGGACCGACGTGATCGAACGCTTGTGCAGCCCAAATCTTTCTGATACTTTATGATTCTTGGAATCCTTTCAACTTTACATTCTCCATATTTTCAAAATTCATTTTTAAAATAGTCAACTTAAGTCAACTATGGTTGAATCTGGTCAACTTTTGGTCAAACTTGGTTTTTGCGACTTCACAATCATTTCAAATCAACCCAATCTTTAGATCATTCTGATCTATTCTAGATTCTGCTGACATAATATACTGCTTCAAATCATATTTTTGGTGTGTCATCTTTTGATTTCACTCCCGAGGGGGCAGGATGATTACATCATTAAATACTTATTGCTCAGGGCATCTAGTTCCCATCTTATGTCCTAGTCACTTGTGGCATTTTGTTCCCTTCTATCTGGCATCTCTGCCATCTATCTTATCTTTTCATCAATTGATCAACCTTATAACAACTCTTCTCAGAGTTTGATAGATAGGTATTGGGACAGCCTAAACCCCTTCTCCTGAGGATCAAGCCTCATTCTGAGGATGATTCTACAACTCCTGATTGAACCTTGTTATCTTTCTTTTATCAATTTTGGGTATCTAGGTGTTCTATCTGGATCCTTGAAGGTTAAGCTTTGTGCTAGAGATAATCTTCTAAATGCTTTCAATTCTAGGTATCTAGGTGTTCTATCTAGATCCTTGAAGATTAAGCTCTGTTCTAGAGATAGTCTTCTAAATGCTTTATCACTCTCGGGTATCCAGGTGTTCTATCTGGATCCTTAAAGGTTAAACTTTGTTCTGAAGAAACCTTTTAAATGCTTATCAATTTTAGGTATCTAGACGTTCTGTCTGGATCCTTAAAGATTACGCTTCATTCTGGAGGTAGTCTTTTAAATGCTATCGATCTTAGGTATCTAAGTGCTCTACTTGGATTCCTTAGGATTAAGCTCTATTCTAGAGATGGTCCTTAAAAAGCTTATCAATTGGTCTCCGTATCATCACCTTCGGAACCAATCTCATGTTCGCATCATGCTTTCTGATTATCTTTGAATTGAATATGTTGCTTACACATTCATTCAAAGAGGGGCAAAATGTAATACCCCAAAATTGGCTCATTGCCATTATACCAATTCTGGTCTATTTTTGATAATTTCAAAGTCCTATTTTAATATTCAATTCTCATTCTGCTATTCACTACTTGACTTAATTGTTAGATGTAGAAAACCTAAATCTACATTCATCATGCTTATTATTTCATTCCTATAGTATTTATTCATATTAGTCACATTAAACTATTGATTAATATTTAATTTAATTATTAAGTATTTATACTTTAATTAAATTAAATTATATCCTAAGGCTAATGTACTATGGAATTAATTTTATTTAATTTAATAAATACGCCTATCTTAATTAATTAAATGTAATTATTTAATTAAATGGGAAAGGTATTTCTAATTAATTAAAAGAAATTATTTAATTAAATGAACTATTTACTTCTAAATAATTAAACAAAGTTATTTAATTAAATGGGAAGCCATTCCTAATTAATTAAATGAAGTTATTTAATTAAAAAAAAGTGTCTCTAATTAATTAAAGATTATTTAATTAAATAGAAAAAGTAATTATGAGAGCATATCTCATTTTATTAAATTAAATATCTCAACAAAATCTCTCTTCAGTTCAAAAAGGGAAATTTCCAGTTCACTATTGATAAAAAATGAGTTAAATCAGTTAACTCCTTTTTCTACTCAAATTAAAATAGTTAACTCCTTATTTTACTCAAATTAAGTCTGTTAACTCCCTTTAATTTGGGAATCTCCCTTTATGACTGAACCTCATCTTCAATCCTGACCGTTGATCTGAATCGATCTCAACCGTTGATGGATTCCAGGAGAGTCTATTTAAGAGACCCTCATCTCTTCATTTGAGGAGGATGAATTGATTTGCTATCGAATTGCTGTTGAAATTCATGCTCATATTTACTTACATTTCTTGCATACATCCTCATTCTTAGTTTAATCTCATTTTAGTTTAATCATGCATATGCTTAATCTAGTTTGCTTTATTTGTTCTTAGATTACATTGCATCTTTCATTTTTAGATTAATCTGCATACTCATTTTTAGCTTAATTCCATTGTCAAATGCTTTGTTCTTAGAGGGTCTGGTTGCCTGCACCTTGATTCTGAGGATATTAACAAGAAAAATCCCTTTAGATAGAAGACAACAGGTCGCTTTGCAGGGCAAATTTTAGATGAACAATCCAATGTTCATTCCGAGATGAATCCACATGCAATGACCATGTTGAAGTGTGTGTTAGCATAGGCCGCATTTTCACATATACAGTTCCCAATAAATATCATCCTTTCCAACTTCTCGTTATCATCATGATCTTTCTTATTAAGAAGTATGTCCAATGCTTCCTCACCTCCACTTCCTCTTCTTCAAAAGCATCCCATTTTCTCTTTTGCACTTCTTTATTATTCACTATGTATTATTTGTATGTTCTTTAGATCTTAAATGAAGGCATAAGCATATTAACATCCTTAATGAATTTAATCCCTAAAACCTTCAATGTAACCTCACCATCCATGGACTCATATTGGTTTGGTGGAAATAGTTGGGCCCCAAAGTGGGTCTAGCTAAAAAACCATTTTGTTTCCAAACACCTGAACTAAAAAAATACCTCATTGATTGCCTAGTACTGATTCAACACAAATTCCATCACTAAAATATCATTAAAACTCATTTTATCACATATCTGCAAATTGTGACTTTTTGCTAACAGAGCTTGTCGACTCACTTTAAAAATTGACCGAAACATCTGACTAGACTTTGAAATCAGACACACTAACTCTTTGTTCCACATACTCATATCCTATCAAATCTCTTCTCATGATGAATTCTCAGTTGAAATATATTGACTATCAAAGTTGCCCTCTTAGAACTACCTCCAAGCAAACATGTTAGAAAACCATAAAATGCTTTTGGATTTGGCTTTGAAAATTTGGCAAATGGACAATTGGGAAAACAAAAACTGAGGTGTTGGTTCATTGTCACAAGGAGACTATAAATCTATGATTTAGGCTCATGATGAATAAAAGGATGCATTTGGTGAGTAGTCAAAGCAAGCTACTCAAATTTTGTAAGTTGAAACAATGACAAAAAGGTGATTTTTGCAAATGGAATTGACCTAGGAAAGTGTGCAGACAAATTCATCAAGATTTGAAAATTGGCACACTTGAAATATTTTTAGAGTACAACATAGTGGTATAATCCATTCGATCTCATCTATCATGGATCTCAAGTTATGACATCATGAATAGGGGTACTAACAAATTTTCCTTACTTGACACTAGTAAAAAATCAAAAATTGCATTTGGAATCACGTTTAAAAACTAATAAAATAGATTAATCATAAGCTCAAAATTGAAACATGGCATGTCTCTAACCCCTAGAATATGATGCAAAAGGAATTTTAGTATTTTGTTCAACTGGGTAAAAATTATAACAAGTCAATTAGGGCTTTCCATAATTCGGAACAAATTGCATCAACATGACAACATTTAAAAACTAACTTTGAGGGATTTGAAACCTAGTCAAATGGACTCAAAATGACTCAAAATCTAAAATATAGGCTCTTTGGTATGTGAAATAGACACTCCCAAAGTGAAGAGTCATGAAACATAACTAGGTGTGAGATATTCAGGTTCAAACACAACCTCCTATCGCTATTTGACACTTAGGCAGAAATGCAGATTTGACCATTGCTCAAACCAGGACTTCATAGAATGGTTGAAAATGGAAATTTATCTTCATGGAATGCATAGATGCACTGAATACACGGTGTTAGAAACATTAAACACCTCATGGGGCTCAAAATTATAGTCAGGTACATATGTATTAAAAGTGTTTATAGGGCTTAATTTCTTCAATGGTATTCAAAATTGAGGCTATAATTTTGAGCGCCACAACAACAACAAAATGTAAATTTTCTAATAATTAATTGTTTGAGCCTAACTATTTTGATGTTTATTGATTTTTTGAAAGGGTATTCAACTTGACTTATCAAATTATTTGATATATATGAAAGGTCAAATAGTGAGGATGAAATTATAAAAAAGAAAAATAAGGAAGAAGATTGATATGTAAGCTAAAGAAAAGGTGGAGTAGGAAAGTGGGAAAGATAAGCTACAAAGAACATCTAATTAGTAAGGATTTAGAAGTCAAGCCATAATAGAAATCTAAATCTGCAAATACAACTCTTCTTAAATTAGGTTAAACTTTTGTTACCTACTAAGCATTGTAGCAGTTAAGAGATATCTTAATAGAGTTGACTTAATAGTCATATTGTAAATCCTCTAACAAGGCAACATTTCAAAATTGAAGTGTTTGAAGACCTCTAACCAGGCCACTTCTAATAGGGTGATCTAAATCCTTTAACAAGGTGATGCCTAACAACATGTTCTAAAACCTTTAATGGGGTTGGCTCCTAGTAGGGCTCACTTTAGAAGAGTGAAAAATATTGTAACTAGTTTCATGGTGGTTTTCTCAAATTAGGTTTCCATATTAAATCTTGGTGTGATCTATGTTCATGTCATTTTATTTATGCTTTATTTTTCTACAATTAAGTTACTAAAGATTGATTAGATTAATATTCATAGTATTTCTTTCTTAATCGAGTGATAGTAAGTGATTAGTTTTAACCAAGTTGGACAACATTGCATTATCAGTGGAAAGTTTTTTTGACATCTAGGGACAAGGAATTGTATTTTTTGTAACTGATTCACCCCTCTCCTCTCATTTATACTATTCATTTCCAACAATTGGTATTAGAGAATTTGGTTCTTGCAAGAATGGTTTCAAGGACCTAAGCTAAAGTTTGGGATGTCATATAGAAAGGAGATCCCCAAGCTTAACAGAGGCAAATTTTTAGCATGGTAGGAATTGATAAAGCTACACCTATCAAGCATTGTTGATATTGGTCTATTCTACTTGGAAAAAAATATGTGCCACCACCTAAACTTATTATTATGGAGCAAATGAAACAATTAAATGATCACAATATAATGATGATATATATAGTTTCCTCTCTCAAATAATCTGAATTTGATGAAGTTGAATATTCTCCTACTACATTGGAAATGTGGGAAAAACTTCAAAGAGTCTATGAAGATGATAAAAATGTGCAAAGATCCAAGGCATAAAGCTTAAGAGGTAAGTTTGATCAATTGAAAATGAAAGAAGGTGAGAACATTGTCTAATACAACAAAAGAATCACAGAAAGTGTGAGTGCAATTATAGTTATGGGAGGAACAATAACAAATGAGACTGTGGTCAACAAGGTAATAATAACAACTCTTCTTCCTATTTATGCAATTAGAGCTTCTAAAATTCAAGAGATGAGATGCAATCCTAAGAATAATATAACTTTGGATGCACTTATGGGAAGGATAATAATTTTGAATTGGATAACTTAGATAACTATTCTTCTAATCCTAGAAAATTTAAATCCAAATTCAATGAAAAATTAACTCTTGGTATAAAATGAGGAAACTCAAAAGGAAACTAGGTTGATAGTGAAGAAGAAGAAGAATTAAATGAAGATTTTGAAAGTCATTGAAGCCCTACTTGCAAAAAGAGTATCAATAGGGAAAGGAAAATTCAAAGGCAAAATTCCATTGATTTATTTCTCATGCAAAGAGGTTGGTCATATTTTTGCAAGATGTCCAAACAAAGAAGATGAAGATGAGAAAAGAAATAATAGGTTCAAAGACAATACTGACTTCAAAAGATACCAGGACTACAAAGACAAAGGTAAGAAATCTGGTTACATTGCTAATGATTCTTATAGTTATGTTAATGAAGAAGAAGTAATTTACACTATTGTTAAGGATAAATTTGATAAAGAGGAAAATGAAAAGATGACACTTATTTCTCATGTTAGTAAAAATGATTCACAAACCATAGATAGTGGTTGTTCTCATCGCATGGTTGGTGATAAAACAAAATTTAAACATTTAGAACACTATGATGGTGGAAGTGTTACATTTGAAAAAAATGAACCATGTTATGTAAATGGAAAATGAATCATAGCTTTGAATAAAGGAATCAAATGTGAAAATGCCTACTAGGTTGCAGGGTTAAAAAATAATCTACTCAATGTAGAATAGTTGAACAATATAGGATACAAGGTATAATTTATGATTAACAAAGCTAAACTATTGGATGGAAAAGGAAATCTAGTTGGGACTGGCAATCAAACAAAAGGTAATTTATTTTACCTAGATCTCATTAAAAGTACATGTTTATTAGCTCAAATAGAAAAGAGTTTTATATAGCATAAAAGGATGTATAAAAGGATGTGTCATGTTAACTTTGACAACCTAGTTACCATAAGAAAGAACAAAAGTGTGAGAGGCATACCAAATCTAAAGAAACCTAAGATGGACATATATAAACAATGCCTAATTGGAAAGATGAGTAAAAGAAGTTTCAAAAGTAAGTCTTTCAATTCTAAAGAATTTTTAGAACTAATTCATAAAAATATTTGTGGACTAATAGTATAGAAAGCTACTATAGATATATACACTTCATTCTATTTGTTGATGACTATTCTAGGATGATGACTATACTATTTCTAAAAGATAAATCTAATGCTTTTCAAAAGTTCAAATTGTGTTTGGCTAGAGTTGAGAAAGAAATAGGGAAGAATCTAAAATTCCTAAGATCATATAGAGGAGGTGAATTCATCTCAAATGAATTCAATGAGTTCAGCAATGAAAGAGGAATCAAAAGATAGGTATTAGCACCTAGAACTCTAGAGTAGAATGGTATAGTAGAAAGAACAAATAGATCCATCATAGAGTGTGCAAGAACACTAATGAATAAGAAGAATTTCACACCAAAATACTAGAGATAAGAAATTAGTTCAATAGTTCATACACTAAATCAAGTTCAACTAAATAAAGGTACAATCAAATCACCAGGTTATCAATTATGATAGGGGTAAAAGCCTAATTTTTGTCATCTGAGAGTATTTTGAAGTGAATTCTATATCTTGAAATATGTAAGGAAAGGAAAACTTGATGAAAAAAGTGATGAAAGTATATTCCTAGGGTACTCCCATAAGAGTAAGGCATACAAATATTTGAATCTTGCTACTCACAAAATCATTGAAAGTGCACATGTGAAGATTGATGAGTTTGCATAAAGAAGTGAATAATATAGTAATAAGGATCTTGAAGACTACAAGAAAAAAAATTAATATGAGGATGAACTTGAGACTTTACCACAATCATTTGAATCCAATCAGCAACAAAATGAACCTAGCAAATCATTAGTAGTACAACCAAAGTCATAGACAAAGACACCTGAGTCATAAACAAAGGCACCCGAGTCATAGACAAAGGAACTTGGGTCACAAACAAAGGCACCCAAGTCACAGATAGAGGAACCTAAGTCACAAATAGAGGCACCCAAGTTACAACTAGATTAGCCAAAGAAGCTTAAGAAAAAGGAAAAATATTATGGAGAACCAAGTGAACCAAGTTTAGAGTCAAGTAATAAAGTTCCAAGACTTGAAAAATATGCCAGAAGACATTATGCAATTGAAAAAAAATATTGGTGAAGAGTCAAATGGCATAATGACAAGGAAAAAATTAAAAGGTACATTTTTTCTTAGTGAATTTGAACCTTGATTTGTAAAAAATGCTTTAGAAAATGAAGGTTGGATAGAGGAAATGAATGAGAAATTGAGCAATTAGAAAAGAATAAAACATGGTCTCTCGTACCTATACCTAAGGATAAGAATGTGATTAGTACAAAATTGATATTCAAGAATGAGTTAAATGAGAGAGTAGAAGTAACAAGGAACAATACAAGGCCAATATGCAAAGGTTATGCTCAAGAAGATGGTATTGACTATGGAGAAACATTTTCTTAGTTGGTAGACTTGAAGGAGTTAGAATAATTCTAGCATATGCTACACAAAAAGGATTCAAAGTATATTAGATGGATGTAAAATCAACCTTCTTGAATGGAATCTTTGAAGAAGAAGTCTACATTGAATAGTCTAAAGGTTTCATTGATCCAAGCAAAAGAGATATGGTATTGAAACTTCACAAAGCTCTATATAGATTGATGCAAGCTCCAAGATCATGGTATGAAAGGTTTCATGGATATATATGATAAGAATTGGTTTTGAAAAGAAAAATGATAATAGTAATTTGTATATAAAGGAAGCACCATAGGACAAGATATTTCTTGTAGAAATATTTGTGGATGTTATCATATTTGGAGGACATGAGATGTTATGCAATTTATTTTTTGAAGAAATGAGGAAAGAATTTGAAATGTCCATGTTTGGAGAGAAAAAATTCTTTGTTGGACTAAAAGTTCATCACTTAGTCAAAGTACATTAGAGAAACATTGAAATCATTTGGAATAGAAGTTTCCAAACTAGTTGGAACACCTATTTCTACTAAACATAAACTTTCAAATAATGATGATTCAAAAGAGGTAAATCAAGCTACCTACATATCAATGATTAGGAAACTTTAGTATGTAGTACACACCAAACTTGATATTGCATTAATAGTTGGAATAGTTGCAAGGTTTTTTAAAAATCCTAAAGAAAATCACATGAGGGCAATAAAAAGGATTCTAAGGCACCTAGAAGGGACTAAAGAATATGGTTTATGGTATAAAAATGAGGAAGTATTGAGTTAAGGGCCTTTACTAATGCAAATAGGGTAGGAAGTATTGATGACAAAAAATGCATTAGAGGAGGAGAATTCTTTCTTGGAAAGAGATTAGTATCATGGACAAGCAAGAAGCAAATTGTATTTCTCAATCTGCAGTAGAGGTAGAGTAAGTTGTTGTAGTAGTCAATTGTTCTAACATAATATGGATCAAGTAATTATTGTCAAGAATGAAGGAGGAAATCAAGGAACCAATGGTTATCTATTGTAATAACACAAGTGCCATCAATATATCCAAAAATCTTGTGATGCACACAAAGGCAAAACACATTACAATCAAGTATCATTTCCTAAGGGAATTGACTCAAGACAAAGAAATGAGAATGAAATATGTGAACACTTAGGAGCAAATAGTAGACATATTTATTAAGGCTTTACTAAGGATATATTTATATATCTAAGAGGTAAACTAGGGGTTATTTCTTAATATGATGTTAACTAAAAGAAAATATAGTGATGCATCAACCAAGTTCCATTGAAGATCTATCAAGTTGATGCATATTATCACTCTTTAGGTACAAAATGAAGAGCATATTCCATATGAATCAGTACAAAGCTACATAATAACTTCAAATTTTGTATCCTTTTGCATTTAGTGTCAAAGAGGGAGAGTCTAATATGAACAAGGGAGAGTTGATTTCAAAGAAGAAGGGTGAGAGTTGTTGGAAATGATTGAAAAGATCATGAGGGAGATTGTTGGAAATGATTGAAGAGATCATACATAAAAAGTAATGGAACTGGTAAAGAATGTTCTCAATCATTGTTTTGTCATTGATGTCAAACTTGCTACTTGCAGGAATGACAATTGCTTTAGTGATCCAAATACTATCAATTGGTTGATTAACAAGGAGGAGGCAATCAATAAGATGTAACTAGAACACCTAGAGAAAGGTTGAAGTTATGATGTTGTAATGAAGTACAAGGATCAGCTAAGCCATTGATGAAAAAGTGTATTGACGACATACTCTAAGACACAGAGAATGGGCACACTGAAACATATCAAAGATGTAAGATTTTAGCTAAGTCATTTGTGAAGCCTAACTAAGTTTATTAGAGAGGGAGCCAAGAAAGCTAGTAAGTGCTGAACAGATTCCTAGTTAAAGTCGAGCAAGTAATCTTCAGATGTCGAGTGAACTTTAGTAAGTGTTGAGTGAACTTTAGATGCCGAGTGAACTTCAGATGTCAAGTGAACTTTAGATGTCGAGTGAACTTCAGTAAGTGCTGAGTGAACTTCAATAAGTATTGAGTGAACTTTAGATGCCGAGTGATCTTTAGGTGTTGAGCAGGATACAAGTGTCGAGTAACAGAAAGGTGTCGAGCATCAATAAACTAATAATGCTGAGCTGTTGCATTATTTCTAAGATCAAAGATTCGTCAGATCTAAGCCAACAAGGTTGTTATCTAGAATTCTATGAATTAAATAGAAGATGAGAGTGATGAGATGGTGGCACAGAACACCATGTGGAATGTTTTTCTTACAACTAGACTCTAGACAAAGTTTCTAGATAAGAGCAAGATATGGAGTAGATACACTATATCCTACCTAATCCATTTGAAACCCTAAAGTTGCAGAGGGAGAATCAAGTGGCAAAGGAAATCTAGATTTCTATTTAAAGAGTAACAAGGTCACGAAGCAGAAGAGAGGAGGCCAAGCATGAAAGCATAAAGTGTTGAAGGAGGTGCTAAGGAGTAAGAGAGCACAGATACTCTGCTTCAATAGATGACCATAGATATGGTTACATTGGTATGATGAGTAAGAAGACTCAAGGAGATGAAGCTTGAGATGAAAAGCTATCAAAGTCAAAGTGATTAAAAGCCAAGCAAAAGGACTGAATTGAAGTGTGATCTGAAATCTGCAAAATATGTTGTAAGTTGTATCAGATTAGAAGGCCATTATTGTTACTCTCTAGCAATTGTAACAGATAGTTTAAATCCTATGGACTTAGGTTGGTTAAATAACCATGTTATAAATCCTTTAACAGGGTGACATTCCAAGTGAATGTTCTAAAGTCCTTTGACTAGGCCCATTCCTAACAGTATGGTGGAATCCTCTAACAAGGTCACATTTAATAGTGTGTTGTAAGCCTTTAACAAGGCAAGCTTTTAACAGGGCATCACTTTAGAAGAGTGAGAATTAAGTAGCATGTTACTGGTGGTTTTCCCTAAATTGGGTTTCCACATAAATCACTGTGTCATGTGTTGATCTTGCATGTTTTATCCTTGCATATTGATTTGTTGTAATTTGCTAAAATGATTGATTTAAGTTTGAATGGACTAAAAATTTTACCGGCTCACTATAATTAGAGAAAAAGTATCATTAGGGCATTTAGACCTTGAATAACTAA
Source organism: Cupressus sempervirens (assembly GCA_028749045.1). Classification (NCBI taxonomy): domain Eukaryota; kingdom Viridiplantae; phylum Streptophyta; class Pinopsida; order Cupressales; family Cupressaceae; genus Cupressus; species Cupressus sempervirens. The sequence continues at coordinate 138,745,628 of CM053784.1, read as the reverse complement.
TTCACCCCCCCTCTCAGTTATTCTAAAGAATTCTAACAATTGATTGCCTCCTCCTTGTTAATCAACCAATTGATAGTATTTGGATCACTAAAGCAATTGTCATTCCTGCAAGTAGCAAGTTTGACATCAATGACAAAACAATGATTGAGAACATTCTTTACTAGTTCCATTACTTTTTATGTATGATCTCTTCAATCATTTCCAACAATCTCCCTCTTTGGCATTGATGGAAAACCAAATTGTTCAATTGATCAACTTAGTTACCACCAAGATTGTATATGTTGTCTGCTACTTTCTTGACTATTGCATCCTTACTACTGATCTCATATATCTCCCTCTTTCATATATATCTGCCTCTTGCTTTGTATTGATCATACAACAAAGAGGGAGAAAATAACAAAAGTACATAGCAAAATGTTAAAAGATACAAAAGGAAGACTTCATTCAAAAGCAACGAAGAAAAATTGAATCAAAATTTTAGAGGGAGTTGGTATGGATGAGAATTAGAGGGAAACCAAGGATATTATTAAATTTCTCATACTTTTTTCATTTTATGTTGAAATTTGGTGTTGTCATTAATGGGACAAAGAGGGAGTTTGTTGGGAAAAATTCTTCAATTGTATGTTGTCATTGATGTTAATATTAACCAAGCAATGAAGAGTTTGCAGTGTTAACCTTACATATTTTAGTATTGAATGAATAGTCAAGTTATGAAGAACATCTTAGTGTTAACCAAATAATTAATTAATGGAATATATCTTTCTTGTAGTGTTAACCGAGCGTTCAATCTTAGTATTGACCAAGTGATAGCTAAATGCAAATTGTCTAACAATTAATTGTTTAAGGCTAACTATTTAGATGTTTATTGATTATTTAAATGGGTATTCAAGCTGACTTATAAAATTTTATGATATATATGAAAGGTCAAATAGTTTTTGGAATTATAATAGGAAAGTTAAACTTTTGGGGGGAGAGGGGGTTGAATCAATAGTTTAAACCTGGACCCATAAAACTTTCACCATACATTCATCACATCCACACAATAAGTAAACTAAAAGAACATGTAAATCATATGCATCTAAATTATATAACCATGTAAGCATTTACACACATAATACCAAATATGATTACCTAGAAACCCTTCAAGTGAGAAGGTAAAACTGGGGTGGGGATGACACCCACAAATCTTCACTACTGTAGTAATAAAGTGTATCCAATGAAGGTTACAATGTTTTGACCATGAAACATGATCTACCCTATGAAAGGTCTACCCTATTAAAGGATTACAAATATTGTTAGATCTCACCCTATTAGAGGATTTTGTAAGGAAACTCAAGTTTTGAAACAACTTCATATACGAATCTCTTAAGAAAAGTATTGTGAAAATTGTTTCAAATCCTTACAATTTCAGATTCAATATTGTGTAAACAATAATATTATAATCAACCATGAATATAGAAAATAGATAGAGAAATAAAACACAAACACAAATATATGTTGGTGGGGAAAAACCTTTTGGTTAAACAACCCAACCCCTCCAAAACTTGCATAATGTATTATCCTCAACTCAAAGGTTACAACACACTTGTAGTACAAGCTCTTTCAGGACATGGAAGACTTATCCAGTAGCAACCAACAATACACTACTCACACACTATCACATTCACAACTATCTACAACCCTCAAAGTGCTTATATAATGCACTTTCCATTTTTAGGGCATCTTCCAAAGATATCTCTTACTCATCATAAGAATCCATCATAACTATTTTAGTCATGATTTCCTTACACATAATTAAAACTTCCAAAGATAGCTCTTATGTGTCATAGGAATCTATCATAACCATTTTAGTCATAATCTCCTTACACACAATTAAATATTCCAAAGATAGCTCTAATGCATTATAGGAATCTATCATAGGAATTAGTCATAGGAATCTGTCTTAGTTCAAGATGTTGACACATGTAAGTGGAGTGACACATCAAAATGCCAACTAGACATGTACACTCACACTTAATTACCTTATTTGCAAAAAATATATTTAAAAAAAAAATAATAAGAATAGGAATTATCCAAGGTTGAGACACCTTATTCCTAATATTCACTCACTTTTTGAACACTTTGTAAGAGCAATGAGAACATAACAAGAACTAACCACTATAGGCCAAAAGGCCCATAGACTTCAAACACTATCCAAACTTCTTTGTACTCACTATTTTTGTTAGTGCATCTACAAAAATCTTTATAGTATCTACCTTCTCCAAATTTACCTTTCCATCTTCCACCATATCTCTCACAAAGTGAAACTACACATCAATGTGCTTCATTCTAGCATGGAAAGTTGGATTCTTTGCAAGGCAAATAACACTCTGACTATTGCAACAAATAGTAATCTGTCATGCATCAAAACCAATATCAAAACACAATCTTTTAAACCAAATTTATTCCTTACAAGCATGAGTAGTAGCCATGTACTCAACTTCTTTAGTGGATAAAGCAACCACAGGCTGTCGCTTACTCATCCAACTGATGAAACCACCAAACATAGTGAATGCATAAGCACTGGTGGATCTCCTACTATCAATATCACCTGCCCAATCTAAATCCACAAACCCATGAATACAAATTGAATGTAAAGCTCTAAAGGAGTTACCATGATAGCAAATGGGGTAATCTAATTTATCCCTCAAATATTTGAATACTTTCTTAATTGTATCCCAATGTACCTATCTAGGATTAGCCATAAACTAGCTCAGAACTCCCACTGCTTAGGCAATGTCTGGTCTAGTATAGACCATAGAATACATAAGATTTCCAATTTCACTAGCATAAGGTACTCTACTCATGTCCTCCACTTCACTAGGATATTTCAAACAATCATCTATAGATAACTTTATTCCCATAAAAACAAGAACACACAAAGGTCTACAATCTACCATGTTGAACCTATCCAACACAGACTTCACATACTTACTCTAACTCAACCAATGTTTTCTATTAGACCTATCTCTATTGATTTCCATACCCAAGATGTACCTTGCTACCCAAAGATCTTTTATCTCAAACTATGCCGACAACTGAGATTTAAAATTAGAAATCATACCCTTACCCTTCCCAAATAGAAACATATCATCAACATATAATACAACAATAAGAAGTCAATCATTTTCAACTTTGAAGTAAAAAAAATGATCTACTTTTGATCTTACAAATCTAATTGACAACACAAAGGCATCAAAATTAAGGTACTACATCCTAGGTTATTGTTTCAAACCATACAAACTTCTTTAATCTACAAACAAAAGATTCTTTACCTTTAACAATGTAGTGCTTAGGCTGTGACATATAAATATTTTCCTCCAAATCACCATAAAGGAAAGCTATCTTCACATCCATTTTCTCTATCTCTAAATCATATGATGTAGCAAGACATAATAGAAATCTAATAGATTTCATCTTTGCAATAGGAGATAGTATTTCACCATAATCTATTCCTTCTACCTATGAATACCCCTTCACAACCAATATAGCTTTGTAACTTTCAACACTACCATCTACACAGAATTTCTTCTTGAACACCCATTTGCTACCAATAGGTTTTCATCCTTTAGGAAAAGTACAAGATCCCAAGGCTTTTTTTTATCCAATAAATCCATCTCATCATCCATGGCCTTAATCTAGGAACTTGCATCTTCCATATCCAAAGCCTCTTTCATAGATCTAGGCTCATCATTGTTAGTAATCAAAACAAAGGCACACTTGGAATCTAACACAAAATAAAAAAACCTTTCTAGTTTCTTTCTTACTCCCATGGATCTCCTCAAGGGCTAAGGTTGAGGTTGTTCTTTCTCTTCTTCTGAACTATCAGAGCTACTAGAGCTCTCCTCATCATTAGACTAAACATGGTCTTTCTATTCAGTCTTCTTAGGGGTAGGAGGCAATTGAACAATATCTTCCTTCTTTTCTTTTCATCTAGTTGTTGCACAATAGGAGAAGATGTTAGCTCTCTAAAAATAATTTTTTTGCTATACAACACCTTAGTAGTCACAAGGTCCCAAAGCTTGTATCCTTTCATACCAATACTGTATTTGATTAAAATACATTTGACAACTTTATTTTCAAACTTAGATCTTTTCTCCTTTGGAACATGTGCATAAGCTTCACAACCAAAACCATGAAGATGTCTAATTGAAGGCTTCTTACTAGACCACACCTCCATGAGTTTCTTACCAACAAGAGCTGATGTAGGAGATCTCTTAATCAGATAGCAAGTAGTGGCCATCGCTTTAGCCCAAAACTTTTGTTCAAGACCAGCTCCACTAAGTAACTCCATCAGTGTCCTATTCATTCTTCCTATAACTCCATTTTGTTGTGGTATATAAGGAGTTGTCTTATGCCTCTTGATACCACATTTTTTATAGAACTATTTTAACTTTGTTGAGAAAAACTCACCACCATTGTTAGTTCTCATACACTTAATATTCTTACTAGTTTGATTCTCTACAAGGGCTTTAAATTCCTTGAACCAACTAAAGACTTGTGTCTTAATTTTTAGGAAATAAATTCATGTCCTTCTACTATAATCATCTATGAAAGATACAAAAAATATTGACTTGGAGATTGAAGGAACTTTTACAAGACCAAATACATCAGAATGAATAAGATCCAAAATATCAGAATATTTGTGAGAACTAGAGTAAAATTGAACACAATTTTGTTTATCATAGACACAATGTTCACAGAAGTCAAACCTGAGATTAAAATCATTTAACCCCTTAATGAGGTTCTTTTTCTTTAGGGTTCTAAGACGCTTCTCACCAATGTGGCCAAATCTCATATGCCACAACATTATCTTTTCTATAGGAAGCTTTCCTTCCAATATGTTTGCACCCTTACATACACATGTTGCACTGCCATCAGGACCAATAACCACAATATTCTTTAATGCTTTTTTAGACACTGGGGATGAAGTGATAGTTGATCTCTTCTTTGAAATAGAAGAACTATTTACCTCTCCTAGTAGCCTTAGCAAGCACCATAGCTCCTCTCATCATCTTACATCCATCTTTAGAAAAAAACAACTTGCACACCTACATCCTTCAACATAACTTACAAATCATAGGTTTTGTACCAAACCAAGGATGTACATACCTTGTTGATCCCCTTTACTCATCCATCAAGGAATCTAATAGTGACATGTCCTTGTCCAACTATCTTTAGGTGAGAATCATCACCCAAGTACACCTTTACACCATTGAAAACTTCATACTTTGAGAACCAAATTTGATGAGAGATCATGTGGAAAGAAGTACCCAAGTCTATCAACCACACATCATTAGATTCATGAACTCCCAAGGCTACAATGAAAGCATCACCATCTTATTGAGATTTTTCTAAACCTAAATCAAAGGCCTTCTTCTTCTTCTTTGGCTCTTTACAGTCTTTACAAAAATGCCCAATCATATCACAGTTCTAGCATTTTGCCTTGGACTTTCCAAGATTCTTTAATTTTCCATGGGATTTGGATATACCCTTTCCAGACTTATTGTCATTTTCTTGCCTCTGTCACTGGATCTACCATGAATAGCAAGAGCTTCCTTATCCAAATTTAATGACTATTTCCTCATCTCCTTAGATAATAGTGAAGAAACCACATCATCCATTTTGAAAGTGACTAAAGTACTTCCAAGAGCCATCACAAGATGGTCCCATGAATCTTGCAAGGAACATAACAGGGTCATGCATTGATACTTCTCCTCTATCTTGACACCATATGATATCAACTATGCAATTAGTAAATTAAAATCATTTAGATGATCTATAACAGATCCTCCTTCCTCCATTCTTAGAGAATACAACTTCTTCCTTAGGAATAATTTGTTTACCAAAGATTTGGCTTAATACACAAGCCCAAGCTGTGTCCACAAACTATCTATAGTCTTCTCATTAAGAACATTCAGGAGAATGGAATTAGCTAGATAGAGTCTAATGAGACCCTTAGCTTTTTGATCTTTGAGATCCCAATCTACTTTGAGATTTTTTTTTGGGTCTCACATCAAGTGAAGTCACCTCCCCTAGATCATGATCTTCAAGAAAGTCTGTCATCTTGAGTTCCCACAACTCAAAATTGTTTCCATTAAATTTATCCACCTCGATTTTCCCTATGATGAACTATCCATCTCAATTTGAAAATAATATTTAGAATTCTCTACACAAAAATCCCACTCAACTTGAGATTAGCTCAAAAATTCCTACCCAAAAACTAGGATCAAAAGTTGATCAAGCTCTGATACTACTTGTAAGGAAATTCAAGTGTAGAAATAGCTTCCTACACTAATCTCTTAAGGAAAGTATTGCAAATTCTTTCAAATCTTTACAATTTCATATTCAATATTATGTAAATAATAATATTTCAATCAACCATGAATATATAATATAGATAGAGCAAGAAAATATAAACACAAAGATATGCTGGTGGGAAAAAATCTTTTGGTAAAACAACCCCACCCTTCCAAAAAGTACACAATGTATTATCTTCAACTAAAAGGTTACAACACACTTGCAGTGTAAGCTCTTTTAGGACATAGAAGACTTATCTAGTAGTAACCAACAATATAGTACTCACACACTCTCACACTCACAACTATTTTAAAACCCTCAAACTAGTGCTTATATAATTTACTTTCCATTTATAGAGCATCTTCCAAAGATAGCTCTTATGCATCATAGGAATTTGTCATAATCATTTTAGTCATGATTTCCTTACACACAATTAAATCTTCTAAAGATAGCTCTTACATGTCATAGGAATCCATCATAACTATTTTAGTCATGATCTCCTCATACACAATTAAATATTCCAAAGATAGCTCTTATGCACAATAGGAATCTATCATAAGAATTCATCATAGGAATCTATCATAGGAATCTGTCATAAGAATCCATCATAGGGATTTGTCACAGTTCAAAATGTTGACACATGCAAGTGGAGTGACACATCAAAATGCCAACTAGACATGTACACTCACACATAATTACATTATTTTCAAAAAATACATTTACAAAACAAATAATAAGAATAGGAATTATCCAAGGTTGAGACACCTTATTCCTAACAATTTTAACACCCTATTAGAAGTGTGCATTGTTAGAGGACTTCAACTTACAACTAAGCAACCACCCTGTCAAAAGATTTCATACAACTTGTTAGGATTACTCTGTTGAGAGATTTAACTTAAATTGCTTGTTAAAATGTCTTAGCATAGATCCTATGATTGGCACTTGCTTGCCTGATAATAGATCACCTCTGAACAATGTCTTCTTGGTCCTTCATAATTAGATGTATCAATGTTGTATCCCTTTCTCTATCCTTTGTTCTTCTCTAACTAATTCTACAATTCACTCTTTCTTCATAGCTTCTAAGTCACCTTGAATGCTCTGTTTTGTCATGCAAACTATCCTTTTCACACCTTCAATTCATTACACACTCAATTGATAGTTTAGAGTTTTTATCCTCCTTAAGAAGACTTAGGTGGCTTAGGGTTAAGTATGAATCTACAATTGAAATTCATCCACTTTACCACTTAATCATTCCCATTTTCTAATTGGCTAAATGTAATTGCATAGGGAATCCAAATAGAGTTTTGTCCTTATATTTAAAATATCAAAATATAATCTTAATTCAGCTCAAATGTTATTTACATAGTTATTTGTGCCACTACAAAAAAATGTCAAAACTATGTCACTCAACATATAAAGTCTCTGATGTTTGGCATGCAATATTCTATATACTATGATGTAGCACCTACATTACTTGACATCTTCTCTTTACTCAGTTCCTAAATCACTCAGAATGGTCTATCTACTTGACACTTGAGTGACTTGACACATATGTGACTTGACACTCATTGCAACTTGGCATAGTCTAATATTTACATGTTGTGCTTGACATATATTACTAGTTCGACATGAACTATGTAAATGACTTGAGTTTGTTGACACTCACTTGTCAAAACTAATCTGAGATCAACAATAGTGAGGATGAAATATTAAAAAAGAAAAATAAGGAAGAATATGGATATGTAAGTGAAAGAAAGGGTAGAGTAGGAAAGCAAGAAAGGTAACATGAAAAGAACATTTGATCAGTAAGGATTTTGAAGTCAAGCCAGAATAGAGATCTAAATCTGCAAAGATATTTGCTTCTTAAATAAGGTAAAATTGTTGTTACCTTCTAACCATTGTATCAATGAATAAATCTCTTAACAAAGTTGACTTAACAATCATATTGTAAATCCTCTAACAAGATGAGATTTCATGATTAAAGTGTTTGAAGACCTCTAACTAGACCACTCCTAATAGGGTGACTTAAATCCTTTGACAAGGTTATACCTAATAGTATGTTATGGAACCTTTATCAAGGTTGGCTCCTAATAGGAGTCACTTTAGAAGAGTGAAAAATATTGTAACTAGTTGCATGGTGGTTTTCCCAAATTGGCTTTCCATGTTAAATCTTGGTGACATTTGTTTTCATGTTATTTTATTTATGCTTTATGTTTCTACAACTAAGTTACTATAGATTAATTAGATTAATATTTACAATATTTCCTTTTTAACCAAGTGATAGTAAGAAGTTAGTTTTAACCAAGCTGGACAACATTGCATCATTTTAGAGAATTTGTTTTGAAATCTAGGGATAGGGAATTGTTTTTATGGTAATTGATTTACCCCTCTCCTCTCATTTACACTCTTTATTTCCAACAAACTAGACATTAGATTGGAACCTATGTATTCCCATAGGAGAAATGAGACTCTCTCCTTAGCACCTACTCCTCAGCCTTTGAGGAGACCCTCCATTACTCCTACGATCCACAAGGTTAAAAGAGGAAGGCAATCCATGACTAGGTAGCTTATTTTCTAGTGCTACATCAAACTACATTGATGAAGCCCTCAAATTTTTTTGTCATGACATCGACAGACATGCCTTGTTAGGATTAACCTCAGACAAAAAAACAATTACATGTAAATATAATCAATACTAGAAAATAGTAGATTACATAAAAGGGAACACAAGACACCAAGATTTAATGTGGCTCACCCAATCCTTGGGCTATGTCCACCAACAACAAGTATAATGTTATTATTATCCATTGATTTCAATATAGAATGCCTTACATCCCAATATTACTACAAGAAGCTAGAATATCACCATTATGTTATGAAAACCCTATCTCTAATCCTTTTTTATACATGATTTTGCCACTTACAAAATTAGGGCTAGAATAAGTCATCCAATAGGAAAATAGCAATCGACACCTTTTACAATATAAGGGCATTTTTGGCTTTTCCCCACTATATACTATGATAGGGAGTACACCTAAGGCACTACCCCAAGACCCCATAGGGGCACTACCCCTTGACTCCATCTTGGGTGCGCTACCCGCAAACCCCCATAGAAATAATATGGGGAGAAGAACCATGTCAATTAAACCTCTAAGTCTAATTAGGCTCCACATCAAAATAATAACCTCCTACTTGGAGAATGATCATGGCACTGCTAAACCTATAGCTCCCATTGGAATATATCAAATCACACTAGACTCTGTGGTTCTTTTATTTTTTTCAATCGAGAAGACCAATCGAAGCTAAAAAAGTGTTTAGCTTCTCTCTTGTCACTTCCTTGGTAAACATATATGTTGTATTTTCATTTGTAAGTATCTTCTCTAGCTTTAACTATCCATCATCCAAAACTAACCAAATAAAATGGTACCACAACTATATGTATTTTGTCTTTGAATACAGAGTTGAATTCTTTGCAAGATGAATGATACTATGATTATCTATTAAAAATAATAATCCCTCTCTGGGTGTCCCAATTCTTCCATAAAGAACTGAAGCCATATCATCTCCTTAGCTACCTCTATAGTAATAACATACTCTACCTCTATAGTGGATAAAAAATTAACCTTCTATAATTGAGAAACTCATCTCACTACTGTCCTACCAATCATAAATACATAACTTATAGTACTCCACCTAGTATCAATATCCCCTGCCAAATCCAAGTCAACATAGCCCTATAGATTAGTAGTAGAGCACCCAAAATATAAACACTTACTGGATATTCCTCTCACATATCTGAGAATCCATTTAACTACATTCCAATGCTCAATTCCTAAATGACTCATAAACCTACTAAAAACTCCCACTGCATGTGCAATATCTGGCCTATTACATGTAGTGCCTCTCATGTTTGCAATTTGTACCTTGTCTATTTTGATTTGAGATATACTCGATTCTTTTATGGTTAGTTGTACTTTGAGTTGACCTGAGGGTTAGATGGTATACATTGATTTAGTACCATAGATGCTTTACTACTATACTATTCAGTTTATCATATTTGTATGTTGATACTATTTTGAGATGATAGTAGATTTATGATGATATCTAGTTATAATGTTTATTGGACATATTTGTTGATTATGTTATGAGTTATATTTTATACTATGGTTATTTACTTCATTCATGTATCTTTACACTTTCTACAAATGTGAGTGGTGTAAATGGATTAATTAGTTATTTAATGTATTAAATGTTTTGACTATTATATTATATTCAATTACACTTGATCATGTGTTTTAGTGTGCAGGATTTACATCCCTAGTAGTGGCACATGGAGTTAGCAATTCAACTATTCATATTTTACCAATGTCATCCCTATATGGTTGATGTATCCTTATTTTAATTATTCTAGATTAAAACTTTTCAGTGATTAGTAAATCTACATTATGTGATTAGACTAGTGAGCATGTCTATGCAATTAGAGGTTTGTATCATTGCAAAGGTATTAAGTGATTTTCTGTGATTTTGAGTTTTTGGGTTTTAAATCTTTTCAGATTTAATTTCTAGCAGCTTTGCCTTAGGTGAATTCCCATTATGGAGAATAACCTATTTTCATTTGGGTTGATTCAAAGTCTAGCTACTCTAGTTGGCTATTTTTCCTAATTAACTATTCACTCAAAAAGTAAATAAGTATTGAAAAAAGTGATGTTATTATTCACTTCTCACTTTTTGAAATAGAAAATATGAGAGCTTTTTGAGAATCCTCTTCTAAAATATTTGAATTTTGTTCATTCTAGGAGCTATGAGTGTGGGTTTTCTATGAGGTTAGTCTCACGTGATCTAGCTCAGGGAGTTCTTGGTTTGCTATCACTTTCAACAATTTTGATGGGATATTTGTTTTATTCTGTAGGTTTCAGTTTCTACCCATTTTGTTGTTATTTCTCTATTTTAGCTTCTATTTCTTGTAGCAGTATGTTAGGAGTCTAAGAACTAGTGTTCTTTTCTATTTTTGTTTTCTAGTTCTACTTGATTGGTTGGGTATGAACATTTTCCCTATTTTTAGGATGAGGTTTATGGTTTTGAGCCGTTGTGCTGGCCATTTTTGTATATGGTGTCTGAACTCATTTATTATTGAATTTTTGGGGATTTTTGTACCCAAAGGTCAAATGGATTTTAATTTTATATTTTTTTAGTTTTGGGGTTTTTTACCTCATTTTGTGTACCACCTTATTATCTTGAGTTTTCTTAGCACAATGTGGGTCATGGAATTGGATGATCTATTTGGATGTTAGTCAAACCACTATTGCACTTTTTATGTTGCATTGGGATGCATGCTGCATCTGTCCTCTCAAGTTTTTTTTTGGTTGAGTGACTTTCTATTTATATTCTCATCTAGTCCTTGTGTTATGATCTTCGTGATGGTGGTGTGCCACACATGAGTATGTGCACTTACACTTGTTGGGTGACTTACAAGTCTCGATCTTCTGTGGTACTTTTGGAAGTTATGATTACTGGGGTTGGGTTAGGATTTTGCATTCCCACGGGCACTAATAATTGGATGAGCATGGGTAGGGTAGGATAACACATGGAGGGGGCTTCTATCTCACAACTTGGTGACCTTGTCCCATACGGTTGGCATGATGATGTTTTAAGTAAGTGATAATTAAATAAAACATTGGGTGGTAATAAAACTTAAGATAATAAAATGTGTGTACAAGGCCCTCCATTGAGGAGTTGAAATGCATGATCTAAGCTTGGGCTTTTCGATGCCAAGAAACTCTCCATGATGTTAGCCCCTACTTAGTAGCCCATTAAGTGTCTAACCAAGAATGTAGTTATGCATTGTTTATGTCTTGGTTTCAATCATCATATTGTCTAGCATGTGTGTTAGACATGGATATTTTCTTTTTGTGTATTTTTGGTTGGATCATTATCTCCATCAACATGGTAGGTGTGCACCTATGGGTGCCATATGGTTGGGAGGTGTAGCTACCTTCACCACTACTAGGGACTAGTGTACAAAAATGGTCTATTATTCTAGTGCAACTATTGCTAGATGTTTTCACTTGGTACTTCAGGTTCTAGAGTATGCTTTCTTGTGATTTATGCTTTCATTGGGATGATTGTATATCATGTTTAGATGATGTTATATTTGATGCATTTCCTTATTATGATGATTATCATGTGATAGGTGATGTTATCTACTTGTAGGATAATCTTATGCTTTACTTCTAGCATGTTAAATTTTCTTATGCTTGTTGTAGCATGTGTTAGTAGTGATATCCCTATTACAATAGTATTGATGATTTGATCGGTGGCTTGGGATGTTATGCATGGGGATGTCTAGGACCCATGATGGTCTTACGATGCTATTAATGGTTTGGAGGAACCACATACTTAATTTTCTTGTTCTGTTCATTACAATGTTATTTCTATTTACTACATTTCTGCTTTCAGTACTCTACAAATTTTCCCTTCTCTTCTTTTCCTTTTCTATATGATTAGATGGTTAGATCTTATTTCTAGCTTTCTATCTTTCAAATATGGTTTGAGTTTTCTTTACTTGAAAAGTGGATCCAGTACTCCTCAATGTGGAGGAATTCTTTTCCTAGTTTTCTTCTTTTATTGTTTTCTGGCTTGTTGTTCTAGATTCACACACAAAATTGTAGTTTCTCATGTGAGAATGCAAGTCCTCATGTGGTGTGTTGGATTTCTTCATGTAACTATGCACTTCTTTGCATGAAACCCAACACTAGTCTATGATATCAAAAAGGTGCTTTCTCACATGATATGGTGCACATCCTAGCATGGAAGGCACTTCTTGATTGGGCATGTTGCACATCTTCCCGTGAAAAGTGGCCAATATATAGGCCTCACACAAAAACTAGGGGCTATCTAGGCTTGCCAGAGAAAATTTTGGAAGCTAGTTTTGGATACCCTTTTTGGTTTTACACCTTCTTAGTTCAAAATAGATTTCATAGTCTCCTGAGATAGGTTCTAGACCTCTACGAGCTAAGATAAAGATTTTAGGAAATTTCAGGGCTTTAGGATTTTAGACTTAGCCAATTTTCAAGAGTTAGCTTTTTTCTTTTAGCTTGGTTGATCTATTTTTCTTTTTCTTTTTTGGTTAGTAGTGGCATTTGGAGATCTATTGGTATTTGGATGATTGTCAGTCTTCTATTGTGATCTTTGTGATATATGTTTGTTGTTGTTATGTGCAATTACAATTATTAAAAAAATTATCTTTCTTGTATTTCATCCTTGTTTCCAAGGATCTTTGTGTGGGGCATTACATCTGGTATCAGAGCCCATGTTGCAACATTGGGATCTCTATGTTATGCTTCCACTATGGTTTTATTTTCACTTGTGTATTTTTATATTTTGTTTTTAGGTTTGATATCTTGTTAGTTTATGTTTTGTCTCTTATGCTTGTGATGTGATTGTTCTAACATTATCTTGTTGTTTCTAGTGAGATGCCTCCTATACATAGACCTAGTGGCCATGGTGGTACCTGTAGTGGTAACCATGAAAATGAACACCATGAAGAGGGATAACAGGAAGGAGAGGGAGAATAGGGTAATGTTAATTAGAATGTCATTGGAGCATTGATGCCAATGCTCTAGGAAATCCTTGCTCGATTGGGCCCTCGTGTTGAGGAGCACCAACATGATCATGATTTGGAAGAGGCATCTCATCATGGAGATTACCATCACTCAAACCATAGGGAGGAAGAGTGTGAACATGAACATTCTCGTACACCACCTAGTCAAAAAAGGCACCATTGGAGGGGTTGTGGTAGGAATGATGATGATCTCACTTAGATTGAGATTATGCAAGAACTTTAGAGGTCCAAACCACCAAAGTTTGATGGCTAGGGAACAGGACTCAAGGTTGAGACTTGGTTGCTCGATATGGGTCATTGTTTCTCCATACTAAATTATGGGAGAAATGAGAAGTTGTGTTATGTGATCACTTAGCTGAGGGAACATGGTTCCATTTGGTGGGTTTTGAGAGAAAAAGGCTTGGTATTAGTATCACAGATCTCACCTAAAAGATCTTCAAGGAGAGGTTTAGAGAGAAATTCCTATCGCCACAATACCATCAAGCTTGCATTGATGAATTTTATGAGCTTAAATAGGGATTTATGATAGTTGATTAGTGTGAGAGAAATTTTCTTGGTCTGAAATAGTACTCAAGCTACAGGCATGATGATGCACTCATCACCCAACATTTTTTTAGGGGCCTCAGAGACTCCATCATTAGAGATGTCCATGTTCATCAATTAAGAACACTTTCTCTTTCCATTGAGAAGGAAAGGATCATAGAGAGCAATGTGGCTAGGGGTTTCAATGGTAAATCTAGGTCTTAGAACTAGAGTGCATAAGCTTTGAGATAGGATGCACAATACTCTTAGTCTACAGGGAAGACCTAGACCCAATCAGGACCCTCTCAAGGTGGTTCTCATTGCAATCAATAGAAGGATTATTGGACCAAGGGTGGTCAATCTTCTAGTACCTTAGGGAAGAAAGGAGATAGCCAAAACTAAGGATAGAAATCTCAATATGACTATCCTCCTTAGAGTGCTCAACAGAATTCTAGTAGGGGTAGTGCACCTTATCCTAGTGCTACCCAGGGTGGACGTAGAATAGGTTCCAACCTTTTAAGGGAATTGTTACTCTTTTGGTCAGCCTAGCCATAAATCTTTTGATTGTTTAGTTAAACCATCCTTAAGACCTAGTAAGGGTGAAGTGAGATCTAAACCTACTATAGGAAATATAGGTTAGAATCACAAGTCTTTGCTATAGTTGACAATTGTCAAGCTTAGCATCAAGGTACGATAGTCGAGGCTATAGTTACATTGCATGGCATTTCAACTTTAGTTTTTTTTGACTTTGGTGCTTCAAATTCTTTCATTTCACCATCTCTTATTTAGTGATGTGGACTAGTGGTAGTACATCAGGTCGATAGGTGGTAGGTTGAGTTAACCACAAGTTCCAAAGTGGCTATTGACTCATTGGTTAAGGTTGTAGTTTGAATTTGGGAACCTTCACCACCATAGTGGATCTACACATTCTACCTCTAGGATCATATGACATTGTGTTGGGCATGGATTGGTTAGCTGCCCATCAAGCAAATATTGATTGCCATCATAAGGTGGTAAAGTGTGTGGATGACATAAGTGGTTAGGTGGAACTTGTGGGAGTTCATATACTAGTCTCACTTTGTATGATCTTAGCTAATCAACTAAAGCAGAGTGTCTAGAAAGGTTTCTAGTTGTTTCTTGTGTCTATCAGTAATCTAGAGGAAGCCAAGAGCTATACAATGACACTTGATGATCACCCACTCCTTCGTGAGTATGCACATGTGTTTCCTAATGAGATTTTAGGTATGCCACTATAGTGTGATATTAATTTTTATATTAAGCTTGTACTAGGAGTGGAGCCAATTTCACAAGCTCCTTACCACATGACTACTTAGGAGTTGAGTGAGCTTAGATTTTAGTTGGAGGAATTGTTTGCCAAGGGACATGTTATCCTAGTGTATCCCTGTGGGGTGCACTAGTCATCTTAATGAAGAAGAAGGATGGATATTTGCATTTCTACATTTCCTACTGACAGTTGAATAAGGTGACAGTGAAGAACCATTATCCTTTGTGGAGGATAGATGACTTTTTTTATTAGATAAAGGGAGCATGAGTATTCTCAAAGATTGATCTAAAGTCAAGATACCATTAGCTTCATATCCATGAGGTTGATATTCATCGAATAGCTTTTCATACATGGTATAGGCATTATGAGTTCACTCTTGTACCCTTTATGTTAACCAATGTGCCATCAGCATTTATGAGTTTGATGAATGGTTTATTTCAAACTTACCTTGATCAGTATATCATTGTATTCTTGGATGACATATTGATCTATTCAAAGACTATGGAGGAGCAAAATGTCTATTAATGTCAAGTATTGTAGTGCTTGAGAGACCATCAGTTGCATGGTAACTTGAATAAATATGGCTTCTTCTAGTATGAGGTAAAGTAGTTGGGACACATCATCATTGGTGATGGAATTGTAGTGGATCTAAAGAAGATTTGTGCTATCATGGATTGGTTGGTACCCACTAATATCTTAGAAGTTTGTAGTTTCATGGGATTGGCAAGTTACCATTTTTTCTTCATGAAGGATTTCTCATGAGTAGCTCATTCCATAACTTCTCTTCAGCAGAAGGGGAAGAAGTATGTTTGGTCAAACTAGTACAAGGCAACATCTAATGCTCTTAAGGAGTGTTTTTCTAGTATAGAAGTCCTTGCAATGCCTGATCTTGTAGGTGATTTCATGGTTTGTACAAATGCTTTATTGGAAGGTGTGGGTGTAGTGTAGATGCAGGATGGTTGAGTGATTGCATATAAGTCTAGAAAACTCAAGGACCATGAACTTAAATACCCCACTCATGACGTGGAACTCATGGCCATAGTGCATGCCCTTGTCCATTGGAGGCATTTCCTTTTGGGACACAAGTTTGAGTTTTATAGTGATCATAGGAGCTTGCAATACATGTTTCCTCAACAAAACTTGAATGCACAATAACATCATTAGATGGAGTTCTTGTGAAAATATGACTTTGATGTTCATTACATTAAAGGGAAGGAGAATGTCATCATAGATGCTTTGAGCAGAAGGTGACATGAGGCATCAATGATGTCACTAGGAGTGGATTTGCAAGGCTGTATCTTGGAGGCTTTGCCTAGTGATACTTGGTATTAGGAGGTGAGGGTGGAGATCGAGTCTAGATGTACCCTTGAGGGCAGATTTTTAGGTTATGTTCTTGAGTCTGATGGACTACTACATCACATGGGGCATGTCTATGTACCCATGATAGGTGATCTTTATACCTTGGTTTTTTTAAAAGCACATCAAGTACAATATTTTGCACATCTTGGAGTCAAGAAGATGCATGTTGATCTCAAACAATTGTACTTTTGGGCAAGGATGAGACATTATGTTGTTGATTTTATTTCTAGATGTCTTGAGTGCTAGAGATTGAAGGTAGAGCATCATCATCCAATGGGTCTTTTGTAGCCGCATACCATTCTAGGGTAGAAATGGGATATGATATCCATTGATTTTATCATAGGGTTGCCTATGTCATCACAGAGACATGATTGAATCATGGTGACAATGGATAAACTATCCAAGGTAGCACATTTTTCACCCACGAGAACATCCTACATAGCTTCTATTAGATATAATTGTTCAATTTTGTGTTGTCTTTGATGTTACACAAATGTCATATCAGTCAGTAGACAGAGTCTACTGAGCTCAGTTGGTTAGCAAAGAAAATTCCAAAGTCTACTAAGCATTCCTAAAAATTACTTTGTGGAAATAGTGTCTACTGAGCTCACTCAAGCATCAAAGGATTCTATGGTAGAAGTCAGTGTTAATTGAGCTCACAAGGTTAGCAAAGAAAATTTAGTGTTTACCGAGTTCACTCGGTCTCGAAAGGATTTTCTAGAGTTTGCAGTGTTAATCAAGCTTCAGTTGGTTAACACTAGAAATCATTTCTGGAATAGTGTTTACCAAGCAGGGTCAACCAATGAAGGATTTCATTATTTTGAGAAATAAAGTTTAATTATTTCATGTAATGTTTGTAGCTGACTGATGTAATGATTATTGGTAAATTTAACTTGTAAATATGTTGACTTGAGAATTTGTAAGGTATAAATAAAAGGTCAACTTATGAATTCTATTTTGTAATGAGCAAGCGTGCAACTAAGTTGTTGATACAAATGTTAGTTCTACTTCACTAGATCCTCTTCTGGTCAAATACAACTTTGCTACTCCTCAAGGATATCTAATCCTTCTTCAAAATTCACTCACACTTTCTTCTTAATAAAATCAATACACTTACATGCTCACTCATTACAACTTAGAATTCACAACTTGACCTTTTATTTATACCTTAAAAATTTCCAAGTTGACAGATTTACAAGTTATATTTACCAATAATTATTACATCAGTCAGCTACAAACATTATGAGGTGGTTGAAGCTGTACTTGTAATAAAAAATTATAGAGGCAAAGGAAAATACAAAGGTAAGGTTCCTCTAATTTGTTTTTCATGTGAGAAAATTGGTCATATTGCTGCTAGGTGCCCAAATAAGCAAAACAAGGAGGAGAAGAAAGGTCACAAGTGCAATCGCAAGAAAGATTTCAAATCATTCAAAGACAAAGGTAAGAAAACATGTTTCATGGCTAAAGATTCTAAGGATTTTGACAATAGTGAAGATGAAATTATTTACATTGCTATGAAAGACAAATCTGATAATGATGAGAAAAATAAAATGGCACTTATCTCTTATGTGAGAAAAAATGATACATGGATCATAAATAGTGGTTGTTCAAGACAAAGTTTGAACAGTTTGAAGACTATGATGGTGGTAGTGTGAGGTTTGGTAATAATGAACCTTGTTGCATAAAAAGAAGAGGAAGAATCTCACTAACCAAAGGACTTGTATGTGATAATGCCTATTGGGTTGAAGGTGTAAAACATAATCTCTTGAGTGTGGCACAACTAATCAATATTGGATTCAAAGTGGAATTCATGCATGGAAAAGCAAGACTGCTAGATGAAAAAGGAAAGTTGATTGGATCAGGCATACAAAAAAAAGGTAACTTGTTTTATCTTGAACTTGGTGAATTTGCATGTTTTATTGCTCAAGTTGAAGAAAGTTGGTTATGGCACAAAAGGTTATGTCATGTGAATTTTGATAACCTAGTGAAAAATAGAAAATTCAGAAAAGTAAGAGCCATTCCTAGTATAAAGAAACCTGATGTTGGTCTATGCAAGAATTGTCAGATTGGTAAGATGGGAAAGACTAGCTTTAAAAGTAAAAACTATTAGTCTAAAGAAATTTTGAAAATTGTGCATACTAATTTGTGTGGACCTATTGGAATTGAGAGCTATACTGGAGAAAATTTCTTCATTCTTTTTGTTAATGAATACTCTAGAATGATGACTATCATGTATCTGAGAGAGAAGTTAGAAGCATTTGAGAAGTTCAAATGGTATTTGGCCAGAGTGGAAAAGGAAATAGGGAAAAGACTAAAATGTTTGAGATCTAACAGAGGCGGTGAATTCATATCCCATGAATTCAATAACTTTTTCATTGAAAGAGGAATCAAAAGATAGGTATCAGCTCCTAGAACTCTTGAGCAGAATGGAATAGCTAAAAGGAGGAATAGATCTATCATGGATTGTACAAGAACTCTAATGATTGAAAAGAACATTGCTATCAAATACTAAAAGGAATCTATTAGCACTACAGTTCATACCTTGAACTGAGTATAGTTGAAGAAGGACTCATTCAAAACCCCCTATGAGTTATGGTATGGCTATAAACCCAATGTAAGTTACCTAAAAGTATTTGGAAGAAAATGTTATATTTTGAAAGAATCTAGAAAAGGAAAATTTGATGTTAAGGGTGATGAAGGCATATTTTTGGGATATTCTTGCAAGAGTAAGACATATAGATGTTTGAATTTGTTCACTCACAAAGTCATAGAAAGTGCACATGTGAAAGTTGATGAATTTTTCGAAAAGACTAAAGAAGAAAGCAAAAAGGAACTAGATGATTACAAGATATTTGTTTTCATTGAACCTAATACAGTGCTAGATACATCCATCAATCAAGTGACTTCTACTCCCAAGTCTTCAATCACTGAGTTACAGGAACCCAAGTCACATTCACATGCTACTAAGCCAATGCCTACCAATTCTGAAGCACTTGAGTAGTAGATAGATCAAGCAAAGCCAAAAATTGAAATTTCAAATGAAGATAGTGCAATTCATTCAAAAGGCAAGGAACTTGTATTGGCCAAGTATGTCAGGTGACATCATACACCAAATTAGATTATTGGAGACAAATCTGAAGGTACTATGACAATAAGTAAAGTAAAAGGTACTTGTTTACTTGCTAATTTTGAACCTAAAAATGTCAAAGATGCATTAGAAAATGCAAGTTAGATTGAGGCTATGAATGAAGAGATAGAGTAAACAAAGAAAACCAAAACATGGACTCTTATACCCAGGCCTAAAGACAAAAACATGATTGGGACTAAGTGGGTATTTAGAAATGAGTTGAATGAAGATGGTAAGGTATCAAGGGAAAAAGCTAGATTGGTATGTAAAGGCTACTCTCAACAAGAAGGAATACACTATGGAGAGACTTTTGCTCCTATTACAAGACTGGAAGGTTTCAAGACCCTACTTGCATATGCTGCATACAAAGGATTTAAAGTTTATCAAATGGATGTCAAATCTAAATTTCTCAATGGTATTTTGGATGAAGAAATCTACATTGAAAAACCTTGAAGGTTTTGTTGATCTAGACAAGAAGGACATGGTTTGAAAATTACACAAACCATTATATGGTCTGAAACAAGCCCCTAGAGCATGGTATGAAAGATTGCATAACTATCTTATTCAGACTAGTTTTCAGAGAACTAATGATAACAGTAGCTTCTATATCAAGAAAGGACTAGATAACAAGATTTTTTTGGCAAAAATATTTATGGATGATACTTTTTTTATAGGAAATGATGATCTATGCAAAGAATTTTTAGAGCAAATGAACAAAGAATTTGAGATGTCAATGTTTGGTGAGATTAAATTCTTTGTTGGTCTCCAAATTTAGTAGAGAAAGAATGGTATCTACATCACTTAATCTAAATATATCAAGGAAATACTCAAAAATTTTGGTATGGAAGATTGTAAACTAGTTGGAACTCTCATGTGTACTAGACTAAAGCTTGCCAAGGATGATGAATCAAAAGAGGTAGATCAAACCTTATATAGATCAATAATTGGAAAATTGTAGTATGTAGCTCATACAAGGCTTGATATTGACCTTGCAATTGGTATAGTAGCAAGATTTTCAGCAAAACTCAGATAGAATCACATGATGACAAACAAGAGGATCTTGAGATACTTGAAAGACCAGTGAAGATTATGGATTGTGGTACAAATTTGGAAAAAAAATTGGACTTAAAAATGTTTACTAATGTTGATTGGGTAGGAAACATTGATGACATAAAGAGTACAATTGGTAGAGCATTCTTTCTTGGAAAGAGGTTGTTTTCTTGGACAAGTAAAAAGAAAAATTGTACATCCCAATCTACAACATAAGTAGAGTATATTGCTGCACCAGTGAACTATTCTAATATTGTTTGATTTAAATAGTTGTTGGAAGGCATGAAAGTTGAAATCAAGGAACTAGTTGTTATGTTTTGTGACAATACAAGCTCAATTAACATAGCAAAGAATCTAGTAATGCATTCAAAAACCAAGCACATTGTAATAAAGTATTACTTTGTCAGAGAATTAGTTTAGGATGAGGAGATCAAATTAGAATATGTCCATACAAAAGAACAAATTGCTAACATATTCACCAAGCCATTACCTAATTATGCATTCTTGTATCTAAGAGGTAAGCTAGGGTTCATTTCCCTATCTGAAGCTCACTAAAATAAAGTTTTAGTGATGCATCAATAGAAACCAAGTTGAATATCTATTAGTTGATGTAGCATATTCATGGAAACATTGCATATGAATCAATAATTAAGGTACATTGCTACTCATTTGGTATATGTTGTCTTTGGCATGTGTTGTCAAAGAGGGAGAGTTTACTATCATATCTTTCTAAAATTTGAAATAATTTATTGGAGAGTTTTTTGTTTGGAAAGAAGCTATATAATTCCTTCATAGAGGGAGATTACTATATTAGATAAGTTTGTGGCATAAAATTTTAGAGAGAGAAATGTTCTGTCAGGAAAAGACTTGTTCTAAAATTTCATTATGCTATGACATTTTGTGTTGCTATCAATGCCAAAGAGGGAGATTGTTGGATAGAATTGTTCAATTGTGTGGTTTCTTTGATGTTACACAAATGCCATATCAGTTAGCAGATAGATTCTACTAAGCTCAATTAGTCAACAAAGCAAATGTGAGAGTCTACTAAGCATTCCTAAAAATTACTCAATGGAAACAGTCTCTATTGAGCTTACTCGAGTGTTAGAGGATTTTTTGGCAGAAGTCAATGTTAACCAAGCTCACAAGGTTAGCAAAGAAAAGTCGGTGTTTACCAAGTTCACTTAGTCTCTAAAGGATTTTTCAAAGTTCATAGTGTTAACCGAGCTTTAGTTGGTTAACATTGGAAATCATTTCTAAAATAGTGTTTACCAAGCAGGATCGGCCAATGAAGGATTTCATTATTTTGGGAAATAAAGTTCAATCATTTTATGTAATATTTGTAGCTAACTAATGTAATTATTATTGGTAAATGTAACTTTTAAATGTGCCAACTTGATAATTTGTAAGGTATAAATAAAAGGTTAGGTTGTGAATTCTAAGTTGTAATGAGTGAGCATGCAAGTGTATTGATTGTATGAAAACAAAAGTGTGAGCAAATTTTGAAGAAGGATCAGATATCCTTGAGGAGAAGCAAAGTTGTATTTGATCAAAAGAGGATCTAGTGAAGTAGAACTAAGATTTGTATCAGTAATTCAGTTGCATCTCATTTAGGTCAACTCATTGTTACTTTCTCACCATTGTAGTAGTGATTTCTAAATCTCTTAACAGAGTTGGTTTAACAACCATTTTGTAAATCCTTTAACAAGGTGATAGTACTATTAAATTATTCTAAAGTCCTCTAGCAAGGCCATTCCTTATAGGGTGATTAAATCCTCTAACAAGGTCACACCTAACAGTGTGTTTTGTAACCTTTAATAGGGTTGGCTCCTAACAAGGCTTGCTTTAGAAGAGTGAAAATCAGTAGCTAGTTACTTGGTGGTTTTTCCTATATTGAGTATCCACATTAAATCTTCTGTCTCTTGTGTTCATTTCTTTTATGATTGCACATTAATCACTTTGAATGCTTAAAGATCATTAATAAGTTAACATTCATTGCATCTACTAAGTTACAACATTTTTCTATGTGGTTACCAAGTGAGAGCAATAACTAGTTTTATAAGATACCTAAGGGATCTGTGGATTTTTTTTTGTGATAATCGATTCACCCCCCACTTTAGTTACTCCATCTATATTTCTAATAGATTCTTCTATAGGACATGTTTTCTTGGAGGATATTGTTTGTTTACATGGGATTTCTTGTCAGATTATTTGCATAGAGATCTAGTGTTTAGTTATGCACTGTGGACATCTCTTCAACATGTGTTGAGCACTTAGCTCAATTTTAGTTTGGCTTATCACCCAGAGACTAATGGTCAAACTGAGAGAGTGAATCAAGCTCTAGAGGATATGATTTGCATGTATGTTATGGATAGGCAAGTGAAGTGGGAGGACTATTTCTACCTTTTTGAGTTTACATAAAATAATGGGTATCATAGATCTCTTGGCATGTCACCTTTTTAGGCCTTGTACATTAGATTATGTCGTACCCCTTTGAGTTGGGATTGCTTAGAGGAATGAGTTCTTTTGGATCCAAAGTTGCTTTAGGATATGAAGGAGCGGGTTGTTCACATTAGGGAGCATTTGGTTATTGCTTAGGATAGGTAGAAGAATTATGTAGATGCCCATAGGTTGGATCATCACTTTTTTATTATTGACAGGATGGCTCTAAGTTGGCACCACATTTTTTTGAACCTCTTAAGATCCTTGAAAGAATTGGTCATGTTGCTTATTGACTAGCATTTCCACCTAGCCTATTGCACATCCATGACATTTTTCATGTTTCTATTTTGAACTAGTATATTATAGATGTGACCCATGTTCTTGATTGGGATTCTTTTTAGGTAGCAAATGGGTAGCTCACTTTGGAGCCCATTCATATCCTATAGCACTAGAGGTTGACCTTACGAGGTTAGAACATAGAGCAAGTAAGGGTCCTGTTGGTCTGACTTTTTCTGCAGTAAAAATTTTTCAGTTAAACCATAGAAAAGTCAGATGTTCTATGTCTAAATGAAGTGTAAGGTTTTGGATAAACCATCTATAAGAAATATTCGCCATATAAGCCCTATATTCATCTCTATTTATAAATGGTCGGGCACAAAATTTTCAAAATTCAAAAGAAGCGAATATGCTTCCGTATTCCTTTTCCTTTCTCTCGGGTTACCTTTTTCATGTGTGTCCCAACCGTCAGATCCGATTAGATCTACCGCTGGCGTTACTTCACTATTGAAAGTTGCATGCTCATTAAGTATAGCGAGATAGCGAGTGTTGAGTTTTTAAGCGGTGGGACCATGAAGTGAAGGTGCGGCGATCGGAGATTTGCTATTTAATTGCTTTATTGTGCAGGTACACTTAGCAATTCGCCATAAAAAGGGGGAGAGGGACCCACTAGAATATCTGACATCAGAGCCGGAATGTTGATGTTTCCGAAAGTTCCGCCACTTCACTATCGGAAAATTCAGGCACTTCACCATTAGCGAAGTAGCGAGGCCACGTGAAAATCTTAAAATGATGACATTGCATCTTGCTTGTATCATAATTACACCAGGTGGCATGACCTGTCATAAATACTGTTGTCAGAATCAGTTTTAATTAACAGAAGTAATTACTGGGTACCCCCTTGCTTTTTCCGGCACGGAATCCTTTAAAGTGCCGAAGCTCGCTACCTCGCTATCGGAAAATTGAGGTGCTTCACCGTTAGCGAGTTAGCGAGGCCCCGTAAAATGGTAAAAGATCAGCAAGATCTATAATGACGTGTAATGACAGGTGACTGTGATAAATTTTGACATGTGCTAGCTATGTAGAGATCCGATTCTCATTAATACTTAACTGACTAAATGTACAAGAAATTTGGAACGTCAGCTTGAAGTGAATCAACGGAGCTCGCCATCTTGTTATGAAGAGTTGCAAGGAAGATAATTACAGCGACATAGCAAGATGGACCCACCGCCTTCTTTCTTAAGAAATCCTGTAGCGTATCTTTTGATCATTTCTTGGTCCGATCAACGGTTGTCGCCGCCTCGTTATGGCAAGGTGCTAGTTCTTTATGCATAACAAAGTAGCGACACGCTGACACGTGTTCTCCGTCGTCAGTGGGTCTAAAGGTAAGCACCATCAAAAGAAGGAATTATGTACGTGGCAAGCTCTCATTGGGTAAAATAACTAACATGGCAAACATAACTCCTAGTTGTTCTCTTTGTACTGCATGATCGTGGGATCTTTGAAGATCAACGGCGCAGTTTTAAATAAAAAATGTAGTGCCACTCTCTGTATTAATTAGACAAGAAAGCTTCATCCGTGAGAAAAAACAGAGTATAATACAGAGAGATTGCATCAGTTTCATTTCAGGCGAGAAAAGATTTGAAGCCATTCTTGTGCAGAAGCTATTACTGAAAGAAAAGCGTGCCAAGGTTGATAAGAATTGTCAAGTTATCTGTTCACTGAAATTTTGCAGGAATTCAAAGGAGATTTGAGATAGAATTCAAGTAAGTAAAACTGCCATCATCTCTGTGAGCTTTTAAGTTTTAAAGAGGATAGCCCAAGATGCCTCCTAAGAAGGGATTTACAGGAGCGGTAAACTACCTGGATAGAAATGTGCATGATGATTTGCTTGAGTTACTTCCTGAGTCCACTGTAGAAATGGTGCAAGTTAAGAGGTTAACCTCACTCAATCCTCGGCTTAGGGTAGCTGATGGATTGTATGATAAGGGTAATTGGGTCCGGGATGCTCAAACTGCTCAAACTGGTTTGAGTTTATTCAAGAAATGGTTTGCAGAGAGAAAGTTATATGCCCCTCATGCCAACATTTGGAATTTTGATCTTGGGAAGCTTGTTGTTCCCAGCGTGTTTATGAATTTTGACCTGCTTGAAGCCATAGCAAAAAACTATGACCAAGCCACTAAGGTAGTGAGGAGAATAGATGGTGAGGCTTTAGTTACCATCAGTCCCGAGGAGATTAGGAAGGTATTCAGTCTGGGACCCCTCACCATGTATCATGTGCCCATTAATCTGATAGATTTAGAAAAAGAATATATATCCAAGAGGGATGTAGATAGACAGGGTGCATTGAAAGCCCACATAGGCCGGATTGGAGGCCTCCCAACCATAACATCATCTTCTAAAGAGCCCTTCAAGAAATCATGTTTTAATGCCAGGGCAGTGGAGATATATAGGACCCTGTGCAAAGTCTTCGGAGAGGGCAAAGAAGACTTTATTCCAGTGAGCTTCATGTATATGATCACCCAAATCTCTTCTTTTGGTGTGGAAATAATTTTTGATTTTGCATCTTACTTGGCAAATGAGATCCATCATGGATTGGTGGGGATTGCACAGGGCAAGGTGGAAAAGGTTTGGGGTCAGTATTCCTTACTGATGCATATGTTTCTTTTTAAAGGGGCCACTTATTTTGGTAAAGAAATGGTTTTAAATAGAGAACAAGAAGGGGAAGCACTACCAGTCCAATTATGGAGTGCAGACATGACCTGGGAAGCAGAAAATGCTAGCTTCATTAGATTTGATAGGCACTTTGCCTCCAAACTAAGGTGCCTCTTATTGAGTGACAATCCCAGAATCCCTAAGGCATTAATGCACCTTGTCAGGCCTATGGATAAAACTCATAATCTAAAAGTGTCACATAATTGGGGAGATATTATCCCATATTCAGTCTCAACGGTCATCAGGGTCTATGGTTTCAAAGGAACACCCCATGTGTTACCCTATCAGGTACCCTTGAAGGTAGGGATAGCTGAATTTTTGTGGCAGTTGGGAGGAGTGGAGGAGGCCTTTTTGCACAAAAGGGGGACAGGATCAATTTTTCCTACTTGTACTATAGCCCACCAATTTGTGATAACTAGAGAAGGGTGGGCCTTTCTCCATAAATTTTTGGATCAATACAAAATGGCAGTGTCTCACTCTCGTTTTTGTGATACAGAAGGTTTCTTTAACTCTGCCCTTAGATTGAGAATCAAGCTGCGTCCAGTTCAGCATGAATTCTATTTTCCAGAAGATGTAATAAGAAATGAATATTCTCTCCATGAGCAAGAAATAAAGAAAAAAAAATGCAGAGTCTATTCAAAAGTTTTGGAATTCATTAATTTTTTTGATAAAAATTTCAGTCCTCTTAGTAATGCTACAAACAATGCAGATAAAGTACATAAGCTCATGAGTAATTTCTCTGAGATAATGGAGGTAATGAATGAGAAGAAACAGAATTTTATTAATTCTTTTCCAGATAAAGCCAAAGAAATTATGAGAAAATTGGGTTTCACTCCCAACATTGGAATAGGTCCACTGGTGGTACGGAAGAAAATAGGATATACTATTGTCCGACAGCAGGTGCCCGTTGTGCATAAAGAAAAACAGATTGTTGGATCTTCCAGAACTGTCCTAGAAGAAAGACCCCCTGAACCTTCCCCCAAAAGAAGGAGAATAATAAGGGAGGAAGAATCCCCTGATGAAAGTGGCTCACCTTCTCAAACCCCAATAAGAGTTGAGGAAGAACAACTCACCAATGAGTAATTTGAACAAATGGGGTCACAAGGAGAAATTTTTGTTACACAAGCAGAGATTGATGAAGGGAACCCTCAGGAAACCCCTGTACCAAGTTTTGAATTAACTACAGCAAATTTCAGAGGAAGGGAATTGGACCCTATTTTGGAACAAGCCAGTCAGCATTTTTTGTCTGATAACAATTTTGTAAGATCTAGGGCTTTCCATCAGTTTGCGTGGAGAGTAAACATGCACATTTTTGAGAAAAGGTGCAATAATATGAGAGCAGAACATCTAGAAATGGATGAGACCTCCATTCAAAATCTAATAAAGGAACAAATAGTTCAAGAGTTCCAAAATATAACCCCTGATGAGGGAAGACAGATGGTAAAAAATGCTAATGTTTTATTATTGCCCAATTGGGACATTGCTGACGCATTAGTTTTTAATTCTGTTTCAAATAATTTAGGACTCCAGGATCCGAATAAAGAGGAATTCTTGGGTACAGCATTCAGCAATGATCAAGTTGCCCTTGTTATGTGGTCCCTGAGAAGAGGATCCAGAGTTACTTCATCACAGCTTGATGACTCAGGATTGACAGGGAGTATCATTGTAAGAAGAGTTGCTGACACTTCAAATGTACAGGCAGCCCACATGAATGTGGATTATTCTAAATTTGCCCTAGCTACTACGGAAAGAAAAGAGAGGGAAATGATGGATATGCATAATAAATATGAAGTAGTGGTGGAAGCCTATAATCAAGAGGTAAAGAGGAGAATTGAGTTAGAAAACAGGATATCTCAATTGGAAAAGGTACTTGGAAAGAGAAAAGTGGGAGAATCCAGTACATTAAGAATTGCATATCCCCCACAGTCATCTGCAGGATTAACCCCTATTATTGAGATACCTAACACCCCTGAAAGACCCCAATTCTATACTGCAAAGGAGTTTGAAGAAGAAAAAACCAAATTACATGAGTGGCAGATAGAATTTAGAAATCAGCAGGAAGAGAAATGGAAGCAGGGTGTGACATACTTGAGGGATAAAATACAATGGTCAGATTTTTATGACCAGTTGACCAGGATTGTAACCCTCATAGATGAGTTAAATAAAGGAAAGAATGGACTAGAATCTCTTGCACAGAAGTGGAGACAGAGGAATAATGATGTTACAATTGTTTGTATATCTGCAGTTCAAATGCCTTATCATCAGGTTGAAAGAATTTTTGATTTATTGAATCAATTAGATAATTTTGAAAATAAAAGAGATTCTTTACAGAGGAAATTGACACTCTGTTTTTCAAGATATCTTGCTAAAAAATTCACCCTATTTCCTTGTGCCTTAGAATCTGTTGATACAGTAAAGGAAAAGGACAAATGGAAAAAGGAAATGGATGAATTATTTGATAACAGAATAACAAACATCATCAGTGAGACTGGCTGTTGGTTTTGGGCAAAGACAAATGAAGAGCTGGTAAAAATACAACTGTATTATGCTGATATAAGAAAAGAATTCGATGAATTAGAAGAAAATGCCAATTCTTTAATAAAGATACAAAGAGAAACCCTAAGTTTTGATTGGCCAGATGATGATACTTTCAACAGATGGAAAGATCAGTTTAGTGAACAGATGTCAGGAGAAGATGACGAGGAAGATGTAAGAGTAATAGTTACTCTTGTAGTCAGCAATGATGACATAGAAAATCCCCAGGTTAAAGTGATTTTGCATGTAACAGAAGATGATACATCACTTGCAGACCTTATGGATATGTACTCTGAAGATGAGGAATGATTGCGAGAGCAGATCATAACAACCAAGAAGCATAACAGAAAGGGACCCGCCAAGAAGTGTTGTTGTAATCAACCTTTCTGTTATTCTTGTTTTTTGTTTTTCAAAAGAAGGACACCTGTCACCTACTGTAGCCTGAAGCTTGTTGCATCTCACATTATTTAAGTGAGATCCCAAGGCTAAAGAGGGGTCCAAATTTGGTTTTCACTAAGTGTTGTGCTTAGTTCTTTTTGGTCCAAACATTTTTGGAAAGAAATTTATAGTATGCTTTTTCTGTCAAAATTTTTGAGATATGGATGAATGTAGAAAGAACTGTGTTTCTTCTCTGAAGGTTTTTCTGGGTCTTTTGTAAAGGATATATCATTTTCAAAGGAAATGAATAAAAGTTATGAACTGTCCCCATATCTGTTCTTCTCTGAATTTTGTCTCCTTTTTAATACTGAGCTACCTTGATGTTGTGTGAGTAAAAGCTTATGCAATTGATTGCAATTTAGTAAGACTGTACATCCATTTGTTATTGCTGTTAATTCAATGGATTAAGTAAAGGCTTTGATGAATGTGATGAGGTTGCTCGGGTGTTAATAAGGATTTTTGAATGATAAATTCTGGTAAGAATTGCTGAT
Source organism: Cupressus sempervirens (assembly GCA_028749045.1). NCBI lineage: Eukaryota > Viridiplantae > Streptophyta > Pinopsida > Cupressales > Cupressaceae > Cupressus > Cupressus sempervirens. The sequence continues at coordinate 138,715,431 of CM053784.1, read as the reverse complement.
GAAAATTCGTTGCAAGGCAACAAATTAGATCTAAGAATTTACTTGACTCTGAATTCCCAATGGATTAGGCACTGATCGAAAGTATTTCAACCAAAAGAGAAGTATATTATAACTAGCTTTTTCAAAATACATCATAAAATCATTTTTCATTTATCTTTCCTGTAAGATTTTCAAAGTTGGCCAGCACTTGCCTGCCTAGATTGTTTTAGCTTCATTTAGCCATTGTTGTTGGAAACATGTGCAGAGCTATAGAAGATTTCTTGGCCATATCTGTTCAAGGGATGTGTTTATTAGTTATTTACCTATATGTTTAAGGATTTAGAGATGAGAATCAAAATGAAACTAAGGATAATTCTCATACAATTATTCCATCTTTGAACCATCCCCGGGTGCACCCGCCCTGGTTTTACAGAGCCAAAAGAGTAGAAAACCATCTAAGGTTTTATTGAAGTTGGGTCCTAATACTTTGCATATGCAAGTGATAATGAGAATTGGCTATTCTTTAGGTTGTGTATGTATTGATATCTAGGTACTAAGCCTTTTGTCGCCTAGTAGTTTTAGTACTGTTAACATCAAAATAAAACACCAACAAAATGGCGACTCTGCTGGGGATTCATTAGTGTCAAAACTTGAGAATCTAAAAAAAATATAAACCCAAGTACCATTGCTACACACTGACACATCTAGCTTATCCGAGTGTCTTATCTAACAAGCAAGAGTTGCAGTCTTACAACATCAGTGATTGATCTCTTTGTGCCGTATTTTTGTTCCCGCTCGTGTATTGTTTTCTTTCTGTCAGTAAGGAGTGTTATTATATTTTCCCGAAAAAGGGTGGCGACTCAGTCAAGGTTTTGAAGCTAGTGCTTATTGTAACAAAAGGAGAATATGGCTGACAAGAGAAAAAACACAAGGGCTTACATGAGGGGCAATCTCGATGTATCAATGTATACTGATTTACCCCAAGGTGGTAGGAAGAACCAAAATAAGAAAAGAATAGATCCAAATCCTACTTGGAAGCCTAGAGGTAATGCCTCTATAAATTCCCATTATCAACTGATATTAGCAAGAGAATCATCTTCGCTTAGTTCTGAATTCGAAAATACAAGACTTTTAGGAGGTATTTTCAATACCCCATTACCAGATCAGAGAGTTTTTCAAGATAAAGACATATCTAGTATGGGAATTGCTTCACCCAGACCAGGGCCTGTAGCAGATATAAATTGTAGGCTAGGATTCAGGAGTTCATCTGATAACCTTTTTAATCCCAGAGTAGCCCCATATATGGAACCGAACCTTATAGATCTAGATGATCCTGCTGATTCCGAGGCAACCTCTGCTGATTCTAAAGAAGTGCAATCTGAAATAGGATTTTTGAAGAAATGGATTGCTGAGGAAGAAGCTAAGCGCATCCGTCTTGAAAAGGAAAGGGAGCGAGCCACTTTGGATGCAATAATAGAAAGAGATAATTTGCTAAGAAGGATAGCTGCTTTGAAAGAGCAAAATAAGAAATTAGAAGAGAATACCCCCACTCTCCATCAGGACGTCTTTGGAAATATTGATAATCTAAGAGCTAAAGTTCAACAACAGGAAAAACTCCTAAATCAAAGACAAGAACCAATTATTGCTCAAGTTCAAGCTTATAAACCCATTCAAGTTAATCCAATAGAGCCCACTGGAACAGTTCTAGATAAAGGGAAAGGCAAGGCTATAGGAATCCAAATAAATGAGCCTCAAGCTATACCGAGCAAACCTATACAACCCTCCATATCAAAATTAGATCTAGAACTAGAGAAGGCTCGAAAGGAGAAGGAAGACCTTGCAAAAGAACTTGAGAAGGTTGAAAATGAAGCTCAGGCCGTAGAGACCAGAAGGAAAATCCAATTCATAAAGGCTAATTCTGCATTGAATTCATGGCCTAGTTTGTCTATCCCACCTACAAATCCTGCACCAGTTAATGCTCCCATAATCCCGACTCAGAAAGCACCCCAATCTGCTCCTACCTCATCTTCCAATATTGGCTCTCAAGTCCCATTTGTCCCACCACAGCTATCCCAAGCTGCTCTCCTAACTCAAGCTAATGCAGCTAGTACCTCTAACACTCCTGGTTTCCAGAAGAAACCTATATACCTCGAAAAATATAGACAAATATCATTTGCCGGTATTCCTGGTGCCCCCCATCCCATATCTTTTGATTTAAGGGATAAAGTGGTGAAGTTTTCTAGAAATAATGCTGTCACTGGTGAAGAACATTTGAGAATTTTCATTTACATGCTCAATGATTATGAAGTTGAACATGAGGACATGGTGATGAAATTATTTGTGCATTCACTCACAGAGGATGCAAGGGATTGGTTCAGGAGGTTGCCTGATGATAGTATTACTTCATGGAGTGATTTGGAGAAATTGTTCAAGGAACAATATGGGGACAATACCAATGCAGGATTCATGTTGAATGAGTTCAACAATATCAAGAAGAATCCAAATGAATCCACATTTGATTTCAATGTGAGATTTCAGAAAGGGATGTACAAACTATTTCAATTTATGCGGTTAAATGAAGACGTCTATCTTACAACCTATTTTAATGCCTTTGATAGCAAAATGGCCTACCAACTGAGAGATAAGGATCCAAAAACTCTGAGAGATGCCTATAGAGTTGCAGTGAATATAGAAAATAATAGAAAGGCCTCTGGCAAATTAGGGAGGAGGGATGATCCTAAGCTTTTCAACCCTAAGAGTAATAATAAAAGGGAAGGTGACAAATCTCCCATAGGAAAAATGCCTGAGAACCTACTATAGGCCATGTTTTAGAAATGCTTAAGAAGATGAATCCCACTAATTTCAATAAGACAAATGTTACTGAGAGAGCCCCTGTGAATAACAACAATTTCAATAGACAACCTAGGATGCAGAATTACCCTTACACCACCCAATGGAAAGATGGTAAACTAGTTCCTAACCAGATCCAAAATATGCAAGATAAGGGTACCCTAGACCCCCTGCAAAGGAACACTGTAAATATGAATGATGATGTGCCTTGGTGCATTATATGCCAATCACCTCATTCTGCTGATTATTGTGTTGTTGCCCAGTCGTTCGCCCAAGCTCAAGGAGTGCAAGCAGAAGAAGAAACAGAAGAAAAAAACCATGATGATATAAGCTGCAATATGGCGAATACATCTGATGATTTGATAGATTCTGATTCAGAAGAACCTGAGAACGATGTTACCAGCCAGAGAATTGCTTACCAGTTACATCATCAGCAAATATTTTCAGATGATGAAAAGAATGATACAAATAAGGTATGCAATACATTTTCTGAAGTAGGTTTCACAAACCTAAGAATCCCCTCCAAGGAGGAAATTGATAGAATTACAGCCGAAATAATTTCACAAGTCCACAGTAATTACAATTTGAGAAATAGAGCAATAAATAATGAGGCAGGAAGGCCATCTAGTATGTTCATCAAAGACACCACTCATAAGACAGATGATCAACACAAGAAAGTCAGTATAGATGTGTCTAAGATCAAGGAGAACAAGGGTCAGAAATGGGAACCAAAAAAGAAGGTTCAATTTCAGAAAGTTGAAGCAACAAAGACCGTAGTGCAACCAGAGAAATCAGAACCGGATGTTGTCAAGCTAAAAGTGGTGCCCACTACTCAAAAGACTCCGATCCCAGGTACTATTGTAAAACCTACTGTGGTTGAACCTGTTGATATGATTGCCATGTTATCTCAAATTACTGTGAAAGTACCCTTGTCTGAGCTCTTTAGAATTGAAGAGCATAAAAATAAGGCTTTGTCATGGTTGGGTGGAATAGCAAACAACAATAGTATTGATAATCAAGCTGTAGCCCAACAGACCCCATTAATAATAGAGGACAATGGTATTATATCCCAGATTCCTCAGATGTTCTTAGATGATTCATCAGTTGCGTTCATACAAGATATTGATCCTTTTTTCCTTAGTTTAATCATAAAAGGGAAAACCTTGAAAAATTGTATGATAGATTCTGGAGCTTCCAACACTATAATGCCTTTTAAAGTAATGGAAGCCCTAGGATTGAAGGTGGATACTAAGCAAGGTAGATGCCGAGGGATGGATGCTAGAGAGGTCCCAGTAATAGGTACTATAAATGCCTTACCATTCAAACTGGCTGCATTTCCTGAGGTGGAATTAACCATGTCTGTCCTTGTAGTGGATATACCCCCACATTGCGGGATGCTACTTTCCAAAAAATGGAGTGCCGCCATGGGGGGAAGCCTACAATGTGACCTTACTTATGCCACATTCCATATAGGGGACAAAGCTGTCAGGGTAAATAGGGAACCAAGGGTTAACCACATCTTAGGTGAATAAATTGACAAAGATACCACCTGTTTCCTAGACACGGGGATTAATGCTTTCAGGGCTGAATTAATTATTCAGGAAGTGGAAAACTTACCTGATATCATTGAAAATGAGGTTGAGTGTTGCATGAATTCACCAAAACTGTGGACAATGTTCTTTGATGGGGCTAGTTCTAAAGAGGGTGCAGGGGCAGGTGTAGTCTTTGTGTCCCCTGAAAATAACACCTTCAGGTATTCATTCACCTTGAAGTTTGCTCGCACAAATAACATTGCTGAATATGAAGCATTGTTGCTAGGTCTCAAAGTGGCCACACATCACAAAATTAAGAAATTGTGTGTCATAGGGGATTCTGAATTGATCATCTCTCAGATTAAAGGAACATACTCCTCAAAAAATAGGAGATTCAAACAATATAGAAACGCGGTCTGGGATCAAATAGAATTCTTTGATGCATTTGGGATCTCATGGAGAGATAGAACCCAGAATAAAATGGCTGATCTTCTGGCCAATGTAGCTATCAAACCAAAAGAAATATCATTTGCAGGAATCTCCCAGATTGAGATTCAAAACAGACCTTCTATACCTGACAACATTGACAATTGGCAGGTGTTTGAAGATGACAAAGATATCACAAATTTTTTGCTAAATGAAGACAAATACCATGGGCAGGAGATGGACTGCAATGGACTGATTGAAACCATAAATGGGAAGGAAACCATTTTTGGTCAAGAAATCATGTAATTAAAAACAAATAAGATGCCTAAGGGGTTGGTAGTCTTGGAGAACATTTTTGATAACCAAGACAGAGTAAGATCGGAAATAAAGGACCCCAAACCACAGGAGCTAGAAGAAGTGAATTTGGGAACGAATGAAATCCCTAAAAAGGTTTACATCGGCCAAGATCTGCCAGTTCAAATCAGAAAAGCATTGATTGACCTACTTAGAAAGTACAGGCATGTTTTTGCTTGGTCATATGATGACCTTAAAGCTTATAGGGAGGACCTTTTCCAGCATGTCATACCGTTGAAAGAAAATGTAAAACCCTTTAGGCAAAAGCAGAGGCCAATCAATCCCACCCTTGCCCCAAAAATGCAGGAAGAAATGACAAAACTAAGAGATGGTGGAATAATCAAACCAATTAGGCATTCCACTTGGGTTTCAAACCTTGTTCCTGTAAGAAAAAAGAATGGAGATATTAGGCTTTGTGTGGATTTTAGGAATCTAAACATTGCATCTCTAAAAGATAATTATGGCTTACCTAATATGGAAGCCATGTTGCAACAAGTGACCGGCTCTGAATTGATGTCAATGATGGATGGCTTTTCTGGATATAATCAAGTTCTGGTAAAAGAAAGTGAACAGTTCAAAACAGCCTTCACAACCCCTTGGGGAACGTATGTGTATGTGAGGATGCCTTTTGGCTTGATTAATGCAGGAGCTACTTTCCAAAGAGCCATGGATGTAGCATTTCATGAATATATTGACAAATTTATGGTTGTGTACCAGGATGATCTTACAGCGTATTCTAATAAGGCTGAAGATCACTGCAAACACTTGAACAAAATTTTTATAAAATCCCTGGAATATGGGGTATCCCTAAACCCAAAGAAATGCTCGTTTGGGGTCACAGAAGGAAAGTTATTAGGACACATAGTGTCCAAGGATGGGGTAAAAATAGACCCAGAAAGGGTAATGGCTATTGATAAAGTCCCTAAACCTAAAAACGTGAAAGGTATACAGTCCTTTTTTGGCCAGGTTAATTTTCTGAGGAGGTTTGTTACAAATTTCGCTGAAATCAGTAGACCCATTTCAAAAATGCTCAAGAAAGGAGCTGTTATAGATTGGAATGGTGAACCTTCACAGGCATTCCAGGATATAAAGACTGCGATAAAAAATGCTCCAGTGTTGAAGACCCCAGATTATACAAAACCCATGCATATCTTTTCTTTTGCATCATTCCATACTGTGGCTGCAGTTTTATTACAGAAAAACCAAGAAGGGTATGAACAGCCTGTTGCCTTTTTTAGCAAATCCCTGCAGCATGCTGAACTGAAGTATGAAATAAATGAAAAACAAGCATATGCTTTGGTAAAGGCTGTAAAAGCATTCAGAAGTTATTTGGTAGGTGCTACTATTATTGCTTTTGTACCTAGTGCTGCAGTTAAAGATATTTTTTCTCAACAGGAAGTGTCAGGAAGGAGATGCAGATGGATCAATAGAATCCAAGAATTTAACATTGATATGCAGATAACTAAGTTAGTCAGAGGTCAAGGTTTGGCCAAACTTATGGCCGAAACTAACCTGGAAGCTAATCAGATAAACCTAGTAAATGATAATTTCAGAACTGATTTATGCGACATGGACCAATGTGACTGGTACATTAATGTTATACATTATTTGCAACACATGGAAGTTCCTCCCCATCTGCCTGATAATGAAAAAAGGAATATTAAATTGCAAGCCATCAGGTATGTAATTGTTCAAAATAACTTATGGTGGAGAAACTTTGAAGGAGTTCTGTTGAAATGTGTTGACAGAGAAAGGGCAAAAGAGATTTTGAAAGAAATGCATGCTGGAGTGTGTGGAGGACATTACATGGCCAAAACTACTGCGCATAAGATAATGAGAGCTAGTTTTTGGTGGCCCACTTTGTTCAAAGATGCTCAAATTATGGTTAAAAAATGTGATCCTTGTCAAAGATTTGCTGGGAAGCTGAAATTCTCAGGAAATACTCCACTGAAGCCAGTTGAAACTAAAGCACCTTTTCAACAGTGGGGTCTGGACTTCATAGGAGAAATTTTTCCCAAGTCCAGTACTGGCTATTCCTGGATTCTGGTTGCTACTGACTACTTTACAAAATGGGTAGAGGCTATCCCTACCAGAAATGCAACGAGTAAAGTAGTAAATAATTTCTTATTGAATAATATCATTTCCAGATTTGGATGTCCATAGAAAGTTGTCACAGATAATGCTATGTGTTTTAGGTCTGAGGAATTCATCAAGTTTTGTGATAAATATGGAATGACAAGAACAACATCTACCCCATATCATCCACAAGGGAATGGACAAGCTGAGTCCACAAATAAAAGTCTGTTGAAAATCATTAAGAGAACCTTGGACAATAATAAAAGGGCATGGGATTCCAAGTTACAGTTGGCAATATGGGCTGACAGAGTAACTGTAAAGAAGGCAATTGGGGTGGCTCCATTTGATTTAGTGTATGGAATTCAAGCTAGAATGCCCCAGAACAATTTGATGGGATTATACAATTATATCCAGTCATATGATGAAGATACTACTGATGAAATGAAAGAAAGAATGAATGAACTGGTAGGATTGACCGAAGCTAGAAGAGAAGCATCTCTGAGAAATCAAAAATTGTAGTTACAAGTCAAAACACTCTATGATAAAAGAACTGTAAACAAGAAATTTGAAAATGGAGACCTAGTCTTAATGTGGAACGCCAGAATTGAAGATAAAGGAAAACGTGGCAAATTTGATCCCATTTGGTTAGGCCCATATCTCATTGAGAATGCTTGGGGTGAAGATTCCTACATAATCAAAGATGTATTTGATAATATTCTTGAATTGCCAGTTCATGGAAAGTTCTTGAAGAGGTATTTTTCTTGAAAAAATACTTAGTTTCTTCCATGAACATTAGTTTTAGGTTTTCCTAGCGTCCCGTTTTCTGTAAATCCTTGTACAGTCTGAGTTTTGGTTTTTGTGTGTTGCTCTGTGCTCTCTGAAGAAGTTGTCATTTCCCGGATGTGTGGTCTGCTCTCCCATAGATTCTAAATCCTTGCATAGACTCAAGTAGTCTATCATCCCCAGACAGAGCCACTGTTGGTCTGACTTTTTCTGCAGTAAAAATTTTTCAGTTAAACCATAGAAAAGTCAGATGTTCTATGTCTAAATGAAGTGTAAGGTTTTGGATAAACCATCTGTAAGAAATATTCGCCATATAAGCCCTATATTCATCTCTATTTATAAATGGTCAGGCGTGGAATTTTCAAAATTCAAAAGAAGCGAATATGCTTCCGTATTCCTTTTCCTTTCTCCCGGGTTACCTTTTTCATGTGTGTCCCAACCGTCAAATCCGATTAGATCTACCGCTGGCGTTACTTCGCTATTGAAAGTTGCATGCTCATTAAGTATAGCGAGATAGCGAGTGTTGAGTTTTTAAGTGGTGGGACCATGAAGTGAAGGTGCGGCGATCGGAGATTTGCTATTTAATTGCTTTATTGTGCAGGTACACTTAGCAATTTGCCATAAAAAGGGGGAGAGGGACCCACTAGAATATCTGACATCAGAACTGGAATGTTGATGTTTCCGGAAGTTCCGCCACTTTGCTATCGGAAAATTTAGGCACTTCACCATTAGCGAAGTAGCGAGGCCACGTGAAAATCTTAAAATGATGACATTGCATCTTGCTTGTATCATAATTACACCAGGTGGCATGACCTGTCATAAATACTGTTGTCAGAATCAGTTTTAATTAACAGAAGTAATTACTGGGTACCCCCTTGCTTTTTCCGGCACAGAATCCTTTAAAGTGCCGAAGCTCGCTACCTCGCTATCGGAAAATTGAGGTGCTTCACCGTTAGCGAGTTAGCGAGGCCCCGTAAAATGGTAAAAGATCGGCAAGATCTATGATGACGTGTAATGACAGGTGACTGTGATAAATTTTGACATGTGCTAGCTATGCAGAGATCCGATTCTCATTAATACTTACCTGACTAAATGTACAAGAAATCTGGAACGTCAGCTTGAAGTGAATCAACGGAGCTCGCCATCTCGTTATGAAGAGTTGCAAGGAAGATAATTACAGCGACATAGCGAGATGGAACCACCACCTTCTTTCTTAAGAAATCCTGTAGCGTATCTTTTGATCATTTCTTGGTCCGATCAACGGTTGTCGCCGCCTCGTTATGGCAAGGTGCTAGTTATTTATGCATAACGAAGTAGCGACATGCTGACATGTGTTCTCCATCGTCAGTGGGTCTAAAGGTAAGCGCCATCAAAAGAAGGAATTATGTACGTGGCAAGCTCTCATTGGGTAAAATAACTGACATGGCAAACATAACTCCTAGTTGTTCTCTTTGTACCGCATGATCGTAGGATCTTTGAAGATCAACGGCGCAGTTTTAAATAAAAATGTAGTGCCACTCTCTGTATTAATTAGACAAGAAAGCTTCGTCCGTGAGAAAAAACAGAGTATAATACAGAGAGATTGCATCAGTTTCATTTCAGGCGAGAAAAGATTTGAAGCCATTCTTGTGCAGAAGCTATTACTGAAAGAAAAGCGTGCCAAGGTTGATAAGAATTGTCAAGTTATCTGTTCGCTGAAATTTTGCAGGAATTCAAAGGAGATTTGAGACAGAATTCAAGTAAGTAAAACTGCCATCATCTCTGTGAGCTTTTAAGTTTTAAAGAGGATAGCCCAAGATGCCTCCTAAGAAGGGATTTACAGGAGCGGTAAACTACCTGGATAGAAATGTGCATGATGATTTGCTTGAGTTACTTCCTGAGTCCACTGTAGAAACGGTGCAAGTTAAGAGGTTAACCTCACTCAATCCTCGGCTTAGGGTAGCTGATGGATTGTATGATAAGGGTAATTGGGTCCGGGATGCTCAAACTGCTCAAACTGGTTTGAGTTTATTCAAGAAATGGTTTGCAGAGAGAAAGTTATATGCCCCTCATGCCAACATTTGGAATTTTGATCTTGGGAAGCTTGTTGTTCCCAGCGTGTTTATGGATTTTGACCTGCTTGAAGCCATAGCAAAAAAATATGACCAAGCCACTAAGGTAGTGAGGAGAATAGATGGTGAGGCTTTAGTTACCATCAGTCCCGAGGAGATTAGGAAGGTATTCAGTCTGGGACCCCTCACCATGTATCATGTGCCCATTAATCTGATAGATTTAGAAAAAGAATATATATCCAAGAGGGATGTAGTTAGACAGGGTGCACTAAAAGCCCACATAGGCCAGATTGGAGGCCTCCCAACCATAACATCATCTTCTAAAGAGCCCTTCAAGAAATCATGTTTTAATGCCAGGGTAGTGGAGATATATAGGACCCTGTGCAGAGTCTTCGGAGAGGGCGAAGAAGACTTTATTCCGGTGAGCTTCATGTATATGATCACCCAAATCTCTTCTTTTGGTGTGGAAATAATTTTTGATTTTGCATCTTACTTGGCAAATGAGATCCATCATGGATTGGTGGGGATTGCACAGGGCAAGGTGGAAAAGGTTTGGGGTCAGTATTCCTTACTGATGCATATGTTTCTTTTTAAAGGGGCCACTTATTTTGGTAAAGAAATGGTTTTAAATAGAGAACAAGAAGGGGAAGCACTACCAGTCCAATTATGGAGTGCAGACATGACCTGGGAAGCAGAAAATGCTAGCTTCGTTAGATTTGATAGGCACTTTGCCTCCAAACTAAGGTGCCTCTTATTGAGTGACAATCCCAGAATCCCTAAGGCATTAATGCACCTTGTCAGGCCTATGGATAAAACCCATAATCTAAAAGTGTCACATAATTGGGGAGATATTATCCCATATTCAGTCTCAACGGTCATTAGGGTCTATGGTTTCAAAGGAACACCCCATGTGTTACCCTATCAGGTACCCTTGAAGGTAGGGATAGCTGAATTTTTGTGGCTGTTGGGAGGAGTGGAGGAGGCCTTTTTGCACAAAAGGGGGACAGGATCAATTTTTCCTACTTGTACTATAGCCCACCAATTTGTGATAACTAAAGAAGGGTGGGCCTTTCTCCATAAATTTTTGGATCAATACAAAATGGCAGTGTCTCACTCTCGTTTTTGTGATACAGAAGGTTTCTTTAACTCTGCCCTTAGATTGAGAATCAAGCTGCGTCCAGTTCAGCATGAATTCTATTTTCCAGAAGATGTAATAAGAAATGAATATTCTCTCCATGAGCAAGAAATAAAGAAAGAAAAGTAGAGAGTCTATTCAAAAGTTTTGGAATTCATTAATTGTTTTGATAAAAATTTCAGTCCTCTTAGTAATGCTGCAAACAATGCAGATAAAGTACATAAGCTCATGAGTAATTTCTCTGAGATAATGGAGGTAATGAATGAAAAGAAACATCATTTTATTAATTCTTTTCCAGATAAAGCCAGAGAAATTATGAGAAAATTGGGTTTCACTCCCAACATTGGAATAGGTCCACTGGTGGTACGGAAGAAAATAGGATATACTATTGTCCGACAGCAGGTGCCCGTTGTGCATAAAGAAAAACAGATTGTTGGATCTTCCAGCACTGTCCTAGAAGAAAGACCCCCTGAACCTTCCCCCAAAAGAAGGAGAATAATAAGGGAGGAAGAATCCCCTGATGAAAGTGGATCACCTTCTCAAACCCCAATAAGAGTTGAGGAAGAACAACTCACCAATGAGCAATTTGAACAAATGGGGTCACAAGGAGAAATTTTTGTTACACAAGCAGAGATTGATGAAGGGAACCCTCAACAAACCCCTGTACCAAGTTTTGAATTAACTACAGCAGATTTCAGAGGAAGGGAATTGGACCCTATTTTGGAACAAGCCAGTCAACATTTTTTGTCTGATAACAATTTTGTAAGATCTAGGGCTTTCCATCAGTTTGTGTGGAGAGTAAACATGCACATTTTTGAGCAAAGGTGCAATAATATGAGAGCAGAACATCCAGAAATGGATGAGACCTCCATTCAAAATCTAATAAAGGAACAAATGGTTCAAGAGTTCCAAAATATAACCCCTGATGAGGGAAGACAGATGGTAAAAAATGCTAATGTTTTATTATTTCCCAATTGGGACATTGCTGACGCATTAGTTTTTAATTCTGTTTCAAATAATTTAGGACTCTAGGATCCGAATAAAGAGGAATTCTTGGGTACAGCATTCAGCAATGATCAAGCTGCCCTTGTTATGTGGTCCCTGAGAAGAGGATCCAAAGTTACTTCATCACAGCCTGATGACTCAGGATTGACAGGGAGTATCATTGTAAGAAGAGTTGCTGACACTTCAAATGTACAGGCAGCCCACATGAATGTGGATTATTCTAAATTTGCCCTGGCTACTGCGGAAAGAGAAGAGAGGGAAATGATGGATATGCATAATAAATATGAAGTAGTGTTGGAAGCCTATAATCAAGAGGTAAAGAGGAGAATTGAGTTAGAAAATAGGATATCTCAATTGGAAAAGGTACTTGGAAAGAGAAAAGTGGGAGAATCAAGTACATTAAGAATTGCATATCCCCCACAGTCATCTGCGGGATTAACCCCTATTATTGAGATACCTGACACCCCTGAAAGACCCCAATTCTATACTGCAGAGGAGTTTGAAGCAGAAAAAACCAAATTACATGAGTGGCAGATAGAATTTAGAAATCAACAGGAAGAGAAATGGAAGCAGGGTGTGACATACTTGAGGGATAAAATACAATGGTCAAATTTTTATGACCAGTTGACCAGGATTGTAACCCTCATAGATGAGTTAAATAAAGGAAAGAATGGACTAGACTCTCTTGCACAGAAGTGGAGACAGAGGAATAATGATGTTACAATTGTTTGTATATCTGCAGTTCAAATGCCTTATCATCAGGTTGAAAGAATTTTTGATTTATTGAATCAATTAGATAATTTTGAAAATAAAAGAGATTCTTTACAGAGGAAATTGACACTCTATTTTTCAAGATATCTTGCTAAAAAATAACAAACATCATCAGTGAGACTGGCTGTTGGTTTTGGGCAAAGACAAATGAAGAGTTGGTAAAAATACAACTGTATTATGCTGATATAAGAAAAGAATTCGATGAATTAGAAGAAAATGCCAATTCTTTAATAAAAATACAAAGAGAAACCCTAAGTTTTGATTGGCCAGATGATGATACTTTCAACAGATGGAAAGATCAGTTTAGTGAACAGATGTCAGGAGAAGATGACGAGGAAGATGTAAGAGTAATAGTTACTCTTGTAGTCAGCAATGATGACATAGAAAATCCCCAGGTTAAAGTGATTTTGCATGTAACAGAAGATGATACATCACTTGCAGACCTTATGGATATGTACTCTGAAGATGAGGAATGATTGCGAGAGCAGATCATAACAACCAAGAAGCATAACAGAAAGGGACCCGCCAAGAAGTGCTGTTGTAATCAACCTTTCTGTTATTCTTGTTTTTTGTTTTTCAAAAGAAGGACACCTATCACCTACTGTAGTCTGAAGCTTGTTGCATCTCACATTATTTAAGTGAGATCCCAAGGCTAAAGAGGGGTCCGAATTTGGTTTTCACTAAGTGTTGTGCTTAGTTCTTTTTGGTCCAAACATTTTTGGAAAGAAATTTATAGTATGCTTTTTCTGTCAAAATTTTTGAGATATGGATGAATGTAGAAAGAACTGTGTTTCTTCTCTGAAGGTTTTTCTGGGTCTTTTGTAAAGGATATATCATTTTCAAAGGAAATGAATAAAAGTTATGAACTGTCCCCATATCTGTTCTTCTCTGAATTTTGTCTCCTTTTTAATACTGAGCTACCTTGATGTTGTGTGAGTAAAAGCTTATGCAATTGATTGCAATTTAGTAAGACTGTACATCCATTTGTTATTGCTGTTAATTCAATGGATTAAGTAAAGGCTTTGATGAATGTGATGAGGTTGCTCGGGTGTTAATAAGGATTTTTGAATGATAAATTCTGGTAAGAATTGCTGATGAAAATTCGTTGCAAGGCAACAAATTAGATCTAAGAATTTACTTGACTCTGAATTCCCAATGGATTAGGCACTGATCGAAAGTATTTCAACCAAAAGAGAAGTATATTATAACTAGCTTTTTCAAAATACATCATAAAATCATTTTTCATTTATCTTTCCTGTAAGATTTTCAAAGTTGGCCAGCACTTGCCTGCCTAGATTGTTTTAGCTTCATTTAGCCATTGTTGTTGGAAACATGTGCAGAGCTATAGAAGATTTCTTGGCCATATCTGTTCAAGGGATGTGTTTATTAGTTATTTACCTATATGTTTAAGGATTTAGAGATGAGAATCAAAATGAAACTAAGGATAATTCTCATACAATTATTCCATCTTTGAACCATCCCCGGGTGCACCCGCCCTGGTTTTACAGAGCCAAAAGAGTAGAAAACCATCTAAGGTTTTATTGAAGTTGGGTCCTAATACTTTGCATATGCAAGTGATAATGAGAATTGGCTATTCTTTAGGTTGTGTATGTATTGATATCTAGGTACTAAGCCTTTTGTCGCCTAGTAGTTTTAGTACTGTTAACATCAAAATAAAACACCAACAAAATGGCGACTCTGCTGGGGATTCATTAGTGTCAAAACTTGAGAATCTAAAAAAAATATAAACCCAAGTACCATTGCTACACATTGACACATCTAGCTTATCCGAGTGTCTTATCTAACAAGCAAGAGTTGCAGTCTTACAACATCAGTGATTGATCTCTTTGTGCCGTATTTTTGTTCCCGCTCGTGTATTGTTTTCTTTCTGTCAGTAAGGAGTGTTATTATATTTTCCCGAAAAAGGGTGGCGACTCAGTCAAGGTTTTGAAGCTAGTGCTTATTGTAACAAAAGGAGAATATGGCTGACAAGAGAAAAAACACAAGGGCTTACATGAGGGGCAATCTCGATGTATCAATGTATACTGATTTACCCCAAGGTGGTAGGAAGAACCAAAATAAGAAAAGAATAGATCCAAATCCTACTTGGAAGCCTAGAGGTAATGCCTCTATAAATTCCCATTATCAACTGATATTAGCAAGAGAATCATCTTCGCTTAGTTCTGAATTCGAAAATACAAGACTTTTAGGAGGTATTTTCAATACCCCATTACCAGATCAGAGAGTTTTTCAAGATAAAGACATATCTAGTATGGGAATTGCTTCACCCAGACCAGGGCCTGTAGCAGATATAAATTGTAGGCTAGGATTCAGGAGTTCATCTGATAACCTTTTTAATCCCAGAGTAGCCCCATATATGGAACCGAACCTTATAGATCTAGATGATCCTGCTGATTCCGAGGCAACCTCTGCTGATTCTAAAGAAGTGCAATCTAAAATAGGATTTTTGAAGAAATGGATTGCTGAGGAAGAAGCTAAGCGCATCCGTCTTGAAAAGGAAAGGGAGCGAGCCACTTTGGATGCAATAATAGAAAGAGATAATTTGCTAAGAAGGATGGCTGCTTTGAAAGAGCAAAATAAGAAATTAGAAGAGAATACCCCCACTCTCCATCAGGACGTCTTTGGAAATATTGATAATCTAAGAGCTAAAGTTCAACAACAGGAAAAACTCCTAAATCAAAGACAAGAACCAATTATTGCTCAAGTTCAAGCTTATAAACCCATTCAAGTTAATCCAATAGAGCCCACTGGAACAGTTCTAGATAAAGGGAAAGGCAAGGCTATAGGAATCCAAATAAATGAGCCTCAAGCTATACCGAGCAAACCTATACAACCCTCCATATCAAAATTAGATCCAGAACTAGAGAAGGCTCGAAAGGAGAAGGAAGACCTTGCAAAAGAACTTGAGAAGGTTGAAAATGAAGCTCAGGCCGCAGAGACCAGAAGGAAAATCCAATTCATAAAGTCTAATTCTGCATTGAATTCATGGCCTAGTTTGTCTATCCCACCTACAAATCCTACACCAGTTAATGCTCCCATAATCCCGACTCAGAAAGCACCCCAATCTGCTCCTACCTCATCTTCCAATATTGGCTCTCAAGTCCCATTTGTCCCACCACAGCTATCCCAAGCTGCTCTCCTAACTCAAGCTAATGCAGCTAGTACCTCTAACGCTCCTGGTTTCCAGAAGAAACCTATATACCTCAAAAAATATAGACAAATATCATTTGCCGATATTCCTGGTGCCCCCCATCCCATATCTTTTGATTTAAGGGATAAAGTGGTGAAGTTTTCTGGAAATAATGCTGTCACTGGTGAAGAACATTTGAGAATTTTCATTTACATGCTCAATGATTATGAAGTTGAACATGAGGACATGGTGATGAAATTATTTGTGCATTCACTCATAGAGGATGTAAGGGATTGGTTCAGGAGGTTGCCTGATGATAGTATTACTTCATGGAGTGATTTGGAGAAATTGTTCAAGGAACAATATGCGGACAATACCAATGCAGGATTCATGTTGAATGAGTTCAACAATATCAAGAAGAATCCAAATGAATCCACATTTGATTTCAATGTGAGATTTCAGAAAGGGATGTACAAACTATTTCAATTTATGCGGTTAAATGAAGACGTCTGTCTTACAACCTATTTTAATGCCTTTGATAGCAAAATGGCCTACCAACTGAGAGATAAGGATCCAAAAACTCTGAGAGATGCCTATAGAGTTGCAGTGAATATAGAAAATAATAGAAAGGCCTCTGGCAAATTAGGGAGGAGGGATGATCCTAAGCTTTTCAACCCTAAGAGTAATAATAAAAGGGAAGGTGACAAAACTCCCATAGGAAAAAGGCCTGAAGAACCTACTATAGGCCATGTTTTAGAAATGCTTAAGAAGATGAATCCCACTAATTTCAATAAGACAAATGTTACTGAGAGAGCCCCTGTGAATAACAACAATTTCAATAGACAACCTAGGATGCAGAATTACCCTTACACCACCCAATGGAAAGATGGTAAACCAGTTCCTAACCAGATCCAAAATATGAAAGATAAGGGTACCCCAGACCCCCTGCAAAGGAACACTGTAAATATGAATGATGATGTGCCTTGGTGCATTATATGCCAATCACCTCATTCTGCTGATTATTGTGTTGTTGCCCAGTCGTTCGCCCAAGCTCAAGGAGTGCAAGCAGAAGAAGAAACAGAAGAAAAAAACCATGATGATATAAGCTACAATATGGCGAATACATCTAATGATTTGATAGATTCTGATTCAGAAGAACCTGAGAATGATGTTACCAGCCAGAGAATTACTTACCAGTTACATCATCAGCAAATATTTTCAGATGATGAAAAGAATGATACAGATAAGGTATGCAATACATTTTCTGAAGTAGGTTTCACAAACTTAAGAATCCCCTCCAAGGAGGAAATTGATAGAATTACAGCCGAAATGATTTCACAAGTCCATAGTAATTACAATTTGAGAAATAGAGCAATAAATAATGAGGCAGGAAGGCCATCTAGTATGTTCATCAATGACACCACTCATAAGACAGATGATCAACACAAGAAAGTCAGTATAGATGTGTCTAAGATCAAGGAGAACAAGGGTCAGAAATGGGAACCAAAAAAGAAGGTTCAATTTCAGAAAGTTGAAGCAACAAAGACCGTAGTGCAACCAGAGAAATCAGAACCGGATGTTGTCAAGCTAAAAGTGGTGCCCACTACTCAAAAGACTCTGATCCCAGGTACTATTGTAAAACCTACTGTGGTTGAACCTATTGATATGATTGCCATGTTATCTCAAATTACTGTGAAAGTACCCTTGTCTGAGCTCTTTAGAATTGAAGAGCATAAAAATAAGGCTTTGTCATAGTTGGGTGGAATAGCAAACAACAATAGTATTGATAATCAAGCTGTAGCCCAACAGACCCCATTAATAATAGAGGACAATGGTATTATATCCCAGATTCCTCAGATGTTCTTAGATGATTCATCAGTTGCGTTCATACAAGATATTGATCCTTTTTTCCTTAGTTTAATCATAAAAGGGAAAACCTTGAAAAATTGTATGATAGATTCTGGAGCTTCCAACACTATAATGCCTTTTAAAGTAATGGAAGCCCTAGGATTGAAGGTGGATACTAAGCAAGGTAGATGCCAAGGGATGGATGCTAGAGAGGTCCCAGTAATAGGTACTATAAATGGCTTACCATTCAAACTGGCTACATTTCCTGAGGTGGAATTAACCATGTCTGTCCTTGTAGTGGATATACCCCCACATTACGGGATGCTACTTTCCAAAAAATGGAGTGCCGCCATGGGGGGAAGCCTACAATGTGACCTTACTTATGCCACTTTCCATATAGGGGACAAAGCTGTCAGGGTAAATAGGGAACCAAGGGTTAACCACATCTTAGGTGAAGAAATTGACAAAGATACCACCTATTTCCTAGACACGAGGATTAATGCTTTCAGGGCTGAATTAATTATTCAGGAAGTGGAAAACTTACCTGATATCATTGCAAATGAGGTCGAATGTTGCATGAATTCACCAAAACTGTGGACAATGTTCTTTGATGGGGCTAGTTCTAAAGAGGGTGCAGGGGCAGGTGTAGTCTTTGTGTCCCCTGAAAATAACACCTTCAGGTATTCATTCACCTTGAAGTTTGCTTGCACAAATAACATTGCTGAATATGAAGCATTGCTGCTAGGTCTCAAAGTGGCCACACATCACAAAATTAAGAAATTGTGTGTCATAGGGGATTCTGAATTGATCATCTCTCAGATTAAAGGAACATACTCCTCAAAAAATAGGAGATTAAAACAATATAGAAACGCGGTCTGGGATCAAATAGAATTCTTTGATGCATTTGGGATCTCATGGAGAGATAGAACCCA
Organism: Cupressus sempervirens; assembly: GCA_028749045.1. Classification (NCBI taxonomy): domain Eukaryota; kingdom Viridiplantae; phylum Streptophyta; class Pinopsida; order Cupressales; family Cupressaceae; genus Cupressus; species Cupressus sempervirens. The sequence goes on along the minus strand of CM053784.1, from coordinate 138,696,538 downwards.
GAATAAAATGGCTGATCTTCTGGCCAATGTAGCTATCAAACCAAAAGAAATATCATTTGCAGGAATCTCCCAGATTGAGATTCAAAATAGACCTTCTATACCTGACAACATTGACAATTGGTAGGTGTTTGGAGATGACAAAGATATCACAAATTTTTTGCTAAATGAAGACAAATACCATGGGCAGGAGATGGACTGCAATGGACTGATTGAAACCATAAATGGGAAGGAAACCATTTTTGGTCAAGAAATCATGCAATTAAAAACAAATAAGATGCCTAAGGGGTTGGTAGTCTTGGAGAACATTTTTGATAACCAAGACAGAGTAAGATCAGAAATAAAGGACCCCAAACCACAGGAGCTAGAAGAAGTGAATTTGGGAATGAATGAAATCCCTAAAAAGGTTTACATCGGCCAAGATCTGCCAGTTCAAATTAGAAAAGAATTGATTGACCTACTTAGAAAGTACAGGCATGTTTTTGCTTGGTCATATGATGACCTTAAAGCTTATAGGGAGGACCTTTTCCAGCATGTCATACCGTTGAAAGAAAATGTAAAACCCTTTAGGCAAAAGCAGAGGCCAATCAATCCCACCCTTGCCCCAAAAATGCAGGAAGAACTGACAAAACTAAGAGATGGTGGAATAATCAAACCAATTAGGCATTCCACTTGGGTTTCAAACCTTGTTCCTGTAAGAAAAAAGAATGGAGATATTAGGCTTTGTGTGGATTTTAGGAATCTAAACATTGCATCTCTAAAAGATAATTATGGCTTACCTAATATGGAAGCCATGTTACAACAAGTGACCGGCTCTGAATTGATGTCAATGATGGATGGCTTTTCTAGATATAATCAAGTTCTGGTAAAAGAAAGTGAACAGTTCAAAACAGCCTTCACAACCCCTTGGGGAAGGTATGTGTATGTGAGGATGCCTTTTGGCTTGATTAATGCAGGAGCTACTTTCCAAAGAGCCATGGATGTAGCATTTCATGAATATATTGACAAATTTATGGTTGTGTACCAGGATGATCTTACAGCGTATTCTAATAAGGCTGAAGATCACTGCAAACACTTGAAAAATTTTTTTATAAAAGCCTTGGAATATGGGGTATCCCTAAAAAAAAAGAAATGCTCGTTTGGGGTCACAGAAGGAAAGTTATTAGGACACATAGTGTCCAAGGATGGGGTAAAAATAGACCCAGAAAGGGTAATGGCTATTGATAAAGTCCCTAAACCTAAAAACGTGAAAGGTATACAGTCCTTTTTTGGCCAGGTTAATTTTCTGAGGAGGTTTGTTACAAATTTTGCTGAAATCAGTAGACCCATTTCAAAAATGCTCAAGAAAGGAGCTGTTATAGATTGGAATGGTGAACCTTCACAGGCATTCCAGGATATAAAGACTGCGATAAAAAATGCTCCAGTGTTGAAGACCCCAGATTATACAAAACCCATGCATATCTTTTCTTTTGCATCATTCCATACTGTGGCTGCAATTTTATTACAGAAAAACCAAGAAGGGTATGAACAGCCTATTGCCTTTTTTAGCAAATCCCTGCAGCATGCTTAACTGAAGTATGAAATAAATGAAAAAAAAGCATATGCTTTGGTAAAGGCTGTAAAAGCATTCAGAAGTTATTTGGTAGGTGCTACTATTATTGCTTTTGTACCTAGTGCTGGCAGTTAAAGATATTTTTTCTCAACAGGAAGTGTCAGGAAGGAGATGCAGATGGATCAATAGAATCCAAGAATTTAACATTGATATGCAGATAACTAAGTTAGTCAGAGGTCAAGGTTTGGCCAAACTTATGGCCGAAACTAACCTAGAAGCTAATCAGATAAACCTAGTAAATGATGATTTCAGAACTGATTTATGCGACATGGACCAGTGTGACTGGTACATTAATGTTATACATTATTTGCAACACATGGAAGTTCCTCCCCATCTTCCTGATAATGAAAAAAGGAATATTAAATTGCAAGCCATCAGGTATGTAATTGTTCAAAATAACTTATGGTGGAGAAACTTTGAAGGAGTTCTATTGAAATGTGTTGACAGAGAAAGGGCAAAAGAGATTTTGAAAGAAATGCATGCTGGAGTATGTGGAGGACATTACATGGCCAAAACTACTGCGCATAAGATAATGAGAGCTAGTTTCTGGTGGCCCACTTTGTTCAAAGATGCTCAAATTATGGTTAAAAAATGTGATCCTTGTCAAAGATTTGCTGGGAAGCTGAAATTCTCAGGAAATACTCCACTGAAGCCAGTTGAAACTAAAGCACCTTTTCAACAGTGGGGTCTGGACTTCATAGGAGAAATTTTTCCCAAGTCCAGTACTGGCTATTCCTGGATTCTGGTTGCTACTGACTACTTTACAAAATGGGTAGAGGCTATCCCTACCAGAAATGCAACGAGTAAAGTAGTAAATAATTTCTTATTGAATAATATCATTTCCAGATTTGGATGTCCACAGAAAGTTGTCACAGATAATGCTATGTGTTTTAGGTCCGAGGAATTCATCAAGTTTTGTGATAAATATGGAATGACAAGAACAACGTCTGCCCCATATCATCCACAAGAGAATGGACAAGTTGAGTCCACAAATAAAAGTCTGTTGAAAATCATTAAGAGAACCTTGGACAATAATAAAAGGGCATGGGATTCCAAGTTACAGTTGGCAATATGGGCTGACAGAGTAACTGTAAAGAAGGCAATTGGGGTGGCTCCATTTGATTTAGTGTATGGAATTCAAGCTAGAATGCCCCAAAACAATTTGATGGGATTATACAATTACATCCAGTCATATGATGAAGATACTACTGATGAAATGAAAGAAAGAATGAATGAACTGGTAGGATTGACCGAAGCCAGAAGAGAAGCATCTCTGAGAAATCAAAAATTGCAGTTACAAGTCAAAACACTCTATGATAAAAGAACTGTAAACAAGAAATTTGAAAATGGAGACCTAGTCTTAATGTGGAACGCCAGAATTGAAGATAAAGGAAAACATGGCAAATTTGATCCCATTTGGTTAGGCCCATATCTCATTGAGAATGCTTGGGGTGAAGATTCCTACATAATCAAAGATGTATTTGATAATATTCTTTAATTGCCAGTTCATGGACAGTTCTTGAAGAGGTATTTTTCTTGAAAAAATACTTAGTTTCTTCCATGAACATTAGTTTTAGGTTTTCCTAGCGTCCTGTTTTCTGTAAATCCTTGTACAGTCTGAGTTTTGGTTTTTGTGTGTTGCTCTGTGCTCTCTGAAGAAGTTGTCATTTCCCGGATGTGTGGTCTGCTCTCCCATAGATTCTAAATCCTTGCATAGACTCAAGTAGTCTATCATCCCCAGACAGAGCCACTGTTGGTCTGACTTTTTTTGCAGTAAAAATTTTTCAGTTAAACCATAGAAAAGTCAGATGTTCTATGTCTAAATGAAGTGTAAGGTTTTGGATAAACCATCTGTAAGAAATATTCGCCATATAAGCCCTATATTCATCTCTATTTATAAATGGTCGGGCGCGGAATTTTCAAAATTCAAAAGAAGCGAATATGCTTCCGTATTCCTTTTCCTTTCTCCCGGATTACCTTTTTCATGTGTGTCCCAACCATCAGATCCGATTAGATCTACCGCTGGCATTACTTCGCTATTGAAAGTTGCATGCTCATTAAGTATAGCGAGATAGCGAGTGTTGAGTTTTTAAGTGGTGGGACCATGAAGTGAAGGTGCGACGATCGGAGATTTGCTATTTAATTGCTTTATTGTGCAGGTACACTTAGCAATTCGCCATAAAAAGGGGGAGAGGGACCCACTAGAATATCTGACATCAGAGCCAGAATGTTGATGTTTCCGGAAGTTCTGCCACTTCGCTATCGGAAAATTCAGGCACTTCACCATTAGCGAAGTAGCGAGGCCATGTGAAAATCTTAAAATGATGACATTGCATCTTGCTTGTATCATAATTACACCAGATGGCATGACCTATCATAAATACTGTTGTCAAAATCAGTTTTAATTAACAGAAGTAATTACTGGGTACCCCCTTGCTTTTTTTGGCACGGAATCCTTTAAAGTGTCGAAGCTCGCTACCTCGCTATCGGAAAATTGAGGTGCTTCACCGTTAGCGAGTTAGCGAGGCCCCGTAAAATGGTAAAAGATCGGCAAGATCTATGATGACGTGTAATGACAGGTGACTGTGATAAATTTTGACATGTGCTAGCTATGCAGAGATCCGATTCTCATTAATACTTACCTGACTAAATGTACAAGAAATCTGGAACGTCAGCTTGAAGTGAATCAATGGAGCTCGCCATCTCGTTATGAAGAGTTGCAAGGAAGATAATTACAGCGACATAGCGAGATGGACCCACCGCCTTCTTTCTTAAGAAATCCTGTAGCGTATCTTTTGATCATTTCTTGGTCCGATCAACGGTTGTCGCCGCCTCGTTATGGCAAGGTGCTAGTTCTTTATGCATAACGAAGTAGCGACATACTGACACGTGTTCTCTGTCGTCAGTGGGTCTAAAGGTAAGTGCCATCAAAAGAAGGAATTATGTACGTGGCAAGCTCTCATTGGGTAAAATAACTGACATGGTAAACATAACTCCTAGTTGTTCTCTTTGTACCGCATGATCGTAGGATCTTTGAAGATCAACGGCGCAGTTTTAAATAAAAATGTAGTGCCACTCTCTATATTAATTAGACAAGAAAGCTTCGTCTGTGAGAAAAAACACAGTATAATACAGAGAGATTGCATCAGTTTCATTTCAGGCGAGAAAAGATTTGAAGCCATTCTTGTGCAGAAGCTATTACTGAAAGAAAAGCGTGCCAAGGTTGATAAGAATTGTCAAGTTATCTGTTCGCTGAAATTTTGCAGGAATTCAAAGGAGATTTGAGACAGAATTCAAGTAAGTAAAACTGCCATCATCTCTTTGAGCTTTTAAGTTTTAAAGAGGATAGCCCAAGATGCCTCCTAAGAAGGGATTTACAGGAGCGGTAAACTACCTGGATAGAAATGTGCATGATGATTTGCTTGAGTTACTTCCTGAGTCCACTGTAGAAACGGTGCAAGTTAAGAGGTTAACCTCACTCAATGCTCGGTTTAGGGTAGCTGATGGATTGTATGATAAGGGTAATTGGGTCCGGGATGCTCAAACTGCTCAAACTGGTTTGAGTTTATTCAAGAAATGGTTTGCAGAGAGAAAGTTATATGCCCCTCATGCCAACATTTGGAATTTTGATCTTGGGAAGCTTGTTGTTCCCAGCGTGTTTATGGATTTTGACCTGCTTGAAGCCATAGCAAAAAACTATGACCAAGCCACTAAGGTAGTGAGGAGAATAGATGGTGAGGCTTTAGTTAACATCAGTCCCGAGGAGATTAGGAAGGTATTCAGTCTGGGACCCCTCGCCATGTATCATGTGCCCATTAATTTGATAGATTTAGAAAAAGAATAAATATCCAAGAGGGATGTAGATAGACAGGGTGCACTGAAAGCCCACATAGGCCGGATTGGAGGCCTCCCAACCATAACATCATCTTCTAAAGAGCCCTTCAAGAAATCATGTTTTAATGCCAGGGCAGTGGAGATATATAGGACCCTGTGCAAAGTCTTCGGAGAGGGCGAAGAAGACTTTATTCCGGTGAGCTTCATGTATATGATCACCCAAATCTCTTCTTTTGGTGTGGAAATAATTTTTGATTTTGCATCTTACTTGGCAAATGAGATCCATCATGGATTGGTGGGGATTGCACAGGGCAAGGTGGAAAAGGTTTGGGGTCAGTATTCCTTACTGATGCATATGTTTCTTTTTAAAGGGGCCACTTATTTTGGTAAAGAAATGGTTTTAAATAGAGAACAAGAAGGGGAAGCACTACCAGTCCAATTATGGAGTGCAGACATGACCTAAGAAGCAGAAAATGCTAGCTTCGTTAGATTTGATAGGCACTTTGCCTCCAAACTAAGGTGCCTCTTATTGAGTGACAATCCCAGAATCCCTAAGGCATTAATGCACCTTGTCAGGCCTATGGATAAAACCCATAATCTAAAAGTGTCACATAATTGGGGAGATATTATCCCATATTCAGTCTCAACGGTCATCAGGGTCTATGGTTTCAAAGGAACACCCCATGTGTTACCCTATCAGGTACCCTTGAAGGTAGGGATAGCTGAATTTTTGTGGCAGTTGGGAGGAGTGGAGGAGGCCTTTTTGCACAAAAGGGGGACAGGATCAATTTTTCCTACTTGTACTATAGCCCACCAATTTGTGATAACTAAAGAAGGGTGGGCCTTTCTCCATAAATTTTTGGATCAATACAAAATGGCAGTGTCTCACTCTCATTTTTGTGATACAGAAGGTTTCTTTAACTCTGCCCTTAGATTGAGAATCAAGCTGCGTCCAGTTCAACATGAATTCTATTTTCCAGAAGATGTAATAAGAAATGAATATTCTCTCCATGAGCAAGAAATAAAGAAAGAAAAGTGGAGAGTCTATTCAAAAGTTTTGGAATTCATTAATTATTTTGATAAAAATTTCAGTCCTCTTAGTAATGCTGCAAACAATGCAGATAAAGTACATAAGCTCATGAGTAATTTCTCTGAGATAATGGAGGTAATGAATGAAAAGAAATAGCATTTTATTAATTCTTTTCCAGATAAAGCCAGAGAAATTATGAGAAAATTGGGTTTCACTCCCAACATTGGAATAGGTCCACTGGTGGTACGGAAGAAAATAGGATATACTATTGTCCGACAGCAGGTGCCCGTTGTGCATAAAGAAAAACAGATTGTTGGATCTTCCAGCACTGTCCTAGAAGAAAGACCCCCTAAACCTTCCCCCAAAAGAAGGAGAATAATAAGGGAGGAAGAATCCCCTGATGAAAGTGGCTCACCTTCTCAAACCCCAATAAGAGTTGAGGAAGAACAACTCACCAATGAGCAATTTGAACAAATGGGGTCACAAGGAGAAATTTTTGTTACACAAGCAGAGATTGATGAAGGGAACCCTCAGGAAACCCCTGTACCAAGTTTTGAATTAATTACAGCAGATTTCAGAGGAAGGGAATTGGACCCTGTTTTGGAACAAGCCAGTCAGCATTTTTTGTCTGATAACAATTTTGTAAGATCTAGGGCTTTCCATCAGTTTGCGTGGAGAGTAAACATGCACATTTTTGAGCAAAGGTGCAATAATATGAGAGCAAAACATCCAGAAATGGATGAGACCTCCATTCAAAATCTAATAAAGGAACAAATGGTTCAAGAGTTCCAAAATATAACCCCTGATGAGGGAAGATAGATGGTAAAAAATGCTAATGTTTTATTATTGCCCAATTGGGACATTGCTGGTGCATTAGTTTTTAATTCTGTTTCAAATAATTTAGGACTCCAAGATCCGAATAAAGAGGAATTCTTGGGTACAACATTCAGCAATGATCAAGCTGCCCTTGTTATGTGGTCCCTGAGAAGAGGATCCAGAGTTACTTCATCACAGCCTGATGACTCAGGATTGACAGGGAGTATCATTGTAAGAAGAGTTGCTGACACTTCAAATGTACAGGTAGCCCACATGAATGTGGATTATTCTAAATTTGCCTTGGCTACTACGGAAAGAGAAGAGAGGGAAATGATGGATATGCATAATAAATATGAAGTAGTGGTGGAAGCCTAGAATCAAGAGGTAAAGAGGAGAATTGAGTTAGAAAACAGGATATCTCAATTGGAAAAGGTACTTGGAAAGAGAAAAGTGGGAGAATCCAGTACATTAAGAATTGCATATCCCCCACAGTCATCTGCGGGATTAACCCCTATTATTGAGATACCTGACACCCCTGAAAGACCCCAATTCTATACTGCAGAGGAGTTTGAAGCAGAAAAAACCAAATTACATGAGTGGCAGATAGAATTTAGAAATCAGCAGGAAGAGAAATGGAAGCAGGGTGTGACATACTTGAGGGATAAAATACAATGGTCAGATTTTTATGACCAGTTGACCAGGATTGTAACCCTCATAGATGAGTTAAATAAAGGAAAGAATGGACTAGACTCTCTTGCACAGAAGTGGAGACAGAGGAATAATGATGTTACAATTGTTTGTATATCTGCAGTTCAAATGCCTTATCATCAGGTTGAAAGAATTTTTGATTTATTGAATCAATTAGATAATTTTGAAAATAAAAGAGATTCTTTACAGAGGAAATTGACACTCTATTTTTCAAGATATCTTGCTAAAAAATTCACCCTATTTCCTTGTGCCTTAGAATCTGTTGATACAGTAAAGGAAAAGGACAAATGGAAAAAGGAAATGGATGAATTATTTGATAACAGAATAACAAACATCATCAGTGAGACTGGCTGTTGGTTTTGGGCAAAGACAAATGAAGAGCTGGTAAAAATACAACTATATTATGCTGATATAAGAAAAGAATTCGATGAATTAGAAGAAAATGCCAATTCTTTAATAAAGATACAAAGAGAAACCCTAAGTTTTGATTGGCCAGATGATGATACTTTCAACAGATGGAAAGATCAGTTTAGTGAACAAATGTCAAGAGAAGATGACGAGGAAGATGTAAGAGTAATAGTTACTCTTGTAGTCAGCAATGATGACATAAAAAATCCCCAGGTTAAAGTGATTTTGCATGTAACAGAAGATGATACATCAGTTGCAGACCTTTTGGATATGTACTCTGAAGATGAGGAATGATTGCGAGAGCAGATCATAACAACCAAGAAGCATAACAGAAAGGGACCCGCCAAGAAGTGCTGTTGTAATCAACCTTTCTGTTATTCTTGTTTTTTGTTTTTCAAAAGAAGGACACCTGTCACCTACTGTAGCCTGAAGCTTGTTGCATCTCACATTATTTAAGTGAGATCCCAAGGCTAAAGAGGGGTCCGAATTTGGTTTTCACTAAGTGTTGTGCTTAGTTCTTTTTGGTCCAAACATTTTTGGAAAGAAATTTATAGTATGCTTTTTCTGTCAAAATTTCTGAGATATGGATGAATGTAGAAAGAACTGTGTTTCTTCTCTGAAGGTTTTTCTGGGTCTTTTGTAAAGGATATGTCATTTTCAAAGGAAATGAATACAAGTTATGAACTGTCCCCATATCTGTTCTTCTCTGAATTTTGTCTCCTTTTTAATACTGAGCTACCTTGATGTTGTGTGAGTAAAAGCTTATGCAATTGATTGCAATTTAGTAAGACTGTACATCCATTTGTTATTGCTGTTAATTCAATGGATTAAGTAAAGGCTTTGATGAATGTGATGAGGTTGCTCGGGTGTTAATAAGGATTTTTGAATGATAAATTCTGGTAAGAATTGCTGATGAAAATTCGTTGCAAGGCAACAAATTAGATCTAAGAATTTACTTGACTCTGAATTCCCAATGGATTAGGCACTGATCGAAAGTATTTCAACCAAAAGAGAAGTATATTATAACTAGCTTTTTCAAAATACATCATAAAATCATTTTTCATTTATCTTTCCTGTAAGATTTTCAAAGTTGGCCAGCACTTGCCTGCCTAGATTGTTTTAGCTTCATTTAGCCATTGTTGTTGGAAACATCTGCAGAGCTATAGAAGATTTCTTGGCCATATCTGTTCAAGGGATGTGTTTATCAGTTATTTACCTATATGTTTAAGGATTTAGAGATGAGAATCAAAATGAAACTAAGGATAATTCTCATACAATTATTCCATCTTTGAACCATCCCCGGGTGCACCCGCCCTGGTTTTACAGAGCCAAAAGAGTAGAAAACCGTCTAAGGTTTTATTGAAGTTGGGTCCTAATACTTTGCATATGCAAGTGATAATGAGAATTGGCTATTCTTTAGGTTGTGTATGTACTGATATCTAGGTACTAAGCCTTTTGTCGCCTAGTAGTTTTAGTACTGTTAACATCAAAATAAAACACCAACAGGTCCAATGGGAGTTGAGCAATGAGACCTTTGCGACTTGGGAGGATGCTACACAACTAAGGGGATTTTACTACTATCTTTTTTCTAGCTTCCAAGAGTAAGCCTATTCTAGTGGGGGAGGATGTAGAGCCTCTCATGTTTGTAATATTTACCTTGTCTATTTTGATTCAAGAGATATTTGATACTCTTATTGTTATTTATACTTTGAGTTAACCTAAGGGTCAGATGTTGTACTTTGATTTAGTACCATAGATACTTTACTACTATACTATTCAGTTTATCATATTTTCATGTTGATGCTATTTTGAGATGATAGTAGATCTATGATGATATCTAGTGTAGGACCAAAAAATGGGCTAAATGCATAACATACTATGAGCAAATCACAAACTCAATAATCATACGTTAGCACCCTACTAGTCTACCACGAAAGCCAAACTAAACAAAAAAAAGAAAACATAATCAAAAACTCCCTTTTCCATTTGTAGCTCCCATGTCCTTCTTTCTTCTCCAAATGATTGCAGCTCCAAAGTTGCCTATAGTGCACACAAAATTGAAGCAAAAGCTATGATGTGGATAATGCCATGAGAATACTTGAAGTGTGATTTTATGTGAGAGAGAGAATGCAAAATGCAAATTAGTAGAGACTCAAAAACTCAAAGATTCAAGGACTCAAGACTTAAGCATTCTAGCTCTAAAATGAGAGGAAGGGTGTCCATTTTATAATTTTCATGTAGGGTGAGAGGATTGGATTTTTCACCCATAGACAAGTGATGTGGAAAGAGATTCCTATGATGCATATGATGGAATATGCCAAAAGTAGGATTCTATGACACATGAGAGTCAAATTTGGAAGAGAATCTATGACGTGTCATAAGATTCCTCAACCCACTTAAAGCCAAGAATCTATGACGAATAAGCCAAATAGGGACATGTGTAAGAGGTAATAATAATTCCTATGATGCATATGACAAAATATGCCAAAAGTAAGATTCTATGACACACGAGAGTCAAATTTGGAAGATAATCTATGATGCGTCATAAGATTCCTCAACCCACTTAAAGCCAAGAATCTATGATGAATAAGCCAAATAGGGACATGCGTAAGAGGTAAGAATATTTGATTATGACAAATATCAGCCAAGTGTCAAAGGAGAATCCACGAGGTGTCACATCCAAGTGTCATGATGATGCAATATTTTATGGAACATTTGAATTAAAAATCCTCTTATTCCACAAAATAAGAATTAGTAGAAAATGGAATTAATGATGGAAAATAGAACTTAGGATATTGTAAATTTCCATGGTTTACAGATAATGAATCAATTAATTAATAAAATTAATTAATTGAGGATGATAATCAGGAAGAATAATTAGTGAGAATAATAGAATTAAATTATGGGTTATTTAATCCTATAGAGAAAATTAGTAGATGATTGGCCAAATTGATTAAATGAATGCGACCGTATCTTTTGATGAAAATGTGACGATGATGGATATCGAATAAGATGATGAAAAGGTAGACCAAAGCCATGGTCAAAATAATTGATAGATCAAAATTGATAACATGCCAAGGACACATGACATGAATTAATTGATATGTAACATTTAACCGACATTGTAAATGCTACAGGATTGAAATTGATTGATAAGGTTTGATCATAATAACATTGACGAACACTGTCACTATTATTAAAATGGTTGATGATGCCATGATCTGACATTGAAAGTCTCAAAAACATCAAAGATTGAATGACATGAATGATCTTTTGACCTAGTACTGAGAGCCATGACAGTACTAAGGTCAGATTGATAAGATTGATAAGTTGATAGGTTTCCAAGACACTGAAAGCCACAACAATGCCTAGGAGCAGATAAATGATGATTGATTTGGGATGTTTGATATGTTTTGGGTTGATTAGGACTGATTTCAAATGATTTTGAGTTGATTTGGGGTGATTCTGAGTTGATTTGAAGTGGTTTTGAGTTGATTTGATACGATTTCGAGTTGATTTGAAATGGTTTTGAGTTGATTTGATACGATTTTGAGTTGACATGAAATTGATGTGGAAGGGGATACAAATGACAAAATATGATCAATCTAGCCAAAAGATTGAAGTTAGTAGAATGAGAAAATGGGACAAATTAGTATGAAGAAGTGATGAAACTGTAGATGCGAACCATTTTTGAGCGTCTACATTTTGCCCCTCTTTGATACAATGTGATTTAGAGCGTTGTATCAAAGAATAACTAATGAGAAAGCTACAACATGCCCTAGTAGAGATGATATATATGGGTGCCCCCTCAAGAAATTGACTAAGATAAGTGTATGATAAGTCAATTTATCGACAACAAGAAGACAAAACCATAGCAACTGACGGAATGATGTGAAACTATGCGTGCATACCCAAAATGATTGAATGATGTCATAACATGAGGGAAATCATCAAAAATGGTTGTATTTGGTCAAAGATGATGAGACAAATGTTAGACTAAGGTTGAACCAGGTGGAAAGCCATAGAAAGTTGATTGATAGCATAGGATGATGCATGAATGGGAGATGAAGATGATTTGGTGAATCGAAAGACATGATCATGGTGATGGAGAATGAAAAGAGAGATGAGATGAGGAGATGTTAGTATGATGGAAAGAATTTTTCTTCTAGAAAGTGCACTATATGTCAAATGGAGCTTTATTTTGATATGGCAAATGGAATGCAACGCATCATGGCATAAAGGGCCAGAGCACAAATGCAAGCCTTTTGCGTAAACAAGCATGATGCAAACAGAGAATGACCTTGCCCTTCCTAAGGCATATGTACATGCCCCAGACTCTCAAAGGTACATTGTAACAACTAGAAATGGAAAAAGATGACCATGAACCATCCTAACCAGTCTCATAGATTAGTTTTATATCATTGAGTGGCATAGGAATATGATCAAAGAAAAACAAAGCAAAAAATAAATCACTCACTAAACAGCGTGAGCCAACAACTATCCTTGTCCATTATTACTTGCTTTTTAGTGTGTTAGGTGTTTAGATGGTGTTTGACATGTTGATAATGTGATAGCACTGGTTGTGGATTCAGTTGATAAGTTCATAGTGACATGTTGGATTGATTGTTGGTTCACGTTGGTTAGATATTGTGATTGGCATTGAAGGTGTAGTGCTTTGATTTTTAGTCTGGAAAGTGCCAGTGTTTACTCAAAAGGGGTGGTTATCCACAATGAGTATGTACAAGGTTTATTGCAAATTTTTGATGAGTTTTGTGATTTTTAGGGTTTTGGGAATATTTGGTTTTTTTGCATGACTAGTTTCTTCAGGATATTTTATGATTTTTAGGGTTTTTTCAAGACATTTTATGATTTATAGTGATTTTTTTCAAGATCGTATTTGAATTTTTTAAGGATTTTGTTTTTAGGACATTATGTGATTTTTAGTGATTTTCTAAGGACATTTTATGATTTTTAGGGATTTTTTCAGGACATTATAAGCATAAACAAGTGTTAGCTCCAATCCGTTATGTGATAGATCCAATGGATAAAAAGCACTTAGGGGTATGCCCCTAGTTCAAATTCAAACTTACACACCATGTAGGTAATATGCCCCCAGACAAGACGCAAATTATGTACAGAGGCCAATGATAGAGTGTGTGTGTAGACAGGTGATACTTAAGAAAGGTAACGAAGGACATTAACCAGTTCGTGAGCCATGATAAGGAACCAAGGATGTTCTGCAATATGTAGGGTATGATCAAGGAATGATAGAGGGGGAATAGACCAGATGGAATCCTAATAGATGGAGGAGCAATAACTGATTACACATGGCACTTGTTTGCTAGGTTTTCACCATGGTACTTGCCCAAAGCGCTTATTTGCCAGGTTTTCACTTTTGGATGGAATTTTTCTCTTGACTCAAATTTTTGTGCTAAGATGCCTATTTGCTAGGTTTTCATCAAGGCATCCCTTTTTTTTTTTTGATATTTTTTCAGGACTTTTAGATGAAATCAAGAATGTCACTAACAAATGCTAAGAAGATATCTATTGTTGGTGCTGCTAGCTGATGAGCTCTGGATCGATGACTGACCATAACTACATAGGAGTCGTTTCAAGTTTGTAGCTAAAATCAAACCACTAGAAAGGCCTTGAGATATATCATTGTGTATCGTATGTAAGACAATGTCTATCTCTTGCAAATCAAGGCATCTAAGGATAAATGGGTCAATAGAAATTTCATGTGGGATGTCACTGATGATGACATATGCAAAGGCTTGTTGGATAAAGGACTAATTGTGGTTATAGGACAAATTAGGTAGCTGGATTGGGGGATAAATAAAGGGATATAAGGGAGGGTTGGGAGGGTTGAGACCAATGACCTTCCACATTAATGCTGATTGAGAGAGCTCCAAAAGACTTTGTGGCATGTTGAACACTGGAACACTGATATTCATGGCATCATATTTTTCATTTTGTATCATTGGGAGCTACTTAGCTTTTGATTTTTTATAGTCTAATGGTGCCTTTCAATTTTCACCAAGAGACCTATGCTTGTTATTTCTTTTTCTTTTTGCTTTGTAAGTAGAAGGTGGAGTAGGCTCCCCAAAGTATGCCAATGTGTTCTCTTTAGGAGAAACTGCTTCTTTATGATCTTTAGTCATAATGCCTTTGAAGTCCATTATGAGAGTGTCATCATTGTCAAATCGATCAAAAATTGGTGGTCCAAATTGGTCTCAATCCAAAGGTTTAGGATAACTTGAGGAGATGTCATCATCAGTGTTGAATGGGCTTTGGTTGAAGGTAGATATATTGGTAACTGATTCAACTGGGTCATTGGGGTTATGCTCAAAGGCTAGGGGATTTTTGGTTTCAAGAGGGATATCCTCATATTCCTTTTCATTTTTCAAAACATCCATAGTCTTACACGTAGGTACCATAGTACTAGGAGGACCTATTCGTAATGGTTTAAATCCAGGCCCCAAACTAGGAGGTTGTCCTTCTGTAGTGATAGGTTCAATGATTCCTTGTTTTTGAGATCCAAAACCACTATAGCCATCATAGCCTTGTTTCTACATGATGGTAAAACCAAGTCCATACTTGCTAGGAGATATCAAAGTGGGTTCTCATTCTAGTTTTGCTTTCTTAATACATACAGATGTATTCTCATTGATAGAAGTATCATTCTTTGTACTGATGGGAGAAAGTGGTGACTCCCTAATGTGAGAGACTTGAGACATAAAGTACTCTCCACACCCATTATATTCAATCTTCATCTTTTCCTTGGCTTTATTGAGCAGTATATCAGCATCCACATACTTAGAGGGAGTTGTGGGTTGTGCTTCATCATTTGTTGGGATTTGAAATGCAATAGCATCTCTTAGATTAGCACAAAATTGGAAAGGATCTAGATCACCGGGGATGGTAACCTCTACATTGTGATAGGAAAACTTCAGACATTGATGATATGTAGAAGGGACTACTTTCATAGCATGAAGCCAAGGGCATCCTAGTATCATGTTGCAATTCATTTTGATGCCTAGGACATGGAACAACATGTCTTCAGTAGCTGGACCAACTCTGATAGGTAATGTGATGATGCCCCTAGAGAAGCATTCACCATCATCATAAGCCTTTATTGTGATTTTTTGAGAGGGATCTACATCATCTTCAGGATAACCCAAATTTTTGACAACATTAAGAGTACAGATGTTCATTCCTGCTCCTCCATCTATTAAGACACGTCTGACTTTGGCATTATGGATGAAGACTTCAAGATAAAGGGGATAATTATGGTTTGGTTTTTCCTTAGGAATATCACGAGGTGAAAAAGTGATATGTTGTGATGTAGATAGGTTCCCAACCATGGCTTGGAACTGGGCAACATCAATGTTATCTGGGACAACTGACTCTTTAAGGGCTTGATCTAAGATCTTCTGATGATGGGGAGATGCACGCAGTAGGTCCAAAATGGATATTTGTGTAGGGGTTTTTTTGAGTTGTTCAACAAGGCTATAATCAGATGAAGTAGGAGTAGTAGGTCTACTTGGGGGTGTAGGTCTAGTAGAAGCATTAGGTCTAGATGGGGTTCCAGGTAGGGTGATCTTGCTATGGTGTGTAGTGAAAGCACAATTAGGGTCTTCAGCCTTCAATGTGAATATGGATATGTGGAAGTCAGACTCATTAAAGCAATTGATGGTGTAGTCATAGCCAGTGTATGTGTAATTCACATTACCTTGTGAGTTTGAGTTTGAACTTGAGGGTTTCTCTTTGTCATGATTACCCAAAGGATCTTTGAAAATAGTGTGATTAGAGTTGGATGCTAACAGTGATGGATCAACTGTGATGACACCATCATCAATAAGGTCTTGTATTGCATATTTCAATTGGAAGCATGATGAAGTCTTGTGTCCTTTGGTGCGATGGTAATCACAATACTTTTTGTCATCCCACCAATCTGCTTTAGTTAATGGTTCATCTTTGATTCGGGGTAGCTGTATGAAGTTATTACTTAGCAACTGTTGTAATGTAGTCTCAAGTGGTATTCCCAATGGTGTGAATTTCCTGTCTTTGGTTCTAGGATGTCTTTTGTCTTGTGTGGACATCTCAATTTTTTGTTGTTGAGGTGATGTTTGATTAGAGGTTTGTGAATTTGTAGGGTTTACACCTTTCAAAGTCAATTGAGGTTGTGTTGTGCTAATTGTGCAAGCATCTACAATGCCATCATTAGTCACATTCTTGTTTTTGGAGAAAAAATTTGCCTTGTCTTTAGATGAGTTGGTGTTTGTGTTTTCTTTGTTTATCTTGAGGATTCCCTTATGGATAAGAGCATCTTTAATACTAGCCCCTTTTTTCATTAGTTTAGAAATGGTGCTTGGACTCTTGATTTTGAGTTCATAAATTAAGTCTGGGACTAAGTTTTCAATGCACAGGTTTACTTGTTGTTCTTTAGGAATGTCTAGTGAGCATTGACTAACTAGGCTTCTCCAACGCAGTAAGAATGTTATGAATGATTCTCCCATCTTCTATTTAGTTGAGCACAAATCAGAAAGTGTCACCTCATTTGTAATGTTAAAGGAAAAGTGGGAGATAAACTTGTCTGCTAGCTCTGACCAAGATTTGATATTACTAGGAAGTTTGGAGTACCATTCAAGTTTAGGCCCACCTAGAGAACGAGGGAACAATCTCATAAGGTACATAGGCTCATCACTAAGTTTGGTACATAAAGCACAAAATTCTTGGATGTGATCAACAAGGTTTCCTTTTCCTTGGTATTTTTCAAACCTTGGAGCTTCAAAGTGTTTTGGGAATGGAGGCATATACAAACTTTTATCAAATGGATTAGGACGTAGGTCCCTTTCTGTATATAGAGCCTATTTCTTTTGGACTCCTAGTGCCTTGACTTGTTTGGAAAGCTATTTGAATTGTTGTAATAGTTCTTCATTGGGGTTTTGCATGATGGTCTTTCCTTCAAGTCTTTTGTGTCTATGAGTATACAGTTTTTTGTGGCAAGAACTATGTCTACTTGGTTCTGACATTTCTATGTCTGATGAGTTTCATGAAGTGTTGCTAGGTGGTGGAGGTATGTTGGCACCTCAAAGATAGAAAGGTTCCTATTGTTGGGGAACTTGATGTGGTATTTGATGTGGCACTTGTTGTGGTATTGACTACAATTGTTGTACCATGTGTTGTTGTTGTGCCGTGTGTTGTGGTTATTGTTGGGATACCTCTATTGGTTGTATGTGAGACCATGTGTGTTCTTGTTTTTGTAGAGGTATTTGTTGAGGTTGTTGTGGCACATCGTGTTGTTGTAACAAATGTTGCTGGTATGCAATTTTTTTCTCAAGGAGTCTTTGGTATTCCAACTGTTGCTTGAGTTTCTCTTGTTGTTTAGCAAACATCATTTTTTGTTGTTGGAACTGCTGCTGAAATTGTTGTTGATAAATTGTGTGTAAGTCAAGTGGGTTCACATGGGATTGCATATTAGGAATGTTGAATGTTTTCCCCACTTGAGGTTGTTGTTGTTGTGGTTGATGTTGTTGTTGATATGTGGGATGTGTGTTAAGTGGATGTATACTTGGTTGTGCCTTGGAAGTGTTGATTCCTTTTACCACTGTAGGTTGTTGTTGTCGTGGCAGTTGACTAAGTCCTTGAGAATTGAACATCATGTTTGTATTGTTGTTTTGATACCATTGTGTGTTACATGTTCCTACTTGCGACAACATATTGACTTGAATATGAGATGCATTTCTATTGGGAATGGGTGTAACATCAATAAGACTTTTCCTTTGTGTGTCCATAGGGATGTTTGCGCTTGATGTTTCACATGTTGTATTTATGAGAGGCTCCATAGTGTTTGATGTCGTAGCACCAGGTAAAGTTAGGAGCAAAGGTGTACTTTGTTGATTTGCCTCCAATGAAGGTATGTCTAGCATCCCTAGAGCATGGGTCCCTTTAGGTGCATCTTGTTGTTGCATCATGTGACTAAAATCAAGTCTTAATGTCCTTTTGGGGTGTTTAGGGATTGGTGGTATTTCATCAAACAAGGGTTTGACATTGATGTGTTCAAATGTACTTTGGAGGATTTCAATTGTTGGTTCTTGATGGGATCTTATAGGTGCCATTATTGTGTTTGAAACTCCAAAGGTTGTTTTCCCTTGTCTAAGTCCAAACTTATCATGGTTTGGATGTTTTCAATTGTTGTGTTGGTTTGATTTTTGGACCTAGGACCTTCCAAGTTTGGATTAAATTTGACAATTTCTTGAGCTGCCAAATTTTTGAAGTTCTTGCAAAAACTTTTGTCTTGACATGCCCTAGCCATTTCTTCATTAGTGATGCCATAATCAGTGTTAGAGTCATCACTTAGGTGTACAATACTTTTTTGTATGTTTGATGTGTTAGGTTGGCTGAATTCAAATGAATGTGATTGTTCATCTTCAGGTGAGGTTGGTGCACTTCCTTCTCCTGGTGGCATTGGCACGAATATAGGTTCTAATTTAGGACTCCATTGAACCATCCCATGTGTGGAGGAAGTGTTTGGAGGAAATCTCATGATAGGTGCATTGTTCAAGGTTTGTTGTGCCATAGCTTGATTATGAGGATCTTGCGGATACATATCCAAAGGGTCTGATAGTAATGGTTGTGATGCCTTGATTTGATATTCATCAAAGTTTTGTTGGATTTTCTTGCTCTTTCTTTATCTTTGATGAGGTTTTGGTTGTGCTTGTGCCTCAGAAAACAAAGGTTGATAGAGTTCCTCTGGTCTCTGAGCTGCTTGTCTCCTAGTAAGTGTTGGCATGATACCTAAGAGTGCAAAGAGTGGTGGGTATGCAAGATATGAGTGTTTTTGGGATTTTTAATTGTTTAAGAATGTTATGCAATGTGAGGAAATGCTAAATGAATTAGGGTTTTGATGTGCAAAGTGCAAATATCCTAGGGATGTTATGCAAATGCAAATGCAAGGTGATGTTTTGAAGTTTGACTAGAGGGGATGAAAATGACTCTAAGGTGTGAAAAATGAAAATTAGGGTTATGTTTTTGAATTTTTAAGGGTACTAAAGGTTGATGTATGCAAGGTGTATCATGTAAAGGATGATGTTCTAGGGTTCACAATGATGTTTGGGACATGCAAAATGAGGGTAAATGCTCAAGAAGGTAATTTGGTTGATGGACAATTTGATAGGGATTGGTAGTGAAAATGATGTTAAGGATTTTGATCAAAGCAATATGAAGGGGATATACTCCTAGGGTAGGTCAAAATGACATTTGGGGATGCTATGAAAAGGTTATATGGAAATTTTTGAACTTAGATAAAACCTTTTGAAAGTATTTTGCCTAAGAGTTTAACCTTGTGATAAAGGACTTTGGATCTTGACCAAAAACTGATAAAAGATGAAAAGATCAAATTGATAAAAGATGAAAAGGTCAAATATATCAAGACATAGATAAATTTTGACCAAAGAAAATGATAAGAAAAGATAAAAGGACTAGTCAAGGTCCATTATCCGTCAACACTAGGAGATACTCTAAGACTTATACTTTTTCTAGATTTTTTACTAAATTCAAAGGTTTTGGGGGTTCAAAATGACATTTTGAGGACTCAAAATGATGGTGATGCTGAGAAGATATGTGATATAGACAATGAATATGATGCAAAAGGGGATTTGGGTGCAAGATGCGGTTTTGAGTCAAGTGCAGAATAGGGAGGTCTAGAGGCTCCTAGATGCAATTTTGGGGTCCTAAAGTGCAGTTCGGAAGCCCAAAATGGTCATGTAGGTACCCAAGTGTGCCCTAATAGTGCCAAGTGTGCCCTAATAGTACCAAATACGTCATTGATGCACTTAGAGCCAGTTTGGGCACAGTTGGTAGTTTCTAGGCGCAGTTGGTAAGCTAGGAAGAATGTTTGCTGATTTTGAGGGGCACGGTTATCAAATTGACATGCCAGGAAGTCAGGATGCTAGGGTTGATGATAGGATGGGTTGGGAGATGCAAAATTAAGGTTATGACATATAGAATGATGTCTTAAGTGAAGGTGATGACGATTAGGTGTTGTAGAATGCAGATCTAGGCAAGCTAGTGCAAGGGGAGCTAACCAGGTACCTAAGGACACTGTTGACGCCCCAAAATGTTATCTGGAACCCAAAACTAGATCTTGGGACCAGTGCACCTAGATAGTGTAGAATATGTCAATGACATAGTTGGGGCCTAGTTGGGTGCAGCTGGTAGTTTCTGGGTGCAGTTGGTAAGCTGGGCTGAGACTGAGGCAATTCTGGAAGCTATTGTTGTAGGATTGATGTCACAGAGAGGTAAATGGTAGAGGACAGTGTTAGGTCTAGTATGGATGCTCAAAATGATGGTTAGGACACCCAAAATGATGGATAAAGTGGTCAATATGATGGATAAGTATGCAAAGATGCAAGGTGGTGAATGCAAAGTGTTGATTCTAAGATGGGGATGCAAAAACTAAGGAAAGTAAAATTGAACCTAAATGGATGCAATATGAAAAGTAATAGATACTAAATGAGGAATAAAAGGTGCAATATGAAGTCTATATGATGCAAGAATGAAGCCTAGACTAGGGTGAATGCAAGTGAAATCTATGCAAATATGAGATCTACGTTTTGCCAAGCACATTTAAGAGCACAAGTTGCCATGTTTTCCAAGGTTCAAGTGTGTTGAATCAATGTTTGCAAAGTTTGATAAGGTTGAAATGTTTTGGAAATGTGTGATGTTTTGACAAGTTCAAATGATATCCAAGGTGTAAATTTAAAAGTTTGGCTTTTATCTTGATTATGTTTTACACACATGCAAGACACATTAAGACAAGAATAGTTGTTGTAAAAGTTAACAAACAAACCACAACCTAGGCTTTTAGGACTGTATCCACTGAATTCCTACTTGAACCAAAGTTCAGCTGTGCTTATCTAGAGAGAACAACCTAGGATCTTGGCACCACAGGCTCCCCCTTACAGTGCACTCACTTCTTGGGGCTACCAAGATCCGCTTCCCAAGGGGCATGACTTCCCAAGGGACTGTTGCCTCTACTAAGGACCACGAGAATGTAGGATGTCTTCACGGGCATGGGTGACCCCTTGAGCTAGTAGATAGAAAGGATTTTGGCCACTAAAACATGGTTTTTAGTAAGGGCATTCCATTCGGCAAGTTAATGATAAACTTTCGCAGAAGGTATCCTAGCCCCGAGAATTGGGGTTTGATGCACCACAAGGGTACTAGAGGAGAGCTATCACGCAGCAATACTACTGACACAGCTTTCACTGTAATCAAGTTTTATATAGCAGCTAGAACATTGACCTGGCCTTGGCCCGTTACCACTCTAAGGTCATCCCCTGGCATACCCAATATCGAGTATCTTGGTCCAAGGTAGGCCTCCTATAGAAGTTACACAG
This sequence comes from Cupressus sempervirens, assembly GCA_028749045.1. Taxonomy (NCBI): domain Eukaryota; kingdom Viridiplantae; phylum Streptophyta; class Pinopsida; order Cupressales; family Cupressaceae; genus Cupressus; species Cupressus sempervirens. The sequence continues at coordinate 138,674,730 of CM053784.1, read as the reverse complement.
ATTTTTCTTACACCTAAGATCCATGAATGGCGAGGGGAGAGGATACATCCAATGCAACTCCTAGGGATCTAACACCATAGACACGCCAGACAGAAAAGAAAAAGGTTCTTTTTAAGCACCAAACAAAATGTTATCTAATCTAAGAAATCCATACACATAATTTTGAAAGACACACAAAGTCTTTGACAACGTCTCGCAAACAAAGCATTAGTAGTTTATGATCATGTCTTCATCCCACAATTGCCACATGCTACAAATAGACCATTAGTAACACAAAAATCACCTAATCTATGTCCTAGAGAGTGATAGGAACTTGAAATGTAGATTTTGATTGGTGCATGTGCTTACTGTGAACCTAGGTGTGCTCCGACAGTGCAAATTGCTCCCCAGAAGGCCAAAATGGCTCTGAACATCCCCAAGTGTGCCCAAATAGTGTAGACTACTTCAATGATGTAGTTGGGGCCTATTTGGGTGCATTTGGTTGTTCTAGGGCGTAGTTGGGAAGTCAAGTGCAGGGTGTGGGAAAATGGGTGCCTAGTCAAGACCCAAAAACTAAAAATTTTAGAGCTACACTCCCAAGTGCACCCAAATAGTGCAGAGTGCATCAATGATGTAGTTGGGGACTAGATGGGTGTATTTGGTCAGTTGGAAATAATAGAAAGAGGCTTTGGTGTCTTCTGGGCTCCTAAAACTGCTCCTAGGGGTCCCAAGTGCACCCTGACAGAGCAGAGTGCACCCTAGGACAACAAGCTAACTGAATGTATGAAAAAACAACATGTAAGCATTTTACTGGACCCCCTAATTAATCTAGTTGTAAAAAAGGAAGAGCATATAGTCGTTATAACCTTCCAAGTGAGCTCCTTCCTTGCACCTGCAAGCACAAAACAAGAAAACACAAGTTAGATATGCATGTTCACGTTGGGTTCACCAAATGTAGGACCAGAAAATGGGCTAAATGCATAACATACTATGAGCAAATCACAAACTCAATAATCATACGTTAGCACCCTACTAGTCTACAATGAAAGCCAAACTAAACAAAAGAAAGCAAACATAATCAAAAACTCCCTTTTTCTTTTGTAGCTCCCATGCCCTTCTTTCTTCTCCAAATGATTGTAGCTCCAAAGTTGCCTACAGTGCACACAAAATTGAAGCAAAAGCTATGATGTGGATAATTCCATGAGAATACTTGAAGTGTGATTTTATGTGAGAGAGAGAATGCAAAATTCAAATTAGTAGAGACTCAAAAACTCAAAGATTCAAGGACTCAAGACTTAAGCATTCTAGCTCTGAAATGAGAGGAAGGGTGTCCATTTTATAATTTTCATGTAGGGTGAGAGGATTGGATTTTTCACCCACAGACATGCGATGTGGCAAGATATTCTTATGACGCATATGATGGAATATGCCAAAATTAGGATTCTATGACACATGAGAGTCAAATTTGGAAGAGAATCTATGACACATCATAAGATTCCTCAACCAACTTAAAGCCAAGAATCTATGACAAATAAGCCAAATAGGGACATGCGTAAGAGGTAAGAATATTTGATTATGAAAAATCTCAGCCAAGTGTCGAAGGAGAATCCATGAGGTGTCACATCCAAGTGTCATGATGATGCAATATTTTATGGAATATTTGAATTAAAAATCCTCTTATTCCACAAAATAAGATTTAGTAGAAAATGGAATTAATGATGGAAAATAGAACTTAGGAAATTGTAAATTTCCATGGTTTGCAGATAATGAATCAATTAATTAATAAAATTAATTAATTGAGGATGATAATCAGGAAGAATAATTAGTGAGAATAATAGAATTAAATTATGGGTTATTTAATCCTATAGAGAAAATTAGTAGATGATTGGCCAAACTGATTAAATGAATGCGACCGTATCTTTTGATGAAAATGTGACGATGATGGATATCGAATAAGATGATGAAAAGGTAGACCAAATCCATGGTAAAATTAATTGATAGATCAAAATTGATAACATGCCAAGGACACATGACATGAATTAATTGATATGTAACATTTAATTGACATTGTAAATGCTACAGGATTGAAATTGATTGATAAGGTTTGATCATAATAACATTGACGAACACTGTCAATATTATTAAAATGGTTGATGATGCCATGATCTAACATTCAAAGTCTCAACGACATCAAAGATTGAATGAAATGAATGATATTTTGACCTAGTATTGAGAGCCATGACAGTACTAAGGTCAGATTGATAAGATTGATAAGTTGATAGGTTTCCAAGACACTGAAAGCCACAACAATTCCTAGTAGCAGATAAATGATGATTGATTTGGGATGTTTGATATGTTTTGGGTTGATTAGGACTGATTTCAAATGATTTTGAGTTGATTTGGGGTGATTCTGAGTTGATTTGAAATGGTTTTGAGTTGATTTGATATGATTTCGAGTTGATTTGAAATGGTTTTGAGTTGATTTGATATAATTTTGAGTTGACATGAAATTGACGTGGAAGGGGATGCAAATGACAAAATATGGTCAATTTGGCCAAAAGATCGAAGTTAGTAGAATGAGAAAATGGGACAAATTAGTATGAAGAAGTGATGAAACCGTAGATGCAAACCATTTTTGAGCATCTACATCTAGTTATATGGTTTATTAGACATATTTGTTGATTATGTTATGAGTTGGATTTTATGCTATGGTTATATACTTCATTCATGTATCGTTATGCTTTTTGTGAACATGAGTGTTGTAAATGGATTAATTAGTTATTTAATGTATTAAATGCTTCAGCTATTATATTTTATGTAATTGTACTTGATCGTCTATTTTAGTGTACAAGATTTACATCCCTGACAGTGGCACATGGAGTTAGTGATTCAGCTGTTCATATTTGACCAATGTTGTCCTTGTATGGTCGACGTATCCTTATTTTAATTTTTTAAAATTAAAACTTTTTGGTGATTAGTAAATCTAAACTCATCTACATTATGTGATTATACCAATGAGCATCTTTGTGCATTTAGAGGTTCACATTGCTGCAAAAGTGTTAAGTGATTTTCTGTGATTTTGGGTTTTTGGGCTTTAAATATTTTCAGATTTAATTTCTAGAATCTTTTCCTTAGGTGAATTCCTATTATGGATAATAAATTATTTTTATTTGGGTTAATTTAGAGTCTAGGTACTCTAGTTGGCTATTTGACCTAATCGACTATTCACTCAAAAAGTGAATAAGTATTGAAAAAAGTGATTTTATTATTCACTTCTCACCTTTTGAAATATAAAATTTGAGAGCTTTTTGAGAATCCTCTTCTAAAGGATTTGAATTCTATTCATTATGGGAGTTGTGAGTGTGGGTTTTTCACAAGGTCGGTCTCATTGGATTGGCTTGGGGAGTTCTTGCTTTGCCATCACTTTCAACAGTTTTGGTGGGATATTTATTTTATTCTATGGTTTTCAATTTTTGCCCCTTTTGCTGTTAGGTAGGGCCTTCACATTTTGTTGTTCTTTCTTTATTTCAGCTTCCATTTCTTGTAGCATTATGTTAGGAGGTTGAGAACTAGTATGTCCCTCCATTTCTATTTGTTTCTTCTACCCAGTTGGTCAAGTATTAACTTTTTCCCTATTTTAGGGATGGGGATTTTGGGTTTTGAGCTATTATGCTAGCCACTTTTTCATATAGTGTATGAACTCATTTATTATTGGATTTTTAGGGTTTTTGTAACTACAAATCAAATGGGCCTTAATTTCAAAAAAAATTAGTTTTGGGGTTTTTTACCTCATTTTGTGTGCCACCTTGTTTTCTCAATTTTTCTTGATACAATGTGGGTTGTGGACTTGGATGATCTATTTGGATATTAGTCAGACCACTATTGCCCCTAATTAGTAGCCCATTGAGTTTATAACCAAGAATTGTAGTTATGCATTATTTATGTCTTGGTTTCAGTCATCATACTATCTAGCATGTCTGTTAGTCATGGATGTTTACATTGCATGTGTTTGTGGTTGGATCATTATATCCATCAGCATGACAGGTGTAGACCTATGAGTGCCACGTGGTTGGGACTAGTGTATAGAGACAATCTACTATTCTAGCATGGTAATTGATGGATGTTTTCACTTGGTACTTCAAGTTCTAGAGTATGCTTTCTTGTGATTTATGCTTTCATTGGGATGCATGTATATCATGTTTAGATGATGTTATATTTGACACATTTCCTTATTATGATGATTAGCATGTGATAGGTGATGTTATCTACTTGTATGATAATCATATGATTTACTTCTAGCATGTTAGATTTACTTATGCTTATTGTAGCATGTGTTAGTAGTGATTGTAAAAGTTGTGAAAACCAACTTCACAGATTGCCAAAATCACCTGCATGCAAATAACCTGCTGAAGAGAAACCAAAAAACAGAGAAAAAAGTAGAGCCTGGAAAAACTCAACAAGATGAGAGAAAAATTTTGTATCAAGATTGATTGAATGAATGCTTGTAAAATAATTACAAGAGTTCAACCTTAAAGGTGAATGAAAGCCCTAAAGCCTAAAAAAGTTAGGTTGCACAATATAATTAATAAAATATTAATTATATGCACCTACAAGATAGCTTAAGGAAACTAGAGCAATAGGCAACTTAATTAATTAAATCAAAGTGATTTAATTAATAAGTGCAAACAAATAATTACTCTAACACCCCCCATTAAGAGAAGCTTGGAAGGTAAGCTAACCTAGCACAACTATGAAAGTATAAAAAAATGGGTCCTGACAACAAGGCCTGATCAAGTACCCAAAACAAGGAAATCTCTGTAAATCGGAGACAAAGGAGAAAACCCAGTGGGAAAAATCCCTCTCTAAAAAGAGATAGCAAAGAATGTTCTAGAAGATAGGAACAAAGAGAAGATCATGAAGAAAACCACTGAAGCAGAAGAAGCCGCAAACTCTGTCAGAAAGAAACTGCTGATTTGAAGATCCTCCATGGAAATAGAAGGCACAAATTGAGAGTGTCTATATGGTAGGTGATCCATCTCACCAAAATTCATAGGTAGCAAGCCACTGAAATCTCCTAGTATATAGGATCAAATATTGAATACATAGCTCACTCCAACAAACCATCGAACCATGGAAGCATTAGAACCAACAATATAAACCCCCTTAATGTAGACAGGGTGAGGTGACAAGCAACTGAAAAAATGTGCCAAAAATCTCCTACAACATAGGAACCAAACACATTGAGAGTGAGGTACATACACCTAAAAAGGCATGTGTCACCAACATTGCATGAGGCCAACATTGCATGAGGCAAAAAGAGAAGAGGGCATAAAACTGGCAAACAACTATCCCTCCCATGGCACTTTATAAAATAGTGCGAGTACAAAAACCACAATGATGAAAAGGATCCCAAAACACAAGAGTGGCACTTTATCTTAGTGCATTTGCAAAAAGATGCTTACAATGAATATAAACAAGATTAGAAAGGGAAAAGAGCTGATACAAAAGATAGTACAGCCCAAAAGAAGAGATCCCATGCCAAGAAAATGATCCCCAGACTTGAAATACCCAATATATCCATCATAGAGAAAAAAATGCCAAAAACATAATAGAAAGAGCATGGGGCAAAATCTGGAAAAAATTACATCATTTCTGAAAAGTAGATAGGATTAGCTTTCCAAAAATATCACATTTTAAAAAATAGAGATGGGATGCATAAGAAACACTCACCGAAGTCAAAAATAGAACTTTAGACTTCAACTAAAAAAATAGGAAACTAAACTACATCAAAACTAGACAACTCCTACACCACTATCTCTATCTTGAAACTAGCTTTTTGGTGCTTCTTTCAGATCTAAAAAAGACCTCTGTATGCTCAAGATATTGCCAAAAAACCACGAGTAGGTCAAAAAGACCTTGAAGGAGAGGCAGGTAGGTGCTAATGTAGTGTTGACATTAGCATTTCATGGGCCTAAAATTGATGGCTTGGAGGGCATCGAGGCAAAAATGACTGCCATGTGGTAGTGCCACATGGCACACCCATCGTAGTATGGTGGTTGATGTGTTTGGTGACGTGGCAGGGTCCATGTGGCAAAGTGCCAATGTTGTACCCCTACCATGTGTCACCTGCAGGTTACTCCAACTGTGCATAGTCTTACACATAGGATGCTAAGTAAGTGGGGCTATGAATGAGTGGTAGCCATTGGCGGCGGTGGCCGCAATGGTGGTAGATGTCAGCGGCGCCGCCTGGAGGGTGGTGGATCGGTGGCGCTTCGGTGGTAGTGGCAGGCAAGCCGATCGCAAGTGGCACACGGGTAGCCACCTGGTGGCCACTGCGTGGATCAGCCCAAAGGGCAATTTTTTAAATTTTTTTTGAAAATTTTTTGCAATAAATGCAAAAAAGTCATCCGTATGGCCTCCCGAGGGGCAAAATTTTGTTTGCCTGATGCTATGGAAGCCAAAAAAAGATAAATTTTATATGGATCCTAACTATAAACAACCTTCCAAATCCAATGGCAATGTCCGTTTGGGCCCAAAGTGCTTTGAAAAATCACTTTTCCTCCTTATTGAAGAAAAAACCTCAAAAAAACTAGGGTTTCTAACTCTGAATCACGGCTTCAAAAATCATTCAACAGAGAAGCAGCAGGGAGGCTCTGATACCATGTAGAAGTTGTGAAAACCAACTTCATAGATTGCCAAAATCAACTACATGCAAATAACCTACTGAAGAGAAACCAGAAAATGGAGGAAAAAGTGGAGCCTAGAAAAACTCAACAAGATGAGAGAAAAACTATCTATCAAAATTGATTGAATAAATGCTTGAAAAAGAATTACAAGAGTTCAACCTTAATGGTGAATGAAAGCCCTAAAGCCTAAAAAAATTAGGTTGCACAATATAATTAATAAAATATTAATTATATGCAGCTACAAGATAGCTTAAGAAAACTAGAGTAATAGGCAACTTAATTAATTAAATCAAGGTGATTTAATTAATAAGTGTGAACAAATAATTACTCTAACAGTGATGTCCCTATTACAATATTATCAACAATTTGATTGGTGGCTTGGGATGTTATGTGCAGGGTATGGCTAGGGCCCACAATGGTCTTATGATGTTATTGACTGCTAGGAGGAGCCATTTACTTAATTTATTTATTTATTTTCATTGTGATTTTATTTCTATTTATTGTGATGTTTCCCTTCTGTTCTTTTCCTTTGTTATATGATTAGATGGTTAGATGTTATTTCTAGCTTTCCATCTTTTAGATATGGTTTGAGTGTTCTTGCCTCAAAAAGTGGATCCAATACTCCCTAGTGTGGATGAATTATTTTTATTGTTTTCTAGCTTGTTGTTCTATATTCTTATGTGAAATTACAGTTTCTCGTGCAAGAATGCATGTCCTTTTGTGGCATGTTGGGTTTCTTTGCATAGCTTTGCACTTCTTCTTGTGAAACCCAAAACTAATCTATACTATCAAAGAGGTGCTTTCTCACATGGAATGGTGCACATCCTTGTGTGGAAGGCACTTTTTCATAGGGCTTGCTAGACATCTTTGTGCAAAAACTAGCATTCTGTAGGCCTCGCATGAAAAACAAGGGCTATCTATACTTTTTAGACAAAAGTTTGGAAGTTGGTTTTGGATACCCTTTTTGGTATATGTGACAAGACTTTTGAGATAGGTTCCAGACTTCTATGAGCTACGATAAAGATTCTAGAAAATTTTAGGGCTTTAGGATTTCAGACTTAGCCAATTTCCTAGAGTTAGCTTTTCAGCTTGGTTGATCTCTTTTGTTTTCTTGTTGTGTTTTGGTTAGTAGTGGCATTTGGAGATCCATTATTTTTTAAATGACTGTTAGTCTTCCATTGTGATCTTTTTGATCTGTTTATATTGTTATTATGTGCACTTACACTTGAAAAAAAGATTATTTTTCTTGTATTTCATCCTTGTTTTCAAGGATCTCTAGGCGGGGCATTATAGTACATACCAAAGAATACATCAAGCTTACTATAGCTGAAGCATAAAGTATCTTATACAACTTATCCTCCTCTTCTTACATCTTGGGACACATCTCCTCAATCAACTTCAAATGAACAGGTAAAGGTGTGTTGATAGTTTTAGCATTCTCCATAGAGAAATGTTGCAACACCTTTGCAATATAATCATCCTAGGATAATGTTAATTTATTTTTCTTCTTATCTCTACAAATTTTCATATCAAGGATTTGTTTTGCTACCCCCTAATCCTTCATAGAAAATGAATGTGCTAACTATTCTTTTAACCCTTTAATATGATCCATGCTAGACCCTGCTACAAGCATATCATGAACTTATAAATGTAAAATAATGTAGTTGTCATTATCCAACATCTTAAAATAAACATAATAATCTAAATGACACCTACTATATCCTTGCTCATTAATAAAATTTTCAAATTTTAGATACCATTGGTGAGGTGCTTGCTTCAAGCCATATAAACTTTTCTTCAATCTACACACTAAGTTCTCCTTACCTTGGACCTCAAATCCCTATAGTTGTGCCATATATATCTCTTCATCCAAATCATCATGAAGAAAGGTTGTTTTAATATCAAGCTTCTCCAACTTCAAATCTTTAGTGGCCACAATACTTAAAATAGTGCAAATAGAAGTCATTTTAACAACATCAGAAAATATCTCATCAAAATTAATGCCCTTTTTTTGTACAAATCCTTTTACCACTAACCTAGCTTTAAATATTTTCTTACCTCCATCCTCTTCTTTCAACCTATAAACCTACTTATTCTATAATCCCTTTTACCTCCAAGCAACTTTTACAAATCCTAACTCTTATTTTTTAGCAAAGAGTCCATTTCATCTTGCATTGTAGACTCCCAAACTTCATCATAACATTTAGGTTCACTAGCATCAGTAAGTAAAATAAAATATAAAGAAGGATAAAATATTGCTAGAGGTCTACTTATCCTTGTTGACCCTCTAAATTTTACTAGGGTTTGTGGTATTTTTTGTTGTGATTGTTGTAGATCATGACGAACTGCTAGAATATCATCTTTTGGAGTATCATCTAGCACTACATAATCATTTTCTTTCTTCTCATCTTGCTGAAATAGATCTTTGTACAAAAATTTCTCATTGAATATGACATCCTTCCTTCTTATAATTTTATGATTTAAAAAATCCCAAAGCCTTTAACCAAATTCATTAATTCCATATCCAATAAATCCACATTTCTTTGACTTAACTTCTAGCTTGGTTCTATTGTCAAAATCTATATGAGCAAATACTTCACAACCAAATGTTTTGAGAAAAGAATAACTCACCTTCTTACTAGTCCATGCTTCCTCTAGAATACTATAGCCCAAAGGAGTAGAGGAACCTCTGTTAATCAAATATACAATAGTGTTGATAGCCTCCACCAACATGTTTAAGGGAAACCTTGCATGCAAACTCATGCTTGTTGAATGCTCCATTATAGTCTTGTTCATGCATTCAGCAACTTTATTTTCCTGTGGAGTCCTTGAAATAATTTTCTATCTATGAATACCATTAGTGGAGCAATAATCTTCAAATTTATGACTACAATACTCACCACCATTATCAGATCTGAGACATTTTAATTTCTTAACAATCTCATTTTCAACCAAGCATTTCCATTTCTTAAAAGTTTGAAATACATCATATTTCTATCTAAGGAAATAAACTAATACTTTTCTAGTTGCATCATCAATAAATGTAACATAATAAGAAGAGCCACCAAGGGAAGATACATGAGCTAGTCCCCATACATCTATATGCATAAGCTCTAATCTCTCACTTTTCTTTTCCTTCCTAGTCTTCAAAAAACTCACTCTCTTTTGTTTTTCATACACACAATTTTTGCAAAAATCCAAATTAACACATTTTAAACTTGGCAAAACTTTCTTTGAATGAAGTGTTGGTTTGATTTTTTGCATGATAATTTTCCCTTGCCTGGGTAATAGACTGGATCTACTGATGGTGCAAAAACCTTTTAAAAATATGTGAATATTCTCCATCCTTTTCAATCTTTTCACGCCCTAAGTCTCCCTTTTCCTTTTTTTTCTCATGACCCGATCCCTGAAAGATCTACAGTGGTTGCTATCTCACTATGAAAATATTCAAGTGTTTTACCCTTAGCGACATAGCGAATGTCGCTAAGTTGAAAGGTGGTGCCGTCAAATGGACATGTGGTTTTATTGTTATGTTAGAAGCATTAATGAGGGTGGTTATGACTTTCCTTTATCTTTCTGGACCCAAAATTTTGATAAGTCTATGAAAGTCACTATGTCACTATTAGGAAATTTGTGTTTCTTGTCATTAGTGACATAGCCCCTAGATGAAAAGTAATACTATGGCAACATTTAGAGAAAGTGGGTCCCAGACAATGCCCTATCAAATATTAGTTATAAAGTTTTGGCTCATGATGGAATCTAGTGGGATACACATATACACTGGGAAAAGTGACGGCACCAGAGGTCGCTATGTCACTATAGGGAAACTTGTTCTTCTCGTCGTTAGTGACATAGCGCCCAACCAGGAAATAAACACATAGTGGGACCCAAGTAGTGTGGTAATATGGCCAAGTTTTTTTTCAAAATATGAATTTATATGGTAGTGGTGCAAGGTTTTCTCATGTCATTAATAATTGGACCCATGCCCTATTCATAAAACATATTAAAGATCATGATCATCAAATCAATCTCAAATCTACAATCGTTTCTATCTTGCTATGGTGAGTTACACGAAGGTTACGAACAATGACATAGCGATAAGGGGCCCACCATTTTTCTCTTTAGTAATGCATCAAATGTCTTCCACATGATCAATGTAGAATCAATAGTCCTCGCTATGGAAAGTTACAAGTTGTTTAGTCTATGTGACATAGCAAGTATGAGACCCACCACTTTTTCAAGGTACTTTGTGCAATTTCTCTACCTTTGATTTGGTCTCAGATTGACGGTCGTCGCTAGCTCACCATGAAGAGTTGCTCATATGATATGTATAGAGAGATAGCGATTCAGTGACATGTGTCCTCATAATTTTGTGGGCCTAGTTTGAAGTTCCAACATATGAAGGAAAGGTACAGATGGAAGAATTTTATTAGGTTGATTGCCAGCATGTTAAGAAGAATGTAAGTCAACCCAATTTTGATTCCATAATCATTGATCTTGTCTTGATCAATGATTTCTTCTTACTCGCATTTTCAAAGTGCAAGAAATTTAAGGAATGCAGGTAAGCGGTAATCAAACATGTGGCCCCACTCTTAATGATACAAGGTTTGTTGCTTTTTGAATTAGAACTACTCAATGTGCTCAAAATCTATGGGTAAAATTCAAAGTTGATTGCAATTTGGAGGTAATCGTTATTGAGAGTTAAATATGGCACAGAGCTCAAAGCTAGGGCACAGATATTTCATCCAGTGATCTTGAGAATTGCAATAGGAATTATGCAGAGAGGAGGTGCAAATTTAATGTTGCAATCAGATTTGGATACATTTTCATCTGATTTAACTCCTTTAGCCATTGTAAGGATGAATTGAATGTTTTGGAGGTAGTTGAAGCCATTTGTTTTTCTGGCAACTACACAATTTGATCTTCGCAACAAAGTAGCTATGAAAAGTAAAGATCAAATTTTTGGAGCCGCAGTGCAGATTGTGATGATTCTTTGATATTCCCTCATGAGATATTTGCATATTTTAAGTGGGGATATAGCAGATATTTTGGCATCATTTATGGTTTTCAAAGTGTAGGTAGATGAGGAAGTTTAGTTTCAACAACTCCAGATTGAAGACTCTTTTAGTGGGACACATGTCAAATTTAGATGAGAGACCCAGAAAGATCTTCTCTCCTATATATCTTCCTTTTCTACTTATTGTAGGGGTTCCAATCCTTCAAATATTTTAGGAGGATTGTGAGACTGGTTTGGTTCCAATTTTTAGGACTTGTGAGACCACAAAGTTGGCTCTAGTTTTTAGAGTTATGATACCAATTTTCCCAGTGTTCCCCTGTTATGAACAACATATTGTATTCCTTTTGAGGCATTTCAAATTACACAGTCATTCTTTATGTATTTTCTAAGTTTTGATATGCAAATGATGTGTTGGTTTCAAGGAAATTAATGCAAAGAATTTAACCTTCTTAGTTTCATTCTAACTCTCATCTCCTTCTTCTATTATCTGTAGTGTTTTGTGTTTGAGAATAAAGTGCTTGAACTCAGTTGCAATCCCTTAAGGTTGTATATCAGAATAGATTTTCTATTGGAATAAAGAGCCAAGTAAATTCTTGTTTATACTAATAGGGTTGCAGGTTATACCAGAAGGATTTTGTGATAAGTACGAGAGTTTTTATGAAGATTGATGTCTATGTGAAATTCAAATAGATAGATCAGATGCCTAAATATATGAGTATACTTTAGGTATCCATATGCATGTCAAAGTTTAGATGATGCCCAATGGATAAGGGACTGGTCAGCTTGAAGGATACATGTTCTCTGTTGTTGCATACCTGGGTAATGCTAAGAAAATCAAATCTTTAAATCAAAATCAAATTCAAATCATCTTTACATTTTATGTTGAAAAGCTATAATAGAATGCCCTCACTCAACTTATGAGATTTATAGTATCTGCATTTAGCTACTGCAGATCTATGTCATTGCATAAGTATTAGGAGATATAAGGGTCATAATCTACTTTGTTAGATCTAGAGATATGTTTTTCATTGGTACCATATTAATTGGATCTGAAGGTTCATCTGCCTAGTTCTAGTAGAGCCTAAAGTGAAGAAGGATTTATCTTTATAGTTGGCCCAAGACTATAGTCAAGTGCATCCATCATAGGAACTTGCTAGCCTTAGATGCATATGTCTAGTTTCTTGGTTATTTCCAAAACTGTTAAATATGGAGCAAACAAGATGGTAACTCTGCTGGGGAATTAAATTTAGTGTTGCCATAAATAGTGAATTATTAGAGATTTGTGTCCCCTTGGGTAAAATTTCAAATATTTCATTAGAGGATTCCTGTGGGTTTGAAATTTGTTTAGATTTTTCTTGAAACTATTAAGTAGAGTAGCTGTGATTATCCACTCAGCAAATTTATTCCCATTCTAATAGGGTGGGTGGTGACTCAAAAAGGTTTTAACCAGTGTCAAGATTCAAGGAATTTATTGTTTCAAAATATGGAAAAGAAAAATACATGGGAAAATGTAAGGAAAAAACCTAGGAATCAAATTACAAACTAATTTCCCTCCTAGAGGAAGATAGAACTGAGCTGTGAAGGGAAATCAGATGCAAAAAGGAAGTTATTCACAAGAGCAACAAGTAGGGAAAGATAACATTCACCATTCTACTATTGATAAAATGCCTTTCTCCAAGGGCCCAAGATCTCATCCAGTTTTGTCTGATGATGATTTCTATAATACCCATGAAATGATATGTCAGGAAAAGGTAATGCAACCACATGTATTTAGTCTTAAGGATAGGACTAGTAAAAATCTCTTTCAGCATAGTACAAACCCTTTCATGTCAGATTTTTCCCCTAAAAAGGTCAGACCTAGACACTTAGAACCTAAAAGTTTCAATGATGAAAAAAGATCTAGAGCTGAATTCACTATCCCTGCTCTGGATGAGATTAAAACTTTGAAAGCACAACTTGCTGAGCAAGAAGTTGTGAATAGGAGATTTCAAAGGGAAAGGGAAGAAAAGATCATGAAGGCTTATGAAGAAAAGAAAGAATTACTTAGGTGAATTGCTACTATGAAGAAGAAAAATGAGATAGCAGCTAGTGCTTGGTAGCTTGAGATTGTGGGACAAGTTGAACAACTTAAGAGGAAAGAGTAGATTTTTTTGGAAACTTGGAGAATGAATCTAGAGGGACCTATAATACAAAAAATTAGGAACTATACTACTCTAGAAGCTGATAACAATAGAGTAAAAAATGTGGAACTTGTTGTAGGGGCTAAGGACAAAGGAAAACAAAAGGAGATTGGTGTTAAGATCAATGAGCCAGTAAAGATAGTTCAAATCCATGATTCCATGTCACCCTCTAATATTGAGTTGGAAAAGAGAAGGAAAGAAAGGGATGTTTTGGCCAAGATATTGGAGATTGCAGAAAGTGAGGTTGCTATAGCTGAGATGAACAATAAGATCAAATTCTTGGAAAATACCAGGAGCCAGTCAATAGCTATGCCTAAAGATGATGATGGGTCTAATGATGTAAATCAAAATACTACAGTACATATTTCTTTCTTGTCTTCATCTTCACTAAATGTAGATCTTAACAAATCTATTGGTGATGCTAGCACTAGTAATACTATGAATAATTCTAAGAAAAATAGTGCTAATCACCCCAAGATTGATTTACAAAGAAGACCTGTTCAATTAGAAGGCTATAGGTAGATATGTTTTGATGGAATCCCTAGTTTTCCAAATCCTATCACACAAGAAATGAGGAAAAGATTGCCTAAATTTGATGGAAATAATGCTATCTCTTGTGAGGACCATTTAAGGAGTTTTCTTGATATGATGAGTGATTATGAGGTTGAACCTGAAAATGTCATTATGAAGTTGTTTGTGTAGTCATTAACTAAAGATGCTAGAGAGTGGTTCAAAAGACTTCCTGAATTGTCCATTGTTGATTGGAAAGATATAGAGTGTTGTTTCAAAGAGCAATATGGCGACAAGAAAAATCAAAGCTATATTTTGAGTGAATTCAATAATATCAAGTGGTTGACTAATGAATCTATTACTAAATTTAACACTAGATTTCAAAAAAGGATGTACAAGCTAATGCAAGCCATGCAAATTGATGACAAGGTATGTTTGATCACTTATCTGAATGCTTTTGATGGTAAAATGGCATACCAACTTAGGGATAAAGAGCCTAGGACCTTAAGAGATGCTTTTAGGATTGCCATTAATATAGAAAATAATTTGAGGATTTTAGGGAGATTAGAAAGCAAAAGAGATTATCCTACATTATTTGGGAATAAGGGAAATAGAAAGGAAGAAAATAAGGTCATAAGAGGAAAAAAGTAAGAGCCTAGTGAAATGAGTTAGATTCTAAATGCTATAAAAGGTCTAAATATTCCTCAGATGAAGAATGATAGGAACCCCATTGATAATAGGGTCCCCTATCAATCAAATTTCAATCAACAAAATAGGCTAGAAAATTTCCCTTACAATACTACTTGGAAGGATGGCCAGCCTAGTATTCGTCTTCACAAGAACAACAACAACAAGGTGACCCCTAATACTTTGTCAAAAAATTCTATAAATTTGGTAGCTGATCCCGAGTTTGTTGTTGAACCTACATGGTGCTTTGCATGCCAATTACCCCATTCTCCTGAATCTTGTGTAGTAGCATTGTCATTCCCAAGAAATCAAGCTATAATAGAAAACTGTCATAAGTAGGAAGAAAATAATGATGATCTAGAATGCAATATGTTTGAATCACATTATTCTAACTATGAGGATTATGACAGAGATGTGTATGACCAAAGATAGTTTCAGAATATCATACAGTAGCAAGTATTTTCTAATGAGAGTGATCTAGAATACAATGTGTGTAACATGGTAAATGCAAAGGAAGAGGTAACATTGAGGAAACCTTCTAAGGAAGAGATTGATCAAATTACTGCTAATATGATAGGTTAGGTTCAGACTAGAAACATGGCTCAGAGAGATAAAAGTAATAAGGCAGCTAGTATCTTCATAAAAGGAGTTGATCCTAAGAAAGGGGAAATTGTGAAACCTAAAGAGGCTCCTACTGTGAAGGTTAAATTTACTAATAGAAGATGGGAACAAAAGAAAGGAGGAAATCCTAAAGATGTGGAGTTTTCAAATAATGTCCCTAGAAAAGAAGATGAGAAGGTATCAAAGATCATCACAAAACATGATAAGAATCATCAAAATGCTCTGAACACTTTGGACAAACAAGATGAGAAAAGGAATGTGACTAATGATGATCCTTTTGGTTCTTCCATAGATATGCTTGTTGTTTTATCTCAGATTACTATTAAGGTTCCATTATCTAAATTGCTAAGAATCCTTGAACACCAAAATAAAGCTATAGCATGGTTGGGAAATATTGATGTAAAGGTAAGTCAGGGTTGTAATGAAAATCATAGTTCCAAAGAAAGTAGTAAAGAAAAGGTAAAGGACAATGAAGTTGAAGAAGTTGTGTCTCAAATTCCTCAAATGTTTTTGGATAATTCTATAAATCATTTTTTGGGAAATGTTGAACCATTTCTCTTGAGCATTTTAGTAAATGGTAAAACATTAAAAAACTACATGATTGATTTTGGTGCTTCCAAACTGTGATGCCTTTTGAAATAATGAAAGAATTAAGCTTAAAAGTGGATATTACTCAAGGAAGATGTTGTGCTATGGATAAAAGAGAAGTGATAGTCATAGGCACTATAAACTCTTTATCATATAAATTAACAACCTTCCCTAAAAAAGAGCTTATGATGAGTGTATTGGTTGTTGGAATTCCACCTTAATATGGCATGCTGTTATCAAGAAAGTGGAGTGCTGCTATGGGTGGGAGTTTACAGTGTGATTTTTCATTTGCTACTTTCAATATTGAGGGAAATTTAATAAAAGTCAATAGGGAATTCTTGAATTTCTAGTTCATGGACAATTCTTAAAGAGGAACTTTTCTTAAAGTATCTGTTTTCCATGAACAGTAGCATTAGGGTTCTTGGCTTGTCTGTACATTATGTATATTTTGCAAATCCCTGTAAATAGTCTCTCTGTACAATTTTGTGTCTAGTTTCTTGTTTTTGTGCCTTGTTTTGTGCTTTTTGAAGAAGTTATCATTTTTATATCAAGTTTGTGGTTTTCTCTCCCAAAAATTCTAAATTCTTGCATAGACTCAAGTAGTCTATCATCCCTAGATAGAGCCAATGTTGGTCTAATTTTTTACATGATAATTTTCCCTTGCCTAGGTAAAAAATCATACTGGATCTACTAATGGCATGGAAACCTTTTAAAAATATGTGAATATTCTCCATCCTTTTCAAGCTTTTCACGCCCTAAGTCTCCCTTTTCCTTTTTGTTTCTCACTGCCTGATCCCTGAAAGATCTATAGTGGTTGTTATCTTTCTATGAAAAGATGCAAGTGTTTTACCCTTAGCGACATAGTGACTGCCACTAAGTTGAAAGGTGGTGTCATCAAATGGATGTACTATTTTATTGTTATGTCAAAAGCATTAATGAGGGTGGTTATGACTTGCCTTTATCTTTCTAGCCCTAAATTTTGATAAGTCCCTGGAAGTTGCTATGTCACTATCAGGAAATTTGTGTTTGTCACCGTTAGCGACATAGTGCCTAGATAGAAAGTAATACTACGGTAACATTTTAAAGAAAGTGGGTCCCAGACAATGCCCTATCAAATATCAGTTATAAAGTTTTGGCACATGATGGAATCTAGTGGGATACACATATACACCGAGAAAAGTGACGGCATCGAATGTCACTATGTCACCATTGGGAAACTTGTTCTTCTCGTTTTTAGTGACATAGCACCTAGTTGGGAAATAAACACACAGTGGGACCCAAGCAGCGTGGTAATATGGCCAGGTTTTTTTTTTTAATATGAATTTATATGCCAGTGGTGCACGATTTTCTCATGTCATTAATAACTAGACCCACACCCTTTTCATAAAACATATGAAGATCATGATCATCAAATTGATCTCAAATCTATGATCATCACTATCTTGCTATGGTGAGTTGCACAAAGGTTACAAACAACAACACAACGACAAGGGGCCCACCATTTTTCTCTTCAGTAATGCATCAAATGTCTTCCACATGATCAATGCAGAATCAATAGTCCTCGCTATCTTGCTATGGAAAGTTGCAAGTTGTTTAGTCTATGAGACATAGCAAGTATGGGACCCACCACTTCTTCAGGGTACTTTGTGCAGTTTCTCTACCTTTGATTTGGTCTTAGATTGATGACCATCACTATCTCACCATGAAGACTTGCTTGGAGGATATGTATAGCGAAATAACGATTCAGCGACATGTGTCCTCAAAATTCTGTGGGTCCAATTTGAATTGCTAGCATATTAAGGAAAGGTACAGATGGAAGCATTTTATTGGGTTGACTACCAACATATTAAGAAGAATGTGAGTTAGTCCAATTTTCATTCCATAATCATTGATCTTGTCTTGATCAATGATTGTCACTTACCCGCATTTTCAAAGTGTAAGAAATTTAAGGAATGCGGGTAAGTGGTAATCAGACACATGGCCCCACTCTTAAGGATATAAGGTTCGTTGCTTTTTTAATTAGAACTGCTTGATGTGGTCAAAATCTATGGGTAAAATTTAAAGCTAATTGCAATTTGGAGGTAATAGTTACTGAGAGTTAAATATGGCGTGGAGCTGATATTTCATCCAGTGATCCTAAGAATTGCAACGAGAATTATGCAAAGAGGAGGTGCAAATTTAATGTTACAATTAGATTTGGATACATTTTCATCTGATTTAACTCCTTTAGCCATTGTAGGGATAAAATTGAATGTTTTGGAGGTAGTTGAAGCCATTTGTTTTTCTAGCAACTAAACAAGTTGATCGTCATGGAAAAGTAGATATGACAAGTAAAGATTAGATTTTTGGAGCTGTAGTGTAGATTGTGATGATTTCTTGATATTCCCTCATGAGATATTTTCATATTTTAAGTGGGGATATGGCAGATATTTTGGCATCATTTATTTGTTTCAAAGTGCAGGTAGATGAGGAAGTTTAGTTTCAACAACTCTAGATTGAAGACTCTTTTAGTGGGACACATGTCAAATTTAGATGAGAGACCTAGAAAGATCTTCTCTCTTATATATCTTCCTCTTCTTGTTATTGTAGGGGTTCCAATCCTTTGAATATTTTAGGAGGATTGTGAGATCAGTCTGGTTCCAATTTTTAGGACTTGTGAGACCACAAGGTTGGCTCCAATTTTTAGAGTTATGATACCAATTTTCCTAGTGTTCCTCTATTATGAACAATATATTGTATTCCTTTTGAGGCATTTCATATTACATAGTCATTCTTTGTGTATTTTTTGAGTTTTGATATGTAGATGATGTGTTGTTTTCAAGGAAATTACTACAAAGAGTTTAACCTTCTTAGTTTCATTCTAATTCTCATCTCTTTCTTTTGTTATCTGTAATGTTTTGTGTTTGAGAATAAAGAGCTTGAACTCAGTTGCAATCTCTTAAGGTTGTATATCAGAATAGATTTGCTATTGGAACAAAGAGCCAAGTAAATGCTTTTTTATACTAATAGGATTGTAGGTTACATCAGAAGGATTTTGTGATAAGTACGAGAGTTGTTATGAAGATTGATGTCTATCTGCAAGTCAAATAGATAGATCAAATGCCTAAATATATGAGTGTATTTTAGGTATTCATCTGCATGTCAAAGTTTAGTTGATGCCCAATGGATAAGGGACTGGTCATCTTGAAGGATACATGTGCTCTGTTGTTGCATACCTAGGTTATGCTGAAAAAATATTTTCTTTAAATCAAAATCAAATTCAAATTGTCTTTACATTTTATGTTGAAAAGATATAATAGAATGCCCTCACTCAACTTATGAGATTCATAGTATCTGCATTTAGCTACTATAGATATGTGTTATTGCATAGGTATTAGGAGATATAAGGGTCATAATCTACTTTAATAGATCCAGGGACATGTTTTGTATAGGTACCATATTAATTGGATATGAAGGTTCACCCACCTAGGTCTAGCAGAGCCTGAAGTGAAGAAGGATTTATCCTTATAGTTGGCCCAAGATTGTAGTCAAGTGCATCCATCATAGAAACTTTCTAGCCTTAGATGCATCTGTCTAGTTTCTTGGTTATTTCCAAAACTGTTAAATCTAGAGCCAACATGAAGTATTTTCATACCTTTCTCAATCATGTGCCCAAGTTTTTTTGTTCCATAGTGTTGCATTAGAATCTATAGTATTTGTTTGTTCTCCTTGCTCAATTGTAGCAATTATTCCTAAACATTCATTTTTCTCTAAAATAATCAAAGCAGAAGGAATAATATGGCTTATACAAAGATATAATGTTCCTACTTTCACACCTTGTGATACTATGAGGGAACCTTTTGAAACCTTCCAATTTTATCATTAAAAGTAACTACACAACCCTCTCACTTAGTTTCCATGCTGAAATTAAATTCCTACTTAGCCTTGTAACATGTCTTACCTCATGTAGTGGCCAGTGATCACCATTCTACAACTTAATCTTAAATTTTCCTTTTCCAAAAATCCAATAGGGTTCATTATCCCCCAAATAAACAAGCTCAAAATCCCCTTAGACATAATAAATAAAATAAACTCTATGAGGTGTAGCATGAATTGAAGCACTAGAATCTAAGATCCATGAATCATCAATACTTTCTAAAGAAAGAAGCAAAGCATCCTCTTCAAATTTGTTACTTACCACATTTGCCTCCTTGTTCCCTTCTATTTTATCTCATCCATTATTCTTTTGAGTCCAACAATATTTCTTCTTATGCTCCTATTTACCATAGTACTAGCAATCTCTTGGTTGTCTGGATTGAGACCTCTTCCCCTTTGACTTTCCTCTTGATTTCCCATAATTTTTAGAATTATTTCCTCTTTGTCATTTTGCCTCTACTTTGTGTGTTCAAAGAATTTCCTCATGTAGATCCACCTAAGGTTTTCTTATGAGTTTCCTCACTCAAAATAACACTTATAACATCATTTTTTATGGTATTAGACCTAGAAATATAATTACTCATAGCCATTACCAAGTCATTCTAGCTTTTAGACAAAGAACAAAAAATCAAGAGAGCCCTAATTTCTTCATCAAAATTAATAACCATAGAAGATAACTAACTAGTAATAGAATTAAACTAAATTAAATGATTTGTAATAGATCCAATTTCTATCATCTTCATATTAAATAAATGCTCTATGAGAAATATCTTGTTTGAAGCAAAGGGCTTTCCATATAGTTTCACTAGGGTTTGCATCAACTCTTTTGTCATCTTTTCTTTTGCAATGTTAAATATCACCAATGGTGCTAGGCATAATAAAATACTTCCAAGTTCCTTTCTATCTAAAATATCTAAGTCCTAATTTATCATACTTCCCAGATTCTTGATTTTTCCTTTCAATGACTTACATAAATCCTTCTAATAAAGATGGTCATCCATTTGCATCTTCCATAACTAAAATTTCTACAAATTAAACTTGTGAACCCTCAGCTTACCCTCATCTACCATCCCTCTCATTAATCGTGAGACTCCCACTCAACCATAAGACATTCCTACAGAGGATTACCAAAGAAAATGACAATGGTTTGGCTAAAAAAAATGATGACCATCTGGCTCTAATACCACTTGTTAGGATTAAACTCAGATAGAAATAAAAATTACATGCAAATACAACCAATACAAAAAAATAGTAGATTGCATAAAAGACAACACAAGACACTAGGATTTAATGTGGTTCACCCAATCCTTGGGCTACATCCACCAACAATAAGTCCAATATTATTATTATCTAATGATTATAATCCATTAAAGCTCAATACCGCCGCAAGAAGCTACAATACCACCATTAGATTATGAAATCCCTAACCCTAATCATTTTTTATACAAGCTTTTGTCACTTACAAAATTAGGGCTATAATAAGTCATCCAATAGGAAAAATAATAGTCAACACCTTTTACAATATAAGGGCATTTTGGCTTTAAGGGCATTGCCCCCATAAACCCCCATAGGGGCGTTGCCCCTCAACCTCACCTATACTACAATAGGAAGTGCACTTGGGGTGCTACTCTAGGACCCCACAAGGGTATTGCCCCTTGACCTCGTATTGGGAGCACTGCCCCCAAACCCCCACAGAAATAATATGGGGAGAAAAATCATGCCAAATAAACCTTCAAGTCTAATTAGGATCCACATCACAACATACCTATGTAGCAAGATGACACTATACTTTTGTAGGCCTCATATCTAGCCCAAAATTATATCAAAACCAACTTGCACATGAGAAAAAATCTCTTTGAGGAAAGAAGGCCTTGGTGCATGATGCCACTTTGCAAGAAAGGAGAGATTCTTTGGTTGATAAGCTTCTCCTACTAGTGCTTCTATCTTAAGTTAAACTTGTATTCCTTTTTCTCCATATTTTTCCTAGCTACATCTATTGTCTTGCTTCTCTCTACAGTGGGAGTGATAATTGAGGCACATACCAAGCATGTTCAGGTTTTTATTTCTTCCTTGTAGAATCCCTTGATGATCTTACATCCCTTCTAGACACCCACTATTTTTTCTCCAATACATATACTATGCATATAGGTTTTATCAGTTCCTCCAATTGATTTTTCAAGGCAACTTAATAATTAACCACCTTTCATCTACATAAATAAGATCAATGGCCAATAGACAATAATCACTTGAAAATGGGTAAAAGCACAAATTTGTGTCACTTTTAGGATATCGAAACCTTTTTTTTTCAAATCTCATTTCTCTAACAAAACTCTTTTTTTTTTTTCAAAAACTAAAAATACCTTTTTTCTAGATCTCAGATTCAATATAATCATTAAATATAAATTTCAAAGTGTTTTGATTAGTTGTAATATGTTATAATTTCAAAATATTATAATTCAATATTTTAACATTTCAAAAGATGCTTTCTCAAAAAAGGAAAAAAATAGTAAATCATATCAAAAAAATAAAAAAATTATATTTATCGCTAGAGGAGAGCATCCTCCTTAGGAATATGTAATTTTTTTTCAAAAAGGTGTAGATTTGATAGAGAAGTTTTCACGAGAGGGAAAAAAAAATTGTTGGATTCTAATAAGGTCCACTTTGAGTGCTTACAACAAAGAAAATATTTTGTTTTTTGTTCCCTAGCTATACATGTTATCTATAAGATATTTTTAAATCAATAAAGACAAAAAATGATTTTCATATACTTGTTTGACAAGAACTACACATTGATATTTTTAAATCAGAAAAGAAAAAAATGATTTTCATATACTTGTTTGACAGGAACTACACCCTATATTTTTTACAATTAAAGAGGGAACTTCAAAATTTTAAAAAATGAATAAATTCTTACCCAAAAAATTATAAAAATTATAGGCATAAAATTCATCCAATTCTACACATTTCATCAATTTAAGTCATCTTCAAATTCTAAACACAATACCATTTTTTATGTCATTAAAGTTTAATAGTTGCATTCATATATTCTTTTGTTTTATAAAAAGTGACACTAGCTTGTACTTTTATGCAATAAATTATCACACTCTCAATTAGTGACCAATATTGTTGTTAAGAAGTGAAGTCCACATAAAATTGGGGGGTTAATCACTTGCAACAATCCAAACATGAAAATATCAACACTAACAATTAAGACAATGATGCACAACAAGGGGAAGAAATACAATCAATTGACTAGGGAAAGACTTTACATAGGGAAAAGCCTAGTGGGGATGGTACCCACAAGATAGTGTACTAATATATAAGCTCTTTATGAAGTGATGCACCCTTGTTAGGATCCCATTATAGTGCATTTAGTATAGTAGTCCTTGCTAGAGGAGACATCTGTGTTAGGAGTGGTTGTTAGTGTAGTTTTTTATTTTTTCTATTTTGCTAGATTTTTCCTACACTTTTAATAATCTCACTTAGGTTAATAAAACATGTCTTATTAGGTGAATGGTTGTGAGGTGTCACCTTCCTACATGCGAGCATCCATTAGCTATCTTGGGAAGATACTTTTCTATCTTTAGTCCAATAGATGGTTGCTCCTCATTGGTTGGTGTTGCCACCTCCTCCCTCTTCCTAGCCTATATAAGCATGCTACCTGGCTTGTATTTGTATCTCTTATTTTTGCATCCTCTTAATGCTATTTTGCTTTCAGCATTTGCATTACTCTCTTGGAGACTAACTCTATGATGCTATTTTGATTTTGTATCATGTGCATTCATAGTTTAGATATTTACTCTTTGCACTAGTTTTCTGGGTTATTAATCTTTTCAGATTCTAACATGGTATCAGAGCTTTTCTATGTGCAAGAGTAGATTTTAGTTTCCTTATTTGAGAGATTCGGGGGGGGGCAAATAAACTTTATTGTAGTTTTTTGAAAAACAAAGTATGCTCTTCTCTTGCATCTTTAGATGATCTTGAGAATCAGAAAAGTTTTGACAAAAACGGTTTTTCTCTGGGGTTTCAATCTCAAATCTGACAACCAACTTGTGTATTTGGAGTTTTCAATCAATTTTACAGGTTCTAGCATGCCATTGATGGACTTGAGAAGCTGATCCAACATTTGCATGTCATATTTTGGTTGCTGGGGTCGGTTTTTGATTTTTGGAGCCGGTTTTTACTGTTAAAGGCATCTTATTTACACTACATCAACATCTTTTGTACATCAGCAAGAAAAATGCTTTCTGGGTTTTGTTTGCAGCCTTGAAAAATCATCTGGGTATCTTTTAGATTTTGCATGCAAGCTGTATATTTTTTAGAATCGAGCATGCAAAGCTATAGCCATACCCCTCTCTATTGGCAGTCGCAAATTTGAATGCAATTTTTCTTCAAATCAGGAGATCAAAAAATTTTTGGAGCACTTTCAGCCCAAACGAACATCACCATTGGATCCAGAAGGCCGTTTGCAGTTAGGATTCATATAAAACTTTTCGACTTTGGACACAGAGCATTTTTGGAGATTTTTTAAGCCTCCAGGGTCGCTGCCGTATGGATCGTACGGACGAAGAGTCAAAAAATATATATATATATATAAAATTTGGGCGCTCAGCCGGGTGGCCACCCAGCAGCCACCGATGCACCACCCTGTCGTCGCCGCCACGCAGCTCACCGGCCGCTGACCTATTACGGCTCGACACCGCCCGCGGGCCACTCCGGCGCCACCCTTCGGCCACCTCCGCTGGTGGCACATCTTCAAACTGCCGCTTCAACTATCGTCCGCCCTGTCAGCACCCTGTTGTCCGAAAAGTGTCCCCTCCGATAGTCATGCAGTCTCTGTCAGCATTTGCAACCACTGCAAGGGTGACACGTGGCCTGGGCACCACATGGCACCTTGCCACGTGGACCCACCACGTCACCCTGCCACGTGGCATCCATTTTGCTGCGACGAGCCAGGGGCCATCAATTTTAATGTCGTATTCTGCTGACGTCAGCATGACGTCATCCTGCATCAGCACCTTCTTGCCCCTCTCCTAGGGTCATTTTGGACCTACCTTCAGTTTTTTGGCCATAACTTTTGCATACAGAGGTATTTTTCTGATCTGAAAGAAGCACTGGAAAGCTAGTTCTGACACAGAGATGGTGATATAGGTGTCTTTGAGTTTTGATTCAGTTTGGTTTCCTATTATGGTAGTCAAAGCTGGATGTTCTATTTTGCACTCTAGGAGGCGTATCTTGAGCTTTCGATCTCCGATTTTGGACTTCTTTATATCGATGGAAAGCTCTTTTTGTGATCTTTCTAGTGATGCTAGTTGTTGTTCTAGATTCTATTCTAGACACATCCTATTTAGTCTTTTGCGTTTTAGCATTCTAGTGGATATTTTATTTGTTTCAGGTCCGAAGATCAATTTTGTTGCTTCAGTTGCTTCGTTTTGGGCTTTACCTTCTGTTGTTTTAGCCTTATGTTTTTTTTCTGATCATTGTTGATATTCATTGTAAGCATCTTTATGCAATGCACTGAGATAAAGTGCCACTCTTGCGTTTTGAGATCCTTTTCATCATTGTGATTCATTGTACTCGCACTATTATATAAAGTGCCATGGGGGGGATAGTTGTTTGCTACTTATAGGCCCTCTTTCTCTAATTCCTCATGCAGTGTTGATGACACATGCCTTTATTTATGTTTGTACCTCACTCTCGATGTGTTTGGCTCCTGTATTGTAGGAGATTTTTGACCCATCTTTTCAGCTGCCTGTCACCTCACCTACCTTAAGGGGAGGTTATATTGTTGTTCTATACTTCTTTGGTTGATGGTTCGTACCTTCTATTTCCATGGAGGTTCCTTTGGTTGATGGTTTGTGCCTTCTATTTTCATGGAGGTTTTACAGATCAGCATTTTGACAGAGTTTTGCGGTTCTTCATGCTTCAGTGATGTTGCTTCTTCATGATCATTCCTTGTTCCTATTTTAGGGGACAATTTATCTAGCAGGAGACTTCTTCAGTTCTTCACTAGGTTCTTACCTCTTTTTGGGGGAGGGTTTTTCCCATGTGATTTTCTCTCTTTCCCCACTTTCAGAGGTTGCATCTTCTTGCATTGTACTTGGGTACCTAACATGGCCTCGTTGTCGGGACCCATTTCTACATCCACCTAAGCTTCACTTATGGGGGGTGTTAGTGTAGTTTTTTATTTTTTCTATTTTGCTAGGTTTTTCCTACACTTTTAATAATCTCGCTTAGGTTAATAAAGCATATCTTATTAGGTGAATGGTTGTGAGGTGTCACCTTCCTACATGTGAGCATCCATTAGCTATCTTGGGAAGATACTTTTCTATCTTTAGTACAATAGATGGTTGCTCCTCATTGGTTGGTGTTGCCACCTCCTCCCTCTTCCTAGCCTATATAAGCATGCTTCCTGGCTTGTATTTGTATCTCTTATTTTTGCATCCTCTTAATGCTATTTTGCTTCCAGCATTTGCATTACTCTCTTGGAGACTAACTCTATGATGTTATTTTGATTTTGTATCATGTGCATTCATAGTTTAGATATTTACTCTTTGCACTAGTTTTCTAGGTTATTAATCTTTTCAGATTCTAACAGTGGTAGACCCTAAAAAATCCTATGCTAAATACACTATGAATTTTTTTAGTATCTCCTTGGTGAGACACCTAAGAAAGCAATTTTTTTCATATCAAAAGAAGAGTACAAAGGCAATAATGAAATAAGAAAATTTAACTACTTTAGGGAAGACAAAGGGAATGCCTTTTGAGATGGCAATTTTACATAATAAAGATATACTAAAGTATGGGGTTATGAAATAGAGATTTTTTGTAAAATTGCATGTACTAGAAAAAGGTGACTATGAAGTGGAAATTTTTTTTCTATTTCATTAATGCTGCCAAATAAGAAGTGTGAAGTTGTGATATTTCAATATTTTAGAAGGGGTAGCTAGATTACCTTGCAAAAGTGTAAAAATGACTTATAAACACCTTAGAAGGTGAAAGATGTCATTTCAAGTACCCTAAACTACAAGTCATTAATTGCAAGAATGTTTTAGATGATAGGTGAGCAAAGTAGAGAAGTTTCCACTTGTGCAAAATGTATGAATTCATGAATATGAATTAAATTAGAAACAAGAATAACAAGTTATTGAATGAATGATGAAGAATTTGGAAAGTGAGCTAGTGAGTCGTGTTGTGGCTTCTACAAATTTCAAAAATTGTAAGTTAAATTTTCTAGCCAAATTTGAGCTTCTTTTCAAAATTACACCTAGGAAGGAGACCAATGCTTAAAAAGAAGTGAATGTTAGGAAAGATAAGGGAGAAAATATAGAAAATCCCATTAGAGGAATAAGGCAAGCCTAATTTATAAAGGATGTGCTCAAGAAGAGGGTTTAGGCTATGGAGAAACATTTTCTCATGTTGCTATGCTTGAAGGAATCTAAACACTACTTGCATATGTTGCACATAAAGGATTCAAAATGTATCAAATGGATGTAAAATAAAATTTCTTGAATGGAATTTTGAGGAAGAAGTCTACATTTATAAGCTTAAAGCTTTCATTAAATAAAAGAGACATAGTCTACAAACTACAAAAAGCTTTATATGGTCAAAAAAAAGCTCCTAGAGCATGGTATGAAAGACTACATTGATATCTGGTAAGGATTGGATTTTAAAGAAAAATGATAATAGTAGTCTATATATTACAGAAGGACCACATAACAAGATATTATTAGCAAAAATAATTGTGGATGATATTTTATTCACAGGTCATGATGACTTATGTAAATCTTTGTCTAGAGAAAAGAGGAAAGAATTTGAAATGTCAATGCTTGGAGAGATAAAATTGTTTGTTGGCTTAAAATTTTATCAAACAAAGGATGGCATCTACATTACTCGGTCAAAGTACATCAAGGAAATATTGAATATCTTTTGAATGGTATATTCCAAACCAATTAGAACACCTATGTCTACTAGACACAAACTATCCAAGAATGATGATTCAAAGGAGGTAAATTAGACTGCCTACAAATCTATGATTGGGAAATTTTAGTAAGTGGTATAGTTGCAAGATTTTTTTCAAATCTTAGACAAAATTATATGATGGCAGTCAAAATAATTATGAGATATCTAAAGGAATTGAAGACTATGGGTTATAGTACAAGAAATGAGCAAACTTTGAGTTGAAATCCTTTACTAATGCAAATTGGGATGGAAGTATTAATGATAGGAAAAGCACCAGTGGATAATTATTCTTTCTTAGAAAGAGGTTAGTTTCATTGACAAGTAAGAAGCATAATTTCATTTCTTAATCTACAAAAGAGGTAGAATATGTTGTTGTAGTAGTTCATTGTTCCAACATAATCTAGATCAAGCAATTATTGTCAAAAATGAAGGAAGAAATCAAGGACCTAGTAGTTATCTATTGTAATAACACAAGTGCAATCAATATATCCAAGAATCCATCAATGCACACTAAGACTAAACATATTACAATCAAGTATCATTTTCTGAGGGAATTCATTCAAGAAAAAGAGAAAAGATTGGAATACGTGAACATCAAGGAGTAGGTTGCTGACATATTAATGAATTCATTACCTATTTTGTATCTAAGAGGTAAGCCAGGGATCATTCCCCTATTTGATTCTCAATAGAGTATAATTTAGTGATGCATCAACAGATATTCAATGAAAAACTATCAAGTTGATATAAAAATTTCATAGCACATTGCATATGGATCAGTACATCAAGATCAAGGTACATTACAAATTCATGATATAAAGTCTTTAGTATTTGATATCAAAGAGGAAGAGCTTGGTGTCATGAAAAAGAATTAGAGGAAGAGATTTGGATAAGAGAAAGAGGGAGAGTTTGAAGATAAGATGTTAGAGGGAGAGTTTGAAGATAAGATGTCAGAGGGAAAATCTCAGAGGGAGTTCTTATAGATGAAGAATCAAAATGAAACTAAAGATATTATAAAATTTTACAAATAATTATGCTTATCTTGTTAGAAATGCTTTAGAATAACTAAGAGGGGGGGTGAATTAGTTATTCAAGGTCCAAATGTACTATTCAAAATTTTTCACTAAGTGTAGTGATCCCATTCAACCATACATTCATCCAATCTTTAACTTTCCTAATCAACAAGTTAATATAAATCAACATGCAAGCACAACACATAAAAGATCAACACATAACACAATTATTTATGTGGAAACCCAATTTGGGAAAAACCACTAGTAACATGCCACTCAATTCTCACTCTTTTGAATTGATGCACTGTGAGAGGCCTACTTTTTTAAAGTCTTACAACACACTGTTAAATGTGACCTAATTAAAGGATTTAACCACCCTGTTAGAAGTGGGCTTGGTTAGAGGACTTTAGAAAATTCACTTAGAATGCCACTCTGTTAGAGGACTTACAAATGGATATTAAACTAACCTAATTCCATAGGATTTTCATATCTAATACAATTGCTAGAGAGTATTAGAATCTTTGACTTGATTACAACATAGAAATTAACTTGCATATATTAGATCACTCTTCAACTCTTTACTTTGTCTAGCTTTCAATCTTTGCAACTCTTGACAGTTTGCCCTCCTTTCAAGCTTATTCTCCTTGAGTCTCCATGCTCAATGTACTAGTGCAATCATCTCTTCTTAACCACTTGTAGAAGCACAACCTCTATGCTCTATTTTTCCTTAGCCTAGATGTCTTCTCTTTAACACCCTTCTAATCACTTCACAATTTGACATTTAGCAATAGCATTTGCTTCTTGGTTTCTGACTCCTTAAATAGAAGTCTTAGAGTTCCTTTTCCTACTTGATTCTTCCTTCCTTTGATTTCAATTCATATGGATTAGGTACGATTCATTGTATCTAATCCATATTTTGTTTCCTCTAGAAACTTCTTGAATAATCCTTTGAATTTTTCCAAAAATGGTTTACATAGAATTCTATGCCACCAACACATCATCCTTTTCCTCTAACTAGTTCAAAAAATTGAAGGTAGCAACTATGTCAGCTTAGATTTGGTGAATCTTTGAAATTTCCAATAATGAACTAGCTCGACACTATTGAAATACTAGTGCTCGGCACATAGTATGTTACTCGGCACCAATTGTGTTTTTACTAATGCTCAGCACTTGAAGTTCACTCAGCACCAACTAATATTTTCTAATGCTTAGCACCTAATACTTTGCTCAACACTTGAACTTCACTCGGCACCTGAAGATCACTCAGCGAATACTAGATTTTCCTTTTTCTCAGCTCCAATTGAGAATGTTCTTGGCTTCAACTAGCTTGCTTGGCACCCACTAATGAACTTAGTTTAAGCTTTTCAGTCAACTTTGTTACAACTTATTCTTCTAATATTTC
Source organism: Cupressus sempervirens (assembly GCA_028749045.1). Taxonomy (NCBI): domain Eukaryota; kingdom Viridiplantae; phylum Streptophyta; class Pinopsida; order Cupressales; family Cupressaceae; genus Cupressus; species Cupressus sempervirens. The sequence continues at coordinate 138,644,173 of CM053784.1, read as the reverse complement.
TAAGTGTGACCAACCTCTGTATCTTTGAGTATGTTATCAATACATCATTTAACAATTGTCTTAACTGATCCTTGCACTTCATTACAACATCATAACTCAACCTTTCCCTTAGGTTCTTTTGTTATATCTTATTGATCAAATCCTCTTCATCAATCAGCTAAGTGAAAGTACTTGGATCTTATAAGAAAATGTCATTCCTACAAATAGAAAGTTTGACATCAATGAAAAAACAATAATTGAAAACATTCTTTTAACAACAAACTTCCTTCTTTTCAACAATCTCCCTCTTTGATCTTCAATCTTCTTCTCACAATGATCTTTTCAATCAGATTTCCAAAAATCTCCCTCTTTGGCATTGATGGAAAACCAAACTAATCAACCATCAGACTAAACTATTTAACCACATGAAAACTAGGTTAGAATAGTAAGTCAAATTCCAAAAAGAAAATTATGTTACCATTAGTTTTCACATCTCCCTCTTAGCTATTGTATCATTTCTTTTCTTCTCTCCCTCTATATGCATTGCTTATCTTTTGCTATTCTTTCTCTATTTTGATTAGCTTCTTCATCTTCTCCTTCAACTATTGATCATTTCTATCTACTCAACTGTTGTTGATCAATTTCTTTGACATTTCTCCCTCTTTGACAACAATGCCAAAGACATATTGTTTTAGCATCTTAATATGCAAGTGTAGCATTTGCAAGCTCTTTCAATTTCTCCCTCCATCACCTTGCTTGTGACTAATTTGGATCTTTAGCACTTCAATTACTTTAGGCATGAATCCTAAAATAGGTATCCTCTGCATCAATGTGTAATATTTTAGCAATCAACTCAGTTGATGCAGGGCAGTCTTGCTTTTTCTTAAGTAGCCTTGGCTAGGGGTATCACCCATAACTTACCTCTAAGATACTCAAAAGAATCTTTAGGTAGTGCTTTTGTGAAGATTTCAGCAATTTGTTCCTTTGAGCTTACATATTCTATCTTCACTTGCTTGTCTTCCACTAATTCTCTTACATAGTGATACTTGATTGTAATATGCTTGGTTTTAGCATGCATTATAGGGCTCTTTGATATGTTGATAGAACTCCTATTATCACAATAAAGTATCACAGGCTCATTTACCTCTTCCTTCATACTTTGCAAAACATATTTGATCCATACAATATTAGTGCAATTTATAGCTTCTGCAACATATTCAGCTTCTGCAATGGACTATGAGGTACAAATTTCCTTTTTGCTAGTCCATGTAATCAATCTTTTTCCCAAGAAAAGTGCTCCTCCATTGGTGCTTTTTATTTCATCAATATTACCTCCCCAATCTAAATCAGTGTGGGCTCTCAGTTCAAACTTTTTACTCCTCTTGTAGTACAAACCAAAGTCATCAGTTTCTTTTAGATACTTTAGTATTCTCTTTACTACCATCAGGTGATTTTCTCTTGGATCTGTAGAAAATCTTTCCACCATTCCAATAGCTAATGCAATGTCTAGTCTACTATGTACAACATATTGCAACTTTCCAATCATTGATCTATAAATTATTTGATTCACTTCAGTTGATTCATCATTCTTGGATAACTTATGTCCTATTGCCATTGGTGTGCTAACTGGTTTTGACTCATCTAATCCAAATATTTTGAGTATCTCATTGATGTATTTGGATTGAGTCACAAATATGCCATACTTCAATTGATGTACTTGTAATCCAATAAAGAACTTGATTTCTCCAAACATTGACATCTCAAACTCATGCTTCATTTGATTAGCAAAATCTTTGCATAGAACCCCTTTTCTTCCAAATATTATATCATCAACAAAGATTTCTAATATCAAAATGTCGTTACCTTTTTTAGCCTTGATATACAAGTTGTTGTTGTCAGCTGTTCTCTCAAATCCTATTTTTACAAGATATTTGTGCAGTCTTTCATACCATGCTCTAGTTGCTTGCTTCAAACCATAGAGTGCCTTATGCAACTTGCAAACCATATCCTTGTTGTTGTCATCAAAAAATCCCTCTGATTTTTCTATGTAGACTTCCTCTTCCAATATACCATTCACAAAAGAATATTTCACATCCATTTGATAGACTTTGAAACCTTTTTATGCAGCATATGCAAGTAATGTTCTTACTCCTTCCATTCTTGCATCAGGGGCAAATATTTCCCCATATTCCAGCCTTTCTTCTTGTGCATAGTCTTTGCAAACTAATCTGGCTTTGTTTCTAGTTATCTCACCATTCTCATCAAGTTTTTTCCTAAACACCCATTTGGTGCCAATTACATTCTTGTCAGCTAGTCTAGGAACTAGGATCCAAGTTTTTTTCTTCTCAATCTGATCTATCTCTTCTTCCATAGCTTTATACCAGTCATTATGTTGTAGTGCATCTTTCACTATTTTAGGTTCAACTTTTCTCAAAAAACATGATTCATTCCCGAGTCTATTCCTTGTCATAGGTCTTGCATCCTTTTCACCAATGATTTGATCTATAAGGTGATGTCTTCTTACGTATTTGGCTAACATTGGCTTTGTCCTTCTTTCCATGTTTGATCCTTTAGCTTTAGAGTCATTTTTCTCTTCTCCATCTAGTACTTCATCATCTCTTTCATGTATATTGTATTTAGACTTAGAATGTGCATTTTCTACATTCTGCAACTTGGCTTCTGAATGCAGCTTGGCATTCACTGGCTATGACTTGGCTGATACTAAAATTTGTTGTTGATTCCTAACTTGATTTGTACCATCATCTTCAATACTCATTCCTTCATAGAAGTATACAAAGGATCTATAATCCTCTGATTGCTTGGACTTATCAACTTGGACTTTTGTATACTTGTCAAAATTTACATTTGCACTCTTCACAATTTTTTTAGTGTTAGTGTTCAAACACTTGTATGCCTTACTTCTAATAGAGTATCCAAGGAATATGTCTTCATCACTCTTTACATCAAACTTTCCATTTCTAGTATCTTTAAGAATATAACATTTACAACCAAAGATTTTGAAATATTTAAGATTAGGTGAGTGACCATACCATAGTTCAAAAGGTGTTGCATTTGTACCTTTCTTGAATTGGACTCTATTCAGGGTGTAAATAGTAGTACTTAGAGCTTCTCTTTGGTACTTTATAGTAACACTTTTTTTCCATAATCAAGGTTCTTGCATAGTCTATTACTGATCTATTTCTTTTCTCAGCAATACCATTCTGAGGTGGAGTCCTTGGTGCCGATGTTTGTCTTTTGATACCTTTTTCATTGCAAAATATCTCAAATTCTTTTGATGTGAACTCACGTCCTCTATCTAACCTTAGGCATTTCAGATTCTTCCCTGTTTCCTTCTCAACTATAGCCAAATACCATTTGAACATTTGAAATGCATCATATTTTTTCTTTAAGAACATAGCAGTCATCATCCTTGAATAGTCATCCACAAATAGCATTATGTATCTATCTCCTAGGTAACTTTGTACTTCTATTGGACCACATAAGTCTATATGGACTAACTCTAGTACTTCTTTGGAAGTGCATGTTTTTCATTTGAAGCTAGACTTGGTCATCTTCCCTAGTTGACATTGTTTGCACATTGTGTTTTCAGGTTTCTTGAATTTAGGCAGCCCTTTGACTTTCTTCTTCTTGCTAGTGTTAATCAAATTGTCAAAGTTAACATGACACAACCTTTTATGCCACAACCACACATCATCAAGTCTAACAACAAGACAAGTTGCATCTTCCATATCTAGGTAAAATAAGTTACTTCTAGTTTGTTTACCTATTCCTATCAGATTTTGTTCATTTTCATAGATCTTGGAAGTTTTATTTTCAAACTCTACTTTGCAACCTACATTGCCTAACTGGGATACACTTAATAGGTTGTAGTTCAATCCTTCAACATAGTATGCATTATCACATAAAATTTTCTCTATAAGTTTAATAGGGCCTTTTCATTTTATTTGACATGGAGCATCATTACCAAATCTAACACTATTTCCATCATATTGAGTAAAAGTAATCAACTTACTTTTGTCTCCTGTCATGTGATGTGAGCATCCACTGTCTATGATCCACTTTTTCATTCTTGTTCACATAGATTACCAATGTTGTTGGTTCATCTTTATCTTTATCTGATTCATCCTTCATGGCCACATAGACTACTTCATCATCATTCTTATCAAAATCTTCTTCAACAATGTAGCATCTTTTTCCTTTGTCCTTGTAATCTCTGCTAACATCTTCTCTTTTGTTCTTGTACTTGTTTCCTTCTTTGTAGTTCTTCTTTTGTGTACGCCTTGCAGCAATATGACCCACTTTATTAAAATTATAATATATGATAGGGAGCTTACCTTTGAATTTACCTTTGCCTCTATGGAATCTCCTAGCCAGTAATACTTCCAATTGTCCCACATCTTCCTCATCTGTGTTGCGATCACTAGATGCATTCTTTCCTTTTCTTCTCTTTTTGTTTGATGTCTCCTCCTTAGTGTCTTTTATTTTCATCTTGGACTTAAAAGTAGATTCAAGGTTCTCAGGTCTATAGTTATCAAAGTTGGACAGTTCAAATATAGTAAGTCTTCCAACTATTCCTTCAAAGGTTAGTGTGTTTCCTTGTACACACCTTATCTCTTAGATGGATGAAAATCTAATAGCATAGATAGGGAGTATATTTCTTAAATATTTGTTGTTGATAGTTTGTTCTTCCAATTTACCATCTAGACTTCGTATTGCACTTACCACTTATTTCATTCTGGCAGCATATTAAGCAGCATTTTCACCTTCCTCCATTTTCATGTCATCAAAATTTCCTCTGAGACTTTCTCTCTTTGTCCTCTGGACATTTTGATCTCCTCCATAGATATTTGTTAGGGCTTTCCACATCTTGAATGTAATGTCACAATTGTTAATGTCATCATATTTTGCATAGCTAAGTATAGAGGCAATCTCTAGCATTTCCTGATTGTGCTCTTTCTTTTTGTTCAAATCATCTACAATAAGAGGTCCAAATGGATTTACATGTTTTTTTCCAATTGAGGTTTGTGCATAGTCACCTATTGATCTGAGGTGCAATTTTATTAGACTCTGCCATGCAGAAAAGTTCTTTTTGTTGAGCTTGGGTACTTCTATCTTGGACATCTTCATCTTCCTACTTCTAGTAGCTTGAAACAAAATTAGTAGATGGATCTGATACCAATTGTTGGAAATGCTTTAGAATAACTAAGAGGGGAGGTGAATTAGTTATTCAAGGTCCAAATGTCCTATTCAAACTTTTTCACTAAGTGTAGTGAGCCTATTCAACCATGCATTCATCCAAGCTTTAACTTTCATAATCAGCAAGCTACTGTAAATTAGCTTGCAAACATAACACATAAAAGATCAACACATAACATAGTGATTTATGTGGAAATACAATTTTGAAAAAACCACCAGTAACATTCTACTCAATTCTTACTCTTTTGAAGTGATGCCTTGTGGAAGGCCTACCCTGTTAAAGCTTACAACACACTATTAAATGTGACCTAGTTAAAGGATTTAACCACCCTATTAGAAGTGGGCCTGGTTAGAGGACTTTAGAACATTCACTTGGAATGCCACCCTATTAAAGGATTTACAAATGGCTATTAAACCAACCTAATTCCATAGTATTTTCATAACTAATATAATTGCTAGAGAGTGTTAGAAAATCTTTGACCTGATTACAACATACAAATTAGCTTGTAGATCTTAGATCACTCTTTATCTCTTCACTTTTTCTAGCTTTCAATCTCTACAACTCTTGACAACTTGCCCTCCTTTCAAGCTTAGTCTCCTTGAGTCTTCCTTAGCCTAGATGTCTTCTCCATGACACCCTTCTAACCACTTCACAATTTGGCATTTAGTAGTAGTATTTACTTTTTGGTTTGTGACTCCTTAAATAGAAGTCTTAGAGTTCCTTTTCCTACTTGATTCTTCCTTCCTTTGATTTCAATTGATATGGATTAGGTAGGATTCATTGTATCTAACCCATATGTTTTTTTCTTTAGAAACTTCTTGAATAATTCTTTTGAATTCACCTAAAAAATAGTTTACATGGAATTCTATGCCATAGCACATCATCCTTATCCTCTAACCAGTTCACAAAATTCAAGGCAACAATTGGGTTAGCTTAGATTTAGTGAATCTTTGAAATTTCCAATAATGTAGTAGCTTGGCACTATTGAAATACTAGTGCTTGGCACATACTATGTTACTTAGCACCAACTATGTTTTTACTAATGCTCGGCACTTGAAGTTCACTCGGCACCAACTAAGATTTCCTGGTGCTTAGCACCTGATACTTAGCTTGGCACTTGACCTTCACTCACACCTAAAGATCACTCAACACACACTAGATTTTCCTTTTGCTCGACTCCAGCTAAGAATTTTCTCAGATTCAACTAGCTTGCTCATCACCCACTAATGAACTTAGTTTAAGCTTTGCAGTCAACCTTGTTACAACTTATTCTTCTAATATTTCTAAGTGTGACCAACCTCTGTATCTTTGAGTATGTTATCAATACATCATTTAACCATTGTATTAACTAATCCTTGCACTTCATTACAATATCATAACTCAACCTTTCCCTTAGGTGTTTTTGTTACATCTTTTTGATCAAATCCTCTTCATCAATCAACTAAGTGATAATACTTAGATCTTATAAGAAAATGTCATTTCTAGAAATAGTAGGTTTGACATCAATGAAAAAACAATGATTGAAAATATTCTTTTAACAACAAACTTCCTTCTTTGCAACAATCTCCCTCTTTGATCTTCAATCTTCTTCTCACAATGATCTTTTCAATCAGATTTCGAACATATCTAAGTCTTATTTTCATAATGAAACATTGTGTTTCCATCGCTAACAAAGAAGGTAGTTATTGAAAAAAATTAATCAATTGTATATTGTCATTGATGTTACACAAATGGAACACTCTAACCAAGCACAACTAGTGTTAAGAGAGCTCTTTTGGGCATTAAAGAAAACTCCTGTGTCAATTGAGAAATATTTAAAAGGAACCAAGTTCAATTGGTCATCAAATAAAATTAGTGAAAAATAAGTAAATTTGGTCAATGTAGGGTGCTAGTAATAATTGAGTTAGGATGGTTACCAAAGGAATTAAGTATTAACCAAGTGACTTATTTTAGTGTTAGCTGACTGTTAGCAGAGTATTTTTTTTAATTCAATGGTTAATGCAAGTTGACTTAATGGATGTTAATTTATTGTTTGAAAGGGTATTCAAGAAAACTTAACATTGGGTTTCATATATATGAAAGGTCAACTTGTGGATTAAAGATGGAATAAAAAATGAAAAAAATATTAGCAATAAGAAGGATATCTTATTAAAGATACAACATCCAAGGAGATGCACAGAATATTCTTACAAGGAGGATCAAGAGGATAAACCAAAATAGTGATCCAAATCTGCAAAGTTAGTTGCTTCAATAATCATGTCAATCATTGCTACTCTCTAACAATCATAATAGTGAAGAAATCTCTTAACAAAGTTTACTTAATAGTCATTTTGTAAATCCTATAACAGGGTGACATTTCTAGATTGAAGTGTTTGAAGACCTCTAAAAAGGCCACTCTATATAGGGTTACACTTAACCATGTGTACAACCTTTAACAAGATTTGTTCCTAATAGGGCTCACTTCAGAAGAGTGAAAAGTTGTAAATAGTTGCATTGGTAGTTTTCCAAAATTGGGTTTCCATGTTAAATATTGGTGTCTCTTGTGTTCATGTTATTTTCTTAATTCTTTATGTTTATATAGCTAAGTTACTAAAGATTAAAACAAATTAATATATTAAAATTGCTTTATTAACTAAGTTGCAATGCATATCTAGTTCTAACGAAGCAAAGAGAGGTTTTGACTTGGTGAGAAGTTTCTATTTAAATCTAAAGGATTTGGAATTATTTTGTAGTATCTAATTCACCCCTCCCTTCTTAATTACTCCTCTTATATTTTCAATAGTTGTATGGATCATGAGATCTAATGGGGGCTCAATCACAAGAATACCCAAGAAGATTAAGATTATGTTGATACCTAAAGAGTTTTTAGTTGACAAAAAATTATGATTTCAATTTTGGGGGATTGGGTGTGGAAGCCAAAATTTACATTAATAAGATTATATGGGTTGAGGAGACTACCTCATATATTACTCCAATTTTTATATGAGAGAGTGGGTTTTTTGGAAGAAAATTGAAAAACCTAGGAGAAAGGGGAACCACGTGCCTCATTTCATTAAGTTTGATAGATTTCTAATAGGGTATTCAATGTTAAAAGAAGTGTAGGAATATACCATGAAAAAATTTTGGTTTCTAAGTAAGAAAGAAAGACAATATGACCCCAAGGGACATAAAAAATATTTAATTACAAGGCATGATCATCAATTCAATATGGAATACGATATTATCTAGAATTGTGATGATAATCCCTAGATAATACAAAGGTTGAAGAAATGGGGAATCCTATCAAAGATAGTAAATTAGAGGCTGAGTAAGGGATTTTATCATTTCTATGATTAGGTGGAATTGGAAGTAATCAGAGTTGACAAGTGCATCTAAGACTTTGAAAAGTTATATTAAGAGCACTTGAAACAAAAGAAGGGAAAGAAAGTTGAACATTTACAACCCTCACCAACTAAGAAGAGGAATATTTTTTTGATAGATGACTTAGATTATTTTTCATCAAAGAAATAAGTTAATGGACCTAAAGGGAGAATTACTCCATTGGTTACTTATGATGATATTGATGAAGGAAAAGGATTAGAAGGGGTTACTCATATCATGAGGATCCTGAAGGAAAATGTTGCAACTAAGGAGCCAACTAAGGAGCCACGACAATCCCTAGTGTTCTAAGAAAAAGTGCATGATTATCATGTATAAAATAATGGAAAATGATGAGCCAATAGATATAGAGGATAAGAGAGAGGCTACATCTTAGATATTTATTGAACATGATGACTTCACTAAGACCCAAGTATTTAAGGCATTTTGGATTAAGTATAAAATGAGATAATTTGATGAGAGAAATAGGAAGAGGTTAGAAGGAGTAGATGAATCACATTATGGTACTATAGTAAATAATTTATTGATGACATACATTTGAATGACATATCTTGCACATAAGAGTTGGCTAGAGAGATTTTATTTAATGTTGATAGTGGTTCAAATAATTGACAATACCAATCCTCTATTCTCTACTATTGAACTAATGCATAGGAAAATGTTCAATAGAGCCCAAATGAAACACATGCGAGAAATGATTTAAGAACATATAAGAGAAACATATATGAACATGATAATAAAAATACATAAATGCAAGAAATAGGAGATTTGAAATGGAACTAAATAGCTTGAAAGTCCTCCCTACACCAAGTGCTATTGTAGTTTTCCAAACACACCCTATTGTTATAGTTGAAGAAAAGCAATCTAAAGAGTTAAGATAAGAAAATGTAAACAAATAACTCACTTTTAGGAACTTATAATAAATCATTTCTTTTAAGATGAATATGTTACTAAGAAAATATGATGAAGTATATGAAGGGTTCCTTATTATGAATTATGTGCTTGACTTCTTCAAGAAAAACAAAGTCGCATTATCTGAATTAGAAAGCAAATAGTAACCTTCCAAGTTTTAATTGTGTAGAATTTGTGAGATCACAAAGAAAGATCTAGATACCCCCCCATAGATCAAAGGTTATGTAGATATTTTGGAAGCTATATCAAGGAATCTAGCATATATGAAACATGAACAATAGAAGATAGAAGAAAATATACTGACCATTGCTTATATAGATCATTATGTCATACCTAGTCTAAAGGATAAGGAGGGAAGAACCAGGGACATAGAAGGTTAAAGAAATGAAATGAAAAATACTTCCCCAAATAGATATGGATCAATTCAAAGAGAATGAAAACATTCAAATGAATAAATTTCATACTTTATTGGATAAGGTTATTACCTTAGAGAATAAATTCACTAAATTATAGATAGATGTGCAAGTTGCCATGAGAAAGAAATGGAAAGAAATTTAGGAGTTCATCCCTAAAGTTTTACTCAATTTGTATGGCCTACACATGTTCAAATTTCAAAATTGGTCAATGTTTACATGATAATTCTAGAATCAGAACAAGTGGAAGAAGGGATCAATGAGGAGGAGCAGACCACTGTGGTAGAATAAAAGAATAAATGTTTATCAAATGTTTTTTAGTTTATATGCATTTAATACAATTATCTTATAATTGGATAGGTTATTTATGATTAGTTGTTTTGTGAAGAGATCTGAAGCTTTGTTGCACCCCTTCATTTTCTATATGAAGGGTTGCCAAGATCTCATTTGATATAAGTTTTATAGATACAATTATATACATATAATTTTTTGGATATATATTAGATATAATTTCCTTTAGGAAATATTACAAGACAAGCTCAACTTTAATGATTCATGTAGTTTGAAGGTTTATGAAAATTGACACAGTTCTAATGTTGTTCCTTATTTGAATGGGAATATAAAGATACTTTCCTTTGATTGTCAATTCAAATATTTAGATGTTTAATAAATCATTGTAAATATATTTCTCTTGAATATTTTTTGATAGATTGAACTTAATATGGATCTTCAATTATCAATTTTACATGCTATGTGATGTTTGTAGATGGTGTTCATATTGTCTTCAAATTTTGATGATACTTGAATTGGACAAGTTAGACTCTATTTACCCAATGATAAAGGATTGGTATTGCCAAGATTAAGTTAACTAACAATTATAATTGGTAGAGTTCTATACTTGACTATATGCACCACATTAAGTCACTTTTATTATTTTCAATTATCTTTTAGGTTTACCATAAACACCTAATCCTGATTTCTCCTAAAATTATTTCCATCTCAAGAAAACCATCTAGAAAGATTGCATTCATGAGAATTGAATCATTGTAAACACCTACCTAGGTTTTACATGGCCTAAAGAGAAGAGGTATTTTATTTCTGAAAGGATTAAACCTATACATTGGCCAAATTATGTTGGATTTCCCAATATTGAGTGGGCAAGACTGTAGGAATCTAACCAACAATTTGAGGAACCAACAAAAAGACCTTGAACCTTGTTAGAAGTTTTTAATCATATTAAAGGTTAAAAGAAAAAAAATAGGTCCACTACCTAAATGCTATAGAAACTATGAAAACCAACTTAAGGATAACATATTCAAAATAGTAAACTAACTAATCTACAACTTTCTTGCCAAAATAGTTTTATTGAAGCTCAAATCAATCTCTTCTATGGTTTGATCATCTAGCATTCAAGCTAGCATCAAATAAACATATTCATTACATATATGATATCACACTGATTCGCAATCAAGAAAATTAACTTTCCTTTATACCCTCATAAATAGTTAATTAGTTTAGTCTATTAAAGCTTCCTCGATGTACCATTAAATACATAGGACCATGCTAAGGTATATACACCTTCATAATAATGATTAAAAGATTTAAAATTAAGGTTTTGACATGTTATACTATAATTATTATACTTTTCAATGATATACAACATGTTTCATCAATGCAATTAAATGCTAGTAAAATACACTGCAAATTTCACAACAACGTGTTAGCCCCATCTAATAATGTAATAGGTAATCTTATGAATGTGTGTTAGAGAGTCATATAAATTGTTATGTTTTCATTGATGTCAAGTATTATTTGAATAGGCATAATTCCAATTTAGTAGAGTTCCATATCATTTGATTGATGAAGAGGATTTCAAGAAAGTATGTTGGAGACAAAATTGATAAGTGTTGTATTCAATGGTACTTTAATGTGTTGAATAGTGATAATGTAATGCTGATTTGACTATTTTAAAATCATGTAATATTGTAAAGTATTGAAGCATACAAGCTTAACCGAGCAACAAGGTTAATGAAAGAAGATTGCATTCATCAAGTGTTGACTAAGGAGTTTGGAAAAGAAACAAGAAATTCAATATTTCTTAAGAAAATATAGTATTGACTAAGTACCAGATTACTCAAGTGGAACATTGTGTTCACCAAGTAAGAGCTGGAAGAAAAATTTAGAGAATTGGAATCTAAGGATGACTTTTGATGCAAATATGGAAAGTATGAGATGGCCAAAGGTAGCCTTCAAATTTTTTTACAAGATCTATGGCTAAGAAAATTCAATAAGGATCTAATGATGGAGATTGAAGGAAGATAAGGATAAGAAAAAAAATTCTATACAAACTTCTATTTTCTATGTGGTTAAGTACATTGAATTTGATATCAGCAATTGTGATTAAACATAAGTAGATGATAGATTCTAGACTCCCAAAGATGACTATTTAAAGAGGGGAATAAGATAGTTTTTAGGCTATTGATTTTATTGTTGCTTTATTATGTTATTGAATAGATAAAAGTGTGAACTATTGAAGATATTTAAGCCATGAGAACTAAGAAGAGTTAAAGACAAAAATGAGTGAATCAACCAACCAAACATAGAAATGAGATCAAAAGATAGGTATCAGACTGAGAAAGAACATAAAGAAGATCTGAATAAGAAAGGTAGTGCTATACATAAATATATCATTTTTACACTATTAATTTCTAATGATTTTAGAAAAAAAAAATCATAAATCAAGTGAACCTAGCAAGTCTATGAAATCCTATATGCTAACATCAATTAGTGATGTTTGTAATTCTTTTTTAGAGTAAGCCACTCTTTAGACAAGATCAAGGAACGATAAGGTTTAGATGATATTTTAGTAAAATCCTCTAAAAATGTCACATAAACAATGTGTATGTAACCTTTAACAAGGTTGGATCCTAACATAGCTCACTTTAGAAGAGTGAAATGTTTCGGTTGTTGGTCCCAAGTGGTTTTTACCTTTATAGGGTTTCCACATTAAAATAATGGTGTTAATTGTGTGATTGTTATTTGTGTTGCAAATTATTTTACATGTTTTACATATTAGTGCAACTCAGTAACCACTAAGTGGATGATCGGTAAAAAGTAAGTTATTTTACTAATACATGGTCATGCAAAGAATAATAAGTTAACTTTATGAAGTAAATTGGTTGAATGTGTACACCAAGTGATTATTTGTGAATTTTTTTTGTATTGAAATTACATGAAGGGACTATAAGATAGTTGAACATAACTAATTCACCCTTCTATCTCAGTTATCTAAGGATTGGTAATAGAGCACAATGTTTGGAGAAAGAATTTTAAATGAACTTAAGCTAAAGATAAAAGATGTATAAGATAGATATACCAAGGTTGAACAAAGAGAAATTCTCATCATGGAACATGAATACACTACATTTATTGGTCCTCTTATTGTAGATCAAACAAAAAAGATGAGAAATCACAACAACTTGTTGATTGAGATTGCTTCTACACTCAATGATGTCGAGTTTGATGATATCAAGGATTTTAATACTACCAAACAAATGTGGGATAAATTGACACTTGTACATGGAGGAGATGATAATGTGAGAAAATCCAAAGCTAAAAATAAGTCTCAGAGGAAAGTATGATGACATGAGAATGAAAGAAAGAGAAAATGTTGCTTGGTATGTAAAGAAAATCAAAGAAGTTGTAAGCACAATCAAAGATGTTCAAGGTGCTATAAGTGACTTTGAAATTGTAAGTAAATTTCTTAGAAAATATTCTTCCTCTATTCAAGAAGTGAGAGCCATATCTATTAATGTATTGACACTTGATGGTTTGTTTGATTGGTCGACTGCATTTGAGTTGAGCGTCTATGATAACAATAATGTTACAATTGGAAATGCATTAAAATATTATCTAACCATTGGAAGTTCCAAGAAATAAAATAAAAGTAAAGAAGAAAGTGAATCTTAATATGAGGATGATCTAGATGAACTTGAAGCATTGCTTATAATAATATTGTCTAGAGGGAAAGGTAAATACAAAGGAAAATTGCCTCTAGTATATTCCAAATGTAATGAGGTTGGTCATTTTGCTTCTAAATGTCCTAACATAAGTAAAAGTGATGTAGATGATAAGAAATATTAAAAGTATAGGAATAACTTGGACTAAAAAGACAAAGGGAAGAATTCCTGCTACACTATTCAAAAAGAGTATATTGAGTCAAATTGACAATGAAAATGAAATAGTTGAGATGGTATATGTTGCAATAAAAGAAGATCCAAATGGTGAAAGGTATTACAAAGAAACTACCCTTATCACACATGTTAGTAAGAATGAATCATGGATTTTCACATCACACGACTAGTGATCCAAGCAAGTTTGATAAATTTGAAGAAATTGATGATGGTGGAACAATTAAGCTAGGTAATGATGTTCCATGCCTAGTGAAAGGTAAAGTATCACTAATGTTGAATGATAAGATAAGATGTGATGATATATATTGGTTACAAGGACTAAAATATAATCTCATGAATGGTGCATAGTTGAGTAACTTAGGTCACAAGCTAGAATTCCATAATAGAAAAGTCAAGATCTTTGATGATGAAGGTAATTTGATTTGAACAAGAATTCAAGAAAAAGATAACTTATTTTATCTTGATACAACTATTGAGACATGCTTATTTACTAAAATTGAGGATATATGGTTATGGCATAAGAGGTTGTGTCATGTGAACTTTGATAACATGGAGAAAATCAATAGAAAGAAAAGAGTAAGAGGCCTTCGAAATCTACAAAAAAAATGAGAATTCTATGTGTAAATAACATTAGCTCAGTAAGATGAAAAATTCTAGTTTTTCTAGCAAGACACACACTTTAAATGATATCCTAGAATTAGTGCATACAAATCTATGTGGTCCTATTGGTGTTGATAGTTACTATGGTGATAAATATCTCATATTGTTTGTTGATGACTATTCAAAAATGATGAGTGTCATCTTTATGAAGGTAAAATCACAATGCTTTTTTTATGTCCAAATGGTATAAAGCTAGAGTTGAAAATGAAATTGTTAAATCTTTAAAATATTTAAGATCTTATAAAGGTGGTAAATTTATGTTTTCAGAAATCACTAACTTATGTGTTGAGAATGATATTAAAAGATAATTTTCTATACCAAGGACACCACAACAAAATGGTATTTCTAAATGGAGAAATAGATCAATTATAGATAGTGCAAGGATGTTGATGATTGAGAACGAGGTTTCTCAAATATTCTAGAGAGAAGTAATTAACAATTCTATTTACACTCTCAACTAAGTTTAATTGAAGAAAGGAACAAATAAAATACCCTACAAACTCTAGTATGTTCATACACCTAATGTAAGTTATTTCACAATATTTGGAAGTTAGTGTCATGTTCAAAAGGATGCAAGGAATGGTAAATTTGATGTTAAAGGAGATAACAATATTTTCCTTGGTTATTCATGATGTAAAAGCATCTAGTTGTGTAAGGGAAATCTTGTATCACCCAAAATATGGTTAATGTGAATTTTTGTTTAATGTGTTTTTATTTCTAAATACCCATTTGGGCCAAATAGATATTCAAACTCTTATAGTTTCACTATTGGTTTTTGAGCACCTCAGGATATGTTGAAAATAGGTTATTTTGTAATTGAGCCATAATTATGATGATCTAAAGACTGTAATTTGGAGGGGTGATTGTAATTGTAATTAAAGTATTCCTAAGAAAAAAGAATCAGGTCAAAAAGTTCGGGTCAAAAAGTTTTACAATTTGAAATTTATTATAGTTTTAAGTTGTTTGGAGACCCCCTAAGAATAACTCAAAGTCTAATTTGAGGCATTAATAAGCCTTATACAAGCCCAAAAAATGGGAAGAAAGTGTATCTTTTTCATAAGAATATAGAGAGCTTGAAGATCTTTCCAAAAATATAAAAGGTTCGTCAATCAGAGTCCTAGATCAAAAGTTATGTGTCCTAGAATTTGGACTACTATTTCTAGATTCTTCCAATTTTCACTGACTTCTAACATATCTTCTAGAACCTTCTTCTTTTGTGGTGGACGAAAAATGGAATATTATAAAATTAATTCATAACCCTTAACCTAATTCTAGTTACTAAAGGTTATTTCTTGCATTGTAAAAGCAATTTTTGTGGAGTTGAGGAGAAGGTACTCTGAGAAGGGTTTTCTCAAGAATTTGGTAACATTGTAAGCCCATAGGGCATGTATTTGAGTCTAAATGTAATGGCATATCATTTCTTATAATAAGGTTCTCCTTTTCTTATTATCTTCATTTTTTCTTTAATTTTTCCCTCATCAAGTGGTATCAAAGCAGGAGTTCCTGAGTATGTAGACATAGCACTGACCGTGAGGTAGTTTGTACCAAGACTATGTGGTTGTGGGTTTTGTGATAGTGAGAAGATGTGTCCATAGAGAGAGTGTGGTGGAAGGGTCATATGTTCTCCCCCTAAGGTTAGACCCCTCTAGAGAAAAGTTCATGCATTGCAAGAGGAGATTCATAGAGGGATGAATCTTACCATAAGGGATAAAAGTGTGGAGGAAAATGAAGAAGAAAGAAATAGTATAGGGAGGAGGAGAAGAAGGAGAAGTATTGAACTAGGTAGAGGATAATATTTTTAGGGGCATTTCCAAGATGGAAAAAGGACCAAAACTTGAGTTCAACATATTTTCAAGAAATCTAAACCAAGATGAGTTGATTGATTGGATCAATGAGCTGGAGGAATATTTAGAGTATGAGGATATAGATGACCCTAATAGGATTAAGTTTGTGAAGGAAAAACTAAAGGACCATGCAAAAATATAGTGGTAATAGATTCTATTAGAAAGGAATAGAAGAGGGAAGGATAAAATCACAAGATGGGATCACATGATGGACAAACTAAAGAAGTACTTCATTCCTTTTGACTATGATTTTGACTTGTTCAAGAAGATTCAAGGGTTAATTCAAGTGGGAAAATGTGTCCAAGAATGTTAAGAGGATTTTTACCAAGTTCTTATTAGGATAGCACATGTTGAAGAAAAAAGGAGAAGGTTTCCCATTACCTTAATGGTTTAAGTCCTAGCATTGAGGAGGAGCTATGTCTGGTTAGAATGACCAACACTGAAGCTGCATACCAATTTTCCTTGTGAGTTGAGGAGAAGCTAAGAAAAATATTTTATGGAAATAAAAGAGGACACAATCAAGGAGGAAGTGGCAGTGGTAGGTCATTTTGAGGACAAAATGAGGACTAGAAGAAAAATGAAGATGTGGGTACCAACCAAAACCAGAGGAATGAGAATTTTACCCACTGCCATGATCAAAAATTTTTAGACCAAAGAGGAAGATGTAGAGGATGTGGAAAGGCTTTGGAAGAGGAGGCTTCTCTGGTACTTATTTTCATTGAAATGAAGAAGTTCATTGTTCCTATGAGTGCCCTCAATGCCAAGGAAGGATAGATAGGACAATTAATGATCAAGCAAGGGTTACTCATGGATGATGATGCTAAGTCATCACATTCGGAGGATTCAAAAAGAGGAGAAGTTTTGATTAATGAAAGTGTCTTGTTAAGTGGTGAGACTAAACCTTGACAAAGCTAGAGTCTATTTCATACCATGTGCAAGTGTGGGGGTAAATACTATGATGGGAATCTTGATGGTGGGAGCACTACCAACTTAGTGTTAGAGGAGATGGTCTCAAAGCTAAGGTTGAAGAGGGAGAAATGCCCCTATCCATGTTGGATTTCTTAGGTTTAGGATGATCATAACATATTGGTTAGCAAAGAATGTTTGGTAAAGTTCAAGATTGGGAGTTACCATGATGAGGTTCTCTGTGACATTGTCCTAATGGATATATGCCATTTGTTGTTAGGAAGGTTGCGATAGTTTAATAGACATGCTATACATCATGGTCATACAAATAAATATTCTCTGATGAAGGATGGATTTTTTCACAAGTTGAAGCCCTTGATAAAGGAGGGTGAAAGGTATGGAGTAGTGCTAGGGTATGTCTTGTTTATAAAATAAATAGCATTAAATATCAAAATATGTGTTATGCTTTAATTCCTAGAAAGAACAAGGAGGATAGTAGTGAAGTTCATATTAAAGTTTTAGGTTTATTAAGTGAGTATGGGGATGTTATATTTGATAATGCCCAAGAAGGGTTTCCACCAATAAAGAAAATTAGTCACCAAATATATTTAGTTCTTAGAGATATTTTTTTCTAACAAGGATTCTCATAGGATGACTCCTATGGAGATTGAGGAGTTGAATAGACAAGTTTAGAAGCTATTGAGCAAAGGTCTAATTTGAGAGAGCCTAAGTCCATGTGCAGTTCCTAAACTATTGGCATATGGATGTGTACAAACTCTTGGGCTATAAAAAAAATAACCACCAAGTAATAGTTTCTTTTTCCAAGGATGGATGGTCTTATGGACTACTTGAGTGGAGCTCAGTACTTCACAAAGATAGATCTCAAGAGCGGTTATCACCATATATGGATAAGAGAGAGACATAAATGGAAGACTAAATTCAAGACCAAGGAGGGTCTATATGATTGGTTAGTCATGCCCTTTGGACTAACAAATGCGTCAAGCACTTATGAATGAGGTACTAAATAATTTTTTGGGAAAAGTTGTTCTTGTCTATTTGGATGATATTTTGATTTTTAGTAAGCCTTTGGATGAATATTTTTTGTACATTCATAATATCCTTGAAAGGTTTAGGGAAGATAAATTGTGGATAAATTTGAAGAAGTGTACTTTGTTAAAAAGGAGTTAGTCTATTTGGGGTTTGTTGTATTAGTTGAAGGTCTCAAAATTGACCTAGAGAAAGTGAAAGTCATCTTAGAATGGCCTACTCCAAGGTATGCCACTAAGGTGAGTACTTTCCATGGTTAAGAATTTTAGTAGTATATGTGCACCCCTAACTAAAATAATGAGAAGGGATAGAAAAGAGTGCAGGTGGCCTATAGGAGCTACAACGAGCATTGAGTTACTAAAGGAGAAGGTAACAGAGAAATCTATGTTGGCACTTCCCATTTTTTAAGAAGTGTTCCAAGTGGATTGTGATGCTAGTGGTAGCATTATTGAGGTTTTTTTGAGCTAAGAAGGTAAGCCTATTGCTTATTTTAGTGAAAAATTAAATGATGCAAAGAAGAATTATTTTTTTCATGATAAAAAATTCTATGCAATAGTTCAAGCATTAAAGAAATGGAGGCATTATTTTTTGCCAAAAGAATTTGTCTTCTATATTGATCATCAGGCATTGTAGTACCTAAATAGCCAAGGTAAGTTGAATTAGAGACATTTGAAATGGGTAGAGTTCATACAAAACTATACATTTGTATTGAAACATAGAAGTGGATGGTTCGATAGAGTTGTAGATGCATTAAGTAGGAGGCAGTTGTTGATAATAGAAATGTAGATTGAAGTGGTTGGGTTTGATGAACTCAAGAATATGTACCCTAAGGATCCTGACTTTATAGAGGCTTGGAAGACTTGTAAAGGACTTGTTACTCTAAACACAACCAAGTGTCTTGATTACATGATCCAAGATGGTATGTTGTTCAAGGGAAATCAATTGTGTATTCCAAGGAGTTTCATGAGGGAGAACTTGATTAAGGAGAAAAATAGTGGAGGGATGACAGGACACTTTGGTTATGATAAGACCATTATCATTGTTAGTGAACATTATTTTTGGCCTCAATTGTCATACAATGTGAAGAAGTTTGTGTAGAGTTGTCGAGAATGTTAGATAGCCAAAAGGTCAAAATACTAGACTCTAATAGCCATTGCATGTTCCACCAAATCCTTGGGAGGACATAAGTATGGATTTTTTCTTAGATTTTCAAGGACACAAAGGAGTAATGACTCGGTATTTTTGGTGGTTGATATATTTTCCAAGATGGCACATTTCATTCCATGCCACAAGACTCATGATGTAGTGCATATTGTAGATTTATTTTTCAAAGAGGTGGTCAGGCTACATGGTCTCCCAAAAAGTAATGTTTTTGATAGAGATACTAACTTTTTGGGTATTTCTAGAGGACTTTGTGCAAGAAGTTGAAGAAAATTTTGAAGTTTAGTTCTTTACATCATCCGTAGACTAATGGACAAATAGAAATGGTGAGTAGAAGTCTGGGCAATTTCTTGAGGTGTTTATTAGGTGATAGGTGGAAGGCATGGGATTTGATTCTACCAAAAGGAAAATTTTCTTACAATTATTTTGTGAATGGGAGTATTGGTAGATCATTGTGTATGAGAGTATTGCAAGGACTACAATAGAGTTAAGGAAGATGGAGTAAGGAGATAAGACTAGTGTTGAGGCAAAAGACTTTGTTGAACATGTCAAGAACCTTCTTGATGAGGTATGTGCATATGTTACCAAGATGAACTTGGAGTATAAGGCTAGAGTGGATCAAAAGAGGAGATATAAGGAGTTTCAAGTTAGGGATCTGGTTATGGTGTACTTGAACAAGGAACATTTCTAGTGGGCACCTACAACAAGCTGAAGATGAAGAAATTTGTTCCCTACAAGATTTTGAAGAAACATGATTCAGGAAATGCATATGAAGTGGAGATGCCAAATGGGATTTATATTTCCCTTGTTTTCAATATTAAAAATTTAATAGAATATCATGATGATGTTGCAAAAGAGGAGTTGATTCTAGAGCCATATCTTTTTCCTACTTTTGAGAAGGAGGAGATTGAAGAAACTCTAGATAGTCGTGTAGGTCAAAGAGCTAGAAATATGTAGTGTGAGAGTGCCTAGTAAAATGGAAGGGATGGTCATTGGAAGATTTTACCTAGTTATCAAAGAAAGAGATTTCCTATTTGGTTTTTCCCCTACCAGCTATAAAGTGATATAGTCACTTTTTAATTTACCCTATGTGTCTAATGCAGGAGCATCCAATGGTGAAAGGGAAATCCTATAACACCCATAATATGTTTAGTTTTAGTTTCTATTTAATATTTTTGTATTTTTTAATACTATTTTGGTCCAAATAGAGATTCCAACTCTTATAGTTCCACTATTGGTTTTCTGGATTAGTGTTTTTTAACATCTCGGGATATGTACTAGTGTAGAAAATAGATTATTTCATAATTGATAAATAATTATGATAAATTAGAATTTTAAAGTTAGAGGGATGATTTTAATTTTAATTTAAACTATTCCAAAAAAAATCAAGTCAAAAGGCTTTATGGTTTGAAAATGATTATAGTTTTAAGTTGCTTGGAGGACCCCTAAGAACACTTTAAAGTCAGATTTGATGTGCTAATCAGCCTTGTATGGGAAAAAAATGGGGGATGATCATATTTTGTCCATAGGGATATATTGAAATTAGAGAGCTTTCAAAAAATTTAAACGATTCATCAATTAGAATCTTAAGTTAAAGTTATGTCTCTCGCAAGTTGGACTTCCATTTCTAGATTCTTCTAGTTTTGCACTGACTTCTAACATATCTTCTAGAACCTTCTCCTTTTTTGGTGGATTCCAAATATAATATTCTAAAATTTATTCCTAACCCTAAACCTAATTTGGGTTACTTAAGGTTATTTCTTGAATTGTAAAGGTAGTTTTTGTGGAGTTTGGGAGAAGGTACTATGAGAGGGGTTTTTCTCTAGAATCTAATAACATTGTAAGCCCATAGGGCATGTAGTTGAGTTTTTTTTCTCTTTACTAAATGTAATAGAATATCATTTCTGATAATAATATTCTTCTTTTCCTATTTTTTTCATTTATTCTTTGGTTGTGCCCCTCATTAATTCATCTAAGAGAAAAGCTTATAAATGTTTGAACAAAGCTACTAACAAGATGATTGAAAGTGCTAATATAAGATTCAATGAATTTGGAAAAAAGAATGATGTCAAAAGTAAGAAGGAACCTAAATAATATAACATTTTTTTTTCATTTCTATGAAGAGGCACCTAATTTACTAGCCAAGTTACAACAATAATCCACCAAGCATCAATCAATGACACCTAAATTATAGAATATTGTACCCAAGCATCAAATAGTTTAGCTCAAGAAAGAATTTCAACCCCTACTATAAAAAAAAATTGGAAATCAATTAAATGAACCTATATTGTCCAAATATATTGGAAATAATCATTCACCTGAGTAGATAATTGAAGAAATAAGTGCTAGAGTACAAACAAGAAGTAATTTAAGAGATAGTACTTGTTTAATTGTTGATTTTGAACCAAGAATAGTAAGGGTTGCATTGGATAATGAATATTGGATAAATGCTATGAATGAGGAGCTTGATCAAATTGAGAAGAAAAATATCTAGACAATAATACAAGGGCCTATTGACAAGAATGTGATAAGAACCAAATGGATTTTTTAGAAACAAGCCAAATGAGAATGGAGAAGTGGTAAGGAACAAAGCAAGGTTGGTTTGGAGAGGTTATGCACAAGGTTGAATATACTATATTAAAATGTTTGCACCTATGGTGAGATTAGGAGTAAGAAAATTGTTGGCTTATGTCATTATTGTGGTTTCACAATGTGCACCCCATTTCTCCTAAAAATGATGACCCCCTAGTAAATTGTTTTGTCTCCTAGACCCCTAGTTTAGGGCTTGGGACATTTTGGGACTCTTTGCGAGTCTGGGTCAAGCCTTGATCTCTAATTGGGTGAGTTTGGGGTGTCATAGACTGGAAAAATTGAAATATTATAAGTTTTTAGTGCATAGGTGTGCACTAGCACACTAGCACATGTGCAACCCTTCTTGAGGTGTGCAGTTGCACTAAGTGTGCAAGTAAGCACTTATCTCCCTTCGGAGATGCACACTTGTGTGCATGCATAGGTGCACACCTCCAAAGGGTGCACACCTTGGGTTTGGGTCTATATAAACAAGGAACCCCTTCCCCTCCACTCACTTGTCTCCTTATGCTCCCAAGAAGCCGGACCTCTACACCTTTCACTTTGCACTTCCATCTTGCTCCCACAATCAAAGTTGTGCATGTGTGCACCTTTGTTCACTAAAAAATGAACAAAATATAATCAAAACCTAAGGAAATTATGTGAAAGAAATGTCTACACATGCACACCTATTCAAGGTGTACATGTGCACACCTTTTTTCAAACTAAGTTAAGCATACGAGTTTATGTAAAATTCATTTGGTGGAAATGATGTTAATTCTAAATTTTTTAATGGAATACTTGAAGGGGAAGTACATGGATTTTTGGTTGATGGATTAGGAACATACCTGGAATACTTGAGGGGGAAGTATATAGTGAACAAACTGAAAAATTCATTGAACTTGAAAAGAAGAATATTCTCTACAAGATGAAAGAGGAATTATACAAATCAAAACAAGCACCAAGAGCATGGTATGAAAGGTTACACTTTTATTTGATTAAGATTGGATTTTCCAAGACAAATGAAAATAGTAATCTATATTTAAAAAATTATTCTAATGATATGGTATTGATTTATGAAATATTTTTTGATGACATAATATTTGGTGGAAATGACATGTTGAGTAAGACATTTTCTAACCAAATGAGTATATAATTTGATATGTTAATGTTTGGTGAGATAAAATTCTTCATTGGACTATAAGTCTATCAAACAAAAAATGGTATATGTGTGACTCAATCTAAGTATGTGAAATAAATCTTGAAGACATATGGGATGGATGTGTCTAAGCCACTTGGTACACATATGGTTAGAGGAGTGAAATTATCAAACAAAGACACTACTAGTTTGGTAAATGAGACTCAATACAAACATATGATTGAAAAATTATAGTATGTTGTACATAGTAGACCAAATATTTCACTTGATGTTGGAGTTGTTTCAAGGTTTTTATCTAATCCAAAGGAGACTTAGGTGACTATTGTGAAAAGGATATTGAGATATCTCAAAGGAATTCAAGATTATGGCCTATGGTATAAACAAGAAGATTAATTTCATCTTAAAGCCTACATAGTTATTGATTGGGCTAGTAATGTTGATG
Source organism: Cupressus sempervirens (assembly GCA_028749045.1). NCBI lineage: Eukaryota > Viridiplantae > Streptophyta > Pinopsida > Cupressales > Cupressaceae > Cupressus > Cupressus sempervirens. Next base: position 138,620,293 of record CM053784.1, on the reverse strand, counting down.
ACAGAGAAAAATACAAGTGGTGGAGCTTTCTTTTTAGGAGAAATAGTGATAATACAAGTAAGCAAGAAAAAAGGTTTATTTTACAATCTATTGTTGAAGCTGAATATTTTGTTGTTGCAATCAATCATTCAAATATTGTGTGAATTAAGAAACTAATGAAAGGAATGCATGATAAAGTAACCAAGCCTATTACTATTTATTGTAATAATACTAGTGCAATAAATATTTCAAAAAAAATGGTGATGCATGCAAAAACAAAGCACATATAAATAAAATATCTTTATTTGAGGGAGCAAGTACAAGAGAAACAAGTGAGGCTTGGATATGTGATGTCTAAAGAATAAATTGCAAATATTTTTACCAAGCCATTTCCTAAGGATTCTTTTTTGTATCTAAGAGGTAAAATAGGGTTCTTGCCCATTTCCAAAATTCACTAGGTGAAAGTTTATGTTGCATCAATTCATGGATGAATTGTGATATCTTTGAAAACTCGATGCAAAATTTCATACTTTAGGTGTATTTTTGAAGTTGTAAAGATAATTCTGGTGAAACCAGTATATATTGTACATGCAAGGAACAAAGACAGCTACAAGGTTTTATAAGTTTCATGTTGAAATTTATAATGACCTTTGGCAGTGTTGTCAAAGGGGGAGAATATACTGAAGATAGAAAATCCAAAAGAAAATATAATAAAAGGGGAAGACAAAATAATGAAGAAGATGATGAAGAAATCATAAGAATGTTAAACAAAATAAGATCATATCTAAAGGGGGAGACATGCTGAAAAATATTTGTGTTTTTGATCAAGATGCAAATTGAGTTATATAGATCCTGAAGATAAAGTCAAAGAGCTAAAACATTGCATTGTTGACAATGCATACATTTGATTACCTTATGTAATGTTTTTTAATGTATAATATTATGTTATTTATTTCCATCAATACCAAAGAGGGATATTGTTAGCCTCAACTAATAATGTAACAAGTAATGCTATGAATGTATGTAAGAGAGTCATATCAGTTGTTATGTTGTCATTGATATCAGTTCTTCATTGGCTAGGTATTATGCTAACTCAATAGGGTGCCATATCATTCAATTGCCAAAGAGGATTTTACTAATCAAGATGATTTGGAGAAATTGTATTGGAGACATAATTGATAAGTGTGGTATTCAATGGGTACTTGAATAAGTTGGAATGTGATAATGTATGTTGGAAATATTCAAGATATGACAAGTTACTCAGAGGGGAAGGGTGAATCAGTAACTTAAAAAATTTCCTTTAAATTTACCACACATCCATCTATGCTACTACATACATTAGTTCTGAAAGATAAAACATTCATCACACAAATGAACACAATATTTTGGTGACTCAGAAACCTTCCAAATAAAAGTAAAACTGGGGTGGGGATGATACCCACAAAACTTCAATACTGTAGCATAAATTTGGCCTATTAAGGCTTAAATTGACCACTTTTGGTGATTTCCCCTATTAGGAGCACAAAGGACTACTAGGTCCACCTTGTTAGAGGATTTAGAAACATACAATGAAGTATGCACTTGGTTAAGAGATTTATACAAAGACTGTTAAGTCTACCTTGTTAAAGGATTTAGAAGCTAATTCACCTCTTAAGATGAAGAATGGATCTACTTAAAACTAATTTCTTGTAAGATCCTTTATGCACTGATCACCTCATGTGATGAATATAACTTTTCTGCCTCTGTATTGACCTTGTTGTATTCCTTGAACTACTACTAAAAATCCTTCATAGATACTTTTCAAAATTACTTCACATTGGATCGCTATTACTTGATACATGTGATATCTTACAATTCATCTTACATATATACCTTTCAAATTTACAAAATTGCAAGGTTGGCCAAAACACAAGTGAACAAATACATTACAAAGTTGACCCAATAGAAAATAACTTGGGTTCACTAAACTGACTCAGTGACCTTCTGATACATGGTGTCCATTGCATTACTCGGCATCATCATGCACTTGATAGAAGTGAAGGCTCATTACATACTAATCACTCAAAGTAGTCCTAAAATTGGTAACCATTGGTGACTCGATAGATGTAGTGTCACTCGGTAGATACTGCACACTGAGTTTACCTTGCTTTACTTGTTAAACACTACTTCTTCCAATGCTCGGTTTACAGTGAATGTCCATGACACAAAATTACTACTAGTAGACACTATGAAGCATGGTAGACACTATGAAACTTGGTAGAAACTGTTGGTTTTCACATTGTCTACATTTACTCGATGGCTTCAGGAATTCTCAATGTAAACTGCTTAACTGCTAAGCTTACAAGGTAACCATTGAATGCTCAGTATAAACTAAAGACTGAATGATAAGCTCTATAAGAATTTAGAATTGAATAAGTGTTGTCACTAATGACAAATACAACATAATGTCAACAATCTTCCCCTTTGGCATTAGTGACAAAAACACTTATGAATCAAAACTTATGTTAATTGACATTCTGATTTTGATTTTCCAAAATTGATCTCTGTAAAGCTGATGTATATACATATCTTACATATCTTCCCCATACATATCACATACATAGCTTTTATCTATACATATGTCAATTTATTTTCTTTCTTATTTCTCCACAAGTCTCTTTTACTCCCCTTTCTTTCTTCTCTTGTTCAACTCATACTCCCCCTTTTTGACAATAATGGCAAAGAGTATATATAATAAATTCAAATAGAGACACTAAATGGGAGAGAAATTTAGAGTGTACCTTGAGAATAAGAGATAATGTCTTATCGCAATTATCTTGCAAAATTTTGCAGTTTGAGAGTGCCACTTGAACTTCTGTAGAAAGTTCAATCATGTGATCTGCTATAGAAAAATTGTTGCCTTGGATCAATGTTTTTGAATAAGTAATATATTTTTGCATTTGGTCCATGACTAGAAGGATCATATTCTGGATGTCAATCAGTACAGACCTGATCTTGGCTTCTTCTCTAAGTAGCTCTGCCTATATTTTTGATAAAAAATTCACCTTCATGTGATGTGATGATCTTGAACTATGGTCAAGCTATAACTTTTGAGCACTAGCCTTCATGTCCACATTAATCTTATTTAATTTTTCTTTAACATCCTTGGTGTACTTGGTAAGATCACAAAGCTTGCCAAAAAGTAATGTTACATTTGTAAAATATTGCTCAAGGTTTCTCAAAATTGTGGATAATTCTACCTACTTTATTGTAATGTGCTGAGCAATGTGCTCAAGCACATTATTGTCAAATTTCTTCTTTTCCTTTTCAATGAGCTTCTCTTGGCCAGAAGTTTCCTCATTGAACCTATTTATAGCCTCTTCTAATTGTAACAAAATGTGTTGAGATGGATCAACATCAATACCTATAGCTTCAGTAATTCTGTTTTTGGCATTCTCTATTATTGTGAATTCTTTGTTCCTCTCTTCTCTTAGCTACTTCTACCTTGCCTTTTGCTCTAAAAGCTAACTAACTAATCCAAGTCTATATCTTCATCAATTTTCTTACCAATAAGTAGAATTTTTAGAGGAGTCTTTGGTTTTACTTTAGTGCTTACTTCCTTGGATTTAAAAATAGAAACAATAGTTGATATAGATGGAATAGCAGGAAAAACTTGAATTGGTCCAACTAGAGGAAAATTGAGAGAAGTACCAACTATATCCAAAATTGATGTGCTTCCCAAAAATGATGTACCAATAGGTAATGTACAAGATGGAATATTTATAATTGAAGAACTAACAAAAATTGGTGTAGTTAGAGCTATGTTAGACAAAATTGTGGAATGGGCTAGAAGACTTACTGTACACAAAGTAGAAGATGTTGACATAGTTGTGGAACTAACAACTAAGCAGATTGTTGTGACCAATTGCTTGGGTGCTAATGAAGAAGGTTGTAGCTTGGTAGATGAAGCAACTAATAATTCCATAGAAGATGCTTGGAGCTGTGGGGTGGCAAGAGTAAATGATATTTCTAATGTAGATGCAATCAATCCTGCTAAAGATGTCTCCAACCCTGATGATGTTTCTGGCCTAGGTGGAGCATGAGGAAGGGCAGCAATGACTTCTACTGTAATCTTCATTGGGTCATCTTCTTCATCCACTTCCTCCTTGTCTTCCTCTTTAGCTTCTTCCCCTTTCTCTTCATCATTAGCCCTTAGTGCCTAATAATCTTCAATATCAATAGTAGCACATGGAGTGTTGTCATCTTCTTCATCATCACTATCATCATCATCATCCATGATCTCAATTGGATCATCACTAGGCTGATGCAGATGATAGAGATTCTTCCACATGTTTATTGAATCTCTTTCAACATGCTCAATGTCCTTAAATAGAATCAAACATGTGTGAAATCTTATCATCATTTTTCCTTCATTATTATTCATGGCTAACTTTACTTCTACCTCAATGAGATTTGGTAATAGATTCTTCAAGGATTGTTCATAAATGTCCTTAGTTATCTATGTGGCTCATTCCCACCTCAATTGTAGTCTTACTAATAATTCTTTTGAGATTTGAGGAGCAATTTGGTCTGGGGAATACTTCCACTTTCCCATTTTGGTGAGTACTAGCTCCTCAATCTGCATCTTCTTTGCATCAATTCTGGTTTCAAACTTTAAAGCCTTAAAGTTTGTGATGCTAGCTCCTTCTTCCATCTTTTTTAGCCTTTATTTGAAGGTAATTTGGGGCTTGTTAAATACTACTTCACCTTTATTTTTGCCTTTGCCTCTCTTGGTGAAAACAACTATGGAGGCCTTTGGAGGTTTAGTAATGATAGTGCTCCCTTTCTTCTTTTCTGGTTCTACCTCCTCTTCTAATTCTTTCTCTTCATCTTCTTGTTCTTTATCCTCCTCTTTATCCTCTCCTTTTCCCTTGGTAAGCATTAAGGGACCAGTGGCAGTTTTCATCTTAGCAATCTTCCTCTTACCTATGATGATTGCTTGAGGTAGCTTAATTTCTATTCAATTCTGGCTTTTGCCTCATCATAAGTGCCAAAGACTGGTTTCTTGGGATCTACAAGATCATTTACTAGTGCTTCAATAATTTCCCCAATTTCATCAATATTGACCTCATAAGGGAGAGGTTTCACCCATGCAACTCAAGGCCTGACTACCTAAATGTGTACTCTATCATAGTCTACCATGAAATATACATCATCTTTATAGTCCTCAACAAGTTTAGGAGGAATCCTAAACCTATTTTTCATTCTTTCTTTGAAGTCTTCAAAAAAATTATTCATTATACTATTGAAGTTTACACCCATTTCTACTATAAACTCATTTATCTGACACAAGATGGGAATATCCTTTCTCCATATGACAAAACTTTTGGATGGAAAGAATTTTTGCACATAAAAGAAGAGACATGTTAACAAAGAACCAAATTTGAAGGGATTGTTCTTCGATGACTTGATGCTATCCATATTCTTGTTTAGTTACTTCAGTAGTATCTCTAACAAGTCAAACTCCATGTTTTTCTTCACAACTTTGAATGCTAAGTCCACTGCCTCACATGGTACACTATTTAAATGATTGGAACTATAAATCTTGTGGGTAATTACATGAATTCCAAACCTTAGCTCCACATTAGTAATGGTGCTAATTTTCAAACCTTTATCATCCCACTCAGCTAGGGTTTTCTTTTGCAATTCCTCCCGACCTAAGGTTTTTGTTGTCTTAGCTTTGCTCAGAATGGGAATGTCAGTAATCTTTTGAATCAATTTTTTGGTGATTAATATGGGCTACTCCAACCATAACTAACCATTATGTACATGGCTAAGAATATACCTAATCCATTTTATCTGAAAGCTTCTTGGTAGGTGTGATATGTGTGTCAACCCTCTTGTTTCCAAATGCTTGTGCTCAGGTTTCAATGAGCCATCAACACACATTTCTTCTAAAGAACTATCCATTTCTAGGGTTCCTATCTCTTGAATTGAACACTTAAAATGAGTGTGGATATCATTAATCTGAAGTACCTTTGGTGGAATTTGTGATTGCACACCATTAGGGTCAAGTGCCTCCGCCACTGCTAGAACTAACTTGAAATTTGGTGCTTTCCACTCTATACCCTTGACCAACATCTCTAATCCTCCTTTTTCCTTACTGCTTCTAGTTCTTTTGAATGCCATTACTACTTAGTAAGTGATGGAAATCTTCAAAAAAATTCCCTAATTGAAAATTCACTCAAAATCACTTGGAATCACTTGAATGCACCTGAAAATCTCTTTGCTCTGGTGAAAAATGAAGTTGAATTTTTCCCTTTTTGATGAAAATTTTCCATTAATGTTAGGTACCATACTAACGTAGTGCATGACAGACTATCATCCACTAACCTAACTCGGCAAGAGTATCAACTTGGTAGACAAAGAAAATTCCTTTTACTCCCGACCTCGCTTGGTAAGGTCTTTAACCAACTCGATTAAAGATAACCTTTCAATGATCCTGGTGTATCTAGAATACTAATTGGATCATTTGCATTCCTCATATTTCTTGGAACTGCTTATGATTTTTTTTGCTAAGTATAGCTCCAACACATTGTTAGGAATTTAGTTTGAGGGGATGGAGTCACCCACTTCTTGAGGACTTCACTTCCATGATTTGAGCTTGTATCTTCGATAGATTTAGGAATCCATTGCTACCTCATTTGTTTCCTTATGTTGTCAGCCCTTTCTTTCTTTTCATCTTCAACTTTGCTTATATTCATGTAGTTTTTAGCTATATGACTAAGTTCAGTGCATATGTAACACCTTATGGTAGTATCCTTCTTTCTTAGGTGATGCCTTACACAATTTATACCAGTGTGTCCATATTCTCCACAATAATGACATCTGTACTAGGTATTGTAGTCCCATCCAAATATTTCCTTTACAAGTTGTTTAGTCGAATTAAATGATATGGATTTTCATTGAGATGCCTTGTGACCATGCTTTTTGTATTTGTGACATTTACCTTCAAATTTTGATTTCTCCTTCCATTCGTTAGCTTTGTGACCATGTTGATTGCAGTTGTAACATTTCCCATTGAATTTTTCTTTTCCATTGCTCCAAAATTTGTTTGATGTATAACCAATTTTTCCACAATGATTGCATGAGGGTTTTTGATTCCTTTTTGCATCTTTCTTGGAAGATTCACCTTGTTCTTCATTGTATCCAAGTCCTGCTTTACCTTTTTTCTTATAAAGATTTTGCTCATTTTGCTAAATCAGTTGATTCATGTCTTCTTGTGATTTCAAAATTCTCTAATTGATTTGTTTTTCAACATTTAGGTCATTCTTCAATTTTTCAATGATTTTCTTTTCATATCTTAGTTCTCTCAATATTCTTTCATTAATTTCCCTTTCATAATTTAGATCACTTCTTATTCTTTCATTTTGTGCTTTGAGAATCTTGATTTCTTCATGCCGATTGGATTGATTCTATTCTTCATTGTTTCTTGCCTCCAAGTCTTCATTTGCTTTATTCCTTTGTTCCAAAATTTCACATAGCCTAATTTATTAGATTTCTTGTTCTCTTTTGAGTTTCCTTACTTCTTCTTGTAGAGATCCATTCTTTGCTAGGAGTTCCTTGATTGCCTCATTAGCTTCATCTAAGTTGCTTGATGGAAGAAAGTCTTCAATATTTTCTTCAACATGCTAATGGTCATCCATTTGTCTTGCAAGTTCCTTTCTTCTTTTCAGGGATTGGGAAAGATGCTCCTTTGCTTCTTTGAGTTGAGCTATGGCCATCTCTAGATCTAGCTTTTCATTTTCAATTGCCTTGTCAAGTCTGAATATCTCCATTTGTTTTTAGATCTTTGGTCAAGCTGTCAAGCTTCTATCCTGAGAATCATAAAGCTCTGATACCAATTGTTAGAAATATTCAAGATATGACAAGTTACTGAGAGGGGAGGGGTGAATTAGTAACTTTAAAACTTTCTTTTAAATTTACCACACATCCATCTATGCTATTGCATACATTAGTTTTGAAAGATAAAAATTTCATCACACAAATGAACACAATATTTTGGTGACCCAGAAACCTTCCAAATAGAAAGTAAAACTGGGGTGGGGATGATACCCACAAAAATTCAATACTACAACATAAAGTTGGCCTGTTAAGGTTTATAGTGAACACTTCTGGTGATCTACCTTGTTAGAAGCACAAAGGACTACTAGGTCCACCTTCTTAGAGGATTTAGAAACATACAATGAAGTATGCACTCAGTTAAGAGATTTATAAAAAGACTATTAAGTCTACCCTATTAAAAGATTTGGAAGCTGATTCACCTATTAAGATGAAGCATTGGATCTACTTACAATTGATTATTGATAAGATCCTTTATGCACTAATTACCTCATGTGATGAACATAACTCTTTTGCCTCTGTATTGACCTTGTTCTATTCCTTGAACTGCTACTGAAAATCCTTTGCAGATACTTTTCAAAATTACTTCACATTACTTTTCTATTACTTGATACATGTGATATCTTACAATGCATCTTACATATATACCTTCCAAATTTACAAAATTACAAGGTTGGCCAAAACACAAGTGAACAAATACATTACAAATTTGGCCCAATAGTAAATAACTCAAGTTCATTGAACTGACTTGGTGACCTTCTGTTACATGATGTCCACTACATTACTCAACATCATCATGCACTTGGTAGAAGTGAAGGCTCAGTCCATACTAATCACTCAAAGTAGTTCTGAACTCAATAACCATTGGTGACTCAGTAGATGTAGTGTCACTCAGTGGATACTTCACACTAAGTTTACCTTGCTTCACTCGGTAAACACTACTTCTTCCAACACTTGGTTTACACTAGATCTCCATGACACAAACTTATTGCTCAGTAGACACTATGAAGCACGGTAGACACTGAGAAACTTGATAGACACTGGTGGTCTTCACATTGTCTACATTTACTCAATGGCTTTAGGAATGCTCAGTGTAAACTGCTTAACTGCTAAGCTTACAAGGTAACCACTGAATGCTCAGTATAAACTAAAGATTGAGTGATAAGCTTGGTAAGAATTTAGAATTGAATAAGTGTTATCACTAATAACAAATACAAAATAATGCCAACAAATGTAATGTTAGTTTGATTATTTTACAATCATGCAATATTGTAAAGTATTAAAATACACAAGCTTAATTGAGTGAAAATTTTAATTAAGGAAGATTTTATTCATTGAGTGACTACTGTAATACCCCAAAATTAGCTCATTGCCATCTCAACCAATTCTGGTCTATTTCTAATCAATCCTAATGTCCTATTCCATTAGGAAAATTCTTATTCGGCTACTCGCTACTTGACTTAATTGTCAGATGTAGAAAACCCTAATCCGCATGCATCATGCTTATTATTTAATTTCTATAGTATTTACTCCTATTAGTCACATTAAACCTATTGATTAATATTTAATTTGATTACTAAGTATTTATACTTTGATTAAATTAAATTATATTTTAAGGCTAATGTACTATGGAATTAAATTTATTTAATTTAATAAATGTGCCTATTTTAATTAATTAAACAAAATTATTTAATTAAATGGAGTAATTACTTCTAATTAATTCAACAAAGTTATTTAATTAAATGGGAAGCCATTCCTAATTAATTAAATGAAGTTATTTAATTAAATAAGAAAAGTGTCTCTAATTAATTAAAGGATTATTTAATTAAATAGAAAAGGTAATTATGAGAGTATATCTCATTTTATTAAATTAAATATCTCACCAAAATCTCTCTTTAGTTCAAAAAGGGAAATTTTTAGTTCACTATTGATCAAAAAGGAATTAAATTAGTTAACTCCTTATTCTACTCAAATTAAATCAATTAACTCCCTTTAATTAGGGAATCTTCTTTTATGACTGAACTTCATCTTCAATCGTGACCGTTGATTGAAATCAATCTCAACCATTGATGGATTCCAGGAAAGTCTATTTAAGAGACCCTCATCTCTACATTTTGGGAGAGGATGAATTTTTAATTTGCATCGAATTTCTGTTGAAATTCATACTCACATTTGCTCACATTTTTACATAGATTTGCATCCTTAGCGTAATTTTATTTAGCATAATATGCATATGATTAATCTAGTTTCCTTTACTTGTTCTTAGATTAGAATGCATTTCTCATTCTAGATTAATTTCATTTCTTAAATCCTTCATCTTAGAGGGTCTAGTTGATTAACACCTCAAATCTGAAGATATCTAACAAGCAATTCCCTATAGATAGAAGGCAACAAGTCGCCTTAGCGGCTGATTTTCAGATAAACAATCCAATGTTTATCCTAGGATGAATCTGCAAATAAGGACCATGTTGAAGTGTGTGTGTTAGCATAGGCCGCATTTTCACATATACATTTCTGGCGCCCACCGTGGGGTAGGGAAAATCAATTTTTCTGGCCTCGTTCTGCATTTTTAAATCATTTTCATGTTCTCTGTCTGTATTGTTCCATACATATTCAAGAATCTTCGCGCGAGACTGTTTATTTTCATGCGAGGATCCAGAATCTTTGCGTGACAATTCTTTTCGTATCGTAAAAGAAAGTTCCTAAGCACACAAAACTTCGCGTAGAACTTGTTTCTTTGTGTGGGCCATAATAGAATTTTGCATGGGTCATAAAACTTCTTCACATAGACTGTCAAGAATTTCACGCGAGACTCTGCTGATAGATGTTATTTTTTGCATTGATTTTCATGTTTTCTAGTTTTTCTACTAACTACTCACTGTTTCTGATTTTTTTTGTGTTCTTTTAATTTTTGGAACAGCATAACAGTGGTTTGCGGGTGTATTGCATAAAAATGTAACCAATTTGCTTCCATTGGCTATGGTAGGGGTTCATGAAGAAGAGAAAATGGATGGTGGACATTGGAGGGAATTCAAGTATGTGCCTTTGTTGATCTTTAGGAGCATGAGGAGATGAAGTGGAAAACATGGATATGGTAGATGGATATATGTAAGGACCCAAAATAGAAGGAAGGGATGAAGGGTTTGGCAGTGGACCATAAGGACCTAGAATGGATGGAAGTGAGGAAGACAAGGGAATATGGACATAAGGTCCCAAAATGGACTTGGAAGAGGAAGGGTGGGAAGTTTTAGGTTAGGAAGGAAGAATTTGGTGTTGGAAGAAGTGGAAGGTGTACCAACATCTTGAGATGTTATTTCTTCAATGGGATACTTAGCATTTTTAACACAAGATGTGAGTCCATGTATATGTGGTCCATGAGTGGATTGGATAGGTGTGAGAGGATCATGTAGAAGATTAGGATCATGAAGGGCATTATGAGGGATAGTAGGATTTTGAGATGGAGTGGGATCATGAAAGGAAAATGAAGGGGTGCTTTGATCTTGACTTAAAATGGGATCATGTAGCAGAATGAGTGGATCATGAGATGGAGTGGAGGGGATGGAATCATGAGATAGCGTGATTTGATCTTGACATGGAGGAGACCTAGTTGATGGAGTGGAAGGAATCTCTTCATGAAGTGAAGAATCTATGGAGGCTAACTCATGAGATGGATTGGAATCGGTAGTACATGGAATGTCTTGATCTTGATTAGGAAGAGAATCAAGAGATGAACTAGGAGGGATAAATGGATCTTGAGGGATAAGGGAATGATGGGATGAAGAAATGCTTGGATCTAGAGGAGAAGAGGCATCGATAATTTCATGCTTTGGAGGAAGAACTTTGGGTGATTGGCTCACTTCATTTTGTATTTTGAACTTAGCCAAGAACGATGAGAAATACCCCTTACGAGGTGGGGATGATGTGGATTTTGGAGGATTAGGATTTGTGAAGGTGGAACTATGGGTAGGCATTGCATGGAGGGTTGGGGTTGGATGGCATATGAGGACTAGGATCTTCAAAACATGGGGGAAGAGGACACATGACATGGAAGTTTGACTCTTTTTGTTGACTTGCTAGGAGATAATTCTTTAATTGTTCCATTTCCATGGCAAAGGCATTTGTGTTGGAGGAAGTGTGTGGGCTAGGAATGGAATTGTATGGAGTTGAAGGATAATGAGGTGGATTTCCCTTGTCAAAGGTAGAAGAATAATGAAAATGACATGGATGAGAGTTGGATATGAAATGTTGAGGATGAATTTGATATGCAGGTTGAATGGGAGGTACAACTCCATATTGTCGTTGAAGATTGTCAACCATTTAATTAAGCAAATTTGGATCCATAGATGTTAGAAGAAGAGTGATGAAAGATTTGATATGAACTTAGGACTAGGAGCTTTGGACTTTGCATTGATTTGATTTGAATTGAATTGGACTCGAAATTGGTTGGATTTGATTTTGATTTGATTTGATTTGATATTGATTTGATATCGATATTGATTTGATGTTGATTGGATATGATGTGATTGAATTAGGGTTTGATTTGATTTGATAAAAACCCTATGATAGTGCAAACAAGTGAATGTGGGATTTGAATAAAAGTCCAATGTTGATAACAATGCTTCTATGACCAAGGTAGAAGATTTGATGAAAAGTTGAATTAGAAGAATACTTGAATGAAATTAGAAAGATTGATGATGGATGCAGATGCAAATGGACTGAATTAAGAATTGATTAGAAATGAATGAATTTGATAGGGGATTCGATTAGAAGAATGATGATGTGGAGGATTGAATTAAGGATGAATGATGAGATTGACAGAGAAAATTGAATCTAGATGATGATGAATCATGACTAGGATGAAGGTTAGGAAGTAGATTGAATGATGAGGAAGATAAGGAAATGATGTGGATGAAGAGCGATGATCAAAGAATGATTTGAATGATGAAGATGAGATGTGTGAGGGTGATGACTGTGATGGAAAGAAGAAGTGACGTGGAAGTGATGTGGACAACCTGACTAAGAGGTCTTAAACCAAGACTTGTTTTTGTTGTTTTTGAAATTTTTTTGACTTTTTTAGACTTTTGAAGTTTTATAAATTTATTTTTTTGGTTTTTATGTTGTATGATTCTTTTGGATTTTTGAAGTTTTATGATTTTTTGGATTTTTATGTTTTATGATGTTTTTGGATTTTTAGGTTTTAAGATGCAAAATCAAACAAGGAAATATGTACAAGGCAAGTTTAGATGGTATTTGTGCCCTTTGAATGGGGAGGTTTTTGAACATTCAAGCACGTAAAACACACCAACAAACTTATAAGGTTTCAACTAGGATGTACAAGGATCAACTAGGGGGTGTCCTCGATATACACAAGGTACGTGAGGCCCAAATCTATAGATGAAATAAAATACTACCACATAGCTGGGAAGAGACGGTAACTCAAATCTCCTCCTTCACTTCCCAAAGGTATAAAGTTCTTTGGGGCTTAGCCAAGAGTGACAATATTTTTCTTTCAAGAGAGGTGTCTTTCAATTCACCTCCCAATTTTTATACTCCACCAGAACACTGGAGTTGAGGTCATCCCAAGGGGTGATGAAATCTCCAAGCAAGCCTCCTAAAAAAGAAAAAATAAGACCACTTATTTCTTGCGCACCCAAGATCACCCTAAGGCGCGAGGGGAGAGAATACGTAAGTGGCCTTGAGGTTCAAAAGACACGCATTCTTTTCCAATGAAACTTTATATTTTGTAATCTACTTGAAGACACATGTGTTTATAACATACAATGTTCTTTCCAACTTGAAATAGCACCAATGTAAATAAAATGTGGATTCATCAACAAGAAAGTAAATCGAGTGTGTGCACAAACAAAATGTTGAAAATAAAATCAATTTCTCGTAAGCCATTCAAGATTGTGTGAGTTCGTTTTAAGCACCAATTCAAAATGTTTGCTAGCTTAAGCATGCATGTCCATTGTCCCTTAAGGCATTCAAGATAGTGTGAATTCTTTTTAAGCACCAATTCCAAATGTTTGCTAGCCTAAGCATACATGTCCATTCCCTTAAGGCATTCAAGATTGAATTTGATTGTTTTAGTGTTTAACCATGAATTCAAAAATGAGTGTTTAAGCATACAAGTTCATTCCAAAACAAAATCAAAGCAAGAATCTGCAAGCAATATGGCTAGTGAGCAAATATCCTTGGAAAAACACAAGTTAGGGCATCAAAAATGTAGGACAAACATGAAACAACCTTGCAATGAAAAGGTTAGCACAAATTTTGGTCTTTGACAAAGAAAATAGAGATCTAAATAGCATCAAAATCTCATAAAACCAATATCATCATGATGAGCTCAGAATTAGCTTTTCGGCGATATTTCATTTTGCAAAAACAGAGTCCGTATGCTCAAGTTATGAGCAAAAAACCAAAGGCTGCTCCTTATGGTCTAAAAGGGCATGTGGACTGCTGATGCAGTGCTGACATTAGTGACCTACGAGCAAAAAATTGATGGTTAGAGACATGTCAAGCAAAAAAAAAAAAAAATTTGGACGTTTTTGAAAAAAAGAGATCTATATGATTCATAAGAAAAAAAAAGATAAATTTGATTTTCTAAAAGAAAATAAAATATTAAAAACTCATTTTATTTTATTGTTAAACAAAATGTCAAAATGTTCTTTTGTTTTTTGTTTTGATTTTGAAATCTTTGCTTTTCCCCTTTTGTATTTTTTTTTTTTTAAAAAGAAAGAAACAATATTAAATGTTTCAAAAAATAAAATAAAACGGGGGGTGTGTGGCAGAGGAGGAGGTGGGGGTTAGGGCCAAGGGTTTGAAATGGCAGAGGTTGGTGGCAAGAGGATGAAGCAGCATGAAGGCAAGAAGAATGGGCCATGGGGAGGTGCTGGGAGGTGCAGGATGGGGGAGTAGTGGGTGGCGCAGGTGAAAGAGGTGGTGGTGTTGGCTGTGGGAGGCGGGGTGTTACACACGGCAGCGAGGGAATAGAAGACAGGAGAGCAAGCAATGCATGGAGGGTTGCAGTTTGTAGGGTGGAGCGGCTAGGGTTTTGCTGGGGTAGCACGTGGCAAGTTAGGAAGCTCCACCGCAGCTGAGGGTGGAGCAGCATGAGCTGAGTGAAGGTGGGGTTCGCAAGGTTTGCAGACAGTGGTTTTGAGCTCGCGGGTGACAGCTTTCAGTGGGGGAAATGCAAGCAACATGCTTTGCCGCAGGGAGAAGGGGGAAGAAGTGGAGAGGGGAGCTGCTGTGGAGTGACCATTGGGGAAGAAGTGGAGAGGGCCGCGGAAGCAGTGCTGGAAGGTGGAAGAGTCGTGATGAAAATTGGTTGCGGCATGAAAAATAGCAGCCGACGGAGGTGGGAGAAACGGTGGCCATGGGGAGTAGGGAGTGCAGGGGAAATAATCTGCAACACGGGCTTGGAAGGGAAGGGGAGGAGCACAGGTTTGATGTGGTAGGGTTTCACACCACCAGTGGGCTGAGAAGGAGGGGCTTTCGATGGCAATAGCCATGGTGGCATGTTTGTAGGTGCTCAAGAGGCGAAGCGGGGTTGCGGGTTGAGGACATAGGGCAGAGCCGTAAGTTGGTGTTGCAGCCGAGCAGTTGCAAGTGGTTACAGTGCCTTCGGCGGCGGTAGCGGCAAGAAAGTAGGGGTGGCATAAGCTAGTGACGGGTTTCGGTAGTGGTAAGGCTGCAGGCGGCGCTTGCGGGTGCCACCGTTGGTGGTGCCTACGAGTGCCGAGCCTACGGCAGCAAACAAACAACTGTTAAATTTAATTTATTTTTAAAAAATTTTAGTTGAATTTTTTTTGGTTTTTAAATTTTTTTTTTAGATTTTGATTTTTTTAAAAATATTTATTATTATTTTTGATTTATATAAAAAAGCTAACAAACAAATGCTAAAACCCCCTCCCCTTATTTTTTTTTTTTCAATAGACACAAATGCTTTTAAATGATTTTTGAAAAACAAGAACGCACAAATATAATAAAATAAAATAACTCACACTTTCTTTTTTTTTTTCAAAAAATTTATATATTAACAAAAAGGGAGTATTTATTTATTTATTTTTTTTTTTTCAAATTTTTTTTCCTAATAACAAATATTTAATGCATATGTACCCTAGAACTTGAAAATAAAGCCATAAGCAAAATATAAAGTGTTTTATGTCAAAAAACTTCCCTTAGGGCCTCTAAATGCAATGATGGGCTTTATGGCTTGATTAGACGCTCCTCATGAAACTTGATCTACAAATGCTTCTTCAACCTACAAGCTCACAAAATACTCAAAAACATATTAGATCGTTAGTTTGAACCCGTGAAGTGGGTCCCACCGAATGTGCCAAAATGTATTGCATAAAAATGTAACCAAGGAATAAACATCAAGCAACTAATGCACATTCCTACATTATCATGAAAAACCTCAAAATATGAAAGAAGACATGTAAATGAACAACATGAAACAAACAAGAGTATTAATGAAATCAAAATAACACATATGCAAACCTCATTAAACCATCAAGTCTAGATGATTTCATTACTCATGGGATGTGGTTGTTCACAAATCTTGCAGCATAATAATAAGCTAGATAGTGCTTGTGGAAATGAGAAGAGGGCTCTCCTTTTATAAGAAAAAGGATGCAACAAATGGCTGAGATTGAATGCAAGATGGAGGGTTAAGATCTCTCAGGATCGATGAGGTGTCAATGAGGTGGAGGCCAAGTAGACTCCACATGGATTAAGATTTTGACAATTCAAAGGGGGCAATATGCTCACACATGTGTGAACAACCTTTGATGGTGACATGATCAATGAGATGTGAGAAGCATGACTTCTCACACATGTGTGAGACAACTTGATTCTCATACAAGAGGACAAGTGTGCAAGAGGTGTGAGAAGGCATGGCTTCTCACACATGTGTGAGACACCTTGACTCTCATGCAAGAGGACAAGTGTGCAAGAGACATGCAAGACATGAGGGATCAGGGAAGTGTGAACATCTCTCACACATGTGTGGGGATTTCTCACACATGTGTGAGAACACACTTAGGATTAAGAGGTGATTAGCTAGGTGATTATGCAAAGCAAACATGATTAGGAAGTGGGTAGGTTTAGCAAGATGGGTTAGGTAGGCTAGTCAGGTTAGGCGAGGGTTAAAAGTTGGAGCCATGTGCTCAAATAGGATTAAATGTAATATTTAATTCCTAGTGGGATTAGGAAAGGATTAATTAAGTAAACAAAGTACTTAATTAAGTGAATGGGTTAGGATTTAAATAAACCTTAGTTTATTTAAATTAAGGAAAGGAAAATGTAATTAAATAAATGTAAAATTTATTTAATTAAGGTAGGGGAATTAAATAAATAATAAATATTTATTTAATTAGTCAGGAAATGGGTTTTTACAAATTTCAGTGTCTACAGCGGGACAATTGGAAAAGCATGATAAAGTTGCTAAAAATAGGTAAAACATCTGCTAAGCACGTTGCAAGGATTACCAGGTAATTCTCTTTGACTGATAACACTTCATTTGGACCTAAAATGAACATCTCTCATGTCAAGATTTTGTGTATTTCCTTCCATGTTCTCATTTTAAAAAACATGCATAATTTGATACTAGGTTGTGATCTCTACTAGTTTCCTCTAGCAGGCTTAGTTACTAGTGATAGATCTAATTAGATATCTTGGGTTATTGGACTCACTAATCTATCGACCCTCATTTCACCCTGTGGTTGCAAGATCAGCACCACGTTAAAAGGGAGGGGTCTACAGGAAAGAACAATTAAATGCTCCACTAGGCAACCCTTTTGTGCTTTCTAGAACTCACTAGTTTATGAGTTGTGGACTCATTTTGACTTGTGTGAGGGGTTAAATGCTCCACATCTTTGGACTCACCTCGCATTATTTAAAGTGTTAAGTGTACCACCTTGTGCTCTTTGATTACTTTTGGATATATTTTCTTTTGGGAATTAACATCTATACACACATAGTAATTAGGCCCCATGAACACTATTCATGGATCTTGAGGGTGTGGGTTCCTAGTGAAACTCCTCTCTAAGATAGATTCCTTGTAGATGGGGAGGATACTTTGAGCATCTCGTAGATAGATAAATCTTCAACTTGTTGATTGAGGCATCCTTTCTCTGGAGAGGTTGATAGATCACTAGGAGTTGATATCATAGATCTTTAAGAGATACTCTTAGTTTAGCATGTCAGATTAATTTGTCTGCCTTGATTAGGCTAAAAGTGAAAAGGTGTCAAGACCTTGAATCTAGAAGCTAAGTCCCCTTATGGTACACTATTGTGAGTCGGTCACCTTTAGAGAGGGTTAACCATAGTAGACAATCCCTCTATAGGGAAAACTGCGTTGACGGAACCTAAAGCAGTAATAGCCATTTTTGACATGGTAGTGACAATTACTATATAAATGTCCTTGTGGAAGAAATCTCCACGAGTGTGGTTCATTGTGGGTTGTCAAATCTCCCTAGCAGCTCTTGAAGATTAAGTTCTCAAACTATGTTGAAACCTTGGTGCGCCAGGATTGGAGGTCACCCCTGTGAGTCATAAAAGTTGTAGAGTCAAAACATTACTAAAAACCTTAGAGAGACCAAATTTTCACTTTCTAGGAATGTGTGCAATGATTGCAAAACTCTTTGAAAACATACACAAATAGCTCTCCTATGGATCAGCACAAACTAAGTCACTTGATTTTTCATGCGCAAGGTTGCTTTTGCCCTTGCTCATTGTTTTTATACATGCTTGAAATCACCTTCTTGCTATTCTACATTCCTGTTTATCTGCCTGGTTACTGAAATGATCAAAATTTGTCAAAATCAGTTGCTGTTGTAAAACAGGTCTGCCTTCTTGCATGAAATCATTTTGGTCTTGTGCGAAATCATCTGGTACTCACACAAAATCATTTTGTTCTCGCATGAAATTAAACTTCTGTTATGAGTCTTCACACAGCCTTGTGAACTTCTTCGCGCGAAATTAAATTGCTATCACTGACCTTTGTGTGAGCCAGAAAACTTCTTCGCGCGGCCTGTGAAACTTCTTCGCACGACCTATAAAGTTTTTTCATGCGAGATCTTATATTAGCATTACCAATTTGGTGTTAGAATTCTTTAGAATAACTGGGGGGGGGGGGGGGGGTGAATCAGTTATCCAAGGTCCAAATGCCCTAATAATACTTTTTTACTACTTTTAATGAATCCATACACTTTTCATCCATGCAAACTTAAATCAACCATCTTAGCAAGTTACAACAAATCAACATGCATAGATCAAACATGCAAGATCAACACATGACACAGTGATTTATGTGGAAACCCAATTTGGGAAAAACCACCAGTAACATGCTACTTGATTTTCACTCTTCTAAATTGATGCCCTGTTAAAAGCTTACAACACACTGTTAAATGTGACCTTGTTAGAGGATTTCACCATACTGATAGGAATGGGCCTGATCAAAGAACTTTAGAACATTCATTTGGAATGTCACCCTATTAAAGGATTTACAATATGGCTATTAAACCAACCTAAGTCCATAGGATTTAAACTAACTGTTACAATTGCTAGAGAGTAACGATAATGGCTTTTTGATCTGATACAACTTACAACATACTTTGTAGATTTTAGATCTCACTTTAGTTCTTTCCTTTTTCTCGGCTTTAATCACTTCAGCTCTGACAGCTTGTCTTCCTCTCAAACTTCATCTCCTTGAGTCTTCTTACTCATCATGCCAATGCAATCATCCTTGTGGTCGTCTATCCAAATAGAGTTTCTGTGCTTTCTTCTCCTTAGCACCTTCTTCAGCACTTCATGCTTTTATGCTCGACCACCTTCTCCTCTTTGCTTCGTGACCTTATGATTCCATAAATAGAAATCTAATTTTCCTTTGCTGCTTGATTCTCCCTTTCCAAATTTAGGGTTTCAAATGGATTAGGTAGGATATAATGTATCTACCCTATATCTTGCTCTTATCTAAAAAATTTGTGTAGACTCTAGTTGTAATGTTCTACATGGTGTTCTGTGCCACCAGCTCATCATTCTTATCTTCCATTTAATTTACAAATTTCTAGATAACAACCTTATCGGCTTAGATCTGGAAAATCTTCAATTTTCAAAATAATGTAGCGACTTAGCATTATTGGTTTACTGATGCTCAACATCTCTATGTTACTCAGCACTATTGGTTTTCTGATGTTTGGCATCTGTAGTTCACTCAGCATCTGAAGTTCACTCGGCACTTGAAGTTGAACTTGCTTGGCTTCAACTAGGAATTTGTTCGGCACCTACTAGCTTGCTCGGCTCCCTTTCTCTAATGAACTTTAGTTAGGCTTTACAAATATCTTAGCTAAAACCTTACATCTTTGATATGTTTCAATGTGCCTATTCTCTGTGTCTTAGAGTATGTCATCAATACACTTTTTCATCAATGACTTAGCTGATCCTTGGACTTTATTACAACATCATAACTTCAACCTTTCTCTAGGTGTTCTAGTTATATCTTATTGATTGCCACCTCCTTGTCAATCAACCAATTGATAGTCAGGGAGAGACTAGCATCTCCAGATCAACCCAGCCCTATGGGCATATAGGACAAGCATTAGAACTCCAACGGGCATGACTCCTTTTGCATTGGTGTATGGGGCGGATGTTATGCTTCCAATAGAGGTCGAGATTCCTACCTTGAGAATCTCTATGAAAGGTCTTATCACTGATGATGACTACAGGATAGCTTGGCTTCAAGAGCTTGTGTTACTAGATGAATGACGATAAGTGGCATGTGATCATCTATGAGCATATCAACAAAGAATGGTACGAAGCTACAATCAGAGGATTAGGCCACATGACTTCCACCTGGGTGACCTCATCTTGAGAGAGAACCCTAAGAATCAACAAAAATGAATGCAAAGGGGAAAGTTTGAACCAAACTAGCTAGGCCCATACATCATCACTGCAGTATATGGATCTGACGCTTATTAGCTTTCCACAACCGAAGGAGAAGTGCTTAAAGAGCCTGTCAACACTCTCCACCTAAAGTAGTTTTATAATTGATTTAATCTTAGCAAGCTCTCTGTACATATCTATATGTCTTGAAACAAATTTAAAAATCAGAAAAAGTCCAAAAAAAAAAATATAGAAAAAAGGAAAAAGAAAAGAAAAATACAAAAAAATTGAAAAAAAAAATAGTGTCATTGATGAAACTTGGAAATAGGCATCATGGTAGCAAAAAAAGAGAATCCTACCAAGAAGGTGAAAACTTGGTAAATAGGCACCTCTTGTTCCCAATGCTCCATCTTGTAGCGCATCTTCTGGCTATTTTGTATAGTCACTTTCACGTTTTCACTTTCCTACTTTCTTTCTTTTTGCTCATGTATCCATGGATTGAGTCTTGTCACAACTTGGGGGCATCCCCCCTTAGTGTCACTCTTTTTGAGATTCTCCTCATAGAATATCCTTTGGGACAGTCACCAGTGGTCCTCACTACATCTGCCTACTATCGGTAGTGTCACTCTTTTTGAGATTCTCCTCATAGAATCTCCTTCATGATAGTCACCAGTGGTCCTCAGTACATCTACGTACTGTTGCTAGTGTCACTCTTTTTGAGATTCTCCTCATACAATCTCTTTCGCGATAGTCACCAGTGGTCCTTACTGTGTCTACCTATTGTCACCAGTGTCACTCTCTTTTTGAGATTCTCCTCATAGAATCTCCTTCGTGATAGTCACTAGTGGTCCTTACTGCGTCTGCCTACTATTGCAAGTGTCACTTTTTGGAGATTCTCCTTATACAATCTCTTTTGCAACAATCACCAATTCTTTTAGTTGTGTCTGCCTACCATTGCTTTGGTTATGTCTCCAGATTCCTTTATGGAAAATCTCTCTTACATCAGTCACCAGTCGTCCTGGCTATAACTGCTTACTGTCACTCAGTCCTTCTTAAGTTCTTCATCGTGAAGATTCCTCTTTGACCTCAATCACTAGTCATTCTGACTGTGTCTACCTACTGTTGTCACCCTACTGAAAAGATTCCTTTCAAATGTATTCTGGACATTGACACTTGACATCAATCCCAAAACATTGAACTCAAAAATGATATACTTGTTTGGATATGATGAGCATTTTTTGTGTTTTCTTTGTTTTGCTTTATCATATCTCCTTGAACAACTCAATGATGTCATTTTTGACTAGAGAAGTGGTGACTGGGGGCATGATCTTTTCTTTGCTTTCTGTCTATAGTTTAGTTCCAACTAGTTGATACATTCCTATAAAAGGAGTGTCCACTATAAGAGCCTCCATCTCGTATTGGATGGCCGTGTGTACCTCGACTCCTTTTATATGAATACAACAATAACATTGGTTCTTCTCCTTGTTTGTTGGAGTAAAATTTTTATGCTACAGTAAATACTGATACTTATCATGCTAAGTGAACGTACGGGTCACTGCGAGGATATCTAGCACACTTCTATCTCAAGTTACAAATGCAAGGGTCGTTGCGGATAGAATGAATACTAAATACTTAGCATAAGAGTGATCTCCCATGTGTTTGGTGTGCCTGTCATGCAAGAAACATTTAGGTTATCCTAGCATTTATGCTCTGATGCTTATGTTAACTTGCTACATTAAAAGGGACAAATATTTTGGTCATTCTAGCAGCTTCTTGTGCCTCGAATGCTTACATTTAATCCTGAAAAACCAATAACGTATGTTATATTCATATTTCCATGATTGCAATGTCAATGGGAATTGTATAACATACTAAATTTATTTTAATCTAGTGATGATTAAATATCGAGGCTTGGTAACCAGACCTAGGGTTGCATTTAATATTCTTGCATTACATACTTCATCTACATAAGCATGCAATTCGATGGCCATTCTATTCATACTCTACATGCTCCATGGTTGTACAACCATTTGGTTCCTTGATTCACACTCCTCAATGGAATACCTGTCACTGTCAAGCAAAAACAAGCAACACTAGATGAGATGTCAGTTCATACATATGCATTCTATCTAAGTAAAACGTATATCTCATGTACATCAAAGTAAAATAAAACAAACAATGACATGTACACAGGAATACTCGGCTCAAGATCTCGTATATATATCAAAAGAATGGGTCAGTACAAAAATGGGCGCTACTCGAACGCAATCGATAAAAAATGATACATGTGGTGCTAGCACACCAATCAATACATAGCTAGGGATCAAAATCAAAGATCAAGCATAGAGCATCTAACTTTGTCCTGAACCCTCACCTCTAGGAGGTGCAGGGGCAATAGGTGGCAGAGGTGGCAGTGGCATATCTAGCCTGATGGGAGGTCATGTGCCCATAGACTCTCACGCATACTGATAAAATTGCTACACCTGAAGTGTCTCATCAAGTACTGCACTCGTATATGCTGCATAATAGTATGCTGCCCGAGTTGACTAGAAGTAGATCTCACCTTGCGCCAACTCTAATCTCTGCTCTACAATCTCAACGTGCTCTCTCCAAAGATCAGTGTCCCACTGTCGCTCCACTAGTTGTGCATCCCGGACCACCACTATAATCTATAACTCTCCCAAATATTGGGAGGCCTGATGAACACGCTCTCGATACCACCGTACCATGTCCTCCACCCTACCTACCGGCTGATTTGGCATGTCCTCATCTACCATCTTTGGTGCCTGCTGCTGTGGAGGTGCCTACAGCTATGGTGGCACCTGCTACTATGGAGCCTCCTACTGAGGGGCCTCCTCCTCTGTCCTTTTTCTATGACGTCGACTTTGTCTAGTCCCATTGCCCCTGGCACCTAGGTTTGATCCCATCTGACATGGGGGAATCTGCATCTATTAAACCTGGTGCCAAACTTGTAACTACTACTATGGCTAAACTGGCAGCTATGGTTGTGCCTACTGCTGCTGAGGTGCATGTCTCTCTACCTGCCCTACCATCCCCACTAGATCTCTAAAACATGGGAATGGATGGATGATAAAAAATGCCTGATATGTAGGCATCATCCTAGCATCTGCTACTTCTTGCAGGTAGTCCCACTGAACTACAGCTACGCTATGAATGTCTATCATGGATCACCTTGGATCCATCCATGCTAGCCACCCCCGCTCAATGTCCTTCTGTAACTTGGAATAGGTGTATAACTCAAGAGAAATATCTGGTGGTCGGCCATACTACCACCACACTTGAGAGATCACAAATCTCTCCATCACATATGTCATCTTGCCCATCAAAGGTTGAGAACTCAACATCCACGATAACTCTCTAGGAGCATCATCCTAGTCCTCTGTCTCTCACTAGGGTCACCATACAATAGACACTAGGTCATCAAGACATATCCTCCACTGCTCTGTCTTACCCAGGTGGGCCTGGGTAATATGCCCTTGATATCTGCAAATATAGGGCTCTATGGGATCTCTGGCATCCTCAAAAATTGGCCTACATATGGGAAGATGCTCCCACACCCAAATCTGTAATACATAAACTCTAGCTGCCATGGTCTTCTTCTCATGGAAGATGACCTCGTGCATCTCATGGAAAAGGTGAGCCAACATGCACTGACCCCACCCAAAAATCTTAGGTGGCTCTAGCATCCTATGAAGCATGGCACCCCACTTGCTCTCCAAACCATGTTGTCCTCTGTCAGGACATAGGAAATAGCTCAAAAATATAGCCAGCACTGATGCTAGCCTATGCAGGGTCCATATGTGTGCATCAGCTCATCCTAACTGATGGCCCTGCCCCTCGGTAACTCTCTCTCAAAAACAATAGATAGTGCTTCTATCCCTGCTCGGGGCACTGTGTCATATATGACTCGAGCACCGTGAAAGGGAATCCACAAGATCCTCCAGAGGTCCTCCAGAGTGATGGTCATCTCGCCCATCGACAAATGGAATTTTTGCATCTCTGAATGGAAACACTCTACCAAGGCAGTGAGAAGGCCATGATTCACCATCATGGCTGGAATCTGGCACAAAGAAGACAAACCCAATCGGGCAATGTGTGCCCAATTAGCGTCATCAAGACTTTGCAATAACTCTCCATATGGCAGATAGTGTGATCTAAATGCAACATCACCAAAGACGTCCTACACGCACAACAAGAAACAAAAAAAGAAACAATCAGTATCAAGTCAAAACGATGCATCAGAACAAATCAAATGCAATTTTTGAGTGCGAAAATCAAACTTTTACACATGACTATCATGGAATTTCATGCAAAATTCATAAAATCTCACGTGAAATTCTATCAGTTTCATGCGAAAACATTATTTCTTCACACAAAGAATCTCGCCTTCACACGAAAAAAGAGCTGTCCACGCAAAGAAAGAACTGTTCGCGTGAGAGAAGATATTTTTGTGCGAGAAACAAATTGCCTTGCATGAAGAATCTTTTCCTTCGTGTGAAACATAATGTCTCTCGTGCGAAGATCCTCCCTGCCATGCATGAAGAAACAACAAACCATGTTTCTTCATGTGAAGAAAGAAGATCTTCGCACAAAAGTTGATAGGTCTTGCATGAAGAAATATTTGACCCCCTAAAAACAAGCTAAAACGTGCAATAAATGACCTCAAAATGCGTAAAAGTGAAAGTACAAAGGAGGGGAATTGATGACTCACCGATGGTCCGAAGTCTGTTGGGCGGCTATGACATTTGGAGTGCTCAAATTGATGATCTCTCATGCTAACTACCATGTCTCTCT
The DNA here is from genome assembly GCA_028749045.1 of Cupressus sempervirens. NCBI lineage: Eukaryota > Viridiplantae > Streptophyta > Pinopsida > Cupressales > Cupressaceae > Cupressus > Cupressus sempervirens. The sequence continues at coordinate 138,594,730 of CM053784.1, read as the reverse complement.
TAGAGCTCAAATCAATAGAAGATAAAAAAGCACAAATGAATTGAAAATGACCCCTCGAACCCTTATATAGCTATTGACCCAAATTTTTCAAAGTGCTTAGATTTGTGCAAAAATCACACCCCTAGCTAATTGGACTATTTTGAATCCATTTTCAGGATCAAATTCAAAATCTGACACACTTAAGAGCCTAAAAAATGCATTTTAAAATTTTGGTGATCAACGCGATCGAACGCTTGTGCAACCCAAATCTTTCTGATACTTTGTGATTCTTGGAATCCTTTCATCTCTACATTCTCCATATTTTCAAAAAACATTTTTGAAATAGTCAACTCAAGTCAACCGTGGCTAAATCTAATCAACTTTTGGTCAAACTTTGTCTTTGGGACTTTGCTATCATTTCAAATCAACCCTGAATCTTCTTTCAATTGTTTTGACCTCTTCTATATTCTATTGAATCTCAGATTTCTTCTATATCTCATGATATACTACTTCAAATCATATTTTTGGTGTGTCATCTTTCAATTTTTCTCTTGAGGGGGCAGGATGATTAACATCATTAAATACTTATTGCTTGGAGCATCTGGTTCCCATCTTATGTCCTAATCACTTGGGGCATCTCATTACTCAGGGCATCTTGTTTCCTTCTATCTAGCATCTTTGCTATCTATCTTATCTTTTCATCAATTGATCAACCTTATAACAGCTCTTCTCAGAGTTTGATGGATAGGTATTGGGATAGTCTAAACCCTGACTCTTGAGGATCAAGCCTCGTTCTGGGGATGATTCTATGACTCATGATTGGACATTGTTATCTTTTATCGATCTTAGGTATCTAGGTATTCTATCTGGATCCTTGAAGGTTAAGCTCTATTCTGAAGATAATCTTCTAAATGCTATCAATTTCAGGTATCTAGGTGTTCTTTCTAGATCCTTAAAGATTAAACTTCTTTCTGGAGATAGTCTTTTAAATGCTACCAATCTTAGGTATCTAAGTGCTCTACTTGGATTCCTTGGGATTAAGCCCTGTTCTAAAGATAGTCCTTAAAAGCTTATCAATTGGTCTGCATGTCATTATCTTTAGAACCAATTTCTTTTTTTTGATCTGCGCATCATAATTTCTAATTTTGTTTGAATTAAACGTGCTGCTTGCACATTCATTCAAAGAGAGGCAAAATGTAATACCCCAAAATTGGCTCATTGCCATCTCAACCAATTCTGGTCTATTTCTAATCAATCATAAAGTCCTATTCCATTAGGCAAATTCTTATTTGGCTACTTGCTACTTGTCTTAATTGTCAGATGCAAAAAACCCTAATCCACATTCATCATGCTTATTATTTAATTCCTATAGTATTTACTCATATTAGTCACATTAAACCTATTGATTAATATTTAATTTAATTACTAAGTATTTATACTTTAATTAAATTAAATTATATCTTAAGGCTAATGTACTATGGAATTAAATTTATTTAATTTAATAAATGTGCCTATTTTAATTAATTAAATGAAATTATTTAATTAAATGGAGTACTTACTTCTAATTAATTAAACAAAGTTATTTAATTAAATGGGAAGCCATTCCTAATTAATTAAATGAAGTTATTTAATTAAATAGAAAAGGTAATTATGAGAGTATATCTCATTTTATTAAATTAAATATCTCACCAAAATCTCTTTTCAGTTCAAAAAGGGAAATTTTCAGTTCACTATTGATCAAAAAGGAATTAAATCAATTAACTCCTTATTCTACTCAAATTAAATTAGTTAACTCCTTATTCTACTCAAATTAAATCAGTTAACTCCCTTTAATCTGGGAATCTTCCTTTATGACTGAACTTCATCTTCAATCCTGACCATTGATTGAAATCAATCTCAACTGCTGATGGATTCGAAGAAAGTCTATTTAAGAGACCCTCATCTCTTCATTTTGGTAGAGGATGAATTTGGAATTTGCATCGAATTGCTATTGAAATTCATACTCACATTTGCTGACTTTTTACATACATTTGCATCATTAGCTTAATTTCATTTAGCATAATATGCATATGATTAATCTAGTTTCCTTTACTTGTTCTTAGATTAGAATGCATTTCTCATTCTAGATTAATCTGCACAATCATATAGATTAATTTCATTTCTTAAATCCTTCGTTCTTAGAGGGTCTAGTTGCTTAACACCTCAAATTTGAGGATATCTAACAAGAAATTTCCTTTAGATAGAAGACAATAGGTCACCTTGCCAGCTGATTTTCGGATGAACAATCCGATGTTCATCCTAGGATGAATCTGCAAATAAGGACCATGTTGAAGTGTGTGTGTTAGCATAGGCCGCATTTTCACATATACAACTACAATATTGATTAAGAAATTTGGAAAAGGAAAAAGAATTTTATCATTACCTGAAAAAGTCTAGTATTGATCAAGTACTATATTACCCAAGTGAAAAATTATGTTCACTAAGTAACAGATGGAAGAACAAGTTTGGATAATTGGAATCTAAGGCTGACTTTTGATAGAAATATGAAAAGTTTGAGATGGTTAAAGACATGAGGCAAAGTTTGTTACAAGATCTATGACTAGGAAAATTCAATAAGGATCCAATGATGGGGATAGACGGACAACAAGGATAAAAATTTTTTTTAATGAAAACTTCTATTTTATATGTGGTTAAGTACATTGAATATGACATCTACAATTTTTATTAAGTGATAATAGTTGGAAGAATAAAAAATCCTAGAGACAACTATTTACGAAGAAGATTAAGACATTTTTTTGGCTGTTGATTTGATTGTTGGTTTTTTATATTGTTAAATTGATCAAAGTGCAAACTATTGAAGAAAATGAAAGAAAAAAATTTACCTAGGAGAACACGGAAGATTTAAGGAAAAAAAGATGGAGTGAACCAGCTAATTAAGTGAATAGAGAAAATAGATCAGAAGATAGGGATCAAATAGAGATAAGAACAAAAATTATATTTGAACAAAGTAGTTCTATACCTAAATATATCATTTTAACATATTTACTTTATGTTGTGGTCTAACAATGCTAACTCAAGTCCAAATCTTTGGCTAGGGAGTCTAGATAGCTTGAATCTAGAGAAAAATAAAGTTTCAAAAATTTCAAGTGCTTGAGTGCACACTAGAAAATTAGGGCACATGCACATGTGCACACTCATCTCCTTGTAAAGATACACACTTATGCATGTGTGCACCTCTAGAGGGTACACACCTTCAAGATGTGCACTCAGGAGGGCGCAGGGTCTATACAAGTGATGTGTGAGCATCCTAGGTTGATGTGTTATTCTTCTTATTTTTGTTCATTCTACTAGATATTGCCAAATTGTAGTCATTTTTGAGTTACAGTAATTTCCAAATGCCAGTAATTTTTTAGTGTTAACCAAGTTGTAGTTATTCCAAGGTGTTTACATTTGGATTAGCATGTTATCCCATTTTACTTTGTAGTGTGTGCTAAGTTCTATAGTGAGTGTGAAGCTATCTAGTGTGTGTTGAATTATCCAGTATTGGTTGGGTGTTACTTTATGTACTCAGTAAACCTATTCATGTTGGGCATCAACATTTTGTTCCTTCTTTTGCCAAGCTATCTATGTTTTAGGAGTTGTGTGTTTAACTATGATCATGAGTTTAATGTTAGGATCTTGTCTTGGTATGTGTGTAGACCATTTTATGTTGGCCTTTCTATTATGTAATGTTCTAGAATCTTCTATAAGCCATTTTGACAAGTATAAATAAGGTGTTTAGGCTTAGAGTTAGGGAAAAACTTAGAGGATTGAGAAAGTTTGATGCATATGTGTCTAGAAATGTGAATTTGAAGATGGATCATGGATCTTGAATGTATAATGTATCTGGTCATAACCCAAAAGACCTTACAATTGGGCATGTATGTTGATTACTTGATGAATCAATAAAAGTGTTTTGAGCTCTCTCTTTGGTGATGTTCTCTTTGTGTGTTTTCTTCCATTGTGTTTAATCTATAAGGTGGTTTGGATTATTGGGTGTGCCTTTGGCCCTTGATCTTCTTTTCCTCCTTGTGTTAGATGGTATCAGATCTTGAGGTTCATCCTTTTGGAGATTGGATCATGTAGAACCCTAATTTTAATTTGGTTGTAGGGTTATGGATCTGAGGATTTGACCTATAACATGTAGAGGGTTATGATCTTGCAAGAACTTGATATGTAAAGATGGTTCAAGGTAGATGAAATGTTGACAATGTCATCTTGGATACTTTAATATAGATTACAACTAGATTAGATGTGGAGATAGCCTAGGGGAGAGGGGCACATCTTGATGATGTGAGTGGTGATGAAATAGTAGTACCAAACCCTAATCTAGAACCTAAAGAAGATCAAGATGAAGAAATATTATTGAGAGTATTGTCTAGGGCACATTCAAAGCCTACTATAGAAGTTGTTCCTTATGATGAAAAATTGGACACCAATGTTGTGTTGGATTGGATCTCTAATATGGATAAGTTCTTTGAGTATGAAAACACTCATGATAATAGGAAGGTGAAACTTGTAGTTACTGGGTCAAAAGGTCATGCTCCACTTTGGTAGGAGCATTTACAAACTAATAGACAAAGGAGAGGAAAGGAAAAGATCAAGACTTACCCGAAGATGGTGAACAAGCTAAAGAGAAAATTCCTTCCTACTAATTACCAATTTAGCATGTTGAGAAAGATGCAAAATTTGAGACAAAGAGAAATGACTGTGATAGAGTATACTAAGGAATTCTATAGATTGGATATCAGATCTAGACATGTTGATGATGATGTTGAGAAAATTGCAAGATATCTAAATAGATTGAGATCTGGAAAAGATGACAAAATAAGTTTTCTAAAATTGGAAAGTTGGAAGAAGCATATCAATATGCCTTGAAAGCTGAGGAGATCTTGGTAAAGAAGCATGAACAAAAAAAATTTGGCAGAGGTGGTAGATTTCAAAGAAGCAAAGGTAGATCTTATGCTAAAAGTGGTAGATCTAATAGCTCTATGTAGGATAAAGACAAATATGAATGGAAGAATTATGAAAAAGAAAAGACTAAGTGGAAAGGTGGTAGTTCATACTAAGCAAGAGGTAATTCTCATTCTAGAGGTGGTTTTTGTGATAATTGTTTCAGATGTGGTAAAGAAGGGCATGGATCTTTTGAACATAGATCCTCTAAAAGTGGGAAAGGTAATAGAAATGATGTGATTCAAGGGGACATTGAGAGCTCACCAAGTGGACCTAAGGTGGGAGAAAATTTGATGGTGAGAAGAACCTTATGTAATAAGGGAAGTGATGAGGAACCTATTTTAAGAAGAAGTCTTTTCAAGACTAGATGTAAGATGTCTTGAAAATGTTGCAAGGAAATCATTGATAGTGGAAGTTCTACAAATTTGGCATCAAAAGAGTTGGTTACAAAATTGTAGCTACAAAGGTTGAATCATCCTAAACCCTATCATGTTTCATGGATCAAAGATGAGCATAAGATATTGGTAAGTGAGAAATGTGTTGTGAAGTTCAAGATTGGACATTACTTTGATGAAGTTATGTTTTGTATTATGCCTATGAATTGTGTCATATTTTGTTGGGTTGACCTTGGTAATATGATATATATGTTGTACATGATAGGATATTGAATCAATATACTCTTTGGGTGAATGAGAGAAAAAAACATTATTGCATTTGATTGAAAATCCAAATGAGGTTAATTATACTATTATTCAAGTTTGCATGGTTAATGGAAAGAAATTTGAAAAAGAAGTAAAGAATAATCAAATCTATTTTGCCATAATTCTTAGAGGACTAAGTTTTTGTAATGATCGAGTGATCGTAGAAATTGGTAGTGTTGACTGAACACTAGTGGATATTATAGAATTGTTGAATGGGTATAAAGAGATTGTTACTAGGATATACCTGATGGTTTACCACTAGTAAGGAGTATAATTCATTGTATAGATCTAATTCCTAGAGCTAGTTTTCTGAACAAAGCACCATATAGATTGACACCTATAAAGAATGAAGACTTAAAAGAAAAGTGCATGAGTTGTTGTAGAAAGGTTTGATCAAAGAAAGTTGATTCCATCTATTGTACCTATTGTATTAGCACCTAAAAAGAATGAAGAATGGAGAATGTGTACTGATTCAAAAGTTATTAACAAGACCATAGTGAAATATAAGTATCTTATGATGAGGATGGATAACATAATGGATTGTTTGAGTAGAGAAAAGTGTTTTAACAAGATTGATTTGAAGAGTGCCTATCATTAGATTAGAATTAGATAAGGAGATGAATGGAAGACTACTTTTAAGACAAAAGATGGTTTGTATGAATGGTTGGTTATACCTTTTGGTTTGACTAATGCACCTTGTGCTTTTATGAGGTTGATGAATGAAGTTCTAAAATATTATTGGGTAAGTTTCTAATTGTTTATTTGGATGATATTATGATATTCAGTAAGAGTAAGGAAGAAATCTTGAGCATATTAGACAAGTATTTTTCCAAAGATTGAAAGAGGAGAAGTTGTGATTAACTTGAAAAAGTGTTATTTTATGAAAGAGGAGATTGTGTATTTGGGATTTGTGATTTTAGTTAATGGTTTGAGAATGGATCCTAAGAAGATTAAAGAAATTTTGGAATGGCCTACACCTAAGAATGTGGCTGAAGATCATTTCATGGTTTGGCTAGTTTTTACAGGAAGTTTATATATAATTTAAGTGCTATTGTAATGATATGACTGAGACAATTAGAGGAGATAAAAAAGAATTCAAATGGACACATGGAGCTGATAAGAGTTTTGAGACATTGAAACAAAGCTTGTTGAGTTACCTGTATTGGTATTTCTTGATTTCAATAAGGTATTTCAAGTTGAATGTGATGCAAGTGGTAGTGTAATAGGAGCTTTATTAAGTCAAGAAGGTAAACCTATTGCTTCCTTTAGTGATAAGTTGAATGATGCTAAAAGGAAGTATTCTATTTATGATGAAGAGTTTTATGATATTGTTCAAGAATTTAAGAAGTGGAGACATTATTTGATTCCTAAGGAGTTTGTGTTGTACACTAATCATGAAGTTGTACAATTCTTGGAAAGTCAACATAAATTGAAATAGAGACATATGAAGTGGGTTGAGTATTCATAGAGTTGTAAATTTGTGATTAAGCATAAAAGTGGAGTTAATAACATATTTGTTGATGCATTGAGTAGAAGATATTATTTGTTGACTGAAATGAAGGTTGAAGTTCTTGGTTTTGATGAAATGAAAGAGTTGTAAGATGCTAACCTTGATTTTTCTGAGGCATGCATAGAGTGTAGAGCATCAAATCTATCAAATCACATTAGTAATTATGATGAATATTTCATTCAAGAAGGTATGTTGATCAAAGGTATTCAATTGTATATTCCTAGAAGTTTTATGAGAGTTAATTTGATTAAGGAAAAGCATAGTGGTGGATTGGCTGGACATTTTGGAATTGATAAGACACTGAGTTTACTAAAGGAGACATATTATTGGCCATAGATGTATAAGGATGTTTTTTAAATTGAAAAAAGAGTAAGTTAGAATATTGGATTGTATACACCTATTTTCATTCCTAAGAAACCCTTGAGTTACATTAGAATGGAGTTTGTTCTTGGATTGCCTAAAATAACAAACATGTATGATTCTATATTTGTTATTGTTGATTCATTTTCTAAAATGGCTCATTTTATACCATGTAAGAAGACATTACTTGTTGAGAATGTTGTTGAAGTTTTCTTCAAAGAGATTGTTAGATTGTATGGATTACCAGGAAGTATTATTTCTAATAGACAGTAAGTTTGTTGGTTATTTTTGGAGAAACTTATGGAAATAGATAGGTACTGAGTTGAAATTTAGTTTTACATTCCATCTGTTGACTAATGGATAGACATATGTTATGAATAGAAGCTTGGGTAATTTTTTGAGATTGCTTAGTTGGATATGAAGCACATAATTGGGAGATGGTATTGGCACAAGCTGAGTTTGCATATAATAATTATGTGAATAGGAGTGCAAGGAAAACACCTTTTGAGATTGTTACTAAAATGCATCCTAGAGGAGTATTAGATTTAAAGAAAGTTTCTAGTGAAGAAAAGAGAAGTGCTACAAGAGAAGAATTTTATGATGTTATGGAGTCTTTGCATAAGGAAGTGAAGCTGAAGTTGGAATAAAGTAATTAGAAATACAAGGAGAATGTTGATAAGTCTAGAAGGCATCATGTTTTTGAAGTTGGTGAGGTAATGGTTCATTTGAAGAAATGTGGATTTCTAGTTGGAACATATAGTAAGTTGAAGATGAAGAAGTTTGGACCTTGTAAGATCTTGAAAAAATTTGACAATGGAAATGCTTATGAAGTTGAGTTACTTGATGACATGGATATATCTACTATATTTAATGTTGTTGATATCTATAAGTATCATGAGTTAGATGATGAAGTTGCTATACCTAATGATTATCCCAAGAAGCAAATTGAAGAGGTTGAATAGATATTAGATTAGAGAGTTGGTAAAAGTACAAGAGGAAAAGATTACTATAAATATTTGGTGAAGTGGAAGAGCAGACTAGTTGAAGATGCCACATGGATTTCTCAATCTAAGTTAGATTTATTTCAGGTTGACATATCTTAATGATTCAAGAGAATCATTTCTTTCTACCGTAGTTGTCTAATGCATAAGCATCTTGGGTTGACGAGCTATCTTGCTCATTTGTGTTCATTCTAAAAATTATTGTCGAGTTGCAGTCATTGCCAAGTTGTAGCAATTATCAAGTGCTAATAATTTTGCAATATCAAGTGAGTTGCAGTTATCTGAATTCATGTTAACATTCAAAATAGCATGTTATCCCATTTCACTCTATAGTGTGTGTCAAGTTTTATAGTGTATTTTGAGCTATCTAGTGTGTGCAGAGTTATTTAGTATTGGTCAGGTATTCTTTCATGTGCCGAGTAAACCTATTGATGCCAAGAATCAATATTTTATTCCTTATTTTACTGAGATATCTATGTTTTGGGAGAAAACCTGCATGTTTAATTTTGATCATGAGTTTGATATTAGGATATTATCTTGGGATGTGTGCAAATCATTTTAGGTCAACCTTTTTGTTATGTAATTTTATAGAATCTTTTGTAAGCCATTTTGGAAAGTATAAATAGGGTGTTTAGGCTTAGATTTAGGGAAGAACTTAGATGATTGAGAATTTTTGATGCATGTGTTTGGAAATGTGAATTTGAAGTTGGATCATGGATCTTGAATGTATTGTTTATCTGGCTATAACCCAAAAGGCCTTATAGCTAGGCATGTATATTGATTACTTGATGAATCAATAAAAGAGTTTTGATCTCTCTCTTTGGTGTTGTTTTCTTTGTGTATTTTCTTCCATTGTGTTTACTTTGTAAGGTGGTTCAGATTGTTGGGTGTGCCTTTGGCTATAGTTCTTCTTTCCCTCCTTGTGTCAATAAGACCCCATACCCCCCTCTTATTTCTTTATTCACTCTCTACTCCTACTTCTCACCATACCCTTACACCCCTTAATGTGTGTTCCCCAGTCTCATCTACTCCCAACCTGCAACACACTAAGGTTATCCCTTTACAAATGTGTGCACATGCGTAACTCTACTCACACTAATATATAAAAACATAAAAAGCCTAACTTAAAAAAAACTAACTAACCTAGACACAAAGAAGATGCACATGTGCACACCTCCACTTGGTGTGCATGTCCACACCTTCTCAAAGCTTAACTAAAACAAGTAATGCTAAAATACCTAAGGCAATGCAAAGGTGCACACATGCACACCTTCTCAATGTGTGCATGTGCATACTTTTGTGGCTTCAAAAAGCTAAGTTAATGCAACTAAAAACCTAATTTACCCCTGAATGCACATGTGCATGTCTACACCTTACCAAGGTGCACACATGCACAACTACACACAAAATGCCAATTAAAAGCCAAATTAGCACACCAACACGCCTGTAGGGGTGCACTAGGTATGCTAAACTACACAATATGGCTTCTAGGGGGATTTGACTATTTTTTATGGTATTCTACCTAATTTTGACTAGGTTCTCATTTTTTTGGGGTCTATTAGGGTTTTTTTTAGGTCAAATCTTAGTTTTCCCAAATTATGTCTCCTTTCTTGTGTAGATAAGATGGCAACATCCTCCTTTTTAATGGCTAAAAAGGTACCTCCAAAATTGATGTATTCAAGTACCAAGTTGCATTGAGGATATCTTAGTTTCAAGATGAGCATGTTGAGATCAGAGATACAAAGCTCAAGTATATAGATTGGAGTGTGTTCCTTACCATATGTAAGAAGCCCTAAAGAATTATCTACAATGGTATCATCATGTATCTAATCTAGTCTAGTTAATGTGGGATCACATCCAACATTTGTTTAGTCTTTAAAACTTACAATGACTCTTGCTAAGAACTATGTGACCGAAGAAAAGGTTGTCAAGAGTGTTACAAAAGAGGTATTTCTTGACATTTGACAAAGAAACATTGAGAAGGTATTCTATCTTCCTAGGGAAGAACATAATTTGAAGATTAACTATGATAGAGCAGAGAGATGGTATCAGGAGAATGAAAAGGAAGCTAAAGAAACAATTCAATCCTCCTTCCTTACAGACAAAACATGAGTAGGTCATAGAGTCAAAAAAGTACACATGACTAGGGGTTATATGAAGGATGTTATTAGATTTATAATTTTACTTTTGATGAGAGTCATGGAACTTCCTATAGCAGGATACCTTCACACCTAGATGGTCCATTTTACTGATACCATCAAGATGGTAAAAATGTTGATTGATTGGGCTACTACCCTTAGTGATAATCTCCATGAGAAAATTGTAGCCATAAAAGCTTATCCATGATTTTACATGACATCATATATGGTGTAATTACTGATAGTAAGAACCATAGACTACCCAGACCTCTAAAAGAAAGGGAGCATCTAGTGTGCTAATTCTTGGCCCTATTTCGTATATCCACTATTGGTAAAAAAGAAACTATTAGAGTAGAGTGTGGAATACAATGTGGTGAATGATCGATTCATCTTTGTAATTATCAAATTTATAGAAGTTGATTATGTAAGAATGATGTTAGTAGAAGTAGCAGCTAGGATTATATAAATTGGCACTTGCTACATTCAGTTCAAGACATTCACCTATCTAAGTGTACCCTATACTCTAGAAAACCCCAAGAAGCTCCCAAAATATTTGTAAAATAAGCTCATTGTTATAGAGATTGCACACCATCTCACTTTTTCATATGATAGAGTGAGCAGAAAGAACAAGAAGACATGGGTCTAGCCCATTACATGAATTAGTGCTTTTGAACTCAACCAAAAGCAAGACAATTTGACAATTGATTGTGAGTGGGATTGGTATTCCTTATAAGAGCACAACTCCCCTCACCCCTACTCTAACAAAATAGGGATGATACAACATCTAGTAGGGAAGTAGTTTGTACATGAGGATGCATTAAAGGATAATTAGATGAACATAATAGATGACTATGATATTCGGATAAGGGATTATTATAGGATGAATTTGTTGGAATTATTTAGAAAAACTAAGATGGGGGGGTGAACTAGTTATCCAAGGTCAAGATATACAATTAAAAATTTTCATATCTTAGTGAACCCATATTCATAAAACATTTGCATCATATATGCATCCATTGGATCATACAATCACTTCAGCTCGTAGGTTACTATCAAATCAACTTAGTAGAAATGTAAACATGAAACATAATGAGTTCAATAACATATTTAACATAATGATTTAATGTGGAAACCCAATTTGAAAGGAAAACCATGTTAAAGGTTACAATGCACACTATTAAATGCAAGCCGGTTAAAGGATTTCCATCACCCTATTAGGAGTGAGCCTTGTTAGAGGACTTTAGATCATTCACTTGGAATGTCAGTCAACTAAAGGATTTACAAATGACTGTTAGGTCAACCTTAATTGAAAGGATTTACCCTAGACTTGTATAATGAATAGAAAGTAATAGTAAGGATTTATTTGATAACAACTTACAACTCCATTTTCATATTATAGATCTTTGTTATAGTCCTCCATTTTGCTTGGCTTTCACACATTTTAGCCTTGATAGTTTGTTCACCCTTCAAGAATCCATACCCTCAAGTCTTCTTGTATTTCTTACCAATGTAGACTCTTCTCTTAGGTCACTGAATGAAGTAGTACCCTAGACTCCTTGTCTTCCTTAGGCTCTTGCACATGATAATCTTTTCTTCTAACCAACCATCTCTATAAATAGAGAATTAATATATATTTTCGTTCATCCTCCATCATCCATTTTAGGGTTGGGTTGTATTAGGTAGGATTCAATGAATCTACCCCTTATTTCATTTTATTCCATTCTAGAAACTTCTCCTTCCATTCTCTTTGAATTTTTCTTAAAATGTTTCATCTTGAATTCTATGCCACAAACTCATCAACCTTATCATCCACACGGTTCACACTATCCAAGAGATCAAACTTGTCAACTTAGATCGTTTAAATTCATGATTCTTATCATAATGTTAACACTTGGCATTAAGTAGCTTTTGATGCTTGACACATACTATGTTGCTCAGCATCCTTTATCAGAACACTCAGCATGAACTATAATTTGTTGGTGCTCAACATAACTAAAATTTATTTTTCTTACATTGTTTCATTTAGCTTACACTAAATTTGATTTTCCTCAACACCAACTAGTTTTCTACTCAGCTTACACTAACTTTTCTTGGCACTGACTATGCAAAATGTTAAGGTTGGCAAACATACTTCATTCAACTTGTTCTTCATAACATAATTAGTGTAACCATCATTTGCAACCTTAACTAGATTATCAATGCACTATAGTATCACTATCTTGACTAGTCCTTGTACTCCTTTTCTATATCATAACTCAACTTTCCTCTACATGCTATTGTTACCTCATTTGATCAAATCCTCTTCATCAATCAAACAAATGATAGTACTCAAATCATCTAAGAAATTGTCTTACTAGCAAGTAGCAGGTTTGACATCTGTGACAAAACAATGATTAAAACACATTATCATACTTTTATCAATCTATTTTCAATAATATCCCTCTTTGGCATTGATGGATAGCCAAATTGACCAAAATATGTTAGCATAACCAACAAAATACCAAAAAGAAAATAATTCTTTGTATTGAAAGCTCTCCCCCTATTAGCAACTTTCATCTTTTAAATAGATTATGAAAATTTTGTTTTGATCAATAGGCAATCAATCAACTCATTGTTATGACTCCCTCTAGATCACTTCTTATATCTCCTTTGTCATTAACTCCATCTTACTATCTATTAAATGTTTCTTTTGTTTTTCTTTAACTCCCTCTATAATCAAAATTTCTCCCACAACAGGATTTGGATTTCTCCCTCTAATTCCTAACTTAATGATTTCTCTAGATGTCTTTGTCTTTCCCCCTTAATAATTTTCTCACTCTTTGCCAACAATGCCAAAGACTTCTCACCTTCATATGTATATATGAACATTTTTGGTTTCTCCCTCTGTCACCTAGCTTGTGACTAATTTATAACTCCAACTCTTTGATTACTTTAGGAAGCTCCTATAGTAAGATGTGTTGCATCAATCTGTAAAATATGTCAATCAACTTGGTTGATGAAATAAACTCCTCATACTTTTTAGGTAGCTTTTGATAGGATTATCACCCCTATTTTACATCTTAGATACTCATAAGCATCCTTAGGTAATGCTTTTGTGAAGATATCAATTATTTTCTCCTTTATGTTAACATATTTCATCTTCACCTCTTTATCTTGAGCTAACTTTCTCAAGTAATTATACCTGATTGCAATGTGCTTAGTCTTTGTATGCATCACATGATTCTTTGATATATTATAGCACTTGTATTATCACAATAAAGTATCATAGGTTTAGTGATTTCATCCTTCATACCCTCGAGTAGTTGTTTGATTCATACAATATATGTATAATTTACTGCAACATCAACTTATTTAGCTTCAGTAGTAGATTTAGAGATGTAGTTTTGTTTCTTGCCAGTCCATATAACCATCCTTTTTCCTAAGAAAAATGATCTTCCACTATTGCTCTTCCAATCATCAATATTTCGAGTCCAATCAACATTAGTGTAGACTCTAAATTTATATTTCCCATTTTTCTTGTAGTATAGACCATACTATTCTATTCCTTTTAGATATCTCAATATTCTCTTAACTACCATCAAATAATTTTCCCTAGGATTAGTAGAGAATCTTGCAACTATCCCAATAGATAATGCAATTTAGGTCTATTGTGTACTACATATAGTAATTTTCCAATCATAGACCTATATAATGGCTGATTTACCTCAACTAAATCATCATTCTTTGACAATTTATGTCATATTACCATAGGTATGCTTACTAGCTTTGAATCTTCCAATCTAGAAAAATTCCATATCTCCTTAACATATTTTGACTGAGTGATGTATATACCATATTTCATCTAATGTACTTACAAACCTACAAAGAACTTGATCTCTCCAAATATAGACATCTAAAATTCTTTCTTCATTTCATTTGCAAGAGTCTTACATAAAGTATCTTGACCTCCAAATATTATATCATCAACAAAAAATTTAGATAGTAAAATACCTTTGTTGTTCTCTATCTTTAAGTAGAAATTGTTGTTATCCTCAGTCCTCTCAAATCCAATCTTCACAAGATAATTGTAAAGCCTTTCATACCATGCTCTTGGTTCTTATTTCAAACCATATGAAGCTTTGTGTAGTCCACATACCATGTTTTTGTTGTTAGCATTAAGAAATCCTTCTTTTTGTTCTATATAAACCTCTTCCTCCAATATACCATTCAAAAATGTAGAATTAACATCCATTTGATAAACTTTGAAACCTTTCTATGTAGAGTAAGCAAGTAGAGTTGTTACTCATTCCAACCTTGTAACAGGAGAAAATGTTTCTCCATAGTCTATCCCTTCTTCTTTTTCATATCCTTTACAAACTAATATTTCCTTTTTCCTTGTGACTTCACCATTTTTATTAAAAAATTTTTTGTATACCCACTTGGTACCAATCACATTTTTGTCTTTTGGTCTAGGAACTAGAGTCCATGTCTTATTTTTTCTCAAATTTTCTAATCTCTTCTTTCATGGCTTTACTCTAGTTCATATCTTCTAAAGCATCTTTCACTATTTTAGGTTCTTTTATACTAAGAAAACATGTATCATTTCTCAACTTGTTCCTTGTCTTTGGTCTAGCATCTTTATCTCCAATAATTTGTGCAGAAGGATGATGTCTCTTGACATACTTAGAAATCTTGGTTCTGCTCTATTTTCTTCACTTGGTCTCTCAACTTCTGAATTGCTATGTATATCTTTGTTGGGTATTTCAGCATCTCTTTCATGTACACTAATCTTAGAATCAAAATGTGTCTCAACTTTATTCTATAACTTGGCACCTAAATGTAGCTCAATTCCTAAACGCAACTCAACATTCATAGTATGTGACTTGACAGCCACTAAAACTTGTTGGTTTGCAACATGGTTGACAACATCTTCTTTAGTAGGAACACCTCCATAAAAGTATTAAAATTATTTGTATTCTTCTAGTTCCTTTATAGGTTTAGCCTCATATAATTTTATATATTCATTAAATTTTACATTTGCACTTTCCACAACTTTGATAGAGTCAGTATTTAAACACTTATAAGCTTTACTTCTTGTGGAATAACCAAGGAATATACCTTCTTCACTTTTTCCATCTAGCTTACTATTCCTAAAATCTTTGAGAATGTAACACTTGCTTTCAAATACCTTAAAATATTTTACATACAATGAGTATCCATACCATAGTTCAAAAGGTGTTGAATGAGTACCTTTCTTGACTTCCGCAAGCTTCAAGATATATATAGTTGTACTTATAGCTTCGCTCCAATATTTCAAACCAAAATTTTTCTTCATCATGAGTGTCCTTGCATAGTCCATTATAAACCTATTCCTCCTTTTAGAAATTCCATTTTGTGGAGGGGTCCTAGGAGCAGATGTATGTCATTTGATTCCTCTATTACTGCATAACATCTCAAACTCATTTGATGTAAATTATCCTCCTTTATCAGATCTTGAACATTTCAAACTTTTACCTGTTTCCTTCTCAACTCTTGCTAAGTACCATTTAAACATTTTGAAAGCATAAGATTTCTATTTTAGAAACATAACTATCATCATTCTAGAATAATCATCAAGTAGCATAATGTACTTATCTCCTTTATATCTTTGCACTTCAATTGGTCCACACAAGTCAGTATAAAAATCCTTTAATATTCCTTCAGAGGTATGAGTCTTACTCTTAAAACTTGACTTTGTCATTTTTCCTAACTGAAATTGTTTCCAAATTATATTGTGAGACTTCTTCAACTTAGGAAAACCTATAGCTCTTCTCATGTTACTGATACTAACAAAGTTATCAAAATTAACATGGCATAACCTCTTGTTCTATAGCCGCACATTATCAAATTTTACAATTAAAGAAGTAACATCCTCTATATCAATGTTGTCAATGATCCATCTATCATTCTTGTTCACACAAGACACTAGTGTAGTTTCCTCATCCTCATCAAATTCAACCTTCATTATAACATACACCAGTTCATCATTATGATCATCAAATCCATCTTTTATTTCCTCTTCAACAATGTAATGATACTTCTTACCTTTATCTTTGTTGTCTTTATCTCTTATACTTTTGTACTTGTCTTCACCTTTGTAATTCTTCTTCTCTGGACATATAGCAACAATATGACCAAACTCATTGCAATTGAAACACATTATAGGAAACTTACCTTTGAACTTTCCTTTACCACTATGAAATCTCCATGCTAGTAGTGCTTCAAGTTGATCTACATCTTCCTCATATCTATCACTATCACTAGAAATATATTTTGCCTTTTTCTTCATCTTCTCATTAGGTTCCTTCAATGATATCTTAGCTTTAAAAGCGTATTCAACATTTTAAGGGTTGTAATTATCAAAATTAGATATCTCAAAAGAGGTGAGCCTACCTACCTGACCTTCAAGAGTCAGATCATTCTCTGGCATGCATCTCAATTCTTATATTGTAGAAACTCTAATAGCATAGATGGGCAATGGTGTTCTCCAAATTTTTCTTAGTACAGTATAATCATCTATTTTAGTAGTAGCTCCTCTTATTGCATTAACAACATTTTTTATCCTAGAGCAATATTGAGAAATATCTCACCTTCTTGCATTCTCATATCATTGAACTTACCTCTGAGACTTTTAGCTTTGGCTCTTGGAACATTTTTATCACCTCCATATATAGTGTGTAGAGCATCCCACATTTTCTTTGTAGTATCACAACCCTTGATATCATCAAGCTACACATAACTTAGGATAGAGGCAATCTCCAACATTTCCTAGTAGTGTTCTTTCTTCTTTTTTAGATCTTTAGTAGTTAAGCCTCTAGTAGGATCAACATGCTTAATAGAAATGGTAAATTGTGCATGATCTCCAAGACCTCCTAGGTGTAGCTTCTTCAAACTTTACCATGCATAAAACTTATCTCTATTAAGTTTGGGTACCTCTCTTTTTGGCATCTTGATCTTTGTGTAATGCCCCGCCCGGAGATCCTTGGAAACAAGGATGAGATTTTTTTTTATTTTACAAGTATGAATGCACATGACATAATCATACAGGGATCACAACGATCATAATGGAAGACTTCACCACCATCCTGACAACCAATGAATCTCCAAACGCCACTACCAAACTGACACACACAAACAAAGCCAATAATGACAACGCACATGATGAGGGCACAAGAAACAACCACTCATTAACAAAACACCAAGCTGGGGTAAAATGTAGAATCCCAAAATTTGGCTAAACCTAAAATCTTGAAGCCCTAAAAATTGACTAAGTCTAGATTTCTGAAGCCCTGAAATTTCCTAGAAGCCATAGCTTATCTCTAAGAGGTCTGAAACTTATCTCAAAAGATATATTTTATACCCCAAAAGACTAAAATAGAAACTCAAAATTGGATTACAACAGAAACGGACAGAATACAAAATGCAATAACATAGGGTCGATGAACGCCCAAAAGGGTATCCAAAACAACTCTTAGAAAGCATGGATCTTGAAGAAAAGTGCCCGTTGATGGCATGTGCAGGTTTTTCACAAAAACTATGTGACACTTTTTATTAAGGAAGGGTGACACTTCTCCTTAAGGCGTGTGACACTCTTCCAGTGTCATACGACATTTCTCATGAAGGCATGCGACACTTTTCAGCATCATACGAAATTTCTCAAGAAGGCGTGTGACACTCTTCTAGTGTCATATGACATTTCTCAAGAAGGCATGTGATACTTTACAATGTCGTATGACATAGTTTGCATGGGTGTGCGATACTTTTAAAGTGTCGCACCATGCTAAACAAATGTCGCCCATAGAAACATGAAAACACTCCTAGAAGAAAAAAGGACCAAAATTAGAGCAAAGAACCTCCACATCAGGGAGTACTGAATCCACAAAGGCTCTAAGAATGAACACTCGAGTGCAAGAACAACACAGAAAGGAGAACATCTATCCATCTAAACTATAGCAGCAAAGAACACACTGAAAATAGGAATTGCAGTCAACTAAACAACCAAACTAAGTGTGTGGTTCCTCCCAATCATCGATAACATCATAAGACCATCGTGGATCCTATCCATCCCCCGTGCGTAACATCCCAAGCGACTGACCAGATTGTCAGTACTGTCATAATAGGGACGTCACTACTAAAACATGCAACAATATAAGCATAAGGAAATCTAACATGATAGTGATAACGGATAAGATAATCCTACCATAGATAACATCACCTATCACATGCTAAATAGTAGTAAGCAACAGATATACTACTAAATCAAATAACATCATCTAATCATATGCTAAGCATCATGATAAGGGAATGCGTCAAGTAAACTGACATCATCTAAACATGATATACAAGCATCCCAATGAAAGCATAAATCACAAGAAAGCATACTTCGAAACTCGAAGTACCAAGTGAAAACATCCAGCAATGGTCACACTAGGACAAAAGATCGTCTCTGTACATCGATCCCTAGTAGTGGTGAAGGTAGCTATGCCTCCCAACCACATGGCACCCGTAGGTCCACACTCACCATGCTAATGGAGATAATGATCCAACCACAAACACACATAAAGCACAACATCCAAGGCTAACACTCACACCAGATAGTATGATGGCTGCAACCAAGAACCTAAGACAATGCAAGGAGTAAAGGTCTTGGTCAGACACTCAAAAGGCTACTAAGTAGGGTCTGACATCCTGGAGAGTTGCTTGGCATTGAAAAGCCCAAGCTTGGATCATGTGTCCTCAAACTTAAATAGGCACTCACACATTGTGTCCTCGAACTTAATCGGGTGCTGAAACATTTTACTTATCTTAAGTTTTATTAACAAACACACATTTTATTTAGTTATCACTTGCTTAAAACTTCTTATCCTCCATCAACCTCCAGTGCCATGAGCACCGAGCTATGAGATAGAAGCCCCCTCCAGATGCTACCCTACCCTACCCATGCTCATCCTACAACAAGTGCCCGTGGGCATGCATACTCCCATCCCAACCCCAATGATCATAACTTCCAAAAAATCCATGAAAGATCGGGCCTCGAAAGTCACCCAACAAATGTACATGCACATACTCGTGTGTGGTGCACCACTATCACAAAGATCATAACACAAGGATAGGAATGAGAACACAATGCAAAGAAAACACTCAACTGAAAGCAACATGGGAAGGATGGATTCTACATGAATCCCAAAGCCAATAAAATCATACATCATGAAATCACTCAACTAGCCTCAATCTGAGAGTATGGATTCTACATGAATCTCAATGATGTAACAAGACCAAACATCATGAACTCACTCAACTAGCCTCAATCTGAGAGTATGGATTCTACACAAATCTTAGCATTCACGAAACAAAAGTAAAGTTCCAAAAGAAACCATAACAGGTAACAAATCACTCAACCAAACATAAAGTTGGGAGTACGGGTGTGACATGCATTCCAATGCAACAAAAGGTGCAATAGTGGTCTAACTGATATCCAAATGGATCATCCAGGTCCACGACCCACACGACCCGCATTGTGCCAAGAAAACTTGAGAAAATAGGGTGGCACGCAAAATGAGGTAAAAGCTCCAAAATTTTGGAAAATTTCAAAATTAAAATTCATTTGGCCTTTGGGTTCAAAAGCTCCAAAAATCCAAAAAAAAATGGAATCAAACACCATATGCAAAAATAGCCAGCATAACGGTGCAAAATCCCAAACCCTCATCCCGAAAAATAGGAAAATGTTCATACCCGCCCAACTGGGTAGAATTAACATACAAAAATGAAGGGGAACACTAGTTCTCAACCTCCAAACAAATGGCTACCCAAAAATAGAAGCAGAAATAGAGCAGAAATAATAAAATAGGAAAGCCCTACCTCACAGCCAAAAGGGCAAAAATAGAAAACTGAACTAGAAAATAAAACGCTCGCAGAAGTGGCTGAAAATTGTGGCAATCCAAGGTTTCCCTGAGTTGGATCCAATGAGATCAACCTCATGATGATCCCACACTCGTAGCTCCCACAACGAACAAAATAGTAAATCCTCATGAAGAGGATTTTGGGTTTTACTCTCCAACTTTCCAATTTGAAAGTGAGAAGTGAGAAATTAAATTCCTCTTTGGATACTTATTCACTTTTCGGGTGAATAATGAATTAGGGCAAATAACCAGCCAACCTAGTTAAACCCCAAATTGACCCAAACGAAAATAGGCTATTCCTATAAATAGGAATTCATCTATGGCAAAGCTGCCAAAAATAAAAATAAATCAATTAAAAAGGCCGAAAACCCAAAAACGTATAAATCACCTTAACAACTTTCACGATGATGCGAACCTATAAATGCACAGACATGCTTACTAGTCTAATCACATAATGCAAATGAGTTTGGATTTAATAATCATTGAAAGGTTTAATTTAAACATTTTAATAAAGGATACGTTGACCATATAAGGACGACATTAGTAAAATATGAATGGCTGAATCACTAACTCCATGTGCCACTACCAGGGATATAAATCCTGCACACTAAACAACATGATCAAGTGCAATTGCATATAATAACATAGCCGAAGCAATAATGCATTAAATCACCTAATTTAACCATTTATTTAATTAGATTAAAATAATCTATTTACATCACTCACATTCGCATAAAGCATAACAACGCAAGAATGAAGTAAATAAGCATAGCATTAAATCCATCACATAACAAAATCAAAGGTATGTCCAAATACTAGATAACCAGATATCATCATAAAACACACTGTCATCTCAAAATGGCATCATCATGCAATATAATTAACTGAACAACATAGTAGTCTAAAATCTATGATACTAGAGTTAAGATGTAACATCTGACCCTCAGGCCCTCTCAAATATAAACATAACATGAGTAACAAATATCTCTCTAATCATAAATGTAACAAGGTAAATGTCTGCAGCACATAACCAAACAATCTCACATGAACAATCCATTTAATTACTTACACATTTAATAACGATTGATTAATCTGCATTAAAAGGCATTTAAAACACATAAGCAAACACAGTCATAAACATGACTAACCATTGCTACAGGAACCTAGTCCAGTGTAGCATGGTAAAAAGTACACAGTGCAATCTCTACACACATCTCAAGGTAATCATAGAACAACCTCATGATACCACATCCATCCTAGTAACCACTAGCACAAACCTCAGTGAACCATAAATCACATCATAATCTCATAGATCAGTCAAAAGCATAAACAAAGCAACTGATACAGAAACATAAATCGAAACACCTCGATGGTGTAGACCACTCAGGGTCACAATCATGATCCCATCACAACAAAAGATCAGCAAGGTTGCATCCATCAAGATGACTTACAAAAGTCAAATGGGAGAGGCACTACACTTTGTGCTTCTCAAACCTTCAAACTAGTCCTCTTAATAAAATGGCTCTATTAGTGATTATTGGAATTCTTTAGAATAATTGAGAAGGGGGTGAATTAGTTATCAAAGGTTTAGATGTACAATTAAAAATTTGACAGCTTAGTGAACCCATATCCATAAAACATGTTCATCATGCATGCATCCATTAGATCATACAATCACTTAAACTTGTAAGTTATTGTTAAATCAACTTTGCAAAAATGTAAACATGAAACATAACAAACTTATTAACACATTTTACACAATGATTTAACTTGAATTTTTTTTTCTGTCAAAACCAGCAGTAACATGCTACTCATTCTCATTCTTCTAAAGTTATGCCCTATGAAAGGCCAACCCTATTAAAGGTTATAATGCACACTATTAAATGTAACCTAGTTAAAGGATTTCAATCATCTTGTTAGGAGTGAGTCTTGTTAGAGGACATTAGATCATTCACTTGGAATATCACTTGGTTAAAGGATTTACAAATGACTTGTACAATGATTAGAAAGTAATAGTAAGGTTTGATCTAATAACAACATACAACTCCATTTTTAGATTATAGATCTTTGTTTCAATCCTCCATTCTCCTTAGCTTTCACACACTTCATCTCTAATAGCTTATTCACCCTTCAAGCATCCATACCCATAAGCCTTCTTTCTTTGCTTGCCAATGTAATCTCTTCTCTTAGGTTTCTGAATGAAGCAATACTCTAGACTCCTTTTCTTCCTTAGGTTCTTGCACATTAAAACCTTTTCTTCTAATCATCTGTCTTTATAAATAAATAATTAAGATATTTTTTCATTCATCCTTTATCGTCCATTTTAGTGTTGGGTTGAATTACATAGGATTCAATGAATCTGCCACTCATTTCATTTCATTCCCTTCTAGAAACTTCTCCTTCCATTCTCTTTGAATTCACCTTAAAATAGTTTATCTTGAATTATGTGCCATAGCTCATCAAGTTTATCTTCCACACAATTTACACAATCTAAGAAATTAAACTTGTAGGCTCAAATTAATCAAATTTATGATATTTCTTATAATGTTAACACTTGGAATTAACTAGCTTGTGATGCTCAACACATATGGCATTGCTTGGCATCCTCTATCAAAACATGTGGCATGAACTAAAATTTACTAGTGCTTGGCATCAACTAAATTCTATTTAGCTTACATTGTTTCACTTGGCTTACACTAAAATTAATTTTTCTTGGCTCCAACTGGTTTTTTGCTTAGCTTACACTAACTTTTCTCGGCACCTACTGTGTAGAATATTAAGCCTGGTAGACATACTTTGTTTAATTTGTTTTTGTAAACTTAATTAGTGTAACCATCCTTTGCAACCTTAAGTAGGTTATCAATGCACTATAATATCATTGTCTTAATTGGTCCTTGTACTCCATTTTCCATATCATAACTCAACCTTTCCTCTAGGTGCTATTGCAACCTCGTTTGATCAAATCCTCTTCATCAATAAAAAAAATGATAGTACTCAAATCATCTAAGCAATTATCTTACTAGCAAGTAGTAGGTTTGACATTAGTGACAAAACAATAATCAAAAAACATTATCACACTTGCATCAATTTTTTTTCAATAGATTCTATACCTGGTAGACAAGGTGCTAAAAATGAAGATCTAGCTAAAGGTTGTGGAAAAGGATATAAAAGATATCTTGGATCCTTTTTATAATAGGGACAAGATATATGACTAGCCAATAGTAAATCTAGAGATTGAGAGAGAGGAAAATGCAGATATCAATCATCAGGCTAGACATATAGTCAACAAAGGAATTGATCAAGAAACCTTTTAGGATTGATCTAGTTCCTTGGATTATTCCTCTACAAGCCACTACATGTCCAATTAAAGGAAAAGGTGCATTATTCATAGTGCCAACATACCATGCTCAATCCCTAGTGAGGTCAAAAATAGTGCATCAACATGAGAGGGAGGTTGATTACTTTAGAGATGATAAGGGGACAAAAAAAAGGAAAAGAAGTAGATGACTCAAGATCAAGTGCCATAACCCAAACAAGATGAGCCTGAAGAATAAGAACGTTCTCAAGAGCCCATCCAAGAGCCACAACCACCTCAAAAACTAGAAGTGGTAGAGGAATATCAGGTTGAGAAAGAGCAAGAAGAAGAAAAAAATGTGCCACTATAATCAACTAAAAATGGCCATCTAGAATATGAACCCCCTTTCTAGCATTTTTTCATAATTTATCTAATGGTTATTTTTTATCAAATCCTCAAAAATATATTTATTTGATTATAACCTATGGTTTGACCACTTTATCCCAAGTTCATATTTAATTAAAAGAACATATCCCCCTTTTTAATTAAATAAAATTCCCCACTCATCTCTTATCCTAAGTGTGCACACATAAAGCATTATTCCTATTTTAGAAATAAAAGAAAAGACATTTTTGTCTACACATAAATGCACAATTTCTTATGTGAGAGGAATATTCTATTTTTAAAATAACTTTAATTATCTTCCACACATTTCAAACCCTCTCAAAATTCAACCATTAATTGTGGTTGGTTGAGATGCTTGTGCACATGGATCACTCCCACTTTCAAACTCCACCCTTGATTACATTCATCTTACCTCTTAATCTCTACCATCTATTTTTCTTTAAAAGGAGGGGGCTCTCCTCATTCAAAAAATATATGTCTCTCATGCTATTGTTATGCTATAGATTTTCTTGATGATTTTTGAGACTTGGAGTATTCTTGCATTTTTTGCATTTTAGCTTAGCTCATTCTACTTACATTATAGAATACTTTTTATCTTATATTAATTTATGCTTTAGCTTATTTCTCTTTGTTAGCTTGCATTTGCATTGCATTTTATTCTAGATTCTTGGATATTGGCACTTTTCCCTCTACTCTTTGAATCTCTTTTTCTATGGTGCACCTTACAAGGGTTGCATAGTTTGGCTCATTTGAGAGCCACCATCTCATAGCCTTTGCACAACATAGATAGAGGCCTATAAGCTAGCTCTTGAGACTCCCTCTTCTATGGGATCTCTCAAGAATAATGGTTTATAGAAGTGTAACACTTTTATGCACACATTTTTGGTGCCCACTGTGGGCCTTGAATCAAGTTTCTAGCTTCATTTGCTTTCATTTCTCTCTCTTTTTTTTTACAATACCATATTGGATCTAATCAAGTGTTTTTGTAGAGTTCTCACTTTGGTTTTAAGCCTAACCCATATGTAGATTAGTTTGAAGGCCAAAACCCTAAGTTTTTGAAATTTTGATTATATCTCCTAAACCACTCAAAGTTTGGTTCTAAATTTTTTTTGTAGCTTGACTATGTGTCTGAGATGTCTAAGTCTAATTTTCTGACAATTTTGACTTGATTTGCATTAGTTATGAATTTTTCTTTGTGTTTCATAAAAAGTCATTCCTACTTTCAAATCAGTGAATTTTTTAGAAAAACTTACATTTTCAGTATAGTTTTTGAATTCTATAGGGGGTACTTTCTTTTTGTTTTGAATTTTGAGGTCATATTAAGGATCAAAAACTCAATTTGATAAATCTAGTATATTTTGACAAAATGGGTCCCAAGGGTACAAATGAAGGAATTTTTTTGAATTTCTTGCATTTTTGGAAATCTTTCTAGTTTTTAGTGGTAGTCTCTTCTTTTCATTTCTATTTTTGGATCCAAAATCATAGGAAAAAAGTGCAATCTTGTTGACTAGGTCAAAAGTAAAGAGTAAAAATGAAAGCAATTGTGATTAGCTTGCACTTTCTTTGCATACACATGGTTGGAAGATAACTTAGATCATTGAGTCAACTAACCATTTTTTTTTGTAGGTCTTACTTGGTTGTTACGCCCTAATCTTGGTTGCTTTGCAAGGAGTTTCTCATTTTTATTGCTAAAAATAATGCATGTCAAAGCTTCAAATGTGCAAGGACTACTAATGATTGTTTCCAGGGCTGCCCAAATAATAAAAATCAAAATTTCTTATATTCCTTTTATTCAATGTGCAGAACTCTACTAGTTTCTTTCATTTCATAGGTACATTAAATTTTAAATTAGAATTCCTTGGTGATAGGAGAATATGCTCTTCACTCTTGCGATGAATCAAAAATCTTGACCCACCTTTGGATTTTGAAACTAAGTGGATAATTGAATCTTCTTGGAGTGTTTGGGGGAAGTGATTAAGGTAGGAGAGTGGGCTCTTCACCCTTGTGGTGAATAAAAAATCTTGACCCTTGAGAGTGGATCCATTTTGTCTTAGTTAGAATCCTTTAGAGGGCCTACTCTTGGACAACCTAAGAGGAACAACCCAAGTGGGGACAAGCTAATACCCAAGTCTTTCAACCCACTATAAACTCAAGGCTATCAAAAAAAAAAATCCTTGGTAGATGCAGTGTTTTTATTCACTTAGTGTGATTGCTTATGGGATTTCAACCATGAGGAGATCAATAGGCAAGAACGCTTAAGGTGCTCTTGTGACCATGAGGTTTGTTACCCACTGCAAGGCGAGGTGTCCCTTAATTTGGTGCAAGAGGAACATTATGAATGGAAGCCCTTTCTAAACACCCTAGGTTAGTAGCTACCTATTTTATCACTCATCTTCTTGGTGCAAGGATCAATCCTAATGGACTACTCAAATCACCCCAAGATTTTACATTCACCATCTATGTTCCCTTAGTTGTTCTTATGGCACTTCCATGAAAAAGCTAATATCTCTTGTAGACAACCACCTAGTGTAAGATGAAGCAACATCAAGCGTGGGCCAAGTTGTTGAGTAATGAATCATGACTTTTAGGTAGATATTTCTTGATGTGTTCTCAAATGTGCTAGACCTATGAAAATCTTTTGAACATACACATGACAATAGTTCTAGGGATTTCTTTTAAGATCTCACACATGCTTGTATCATGCAAGGTTGCTTTGTCCCTTTCTTGATTTTTTGAAGACTACTCCATGTGTCACTATCTTGCTTGGAAAGAAACTACTTTTGAACATCAAACTTGCTATGCTATCAACTATTGTCAAACTTTGTCAACCAAATCAAAGCATCAAGTCTTAAAAAATTTCTTGTGTTGCTTGCTAAGGTGAGTCTCATCATTTGATTTTTATTTTCTATGCATCTAGTACTCGAACATGCTTAAAGTGACTCTTTGGTCTTAGTGCTCTTGGTCTTTCTATCTTCATGGTCTATTTCCACTTGCTAGTTATCTTTTTTCTAAAATGGTTACCTTGATTTCTTGAATACACTCTTATGTTGGGAAAGTTATTCACTTGCCACCCCACTTGCTCTATCTACATGGCTATTTGGCTTCTTTCCTAGATCCTGACTTGAGTCACTAATGTTGTAAGTTTCTTGGACACTTTCTTGACAAGTCACTTTACTCTATCTTTACTATTTTGACAAGTGAACACTCTACCTCTCTAGTTTGGACATCAAGTTATCTTGTGTCACCTTCTTAGCTTCCTCTAGTCTCCTTCATGCTTAATTATATATCTACCACTATGGCATTCAAACCTTGTTCTACCAAACATCAACCAAAGCTAGATGATCATGATATCCTCCATGCCACTAAAGAGTTTCAAGATCTATACACTCAATACAAAGAACTAGAAGAGACAAATGATCTTTCTTACCTTCATTTCTCTAAGCATATGATAGAAATGAAGTCTAAACTTGAGAAAATATTAGAGGAGAAGATTTCATTATTAAATTAATCCCCCTTAAGACCTTTACATACACATGGTTCATCTTCTTCAAGGTCTACACATTCTACTCCAAAACATAAAATGCCTTCATCTCCTAGATCTAAGAACCTCCTTAGAGATAAAGAAAGTGATACCTCCTTTGAGCCTATTCCAAGCTATCATGATGAAACTATCTTTAACCAAGACAATGATGAAGACATGGATGCATACAATTCACTTGAGAAACAACAAAAGGACTCTAGACATACATTTGATAGAACTTTCTCTGCCTAGGAAAATTCTCATGATGACACCTTGCAAACACTTCTTGGCACCAAGCTCATCATGTTACCTAACTCTAGCTCATATGGAAACCCATTCTTGGATATTTATTGTGCTTATCATTGACATAATGATCATAGTACTTCAAATTGTATTGAGCTAAAACATAAAATACAAGATCTTATTGATAATGGAATTATTGATACCTCTAATGACTCATGTGATGAGGATACTTTTCTTGAGAAGGATCATATTAATGAACCTATTTCTAGTGATGGTTTCCTTGATACTTCCACTTCTTCCAACACTCATGCACCTCCTAACACTTCAAATATTTCCAACATGCTTCTATCAAATAAAGAACTTAATGATTTTCAAGTAAACTATGCCTATCCTCAAGGGTTACATCTAAAATAAACTCAAGCTAACCTTCACTTTGCTGCAAACCTTTTCCATGCTACTAAGCCTAAAGATCCAAGCACTACTCCATTCACTCTACATTATCCCTTGTCCTTAGAAGTGGTTCCACATCAAGAGGACTCTCAAAAAGAAAAAGTTATAAATGTCAAGAAAGATCAAGATCAAGCACCCTCTCATCTCATTCAAAATTTCACTCCTCTGTATCCTATGTCTTTTCTATCCCCCAAGTATGATGAAGATATCACTTCCATTATCTCCCTTGAGCTTACTAAAAATTATGATAAAATTTCTCTTCATATGCTGTCCAAAGCTAGTTATCAAGATAAAAGTGTCCCTTCATGTCTTACTTCTCCATATCCACTTCAAAATTTTGCTCAAGCTTCAAGTGCTCCTATTAAAAATGTTATTCCTATCAAAGCTACACATGTATCTATTGATGGCTTTGACTATGTTGCTCACTCTAAAGATTTAGATATCCCTTTTTAGTATCCATTTTCATATCTAAAGTCTATCCATGGTCCTTATCCATCAAAGCTAAAGCCTTCAAACCTTCCATCTATATTGGAACCTTATGTTCCTTCATCTCCTACATTTTCCATTCCTAGCTCTCCCATCATACCTCAAGATCAACAAAGACACTCATCCTTGATGACTTTTCACCCATCTATGCATCTAAACCAGTCATATCTTCCATATTCATCCACAAATCAAAAGTATTTTGGAAGCAAGAATAAACATAAGAATCTATTGAAAAATGAAGATCATTATGTCCCATCTAAATGACATGTTAATGCTAAGAAGGAAAATGTGCAAAAGAGACCACAAAGGTCCACTATTAAAAAAGCTATAAAAAAAGAAAGTATGGGTTCCTAAACCCATCATTGAAGAAATGTGATTTGAAGTATCCAAAGGAAAATATAAAGCTATATGGATTCCCAAGTCTCTCTTGAAAGACTTGAACATTGAAAAGAAATCAAAGTTGACATTCAAGCTTCCAAAGGTTTCCATTCCATCTTCTTCAAAAAATCTTCCTAAAAATACTCCAAATCCTTCTACTCCACTTTTTTCCGAATCTCTTCTACCACCTCATACATCTAAACCTCAAACTATTTCATCCATGATTCCTCCACCATTCCAATACTGTTCAAGGTGTGTCTTAATGTTGATATTGTCTAATATTTCAGCTACCCTCATGAAATCTTGTAAAGCTTACACTTACTTTCTATATATGAACTCTTATCCTCCATATACTCTTCCTACTACCATTTCTCTTTCATCACCCTATCAACATATTTGAGCAAACCTTTCTATGGGCTTGGCTTATCATGACTTATTCTTCCTATAGGAGTACTATCTAAATTGAAAAAGCTTGAGCTCTTTCTAAAAATCCAAAAAAAAAAAAATGCCTTGGTGAAAACCACCTCTTGTGGTACCTTGGTAGCAAAATTAAAGAGAAATAAAATTCATCCTATGGTGAAAACTACTTCTTGTGGCAACTTGGATAAGTATCATGATGAAAACCTGGTAAATAGGCATCATGCATAGTTCTTCCTTCATCCATCTATCCCCTCTTCTCTCTTTGATCTTGACAATGTTGAGCTATATTTGCATATTGGCTATCTTATCCATGAGATTATTTATTGTGCTTTCTCATTCACTCATAGCCTTCATCTTGAGCTTTATTCTTATTTCTCTATCTCATTGTTATCCTATCTAGTTGACCCCTTGCTCTTGATCACAATAAATAAACAGGGTTCTCATTGGTCTCTTGGCATGCCTCTTTTGGATCACACGCTTCATGATATCTCACTTGTTGGCTTCACTACTTATGCTACATGTTATCTTGCTCATTACTTCCATTGCTTATCCAAAACATACTTCATTTGAATCTTTCACCTCTTTCCCTAGCCTGGGTACTCTTAAGGAGTCTGTCCTTGAGGATCACTTTCACTTGCTTCATACTCCTTTGTTATCCATCTTTGTTTATCCACCGACTTGTTGCTCCATCATGTCGTATACCTTTCTAGACATTGGGATAAAATGATTTGATCTTGCTTAAGAATTAATAATCTCTAATTCATTTTATAAATCCTAAAAATTAGAAAATATCCTTAAAAAATGACCATCTTAGTGAAAACCTAGCAATAGGTGCTTTAATATATCACCAAAAAAATCAAAAAATACAAAAAAAAAAAAAAAGATTTGAAAAAAGTCTTGAAAAAATCTGTCAAGTGATGAAAATTTGAAAAAAACTGCTACTTGAGACCCTTTCACCTATGTCTATTAGTCTCAATCACTCATTTTACTACACACTTCCTAGCTTGGGATTTTTTCTTGTTCTTGTCTTGAGGGCATAACTACTTAGCCTATTGAGGTTTCCTTGTGCATTAGGATTTCTTTAGAAACTCACAAAATAGTGTTTCTCAACACTACCCCCTTTGACATCAAGTGTTCCTCAACACTTTTTAGATAGTTTACCTATGGTCTCTAATGTCGCTATATGTCTCACTATCATAATCAAGTCTTGAAGACATGGCCAAATGACTTACACACACTTTCTTAAACACTTAAACAACTAAGCTATGATGAACTTTATTTACTTTGTGTGTTGTCTATGATGATTTCTTTGCTATATGTTCCCTCCCTAATAGTATTTCAAGGATGTCATGGACTAGAAGACTGGGCCATGGGGCATATTTTCTTGATTTCTCCTTGTGGGTATACTTTATTTGTCTATAGTGTTTAAAAAATTCATGCTTGTCCTATTTGAAACTTTCTCTTATAAACATATCATCTTTGACTATTTCGCAGGACTGCACTTGGGGGTTATCCTGGCCCTTATGCCTTGATATAGGGGTAATCTTGCTATACTAAACTTAGAGAATCTAACTGCATAGTCAACTTGACCTATATGTCTTTGATGCATAGTTTGGATTCTCACATACCTCTCTGATATAGATCATACTCATATCCTCATAGTTTTACTAGTCATGATTGTATAATCTTATGATGTCCCTAATAAGGCTTGATGATAAAAAGTAGGATCTACTTATGTAACCCTTGAAATTGCACCTTTTCATACTAGCTTACATTGTAGGGTTCATTCTAGCTTAGCTTTTCATTTTGACTATTGAGAAAGCTCTTTTATTTATCTTTCATGGACATGTAAGCTAATTATTTTCATCCTTTTCTTACCTCTTCTCAATCTTATCTTATCTCTTCTTTTATATATTACCATCTCATACCTATCTTTGCTAATCTCAACATCCTAGATCCATTTTCAAGATCAAAATCCAAATTCGGCTTCATCTTGCAAGTCAAAAATATCTTCTTTCTTCTATGTAGTTGGCTGACCTATTAAGGCTTTATCTTTGAATTTTGTTGGGGAAATAATCATTTCTTCATTTCTTCATCATTTCAACTCTCTTCCACTCTTTTCCTTCATTTCTATTTCATCTCATTTCATCTTTCTTCTTTCTTTGACCTAATTCTTATGCTTTATCTTTCTTGGTCAAATTTATTCAAATTGGGGCATATCTTCATTGCTTGTTGGTCACTCTTTTGTCTTAATCTCTTATCTATCATCATGAAATTTTCTTTGTCCTGATTTGATCAAATCTAGCTTATTTCTACATCTCCTCTATCTCATTTTGATTTTGATCCCGAGGGAGCATGAATATTCTATCATTGTTGCAAATTGGTTTCTACTAAAACTATCTATTTTCTCTTAATCTATCTACTTTTCTTAGAGTTAGTACTCTTTTTGAGTTCTGATATCTACTCTATCCTAGTTTTCAGTACTACCATTATCATACTATGCATTTAGGATTTGCTATCACTCTTTACTTTTTTCTTCATAATCAGATATCTCTACCATCTTGGCTTCTTCATTCTTTGATGTCATGTGTTCCTAGACCAATCACACATTAGTCAAAGAGGGGCAAATGCAATCAACTAAAAATGGTCATCTAGACTATGGGTTCCCTTTCTAGAATTTTTCCATAATTTATCTAATTCCTAATTTTTATCAAATCCTCAAAAATCTATTTATTTGATTATAACCTATGGTATGAACACTTTATCCCAAGTTCATATTTATTTAAAAGAACATTTCCCCCTTTTTAATTAAATAAAATTCCCCACTCATCTCTTATCCTAAGTGTGCACACATAAAGCATTATTCCTATTTTACAAATAAAATAAAAGGCATTTTTGTCTACACATAACAATTTCCTATGTGAGAGGAATCTTCTATTTTTAAAATAATTTTAATTCATCTCAACACATTTCAAACCCTATCAAGAGTCAACCATGAATTGTGATTGGTTGAGATGCTTGTGTACATGGATCACTCTAACCTTCAAACTCCACCCTTGATTACATTCATCTTGTCTCTTAATCTCTACCATCTATTTTTCTTTAAAAGGAAGGGCTCTCTCCTCATTCAAAAAATCTTAGTCTCTCATGCTATTGTTATGCTTTAGGTTTTCTTGATGATTTTGGAGACTCGGAGCATTCTTGCATTTTTGTATTTTAGCTTAGCTCTCATTCTACTTACATTATGGAATACTTTTTAACTTAGTTTCATTTATGCTTTAGCATAGTTCTCTTTGTTAGCTTGTATTTTATTTAGAATAGCTTGCATTTGCATTGCATTTTATTCTAGATTCTTATATATTGGCACTTTTACCTTTACGCTTTGAATCTCTTGTTCTATGGTGTACCTTGCAAGGGTTGCATAGTTTGGTTCATTTCAAATCCACCATCTCATAGTTTTTGTGCATCATAGATAGAGAGCTATAAGCCAGCTCTTGAGAGTCCCTCTTCTATGGGTTCTCTCAAGAATAATGATTTATAGAAGTGTGACACTTTTATGTACATAGCCATTAGTGCTACACAAGAGGAAGAATCCTACCCCTTGGCTCTCAAAAAGGCTAGGATTGAGTCAACTGTGGTAGGGACACAAAAAAGAATTTTAAAAAAAAAACACTTCACACCCATAGGTGCCCAAGACCATCCCAGAAGTGAAGGCAAGAGAAGAAGAAGGGGAGCAGATTGAATATGTCCCCTTGAGCCAAATGACCCATTTACAAAGGGAAACAGAGGAAAGGAGAAGAAGAAGTTGAATAGTGGTGCCTCCATCTACTCCAAAAGAGCCCATCCAAGTATCAACATTAGAGGATGAACAATAGAAATGGATAGATGATATAAACAGTCAAGAAACTAATGTCAACCTCTTTGACTTTTATTTCATGCCAATGGGCACTGAGTAGTGAGAGAGAAAATAAGAAATACTCCCATTAGTGAACCCTTAGGAGAGCATTGGAATCAAATACTACCTTTACATCAAGGACCTCTAAGCATCCCACCACTACCATCTTAGGACTTAACATTTTTGGATAAAGGCTTAATGACTCCACTTCCTCAAGCCATAGAAATAGAAGAACAAATGACATAGGGAAGAGAGCCCCAACCATTGCATGTTGATG
Source organism: Cupressus sempervirens (assembly GCA_028749045.1). Taxonomy (NCBI): domain Eukaryota; kingdom Viridiplantae; phylum Streptophyta; class Pinopsida; order Cupressales; family Cupressaceae; genus Cupressus; species Cupressus sempervirens. Next base: position 138,560,763 of record CM053784.1, on the reverse strand, counting down.
GAGTATTAGAGTAAGGGAAAATACCTAAAGAGCCTCAAAAAAATCCTCATGATATAGAGGCTAGGACCTTAGCCCAACTAAATATAGAATCTCAAATTGTAGATTTTTATCAACAAGAAAAGACTCTAGAGAGGATTGATAAGGGGAAGGGGTCCATAGTGGAAATGATTTCTTCAACAAAATACATGTCTCCCATGGGCACCACACTAGCATGGGTGAAGAGAGAAGTCATGTTCTACTAGAAAACACAATTGGACCTAATAGTTGAGGATGGAATAAAGGAATTAATGAAAGCACTCAAGAAGCGTGAGCCACCTATCGGTGATGTATGAACAATGGCCTTCATAATGAAGAACCAAGATCAGGACTTACTTATACACATAGTCATTCCTCCTCAACATGCTGATACTAAGGAACTGACTCCCAAGGATTATCAAATCAAGGAGACATGTTGGGAAGGCCCACAATAGACACAAAAAAAGTAATGATCACTACAGGCATAAAGGAGGCATTTAGGCAAATGGACTAAGATGAGTCCAAACTGATAGGATTTAGGAAGAAAAATGAGATATTAAGAGGCTATCTTCATCAAATTGTGGACCCTATAGACCTAGATAATCCAAACATTACTCTTGTTGTGGCATTAGAGAGGAAAGGCATGAGAATGACATAGTTGCACCCATTTTTGTAGGCATCTCAGAAATGGTGTGATAATTTGAAGAGAAAGGTGTACAAATGATATAGGGTAACTTGAACCTATTGCACCATTTAGGTCGAGTGTGGATGAGTTGGTATCTATAGTGAACTAGGATTTTGGGTTAATGGATGAGGTATATACCTAGGCTAAAGACCTATAGGCCTTCACATCAATAAAAGGTTAAAGGTATCCTTTGTTGATGGAAGTATATATAGCTTAGCAATTGCATAAACTAGATGATTGGATTGAAAAGAGATTAGTTGGCAATAAAGTCATGAAGGGACTACATGCGGATATACAAAAGATAAGGGACCAATCTCAAGAGAAAATTTTGGAAGTAGAAAGGTATTACAATGTCGCTTGCCTTGAGATCTTTGAAGATGAGTCCAAATTAAAGCTCACTATGACATAATGAGTAATCCAATAATTCTAAGGAACACTCAAGAATGCTTCACCAAATGAAAACATAACATAAGCATTTAAAACTAAAGAGGTATTATTGGAGATGGATACAAAGCTTGAGAATTTTGTGGATATTCAAATCAAAGTAAGTAACTACTGGTAGTTAGTAAAGGATGAATACAAAGCTTTAGATTTTCTAGATGTTGCCCAAGTAACAAAAATAATAGAGCAATTCAAGAGCAAACATCCAAACATCATTTTGGTCTAAAGGGGAAGAAAACACAAATGTTGGAAATGCAATTTTGACACTGAAGAAAACTTTGGATTTCTAGATCTTCTCGTCAAGGTGTGTAGGTAAACTTTTCTCATGGGTGCATGGATAGTTTTGAAGAAATAGTGTGCTGAAAGTTAACTAACATTTACTAATTCATAGTATTCCATACATCAAAAATGCATTTTGACAATAGTTCAACTCCTAGAAATACCTACTGAAGGTTGACCTTCCATTTTTAGCGCTTCTAGAGACTCCTAGATCATCTTTCATTTTCATTCTTCTTATCTTCTCATTCTTTTGTTCTTTTGTTCTTTTGTTCCATGCAAAGGCTCATGCACCCATTAATTAATATAAACAAGGGTGGAGACATACTTAGCACCATTTAGAGAGTCATTTTTTATATAATTAAATTTGTATGATTAGTTTTTAGAATGAGTTCTCATTGTAAGATCTGTCACTCCTAACACAAAAGGAGGAGATGATTTCTTATAAACACATGATTGTAATATGTACTCTAGGATATTATTTTGATGCAATAATATATGTTATTGGTGCTCTCATTCTAAGTATAGCTATTCTTGCCAGAGTATGTTATTTTTGTGAATGCATGTTCTTGGATAATAATGGACTCAATAGTTTTATAGTGTTATTATAATTTTTTGACCTTTTAGTTCTAGTGTTTTCCTTTTGCTAATGAATTTTGCTAACATAACGAATTAGAGAAAAGATCACCTATTATTCTTGCATAGTGTTTTGTCTTAGATGAGCTCACTTTCCAAAGTCTTGTGATTTGATGAAATGTGAAGCATCTTTTAGTTATTATTGAGTTCCCATCGACGATTGCATCAGTGTAATTGAGGAAGCATTGCTCCTAATTTTATTAGTTTCCTACTTGATCTTTTTGAGGATTTAACTCATAGATGTGTTGTTATCATGGTTTATATCTATTAGGAACTTACTTTTCAAGTTATTTTCTTTAAATATCTCATTACCTACCTTTTTTGTTTTCTTTTCTAACACTTGGTTAAAATAGGAATTAATGTAGTTGCATCGATAAATTGCATACATCATCACACAGAAAATACTAAAAATATATCTCTTTTGTGATTATTTTTTCAAAATAGCAACAAATCAAATAGATTACCACAAATTTTTCAAAACCAACAAAGGCCTCCTCATGAACATACACATTTATCTTCAATTAAGTGGATTTCAATAGGTCATAAGATTGCCAGAAACCTTGGAGTTGATCCTCAATTAGCTTTTCAAGACAAGAGTTTGAAAGGATTCCTACCATTCAGCATCATGTCAAATGATGGCTCAACACTTTATAATCATTCTAGTAGAAAATATCATAAATTGAGTGAACCTAAAAAGTCTTTGACATCCTATATGGTAACATTGATTAGTGATATTTGTAAGTCCTTTAAAGCAAACCACTCTTTAGACAAGATCAAGGAGTGATAAGGTCTAGATGATATTTTTGTAAAATCCTTTAACAAGGTCACATTAAGAATATATATGTAGCCTTTAACAAGGTTGGCTCTGAACAAAGCTCACTATAGAAGAGTGAAAATTTTTGGTTACTAGTCCCAGGTAGTTTTTCACTTTTCAAGGCTTCAATGTTAAAATCATGGTGTTAATTGTGTGAATTTTATTTGCATTGTAGGTCATTTTACATGTTTTACATATTACTACAACTTGATAACCACTAAGTGAACTATCAGTAATAACTAAGTTATTTTAATAATACATGGTTATGCAAAGAATGGTATGTTAATAGTTAGAAGTTAATTGGTTGAAAGAGTTAAATGATAAGTTGAATGTGCACATTGAGTGATTATTTATGAAGTTTTTGATGTTTTTTTGGGACTAAAATTTCATAGAGGGATTGTAGGATAATTGAACACAACTGATTCTGATTCAGGAGCATCCAGTGGTGTAAGGGCAATCCTGTATCACCCAAAAATATGCTTAGTGTTAGTTTCTATTTAATATGTTTTCATTTCTAGATACCCATTTGGGTCAACTAGAGATTCTAACTCTCGTAGTTCAACTAATGGTTTTCTGGGTTAGAGTTTATGAGCACCTTGGGATATGTGCCAATAAAGAATATAGGTTATTTTGTAATTGGGTCATAATTATGATGAGTTAGATTGTATAAGTTGGAGGGATTATTCTACTTGTAATTTAAAGCAATCCAAAAAAAGAATCAATACAAAAGACTTTACAATTTGAAAGTTATTGCAATTTTAAGTTGTCTAGAGACCCCTAAGAGCACTTCAAATCTAGATTTGAGGCACTAAATGGCCTCCCTCATATGGGCGTGAAAAATTGGGAAAGAGTGGTGCTGGTCCATAGGTCTATAAAGAGATGGATAACTTTCCAAAAATGTAAATTGTTTGTCAATCAAAGTCTTGAATCAAAAGTTATGCCTCCAAGAATTTGGACTACCATTTCTAGATTCTTCTAATTTTACACTGACTTCTAACATGTTTTATAGAACATTTTATTTTGGTGGTGGATTCCAAATGGAATATTCTAAAATGTATTCCTAAACCTAAACCAAATTTGGGGTTAATTAAGGATATTTATGGCATTGTAAATGCAATTTTTGGTGGAGTTTGGGAGAAGGTACTAGAGGAGGTTTTCTCTAGAATCAGACGACATTAAGCCCTAGGGAACATCATTGGGTCTATTTTCATTTTATTGAATGTAATAGAATATCACTTCTAATAATAATATTCCCTTTTCCTATTATGTTCATTTTGTTCTTGGATCGTGTCCTCATCAAGTGGTAGTAGAGCCAAGTTTTCCTAAGTGTGTAGACCAAGTGCCAACTGTGAGGCAATTTGAACCATGATTATGTGGTTGTGGGTTTTAATATATTGTGAAGATGCCTCCATGAATAGAGCATGGGGGAAGGGCTAGATTTGTTCATCTTGAGGTTAGATCCCTCCAAAGACAAGTTCAAGCATTGCAAGATGAGATCCGTAGAGGGATGAATATTGTCGTAGGTGATGGAAGTGAGGAGGAAAATAAAGAAGAAGGAAATATTAGGTAGGAAGGGGAAGGAGATCAAGAAGTCCTAAACCAATTGGAGGAAAATATTTTTAGGACCATTTCCAAGCTTGGAAAAAGACCTAAGATTGATGTCAGCATATTTTTAGGAAATCTAAACTTGGATGAGTTGATCAACTAGATCAATGAGCTAGAGGAATATTTTGAGTATGAGGATATTAGGGACCATGATAGGGTTAAATTTTCAAAGACCAAAATGAAAGTCTATGCAAAAATCTGGTGGCAAGAGATTCAGTTTGAAACAAATAGAAGAAGAAAGGAGAAAATCAAAAGATGGGATTGCATGGTGAAAAAAAAAAGTAGTTCATTCCTATTTATTATGAGCTTGATTTGTTCAAAAAGATGCAAGGGTTAAAGCAAGTGGTAAAATATGTTGAGAAATACATAGAATAATTTTATCAAGTCCTTATTAGGGTGGGGCATGTGGAAGCAAACAAGGAGAAGGTTGGTCGATACCTTAATGGGTTAAGACCTAGCATTTAGGAGGAGTTAAGTCTGGTTAGACTGACTAGCATTGAAGAGGCATACTAGTTTTCCTTATGAATTGAGGAGAAAATTAAAAAAAAAATTGATGGAAGGAAAAGAGATTGCAATCAAGGAGGAAGGGGTGGTGGTAGGTTATTTGGAGGCCAAAATGAGAACTAGAAGAAAAATGAAGATGTGGGTACTAGTTGAAACCAGAGCAAAGAGGGTTTCAAACCACTCCCATGATCAAAACTTTGGAGATTAGAGAGGAAGAGATAGAGTATATGGACAAGGTTTAGGAAGAGGAGGCTTTTGTGGTACCTATTTTCATTTTAATGAAGAAGGTCATCTTGCCTATGAATGCCATGAATGCCAAGGAAGGATAGATAGGAAAGTTGATGCTCAAGCAAGGGTTGCTCATGTGGGTGGTGATGCATAGTCATCACATTAAAGGAATATAGAAAGAGTAGAGGTTCTAGTTAATAAAAGGGTCTTACTGAGTGGTGAGACCAAATGTAGACAAAGGAGGAGTTTGTTTCATATCAGGTGCAATTGCGAGGGTAAATGTTGTGATTTGATTGATGATGGTGGAAGCACTAACAACTTGGTGTCAAAGAAGATGGTCTCAAAGCCAAAGCTCAAGAGGATGAAACACCCCCAACCTTATCTAATTTCTTGGATGTAGGATGATCATAAGGTCCTAGTTAGTGAGCAATATTTGGTAAAGTTTAAGCTTGGGAGTTACCATGATGAGGCTCTCTATGAAATCATCAATGAATGTCTACCATTTATTATTGGGAAGGTTGTGACAGTTTGATAGGCATGCTATACATGATGGTCAAGCAAATACATACTCTCTAGAAAAGGATGGAGCTTGCCACAAATTGAAGCCCTTGATAAAGGAGGGTGAAAAGGTATGTAGTAGTGCTAGGGTATGTCTTGTTGATGGAAGAAAATTTCTAGATGGCATGAAGCATCAGCATATATGTTATGCCCTATTTCCTAGAAAGGATAAGGAAGGTAGTAGTGAAGTTCCACTAAAAGTTTTAGGTCTATTAAGTGAGTATGGAGATGTCATCTCTAGTAATGTTCTAGAAGGGTTTCCACCAATAAGGAAAATTAGTCATCAAGTAGATTTAGTCCCTAGAGCTAGTTTTCCTAACAAGGCTGCTCATAAGATAACTCCTACTGAGACTGAGGAGCTAAAAAAACAAGTTTAGGAGCTGTTGAGGAAAGGTTTAATTCAAGAGAGCCTAATTCCATGTGCAGTATCTGTATTGCTAGTACCAAATAAGGATGGAGAGTGGAGAATGTGTACAAACTCTTGGGATATAAATAAAATAACCATCAAGTATCTATTTCCTTTGCCAAGGATGGATGATCTTATGTTTTTCTTGAGTAGAGCTCAATACTTCACAAAGACATATCTCAAGAGTGGCTATCACTAGATACAGATACAAGAGGGATATGAGTAGAAGACTATATTCAAGACCAATGATGGTCTATATGAGTGGTTAGTCATGTCCTTTACACTAACTAATGTGCAAACAACCTTCATACAACTTATGAATGAGGTGCTAAAGAAATTTTTGGGAATTTTTTTTTTTTCTATCTAGATGATATTTTTATTTTTGGTAAGTCTTTGGATGAAAATTTATTGCACATTTATACTATCCTTGAAATATTGAGGGAAGAAAAATTGTTGATTAATTTGAAGAAGTGTAGCTTTGTCAAAATGGAGTTAGTCTATTTGGGGTTTGATGTATCAACTAAGGGTCTCAAAATGGACCCAAAGAAGGTGAAGTTCATCTTGGAATGGCCTACTCTAAGGTCTTCCACTGAGGTGAGGTCATTCCATATTCTAGCTAGTTTTTACAAGAAGTTCATTAGGAATTTCAGTAGTATATGTGCACCCCTAACTGAAACAATGAGGGGGGATAGAAAAGAGTTCAACTGGACTATAGGAGCTACAAGGATTTTTGAATTGTTGAAGAAGGAGGTGATAGAGAAACCTATGTTGGAGCTTCCTAATTTCAATAAAGTATTCCAGGTGGACTGCAATGCTAGTGGTGGTACTATTGGGGTTGTGTTGAGCCAAGAAGGTAAGCCTATTGTCTATTTTAGTGAAAATTTGAATGATGCAAAGAAGAATTATTTTGTTTATGATTTGGAGTTCTATGCAATAGTTTAGGCCTTAAAGAAATGGAGGCATTATTTCTTTCCAAAAGAATTTATTTTGTATACTAATCACTAGGCATTGTAGTACCTAAATAGCCAAGGTAAATTGAATCAGAGACATTTGAAAGGGTAGAGTTCATGCAAATCTATACATTTGTGTTGAAACATAGAAGTAAAAGTTCTAATAGGGTTGTAGGTGCATTAAGTAGGAGACAATTGTTGCTGACAATAATGTAGGTTGAAGTGGTTGGGTTTGATGAACTCAAGAATATATACCCTAAGGATCTTGACTTTACAAAGGCTTGGAAGGCTTGTAAAGAACTTGTTGCTCTAGACAAGACCAAGTGGCTAGATTACATGATTCAAGATGGTATGTTGTTCAAGGGAAGTCAATTTTGCATTCCAAGGAGTTCAATGACGGAGAACTTGATCAAGGAGAAGCACAATGGAGGAACATTATTTATAGTCTCAATTGTCATAGGATATGAATAAGTTTGTGCAAAGTTGTCAAGTATGTCAAACAACCAAAGGATTTAGTTACAATAATAGATTCTATCAGCCATCGCCTATTCCATCGAAACCTTGGGAGGACATAATTATGGATTTTGTTCTTGGATTTCCAAGGACACAAAGGGTTGAATGACTCAGTATTTGTGGTGGTTGATAGGTTCACCAAGATGGAATATTTTATTCCATGCCATAAGACTCATGATGGAGTGCATTTTGTAGATTTGTTTTTCAGAGAGGTGGTGAGGCTACATGGTCTCCCAAAAAGTATTGTTTCTAATAGAGATACTAAATTTGTTGGGTATTTCTAGAGGACTTTGTGGAAGAAGTTGATGACAAAATTAAAGTTCAATTTTTCACATCATCCATAGATTGATGGATAAACAAAAGTAGTAAATAGAAGTCTAGGAAATTTGTTGAGGTGTTTAGTAGGAGATAAGCCCAAGGGATAGGATTTGATTCTACCACAAGTAGAATTTTCTTACAATAATTCTATAAATAGGAGTACTAGTAGATCACCATTCCAAATTATGTATGAGAGAAGTCCAAGGACTACACCAGAGTTGTGGAAGATGGAGCAAGGGGAGATGACAAGTGTTGAGGCAAAGGACTTTGCTGAACATGTCAAGAATCTACCTGAGTAGGTGTATGCACATATTACCAAGATGAACCTATAGTATAAGGAAAGAAAAGATCATAAGAGTAAATATAAGGAGTTCCAAGTTGAGGATCTAGTTATGATATACTTGAGGAAGGAACAATTTTCAATGGGTACCTACAACAAGCTAAAGATGAAGAAATTTGGCCCCTACAAAATTTTGAAGAAACATGACTTAGGAAATACATACGAGGTGGAGTTGCCAGATGGGATTCACATTTCTCCTATTTTCAATGTTGAATACTTAATAAAATATCATGATGATGGTGTAGATGAGGAGTAACTACTAGAGCCATGTCCAATTCCTACTTTTGAGAAGGAAGAGATTGAAGAAATTATAGATAGTCATGTGGGTTAGAGTACCAGAAATGAGTAGTATGAAAAATTACCTAGTGAAGTGGAAAGGATGACTAGTAAAAGATTCAACTTGGATATCTATAGTAGAGGTTTCTCATTTGGGTTTTCCTCTACCAGCTATAAAGTGGTAGGATCACTTTTCAATCTACCCTAGGTGTCTGATGTAGGAGCATCCAGTAGTGTAAGGGAAATTATATATCACCCAAAAATATTCTTAGTGTTAGTTTTCATTTAATGTGTTTTCATTTTTGGATACACATTTGGGTCAAATAGAGATCCCAAGTCTCATAGTTCCACTATTGATTTTTTGGGTTAGAGTTTCTTATCACCTTGGGACATGTACCAATGTAGAAAATAGGTTATTTTGTAATTGAGTCATAGTTATGATGAGTTAGAGTGTGTAAGTTAGTGGGATGATTATACTTGTAATTTAAAACACTCTAGAAAAAAAATTAGGTCAAAAGGCTTTACGGTTTGAAAGTTATTGTAGTTTTAAGTTGCCTAGAGACCCCCTAAGAGCACTTCAAAGTTAGATTTGAGGCACTAAATGACCTTATATAGGCTCTAAAAATGGGGTACAAGTGGCTTTGGTCCATAGGGCTATAGAGCACTTAGAGAGCTTTCTAGAAATGTAAATTTGTCAATCAGAGTCCCAAATCAAAAGTTATGCCTCCCAGAAGTTGGACTACCATTTCTGGATTCTTCTAATTTTACACTAACATCTTACTTGTTTTCTAGAACCTTCTATTTTGGTGGTGGATGCCAAATGACATATTCTAAAATTTATTCCTAACCCTAAGCCTAATTTGAGGTTACTTAAGGAAATTTTTGGCATTGTAAATGCAATTTTTGGTGGAGTTTAGGAGAAGTTACTAGAGGAGGGTTTTTCTCCAAAATCAAACAACATTGTAAGCCCTTAGGCACATCATTGGGTCTATTTTTATTTTACTCAAGGTAATAGCAAATCACTTCTGATAATAATATCCCCCTTTTCCTATTGTGTTCATTTTGGTCTTGGATTATACCCTCATTAGATTCAACACCCCCCAGTTATCTAATACAATGACCTTTCTAGAATAATCTATAAGCCTTTTTATTATGAACATCATTATACAAAAATCCCTTCTACCATGATCCATGTTTATTATGTTTATCCCACCTCACCAATAAGGTACATTGAATAAGCTACTAATTGTATAACATTATTTCCTATACACTTGTAATGCCCTATCCAGAGATCCTTGGAACAAGGATTCAATTCAAAACAAGATATATTTTTTTTACAAGTACAAATGCACATGTCAACATCATACAAGGATCACCAAGATTGCAATGGAAGACTTAACCACCATCTTGACAACCAAAAAATCTTCAAATGCCACTACCTGAACTGACACATTCACAACAGGAAACATAAATCCAAAATGACAATAATATAAAGAATCTAAGATCTATCAAAGCATGGTAATTTAAGTAAACCCAAAGGGTACTAGATTCACCAAAAATTGAACCCTAAAAACTAAGGGAAACACCTCTATTTTTCATGTGAAAACTTACCTCTACCATAATTTCATGCGAAGAAGTACCTTCTCACATGAAGATGTGCACAACAACACGAGCACGTATTTGGCCATACAAAAAAAAAACCTAAAGCTGATGTAGGGTTTCAAATGAGGAAGTGCCCACCCATACAAAGAAACCCAGTACACCATGCAAAGACTTGAATCCTCATGTGGGAAAGTACAATCTCACGTGAGATCTTAACTTAGCATGTAAACACAAAAATCAGAAGAAGAAAAAAACTAAGAAATCTAAGTGATTAAATTCCTCCACACCAGGGAGTATGGGATCCACATTTTGAGGCGAGGAAGCTCAACAAAACTTAAAAGATGGAAAGCCAAAATCTAACCATCTACTAAAATAATGAAGGAAAATTAAAAAAGGAGCATTAAAGTGTACTAAAATAACATCACAATATACTTAAAACAACATAGATATAATTGAAAACAACATCACAATGTGCAAAATAACCAAACTAAGTGGTTCCTCCCAACTATCAATAGCATCATAAGACCATCATGGATCCTAACCATCCCCTGTGCGTAACATCCCAAACTACCAACTAGATTGTTGATGTTATCTTATGAGGACGTCACCACTAAAATGTGCTACAACATAAAATTAAGGAAATCTAACATGCTAACAGTAAAAGATTAGATAATCCAATAAGTCAGCCACATCATCTATTATATGCTAAACATCATACATATAGGAAATCTAACATGCTAAACCAATAAGCAATAGATATGCCAATGAAGTAATTCACATCATCTAATCATATGCTAAACATCATAATATAGGAATGTGTCAAATAAACTAGCATCATCTAAACATGATATCCAAGCATTCCAATGAAAGCATAAGTCACAAGAAAGCATAATCTAGAACGTGAAGTATCAAGTGAAAACATCCTAGAATGGTCACACTAGAAGAAAAGACTGTCTCTATACACTGGTCCCTAGCAATGGTGTAGGTATCTATGCCTCCCAACCACATGGTACCCACAGGTCCACACTTTCCATGTTGACAGAGATAATGATCCAACCATAAACACACACAAAGAAAGCATTCGTGGCTAACACACACACCAAGCAATGTGATGACTGAATCTAAGACATAGATAATGCATAAACTATAGGTCCTAGTTAGACACTCAATGGGCTACTAAGTAGGGGCTGACATCATGGAGAGTCACTTGGCATCCAAAAGCCCAAGCTTATATCACATGTGGCAAAACTCTTTAGGGACTCACTTGGAACCATCACACAAATGTAAAACTTCTCATTATCTTAAGCTTTATTATCACCTAGTCTTTTATTTAGTTATCACTTATATAAAGCTTCCTCTGGCATCATGATTACCCTCCATATGCTACCCTACCCTACCCATGCTCATCCAATTATGAGTGTCTATAGGCATGCAAATTCCCAACCCAACCCCAATAATCATAACTTCTAGCAAGTCCACAAAAGGGTGGGCCCCACAAGTCACCTGATAGATATATATGTGCACATATTTGTGTGTGGCACACCACCATCATGAAGATCATAATACAAGGATTGGATGAGAACACAATGCAAAAGATCACTCAACTGAAAACAACTTGGGAGGATGGTTTCTACATGAATCCCAAGGACAATAAGGCCATACATCATGAAATCACTCAAACAACCTCAATCTAGGAGTATGGATTCTATATGAATCCAAATGATGCAAAAAAACTAAACATCATGAACTCACTCAACTAGCCTCAATATGGGAGCATGGATTCTATGTGAATCCTAATGTCCATGAAGCGAGAACAAAGTTCCAAAAGAAACCATAACAATAGGTATAAAATCACTCAACCAAATATGACATCAAATGTATAGATGCAGCATGCATCACAATACAACATAAAAGAAAAATATTGATTTGACTGACATCATGCCAAGAAAACCTAAGAAAATAGGGTGGCATGCAAAATGAGGTAAAAACCCCAAAAACTAGAAAAACTTCAAAATTAAAACTCATTTGGTCTTTGGGCACAAAAACCCTAAAAATCCAAAAATAATTGAGTTTGGACACTATATGAAAAAATGGCTAGCATAATGGTGCAAAACCCCAAACCCTCAACCTAAAAAATAGGGAAATGCTCACACCCACCCAACTAGGTAGAGCTAGCATACAAAAATAGAGTGGAACACTAGTTCTCAGCCTCCTAACAAACAACTACTAAAAATAGAAATAGAAACATGGTAGAAACAATAAAATAGGAGAGCCCTACCTCATAGCCAAAAGAGCCAAAATGGGAAACTAAACCATAAAATAAAAACCATGTAAAAGTAACCAAAAACTATCACAATCTAAGGTCTCCCCAAGATGGATCCAATGAGCTCAACCTCACAACAATCCCACACCCATAGCTCCCACTATGAATAAAACAATAAATCCTCATGAAGAGGATTTTAGGTTTTAATCTCCAACTTTCTAATTCAAAATTGAGAAGTGATGAATCAAATTCCTTTTTGGATACTTATTCACTTTTCAAGTGAATAATTGATTAGGGTAAATAACAAGCCAACCTAGTTAAATCTCAAATCAACCCAAACAAAAATAAGTTATTCCTAGTAATAGGAATTCATCTATCGCAAAGCTGCTAGAAATTAAAATAAATCATTTAAAAGCCCAAAAATACAAAAATACAAAAATTTACTTAACAACTTTTGCAACTATAAGTGAATAGATTGTCTTCCAAGAAAATACATACAAAATAACTCTAAATGCCCAAATGAGAAGAGGAAATCAGCACTAATGGTTGGATAGATTATCATTAAATTGATAATATTCCTCTAAATTTATTTGGGTATAGCTCCCCGTGTAGGATATACAATGAATCAACTGCACTAGTACATATGTTTTTAACTAGAAAGCACAAAAGGTTTACAAACATCTATTCATAAACATGAAATAGATGTGGAAAATAACTGAAAAGAAAGAACAAAAAATAACACAAAGTCTAGTTGCTTGGATGTTGCATGATAAAGAGCATGAAATCAAGGAATGCATTTTCCATTCTCTTGAGAAAGTGAAGAAACAAAGCTTTAAAGATATCTTGCAATCAAACATATTCAAGAAACAATGACATTAAAGCACATTTTAGAGAAGACTAAAAGTGATCCAAAGATCATGATTAGTGGAAAGAAAATTGCTCAAACTCCAGATTTTGATATGCAATTATCTTCCAAATCTCCCTTCCCTAAAGCATAAAAGATAACAAAGACCCTATTATACATTTGTAGTTAAAGTTACCATCTAAAGAAAACCAAAACTCCCTTGCTTGCATTACATTTTGAAAATAATATTTTCCCCTTTTTCAGCACATAGTTCATAAAAATATGAGCTCTGCATTCTCTCCCTCACAAGAGTTAGAATAAATCAGGAAAAAAACTTTCCCTTCCTACTATAGCACATAGTTTGTAGTCTCAGAAAGAAAAAGTGGAACCCCCCAAACCTATCTTTCTAGCTTATTTATCTTTTCCATGGATCAGTTTCCTTTCAATTATTAATATTGATTCCCTTATCATATTTGTCTCTACCTTTTTCCTCCTTTAATATTTTATAAACATTACATTTGTAAGGATAAGATTGGAGATACTTATTGAAGTATGAGTATATGCCCACTTGGTATAGATGCCACTTTATAATGTAACTTGTGTGATGAGTCATCAGGAAATTTGTAAATGTTGTCATTCTACCCTTAGAAGCTTTATAAAACTAATATATCTTAGTACGTTCCCATTTTGATGTGCAAATACCATACTTTTTTGCGTAGGTCCTCTCTAAATTAGATTGATGTGCTATAGGAGTCTCATCATCTCACTTATTGGGAATGAAGCAATATTCTTTGAAATGGACATAATCTAACAGGAGCTTCTAAATCTTCTAACAATTTGCAATGTGTTTATGTTCCTTGCTATTGATGAAGTATTACACCTACATAGGCATCCTCTTGAGAAACTGTTTGATTACGACTAATGATCGATGGTGTGTGGGGAGCATTTTATTTCTAAATATGCCACCAGATCTTTGATAGTGTTCATGTAATGCACTCAAGTTATAATTGTGGGTTGCTTCAGAGTTTTTCATTTGATACCACACTCTAAATCATGGAGTATAAATAATGCATAGGGAGTTGAGTTTCTCCACCAAACCTGATATGTGTATGACTTATTTTTACCATTTGTGATTGCTAACTAGATTCAACACCTCATTTGAACTTTGATAATGAAGATTTCATATATAAAAAAGATATAAATCATAACATAATCTCCACATTATCACTACTAGGTCTACTATACTCATACTCCTCCTCTCTACTCATCTCTGAAATAGAGCTTTCTCAAACATCACTATTCCCTCTTCTAAATCTCACCAAAACATGGTTTGATGGCAGAACAAGGCATAAATATGTATAGAACATCAAAATTCATTCAATTTCTAAGCCTACATAACTCATATCTCACAAAACCTCAGGCTACATCTTTCAGAGTTGCCTCCTATGATCTCAAAGATCACGTTTTACATTGATAATCTTTAATACCTTGTTTGTTAAATATTGTATGAGATGGAAACTTCATTTGAAATCTCTCCATATGTGACCACATTGCACCCACCCCATTAAGAAAATTGAGCTTACCACTTACTATTTGGCATTACTCTTCCCCATTTTTTAAACCCACCTAAGCATTCTTCAAAGGGAATGTCAAGGATACACTACAAGAATACAATGACAATCACATCTGATTTGGTAGTTGGGGAGTTCAAGATCACAACTACCAATGATCTTGAAGCCTCATACGCTTGGGTTATCTACTGATAGTTTGATAGATCTCTCATGATGACATGAGTTTGTCTTTGGGAGTTTTCATTTGTTGTTTGAATATTATAGTGGAGAGATCAAACACCATCAACATGTCACAACACCATTTGCAAAATTACTATCATGACCCACAAGTGCCTTTGCATATTATTTATTTGAACACTGCAAAGAGAACTCCATCTTCTTCTTCCTTCATGTTGTGGCATGGATACCAACACCTTCTCTTTAAGAGACCCAAGCTTTTTGTTTACTATTTCATGATTGGAAAATGTTCATGTCTAATGGTTCATAGCTTGCACACTATGCTTTCCCATGGTGCTTTCCTTGTTTTCCAATGCCCATGGGTTTTATGACCATTTTATGTGTAATCATCTTTTTCCATCGGATCTCCATTACTAATAAAGGTTTACAAATCCTTGATTTAGCATTCTCATTGAGTGCCCACCATAAATCACAAAATCATAACAAAAGATGATAACACTCAATCTCGACAGCAATGGCATTTGTCTAATTGTTTGTAAGTAGTATGTGTATTTCTCGCACTCTCTATCAACTATCATATTCTTCCAAACATCTCATATGGTGTGTGGACACACTAAATCTTTAGGCGTGACCATAGGCTTTCCAAGATTTCTGACATTCTCTATTTTCAATGAAGTTTCACTTAAAAACCATGCAAGAATCACAACCCAACTTGTTTCTTTGGTCATTTTTATGTAAGAGTCTTTTGATGGATTGAAAAGGTGATCTTATACATGGCTGAAACATCATTATAGAAAGACTCATCTTCTCATTTGACACCCTTAAGCCGATACCTGACATTCTTCTTCACACTAAATTTGACCATGTTAGAATTAGTGTGAAATATTTGATCAAGCTCTATTTTTTTTTATGATATGGTCATGAGATTTTCATGGGACTCATTATACCATCAGCCTAATTATCAATTTGGAGCCTTCAAATTCTCAAATTAAAATCTTCTTTTTAAGAGAATGATCTATCTTATAATAGATCCATGCCTTGAGTTGGCCCTTAAACCTTGGATTGGTGATTCAAGGTTTTGGAATTTGAGATAAACTTTGAACCTTCTTGAGTTTACAAATTTAGGACTCACTTATGCTGAGGCCAAGGCACTTAGTCTATGTGATCAATATGGCTTTTTTATTTCAACTTCATCCCTTAAGTTTGTATGTATCTCAATTACACCTGAATTTGTACCTTAGAGAAGCGATTTGCATATGAAACTCAAAACCTGGTTCTGAACATTGGAGCTAAACTTCTCAAATGAATTCACATCTAAAAATCACAACCTCTAAGCTTCAAATTTGAGCTTTAATAGTGTAGATGATGACTAGGTTAATTAAATATGAAATATGAACTTGATGATTCTAGTGAACTTGTCTATGTAGCCATCTGCACTGGATAAATGAACTTTGAACTCAAAATTTGTACTTGACTCCTTGAGCTATCAAAATCATTTGAACATGCAAGAGAAAATAAAACTACTTGAAACCACTTGAACCACTTTGAACTACTTTTAACTTTAGTTCAAAGAGGTTCAAAACCATAAATTGGAATTTTTTTTAAATTAGGTCTTTATTGGGTACCAACAGTAACAATGTAAACCTCTAAATACATAGACATTCTTACTAGTCTAATCACATAATGCATATGAGTTTGGATTTAATAATCATTAAAAGGATTAATTAAACAATTAAAATTAGGATACATCAACCATTCAAGGGTGACATTGGTAAAATATGAATGGTTGAATCACTAACTCCATGTGCCACTATCAAGGATATAATTCTTGCACACTAAACAACACGATCAAGTTCCATTGGATATAATAACATAACCAAAGTAATAAATGCATTAAATCACCTCATTTAACTATTTATTTAATTATATTGCAATAATCTATTTACATCACTCATGCTCACATAAAGCATAACAATGGAGAAATTAACTAAATAACCATAGCATTAAATCCATCGCATAACATAATCAGAGATATGTCCAAATACCGAATAACCAAATATCATCATAAAAAACATTGTCATCTCAAAATGGCATTAGCATAGAATGTGATCAACTAAGTAGCATAGTAGTCTAACATCTATGATATTGAAATTAAGGTATAACATTTGACCCTCAGGTCATCTCAAATGTAAAACATAACATGAGTAACAATTATCTCTTAGATCAAAATATAATAAGGTAAATATCCACAATACAAAACCAATGAATCCAACATGGAAAATCCATTTCTAATTATTTAAGCATTTAATAATGGTTGTTTAAACAACATGGAAAGGCACTAAAAACACATAAGTGAATACAATCATAAACATGACTAACCACAACTACATGAACCTAGTCCAGTGTAGCATGGTACTACTACATAGTGCAATCTCTGCACACATCTCAAGGTAATCACAAAAAAAAATCATCATACCACATTAATCCCAGTAACCACTAGCACAAACCTTAGTGAACCATAAATCACATCATGATCTCATAAATTAGCTGAAGCATAATCAAAGCAACTGGAAAGAGTGGAACAATTGAATCTTCAAGGACAAGGAGTCTAATGCCAAAGTGGTTTTTCAAAAATGTCTTAATGATTTGATGGAAAATTAAAGGCCTCATTCCCACTCTTAATACAAGGGTCAAAGACAAAAGGGAGGGTTGTTGTTGGTCTTTCCGCCTAAGGGCTAGCTTAAGGAGAATTGTGATGGGGCAACCAAAGGCAACCCAAGAAAGGTTGGGATTGGTGGCATCATAAGAAATGTGCATGGGAAAGGAATTGCCACATTCACTACTCCCCTTGGGATTCAAACTAATCATTAAGCAGAGGCCATTGTAGTACACCAGACAATAAGGTTAGTAAAAGAAATTGAAGTGAAATTCCTTTGGCTGGAAGGAGACTTTAAAAACATTATTGATTTCCTTAATGGGAGTAGTAAGCCTACATGGCATACTGAAAATATTATTGATGAATGCATCTAAAACCTTCAAACTTTTGAAAAAACCTATGTTCCACATGAGTACCATGAGGCTAACAATGTGGTGGATAGTTTGGCAAATTGGGCAGTCAAGTATAATGAGGTGGCTAAGTGGATGGATGGACATGATATCTTGTCAAAGTTTAATGAATTCATCAAAATAGATCATATCCTAGGTAGATTAGGTATAATTAAATGCCATAATGAAAGTTAGTAAGTTGCAAGATGTGGTCAGTAATAACATGTGTGGATTTATTATGATAATCAATGATTTATGGGGAATATGCAAAGTTGTGAGGTGGAAGTATGATATTTCTCGTACTTCCCATATCTACAATATCCATCAACCTATGTCAAGTACCACTTGTGGGAAGTGAATTCACAAGGCAAAAAAAGTTGTAAGAAAATGAGGAGAGCCAAAGGCTTGTAGGTTTTGAAGGGTTCCAATACTAACTACAGAGACTGCATTGAGAAGAATACCATGGTTGGAGAAAGACACAGGAGGGAACCAAAGGATGAAGCCTAGAAGTGAAGTAGAAGATCCAAGGTGTGAAACATACTGAGGAAAGGATAAATTAAAAATTATATAGAACACCTCCATGGATGGAGATCCTCTGTAACCAAAAGTATGGTTAGAAACTTGAACAAAGTCATGGTCAAAATAAATGGGGTAGAGTTCTCTATTATAGAAGAAATTATCTCTGAGATTACTAGCAACCCTATTATTGGCAAGAAATTTTATAGAGACGAGAAAGTATCTGGGCAAGTGGTGGTGGAGTTTACCAAGAACCAAGAGGAGAAAGATGTGCTAGTGAAGAGAGGTATCCATTTTCTCCTAAGTTCCATCAAGCCTCTGTGGAGATTTGTGCTCCATTCCATCATCAAGTATATTACTCTCAATACCAAGTTTGATCACATATGTATGTACCACTTTGTGCTACTTAATCATTTCAGAAATTGGGGAAAAAATCTATATCCCCTTCTTCCTTTACTCATCCATGAATGATAATATTAATGAATATAAAGAAAAGAAAACTAGGAATCCAACACTCCAAGAAGGGCCGCTATTTTTAATCTATGAATACTTCAAAGCTAGGACTATTAGCAAACAAATCAAAGACAGGAAAGAGGGAAAGAAAATAAAAGGGAATTTTGATGAGTGTGAGGAGATTTATTTTCCTTTGGATAAGGAGGAAATTTTTGAGATGCATACAGATTTAGAGGACTTTAAGACCCCACAACATGACTTGGGGAAAAAACCTTTAAAATTGATAGCAAGGAGAAGAATGTGCACCCCAAGCCCACACAAGACATTGACACTTCTTTAGATAGGGGTTGTAATGAATGGGCTGAAGGGATGGACATAGGTGAAGATAGTATGATTATTAGGGAAGGGGAAGGTAAGGAATAAAAGAAGAGTAAGATAACCATCACTATCAAAGTGTTGGCAAGCAAAGAGGAGGCCACAGTGTCAACGAGTCAAAAAAGGAAAACCTTGGATGACAATAATGACAAATAGGGGGAGGAGAGTGAGAAGGTGGAAGGGGACCCCATTTATAAGGAGGGACCCAAACAAGTCTTCGAGGACTTTGGCACTAGTACTTACAGATGCTCAGTAATGGGGAAGGATAAGAAGGTGGTGTGGAGGATCTTTGACTCTACTTTGCCTAACTAATCAAAACTCAAGTCAAAGAAAATGAAGAGGGTAGAATCCAACTGGAGGAGTTAATCAATCGTACTCTAGTCATCCTCAGTGACATTGCTAAGGAGAACCTAGATATGGATGTCCTTAACAATGCAATAAATAGTGTGGTGGATAGCTTATGTACCACTAAGTGGCTTTTCCATGAAATCCTTGACCACAAACACATAATGAGCACTTTGGAAAGGGAGACCTATAGCTTAAAGAATAGGATCAATGAGGATGAACAAAGCATGGATAGAAGAGTGGAGGAATTCAACAACAAAACTCTTTCAATGGATAGGAAAATGCAAGGTATTGTTGAGTAGAGCTCTAGCATCCTCAAGGATAATAAGAACATCAAGAAGTTCATCCACTTTGTGGATGATTAGAGCATCAGCAAGGAGTAGGAACCTGACACCCATAGCTTAAAGGATAGAACTTTGGATGAAGGCACATGGAAGTGAACTAGATCCAGCACTAGGAGAAAGGGTACCCTGGCCCCAAACTAGGAGCTCTCTATGATGAAGGAGGCAGTAAGCAAGTTGTCAAAGCTAGGGATCGACATAGTTGAAATGCTGAGAGACATTGTTTGAGAGCCCTAGCCTTCTTTGGGTTGCCCTAGTTTTTTGGCATCTCTCCCTAGCTTTATTTCTATTTGTGTCTTTGTTTAGGGAGATGTTCTTTCTTTTTTCTTTCTGGCTCTATTTGTAGCCTTTTGCATTTTGTTGTAGACTAATCTTTTTATGTTTGGGTTTTAGGGCCCTTTTAAATCCTATTTTCCTTAATCAAAAACTAATACAAAAAAAAAATCCAATCACCACAATGGTGTAGACCACTCATGGTCAAAATCATGATGCATCACAGTGAAAGATTAACAAGGTTGCATCCATCAAGATGACTTACAAAAGTCAAATGGGAGAGGCACTACAACACTTGTCTACTAAAAGTCTTCACCAAACATATTGTAACTCTTCTAGAACCTTGCATAAGACCCAATAAAATATAGATATGATATTTGTACTCATCCTTCTACACAAATATAATATCACATAGCTTATTGTATTATATGTCAAGTTTAGTGTGCCAATAATCCCCTCACAATATACAAAATCAATGTCTATCATGATAACATAAATATATGTAAAATGACAAAACCTATCATCAATACAATACATAAACAATACATCAAAGTGTCAACCAAACCTCTATTTGTAACAATCTTCCCCTTTGGTATTGATGACAACAAATAACAAAAAAAACATCAATCCAAAAGTAACTTATATATTTTCTAAATATCCTCAACATATACAACCTTCCACATTGCTTCTACTCCCTCTTTAACTTAGGTTTTTCATTTTTTCCTTCTTCTCCTTTAGCTTATTTTTGTTTTTCATTGAATCTTTTCCCCTTTGACATCAATGCAAAGAGTGCCAATAGTCCAAACAATTATTCTTCTAAAATAATCCCTCTTTGATGAACATCTATATCAAATTACCTACATTGGATCAAACCAAATGCAACCAAAAACATGTCAAGTTTCAACACTCTTATGCCAAAAATATTGTACACAAGAGCTCTATGAATAGCTCTACTCTCTACGACCACTCCTCTAAGGAGCATTACCAATCATTACATCTAGATGAACAAATAATACTCTGAATTTACTAGATTGATGCAAATATGCATCAATTACTCTACATTAGGTGGGGAAATTACCTCAAATTCCATTTCATCTAAGATACTCAAAGGTGTCTTTATCCAATGGTTTAGTGAATATATCTTCTATTCTCTCTTTTGTACTCACATACTCCAATATGATTTCCTTCCCAATAAAATTTGTTGAATAAATGAGAGGGGGGAGGGGAAGGTGGGGGTATGAATCAATTATCTTTAGGTCCCTTAACAATTTTCAACCTTAAAATCTTTTAGCAACTCATCTTATTAATCAAATTTAAACATTCATCTAACTGCAATAGTTTGCATATGAAAACTAGGAAATAACATGAAAAATATTTAATCACACTTTGACACTAGTATCTAATGTGGAAACACAATTTGGATAAAACCACTGTGGGAGTTATCACCAACAAATAATTCACTCTTTTTAAGTGATCTTGGTTAAGAGCCAACCCTATTAAAGGTCACTAACACATTTTATAGATGTGGCCCCGTTAGGGGATCTTCACTAAATATCAGCTAAATAAATCACCTTACAATGAATGACCTTGTTAGATGACTTAGTAAAATCATTTCAATACCACCTTACAAAGGATTTAAAAATAGGTCTATTAAATCAACGAGGTTAAGAAATTTTATGCTACAATGATTAGAAAGTAACAGTGGAATGGTCTAATAAAATGTGTGACTACCTTTGCCTAGTTAGATCTCATATATTCTCTCTTCTCTTCTTCAAACTCTTCCTTCAATCAATTCACACTTTATTTCAATTCTAATCTTCTTGGTATACCCTTATGTATTCACTTGGCTATCAACAACAACAATCTTTTGGATCATCCTTTATATATCTATGATTTTTTCCACTAAATTACATTCATTAATATTTCCTTGAAACAATATCGTTCATTTGATCAAATATCAACTTTCATTCAATTTATTTGCTGCTCACAAAAATATTTTATGAATTGTGTATGATTGATCTCACCTTGGAACTTGAACTTTTTTTGGATCTCAAATGAATCATTAAATCTTAATCATTTGTCTCTACCCAACCTTTTTCATCCACTAATTTCACTAAATATTTTTGTTCCTTACTTAAAATATTATACATTAATCTAGATCATCACTTAATGTCATCCTTTATTTGATTTTCCAAAATTGTTCTTTTTTCTTGACCTATGTTCTAATTTAACCAAATATCTTTATTTCCTCAGTTAAGACTATTGATTTGGTTATCACTATGTGCTCAGTGACATTATTTTCTTGGTAACATTAGCACATTCTAAGTTTACTAACACATTTTTGGTTTACTTCAATTGAACTATATTTTCTCTTGTCAACTACCATTCTAGCCTGGTAACACACACTGATTCCTTCTCTTTTTACTTCACAACTTCACTCCTTCAGTACTGACCAATACAATTTACTTTTACATCATTCTAACACTTCATCAAATCATGTAAAATAATCAAACCTATATTACCTTGTCAAAGACTGATTCATCAATTTCCCATTTAATCTTACACACTAACAATGACTTATCCATTCCATCGTCCATCTTTACCAATCATTTCTTTACTCAACATTATATACTTTAGATTGATTTGATAACTTACATAAATCAGTATGTCAATAGGCTTGACATTAATGAAAACATAAAAACTAATTCAATTCTCCTACATATCATTCACTCTCTTATCTAGCCTTGTTCATCATCAACATTTGTTTGGGGTAATAACATCCCCCTTTGGCATTGATGAAAACATGTATGACTTATAGCATCCAATAAAAGTAGCCTTCATCATCAACTATATTATGTTCTTTGATCTTCATTGTCTTCATTCTCTTGGTCATCACATATACTTTCCCTTAATTTTTTCTCCTTCCTTCCTCTTTTTGGTCATCTTCATTTTGATCACCTTCTAGTTATACTCATTTACTATTTGTTATTGTTAGTTCTCCCCCTCTGACTTTTCTTCTCCTTTTAATCTTCTTCCCCCTTTCCTCTTGTTGTTCTTCTCCCCCTTCCATAGTCTTCTCCCCCTTTGACAACAATGTCAAAGGTATATGAAAAGCTTGACATAACATTAAATGCCCTTGTTGTTGTGCCTTTTACCTGACTTATGTTTCCTCATAACTCTCTCACAATCTATAGGCTACTCCTAAAGAGTGAACATTTACATCAACTCAAAAATACATTAGATAGGGGAATGACCCCTAGATTACCTCTCAAGTACTCAAAAGTATCTTTAGATCATGACTTTTTGAATATATCTACAATATTCTCCTTGTATTTCACATATACCAAATTTACTTATTTCTTCCATACATGTTATCTTAAATAGTGTTAATTGATATATTCTTTGTCTTAGAGTGCATTACCATATTCTTTGAAATGTTTATAGAGCTAGTTGTTGGAATTTACAAGTGGGAAGATTTACTTTTGAAAGGGGGGGTCAATTAGAAGTAACCAACTTTAACCTTTTCAAAAACCTTTTAGCTTATATCATTCACATGCATCTAATTCATCTAATAAACATGGAAGTAAAGACATGCATGAAAATAGATAACACAAGATTTAGTGACCCAAAAACCCTCCAAAATGGGAAGGTAAAAGTGGGGTGGGGATGACACCCACAAAGTATCATTGCAACAATATGTAACTATTCAAGGTTACAAAGTTTGACCACTTCTAATGGTCTGCCCTATGAAAGGCCTATCCTATTATAGACTTTTCACCCTATTAAAAGTGACCTAGTTAAAGGATTTACAAACATCCACTTAGAATTTTTCCCTATTAAAGGATTTACAATCTTATTAAGGATCTACAACATGGCTACTAAGCCAATATAGCTGCTAAGCCAACCTATCAACATAGGATTTCCATTCTCACAATACAATGGTTAGAAAGTATGGAAGAATGTCTTGACCTGATGACTTTCAATCCCTAATTGCTGATTTTAGATCCTTGTTCTACTCTAACTACTTTAATCCTTACTTGATCTCATATGTCACTTTTTGAAACTTTGATACTCTATTCTTGATCAACTAGATTCTACAATGTTGTTCTACTCTTTCTAAGTCTTTACACCCTTCTACACTTCACTATAATTCACCCATAAACTTCTCACATACATACACATAATGAGGTTTCATCCTTCTTTTAAAGACTTCAAAGCCTTAGGGTTAGGTATGAATCTACAATCAATATTTACTCTTCATTTCCTACTCAATTCTTGCACTTTTCCTATTGGTTGGATGCCTTCTCCATTTTTCTTATCGGTTACATGCTGATTTCATAGGTAATGCAAAAGGTTCAATCTTATCTTCAAGATTCTTCAAGATTCATCCTAAGTCAGCTCAAAAATGGTTTACATCTAAGTTCATGAAGGCACAAACTCATGTGTTGACACAGTGTTACTTAGCACTTACTAATTGTTGATGTTTGACACATATAGGAATTCTATCTCACTTGGCATCTATACTTTGCTTGGAACCTATGGTGACTCAGCATCTATAGTGATCAGCATCACTTATCACTTGACACTTGAACTTCACTTGGCACATGAAGATTACTCGGCACCTATTGAATTCTCTGGCTCAACACACACTATAGCTTAACTCGTATATTATACTTAACATCATCTTGAGAATTAGTTAACTGTGTTGACACTCAATTATCAAAACCAATTTGAGACCAACAATCTCCCTCTTTGACATGAGCGGAAAAAACACTTAACTAAACATTATGAATCTGATCTCTATGAGTATACCATACATTTTGTTTGGCATATGTACGAAACTTCAAAAACTTGTTCAAATTTTTGTATACCTCAAAAATTTATAACTCCCCCCAAGCTGATGTGGTGTTTATGTAACCAAAATTCCATTCCTATAACCAAAGACTCTTGTGCTGAATTTGTCTCATGTTGATGTGTATGATACTCTTTGCCTTATCTGTACTTGGTACCTATTTGTACCCTAGATTTTTTTGTACTCTTTATCTACTCCCCTTTCACATCTTCTTATAGTTTGAGCATTCTTTTGGTTGTATCTCCTTAAAAATTCCTCAAAATTTGAATATCTCCCCCTTTTGGATATTCTTTATTACTTCCATCAAAGAATGTGTTATCTCCCCATGCAAATCAAAGAATATATTATCTCCTCCAAAATATTATATCTCCCCCTTTTTGACACTTATGTCAAAGGTTCCTAAGAATGAATAGAATGGTTAGCCAAAAGAAATTTATTTACCTTCATGATCATCTTTAGAGAAGCATCCCATTTGTCTAAGGTGATTTCTAGTGATTTATGTTGGATGGTTGTCTCTATTGCAAGATATACAAGGCCTTTTAAAGTAGAAAGACTAGGATCTTTCTTTAGAACATTTTTTGCATAGGCCATTTTCTTGTGGAGTACTTCTAGATGTGGGGTGATGGAATATTGAATCTGTATCAATTTGGCCTTGACATTGGCCTCTTCTGCTATTAATACAACTAGCTCTTTCTCAGTGTGAAGCGTAGTTGCAAAATGCTTCTCACTTTGAGCTAGATCTTTGGGTAGCTATGTGCTAGGAATCTTGAGATTTAATTCCAAGCTTAGTATCCTTTGGCTAGTTTCTTATGTGAAGAATGATGAATCAGATAATTTTGAGTATAATGAGAATATATTCTCTAGTGCTATTTTGACTTTCTCAACCTTCTTAGCCAATTCAACTTGTGAAAGTTCTATTTCACTAGATATTTTCTCATTGACTTTCATTTGAAACTTTTTTTTAGACCATTTTGATAACTTAACATTATTATCAAGGTCTTCATTCTGTACCTAGTCCACTATGTTGGACAATTGATCCATGATGCGTTGGGTTTCATTAGGTACTGTCAAGCTGAATGCATCAAGGAATATATCTTTTATTTCTACAAGTGCTTGCTTCTATCTATACTCATTTCTAAGTATCTATTGTTTCTTCCTTCTCTCAAGTGCCTCTTGCACTTCATTTATCTGAGCTAGGTTCATTTTCCTAGAGTCATAACCAGGTATGACTATTTCATCATCAAGTGTAGGGTCTCCATAATGAAGTGCCCTAGCAACCTTGGTGTAGCTTGAGCCTGGTGCTAAGATTTGCAGTCGTATTGCATCAGTTCTTAGCCTTTTGGTAGGATTCTCCAAGGTAGGTGAGTTCACCAATGTCTGTATTACCTCCTGCTCCTTAGGGGTTTTCTCCTCTTCCTTCTTTTCTTCTCTACTTCCCTAATCAATAATAATGATTTGAGGAGGTGCAACTTGGATTTGTGTTGTAGGAATATCTTGTCCTATTTGCTCATTTTCTAGCTCCTCGATAGTTGTTGCTTTGTTATATAATCAACCTTAGCTGTTGTGTCTTGTGCTTCTTCCTCTTTAGTTTAATTTGTTGTAGTTGTGGGAGGTTTTGAAGGTGGTTCTTGTGTGCTTTCTTTCTCACTTATAATTTCTACAACCTTTTTTAATTCTTCCACACTCACCAAAACAAGATTTGTACATAGTTGTGATTGCAATATGGTTTGGTGAAGGATATTTTTGAGATCCTCTATAGTGAGTGGATTGATATTTTGACCTAAAGTGTCAGGAACATCCTTTGAAATTAGTATTTCTACAAATGTTGTATGTGGAGGACTTGGTGGTGGTAGTTGGGTGTCTTGGACACTCTGTTTTGGCTATTGCTCCTTAGCCATTGCCTCTTCACCTTGTGTCTTCTCCATTATTTCCTCTTCTTTTTCTTTCTCTACCTCTTCATCCTTTTCATTCTCCTCTTCTTCTTCATCATTTATTCCTTAAAAGGGGTTTTTCTACCCTTCTTTTACTATAGTCAATCCATAAATTAATTTCCACATCTATTTGGACTTTTGCACAACATCTTCAATTTGGTTTTGCAAAATTCTGAAGGCTCTGTATTTGGGTACAAATTTTTTCCCATGTTTCTTGCTAGCCTTAGTTATTTGACCTTTAGTTAGCTCAAGAATTACATAAGATAATGTTGACTCTCTTATTTCCTTCTCCATTTTAAGATAGTAATGCCATTTGTTCTCTACAATGGAGCTTAGCTCCTTAGGCATTGAATTATCTAGTTCAAGTGGGTTGGTCTTGAACTTAGCCATCATAGTGTAGATGGACTCTTCCACTATGTTTTGTTTTTCCCTTAACTAATTATTAAAATAAATGGTCTTTAGACCAGTTAGATCTGCATTATCTCTAATGTTATTGCAAACACTTTCCAATTTAGACTTGGTAGAACATCTTAAAAATTTAAAATAATCTTCATCAAACTCTGCCTTTTCTTTGTCTGATTCTAGAGGTGGAACATATTTTCTTCTCTTCTTTGGTTCTACAAGCCCTCCTTGTTCTATTGCCTTTTGATTCCCCTATTTTTTTTCCACTTGGGTTGTTTCCCTAGTATCTACCCTTGTAGTTGGCTTGGTTGGGCTTGGCTTTGTTGCTTTCTTCTTCCCCTTTGACTGTGAAACTAGCTATTTTTGTGCCTTTCTTTTCTTTGGCTTGGCCTTGGGTGCTTCTTACTTGGCACCTTCCTCCTCTTTAGCATCCTCCCCCATACCTTGGGTTAAAGAAAGTGGTTCCTATCCTTGTTCCTCTTCATCATCCTCGGCATCTTCTTCTTCTTCTGCCATGCCTTCACCAAATTTGGCTTTTAACTTCTTAACAAGTTTATCTTTCTTCTTCACTATACAGGTAGTCTTTAACTCCATATCCCCCTTTGATCTAACCACATCATAGGTTCCAAAATGTGGTGCACTTTTGTCTACTTCCTTAGCTAGGAGTGCAGTTATAGCTGTTGATGCCTCATCTATATTTATTTCATAGCCAAGAGGTCTTAACCATCTCACTCTTGGTATGACAGCTTGAATTTCTGTATAATCAATATCTATAAGAAAGCATACATCTTTTACATGTTCCTCTACCAATAAAATTGGTATTCTTAGCCTTTGCTTCATTGTCTTCTTGAAGTCTTCAAAATAGCTAGTCATAAGGGTCTCAAAATTAGCTCCCATCTACTCTATATATTCATTAACTTGAGCTATTATTGACCTGTTTGTTTTCCATGCAACTTTTCCAAAAGAAGGAAATTCATTTTGAACATAGAATAATATACAAATCAAAATAGTACTAAATTTGCATTGGGCTCCCTTGGTTATTTTGATTGTTGCTAAATTCTCATTAATCTATTGCAGTTGTAGTTCTACAAGATTATAAGTATGATACTTTTTCACCAATTTATAACCTACATCTATTGCAATGCAAGGTACACTGTTAAATTTGCTAGATTGGTAAAATTTGTGTGCAATAACCTTAATAGAAAAATCAACAAGAGGGTATTGAATGTTGTCTATTATCATCCCTCTCTTGTTCCACTTAGCACCAGTATTCTTCTCAATTGCCTCCTTAGAATCACTCTTAAGGGTCTTTGGCTGATCAAGGGTTGGGTAGCCTATCAGTCTATGTACAATTCTCTTTGTGATTTTCACTAGGCCATCCTCCAACCATAAGCTTCCATCATGTATTCTGCTAAGCACTATCCTTATCCATTTAGTCTTGAATACTGTGGGGAATTCTACGGCTACCGTCAAACCCTTCTTTTCAACAATTTGATATTCTTCCTTCAACACTCTATTTTCACACAATTTTTCATAGGCTTCCCTCATTTCCATGTCACCTATGGCTCCAATATTGCAATTCCTAACATCCTGAACCATAACTACCTTAGGGGGTATGATAGATAGGGCTCCAACTAGGTCATTTTTATATGCTACCTCTGATATTGGCCAAAAATCAAGTTGTCTTACTTCATTGGACACTAGTTGTACCTCAAATGGTTCCTTCTCCTAAGTTTTCGTAGAGCTAGAAGCCATTTATATGATCTAGGGTTTGAACACAAAGAAAATATGAAATTGTGTAGCTTGGCACAAACATAAATACCTTGAAATTGATGAAATCATGCTAAAATGTTGTTGAAATCTACTTAAACACTAGATTCTCTGCTATGAAGTCATTTTACACTCTTTTTCATCTCTATTCTTCATTTGTGATGAAGAAAAATGATTGAAAACATGATACTATACCCTATTTTCCCTACATTTACTGCTTAGTGCATTTATAGTTGTCCACTCACCTTCTTAAGGATTTTTGCATTACTCGTCTTCTATTGCCTTTTCATCACTTGACTTCCACAAAATTATCCTTTACTCAACTTCAATTGAGACTTCTCTTCACTCAAATTCTATTACCAACTTTGCTATTACTAATCATTCAGCTTCTACTATTTTGGCAGTCAACTCGCCTTGTACTGAGATCTTACTTGGCATCTGAGGACAACTCAGCAACACTTGTGAAATCTTGAAGTTTTGTCTTTGCATCTCTAATCATACTGATCTCTTCTTTTCAATACTTGCTTATTTAGGAACTTATGTATGATAAAGCTTTGTAAATCAATCCCTCATGCCTTCTCTTTGCTTAGTTTAATGAAGTGTGACCACTTGACCTATTAGGTGAAGTGATCTCTTCATTTGATGTGCTACACCCATCTTTCTTCTTCCATGTCTTATTCATTTCTCCTCTGATGTGTTCAACATCTACCTTCTCTTTACCTTTATTGAACTCTAAATTGGGTGCCCTTGACCTTGTTTGAAAATTCCTACTAATATGACCAATCTTCAAGCAACTGAAATATGTGGTTTGGCTCAAGCATCTATTGTAGTTTCCTCTAAAATGTGTTGTTATGCAATTTTTAGGAATGTGTCCATATTTCTAATAGTAATGACAATTATATCTGGTGTTGTAGTCCCAATTGTAGTGATGTTCATGGTTATTTTCCCTAGCTGGCTAATTAGGTGTCCACACAGGCTTTGATCTACACTCAAAAGCTCTATGTCCATACTTCTTGCAAAAGTAGCAATAACCTTCAAATCTTTGTGTTCTAATAGTCCCAGTCCTACAATTATGTACTTGATGTCCTTTCTTTTTGCACTTATGAAAATGACTCGCATTCTTAGGTTTTTCATGATGATGGGAATTCTTACTTCTAAATACATTAGAGGTATGTCCTTTTGTACCATGAAAATAGAAAGTAGGTTTAGTGTTCTTACCTTTGCTACTCCTTTCTTCTATAGTCTTGGATGACTCTCCTTGTTCAGTGCTGATGTAACCTTGTCCTAAAGTATCATTGCTAGCCCTTGGTGATTTCTAGTTTCTCAAAGTACTTGATGGCCTTATTAGGTTTGTTGAAGCTCTCTACAATCTCCTTATCTCTTTTTAGGTCATTTTGTAGTTGTTCATTTTGTATTTTCAGTGTAGAGATCTCAATGTCCTTGACATTTAGTTCATGATGTGCATTCATCATCTGGCTTAGGGTGTCTAGTTGCATGTTTGAAATTCTTGCAAGTTCAATTGAATTTTCTTCCAATCTATTGGCAAGGTTTCTCTTGTCTTCTTCTAGCATGGCCTTATCTTCAATGCCTCTTTTCTTCTATTCAGTCACCTCACAAAGCATCATGGCTTGTGACTCTTGTTCAAGCTTGAGTGTTTTGATTTCTTCTCCTTGAGCTTTATTTTTCTCCATTAGATCTACTATTGCTACATCAAACTCTTTGGAATCTCCATTTGTAAACAATTTTGAGGTTTCAATCTCCTTGTATTGTGTATCACTCTCAGCTATGGCAATCTCTCTTCTTCTCTTTAACGATTTTCTCAGTTCCTCTCTAGCTTCTTCCAAAGCATGTAAAGCAAGTTGTATATCAATTGTATAATTCTCTATGATCTTCCCAAGTTTGTAGACTTCAATTTCCAAATCTTTACTCCAAGTTTTAAGGCTCCTCCTTGTGAGAACTTGGCTTTGATACCAATTGTTGGAATTTACAAGTGGGAAGATTTACTTCTAAGAGGGGGGGAGGGGGGGGGGGTGTGAATCAGAAGTAACCAACTTTAACCTTTTCAAAAACCTTTTATCTTATATCATTCACATTCATCTAATTCATATAACAAACATGAAAGTAAAGAAATGCATGAAAAAAAATAACACAATATTTGGTAACCCAGAAACCCTCCAAAATGAGAAAGTAAAACTAGGATGGGGATGACACCCACAAAGTATCACTATAGCAATATGTAACTATTCAAGGTTACAAAGTTTAACCACTTCCAATGGTCTACCCTGTTGGTGTTTGAAAATGTTACCTGTTTTCAATTACCTTGATGAGAACAAAACATATCTAGGGGCAGCTAACTCCCATTTTCAACATGCCCATTCAGACACCAAGCCAACTATAAGGCATGACCCTTCTTCTTCTTCAGGCTTTGCAAAACCTAGGCGGGTGAACCTATTTAGATCTGACTATATGACCAGTGCAATAACCATATTCAGGATCTATAAAAGTAGATGAAACCCCTAATTCTTCTATGCTTAACCAGAAGATCACAAGCATGAAATAGCTAAGGACATGACTCATGAAACTCAAAAACTAAGTGCAGGTTATACTTTGAATACCTTTCAACATAAAAGGGAAGATTGATTTAATATGTTGATATCAGCAAGACCCAAGTATGAGCAACAGAACTTAATGATCCTATCTCTGACTAGTTCCTTATCTGTTGGGCAATTAAATGAATCATAACCATACATCTCCTAGAAACCTCAGACATATCTCTAAATTAAGATCCCTGATCTATCTTTCACCTTGTGAACTGACATCTACATCAAAATGAATCTCATACTCAGAATATCCCATCATGCAATTAGTAAACCCTGTGATAAACACCAAGCGGTTACATGGCTCTTGGTTCCATAAGCAAGGTATTTCAATCACATACATCACTAAATGAGATGCTACCTAATCTATGGTCTTTGATCATAAACTAGAAAAGATTACAGATCCACAAAAAGGAGATAAGATTCAGGCTAAATATGAAACCATTGCCACTCTTTATTTGCTTTCTTTGAAACCAAATACATGAAAGATGTACAGAATACTTCAAAAATCACCTAACAGACATGAAATATTTGCATAAAACTCAAAATGTTGTTCAATACAAGAAGAAATGTTGAAGAATGGTTTCACAGTGCAAAAACTAGAACCCTCAAATGAAAGAAAGAAAGAAAGATATAGAAGAGAAAGAATTCTCAAATCTGTTCTGAAGACGACAAGTGTCCACTTGAAATTCAATCCTGTGCAACTGAGTAACCTCTTTCTTCTTTCATCCCATCTGATTTTTTGATTTGATTTCATCATTAATCTGTAAAAAACTTGCAAAATATCCTTGCCTAATGATTAAATCCCTTTACTTGCCAAAATATCTAAAATCTTCATGAAATGCTGAAGGAATCAAACTTTAATTGATTTGAAATTACTTCAATTCGAATCTAACTGCATTTTTACTATCTTTTAACCATACCCATGTCATCATTATGTTAGGAATCAATTTTGAACCTCCATACCTGAATATGGCTGCAGAAAAGGAACCTGATAGAAAACCTTGTACTACTTGAACATACGGATTCTTGTGCAGAAACTAATCTCAGAATCAAAAAATTTAGACTTTCATGATTCCGACGGTATATGATAAGGCATACTTTGCCTTCCAGAAATGCCCAGAATCTTGATTTGAAAAACACTCCTATGGTTAAGATTGTTCAAGTCTGCACTCAAGACATTTTCAAAAATTTAAAAGTTTCTAAAGTTTAAACTTTAGAAAAGAGCCTCATTTAAATTTTTTTTTAAAAATGCACATCAACTATTTTCTTATAAAAATAATAATAAAATATTATTATTTTTTATTCTTTAATATTGCCCCTTCTTTAATTCGGGTCAACCTTCAGTTGACCAGCCTTTCTACCATGTGGCAGCCTCTGATTGGCCGACCTGGTCTGCATCATCTGCCATGTCACCAACTGCTCCAAGATCACTTGCCACATGTCATTTCCTCATTCTCCCTCGCTATGTCACTATCTGACTCAACAACCTCCACATCATTGGCGACATGGTGACAGAATGACATATGTCATCCTCTACCACCTCATCATCCACCTTGGAACTCATGCCACATCAGCCTCACTATCTCGCTATAGTTAATTAGCGAGCATCTTCCCATGGCGAGGTAACGATGACCCTCCGATCTGGACACTTCTCATCATCTGGGCACATTTGAATCTGGGCGCCACATCATCACCCATGCGTGCTCTACCAAAATTTGGCTTCCCCATCTTGATGACATCATTGTGGGACCCCCAAGCCAGCATGAGCTTCTAAAAAGCCATGTCTTTCAAGACACCTTGTTATGTGAGCATTGGGATATAAAAAGACATCAATGAACATCCACATAATGCATGTGGGACATTGCATTGCCAGTGTTTTCCCTACTCTGCATCTTTCCTTCAAAGGTGTGGCTCTCTCACTACAAATTTGCGAGTGGGCTGCCTCTTATGGCCTTGCGTTCTTTACCCATGATCCCCCCTGCAGGATGTGTGCTTATGTTCTGAACTTTTGATTGTTAGTCGGCTTCTTCAAATGCATGAGGTTCTTCCTATATCACGTGGTCTACTCTTTTTCTGAGATTAGCGGCTTCTGCAGCTTTATCTAAGGCAGCTTCATTTTATGCATTGGTCCTTGCATGAGATGTGGTGGATGCATTGTGTTAATCTTTGTCCTTGCTCAGCGCTGGATCTTAATGCTGGGCAACTTCCCTTGCATGTTTGTTGTTTCTTTTAAAACGTGGACTCTATCTTTTTCTGTTGTCCCCTGCCTCATCCAGCCATGTGAATCTTCACTTGCAACTCTAAATTGGCGTTGATTTTCATTCTATATTTGATGCCTGTACTTCATGTTTCTCTCAAAGAAGATGCCTCCCCTCTACTGGAAATGCTTCCACCTTTTACATGAGTGTGGAGGCTCTCTATTGACTGTATTTTTTTTTATTCATGGCGACTACTGGTTATAATCTTTGCTTAACTTCTACCCTTTATGAACTCTCTTTTAATTTAATGCCGTCTCTTTTCCTCTTGCACTCTCTTTGGATGCATGGGGTTTTTTTTATTTTGCCTACTGCACTTTGAATGGTGTCTCATCCTCCTTTAACTAGCATAGATGGTGCCTTTTACATTGGCATGAGTAGATAGGATGCCTATCTGCTTCTATTGTTCATGCGACTTTTATATACATGGGTTCCTTGCGTGCGTTGCACTGGCATTGACTGGTGGTTTTGCTTCTTGTTCAACTGGGGTACCTTGTGGATTCTTCCTCTGGTATGGACATTTGTATTATTTTTTTCTTATTTACTTTGGTTAAATATTTTGCCCCACACCCAAGGTATGAGAATATAGTTTCAGTCACTATAGCACAAGATATGAAGAAAAGATAATATGGTGTCATGCCCATTTACTGTAAGATCATTATAAACAATTGGTGATTTATGAATAACGTCTCATATGATGACTAATTACTTCAAGCATGAACCAATGAATAATATCATGGGGACCCTTAATGAGAAAAAAAAATGTAAATTGAGCTTCTTTTATCCATGTACAATCCCATTCATCTGATGGAATCAGTCGGGCCCCAAAGTGGGTCCGACTAAAAAAAAATTTTGTTTTCAAACAACTGATATGCCAACTAATCCATCGATTACCTCAAACTGACTGGAATCCAATTCAAGCACTAACTGATCCTTAAAAACTCCTTTTATCATTTATTTGCAACTTTTTAATTCTGCGCCAGGAGGTCCATTGATTGCCTTTGAAAACTGACCCAAACCTCTGACCAGGCTCTAAAAACTGTCAAATTTTCCTTCTCAGAAATACCTGCAAGCAAACACATCAGAAAACAACAAATTGGCTCTAGAATTGGCTTGGAAAAACTAGACAAATGAACACTTCGGAAGATGAAAACTGGGGCGTTGGTTCTCTGTCATGAGGTGAGTATGACTATGCAATTTTGGCTCATGACAAATAACTAGGCACAAATGGCGGACGTTCAAAGTAGGCTACGTGGATTTGTAGGACAAAGGATATCAGTAAAATATCATTTTTTGTGAATGGAATGACCTAAGTAAAGTGTGAAGACGGATTCATCAAGTTCTAAAAATTGGCACACTTGTAGTATTTTTAGTATAAAACACAAGGAAACAACCATTCGATCACACCTATCACAGATCAGGAGATATGACGTCCCGAAAAGGGGTTACAATCAATCTGCAATTACTGACACCAGTTAAAACTTATAAATTGCATTTGGAATCACGCTTGAAAAACTAACCAAACAGATTCGTCATAAGCTAAAACTTGGAACATAACAAGTCTCTGACATCTACAATGTAACGCAAAAGGAATTTTCTCATTTGGGTCAACTGGTCAAAAGTTATTGCACTTCAAACAGGGCTTTCCAGAATTAGGTGCAAAGTGCAAAAGCATGAAAAACAGTAACTGACCAACTTTGAGGGATTCAAAACCTATTCAAACGGACTTGAAATGACTCAAAATCTGAAACGTAGGTTCTTAGGTATGGATATTAGATACGCCCAAAGTGGTGAATCACAAAACATTTCTAGGTGTGAGATATTCATTTACAAACAAAGCCTCTTGTCGTTGTTTGACACTGCTGAAAATGCAAAATTGATACTAGCTCAAAACAGAACATTGCCAAATGACTCAGAAACTCAATTTAACTTCACGACTTGCTTAGGCATGCTGAATGAAAGGTGTTAGAAGCATTAAACACCTTAGGGGTTTCAAATGGACAGCCGAGTACAACCAAGCACATATGCATTTTAAAAGCATTTAAGGGCTTGATTTTTTCAATGGTGCTCAAAATCGGGAAGGCAATTTTGAGCGCCAACATACCCTATGAAAGGCCTATCCTGTTAAAGACTTTTTACCCTGTTAAAAGTGACCTAGTTAAAGGATTTACAAACATTCACTTGGAATGTTACCCTATTAAAGGATTTACAATCCTGTTGAGGATCTACAATATCATTGTTAAGCCAATATAACTGCTAAGCCAACCTATCAACATAGGATTTCCATTTTCATAATACAATGGCAAGAAAGTATGGAAGAATGTCTTGACCTGATGACTTCCCATCCTTAATTGCTGATTTCATATCCTTTTTCTTCTTTGACTACTCTAATCCTTGCTTGATCTCATATATCACTCTTCGAAACTTTGATACTCTATTCTTGATCAACTAGATTCTACAATGTTGTTTTTCTCTTTCAAAGTCTTTACACCCTTCTACACTTTGCTATAATTCACCCATACACTTCTCACATATCCACACATAATGGGGTTTTGTCATCCTTTTAAAGACTTCAAAGCCTTAGTGTTAGGTATGAATCTATGATCAATATTTACTCTTCATTTCCCACTCAATTCTTGCACTTTTCCTATTGGTTACATTCCTTCTCCATTTTTTCTTATTGGTCACATGTTGATTTCACAGGTAATGCAAAAAAATTGACCTAATCTTCAAGGTCTTTCAAGATTCATCCTAAGTAATCTCAAAACTAGTTTACATCTGAGTTTGTGAAGGCACAAACTCATATGCTAATTCTATGTTACTCAACACTTACTAATTTTTGATGCTCAACACATATAGGAATTATGTCTCACTCAGCATCTATACTTTGCTCAGCACCTATAGTGACTTGGCATTTATAGTGACTCAACATCACTTATCACTTGGCACTTGAACTTTTCTTGGCACTTGAAGTTCACTCAACACCTATTAAATTCTCTAGCTCAACACACACTGTAGCTCGGCTTCTATATTATACTTGGCATCATCTTGAGAATTGGTTAAGTGTTTTGACACTCAATTATGAAAACTAATCTAAGACCAACACTAGTATTGTCACAATAGATTTTCATAGGACCATTTACTTCCTCTTAAATCTCTTCAAGTAGTTGTTTGATACAAACAATGTTTGAAAAATTAATTATAGCAAAATATATTCTTCCTCTATAGTTGACTATGAAAGGCAATTTTTCTTATTTCTTATCCATGTCACTAATCTTTCTCCTAAGAAGAAATATACTTCCCTTGCAATTTTCTTATCATTAACATTACTTTCCCAATCAGCATTAATATACACTTTCAATTCAATATCTCCATCCCTTTTCTACCATAATCCATAGTCCTTGATTCCTTTAAGATATATAAAGATCCTCAACACATCAGTCATATGTGTCTCTTTAGGACTAGAAGAAAATATTGCAACAACAACAACATGTATACTATCTAGCCTACTATGAACAACATATTTTAGTTTATTGATCACACACACACACACACACATATATGTTTGTGTGTGTAGAGAGAGAGAGAGAGAGAGAGAGAGAGAGAGAGAGAGAGAGAGAGAGAGAGAGAGAGAGAGAGAGAGAGAGAGTTATTCACAAGGATAATTTTAGTGGCAAATATTTTCCAAATGAATAATTTCACTCATCGAGGACCAAAAATTTGGCAAAAAACATTGTACTTCTGGGGTGGCCATGTCACCTGCACTTTATAAAAATTGTGTCCCATGCTTAGATCAATTTCCAATAATGATACATAATTATTTTTATTTTGATGTTTACTTCGCTAATGGAATTTAATCTTTCCACATGGTAAGTCAAATATTTTTGGGCCTACAATTTTTTAGGCTTGTCTTAGTGATAGACACATTCACCAATATGTGGTGGATCTTTAAGCTAGATTATATGTTAAGTACATATACTTGACATGTGTCTCTATTCCATAGACTTTTCAAGTAATTCTTTATCCTTTTAATCTTTGGCCCAAAATAGATTTGAATGTGGATAGGTGTCAGTATTCCAAAGACTTTCTCAAGAATTTGTTGTCCTTTAACATTTTGGCCCAAAATAGGCTTTATACCATTGATTTAGGATCATCTAATGGTTATAAAAAAGAAATTATTGTGTTTTAGATGATATAGATTATGGTTACGAAATCACCAATAAAATTAATTATTTTCCTAATTTGAAAAAAAATGCCAATAAATTTTATTTTTTCTCCATAAAGTTATGTTGTATTTGCCACAATTTTTTACTTTTTTCCAAAGGGGTGTTTCTTAAATTTATCCTTTTTTTTTACCTCAGTAAACTCATCTTCTTTTGACAATTTACATTGAGTTATCATTGATGTACCAACTGGTCTTCAGTCTTTCATCCCAAAATATTTTAGGATCTTCTTGATGTATTTTGACTATGTTATGTATATTCTATTCTTGTTCTATATGACTTGCAATACAATAAAAAATTTGATCTCCCCAACCATTGAAATTTCAAATTTCTTTCTCATTTCATCAACAGTTGATATACACATCATCTCATTTCCTCCAAATATGAATTATCAACAAATATTTTAGATATTAACACCTTATTTTACACTCATACTTTGAGTAAAAATTATATTTATCACTATTTCTAATAAAGCATAATCTCATTAGATATGTCTTTCATACCATGCTTAGCATGTTTGTTTCAAATCATATAGTGCCTTGTGTAGTTTATGTTTGATAACTAAGTGGGGGGTGGGGGTGAGTTAGATTTATCTAGTTATCCTACAAGCCTTTCAAACACTTTTATACCAAATCAACTTTATAAACATCAATAATAACAACTTGATGATCTCATTCAACTTTACAATTAAGTTTTGTAATCAATTTACTTCAAACTATTATCTCACAATTTTTGTAGTTATCAAGTATCAAAAACATAACTTAGCTTTTACTTAACTATTACGTAGTTGTTATCAAGTTATAGTATTAAGTAAATATCATGAAAATTGAGTTGCAATATAAAAATATTCACACATTTGACACCATAATTTAATGTGGAAACCATGAAGAGGGAAAACCCACCTAGGACTAGCAACCGAAATAATTTCACTCCTCTGAAGTGATCTTTTCTAAGAGCCAACCTTGTTAAAGGTTTACATGCACATTTTTAGTATGTCCTAGTTAGAGCATTTTAACATAAACATTATCTAGACCTTATCACTCCTTGATCTTGTCTAAAGAATTTTCTACTCTAAAGGACTTACAAACATCACTAATCAATGTTACCATATAGGATTTCACAGACTTGATAGGTCCACTCACTTAAGACATTTGTATGCTACAATGGTAATAAATTAATAGTAAAATAATCTATTATGCTTAGCACTACCTTTTTTCCTCAAATCTTTGTTATGCTTCCTCTTCTAATCTTTGTTTGGTTGATTCACTTCTTCACACTCTCACTTTTCTCTATTAGTGATTGATCTTCCTTCTTCTCTATTGGGTTCACTTTGCTTCTTTTCTTCTCCTTGCTTTGTAAAAATCTCCTACTCTAACAATATTCATCAACAGATCAATAAGAAACCAAAAAATAGTTACAAAATCTCCTTAAATAATAAAATCAATGTACTTCCAGATTCTTCTAGTTGTTGTTTCTTAATCACATATGTTGATCTCAGATTCAATGTACTAAGTCATTGTGAAAACACAACTTTCATTCAGCTTTTTGATCATCCTTATCTCACTTAAATATTGATAATTAGATATTCATTGTATTTTACTTGTTGTAGATCTTGTAACAAACTTTGACTGTAGCCTTTGAACTTCTTGAACATTCTTTATTTTCACCATAAGTTATGTCTAGTTATCTCATAGTCCCTTCAAATTTCATCACCATCAAAGCAACATGAACATTTAACAAAAATAACTTCTATACATCCAATCACTCAATTTACATACCCAACATAAAATTTAACTCATAAATTGACTTCTTCTCAAACTTTTATCAAACTATTCCTTGCATTACTATCTGACACTAAATTTCTAGTTATTACTGAATGATAACTTAGTTATTACCGAGTTGTAGTAAATTGTAAAAATTTGTAAATCAATTTGCAACAATTCACATAATTTTTACACCAATATTTAACATGGAAATCATGTTAAAGGAAAAACCAAAACCACCTAGGACTGGCAACCCAAAAAATTTACTCTTCTAAAGTGATCTGTATTAGGAGACTACCTTGTTAAAGGTTACATACACTTTGTTGAAGTGACCTTATTAGAGGATTTTACCAAAATATCATCTAGACCTTATCAATCCCTATCTAGGACCAAAAAGAGTGGCCTAATTTAAAGGACTTACAAATACCACTAATCAATGTTACCATATAGGATTTCACATATGTGTTAGGTCCACTCGGTGCTTCTAAGATTTTCTACTACAATGGTTAAACTATAAATAGTATGAAGTAATTTGTAAGAATAGAAACTACATTTTCTTGATTATATCCCTATACTTACTATAACTCTATCTTTTACTCACTTGACAACTTCTTTTTCTTCTCTCTTCTTGGCTCAATTCACTTGGCTCAACACTTAGCCCTTCTTCTTCAACAACTTTACAATCCACAGTCATATCTCTTTTAACTTTATCAATTCTCGAACAACATCACACTATAATCATCATTCACATCAAACCAATAACATAAAACTATCATTTTCTCTTCCTTAAATACATTTCTCAATTCTTCTAAATCCTTCCATCATTTGTCTCTTAATCAAAATTATCGATCTTAGGTTTACAACTAAATTCCTTGATAGAGTGAATTTATACACATAGAAAATATAACTTTAAATAGAACTTTATGTCCATTCTAATCCTTCCTCAAATTACATTGTTAGATCCTTCTTGATTTTCTCTACTGGTGATCTTGCAATAAACTTTGACTCTAGCAATAAGCCTTCTCAAACTTTCCAAATTTCCATCAAAATTTGGCCTTAGATTCCAATTTCTCAAACTTGTTCATATGGCTATCACTCGGTAAACATAAAATTTACTCAAGCAACATATATCTCAATTAATATTAGCATGCTTAGGAAACACTGCATTCTTCGTCATCTTTACAATTGCTTAATAAATACTATAGTCACTTAGTGAATACAACCTCCCTTCATAAACCTTGTGACTTGGTTAATCTTATAATCTTCAACATATTGCAATAATACATGATTGCAAAAATATAAAATAGATATTACATTATCATTTTCCAACTGATTCAAGTGCCCACTAAATACCTTACACATCAATTATATCTTCATCTTACTTCCTTCAAATCCTCTTCATTAATTAAATGATATGGTACTTTCTTGAGTTAGCATAATATCTAGTCAATTAATAGTTTCACATCAATGATAATATAACAAATGATATGACTCTTTTACATCCATTAATAGCATCATAAATTATAATATTAGTTGGGGCTAACAATATACCCCTTTGGCATTGATTACAACACATAATGTAAGATCATACATTACAAAACATTACATAAGATAATCAAATGTATACATTGTCAGTGATACAACTTTGCAATTCTAGTTCTTCAAACTAATAATCGGTCTGTATCTTTAGCAACAAGAAAACTTCAACTTCTTCAACATTGCTCCCCCTTTTATTATGATCTCCTATTTAGGTTTAGTCTTTTTTCTTCTTCATTTAATTATTCTCTCTTATCAAAATATTATGTCCTTTATTTTCTCTCTCCTTTTTGGCTATATGCAGTATCAATATATTCTTTCCTTTGGGTATGTTCCCCCCTTTTGTACATCTTCTTATTCTATCTATTTATCATATTCTCTCCTTTTTTTTCTATCATATTTTTGGTTATATACAACATTCAATATATTCTTCCCTTTGGGTATATTCTCCTCCTTTATACATATTCTCCACCTTTGTACAAATTCTTGGTCATCTCCTCTTTTCAAAGTTATTCTCCCCCTTTTACAATAGCACCAAAGGTCATTCTAAATTTCAAATGTGAACTTCACAACTTCAACAATTATATTAAAGTGTGAACACTTCTACATCAACTCCATAAGATACTTTAATTCATTCATTAATGGATGCATCTTGAAACTTTTCTTAGTGAACTTTAGGTAGGGGCAAGACCCCTAGTTTACTTCTTAGATACTCAAAAGAATCCTTACGCAATGGCTTGGTGAATATATCAACAATTTTCTACTTAGACTTTACATACTCAAGCCTAACTTATTTTTCTTGAACTTTCTCCCTCAAGTAATGATACTTGATAGATATGGATTTTTTCTTTTCATGCATCACCAAGATTTTTGATAAAATTATAGCACTTGTGTTATCATAGTAAATAGTGATAGGCTTGGTTACTTCTTCTTGTATTCCTTCCAATAGTTGTCTAATCCATGTAATATTTGAACAATTGATTATAAACAACATATTCAGCAGCACTAGATTGTGAAATACAACTTTTTTCTTTCTTATCCATGTGATAAACATTTCTCCTACAAAGAATGATCCTCAACTTATTCTTTTTCTATCATCAACATATCTAGCCCAATCATAATTTGTGTAGAATTTAAGATTAAAGTCATCTTCTTGTTTATACTATAGGCCATAATCTTAAGTTCCTTTGAGATATGAATATCCTATTCACAAGTGTCAAATGTGTTTCCCTTAGATTAGATGAAATCCTTGCAACAATTCCAATAGCTAGGGCCATATCTAGTCTACTATGTACAATATACTATAGCTCTCCAATCATATATTTGCATTTTGTTTGATCAACCTCACCATCAGTGTCTTCCTTTGACAAATTCACTCTAGTAACCACAAGTGTACCGACTATTTTATACTCATCCATCCCAAATGTTTTCAATATTTCTTTCACATACTTGGATTGAGTAACATAGACGCCTTTATGTGTTTGACATAATTGTAAGCCAGTGAATTTTTTATTTCTCCAAAAATTGACATTTCAATTTTAGTATTCATTTGATCAAAAAATGACTTAATCAACATATTATTTGCTCTAAATATTATGTCATAAAAGAATTTTTGAGAAATCAACAACTTATCTTGTGATTCATTCTTCAAATATAGATTATTATTTTCACTTTTTCTAGAAAATCCTATCTTAATTAGATAAGAGTGTAACCTTTAATATTGTTGAGGTTTTAAAACTACTAGGTTTCAAAGAACCTAATAATAGGATGCAGAGGATAAAATTTGGTCTAAGGGTTAGCTACTTCCTATATTCAACTAAAATCTCTTTAGATCTAGACCAACATTAACAAAATCACAAGGATTTTCTACACCTTATGCTTTGTAGGGCCCAGGCAGGTGTATCTTAGAGATGAAATGACTAGATATTTGATACCTTCTTCACAATTCACTCACTGATGTTATTTTCTTCAAATCTATCCCCTATAGTAGAGATGGTCACAATTCTTCTTAGATTTCTAATAGCTTAGTGATTACAGTAGCTAACTATAACTCACAAATTATTGCAAATAAGTGCTGACCAGAAATTTGTTTCTTCATATAGAAAAGTAAAAATTGATTTGATTTAAATTTGTGCTTTGTGCAACCACATGATCTTTAAT
The DNA here is from genome assembly GCA_028749045.1 of Cupressus sempervirens. NCBI lineage: Eukaryota > Viridiplantae > Streptophyta > Pinopsida > Cupressales > Cupressaceae > Cupressus > Cupressus sempervirens. Next base: position 138,516,901 of record CM053784.1, on the reverse strand, counting down.
AGTTTAAATTTGAATTGATGATCAATGCTCTATCCATTGGTATACAGATTCTACACAACAAAACTTTGACCTAATTAATTGCCTTAGAAATAATCTTATTAGCAATTACCCCTATATTTAATTCTTATGAATATTCCTCCCATACACTTAGGAACCCTATCAGTTCAATGAAATAATTTAAATAAATATTTGAATTAAAAGCAATCAATGAAAAGACATACATCCCATCCAAGTTTCATAAAAATGAAAGAACCTTGTTCATTCAATCTCAAATTTATGGACACATGAAAATGGAGACAAAGTTCGAAGACACAAATATTGTAGAGCATTCCTTTTGTATTAGTTTTCCTTGAAAATCATACACTACTAGTATCAAGCTCATGAATAACTCAAGATATGAAAAACTATCATTCAATGTTGGCTTGTATTATTAGACTAAAAAAATGAATATAGATCACAAAAATTGACACCAAGACTAACTGGATGATCCGTAAACTCCTTGTTATGAAACACAGAATTTCAGGATTCACTAGGATACAAATATAATAGAAAGATCATAACTGATGTTGCTTGTGAACTAAGAAAATAATACTTAGAAATGCAAAAAATAACTAAGTAGAAAAAACATGCGTCAGAAAGAACAAGAGACAAAAGATTTGATTTTAGAGCTCACTAGACTCTGGCTATGTCTTTGGATCTACAAACTTGCAAGATCAATGCCATTATTATGATGCAAAACTCATACATCACCATGGTCTTCCATGGAGTTACAATCTACTTCTTGCTTCCACATTGCGATGACAAGAACTTGCTAGCAACATGTTCATGCATAGCTCCTTTGACACTTTTACAATGCTAAGCAATAAAACTACAACTCTCTCTCTGAATGGCATTAAGCCTTTACAATCAACTTAAATGTCATGGAAATTTTCACAAAGAATCAACTAAGTTTTTATCTCTCCATTTTTCTAATAAGAGATCACTTAGCCCATAAAATTCCCAATATTTCTCACTTGAAACCCTTTGCTAAGAGAAAACTTAAACTCTCCAAGAGTTTTTACAAAGAATGAGAATACATAAGAATTTTCTCCAAGTTTTCTTGTTCCTTCTAGGCTTGATTGTCAAAGGAAAATAATTCCCCTTTTATACTTGATATTGGCTATATTTGGCTTAAAACCATATAACCAATATAATTACTATTTTCCTTATTTAAAATAAAATAACCAAATAGCCCAAATCTCCCAATTTTACTATTATCCTTGAAAAGAATGGCCCTTATAATTTTGGACTTACATTATAATATCCAAAATCATATCCAAGTAAATAACCTCCCTTTTTTACTTTTATAATTTTAAGCCATACAAAATAAACCAACCCCTTAACAAATAACAATATATATGCCCTTTGTTTTATCAAATAATAATCATAATAATATATGGTTCATATTTACCACATATTATATTTATACATTATTTTAAAACTTGTTATATTATTAAGAGCATAAAATGAGGATGATGGTATCATGATAACATCATCAAAGTTTGTATTTTTCCTCCAATTTCAAATGACTGTAACTTTCACATATGAACTCTACTTTTGATGAAATGAATGCCATTGAAATTTCTCAATGGGCTCTTCAATTTAAAACCCATTGTTGACCACTTTGGAGATGTTCAAATTTCACCTTTTTGGTCAACCTCTGCTACTCCCATATGACCAAGCATATCCCAAGAAAATGAACCCCTTTTGACATGCTTCAAGTTGTGTCATGAATATTTTTCTATTCTCTATGCATTGATGCCAATTTTGGGAGATTCTAAGTGGGCTGAATTTTTAAGTTCTTCAAGATCCATTTGGATCATTCCTCCCCACTAAAGGAAATTTTGGACCTCCAAAAGGTTCTTAATCAAACACTAAGTGAGAGAAACACTTTCCCACTTGTCCAATATCTATCCACATTATTTATGCACCTGCTTCACCAAAAATTGTATAGTAATTATGAAAATTATAATCACATTGCTACCCATTTGTATTTTTCCACATCTTTCTATATTCATTACCCCATCCACTATCTATGTACAACACATTAGCAACACTAACAAATGAAAAATTGATAATGAAAATGAGCTAACAATACTCTTGATGCTCTTAATAGGTTTCCATGATAAATCCTCATGTTGTGGCATTGATGATCCATGAAGCACATGATGGTTACGCATACAAGTAACTACATCATTTTCATGCTTCTCACCTGGTTTTCTCACCTTGACAGACATTAGTGAAGTTGTTCTCGCATAAATGAGCCTCTTAATTTTCCCAGTGTTCACCAATGGAGAATAAACTACAATCTTCTTTGTGTCCTTCTTTGGATGAAGCTTTGAAAGCTTCCAACTATTAGCTTCTTGATGTCCACCTTTCTGGCAATAAGAGCAAGGTGTTTTCAACATCCAACCTTTCTTTCACTTCTCTTTCTTCTAATTTGGAGATGGGTCTTTATTCATCATCCCTTTACTAGTTGACTTGACCTTCCTATAAAAAGCCATTCTTTTCCAACACTTGGAAAAACTATGGTTATTCAACAGAAAAAATGTGCATAGTTTTCTAAACCATAAACTTTTTACATTGCCAACTTTCTAAAAATCAAAAGAAACATTGGATTTACCAAGCTTGCTATACCTTTCATGGTCACCCTTGGTGCATGCATGCTAAGAAGAATCTATGTTTGCTCTCCACTTCAACATCTTGCATGTGTCACCACTACCTAAAGATGACATGTCATTTCCTCCCTTAGATTGTTCTTGAGATTGTTCTTCTTTTAGAGAATTATTTGCATCCACTGCATCAGAGCATTCTCCTTCACCAACCCCTAATCTTGCATCAAGAGGTCTAGCTTTGACCTTCACAGGTTCAACCATTCTTTCTTCATGAATTACAAGGCCCTTTTCTTTGTTGCCCATCTTGGTTGACGACCTCATTCCAACATTTTGAAATTGTTTCTAAGAATCACCAAGAGAAAAAGGAAGAGAATAAAAGGAATGAGATCTCACTAAGACTACATCTTTAGCTTCCTTCAAGAATCATTCTTTTTTGGACTTTCATTCCTCATACATCTCATCAACCTTGGATTTCATCTCCATGAATGCCTTATAAAACTCTACATCAAAGACCACTGAAAAATAATTTTCCTTATGTGAAGCCGTCTTGCCTCACTTTTCTTGAATTTTCTCCAAGTATCTCACAACCTACAACTTGTCAGACTAGCTCTGATACCAACTTGATCTATAAACTCCTTGTTATGAATCACTTAGAATTTCAAGATTCACTAGGATACAGATATAATAGAAAGATAATAACTAATGTTGCTTGTGAAATAAGAAAATAATACTTAGAAATGTGGAAAATAACTAAGTGGACAAAACATGCATCAAAAAGAACAAGAGACAAAAGATTTGATTTTGGAGTTCACTAGACTCTAGCTATGTCTCTGGATCTGCAAACTTGCAAGATCAAGGCCATTATTATGATGAAAAACTCATACATCACCATGGTCTTCCATGGAGTTACAATCTGCTTCTCACTTCCACACTGTGATGACAAGAATTTGCTAGCAACATGTTCATGCATAGCTCGTTTGACACTTTTTACAATGCTAAGCAATAAAACTACAACTCTCTCTCAATGGCATTAAGCCTTTACAATCAACTTGAACATCATGAAAATTTTCAAAAAGAAGCAACTAAGTTTTTATCTCTCCATTTTTCTCATAAGAGACCACTTAGCCCATAAAACTCCCAATATTTCTCACTCCAAACCCTTTGGTAAGAGAAAAATTAAACTCTCCAAGAGTTTTTACAAAGAATGAGAATACACAAGAATTTTCTCCAAGTTCCCTTGTTCCTCCTAGGCTTGATTGTCAAAGGAAAATAATTTCCCTTTTATACTTGATATTGGCTATATTTGGCTTAAAACCATATAACCAATACATTTACTATTTTCCTTATTTAAAATAGCCATATAGCCCAAATCTCTCTATTTTACTACTATCCTAAAAAAGAATGCCCCTTATAATTTTGGACTTACATTATAACATCCAAACTATAATAACCCATCCAAAATCATATCCAAGTATATAACCTCCCTTTTTGACTTTTATAATTTTAAGTCATACAAAATAAACCAACCCCTTAACAAATAACAATATATATCCCATTTTTTTTAATAAAATAATAATCATAATAATATATGGTTCATATTTACCACATATTATATTTATATGTTATTTTAAAACTTGTTATATTATTAAGAGCATAAAATGAGGATGATAGTATCATGATGACATCATCAAAATTTGTGTTTTTTTCTCCAATTTCAAATGATCATAACTTTCACATATGAACTTCATTTTTGATGAAATGAACGCTATTGGAAAGCTCTCCATGAGCTCTTTAATTTAAAACCCATTGTTGACCACTTTGGAAATGGTCAAATTTCACCTTTTTGGTCAACCTCTGATACTCCTATATGACCAAGCATATCTCAATAAAATGAACCCCTTTTGACATTCTTCAAGTTGCATCATGAATATTTTTCTATGCTCTATGCATTGATGCCAATTTTGGGAGATTCTAAGTGGGCTGAATTTTTAAGGTCTTCAAGATCCACCTGGATCATTGGACCAACTGCAAATAGCATAACACTCAAAATTATACAAATTTTAGATGACAACTCCACATCTTGGAAGTCCATTTATAGTAAGGATTGCAATAGGTTTTAGATGGGAGGACACATGTCAAAATTCTACTAGAAAGAAAATAAGAAGATATTGTATATTCAATTACATTCAAACATTCTTTGTATTTGGATCAAAAGTTTGGATGTAGTTGCAAAACTAGTAGGTGGCACTTTCATCAAGTATCTTGATCATCTTTTTGTTGATCTTCAAGATCATGTCACTTTCTTTTCCTTTTTTCTATTCCTTTGGCCTCTAATTGTATTCTAATTGCATGCTCACACTACCTAATCACTATCACCGAATGGTAGGGCCTTTATATTTGCTATGACCTCCTAGATGGAAACATTTGTATCTATATCTATCTAGGTAGCATCCCTTACTGCATTTACTTCTTTGAGGCACTTGTTCCACTTGGAATCAGTTAGTGTCTTAAGCTTAGCAATTACCTTTGACATCTATGTCTCTATCTTGTATAGCATATCAATCAAATCATACACTACCATCACACTTGCTTCATTATTGCAATAGACCAAGAACCTAGGATGATCTAAAATATTATCAAAAGAGGATGATCACTCTACCTAGTCTTTAATCTTTTCATCATGTCCAAAATTTTGGGCACAAAACTAGGTGTTGCTATAGCAATTACTTTCATCTTATTTTGAATTTGTTGCAACTTACCATCAAAGAAACCGTTTAAATCCTTTACCTTATTAATCATTTTTCTAGTATTTATAATCATCACCTTTGGTGGATCTTTCTTTTGATCCAATATAGGTACCGTACTATCAAAGAATGGAGTGTAAGGAGCCCATGTGGTAAAAAGATGAAACAATAAGGAAACTACCTTTGAACATCTAGACTATGCTCCTTGCAACACAAGATAGCTACTATGAACATTCTATGAGACTAGTTTCAAGGAAAATTATTTTGTGAACCAACAAGTACTTAATAGTTCTTATTTCTATCTCCTTGCTTGATTCTAAATCCTCTTCATCAACTTCCATTGCTTGTCTAGATGAACTTGCTCTTTCTAATGCTTGGCCCTCTATTTGGATGTCTTGGTCTCTCTATTTGTAGTTAATCTGATAATATTGTTTAATGTTTCTACCTCATTTTCCAACTTGAGGGTTTTCTACTCCAAAACATATTTCTTTTTTATTTCCTCAAGCGCTTCTTGGTTTTGATGAACCTCTCATAGGCTCCCCCCAACTATGCTTGAAGGACATCCATTTCTTACCCAATAGAGCCATTGACATATGCATTCCATAAATTTGGTTGCTAGGTGTAGAGTGCATATTCTAAAATACTACATTCCCCCTTAAGGACTCTTGGATTTCCATTAAGGTGGTATTTTGATCTTCTGGAGCTAAACTTCTTATTATCGTTGTTTGAGCATCAATATTGTAACTTGACCCTCTTAATTTTCTAAGCTAATTTTCATCTTCAAATAAAATAGACTTATCTTGTCTTCCCATTTGGTCTAGTAGGAAGGAAGAACTTATGTCCCATCTTTGCAAAAAAATCATTCCACTTCTTCTAACCAATTCTCTTGCTTCTTACATAGTGAGGGTTTTAGTGGTAGGATCATATTCTTGTAGCTTTTGAACTAATTTAGAAACTACCTCATCAAAATCACCTAGTTTCATTTGTAAAGACAATTTATTTTATTTCAATTTAATCAAGAAGCTTTTGAACTCTTCAGCTTTGATGAAATTGTCATCACACATAAACTCATTAGCTTATATGATTATGTCATCAATCATCTAAGCTTGCATCTATAGTTTCTTTGGCCTTTTATCATCCTTAGAGGCCTGAGCTATCAAATACCTCCTCCTAACATCATCAAAGTATTTATTTCCCCTTGGAAAAAATTGTAAGGATTTTTCTGGGCCTTTTGTGTTATTTCCACCATCTTTTGTTTCTTATTTCTCTATTATGCCCATTGTAAGCTTTCTACTATGTCCTCTTCATCCTTACCAATCTTAACAAAAATGTCTTCATTAAAGTAGTTAGGATCAACCTTTTTCCTTATCTCCTCAGGCATTTGGGCTAATATTTCATCAAAAAAATTGACACACCTATCTAATCTAACCTGGTAGTCCATTTTATGATAGAATCCCTTAAAAGATGGATCTAATTTTTTCATCTTCTACTCAAAATTGACTACATCCTAGAACTTGATCATCCTTTTCTACACACACACTCATCTAATATGTCATAAATAACATCCTCTTCCCACATAGGTTTTTTAGGAGATAAATTGTATCCCCTCATGTTTTTCAAGGCATTCTTGACTACACTATAGGGATCATACATTCTTGTTGGTCCAACTAGAAATTTTTAGTTTCTCAAATAGGCATCAGCCTCCTCAATGACATTCCTACCTATCTCAAAATCTCCTACCTTGGTTCATCTACAAAAGAATGTCTCTTTCTTGAAAAGTATCCTAAACACTCTATATTCAATGATATTAGTTGCTAGAAAATATCTATAAACCCTAGTCCCTCTAGGACATAATTGGGTAGAATGTGGGGAGGTTGAGGGCATCCATATATTTTGATGATAGTATATTCCTCAAAAAAAAAACACTCCCCCAATCATGTTTCAATTTTTTATTGACATCAAAAAACATCTTAGGTTTAACAACCTTTTTAACACTTCTAGGAATTCTTTCATTAGCTAATCCTATCATTTTTAAGATAGGATGCACAAAATCATTATAGAATGAAATAGCATTGGAATATGGGTCAAATATTTTTCATACCCTTGTCCACCTCTTTATTAGTAGCCTTTCTCCCAATTTTTGTATGGACTCAAAGAAGCTTTGATCGGAAGAGTCAGCATTCTTGAATAGGATTAGATGCATAATCAAAGAATAATGAGTGAATGTGAAGTTCTCCAAATGTCCTTACTAAGCATCAATGATCTCCTCATGGATCTTGTCAATTATGTATGTGACATAATCATACCCAACATTGGTTTTGGGGTCTTGGATGTTCAAAGTCATTACTTAATGTCCCCCTAGGGCATTCATGGTTTCGTTTGAACTAGGACCTTGTTCAGACCAAAGATAGTATGTTGGAAATACCTCTAAAAAAATTCAAGAGGCATGATTTTCTCCAATTCCTTATTCTTTGGATTTTATCCCATCTCTTTATGGGACATGGGGATATGCCTTGTCATTTCTTGGCCCATATAAAAAATCTTCTAGTTCTTGAAATTTTTAGTCATGTCATCAATATCAATAGGTAGTGACATTGGGCCTACCAAATCAAATGCCTCTATGAATGTTTCTTTGTCTAGGGATAAGAAAATTATTTTTTCTCTTTGGTGGAATGATTTATTGACTATATTGTAACACTTGATTAAGGCATTCACTAGGTACACATCCATAAAAACTTCTAGCATTATTAGTTTGCCCAAATTTCTAATGCAATGATTAAAAACTAGAACCTTTTCCATTATGTTCTTGTAGAACCAAAACAACTCATATCCATTTATATCTAGGACCTCTTCATTTGTATAGAATGCATATGGATCTTTTAAAGCGTGTTCATTCACAGCCTATGCATTAGTCGAACTAGGTAAAATATGTATCCATTCTTCAAAAAAAAAACTAGGGCTTTTTGTCTATGATATAGGTTCTTTAATTACTACTTGTGCAATCAATTCTCCTTCTCTGTAAGACATTTCTTTAGAACAATTCGATAAACCCTATATGTTATATGCTAGATAATCACTTTGAAATGCTCTATAACTCAATTTTTGCACTAAAAACTCAAACAATTTTGTAACTAGTAATGAAAATAGCTATTTTCTTTAGAATTTATCTTATCTCTACAATAGGAGAATGGCATTGATGGCATTTAAATTGGCACACTTCAAAACCTACCAATTCTCAAAAAGCTAGCAAAATCTATAGTTTTTCATACTTCGTACTTCCATCTCATACTCTTTTTTATCTAGCTTGTACATGGCCATTGAAAACCATTTTATGCTTTCACAATTGAGAATTGTGCTAATGCAATCATGACTTTATCACTCAGTCACCATGCTTTCCTCTCCTATCTTGTTTCTAGCTATGACCATGTGACTAGGGTTATCTTTACTATTTCATAGTTCTCACATATCTTTTCTTTAACTACTAAGTCTAGCTTGTAATGGTGTAATTTTCTTTGTTTTCTTCTTTGTAATGTCATTTCTCTACTAATCACATTGGCTTGCAAAATTGTGAACACTTTTTTTTATGCTTGTCACCACTTCACAATCTTTCAACACTTTATTCTTTTGATTGCTATGATTTGATGATGACTTGTTTATTCCTTACTTTGCATCTTCACCACAACTTTGGACTTAACATCTTTTATACTTGCAATACTATGATACTTCTAATCTTATCATTATCACTTCCTCGCAACCTCCAAACATGATGCTTTCTCTAACCGTGTGATGTTGCACTCACTATTTTCCTCGACTATTCCTCCATTTCACAACATCGTAGTTAATAATCTAACTATCTTTAAAACCTTGTGGAAGTGCAATCAACATTTCTTTGCCACTTTACAACTTAATATGTTAACATAAAATAAAACCATGTGAAGATGTTATGATCAACTTTAACTATAATATTTCCTTTGTTATCAAGCTTGCAACTCCATTTTTTAACAATAGCTAAACTTCTACGAAGATGTACTCATGAGTATTTTTCTCATTCATAACTCTAGCCTTGAGTTAACACAAACCCCTTGTGATGTTGTGATCCACTTTGATCTTAACTATCAAGTTACTATTCACACATTCACAACTATCACATATAATTCCTTTCTTAGTCATGAAATGTTGTAACCATTTGTTTATACTAATTGTTAGTTTACTTTGTAGCTTTGCAACTACAAAATCCCATTCTCAATTAAACCTTGCAATGTTGTGATGGTTTGAATGCTGACTACTCGACTACTTTCTAAATCAACGCAACTAAAACTATCATTTCATTGCAAACCCTTGAAAAAGAGTGATGAGTATTTCATCTAACTATTGGATGCCTTTCACAATTTTACAACATGAAACATTGGCTTTCATTCAACCCATGTGACATTGTGATTAACCATCATCTTGACTACCTTTTACACTATCACAGCTTCACAACTTAAACTCTTAACTCAACTAGTAACCCTGGAAAGGTAAGATTGCAAGCTTTTACATCCTTTTTATTTTAACCTAAGGTTTCCTATAACCACCTATGAAGATGCACTAGTCTTAATTCTTAACTACTATTATCTTTTACATCTTCATAACTCTTCCTTCACTAGTTAACTAAACATTTGTGGTGTTGCAATGTTTTACCTTTGACTATCATTTATGTCATGCACATCATCATGACTTAAAAAATTTTAGGTCATAACCAACCTGTGATCATGCAGTAATTTTTTGAAGTTAATGGTCTCCTTCTATTTGCAGCATCACAACATGAAATCTCTTAAGGTAGAAATGACTTGCAATCATACACTTTATATCTTATCGCTACTTTGCATCATGAACCTAATATTTTTTCTTAATAGGTGTGATGTTGTGTTGATCGTCTTGATGCCTATTTCACACTCTCACATCCTAGAATAGGGTTAGTCAACAAAATAGAGCGATGTTGTGATTAAAGTGAAATCACAACATTGCAACATAAGAGATAAGAAGAGCATGAAATATAATGTGGCAACACATCAAAAACTTAGGAATATAATTCTATAAGAAAGGTTTTTAACATTCATCCATATTTAATAATTTGCAAGTCAATTTTTGAATGAGTCTTAGTGAAATAGAAAATAAGTGGTTTCCCTAAGGTTTTTATCAGGATTAACACAATTTTCAGAAACCTTATGCATGAATAAACACAATTCTTCCTAATTTTCACAAAATTTTGGGTAGGTGAAAAATTAGGCAATCAAACACCATGCTCTTAGGACTTATTTCAATCCATACAATGTTTTTTTCAATTTGTAGACCATGTCCTTTCTTGCATGTTCAAAAAAATCCTTTTGGTTGTTCAATGTAGACTTCCTCTTCAAGTATTCCATTCAAAAATGCAGATTTAACATCCATTTTATATACTTTGAATTTATTGTATGTAGCATAAGACAATCAATTTCTTACTCCTTCCAATCTTGCAATAGGTGCAAAATTCTCACCATAGTCAATTCCTTCTTCTTGGGCATAACCTTTGTAGACCAATCTAGCCTTGTTTCCTACCACTTCTCCATTCTCATTCAATTTATTTATGAAAATATACAATTTTCCAATTACTTTCTTATTAGTAGGTCTCGATACAAGTGTCAATGTATTGTTCTTCTCAATTTAATCAATCTCTTCATTCATATCATTAATCCAATAATCATCATTCAACTTCAACTGATCTAGGCTCAAAATTAGCAACTAAATATGTACCTTCTCTTTTTTTTCTTCTTGTTTTCACTCCAACACTTCTATCTCCAATTATTTTTTCAATCGAATGGTTCTTTCTCACATGTTTGGTTAGTATAGGTTTAGTTCTCTGATTCTCAATGTTTCCCTCACTTGGTGGGACTTCATCTTCCTTCTTGGTTATAATTTTCTAGTGCTTGGATGTACCTTTCTAAGATTTAGTAACCACTATCTGATGGTCAGGAGTAGTGATCTAATGTTTTGGTACAATTTTTTTGACTCTAGTGCTACTGTTTAATAACTCAATAGGCATGTATTGTAAATCAGGTAGAGTATCTAGTGCATCACCATATACATAAATAACCTTGTCATAGTATTCAGGTTCCTTCTTCTTCCTAGATCATTTTTATCTATAAACTAATCAAATATTACATTTTCACTTTCAATCATCTTGTTAGTAGCCTTGTTTAAACATTTATAAGCCTTTCTCTTAGATGAATATCCTAGGAATATACCTTCATCTCCTTTAACATCAAGTTTACTATTCCTAGCATCTTTGTGAATATAATATCTACTTCTAACTATCTTAAAATAACTTACATGTGGTGTATGACCATACCATACCTCGTAAAGTGTCTTGTTTGTTCCTTTCTTCAATTGAACTTGGTTAAGTGTGCAAAAAGAAGTATTGATTGCTTCTATCCTTAATATATGAGAGACCTCCTTCTCAATCATCAATTTCCTTGCACAATCTATGATGGATATATTTCTCCTTTCAACAATACAATTCTATTGTGGTGTCCTTGGTGCAAATAACCATCTTTTGATATGACTCCCAACACAAATGTGAGTGAATTCAACAAACATAAATTCACCACCTCTATTAGATCTTAAACATTTCAAATGTTTACCAGTTTCCTTTTCAACTCTTTTTATGTACCATTTAAACCTATCAAAATCATGTGATTTCACTTTCATGAACATTATAGTCATCATCCTTAAATAATCACCCACAAATAACATAAAGTGTTTATAACCATAGTAACTATCAACTCCCATTGGACCACATGAATTAGTATGCACTAATTCAAGAATATCATTAGAAGTGTGTGACTTTATAGATAAACTATAATTTGTCATCTTACCAAGCTAACATTCTTTATATATATCATTATCAAGTTTTTAAAGATTTAGTAAACCTCTTGCTCTTTTATTTCTACTAAATTTCATCATATTTTTAAAGTTTACATGACACAACCTTCTATACCATAACCACACATCCTTAATTATATAAAATAAATATGTATCAACCGTAGGATCAAGGTAGAATAAGTTACATGTGGTTTTCACTCATGTTTCAATTAGATTACCTTCATCATTGAAGATTTTGATGTTCCTTTTCTTAAATTCAAGCTTGAGACCCGAGTTATTCAACTGTGCAACACTCAGTAGATTGATTTTGAGTCCTAGAACCCAATATGCATCATTGTATCTAATCTTTTCATTCATCATTAATGATCCTTTTACTAAGTATGGAACATCATTACCAAACTTAACAGTTCCACAATCAACAATTTCTTTAGATTTTTTAAACTTACTTAGTTCACCAGTTATATGATGTGAAAAACCACTATTAGAAATTAATTAATCATTCTTTGTAACATTTGAAATAAGGGCAACTTCATTCTTATACATTTCACCATTTGGCTCTTCCTTGATTGCAACATAGACTATTTCAACTACTTCCTTGTCATCATTAGAACTTGCCTTGGTATGCTTTTCTTCGATAATGTAACATGACTTCTTGCCTTTTTCTTTGTAATCTATATTCTTCATGTACTTATAATTTTTCTTATCATTTTTATCAATTCTATCATACATGCCTCAATTAGGACATTTAGTAGCAAAGTGACCAACCCCATTACATTGAAATAGATCAAGGGAAGTTTACCTTTGTATTTACCTTAACCCCTTGGTAACCTTCTTGCAAGAAATGCTTCAACATCATTTAGATCATCATCATACTTACCTCTCAAGCTTTCAGCTTTAGTTCTTCTTACATTGACATCTCCTTCATTGAATAGCTTCATTTTGTTCCACATTTTCTATGCAATGTTATAGTTCTTAGCATCATTAAATTCAACACTAGTGAGAGACTATGAATAATATCAATCATCATATTGTTATGATTCCTCTTCTCATTCATTTGATCCACAGTTAGAGGATCGAAAGGTGTGACGTATTTATTTTCTAACCAATGTGTAACATCATCTCCCATAGAAGAAATATGTAGCTTCATTCACTTGTTCCATGAGGAAAATTTCTCCTTGTTCAGCATTGGTGGCTATCTCTTATGAATCTTGATATTTAGCTTAAGTACCTTTAAACTTCTTCCTTCAAGTACTTGTGCTTTGATACCAAATTTTTAGATAATCAAGAGGGGGGAAGGGGGAGTGAATCAGTTATGTCTATTTATCTTGCAATCCCTCAAAAATTTCATCACCATCAAATCAACATTAATATTAATAACAATAACTTCAATACATCCAATCACTTAGTAGATATATTGGTGGAAATCTACTGAGAATGTAAGATAATAAGGGGGGGTGAATCAAGATCTATAAAAACAAAATTTTCTAAACAATTGTCAAACTAATATCTTTCACCACTAAACCTTATCTCATCAATATCACAAATGACATAAATATATGTTATTGTAGGACCAAAAAATTGGCTAATGTCTAACATACTATGAGAAAATCACAAACTCAATAAACATACATTAGCACCCTCTAGTCTACCATGAAAGCCAAATAAATAAAGGAAAACAACACAATGTTGAAACTCCCTCTTTCATTTGTAGCCCCCATGTCCTTCTTTCTTCTCCATATGATGTAGCTCCAAATTTCCTATAGTGCACACAATATTGAAGCAAAAGTCTATGATAGGTGATGATTCTATGAGAATACTAGAAGATGTGATTTTAGCATGAGAGATGAAGAAAAATACTAAGAAGCTAGGGACTTGAAAAGACTTAATAATTAGGGACTAGAAATGAGATAAAGAATGCTCATTTTATAATCAACATGGAGGATGAGAGCATTGGAATTGTCACCTTGGATATGCAACATGGAAAGAGATTCCTTGGAGAATCTATGATGCATATGATACAAGATTCCAAGTGTAGGATTGTATGATGCTTGGAAGTCAAACTTGGCTAAAGATGGAAGAGAATCTATGATGCATCATATGACACCTCAAACCCACTTAAAGCCAAGAATCTATGACAATGGTGTTAGAATCTGAAAAGATTAATAACTCAGAAAACTAGTGCAAAGAGTAAATATCTAAACTATGAATGCAAATGATACAAAATCAAAATAGCATCATAGAGTTAGTCTCCAAGAGAGTAATGCAAATGCTGGAAGCAAAATAGCATTAAGAGGATGCAAAAACAAGAGATGAAAATACAAGCCAGGTAGCATGCTTATATAGGCTAGGAAGAGGGAGGAGGTGTCAACACCAACCAATGAGGAGCAACCATCTATCAGACTAAAGATAGCAAAGTATCTTTCCAAGATAGCTAATGGATGCTCACATGTAGGAAGGTGACACCGCACAACCATTCACCTAATAAGACATACTTTATTAACCTAAGCGAGATTATTAAAAAATGTAGGAAAAACCCAGCAAAATAGGAAAAATAAAAAACTACACTAACACCCCCCCATAAGCGAAGCTTAGGTGGATGTAGAAATGGGTCCAGACAAGTCAAGCCTGATGAGGTACCCATGTACATAAGATTTCTCAAAAGAGAGAGAAAAGAGACCCCCCCAAAAAAAATTCAGGACTCCGAGTGAGAGGAAGAGGCCCCCCCAAAAGATGAAGCATCCCGCACCCCCAGCAAAGCTCGCAAATGAAGGAACTTGCTCTCAGTGAAGGGTTTGGTGAAGATATCAGCAACTTGCTCGAAAGTTGGACAATAGCGAAGGTCAATGACATGACCATGGATGAGCTCCCAGATGTAGTGCGTGTGGACCTCTATGTGTTTGGTCCGTTGATGATGAACTGGATTCTATGAGATCTGAATGGCACTCTGGTTGTCACAAAATATGACTGATGGCCATCTGATCTAGATACCAAACTCAGTGAGAAGATGTTGAATCTAAATGGCCTTAGTGGAAGCATTTACAGCCCCCCGATACTCAGCCTTAGTAGAAGACAAAGCAATAGCAGACTGCTTTTTGCTCGACCAACAAACAGGACTTGACCCAAGTGAGAAGCTATACCCTGAAGTAGACGTGCGATCCTCAGAATCACCTGCCCAATCTGAATCTGTGTAACCCACCAAATCAAGCTCAATACCTGCTGTGTAGTGAATCCCACAACTATGAGAACCCTGAATGTACTGAAGGATTCGCTTGGCTACTTTCCAGTGTAACTCATGGGGCTCCTGCATGAATCGAGAGACCATGCCTACAACATAAGAGATGTCAGGTCTCGTATGAGTCAGATAAATGAGACTCCCAAAAAGTTGGCAGTACAAAGTGCCATCAACAAGTGGAGAAGAACATTGAGCCTCAAGTTTGACTCCAGAAAGGAAGGGAGTCAGAGCAGGCTTATAGTTAGCCATATGAAACCTCGAGAGTAAATCTAGAGCATACTTAGATTATGTGATGGTGATCCCAGAAGGAGACTGAAGGATCTCAATCCCGAGAAAGTAATGCAACAAGCCCAAGTCAGTCATCAAAAAATTGTCCTGAAGGGCCACTTTGATAGCCTTAATGGTGGGTGAAGAACTTCCTATGATCAGCAAGTCATCAACATACAAAACCAAAAATAGAAGTGAATCACCCTATTGCAAAATGTACACATTAGGATTAGAATGGCACCGAGTGAACCCAACTGATAGAAGGAAGGAGTCCATCTTGGCATACCAGGCTCGAGGAGCCTGTTTGAGGCCATAGAGAGACTTTTGAAGATGACACACAAGTGAAGAATCCAGAAGGAAGCCCTGTGGCTACTCCATGTAGATCTCCTCATGAAGGTCACCATGAAGAAAAGCACTCTTCACATCCATCTGATGTACTTCCCAACAATTAGCTACAGTAATGGCAAGAACAATTCGAATGGAATTCATTCGGGCAACTGGCGCAAAAGTCTCAGAGTAGTCAATCCTAGGAACTTGGGAGAATCCTTTGGCGACCAAGCGAGCCTTGTGTTTGTCAACTGACCCATCTGCTGCAAATTTTGTCTGATAGATCCACATACATCGAACATGTTTTCTTCCTTTAGGAAGAGGGACAAGATCCCAAGTGTGGTTCCTCATCAAGGAACTATACTCTTCCTACATAGTTGTATCCCACTCAAAAATACCAAAAGCCTCATGAAAGGACTGTGGATCTGAGGCAGTAGCAATGAAGACATGTGGAGCATCCTGGAATTGTGAACGAGTTCGCCTGGTGTCTGATGGATCCCCAACCCAATCACCTACAGACTGCAAGGTTTGTCTAGCCCAAAGTGGGCAAGAAGATGGAGAATCTGGAGGGGAATCATTAACCTCTGACTGATGACTAGGAGAGGAAGGAGGCGAGTTCTCTGAATCACTTTCTGCATCAGAAGTAGAGGTAGAAGACTATTCAAGTGAATCTGACTCATCAAAAGATCTGTCATGTATTCCAAGTGACTCTAATGTCAAGGTAGAAGGAGTTGGAGAAGTGATAGAAAGTGAGCTTGAAGATCCCTCCTCAAACTGAACACTCCTCTCAATGAATAACTCATGTGTAGTAGGGTGGAGCAATCGATAACCCTTCACACCATCAGGATAACCTACAAATATGCAAGGTCTGCTTTGCGGATCCAAGGCCTTACGTTTCTCTATAGGAATGTGGGCCCATGTAGGGGAGCCAAAAACTTGAAAGTTCTTAACTGATGGTTTTCGACTACTCCAAGCTTCAAAAGGAGTAACTCCCTTCAAGGCTCGGTGAAGAACATGGTTCTGGATATAACAAGCATAGTTAATGGCTTCTGCCCAATATTGTGGTGCAAGAGATCATACAGTTTGCCATTTCCTTCAAGGATCTATTCTTCCGTTCTGCAACACCATTTTGCTGAGGATTGTATGGAACTGAATGTTGTAAATCAATCCCCTCTGAAGTGCAAAATCTTTCAAACCAATGGTTGACATACTCACCACCATTGTCTGTGCGCAAAACCTTGATGGCTTTCCTAGATTGCTTTTCTACAAAATTTTTGAAGTCTTGAAAATGATCAAATACCTCTGACTTCTGTTTGAAAAAGTACACCCATGTATATTGAGAAAGGTCATCAATGAATGTGAGGACATATCGGGCCCTGCTGAAAGAAGGATGTTGAAATGGACCAGCCAAATCACTGTGAACTAACTCTAGTATCTATGAAGCTCTCCATGCCTTACTTTTGTCAAACTTTTCCTTAGGATGCTTACCAAGAATGCAACCTTAGCAAACACCTCCTGAGAATTGAACCGAAGGTAACCCTGTGACCATGCTCTACTAATTGAGCTGGTGCAAATAGCGAAAGTTAAGATGGCCAAACCGCTCATGCCATAATTTACTCACATCATTAGAGTGAGTGAGAAAAATAGATGAAGGAGGATCAGGAACAAAGTGAGAAAATAGATAGAGTCGTGACTGATGATCTGCTCTCCCAACTACAACTACAGAATCACTATGCAACTCACATATCTCCACTGAATCAGGAGTGAACTCAACCCGCTTGCCTAAACCTATGTGAGTGATTTGGTATATTGATAGGAGATTAGTTGATAATGAGGGTACACAAAGAACATCATGGAATGTGCCATCCCCCACATCAACAGACCCTCTCCCACACACTTCAATAGGAGTGTCATCACCCATCAAAATAGAAGGCATAGTACATGGCTCCAAGGATGCAAGTTCTTCCTTAGATGAAGCCATGTGGTGCGAAGCACCCAAATCAAGAACCCAAGTGGATGGTGAGGAAGAAACTACAATAAGAGCTTTGCCCTTTCCTTTCCCCTTGTTTTCTTTTTCCTTGTTAGACTCTTCATTAGAACTTTGTTTGATAGACTCAGGAACACTAATATTATTCTTCTCAAGAATGTATGTCAAGTGATCAATTTGTTTCTTCAAACATTTATGTTCATCATGACCGGGTCTTTTACAATAGGCACATTTAACCTTTTCTTTCTTAGGCTTATCGCCCTTAGGGGATGAGGTATCAATAGTTTCTTTTGAAGCAATTGGTATCTGATCCTTCTTTTCCTCACTATTATTTTGTTTCTCATTCTTACTATTGTTGTTACTACTTTGTCCTTTTTGTTCTTTTGCGCCTTGGTTGGTTGCTAAGGCATGTGACTTAGAGGACTTAAGAGTGCCCATCTGGATTAGCTTGTCCTGTTCTCGAGTGAGATTGACAGCAAAATCATTTAGAGATGGCATGGTGAATTGAGTACCAAGTGCACCCTTAGTAGCATAGAAGGTAGAGACAAACACAGAATATTCTGAACTTAGCTTAGAGAGAATACTGAGAATCAGTTGTTCATCTTTCTTTTCAATTCCACATTGTTTTAACTGAAGCCTTAGTGATTTCAATTTGGTGAAGAAATCTTGGATTGTGTTGAAATTGCCTTGACTTAGACTAATTAATTCATTTTCCAACATATGACCCCTCATTGAATCTTGTGTGCCAAATAATGTTTCTAGCTTTGTCCATACTTCATTTGGTGTATCCAAAGACTCAATGTGAAATAGAAAGTCAAGAGAAACAGACAAACACAATGTTCCATATGCCTCATCACATTTGTTAAACCACTTAGGCTTGTCTTCATCTTTAGCAGGTTCAGTTTCAAGTCTCATAGTTATCCTATTTAATCTAGCTTTTCTTAAGTGAATTATCATGTGTGATTTCCACTCAAATTAATTGTATGGAGTTAGGATGGACATATTTGTTTGATCCATGATGAAGGAACGCAAAGAAATGCTAAAAAGAAGAGAACCCAGCCACGACAATGCCCCCCCATTTTTACTCAATCAAAGAACCCCCCCCCCCCAAAGAAATATGATTTGGCACTTTATTTTAGTGCATTTACAACTACCACTAGAAAGAGATACGTAGTGGTCTTGATTTCAATGCATTACAAACCCTCATTGAAGAGCATATGCTAAAAGTGAAATTTGGGCACAATAATCAAGGAAAGAAATAATACCACTATGATCTACTCAAAAAATCATGCACTTTCAAAAAAAGAATCGCCTCGATACAAGGTCATATGAGAAAGTTATGATCCTCCAAAGTTTCCAAAATGAGAACTGTGCACAGTCACGGCTAAGAATCTGCAATTTCTGAAGAATTCATGCATGAAAATCAAAAAATAACTCCACTAGTGGATAGAGCACAAAAAAATAGCCAAGTTCATAACAAGAATCATCAAAATCAGAGTCTATGTGAGCAAGAATGAGACATTTGAAAACTACATTCAAATCTGCGGCTGCCAATGGAGAGGAGTATGGCTGTAGCTTTGCATGCTCGATTCAGAAAAATATATAGCTTGCATACAAAATGTAAAAGATACCCAGATGGTTTTTCAGGGCTGCGAACAAAACCCAGAAAGCGTTTTTCTTGGTAATGAACATAAGATGTTGTGGTAGTGTAAATCAGACGCCTTTAACAGTAAAAAATGGCTCCAAAAATCAGAAAATGATGCCAACAACCAAAATATGACATGAAAATGCTGGATCAGCTTCTTAAGTCCATCAATGGCATGCTAAAACCTGCAAAACTGATTGAAAACTCCAAATATGCAAGTTGGTTGTCAGATTTGAGATTGAAACCCTAGAGAAAAACTGTTTTTGTCAAAACTTTTTTGATTCTCAGGATCATTCAAAGATGCAAGAGAAGAGCATACTTCGTTTTTCAAAAAACTACAATAAAATTTATTTCCACCTCCCCCCCCCCCCCCCCCCCCGAATCTCTCAAATAAGGAAACTAAAATCTACTCTTGCACATAGAAAAGCTCTGATACCATGTTAGAATCTGAAAAGATTAATAACCCAGAAAACTAGTGCAAAGAGTAAATATCTAAACTATGAATGCAAATGATACAAAATCAAAATAGCATCATAGAGTTAGTCTCCAAAAGAGTAATGCAAATGTTGAAAGAAAAATAGCATTAAGAGGATGCAAAAACAAGAGATGCAAATACAAGCCAGGTAGCATGCTTATATAGGCTAGGAAGAGGGAGGAGGTGTCAATACCAACCAATGAGGAGCAACCATCTATCGGACTAAAGATAGCAAAGTATCTTCCCAAGATAGCTAATGGATGCTCACATGTAGGAAGGCGACACCTCACAACCATTCACCTAATAAGACATGCTTTATTAACCTAAGCGAGATTATTAAAAAATGTAGGAAAAACCTAGCAAAATAGAAAAAATAAAAAACTACACTAACACGGAAGCCAAATATGGATGTGCATAAGGGAATAAGAATATTCGATTATGACATATCTTATCTAGGTGAATTCATGAGGTGTCACACCCATGTGTCATGATTGTAATGCCCCGCCCAGAGATCCTTGGAAACAAGGATTCAAATCAAGCCAAGATATTTTTTTTTTTACAAGTATGAATGCACAAGACAACATCATACAGGGATCACAAAGATCACAACAGAAGACTTCAACACAATCTCGGCAACCAATGAATCTCTGAACGCCACTACCCAACTGACACACCCAAACAAAAGCCAACAACCACCACAACAAGATGAGGGCACAAGAAATGACCACTCACCAACAAAACACCAAGCTGGGGTAAAATGTAGAATCCCGAAATTTGACTAAGCCTGAAATCTTGAAGCCCTGAAAATTGGCTAAGTCTGGATTTCTGAAGCCCTGAAATTTCCTAGAATCCATAACTTATCTCTGAGAGGTCTGAAACCTATCTCAAACGATTTTTCGCATATATTAAAATATATCTCAAAAACCCAAAAACTGAATTTCAAAAGAAACCTCCTGAATTCAAAATGCAACAACATAGGCTTCAAGAACACCCAAAAAGGGTATCCAAAACCACTCTCAAAAAGATCAGATCACGAAGAAAAGAGCTCGCTGATGGCACGCGCAGGTTTTTCACAAAAACCATGCGACACTTTTTACTAAGGGAGGGCGACACTTCTCAAGAAGGCGTGCGATATTGGAAAAGTATCACGCGACATTTCTCATAAAGTCGTGCGACACTCTTCCCATGTCGTACGACATTTCTCCAGTAATGCATGCGACACTTTATAGTATCGTACGACATTCTTTCTATGGGCGTGCGATACTTTATCAGTTTCGCACAATGCTAAACAAATGTCGCCCATAGAAAGTAAAAACACTTCTAGAACTCAAAAATGGGAAAAAAACTGACAAAAGAACCTCCACACCGGGGAGTACCGGATCCACCAAGGCTCGAGGAATGAACACTCGAGTGCAAGAACAACACAGAATGAAGAACACCAAACCATCTAAACTACAGCAGCAAAGAACACACTAAAAATAAGCATTGCAGAGAACAAAAGCAACATCGCAATGTACATAAATACATTTCAGGAACAAAACAACCAAACTAAGTACGTGGTTCCTCCCAACCGTCAATAGCATCATAAGACCAGCGTGGGTCCTAGCCATCCCCCGCGCATAACATCCCAAGCCACCGACCAAATCATCGGTACTGTCGTAATAGGGACGTCACTACTAAAACATGCAGCAATATAAGCATAAGGAAATCTAACATGGTAGTGAACACGCATAAGATAATCCTACAGTAGATAACATCACCTATCACATGCTAAACAGTAGTAAGCAACAGATATACTACTAAATCAAATAACATCATCTAATCATATGCTAAACATCATGATAAAGGAATTCACCAAATAAAATAACATCATCTAAACATGATATACAAGCATCCCAATGAAAGCATAAATCATAAGGAAGCATAATCTGGAACCCGAAGTACCAAGTGAAAACATCCAGCAATGGTTACACTAGGACAAAGATCATCTCTGTACACCGGTCCCTAGCAGTGGTGAAGGTAGTTACACCTCCCAACCATGTGGCACCCATAGGTCCACACCCGCCGTGCTGATGGAGATAATGATCCAACCACAACCACACATAAAGCACAACATCCAAGGCTAACACTCATGCCAGACAGTATGATGGCTGAACCAAGAACCTAAGACAATGCAAGGAGTAAAGGTCCTGGTCAGACACTCAATAGGCTACTATGTAGGGGCTGACATCCTAGAGAGTTGCTTGGCATCAAAAAGCCCAAGCTCGAATCTTGTGTCCTCAAACTTAAACGGGTGCTCACACATTGTGTCCTCGAACTTAATCGGGTGCTCACACATTTTACTTATCTTAAGTTTTATTAACAGTCACACATTTTATTTAGTTATCACTTGCTTAAAACTTCCTCTGCCAACCCATGACACCATGATCGTCGGGCTACGAGATAGAAGCCCCCTCCAGATGCTACCCTACCCTACCCATGCTCATCCTACGACAAGTGCCCGTGGGCATGCATACTCCCATCCCAACCCCAATGATCATAACTTTCGACAAATCCACGGAAGATCGGGCCTCGTAAGTCACCCAACAAATGTACGTGCACGTACTTATGTGTGGCGCACCACCATCACGAAGATCATAACACAAGGATAAGAATGAGAACATAATGCAAAGAAAACACCCAACTAAAAGCAACATGGGAAGGACAGATTCTATATGAATCCCAAAGCCGATAAAATCATACATCATGAAATCACTCAATTGGCCTCAATCCGAGAGTATGGATTCTACATGAATCCCAATGATGTAACAAGACCAAACATCATGAACTCACTCAACTGGCCTCAATCTGAGAGTATGGATTCTACACGAAACCTAGTGTTCACGAAGCAAAGCAAAGGTCCAGAAGAAACCATAACAGGTGTAAAATCACTCAACCGAACACAACGTCGGGAGTACGAATGCAACACGCATCCCAATGAAATATAAAAGGTACAAAAGTGGTCTGACTAATATCCAAATAGATCATCAAGGTCCACAACCCACATTGTGCCAAGAAAACTTGAGAAAATAGGGTGGCACGCAAAACGAGGTAAAAACTCCAACATTTTGGAAAACTTCAAAATTAAAACCCATTTGGCCTTTGGGTTCAAAAACCCCAAAAATCCAAAAATAAATGGAATCGAACATAGTATGCAAAAACGGCCAACATAATGGCGTAAAATCCCAAACCCTCATCCCAAAAAATAGGAAAATGTTCATACCCGCCCAACCGGGTAGAACTAGCATACAGAAATGGAGGGGAACACTAGTTCTCAGCCTCCAAACAAATGGCTACCAAAAACAGAAGTAGAAACAGAGCAGAAACAATAAAACAGGAAAGCCCTACCTCACAGCCAAAAGGGTAAAACGGGAATCTGAACCATAAAATAAATATCTCGTAGAAGTAGCTGACAATTGCGACAATCCAAGGTTTTCCCGAAATGGATCCAACGAGTCCAACCTCGTGACGATCCCACACCACAACAAACAAAACAGTAAATCCTCATGAAGAGGATTTTGGGTTTTACTCTCCAACTTTCCAATTTGAAAGTGAGAAGTGAGGAATTAAATTCCTCTTTGGATATTTATTCACTTTTTGGGTGAATAATCGATTAGGGCATTTAACCAGCCAATCCAGTTAAACCCCAAATCGACCCAAACGAAAACAAGCTATTCCTATAAATAGGAATTCATCTATGGCAAAGCTGCCAGAAATTAAAATAAAATAATTTAAAAGTCTGAAAACCCAAAAACACATAAATCTCCTTAACAACTTTCGCAACAATGCGAACCTCTAAATGCATAGACACGCTTACTGGTCTAATCACATAATGCAAATGAGTTTGGATTTAATAATCACCAAAAGGTTTAAATTAAACATTTAATAAAGGATACATCAACCATACAAGGATGACATTGGGAAAATATGAAAGGCTGAATCACTAACTCCATGTGCCACTACCAGGGATATAAATCTTGCACACTAAACAACATAATCAAGTGCAATTGCATATAATAACATAGCCAAAGCAATAAATGCATTAAATAACCTAATTTAACCATTTATTTAATTATATTAAAATAATCTATTTACATCACTCACGTTCGCATAAAGCATAACAACGTAGGAATGAAGTAAATAACCATAGCACTAAATTCATCACATAGCAAAATCAAAGGTATGTCCAAATACCAGATAATCAGATAACATCATAAAACACACTGTCATCTCAAAATGGCATCATCATGCAATATGATTAACTGAACAGCATAGTAGTCTAATATCTATGATACTGGAATCAAAGAGTAACATTTGACCCTCATTTCATCTCAAATGTAAAACATCACATAAGAACAGATATCTCTCAGATCAAAATAAAACAAGGTAAATGTCCACAGCACATAACCGAATAATCCAACAAGAACAATCCATTCTAATTACTTAAGCATTTAATAATGATTGGTTACTCTGCATTAAAAAGGCATTTAAAACACATAAGCAAACACAGTCAAAAACATGACTAACCACTGCTACAGGAACCTAGTCCAGTGTAGCATGGTAAAAGAACATAGTGCAATCTCTGCACACATCTCAGGGTAATCATAGAACAACCTCATGATATCACATTGATCCTAGTAACCACTGGCACAAACCTCAGTGAACCAAAAATCACATCATAATCTCAAAGATCAGTCAAAAGCCTAATCAAAGCAACTGATACAGAAACATAAATCCAAACACCTCAATGGTGTAGACCACTCAGGGTCACAATCATGATCCCATCACAAAAGATCAGCAAGGTTGCATCCATTAGGACGACTTACAAAAGTCAAATGCGAGAGGCATTACAATGATGATGTCAATATTGTGTGGAATATTTGAATTAAAAATCCAAAATTTCACACAAATAGGAATTAGTAAAAATGGAATGAATGGTGAAAAATATGACTTAGAAAATTAAGAATTTCCATGGTTTGCAAATGATGAACCAATTAATTAATAAAATATTAATTAATTACAAAGGTTAGTTAAGAAGAATAATTAGTGAAATGACATAGGATCAAATTATGGGTTATTTAATCCTATAGAGAAAATTAGTAGATGATTGGCCAATTTGATTATATAAGTGTGACAGTATCCTTCAGTGAAATGTGATGATAATGGAGATTAACTAGGATGATGATGGATAGACCAAAGCCATGTTCAAATTTATTGATTGATCAAAATTGATATCATGCCACAGACACATGACATGGATTAAAGATATGTAACATTTAACTAACATTGTAAAATGCTACAAGATCAAGATTAGTTGATAGGGTTGATTGTAATAACACCGATGGACATTGTCAATGTTATTAAATGGTTGAAAATGCTATGATCCAACATTGAGAGACTCAAAAATGTCAAATATCATATGACATGAATGATAGTATGACATAGCATTGAGAGCCATGACAGTACAAAGCTCAAATTGATAAGATTTGATAGATTGGTAGGTTTCTAAGGCACTAAAAGCCACAACAATGCCTAGGATTAGACAAATGATGATAGATTTAGAATATTTGACATGTTATGGGTTGATTAAGACTGGTTTTGGGTGAGTCCAAGTTGATTTGGGGTGATTTTGAGCTGATTTGATATGATTTTGAGTTTATTTGAAACAGTTTCGAAATGATATTAAATGTTTTTGAGTTGATTTGAAATGGTTTCTAAAAATGTTGAAATGGTTCCAAAATGATGTGAAAATTGATGTGAAAGAGGATATCAATGATGATAGAAATTGTTGAGATACAATCAGGTTGGTCAAAAAGATCAAAGTTAGTGGAATGAGAAAATGGGATGAATTAGTATTTAAAAAGTGAAGTCGATTCAAGGGCCCAAGAATATTTTGAAGTGTTACCACTCAATATAGTGACAACATAATGAAAATGATAGCTCAATTTGTTCACAATGAAGATACGATTCCAACACAACTGACAGTTCATAAATCATAGTTGAAACGCAAAATTTATGGCCTCTGAAGTGTAATATAGGGGCTCCAAGTGTAGTTTTGGGCATCTTACTACCCCAAGTGTTCCCAAAATGCACCCAAGTGCACCTAGTGTGCACTTGGTAAGCCCAAGTGTGCTATGACAGTACCAAGTGCACCCATGGGGCACTTGGGAAGCCCAAGTGCACTCTAAAAGTGCAGACTACACCCTAGAAGGCTCCAAGGGCCACAAATAGCCCAATGGGACTCAAAATGACCTGAAACTTTGTGAGAGTGTCCAAAATGGTGGAAAAAGATAAAAAATGAGTGAAATCAGTCAAACATGGTCACATTTGGTCAAAATTGGTCAAACAAAGCTGAGACCAAGGCTGGACTAGGTGGAAAGCCCTACAAGGTTGACAAACAATGTAGGAAGATGCAAGAATGTAGGAATGCAAGATGAAGATGATTTGGTGTATTAGAATATATGATCATGGTGGTGAATGAAGATATGAATGAAAGAATACTAAAGAGATGAGATAAGGACTAGTTAGAATGAAGAGAAGACTTTTTTTTTCAAAAAGTCTGCTATATATCAAATGGAGCTTCATTTTGATGAAATTGTAGATGCGAACCATTTTTGAGTGTCTATAGTTAAAATGATATATAAGATCTAATCTACTCATGGAAAACATAAATATAAAAGTAAATTATTAATACTTAACACAAAGATTTGGTTACCCTGAAACCCTCCAAGGTGAAGGTAAAACTAGGGTGGGGATGAGATCCACAAATCTTCACTACTACAATAACAAAGTTTACCTATTAGACCTACACTTTTGATTACATTAGATGGTCTACCCTATGAGTGGTCTTCCCTACTAAGATCTTAGAAGAATTATTCCATCTACCTTGATTAAAGGAATTCAAACTTACAACAAAGTACGCACTATATTAGGAGATTTACATAAGCTTGTTAGGACCACTTTATTAAGAGATTTACCTTGATTCACTATGCTAAAATGTATTAGTACCTAATCCTTTAGTTATAATTATAATGCTTGATTATAGATCTCATCTTTCCACTATTTTATCCTTCTCTAATCTAATATAACTTTGTGTTGCACTTCACTGCTTTACTTAGTCACTCTTCCTTATATCACCTTCAAACTTTTCTTAAAGAATCCAAAATTCACTTATCTTTTATATACTCTTAACATCACATTATATTACTAAAAGTAGGGTTTGGATCCTATTTATATAGCAATTTTGTGAAGGTTCTAGATCAAGATCAATGATCCAAATTTCTCCCTTTTGTCACTTAAACCTTTAATTTTTTTTTATTAGCTAAACACCTTGCATAGGGATTAATAATCCATCTTAATATACATAATCAAATACTTACATTACTCCTTGGTCATTTAAATATGCAATAAGTTGGCCAAAAACTATTTACCTTAGTTTTTGTGCAATTTGAAACAAATATGTGAAAATGGGTTCACTTAGCACATGAAAACTAGTCTAACACTCATTCATGACTAGTCTTCATGTTGTCCCTCAACTTCTAAATACTCAACATTTATTGTATAACTTGGCATGAACTAACTTTGTGATTCTTGAAACTAACTTTTTTCTTACTCAACATGTATAAGAGCACTTGGTGTCCATCAAATTTTTCAGCAATAAACTTTTTGGACCTTCATTGAACTATGAACAATTCTAAATATATTGCCTGACCTTAGTAGGATGGCTTGGTCATATTGATGACCAACCAATGCTACCAAATAAATAACTAAGTGTTTGACACTAATAGACAAAAAACTATAGGGATCAAATCTCCTCTTTTTACATAAGTGGAAAAAACACTTTTTCATGATTCAACATTACATCTCAAAACTTAAAATCAATACTCCCCCTTTGACTCTAACTCGGTCTTCATAGAGACTTAGAAATGTACATCATATATACATGACTTTGATATACTATGTATACAAAATTGTTTAAAGAATAATACATGTAACTCTCTATATTCAAATCCTCCTCATGACATATTCCTTGATACATATCTTTCCCCCTTGATTTCTCCACTTATGAATACTACCTACATATCTATCACTGTTGGTTTTGTGTAATAGAGTATCATTGATAGAACATGATCTCAACCATTTCTAACTAACTCTAGCAATTAAATATTTATCTCAAGTTTAGTAACTAGATAACTTAAACTTTCAATCATTGAGAGATTTCGATATCTTTATGCTACCTCCTTGGCTATGATAAGCTCTCTTTACACAACTTCTAGATAGGGTAACACCATTTTCTAAATAGAGACAAGTTTATCCCTTAGTATTCCATCATTAGCCACTATCTTAGCTCATCTCCCTTGGAAAATATTAATTTATTGAAATAATTTAAACAAGAACTTAGTTCCATGACCAAAGAATTTTATGACGCTCTCAAATCTACTAATTGTTCATCAATAAAATCTTGATTCTCCTTTGTAAATAATTCAACATAACACATTTTTTTGTACAAATAAATAATTTTCTTTACTATATATTTTGTAGAATTTATTAGACTTGAGAAACATGCTTTCCTTATTGCAATTTGAGTAGATACCTTTTCAATGAATTTCTTTTCAAATTTTCTAGAACTCTACTCCAGTAGCTTTTTCATTTTCATTTACATCATCATTATTTACCTTCTCCACAATATTAACCAATAAAGATATAATAGGAGCATTCTTATCCAAATTTTCTACATCAAATGCTTCAAGGAAAATATCCTTAAACTCTCGTAGTACTTGACTTTGTTGTAGTTGTCTCCTTGTTTCTTCTTGTTTTGTCTTTCATGCTAATAAATCTTGCAAATTTTGTATATGTTCAAATGTCAGATTGTTAGTGTCAAATTTTGGTATGACAATGACTTCCTCTAAGGTTTCTAGCTTGTTAGGTGAACCTTCTTTTATCTTTCTCCTTTTGTACACTGCTACTTGGTAGTGTTAGCTTAAATGAGATAGATAAAACATCAACACTCAATCTTGGTGACTCTTTAGCTCTACTAGCATCAATTCTTGCTAAGACTAGCTCCTTCTGAGTCACAATCACCTAATGTTTAGTTGTATTAGATTGTGTAAAGAGTTCTACACTTAGACATCTGTTTGGTTCAATGTACTTCTAACCCTCCAACTTGGTCATTGTAATAGTTCTTTTCTTTGTCTCTATATTTCCCTCTATAAGATGACCTAAAACTAGTACTTTTCCTTCACTTGTAGTAGCATTAACTACTTGTCCATTCTTCTTATCAATCTGACCCTTTGTGGTCTCATCAAGCCTAGTAGGAACTTCACCTTTCTTTTCTTCAATTGTCAATCCAATCTGTTCCTCGACATCTATGACCAAATTATTTTGTTTCATTCATTTTAGCTAGTCATTGAAGTCAACAATAGTAATAGGTATTAAAGTAATTGGTTACATGTTTATCTCTTCCTTTCTCTCCAATCTTAGGATATTCCTTGATTTGAACTAATACTAGATTGGATGTATCAGTCAAAGTGTCTCTAATAGATTTTTTATCTCAGTTTCCTTGTTCTAGCTCAATAGATATTATCTTTTGTGGCTTGATAGATACTAGAGTCTAATTAGGAGTTTCATCCTCAATAGTGACTAGCCTTGTTTGGTTTTCCTTTTCCTAAGCCATATTTTCTATAGTCTCTACAAACTATTCAACATCACTATACAAATCATCTATATTATCTAACTCTGTTTGTTCATCTTCTTTTTCTTCTTCCTCTATAGTTGGTATCAACACTCCAAATTCTTTCTTCCACACCAACTTACTTTCTTAAACTACATCTTGAAATTTTTTTCTTAAGATTTTTTATGCCATTTCCTTGGGTACAATCTTCTTTGAAAAGTCTCTTAGGGCTATATACATATGTGTCTTCCCTAAATCTAGCATTTTTTGGACTAGAATGGTTTCCTTTATTCATCTCTCAATAGACAATGACCATTTCCATTTAGAATTTATTTTATTATACAATTCTTCTAGAAGTTCTTTACCTAATTCTATAGGTGTATATTTAAATTTGATCATCATGTCCAAAACTATTTTCTCTACCTTTTCTTTGTCTTCTCTATCTAAATATTCATATTTAATATGCTTAAAACCAAGAAGGCATATTGAACTCCTTATATCATTACATACCTTGTCAATATTTTGAGAAGCATGTCTGGACACAATTTAAAATTTTCTCAAATTGTTAGATTATGTTCTTTCTCCTTCATCATCAAGCTTTACAATTAGCTTCCTCCTTAGTCTCTTCTTTTGACCTTTCTTAGTCTCTCTAGCCTTTGGTTTCCTTTTATTATTATATTTTCCCTTTTTTAGCTTAGTGATCTTTATAGTTCCTTTCTTGGGCTTGGTAGTGTTAGGAGTTGTTGCCTTGGATCCTTGTCTAATTACTCTTCTTTTAGAAGTAGGTGGATTAACCACTTTCTTCAAACTCCTCTTGACATTAGGATCAACTACTACTATATTTTTTCATTTTGGTTCCCAAGGCTTAGAAACCTCTAATTAGTTTCCCTTTGACTCATTATCTTCATCATCTTCACTCACTTGGTCTTCCCCTTTACCCTTTGTGATTCATAGGGGTGCCTCACCAAGTTTTCCTTCTAAATATTCTATCATTTTCTTTCTTTTTCTATCCATCTTTGGAACCTTTTTCTACATCAACATCTTTATTTCATCAATTTCATATGTGTTGAATGGCTTAGAGTTATTATCATTTCTTATGAAAATAACATTGTCATTTCTACAAACACTTCATATTACATAGGTCTCAACCATAAAATGCTAGGCGTTACTTCTTGAGCATAGGTGTAGTCAGTGTCCATGATGAAACATATATGATCATAATAATGATCAAAAAATAACTCGAGAATTATCATCTTATTCTTCAATTTCAGTTGAATTCATTAAAATAACCTTCCAAAATCATTTCAAAATTCTCACCTAATCAAGCTCAATGTAACCATTAATCTGTGTAGTTACAAGCCTAGTTTTGTCACATACTTCATCACAAATGGTTGGAAGAAAGTCCATCCTAGGGAAGTTGGAAATCTTCTATGGTGAGGTGGTTGGACGTTGGAGTTGGAGTACTCATTTGTAGAAGGATTATTTATTAGTTGTTATTGGGTAGTTCTTGGGTTTAGTGTCGACTGAGGTGCTTGGTCATTAAAGGAACTCAACATAGTTTCTTGTGCTTAGAACAACCTATTCTCAATGATGCTTAGCTTTCAAAGTGATTCTTGTAGGATCTTGGTAGGCATGCTTAGATTTTTTCGTAACACTTGCTATGGTGATGGTATTGATAGAGTTCTTATAGATTTCATCAATCAACTTGGAGAATGCAATGCATGTGGTGAGTGATCATGATGTGGAGTGATTTTAGGAGTTTGTGTGGACCTATTTGGGTCTTTTTTATTTTTCCTATGTGCATTTAATGTGTGGTGTAAGCCTCCAAAGGAATTTGGTATTTAATATCTATTGTAGGCTGACTCGTGGCTTTAATAGGTATTTAATATAAGCTTGTATATAATTTTTCACTTGATAGGATGACTTGTGGCTTAGTTGGGTATAAGTAGATGGTCTAGTGGAGTCTTGGTTCATTTTTTACTTCAGCGGGAAGTAGCTAAAAGGAGAGAAGTTAGAATAGAGCTAGTAGTTGTAGCTCGAAAAACAAGGAGATTTCTTAGTGGCTTGAAAGAACAAGTTTAGATTCTTCTTGGGGTTTCTACCAGAGTGTGGATCTGGGATAGCTAGGAGTTGGATCTTATGAGATCTTGTAGAATTACTATTGTAATTTCTTTATATTTGATAATAACCTAGAAAACTTTACAGTCAAGCATGTTTGATGAAAATCTTATGATTTTATTATAAGAATTAATTTTTTTGTGGATCTTAATCTCTATGTTATTTATGTTCTAATGTATGGTTAATTGTTAGGGATTAGGACATCTCCTTTGGGGATTCTCCTACCTTACACTTCATCATATGGTATTAGAGAAATTTTTCTTGAGTGTATAAATAGATCACGGGGTAAAGATTATCAGATTGAAGGTTTGATCTAGCTGGAGATTTTCTAAAGAAGATTTATCAAGATCTTAGAAGATGCCTCCAAGAAAATTGGACCCTAGGGAAATTGAAGATCTCTATGATGTTGTGGAAGTAAGGATCTTAGGAATGGTTAAAATAGATTTCATATTTGAGATGGAGTTGATGAAGAATGAGATTATGAGGTCTATTGTCGGTGTACCTAGGCATGTAGGTACTATAAATGGTTTTGAAGAATTCATTGAAAACTTTGAGGTTGTTGAATTGAGTGGCAAGGAAAAAACTAATTGAGTTGAGAGATCTATGGAATACAAATTTGGTATGTTAGATAGATATGACACTTAGTTGAAGCTGAAGCACAAGATGGATGTTTCTAATTTCTCAAGTACTTTGAATCCTAAAGACTTGATTGATTGTATTGGTGAATTAGAATACGGTAACTCTGAGTTAGAGGATATTATAGATCCACTCAAAGTGAGGTTGGAAAAAACTAAGTTGAAAGGAAATGCTTCTCTTTGGTAGAAATAATTGCAAAGAGATAGAGAAGAGGAAGGTGAAACGAAGATCTCTAGATGGAGGTTTATGGTGACAAAATTGAAGGCTAAGTTCATTCCTACTAATTATAAACTTGAATTGTTTAAGTGGTTGTAGAATATAAAATAGAAGGATATAATTATAAAGAATTATACCAAGGAGTTTAGAAGTTGACTATTTTATTTGGGCATGGAGAAATTTTTAAGGAGAATGTGGCTCACTACATTCAAGATTTGAGATTCAATATTCAAGATGAGACTGGTATGCTAAATATTTCTTCTATTGATGATCCTTATCAGTATGCTTTGGGGGAAGAAGATAAGTTGAAGAGAAGAAATCAAGGTACCTCTTGTGGGAAAGAGAAGAAAGATCACTCAATAAAGGATAAACCAAGTGCAAAAAATTAATTGAAACCTATTGAGCCAAGGAAGAGGATGAGTAAGCTTTCCTTTAAAGGTAATTGTTTTTGTTCTAGTGAAGATGGACATAGATCTTATGAATTTTCATAGAAGTCTGGTGATAGGAAAGTTATTGTTGAGAATGAAGTTGAAGGCTCAATTAATGAACTTGATAAGGGAGAGGGGTTGTTGGCTTAAGGAGTAGTATTTGGTAAAAGGGTATTGGAACCTTTTCAAAGGAGTAATTTTTTCAATACTTGTTATAAGTCTGGTGGTAAGCTCTATAATGTGATTTTGGATCATGGTAGTATGGATAACCTTGTTGCTAAGGAGATGGTTTAAAAGCTTACTTTTAAGAGAGTGAGACATCATTGTCCTTCATAAAAATCATTGGAAATAATATACAGTTTCCCTTAAGGAGTTAATGGATATAATAATGCATTGAGTCAATAAGTATGTAATAGAAACTATCTCTATTACATGGAAGATTAAAAGTAATATTAACTTGTATTAAAAACTTCAAATAATGTGATCTAGCCATATTTTCTACAAGTTAAAGCATCCATTTGTTCAAATCATTTATGTGATTAGTTAAACATAAGTAGTTAGTTGAAATACATTTTCTCACATTTTTTGGGAAACATCCTCTATTAATTGTAGATGGTGGTGGTAGAATCATTGAAAGTATCAAACAAAAAAGAGCAACAAAAAATTACAAATGGGGATACTAATGGGGAAATTCTTGACACATTGAATCAATAAAATTTGTGTGGTAAAATTTTAAAAAATTTACTTTCCCCAATTCTCAATTCTCAAGATTTATATGTATCTAAAGCCATTTATTAAGTAAAAATAATTTCCAAAGTTAGGAGCAAGATCAAAAAATAACAAAAATTTGATAAGTGGTATTCATTAAGTCAAAAGAATTTCTAATGGGACATTCTAAGAGATGTTTGATAACTGGTATTCAAGAAAGAAAAATTAGTGTTATGGAATTACAGGAAAATATAATAAAAAAATTGATCCTCATAAGAACAAAAATCTATTGGTATACAAAATTCAACCTTCTATTGTTCACCTCTATCATAGAGAATTCATGATCATAATAGCTAGTTCATAGACTAAGGCAAGCACTCTTGATGATACTATTAGAATTTCAAAACAACACAAACAAAGAAGATAGAAAAAAGAAATAATATGTTATTTTATATTGATCGAATGATCCTTATTTATACAATCATGGGGATAAATTAACTTTCCTATAAATGAACTAAACTTAGTAATAAAATATTACCCAACAATGACAACTAACTCTAAGAAGAAGATCTGCAACTAGTTATTAATTCAAACTAAAACTTTATGACTCATACACATGAATTATTCAATAATGTTGCCAATAACTCAAACATAGGTTGCCACATATGTAACAATCACTTATGAAAGTGTTGTTGGAACATTAACTCCAACACCCCAACTTAACATGACAACTAATCGAAACATTATGTAGAAATTATTCCTTGAAAATAGCTCATAGGTCATTTCACAAAAAAAATGCCTCATATCCCTCATAAGGGTATGATGCCAAGCTTTCAAATTTTTAGATCGCCATGACCTATTGGACACCAATCTACACATGTGTGTCTCATAACCTCTATGAGGTATAGTTTCTTCGATCCTTTAGCACCTCAGACTATTGAACATCCATCTAGCCTCTACTACATCCTTTCTTATTTTTCAAAGTATTGGATTCTTCAAAATATGACAAAACCTTCATCTTCATTAAAATCATCATCACCATCAATACCTTGTGGTTCTTCTCCAAGTCTCATCTACTTGATAGCTTCTTCTCTAACACACAATTTAATAGGAAGATGACTTTGATACCATATTAGAAATTTAAAATAGCAAAATAGAAGAAGCTAGAACAAATTAATATGATGTGTTATATTGATCAAATGATCCTTATTTATACAATCATGGGGATACATAACTTTTCTATAAATCAATTAAACATATTGACAAAACCCTATGGAGGAATGACAATTAACTATGAGAGGGAGGACACCTATATAACTACTTATTGTTTCAAACTAAAACTATATGACTCATACACCTAACTTCAACTTATGATACTAGAAACTCAAACATGGGTTGTCACATATGCAACAATCACTTGTGATAGTAATGTTAGAACATTAACTCCAACAGATACTTGTGAACCTTATCAATCAAGGGAATCTAGTTGAGTTGATCGATGTATATGGAGGTGGTTCATTACAATAAAATGAATTCATATGGATACCAAGCCACTATAAAGTACATATTAGAATGGTAGTATTGAATAATCTTTAGAGGTACTTAAGGTTCCTATTATTTGAAGCTTGAGGGAGGTTTTCATTTTGAGTTAATGAAGAGGAACTCTATTGAAACATCGATAAAAGAAAAATTTATAATGGAAGAGTTATTGGTAGCAAGGATTAAGATTCCATACATGAATGTATATTTATAGACAAATTTTCACCTTGCACCCACCCAAATATCCTCAAAGACTACATCGATGCATAACAAACCTCTATAGTCTTACACAAAAAAAGAAGGAAGAATTAATATTCAACATTTTTTTTTTTTTTTGGATGTCTCTGCTAATTTTGTAAGAATAGTTATTTTCCTACATGGAAGAGAAACATTATCTAAAGGGTAATAAACATCCACTTGTCAATACATGAGTGAATAGGTTTTTTTTATATTAAAAAGAATTTTAAGAAATGGGGGTTGACCAGAATAACAAGTTGTAAAATAGTAGATAATCACATGCAATACATTCTCATCCTATCCCCTTTCTTAATATAAAAAAATTCTACATTAAAAACTAACACAAAATTATACATAATCATTATAATATTCACAACTATAAACTAACAAAGTCCACCTAGGTAAAATATTATAATCCCAAGCTGAAAAATCACTAAAAAGAAATAAAATGAAAATAAACACAAGAGAGATAGCTCTCTTTCTTCTCCTTATGTGGTTTCTCTAGTAGCACATAGAGCCAATCATCTACAAAGAATCAGTATAAGGAGGTTATGGTGTCCACACTAGTACATGGTGCAAGTCCATCCTTCTTGAGCAAGTTTTGTTAAAAATATCACTTGAGATTATTTTAATGATACCAAATATTAAACATGCAAAAGGTGATGAGTATCCAAAGGGAATGTGATTTTAAAGTCAAGAACTATACCTATTTAAACAAATTCCTGCACAAGTTAGTAGTAAAGATAGACCAACCAAAATGAATAATCTTCCCTCAAATCATTATGTAATTGCCTACCTTCTATTTTTGGCATGAACATCATTTTCAAGAAATGGTTATTAGAGCAAAAATGAATCTCTAAAAGGAAGGATTTTGGTGGTATAAAGGTTCCTCTATTGTCATAAATTTGGGTTCTCTAAGGGAAGGAGACATTTTTGAGTTATGTAACACAAAAAGCTAGAAATGTTTTATCATTTTTTGATTTGGGTGTATGGGTAGAATGATATGTTGGTATTTTTTATGTATTTAAAACTAAGGAGGAATATGGATATCAAATTTATTTGTTTGAGTATATTATTTTAATTGGAATTAATAATGTTAGCATAATTAGATATTTTATAATTAACTCTATTTTACTTCAGCTAAATTTTAGGTATATAATAAGTAATTATTTTATTAATTATTATCATACAACCTAGGCTTTATCTTTTAGGGTTTTGGATCTCCTTTTATAAGGATTGATCTCTCTTTTTAATATACATAATCATTATTTTTTATTAATAATAATATTTTTTTTTCCTCAAGAATGTCTCCTCTATGGATCTAGGAATTCTAGCCTCCATAGCTTTTACTTCTCTCTTTCTGTGGTAGGTGTTTGCATATAGGTGATTCTTTGGAGTTGTGGGATTGATCATTCATCAACTTCAACATGATATTAGAGCTCCAAATATTCACATCCACATTTGTTTCATAAGAGGTTTGTCTTGGTTTTCAAAGCTATATTTATTTTTTCTTTTAGAAGGTTTCAATAATCAGATGTGTTTTGTATTAGGTCTTGGGGGACCTTTGTTTCTGGTCACTTCAAGCCCAAACGAACATCACCATTGAGATCTAAGCATAAAAAATTTCCCATTTCCATATAAAATATCTCTCATTTAGTTACTGTTGAAATGAAAGGGGAATAAATTTCATAGCCTTGGGCATGAAAATTGAGACAGACAATATTATATTTTTATCAGAAAAATAATAGTTATTTTTTGAGAAATGTTGGCTTGTTTATTTTCACACAAAAAATTTGCATGCAAAAACTGTATTTGCCTATAAAAGTGGTTATTTTCCAAAGGAAGGGGACTTGTACATGGGCCCTATGCATGCAGGCTCATACTCTATCTTGTAGTGGTTAGATCTCTGTAACTCTGCCTATGTGCTCCTTCAACACTTATGATTTTAAGAGGGTACAATATTTTTTGGGGGATAAGGATCCCTCTTACATCACCCACCTAGAGACCTGTGTCCTTCTTCGAGTCCCTCAAAAAGATTATTTCAAAGGCCCAACCTACCTACTCTTTATGCTCTGCTCATGCTTCTTTTTTCAGGCTACCTATTTTGCCCTTTTTTGGAGATGATGTTTTTATTGGAGGCACAAAAGTTTTTAGCCTCTGTCAACAACCCTTGAGCACCATCTTAGTCATAATCAGTGGCCCTTGAGCACCACATCAATGATGGTCAGTGGCTCCATTACCTTTTTTGGTGAAGGATATGGTTATATTTATTTTTCAAATGAACTGTGGTTTGTAACATTTTTTTTTACCATTGATTGGTTGATTTTTCACACTTACATTTTTCATGGCATTATTTTTGGTATTCCATGTAGTTACCAATTTTCTTGCATGCTTGGAAACATTGTGTTTATCGATGGTTTTGTGGGCTCTTTAGTGGTTTTCCACCTTTTTTGACCTTTGATTTTGGGTTTGGTTAGTAGTTTTGACCATATTCTTTTATGGTTTCCTAACTTCTGTTAGAAATTTTTAGAATAACTAAGAGGGGGTGAATCAATTACTTGAGGTCTATATGTACCACTTTAACAATTAAACATTGATTACTTTACTATTCTACTTATCATGTTGTTGCTTGGTCTCTACTATAAAATTTTCATAAACATAACTTGCATTGCATAATGAAAATAATATCAAATGAAAACATTCATAAAATATTCATCACAATTTGACACTAGGGTTTTAAGTGGAAACCCAATTTAGAAAAAACCACCTACAACATGTCACTCTTTTTCACTCTTTCAAAGTGAGCTCTATTAGGAACCAACCCTATTAAAGGTTACAATACACACTATTAAATGTAACCTGGTTAAAGGATTTAATCACCCTGTTAGGAGTAGCCTTGTAAGAGAGATTTGATCATTCCATTTAGAATGTCACCTAGTTAAAGGATTTACATAGACTATTAAGTCTTCAAATGATTCTTAGGTCAACCTCTATTAAAAGGATTTCAATACAAATTGTTCAGAATGATAACAAAGAAAATAGTAGGTTTGATCTTTGTGATTGCAACTCACTTTTGTAGATTTAGATCTCTATTTAATCCTTATGATGGTTCACTGATAATCCTTCCATTGCCATCTTTTATCTTGATCTACTTGATCACCCTTTAAGTAATCAATCCACTCTTCTCATCAACATTTAAGCCTTCTACTCTAATTCACTTATCAAAAACCAATGTTATAACTGCAAGCTTTCTCCTTTAGGTTTGTATTCACACTCTTCACATACAAACTTGCTCATACACACATTGGCTTGGCTTGACTAGACATGGCACCAAATGATTGTTTTTTTATATCTTTAAATAGATAATTTGTGCTTTACTAAGGGTTTACAGTTAGGTTCAATTCAATTCAATGTATCTTTTCATCTTCTTGATCATCCTCTAGAAACTTCTCTAGAATCCATCTTTTAAGTCTTTACCTAATCTCCTTCTTGAATTTAATGATCAAACTCATCAATCTTATCTTTAGTGAGTTTGATATGTCCAAGAAATCAACTGAGTTGGCTTGATCTTATGATTTCTTTGAATTTTCTCTCTTACTATCACTCGAAAAACTCTAAATTTTGATACTCAATCAACACTGACATACTCGATCACTATAAAGATTTTTGGCTCGGCATCAACTAACTTTCTCGATCGATACTAATGCTTAGTTAGCACTAGATATTTTTAGCACTAACCGTAGCTTGGTTGACACTAGCATTACTCGACACTCCTTAGTATTTTACTCTTTTTCTCAACTTATCTTATCTTTCTTGACATAAAAATTTACTTTTCTTTATCAAAGTCTATCTAATAAAATGTCTATTGTAACTTCATTTTTATAACTTCAACCTTTCCTCTAGGTGTTATAGTTATGAGAAATTTCTCAAATCCTCTTCATCAATCAAATAGATATGACATTTAGACTAGGTAGCAATATGTCTCATCCATAGATTTAGCATCAATGAAAAACAATAATTGTTCCCATTGTAATTTTCCAACAATCTCCCTCTTTGGCATTAATGGAAACATCTCAAGTATTTGAATACATAGTAGCAAGTTATCATACAATCCAAAAGATTTCACTTCCATGAGTGACCAATATGCTTAGTTTCATTCAAATTCTCATTTGCGCAATTTCTAAAAGCTCCCTCTATCATTAGTTTGTATTTTCAAATTTCTCTTGCATGATTCTCTCCATCTGGGGTTTATCTTACCTCCTTTCTCAATAATCTCTCCTGTAATATGTAATCTCTCCTCAAATTTTACTTCTCTTAGTAATCTCTCCCTCTTTGACAACAATGCAAAAGACATGTAGCTCTTAGCTTCAAAACTCCTCATACATCTAGATTTTGTAGATTTTTTCTATCTAGTTGATATTTTTCATCTGTCTATGACTAATTTCTTTATTTTGTATTGAAGTATTCTACCTTATGCATGTCCCAAAATAGAGAGGTATTGCACCACTGTGTAGAACATTCTTATTAGCACATGTGATGCAATGCATCTTGTCTTCCTGAGTATCTTTAGTTAGAGGAACCACCCCTCATTTACCTCTAAGATATTCATGATCATATTTGGGTTGTGGTTTTGTGAATATGTCAACAATCTATTCCTTTATATTCACATATTCTAGCTTCACTTCTTTGTCTTGAACTAATCCTCTTAAGTAGTGATACTTGATAGCAATGTACTTTGTCTTCGTGTGCATCACTAGATTCTTTGAAATGTTGGTAGCACTTGTGTTATCACAATAGATAACTACTAGATTTTTAATTTCTTCTTTCATACCTTTTACTAACTATTTGATCCACATAATGTTTGAATAATTTACTTCAATTGCCACATACTCAACTTTAACTATTGATTGGGAAATATAATTATGCTTTTTGCTTGTCCATGAAACCAAATTTGTTCCTAGAAAGAATGCACCTCCACTAGTGCTTTTTCTATCATCAATATTTCCAACCCAATCTAAGTCAATGAAAACCTCTAGTTCAAATATGTCACTTCTCCTATAATATAATTGATTGTCTTATGTACCTTTTAGATATCTCAATATCCTTATCACTATCATTGTGTGATTCTCTTTAGGATTTACTAAAATCTAGAAACTATTCCAACTACCAAAGAAATATCTGGCCTACTGTGAACAACATATTTCAATTTTCCTATCATGGTTCTATATAGGGTTTGGTTGACATTAATAGAATCATTAGTCTTAGATAGCTTATCTCCTATAGACATAGGTTTACTCACAAGCCTTGAATCTTCCATACCAAAAGTCTTTAATATTTCTTTGATGTACTTATATTTTGAAATGAAAATACCAAACCTAATTTTACATACTTGTAATCCAACAAAGAATTTAATTTCACAAAACATAGGCATTTTAGACTCCTTTTTCATTTCATCAACATATGATTTACATAATACTTCTCTTCCTCCAAATATGATATCATAAACAAATATCTCAAATAATAGTACTTCATTGTTCTTACCATTCTTTAGATATAATTTGATGTTATCATTTGTTCTTTCAAAACCAATTTTCACTAAGTAATTATGTAGTCTTTCATACCATGCTCTTGGGGCTTGCTTCAATCCATAAAGATCTTTATTCAATTTACATACCATGTTCCTTTTGTCTGGATCTACAAGTTCTTCATGTTGTTCAATACATACTTCTTCCTTCAGTATACCATTTAAATTAAATGCACATTTGACATTCATTTTATATACCTTAAAATTTTTTTAGGCTAACTATGCAAGAAAAGTTCTAACTCCTTCAAGTTTGGCCAAAGGAGAAAAATTTTCTCCATAATCAAATCCCTCTTCTTGTGCATAACTATTGCATACCAATCTTTCCTTGTTTCTTGTTACTTCACCATTTTCATTGAGCTTGTTTCTAAAAACCTACTTTGTCCCAATTACATTTTTGTCTCTAGGTCTTGGTAGTAAATTCCAAGTTTTGTTCTTCTCAATCTAGTTAATTTCTTCATTAATTTCTTGTATCCAATATTCAT
This sequence comes from Cupressus sempervirens, assembly GCA_028749045.1. Classification (NCBI taxonomy): domain Eukaryota; kingdom Viridiplantae; phylum Streptophyta; class Pinopsida; order Cupressales; family Cupressaceae; genus Cupressus; species Cupressus sempervirens. Next base: position 138,475,013 of record CM053784.1, on the reverse strand, counting down.
TGTCTAAAGCATCTTTTATTGTCTTGGGCTCAAACTCACATAATAAGCATGTATCACCTTTGAGTCTTCTTCTTGTCATTACACTTGATTCAAAATCACCAATGATTTGATTACATTTATGATGTCTTCTCACATATTTTTCTAATATAGGTAGTTTCCTTCTTGGTTCTTCTTCAAGTTCATCTAGAAAAATAATCTTAGGCTCATTTCCTCTTCCTTTTTCTAGTTCAAGTTCAGGTTTTGAATGCTTAATATGCACTATCTGAAGGTCAGTATTGCTTATCTATGACTCAACATCTACAATATTTCGCTCAACATCCACTCTCTATTGTTTAGAAATTTTCATTTGTGCTCCATCATTTTTTGTCTGATGGGAACTTACAACTTGAATAGTTTCTTCACTTTGAGTATTGGGAGCATCATCATCCATATAGATGAATGTACTATAGCCTTTAGGTTCTTCATTACATGAAGTATCACCTCTTTCTACAAATTGATCAACTCTCACATTTGCACTTTCAAAAACTTTGTTAGTGTTATAATTTAAGCATGTATACACTTTTCTTTTAGTGGAATAATGTAGGAATATGCGTTCATCACTTTTTGCATCAAGCTTTCCATTCCTATTGTCTTTTAGTATATAGCATCTACTACCAAATATTTTGAAATTTTTAACATTGGGGGCATAACTATACCATAGATTTCTTGACTTGAACTCTATTCAGGATATAGATAATAGTACTAACCACTTCTCTCCAATATTTCTATGACACATTCTTCTCCATCATTAGTGTTCTTTCACAATCCATTATTGATCCATTTCTCCTTTCATCTATCCCATTCTGAGGAGGGGTCCTTGGTGTTGACATCTATCTTTTGATTCATCTATCATTGCACAATTTATTAAACTCATGTGAGATGAATTTATCACCTCTATCAGATCTTAAATACTTCATACTCTTCTTTTTTTCTTTTTCAACTCTAGCTAAATACCACTTGAATAACTAAAGAGCATTAGTTTTATCTTTAAGAAACATCATAGTCATCATTCTAGAATAGTCATCTACAAATAGAATGAAATATTGATCTCCAAAGTAACCTTTAACACCAATAGGTCCACATAGGTCAGTATGAACCTATTCCAAAATATCACTGGTAGTATATGTTTTGCTCTTGAAACTATACTTTGTCATCTTTTCTAATTGACACTATTTATGCATAGCACTGTTAGGATTCTTTAGTTTAGGTGATCCTCTTACTTTCTTCATCTTGTTGATATTCACCAAATTTTCAAAATTCACATGACATAATATTTTATGCCATAATCTAACAGCTTCTTGTTATGCAAACATACATGTCTCACTTGATAGGTCTAGATAGAATAAGTTACATCTTGTCTACTCATCACTAGTTCGAATTAACTTACCATCATCATCATGTATCTTGGCCTTTCTATTGTGAAATTCAAATTTGTAACCTGAATTATTCAATTGTGAAATGCTCAACAAATTAGTCCTTCAATCCAATAATCATTGTCACATGTTATCTTGTTAGTCAGTTGAATAGTTCCTTTACCTTTTATATCACATGGGATATCATTACCAAATTTAACACATCCACCATTCTATGGACCAATATCTTCAAATTTGTCTTTATCACCAATCATATCATTGGAACATCCACTATCAATTATCCATCTATTACTTTTTTTCACATAAGAAATTAATGCAGTTTTTTCATCTTCATCTGAATCTTCTTTCATAGCAACATAGGAAACTTCATCATCATTACTCTCAAATTAATTATCAATCTTTTCTTCATAAATGTAACAAAATTTCTTACCTTTTTCATCCTTTCTCCTTGTGTAGTCTTTTTCATCTCTTCTTTCTTTGCAGTTGTTTTCCTTCCTTCTATCCTTATCTTTTCTGTCAGGAAATCTAGCAGAAAAATGACCAACTTTATTGCATGAAATATAAATTATAGGTAATTTAACTTTGTATTTACATGTTCCTCTTCCAAACCTTTTTATAATGAGGGCTTCTAGTTCATCAATCTCCTCATCAAAACTATCAATTTCACTCTTCACACATTTTCCTTTCTTCTTACTAAGAACAAGTTGTGACTTGAAAGTAGATTCAATGGTAGAAACTATGTAGTTATCAAAGTTAGACATTTCAAAGAAGTCTACGAATTACACTTTCTAGGATCAAGTTGTTACATGGGGTGCATCTCAATTCTTGGATTGTAGAGACTCTAATGGAATAGAAAGGGAGTAGAGTCCTCGATACCTTACTTATAATTGTTTCATCTTTGATTTCTCCATTTGCATCTCAAATAGCATTAACAAACTCTTTAACTCTTTTGTAATATTGTACTATTTTCTCACCTTCCATTATTCTCATTTCATCAAATTTACCTCTCAAGCTTTCTGATTCATCTCTCAAATCATTGTCATCACCTCCATATATGGTCTTTAATCTATTACACATCTTCTTTGCAATATTGTAATCTTTTAGGTCATCAAAATTGGCATAGCTTAGAGCTAAGGCAATCTCCAAAATTTCTTAGTTGTGTTCTACCTTCTGCCTCAATTCATCAGTAGTTAGAGGAGAAGTTGTTATATCTACATATTTATTGTCAAAAAACTTGACAGCAGTATCAATGATACTAGATACATGCAACTTCATTGACATCTCCCATGCATGAAAGTTCTCTTTGTTCATCTTGGGGAAAACCCTCTTATTTTTCATGATCTTTAGCTTTAAGTACCTTAAAAATTTTCTTTGTAAGCACTAAGCTCTTATGCTAATTGTTAGAAATGTTTAGAATAATTGGGGGGGTTGAATTATTTACTCAAGATCTATATGTACCACTTGAACAATTAAATATTAATTACTTCATTGGTCTTCTTATCCTATTGTTTCTTAGTCTCTATTGTAAAATAATCATAAACATAATATGCATTGCATAATGAAAACATTCATCACAATTTGATACTAGGATTTTACATGAAAACCTAAATTGGGTCAGCAACATGTCACTATTTTTCACTTTTTTGAAGTTATCTCTGTTAGGAGCCAACCTTGTTAAATGTTACAATACACACTGTTAAATGTGACCTAGTTGGACGATTTAATCATCCTATTTGAAGTGGCCTTGTATGATGAATTTGATCATTCCATTTAGAATGTCACCTAGTTAAAGGATTTACACAAACTATTAAGTCTTCAAATGATTATTAGGTCAACCTCTATTAAATGGATTTGAATAAAAACTATTTACAATGATAAGAAAGAAAGCAGTAGGTTTGATCTGTGTGATTATAACTCACTTTTTAAGGTTTAGATCCATGTTTAGTCCTTATGTTGGTTCATTGATAAGCCTTCCATCTCTAATATTGATCTATTTGGTCACCCTTCAAGAAATTAGTCTACTCTTCTCATCAACACTTAAGCCTTTTTCTCTAATCCACTTATCAACAACATCATTATATATGCAAGCTTTCTCCTTTAGCTTCTCATTCACACTCTTGTGTGTTTCTGATCAACCTTGCTCTATATGTCTCTCTTCACATACAAACTCACTCATACACACATCGGTTGCACTCAGTTGGACTTGACTAGACACAGCACCAAATTATTTGTTATGTATCTCCTTAAATAGGCAAATTGTGATTTACCGTTTTCTACATATACCATAAATCTTAGGGTTTACGATCAAATTCAATTTAATTTAATTTTTTTGTTCATCTTCTTGATCATCCTATAGGAACTTCTCTAGAATCCATTTATTAGGTCTTTACCTAATCTCCTTCTTGAATTTAATGATCCAATTCATTAGTCTTATCTTCAACATATTTTGCATCTCCCAAGAAATCAACTGAGTTGGCTTGATCTTACAGTTACTTTGAATTTTATCTTTTAATGTCACTCGACAAACTCTAAATTCTGATAGTCAGTCAACACTGAAATACTCAATTGATGTTAATCTTTCTAGCTCAACATCAACTAACTTGCTCATTCAATGCTAATACTCAGTCAACACTTGATTTGCTTGGCACTAACTGTATCTTAGTTGACACTAACATTACTTAGCACTCCTTAGTATTTTACTCTTTCTCTCGGCTTAGCTTAGCTTTCTTGGAATAAACAATTACTTTTCTTTATCAAATTCTATCTAATTAAATGTCCATTATAACTTCTTTTTCATAAATTCAACCTTTCCTCTAGGTGCTATAGTTATGAGCAATTTCTCAAGTCCTTTTCATCAATCAAATACATATGAAAATTAGAATATGTAACAATATGTCTCATCCATAGATTTGACATCAATGACAAAACAACAATTCTTGCAATTGTAATTTTCCAAAAACTTTATATGGTGGTCTTGAGTTCTTAGCATGATATTTGTTTTGGTACTTATACCTCTTTCATTGATGCTCATTTTGGCTTGGGGACCACGCATTATCTCTCACCATTGATGAATTTTTGGGAAAGGTTAAGACCCATGTTTGGCCATATCACCTCGGTCCATGCTAGCACTATGATTTATGTCACCTCTAATCAGTTCACATGGTGCCTTCTTTTTTGGTGGATTTTTCCAATTCTTTGTTTTGGCCACCAATTTTTTGCTTATCCAGCACCGTCTCCTTGACTTTTTGACATCTCTTTTTTTCTACTGAGTTTATTTTCCTAAAATTTTCTTCCATGATGATCAAATGGCCATTAAATTTATACTCATCATTAACTAATGTCAATTCCACGGCAACACTACATCTTCAACTCATTTTCCCTTCTATCTCTAATTGGATCCACCTTTGCATTTTTTCTTATATCTCAAGCATACAATCAATGTTTTTCATAAACAAGATATCACTTGAAGGATGGTTTTGAACCTATCATAGTGGTATAGGTATTTTTTAGTTTTAATGCTTTTTTATAGCATTTTCTACTATCAAAGCCAAGAGTTCCTTTTGCACTCCAAGAGACATTTTTTGGGCATCTGATCTCAAATTTGAGAATTCTTTATGTTATTGGAAAGGTCTTTCAGAGCTCTTTCTAGTGATCTTGGCTCTTTTTAATCCTACTACAAGAACATTCTATTTAGGTTTTTTATTTTTACATTATGGTGGATATCTTGGTTGTTTAAAGTCTGAGGATAGATTTTGTTGCTTCAAATTATTCGTCATGGGATATATTATATGTTGTGTCAACCTTATGTCTCTTCTAAACTTTATAAACATTCTTGTATGCATTTTTGAAAACACGTTGAGATAAAGTGTCATATTCCATCTATACTTTTGTTTCAATTATTTTTCATTTTTTTTCCTTTTGAATTGAGCTATGGCATCTAAGGACACTCATATAGATTAGTGTATTCTCAGGAGTCATATCTTGTGTCTTATTGTACATGCACTACTCTAATTAAAGTGACATGGGGGATTGATGTTTTTCCTTTGTTTTACATCTTCCTTTGTCAATAAGTATTCTAACTATGACATTAGCCTCATCATGTGTGTAAGATTGATCACCTCAGTACACACATATGTATTATTTTGTGCATCTTGATTATAGTTCCTTTGTACATGTAGTTTTATTGGCTCACTTTTTTCATTTGCCTCTCACCTCTTCCTTTTCCACATTAGGGGGCTTCTTCTATTGGTTTTTATGCTTCCTTGGTTTAATAGAGTGAGATATGTATTTAGTGTTTATTCCTATGTACTAGGCAGATGTAGTGGTTGGCTACCTAAGCATTTTAGTGAGATAAATAATGTACCATATAAACACTCTTATTTTTGTTCCTACTTTAGTTGTAGCCTTCCATGTCTGATTGGTTAGCTCTTCAAGCTTTGGTGTTTCATGCCATTTGTATCTTCGAGTTTAAATTTTTTCCTTTGTGTGCCTTCTAATTTGAGTAGTGCCTTCTAAGAGCATTCATGAAAATCATAGTCTTCTCTACCTAGTTAGGTTCTATTTTAGTGGAGATTCTTCAGATCATTAGTTACTTTTTGATAGAGCTTTGTAACTTCTACATGCTTCAGTGATGTTCTTCACAATCATCTCCTATGTTCCTAGTTTGGAGGCTTCAATAGTCATTCACTAGTTTTTTTAGCAGTCTCTCCATCTCTTCTTGGAGTAGGGGTTTTTCCATGCAATTTAATTCATTTCTCCTCTTTAAAAATATTTGGTTGTGCTTAGGTACCTCGTCAGGTTGTGTTATCAAGATACAAATCTACATTTAGTAGTAGTTACTAGGTTTTTAGCAACTACCTAAGTTTATCTTAAGGGGGTGTTAGAGTAATTAGATATTTTCTAATTAACTCTATTTTACTAAATCGAAAATGTAGGCATATAAAAATTAATTCCTTTATTAATTATTATCATGAAACCTAAGTTTTACCTTTTAGGGTTTTGGGTCTCCTTTTGTAAGGATTGATCTCCCTTTGTAATTTACACATTCATTCACTTTTGATTAATAAAAATTTATCTTTTTTCTCATCAAGAATGTCTCCAATGTGGATCTGGGAATTCTAGCACCCATATATTTTTCTTCTCCATTTTCTATGACAAGTGTTTGCATGCATGTGATTCTTGGGAGCTATGGGGTTGACCTTTCAAATCAACTTTGACAAGTTTTTTTGTTGCTTCATTCTTTTTTAGATATTGTCATGTTTCATATTGTCAAGTCTATGTGTGTGTTAAATTGAATTTGTAGGATTTTGTGCATTCATATATGCTACATGAAATATTAAGTCTTCTTATTTTCTTGTAGTGGGAAGATTGACTAAATGGTCTTTCTACCATGTATTTACTTTTCTTTTAAGTCATTTAATTGTGTGATCATATTCATTCAATGTTGATGGGTGAATGTTAGTGTGCCTTATTTTCCTTCTAGTTAAAGGCATAATCAAAATTCATTCATTGTGAATCAATTGAAGGGAGTTATACCTTTGTATCCAAATTTAGAGAGCAATTACACATAACCGTTACAAGTGACTCAACTATTAGTCTTGAGTTTTTTTCTTCTAATTTGGATATTCATGAGTCATTTTCAAAGTATTTTTAAGAGGAAAAAATTGTTTACTAACACCATGATACACATGAAACTCTCTCAAGTACAAAATTGATCTCTCACTTGTATCTATTACAATTAATAAAAAGAACAAGGCCATCCAAGACCTATCATAATAAATGATACAAATATGATGTTCAAATCCAAAGTGATCCAACTCAAGTTGCTCAAGACTTAGATATGACCTAAAATATCAACCTTAAACATGAAAAAAAACACCAAGAATTGTAACACATCACTTCACTGAGTTGGCTAGGACTTCAATGAAGAAACACCAACACACTAGAAAATCACCACCTAGGTGCAATCACCATGACCAATGCAAACCATCAAATTGATCATAACACGATCCAAGAACACCAAAAATAAACATGAAGAGCATCCTAAAGCTTAACCATGTCTCAAACTTGAAATTCAAACTCATCTCTGTACTGATAAAAAATAACACTAAACAGTGACAAACTTTGTGACATCAAAAGGATACATGCCAAAATCTGAAACATGAACAACACTAGCTAAGGAAACCATTATAATTCTCAATTATTCCATCAAATTTGCATCTTATGAGTCAATCAATCTATTATGGATACTGAAGTAAATACTTAGCCACTAAACATAGGAATACTGAAATTCAACTAATAAATCAATCATAACTCACTCAATTTTTCATGTGACCCTCAGTAAGTTGACTAGAATCAACTCCATACATATTTGAAACACCAACTAGAATAAGAGAAAAAAATCTTTGACAAATCATCTTAAAAACAAAAAATCATTTGAACTAAACAAACAAAATACACTATCTATAACAAGAAAAGCATGTTGACATCAATGATAAAACACTAACCTTGGCACACATAGTTTTGAGGTATATAATCAACAATATGTGACATTCTCAACACACTTACAATTCAAACATGTTGGTTTATACATTCATATAGCCTTCAACCAAAGAGTCATGAGAAGATGAATAGTCAATATGACTACAGTTAGGCTTCATATCCTAATAGGGTAGGGTTCAAAACCTTTGCAGTGTTCCACTTGTGTTTGAATTAATGTAATAAGAGGAATGTTGACATCTACATTAATGCTTAATATTTTAGTTTAATAAGTTTTTGGGTTTTTTTTTTTTTCAAATCATTCAATTTCTGGAAATCATAATTGTTCTTTGTATTTTCTTTATAATGACATGTTTCTCAATCAAATATCAACACATTATTAACTTATGTCTTGTCATCTGTGGACCTATTTATTTTGTTTTCTCATTTGTACATAACATAAAGAAATACTCATAAATAGTCTTTGATTAACATAATACATACAATACTTAGTCAAACTTGTATAACACACAAGATGACATCATTCTATCCGAGTATAGTTCTAAACTACATATGCCAATGAAAAAGTAAAATGTGGACAAATTATCAAGATGAAGAATATATCTAAAAATTAAGTAATCAATCATAATGCTCTTGGGAACATGACAAGATGCAAGCATCAAAAGAAAAGCATGAGATGATAGATATTATTCACGTGTGGGCTTTTCATGCAAACTAGAAATAGAGTCGAACATAAGTTTAAAATAGGAAAATTTACTAGATTAAAGACCATGGATTATTATTTATATCAATATAATAGGTCTTATGGCATAGTCATGGAGATCAATTATTACTTATAAAAAAGAACGAGTAAATTGCATGATTATGTTATGAGCACAAATATATGATGTCACAAAAATCATGCATGATGAGAATTCAATTTCAAACATGCATGCACCATAACATTATGATCAATTTGAAAATACAAATGTCAAATTAACACAAAGTTATCCATTGAGAAAATTGGTAGATGAGCCTCTTGATTAAACGAATGTTGAGAAGATTGCACATAATTAAATAATTTTGATTCTAAATTAGAAATAAAAGATAATTGTGTTCTACAGTATTTTGCACTAAGCACCACCAACAACAAAGCCAACACTTAAGCTATATGGCCACTAAAAATAGTCTCAACATTCCTTTCCTTAATACCATTTGATTTCAAAATCTAATTATCCCATATATTTTATCACCTTCCACATCACTTTAGCAACTTTTCATATAATTGCCTAGATTTAAATATCATGCTTTATTTCTCTACCACAACTCACCTAAGTCTAGACAAATATTAAAAGGGATATATAGTAGTATGCCAACAAGACTTCATGATTACATAAAATTAGCTAACATAAGAAAAGATTAAATGTACGGGGAATCTCAAATTCAATTTGTTTTCCACTAACTAAAGCACTTTATTTCATCACACCTAATGTTTTAATATAAAAAACCAAGAAATTTGATTTAAAAATTTGTAATTATCTACACTTGACACTTAGCATCCCAAATTACAAATGATGTTGACCTTCAATAAATTATAAAATGTCCAAATGAGCAAGTGGAGAACACTTCAGGAAAAACAAGGCACAAGTAGAAACCAACTTTTAAGAAAACAATGAGGTCAAAAAAGTTAGTGCTAAGTTTAGCTAAAAAGAAATGATAGCATTGCCATAAATTCCAAAGCAATTGTGTTGAAAATACTTGGTGCCCTAATTTTTAATTCGCCTGGAATGGGACACACGTCGAGGAATCCTAAACTACTCTTTGTTTATTTCAATTTGGTTTCTGTTTTTAGTCTGAGAACAAACACAGTGGATAACTTATCTTCGTTAACCAATCTAAGGATTTGGCAGCTACTTTTTTGCTTGTTATAGGTCCACAATCTGCCGACCCTACAAAATTCAAGGTTTGCCCACTTTGATTATTAATAATATGAAAAATGGTCATGAAATAGGATATATTCACATCTCAGACCTTGTTCTACACCATTCCATTCTTGTCTTCAAAAGCTTTAGCTGCTGCTGCAAGAACATCTTGAGTTTTCCATAGATCAGTTGGGATTTCAATGTAGGATTTTTCATCTGTTGCAAGTGTTATATTATTGAATTATTGTTCATTTAGATGCAAACCAGGCTTATTTTCAATTCAAGAGTGTATCGTATTAAGGAATGTTGTATAATTGAGATATTAATCTTATTTACAATTGTTTTAATATTGAACCACTCTTTGATATGGGTGAGGGTTTATATGTCTTATCATTGAAATATTGATCTTGCCTATATAAGTGTTCAATCATTGAGCTAGTCTTTGATTTGGGTGTGAATCTAGAACTTAAAGTTCTATCATTGAACTGCCGTTTGATTCACTAGAGCAAGCTTTTCCTTTGTTCTCTTATGAACTACTCTTTGATTTGGGTGCAAATCTAGATCTTTTCATTTCCCATTTGAATGTTCTCCTATAGAACTACTCATTAATGTAGGTGCAAATCTAGAACTTTTCATTTGCTTCTAAATGTTCTACTATTGAACTATCAATCCATTAGAGCTTTTCATTTGCTTCTAAATGTTGTGTCATTGAACTATCAACCCATTAGAACTTTTCATTTGCTTCTAAATGTTCTACCATTGAACTATAGACCCATTAGAACGAGTTCATATTTGATTTAGTTGTGACTTATTTCCAATTGTATAGCAATGGGCATGGGATTGATTTATGGGTTGCTTTCTTTGATATTTGTAATGGCTTCTAGCATACCTACTTCTTCCATTACATGCCCTAATTGTGGGACAAGTGACGTACCATACCCATTAAGCACTGATGATAGTTGTGGCCACCCAAATTATCGCATATTCTGCAACAATAATCAGCTTGAATTTAAGTCAATTGATGCGATATTTTATCCAATCACTAGCATTGAGCCCATGTTTTACCGGCTAGTCATACAACCACCAGTTGTAGCAAGGGACTCATGCTCCACTCTGGATTATAGCGTGGGGGGATTCTATCTTGATGAGAATCTGCCATTCAATATTTCAAAGCGAAATACAGTTATGTTATTGAACTGCTCAGAAAGGCTTCTATTGTCACCTCTCAATTGTACTTCCATCAGTTTGTGTCATCGGTTTGAGGAGGAGATGGAAGAGGCCATGGCTTGCAAGGGTAAACTTTGTTGCACCTACTTGAAGGATACTTCTTTCACTTCTCATCGTATAAGAGTTCATGAAGGAGGATGTAGTGCTTATACCAGTGTTGTCAACATTAATTCTCAGCTTCCCCCAAGGCAATGGAACTATGGTGTTGAGATAGAGTGGATTCCTCTTTGATATCATGTGGAAATGAGCCATGAGAATAAATGATTGTTATGTCCTAAGAAGTGTGTAGAAAAGGTTTGAGGTGTTAGAGTTTAATTAGTGAAGTATTGGTTCTTGTTGTAGAGACTTTCAAGTTTCTATAAAGGTATTTAATGTAGAATTGTAAGTTGTGATTCTTGGTTTTTCAAAAGAGGTGATTTTTCACATAAATGTGGATTTTTAAGTAGCGATTGATCTTTTTGTAGGTGATATGTAATGTGTTTGCTCATAAAGATTTTACAGCATTAGTCTAATATGAAGAGTCAAGTTCGATTCTCCATAAGGACTTCTAAATTGGAATTCTAAGGGAATGTTTGACCAGTCTTGTGTATGCAATTTCTAATGTGCTTTGTCATAAGGAATTTGTATTGGCCCAATATCGAGAGCCAAGTTCAATCTTCTATAAGGACATCTAAAATAGAATTCTAAGTTGCGACTCTTGGGCTTTCATAAGAAGTGGATTTTAAATAATACTCAATTTTATGTAGTGACTATTGATCTTTTGTAAGTGTTTTCTAACATGCTTACTCATAAAAAACTTATATTGATCGATTATTGATGCTCTTAAAAATAACTTTTATTTATCTAATATTAATAGGAAAAAGATGTTCTTAATCAAATTTCAATTTAACATATATATAGTTTATAAATTAATTTTTCAACAAATATGGTCTAATGATAATGAAATTTTAGCTTCCATTGATAATGAAATCTTAGGTTCCATTGTTTGTCTCCAAGTTTCTTCAAGAGAAAGAATCTATTTTATTATATTCTTGAGAATAATACTCTCCTTCAATTGACTAGTAATTGAATATAATTCTATTGCATCGTGGAGTTTTCTTTGATAAATATCCCTAATTAATAACAAGAGACATAAGGCAATAACCTATGTAGTAGTAACTCAATGGTAAATTGTGAGCCTATGGAATTTTCTTTGATAACTTTTATTTATCTAATATTAATAGGAAAAAGATGTTCTTAATCAAATTTCAATTTAACATATATATAGTTTATAAATTAATTTTTCAACAAATATGGTCTAATGATAATGAAATTTTAGCTTCCATTGATAATGAAATCTTAGGTTCCATTGTTTGTCTCCAAGTTTCTTCAAGAGAAAGAATCTATTTTATTATATTCTTGAGAATAATACTCTCCTTCAATTGACTAGTAATTGAATATAATTCTATTGCATCGTGGAGTTTTCTTTGATAAATATCCCTAATTAATAACAAGAGACATAAGGCAATAACCTATGTAGTAGTAACTCAATGGTAAATTGTGAGCCTATGGAATTTTCTTTGATAAATATCCCTAGTTAATAACAACAGACACAAGGCAATGTCTAAGAGGCCTTGGGTTTGCGTTTATTCAAGCTTAATAAATGATAATAATTAATTTCAATAAATAACAATTAATCTTGACTTCAACCTATTAACCATAAAAAAAGAGATACAATGCATCAAAGGAATAAAAAATAAAAGGGGCTATGAAGAGAGCTAAAAGTAATTGAAAGATATGTAGTAGATAAATATATAGAGAAAAGAGACACTACAAGATGAGAGTGAAACAAATAAATATAACAATATAAGATAAGAAGCAGCTTGTAAATAATATAATGAAAGAGGGTTTTGGAGAGACAATTTAAAATAAAAAATATTTTAAAAAGTATAAATATTTATCTCATTTTAAGAAATATTTAAATAATAATTACAATTTTTTTAATGTTCTATCAAAAGTTAAATAATATCATCAATACATTTTTTGGATTATATACATATTTCAAATAGTAGGTGATGCTCACAAAAGTGAAATATTTGGGCCTTAGAAGTCACCTATGAGTTGAATGAATAGAATAAAATGCAATGCAACATTTATTCAATGTGAGATAATGTCTTTAAATAGGCTTTACAAATAGAAACAGTTGTCTAACTACATAACTATACATATGAAATGGAAGTGTAATTAACAATAACAAGACTTATTTATTTTGTAATACTAAAAAATTACAACATTTCCCCCTTTATTACATTAATCTGAACAAGAGTGGAAGTTAGAAGGGTTTTAGCTCAACCCTCTAGAGACTTTGATGAAGCACCTTCACCAATCTTCCACGCTTACTCAAGAAAAATTGAACTAGTCATATTAGTGGATCTCTTGGCCGCAAATCTCAAAGCCATCTTCACAATATGAATTTTCCCACCTCCCCTGCACAATGACAAATATTTCCTCTAAAATTATGCATATCCTCTGAGTGTGTGACCTAATTCCTCCTCTAGTGTTGCACATGAGATACCTTTCCTCTAAAATTACACATCTCCTCTAAGTGTGTCTAATATCTCCTTAAGTGTTGCAAACATAATCATCATCGATATGTCTACACATGGATGCCTTTAGTTACATGGATATCACCTTTAGTTACATATGAAATGGAAATGTTATTAACATAAACAAAACTTTTTTATTTTTTAATACTGAAAAATACTAATATTCCCCCCCTATTACATTAATCCTAATAAGAGTGGAAGTTGTAAGGGTTTTAACCCAACCCTCTAGAGATTTTGATAAATCACCTTTACCAATTCTCCTAGCTCACTTGAGAAACATGAAACTGATTCCATTAGTGGATCTCTTGACCACAAATCTCAAAGCTATCTACACAATATGAATTTCCCAACTCCCCTACACAGTGAGGCACATTTCCTTTGAAATTCCACATATGGACTATTAGTGTGTCTAATTCCTCCTCTAGTGTTGTACATGAGATACCTTTCATCTGAAAGTCCACATCTCCTCCAAGTGTTTTTAATGCCTCCTCAAGTGTTACAAAAAAATCATCATCGATGTGTCTACACATGGATTTCTTTCCTCCAAAATTAAACATAAACCACCCCCCCCCCCCCCCCACCCCGCATTTCTCCTTAGAAGTACAATCATGTCACTAAGCCCCCTCTTCTCTTCAAGGACACAAGTATATCAAGTCCCCTTTTCTCTTCGGGGATGAATCTGCCAAACCCCAACTTTATAAGGACATAAGTAGTTGCTTCTCATGCAATAATTATCTATTATAAAAAAGCTAGCTCGAGATGATAAAATTCCTCCTACCTCCATTGCCTCCAACCTCCTACTATGTCTTTTAGTACAAACATTGTAATAAGTCTTGAAGTGGATTTTCACCGACATATGAGTCATTTGTATGTATTGCATAGCTATGAGATGAACAAACTTAAATATTTCCAATATAAAACTTAGTCACATCTACCACAATTTTAATTTTATGGAATGAAATGTCTTTTGACCTTTACTAGCCTTCATGTGCTTTAATGGATTATCTCGTTACCAGCTATCATGTTACATAGTGTCAAATCAGGTGTTGAACATTCCTTGCTGGAATTTGAATATAGTGTTGATCTATCATTTTGCAAAATGCTTAACGACAGGAATCCTTTTGAACTCCCCTCTTGAAAAGCTAATCTAAGATCAACTCCAAGGTTCTTGATGATCTTATGACCTATTGGAATCCACTCAGTAGAAGATAAATGTGAGTGTTCAGGAGGAGGCCTTTTCTAGTTCAACCAATTTTGGATAAGACATTGAATCTTCTTGCTATCTCAAAAGAGTAATCACACAAAAATAAATATATTTTGGTATTATTCTAATTATAATTAATGTAATTTTAACTATGCAATTATATGAATTCCTAAATTGGCCAAGTATTTGCAAAAGAAAATAACAAAGGTAAGGTAACAAGAAGTTTAAGAAAATGAATTGAAAAGTAAATCCCTAATGGACATAAGCCAGGGAAACAACATGTCTGTGAGTCAAGCCTTTGAAAAGATCGGTAGGTAACCAATAAAAATAAGAGTAGCACTTCCTTAATTCCATTGATGCAATCATCAATGTGAATTCAATAACTATAAGATGTTTCACTTCTCATCAAATTGCAAGGCCATGAAAATTGCACTCATGCAAGACAAAAAGCTATGTATGAACAGTAGGTGATCTCTTCTCCAACTAAGTATGTCAGCAAAATTTTTAAACACATGGCAAAGACTAGAATTAAAAGATCACTCAATCAAAATAACACAATAAAACTATTGGCTCCATTACACTCCATGAACATTCATTCACAAAATATAAAATTCTCTAGCAAGAATAACTACACTCAGAATGAGAGAACCAAAAGCATATATTATTGTATCAAAATAACAACCTAGAATACATATTTAATTCCTCAATTTATAGGAAATCTTCTCCTTAATTTGTGTTGAGAGTGAGAGATCTCTTCATGCAAATATATTCTTCTAAACTAATAAAACAAATCTATTTATGTGCAAACTAACTCTCTAAGTGGTGCTAAGTAGGACTCCACCCTTGTTTATATCATTTAATGGGTGCATGAGCCTTTACATGTCTTAAAACAAAGAAAGCATGAGAAAATAAGAAGAAGAAACTCATCAGATGATGTAGAAGTCTCTGGAGATGCCAAAAATAGAAGCTCAGCCTTCTCTAGATGTTTTTAGGAGTTTAATTGTCATTAGAATGCATTTCCAGTGCATGGAAAGCTCTAAATTTCGAATTGACAGCTAATTGTCAGCAAATCTTGGGCTTCTTCAAAAAAATTTGGTCCACTTTTTGGAGAAGCACACCTTAGGAGTGGCACATCTTGTGCACCTTGTGCACCTTTCACACCTTAGTGACAAGGCTCAAAAAATGCAAAATTTTCCCGCAAGTGTCAAAACTAAAATTCTAGCTTCTAGGTTTTGTTCCCCTTTATACCAGATCTATGTCTGGATGTTAGCTCTTGAATTTCTCTATTATCTCCATCACTTGGTTTTCCTCTAGATAATCTAAATCATCATACTTTTATTTTACTATTTGTCAATAATTTCCCACTTCTATGCGAGTCTCTGCAAAGTCTTCGAGTTTTACATACAATTCTAGTAATGCCTCCTCTGTCTTAAATGGTTGTCTAATGTCTTCATAAGTCAAAGTATCTTCAAAGATCTTTCAAAATTGTTGGACAACTATTTGCACCAATAGGATTTTATATCTTGACTCATCTTCAAAAATGTCAAGGCACACATCACTATAATACTTCTCTACTTCCAAAATTTTCTCTTGGATTTGATCCTTGAGCTTATGAATATATGTATGTAATGTATCCATTACCTTATTACCATTTTCAATCTTCTCAATCCAATCATTTATCTTATCTAATGCATCCCCCTTATATACTTCCATCAACATACAATACCTCTGACCTTTTATTGATAGCAATGCTCTGAGGTCATTTCCCTAGATATGTACCTCGTCCATCAATCTAAAATCTTGGTTTAAAATAGAAACTAGTTTCTCCACATTATTTTGCATATGGTGAAATAACTTAAGGTTTTTCTATATTATCTACACACCCTTTTCCTCAAAAATTTCTCACCGTAATTGACAAGTCTTCAAAAATAGATCCACCTGTATAATTGCCCTCTCTTTATCTTTCTTCTCTAAAGTTTCTTCAAAGGGTGGCCTCTAAATTATTAGGATCCAAAGGACCAACCACTTCATGTAAATATCCTCTTAGAAGCTCATTCTATTGGAGCCTTAACAATTCAGGCTCATCTTTTTCCCAAGTGGTTAAACAATTCTTTCATTCCTACGGTGACCATTATTTTAGTTGTGTCCATAGTTGGCTTTACCAGCAAGACCTCTTTAATCTGATAATCTTTTGTGGTCAGATCTTTAGTATATGCATGTAGAGTAGGGATGGCAATGTGAGCGAACAAGTCTTGATTTTGATTCCTTGTAATAAAGTTGAATATTTGCGCATCACCCATAGGTAGCTCAGGTTTCTTCAGGGCTTCAACTAATTCTTTTGTTACCTCCTCCTCACTACAATACAGCTACCATTTATTCCTAACCATCACCTCTTTATTCAACCATGTTGGATTAGTTTCCATCAAATACTTATACTTAGATGAAGAGGGGGTTTTTTCTACTAAGCTCTTTCCCTTATCACTCCTCTCTAGAGTCCTTTCTTTCTATGAAGGATCTACATCAAGAATATCTACGTCTGTTTAGTCCATAGTCCTTGCCTTTGTATCTTGGGGAATTTTTCTAAGATTCTTCATATATTTGCCCATATTTTGATACTTCATCAGTGGGTCTCTATTGTGGCTCCTCTTCCTACACTGGTTGCACATGTTCTTCATTGACTAGAGGGAGAAGAGTGGCTAAACCTTTATCCAAGAAAGATAAATCTTGACTTGGTGATGGTGGGGCAACTTGAAATCCTTGTGGTTGAGGTGGTGATTGAATCAAATCCCCTTCCAAAGGCTGATTTTTTGGTGTTTCCCTTATATTATCACCAAAAATTTCAATTCCCATAGGCACGAAGTCAAAATTTGATATATTAAATTCATCATTTTCTTGATTCTCCTGCTTTTCAATCCATTTTTGTAGCTCATCCTCTGAAGTGGTAACCTGAATAGGTTGTGTAGGAATGGATGGTAGTGTTACAATGGAGCTCCTTCTCTACTCTACCTTTGTGGCCCTAGCAATATGAGTCCTTTGACTCTAGGGAAGGTCATCCTCTTTGGGGATGGTTTTTGGAACTGAGGGAATAGGAATAACCCTTCTTATCACCTTTTTTCTCCTAGTTCTTCTCACTAGAGTCTTTTTCTTCTTAGCTTTCTTAGCTACTGATGGAGAAGCCTCTTGACTAGGTAGAGACATTTCTTATGCTTCTTCTTGGTCAAATAGAGACACTTCTTGTGCTCTTTCCTTTGATCCTTTCCCTTGTTCTGGTAGTGTTACTTGCAGATTATCCTAGACTTGAGTAGCTTCTACATTTCTTAGCTCTTGATTCTCAAGGGCTTGAGTTGCCTTCTAGGCTTGAGTCCCTTTATCTTCAGGCTTAGCTTGTTGAGGAGAATCCCTCTTCCTCTTATTCTTTCATTTATGTGCCTTGAAGTATCCAACTTCCCTATCATGTTGATACACCATTTCTGGCATAATTGGAGATTGGGCTATGAATGTTGATACTATAACCTTCACCCCTCTTCCCTTTACTAGGTGGGTTGTGGCTTGTTAGACAATTGTTTCAAGAACTAGGTCCAACTTGAAAGGCTTCTTGATCCAATCTTTGGTTAATTGGATAATATATTTTGCCTAGTAGTTAATATATGCATTCTCCTCTATGTCAATCTTTTCATTTAGGATTGATTGATCAAATATATTATCTTGATTGTACAAAAAGATCCAAGTCCTCTTATGTGTCTTGTTGAACTGATTTTAATGGGACTTTAACCTTCAGGACCTTCTTTGATTTGGATATCATAGTCATCCACTGCATTCATCTAGTGATCCTCTATGGCATCTTTATGCTCAAATTTTTTTCCTACCAAATATTGGACTCTACGAATATTGTCAAAACACAAACAATGGGATTTATAATCCTCTAAGGGATATTGATCCCATTCTAAATCAAAAGCCATAAAGGATCTATAGTGATGGGCCATACCCAAGTCTTCTTATGTTGTTTTTTCACTCTTCCATATGCAAATGTGAGTTGCCTTGCTATCTCCAGCAAAATAAGTTAATCAAATGGATACCTCAAGAGCTTCTTAGGATTTACCATTGTGCCCAGTACCCTTAGGTAAGTGAATATCTTAAATTGAATGTAGTAGGCACCTATTTCTATAATTCTTATTGCTACCTCTACTGACATCCTTTTTACATAATCACCTTCAATGAATCTAATTAATGTAGAAATGAAAGCATCATTCACAATCTGATAGTCTTTACTTTGATTTGACAATTTTCTTTTTCACCAACTACGTGTATACCACATACATCCAAGCATTAGCATCTTGTATGCTTCCCCTCTTTAACAACCCTAGAAAATCAATAGTCCTTGTTGCTAACAGATATACCAAGTATGAGGTCATATAGAATCTTGGATCAGTTTTGATGGCCACGAGATGTTCATCCAATTTCTCACTAAGCATTATAGCCCAGTCAATTGGCATCCTTGTCATTCTAATGGTTTCAATGAAGTGTCCCATCCATATGTTTAAGTGTCATGTTGTTGGTAATCCCATGATCCTACTCAATAGCACTATAGAATTTTCAATATCATCCTTCATGTAGCCTCTTATCATATATACTTTTCCATCTTTTCTTCCCATAGGTGATGTATCAATCAAATATGATGATTGAATATTTTCTACAGCTTCTTGTTCAAGATCTCTATACCACCTTTCTACTTGATGGTATGTCAGTCTAATGTATTGATCTACCCTTGGAAGATGGAATACTTTCTTGATGTTCTTAGGTCTTAGATTAAGAATGATCTCTCCTATTATGCTTTTGACCACCCTCTCTTCTGAAACATAATTCTCGGCCAAAGCCATGATCATCTCAAAAGATTAATCTAAAATAGGGTGTGAAGTTGTGTTTACTAATCTCAATCTTATGAGTACAGAATCCATTAGGGACCTCTCATTTGTTTTGTTGAAAAGAACTAGGAAAGCATTCTAGTCAATATGACCCATTTCTATATCTCAGATCTTCGAATGTGCATTTTGGAAATTGGATTTTGATTGGACACCTTGAAACTTAAAGACCACTGGTTTAGGAGAAATCTTTGATGTGAGGGTGGATGAAGAAGAAGCTATTTTATCTACACAACACAAAAATATGTTAGTCTAGAAGGTGGAAAATACAATCCTAAACAAACCCTAAACACTAAATTTTTTTACCCAGAACCATAAAAACTCAAAAAACACCTAAAAACCCCATCTTAGCTCTAAAAGACAGTTTTGGTGCACCTTGAAGGTGTGCCCCTTAACCTTAAACTATTTCTAAAACCAAAAGGTGTGCACCTTGTGCACCTTTTAGGGTGTGTCATGTGTGCACCCTTTTCTTACAAAGGCACCTAGGTGGAAGAATAATAGGGTGTGCACCTTGCTTGCCTTTCATGGTACACAATGTGTTCACCCTAATCTCTTGAAAGTTTAGTCTTTAAAACAAAAAATGGTGTGCAAGTGCACACCTTGGAAAGGTGTGCACCTATGAACCATTCTATATGCTTATCTTAGGTTTTGGTAAGGTGTGCATATACATAAGATGTTAAGTTTTTTAGGTTTTCTTTTGCTTAATGAAATAAAGGTGTGCACGTGACACACCATGGACATGTGCACAAGGTGCACACCTTTATGCTTAACTTAGTGTTTATTCATGTGTGTGTAGGTATCCAAATATAATGCACCTCTATACATGTAGAGGTGCACTATTGGAGGTCTCATCAGCGTGAAGTGTGAGGAAGAAGGCATGGTCCCAGGCTTTTATAGCCCTAGGATAGAGCACACCTTGTAGAGGTGCACAACAATGCATGTGTGGAGGTGTACACATCCAAGAGAATGTGCTCCTGCACTAAGCCACTAAGCACAGTAGTGCACCTTGGAAGGTGTGCATGTGCACTAGATGCATTATTGTGTACCTTTTCCACATAAAATCACATTTCATGCTTAGAATCTCTAGTTTCTAGCAAATGGGTTTCTCAGGCAGACGGCCAATATTTTCATCAACACTTTGTAAAGCCCTAAAAAAAACTCAAACCCTAGAATAGGGATTTTGTTAAAAAAAAATTACAGGGAAGTCCCCATTTCTTGGGAGAAATGGGGTGTGCATTGTGAAATCACATGTAGCACATAGCAGAGTGAGTATGATAACAAAATGTTGCCTCTCAAGCACAGTCAATAGAATCAAGCATACAGAAATTGGGATTAATCTTCTCCCCTTGAGTTTTATGTCCCACAACACAAAAGAAGATATGTGTTCTAATACCAAATGAAAGTAGAGAATAGAATGCAATGTGATGTGTATAAAATGTGAGATAATGCCTCTAAATAGGCTTTGCAAATAGAAGTAGCTATATAACTACATAATTATACATATGAAATGGAAATGTTATTAACATAAACAAAACTTATTTATTATTATGTAATACTGAAAAATGTCAACATGAGTACATACTTAACCATAAAGTCTCTTCGAAGATTAAGCTTGTTAAATAATAGTAATTTAAAATATGTATCTTGTAAAATTTGAAACAAATAATAATTTTAGATTAAATTATGAATAATTTTGAAAGTACTATTCTAAACTCATATAAAAGAAAATATTTTATAAAACATATATTTTAATTAGATAAAAATACCTTATATGGTACCTAATTAAGAGGGACTAATTGGTATAATAATTATAAAATATAATATATTTTTTTAAATATAACAAACATCCTTAGTAAAGACAATTGTGATACTCACTTCGTACAAACTTTTGGCTCACCATGAAGGAATCAAACTTCTTGTACCTTTTCCTAGGTGACTACTTTAGGCCATACAATGATTTCTTGAGTTTGCAAACAAATTTCCTGTCACAATCTTGAACAAATCCTTCTTCTTTTTCTATATATATATATATATATATATATATATATATATATATATATATATATATATATATATATACCAAATCTCCCTATAGAAATGTCATTTTAACATCTAGTTGCTCTAACTCAAGATTAAGTAATGAAACTAATGCTAATACAATCTAAATAGAAACAAGCTTAATAACTGGTGAAAAAACCTCATGAAAATCAATACCTTCTTTTTAAGAATGCTCTTTTGCTACCAGTCTTGCCTCATACCTTTTGATTTTATCATCAACACCATTCTTCAATTTGTATACCCGCTTGTAGCCAACAATCTTTCTAGCCTTTGGAAGTTCTACCAAGTCCAATGCCTTATTCTCTTCTCTAAGACATCCATTTCTTCTTTCATTTCTATTTTTCATTTAGCATTACTCATTGCTTCCTAATAACAACTTGGTTCCCCATCATTAGAAATCAAAGAAACAAATGAAATGAAATCATCATACCTTTTAGGAGGATTCTTGACTTGTGTATATCTCCTAAAGGATGGTAGTGGTATTTCCATAGTTTCATGTATATTTTCTAAATCTACACCTTCTTCTTTACAAAGATCTTCTTTCTCTTTTTCTTCTATAGAAGGATGAGTTTCCAATTAAACTTGTTAATGTTGTGGTAGTTTTTCCTGATCCAAAATATTTTCTACAAAATCTTATTTTGTTAAAGAGGATTCATCAAATACTACACCTCTACTAATGATGATTCCATGGGTAGTAGGATCCCACAATCTATATCCCTTAACTCTATCACCATAGCCAGCAAAGGAGTATTTCTTGAATTTGGGATCTAACTTAGAACACTAATTTTTAGAAACAAAAGCATAAGCATCACAACCAAATATTTTCAAATTTCAAAAATCATATGAATGGCCTATCTATACCTCTTCAAGAATCTAACAATATATTATGATTGATGTTGACCAATTTACTAGATAGCATGTCGTATTAATTGCTTATGCCCACAACTCTTCTTGTAATTTAGCATTACTAAGCATACTTCTTGCTCTCTCTAGAAGAGTCCTATTTATGAGTGCAACAACACCATTTTATTGAGGAGTATAAAATTTGTTTTTATGTCTTACTATTTTAGCTTCCTTGCAATAATTCTCAAAATATAAAGATGTGAACTTGCTTCCATCATCTGTTCTCAAATGCTTGATTGATTTGCATGTACTCTTTTCAGCAAAAATAGTAAATTGTTTGATAACACCAAACACATCAACTTCAATTTTAATAAAAAAGATGCATACCTTTCTTAAGTAGTCATCTATAATTATTACCAAATAATGAAAGAGAAATCCACATATACCCCAAAACAAGGTGATCTAGGTTCTAGCAAAAAAAACACATAGCAGAAAATGAACAAGAGGAACAAGATTTAGATCCAAAGAGACAATATTCCATATAATCAAATCAAGAAGTTTACATCTAACATGCCTAGTTGTGAGGCATTCCAAGTTGTGGTCATTACAAAGAAGAATACATCATTCAAAAAAGAATAGATCTCCAAACTCAAATGTGAAATCCACTCCAAGCTACTCCATGCTAAAACTCCCTAAACTAAATGACTTCCCCATTCTTCACTACATCACCCTCATTGAACAATAATACCTAAGACTCCACCCAAGACCCCTTCAAATACTTTCATGGTCACAAGTCAACCTGTTACAAATTACCAACTAAATAAATGCTTACATAAAATGCATATATAAGCCACAAGTCATCTCACAACAAATGTTAAATACCTAACACAAAATGAAGTGCAAAGACCAGATCAAACTAGAAACCAAACATAGAAAAACCCTGTTAATGAAAAAACCAAGACATCATTGGCCATCAGAAGGATCACTAGAATACTTGGCACATGAAAGAGCTCGATCATCAAAGAAACTCAATTAACATAGAACTTGGTTAGAATCGTAATTTAGTTGCCAAAGGAACCTGGCACCAAAAGAAACTTGGTCAACAAAGGAACTCAACATCATCTGCAACTCAGACGGAACTTGAAAAATATTCTAACTCAACAAATAGAATACTAACCAACTTAGCATGTGAAGATACTTGGTCATTGAAGGAAACTTAGTCAAAACTATCACTCGGTCAACATAGCCACGTGGAAAATTAAGAAACCAAGGATGCCCTTGCATCACAAAATATTGAGCTACTCCAGTAGAAACTACAAGGGATGAACCCCAAACATTTGAATGGATATAGTCTAGAATACCTTTGCTTCTATGACTGCCAAATTTGAACTTTTTTCTACATTTCTTTCCAATGACACAATGCATGAAAAAAATCAAATTCAAAGATTTTAAGTTTGGAAGCAATTTATGATTTATCAGTACCTTTAGCCATTTCTTGCTCATATGACCTGATTGTTGATGCCATAAATAAGTGGATTCATCACTTTCCTTAAATACCACTATTGATGACTTACATCTATAGTTCCTTCCAACCTATAAAGGTTTCTAACTTTTGTAGCCTTCATCACCACCAAAATCCCCTTGGACACTTTAACAACTCCACCTTGACAAGAGAATTCATAACCATTAGAATCCAAAATACCCAAGGAAATCAAATTATCTTTTAGTTATGGTACACATCTTACCCATGTTAATATGCTCACAATACCATCAAACATCTTGATTCTGGTAATCCTAATCCCAACACTCTTACAAGAAGAATTATTTCCCATAAAAAAATAATTCTATCCATAGGTTGGTAAGAAGAAAAACAACTCTTGTGTGGACATGTGTGATTAGAAGCACCAAAATCTAAAATTCATTCATCTTGATGTTGTGGGATATCACAAACAGATAAGACTTCACTAGCTGTACCTAAATTTACCTCAGCTGGACTTGCTTCCTTTTTGAATTCACCATTCTCTTCCTTTCTTTTCCAACAATTTTTCTTGAGATTCCCTTTTTTATTTCAATAAAACCATTTCCCTTACTCTTTTTGCCTCTTGACTTGGATCTAGATTTATCTTTTGAACCTTCCCCTTTTTTGTGGAATGACCTCTATCCACCATTGCTTCTAGTGTGGAGGTTTCTATATTATATTTCCTTTGCACCTCTTCAAAAAAAAGCTCCCACAACATAATCCAATTCAAGGTAGTCAATTGTACTAAAAATAATAGAAATAACTAAGTGATTCTAGGATTCGGGCAAAGAACATAACAATGTAACTACTTTTTCTTCATCTTTGATTTTTATATCCATATTATTCAATTAACAAATTAGAGTATTGAAAACATTTAAATGATCAACAATTTGTATACCTTCCTTCATTCACAGGCTATATAATTACCTCTTTAGGTAGATTCAATTTTTGAAGGATTTTGTCATATAAAGACTTTCCATTCTACCCCATAACTTGCAACTATATCTTCTTCAACAATATTAAAGAGAGCCTCATCTACCAAACACAATCAGATTGTGCTTAGGACTCTCATCTCCAAATCTTCGCAATCATCATTTGTCATATTACTGGTTTCTTTGACTTTCCACCTAATGCCATATGAAATCTATGTGATACTATCAAATCATGTGTCTTGAACTTCCATAGCTCAAAGTTATTTTTTCCATTAAATTTCTCCACCTCAAATCTTACATTCAAAACCTTGAACATTTGATGCTTCAAAAAATCAATACCAAATTCTAACACAACTACTGCAAAAACAAATTGCTCTATTACAACTTGTTATAGAAGCATAAACCTTAACCAAAAACAATAAAATTACAACACAAGTTAGATGGAAAGAAATAGTAAGAGAAATAATGAAGAATAACAACACAACCAAAAATACATGGATATATGTGGTAAAAGCTGGACAGTATGTCAAGGAAACATCCATGGGGCAAGTATTGATAATCTTATTACTGAGAGGAAAAATCAATTACATCTATAACCTCATAGTTGTTGCTGCAGTATTTCTCTTCAAAACATTATGATATGCCTTTAGAGAGAAGATAGGTCTATAACCTCTTGAAGATGAGAAAAACTTCCCAACATATAATAAAACTCTTTTTTTTTTCCCTTTAAAACATAATGTTTCCTTTTTGAAGATAAAAATTATTCTTTTTCTAAAATGGAGAAATATTATTTTCACAATCTTGTTATTTTCTCTTTTCTCTAATGCTATCATTATCTAACAAAATATTCCAAGCGTTTCTAGATGCCTATAGAGATATGGGTAATAGGTCACGAAGTAGATCAAGTTGTACAAATAGCAGTGGGCACTTATTTCACATGGTGACCAAGGGCACAAGTTTGGACTTCTATGTGGGGTAGATGTAGAAGCTTTGTAGATGAGGATCCACTTCGAGTGGAGCTAGAATGTGTTGGAGTTGAGGAAAGCCAACTCCGAAGATGCCCAAGATCACCTGCATGCGAGACCTATCAAAGACAAGCCAAGAAGAGGAAGAGCACGGAGCAAGGGAAAAAACCTAAACGGACATGAGAGACAATATGTGCAAACACAAGAAGAAAATATATTTACAATATGCACAATGCCTTATGTTATGAAAATACAATGAGAGAGAGCCCAAATATAAAGAGCTCATGGAAGCTTGTAGAACAAGCTGGAAGGTGGTAGAAGATAAGATTGACAGCAAGAAGGGAACAAACTCCCGTGTTGTCAACAAATAACCACTACATGCATTAAATATAAAATATTGAATAAATGCATGACCTAAGTAAGCTTAAGAAAATAGAATAAATAATTAATTATTAATTATTTACTCTAACACCCCCCCTTAAGTGCAACTTAGGGAAATGCCCTAAGCTCACAAAACTAAGATGAATGCATAATGGGTCCCGGCATTGAGGCCATTTTAGGTACCCAAGTACAATGCAAGAAAAGATGCAACCTCTATAAACGGGGAAAGAGGGAAAACCACATGGGAAAAACCCTCCCCCAAAAAGAGGTAAGAACCTAGTGAAGAACTGAAGAAGTCTCCAACTAGGGAAATTGTCCCCTAAAATAGGAACAAGAAGTGATCATGTAAAGAAGCATCACTAAAGCAAGAAAAAGCCGCAATTCTGCCAAACTGCTGATTTGAAGAACCTCCATGGAAGAACAAGGCACAAACTGAGCATGTCTATATGGTAGATGATCCATC
Organism: Cupressus sempervirens; assembly: GCA_028749045.1. Lineage (NCBI taxonomy): Eukaryota > Viridiplantae > Streptophyta > Pinopsida > Cupressales > Cupressaceae > Cupressus > Cupressus sempervirens. Next base: position 138,448,106 of record CM053784.1, on the reverse strand, counting down.
TCACCGAAATGCATAGGTAGCCAGCCACTGCAATCGCCTTGTATATAGGATCAACCACTAAATACATAGTTCACACTATCAAACCATTGAACCACGGATGCATTAGAACAATAGCATAACCCCTCCTTAATGTAGACGGGGTGTGATGATAGGCAACTAAGAAGGTGGGCCAAAATCTCCTGCAAACGAACCAAGAACGAGGAGAGAGAAAAAGAGTTACAGACACCTATAAAGACACGGTCTAACTGACTCTGCATGGGGCTAATGTCATGGAAGGGACACTCACTTGACAAAGGGAGAATTCCTAAAATAGCAAACAATAATCCCCCCATGGTGCTTTATGAAAATAGTGCATGTACAACTGACTTAAAACAATGTTCATGATCCCTGGAATGCAAAAGTGACACTTTATCTCAGTGCGAAACAAAAAAGTGCTTCAAAATGATAGCTACAATGATCAAAACTAAAAACAAGCTGCAACAAAAGAAAGTACAGCTAAAAAAAAGAGAGTCCATGCCAGGAAAACGATCCTCAGGCCTAAAATACTCAAAATATCCACCATATAGCAAAAAAACAAAAACTACGATAGAAAGAGTAGAGGCCAAAAGTGAAGAAAAAGAACTACATTTCTGAAAAGGTGAACAAATTCAGCTTTCCAGAAATATAAAGTTTTCAAAAAACTAACATGGGACGCAAAAGATATGCATGTCAGAGTCAAAAATAGGACTTCAGACTTCAACATAAAAAATAGGCAATGAAAAAGTATCAAAACCTTAAAATACCCACACCAAAATCTTTGTCTCGGAACCAGCTTTACGGCGCTTCTTTCGGATCAAAAAAATACCTCCTTATGCAAAAGTTATGGCCAAAAAACCACAAGTAGGTCCAAAACCAAATCAGGAGAGGTGCAACCAAGGCTGATGACATCGCGCTGACATCAGCAAGTCATGCAATTAAATTTGAGGGCCTGTCAACCATCGCAGCAAAAAAGGGTACCACATGGCATGTATGACTGATGATGTGGCAGGACCACGTGGTACCTGTGCCACGTGTCACGTGCGGAATGTGGGCTGACTCAGCAAAAAAGCTGACAAAGCAGCTGACTGTGCCGAAACCTGTCCACGTGGGCTGATGTGGCGCTGCTGACAGGACTAGGCAGAGTAGTGGACGGCGCTAAGTGGAGGACCGGGCGAAGGTGTTCGCAGGGGCAGCGAAATGAAGATGCACCACCGAAAGGGTGGAGCAGGGGTGGCCAGCCGGTGGCGGCCAGGCCGGGGCTGCCCAATGGCGGCTCAGCCGACTATGGTGGCCGGCGAGTGGTGCGCGACTGGCGACCCGGCAGTGCGTTGGCGGTGGCCAGTTTTTATTTTTTATTTTTTATTTTTTCAACCCTGCGTCCGTACAATCCGTACGGCAGACCCTGGAGGCTTCAAAAAATCTCCAAAAATGCCCTATGTCCAAAATCGAAAAGCTTTATATGAATCCTAACTGAAAACGGCCTTCCAGATCCAATGGTGATGTTCGTTTGGTCCCAAAGTGCTCTAAAAAATGTTGATCCCCTAATTCGAAGAAAAAATGCATAAACAAACTAGGGTTTGTGACTTCAAATCACGGCTTCAAAATTCTTCAACGAAGCAGCAGCAGGAAGGCTCTGATACCATGTTGGAGTTGAGGAAAGCCAACTCCGAAGACGCCCAAGATCACCTACATGCGAGACCTGTCAAAGAGAAGCCAAGAAGAGGAAGAGCATGGAGTAAGGGAAAAAACCTAAACGGACATGAGAGACAATATGTGCAAACACAAGAAGAAAATGTATTTACAATATGCATAATGCCTTATGTTATGAAAATACAATGAGAGAGAGCCCAAATATAAAGAGCTCATGGAAGCTTGTAGAACAAGCTGGAAGGTGGTAGAAGATAAGATTGACAACAAGAAGGGAACAAACTCTCATGTTGTCAACAACTAACCACTACATGCATTAAATATAAAATATTAAATAAATGCATGACCTAAGTAAGCTTAAGTAGATAGAATAAATAATTAATTATTAATTATTTACTCTAATAGAATGAGTGACCTCTTTGGAATGCTACCATGGATTGGTGCTAGGTGTGTTGCTTGTGGATAATGTTGGAAAATATTGGTGAAAAAAGGAGTTGTAAGGATAGAATGAGTAGAGGTCATGGAGGATTTTAGTCCCACATGTTGAGTGTGGGAAATATAATCCATTTTTTATTTAAGAAGCCCATAATCATTAGTAAAATGTCAAATGCATGCTATTTGATATTATTAGGTAGTAGATATAATTCTTGGTTTATTGACTTGGCCATTGATATTTGTAAAATAGTTTAACAAAACCTAGAAATAGGGATTTGGAACCTAAAAAGAATTTTGTGATATGATACTATCTGTGAAAAAATTAATTTTGTACACAGTGTGAATGTGTATTCATGAAACTTTAATGTAGAATGCAAATAGACTGACTATGAACTATACTAGACCCAAGATATCATCATCAGAATGTAATCTCTATGAGCGTCTCATGTTTCCCTAACTACAACTACTAAAATAACTCTTAGACCAGCATCTTAGTGACAGTTCTAGAATGGGAGTATGCTTAGAATGCATATCTACAATGAAAACATGCGAGATCTATGACTAAAATGCAGATTATATGTGAAATACAACTCCTAGAAATGCTCTTGAAATGATCATGCCATGAACTAACATGCAATAAATGATGGTAAATGACATAAAATGACACTACAATGCTATGAACTTACCAGAATGAGAATGCTAAAATGATGAGTTCAAATATGCCTATAGTGTAGATGCATAAAAACTTGGGCCCCTTGCCTCTTAGATTTCCCTCTATTTATAGGATTTCAAAAGGGGTTTGGGTAAGAATCAGGATTTTTACCTTTAATTAGGGGTGAAAGTGAAACTAAAAATATCTCATAAGAGACCACGAGGAAGAGTCCAACAGACTTGGTTTGAGGATAATTGAGGATATTTCTAATTCTTTTAAAATGAAAAAGGGAGATTTCCAATTTTGTGAGGATAAATGATTTTGTTGATTCAATAAATGTCTTATTTATTTTCAACACTTTTATCTTTTTCTTTGTCCTTTTTTGAATTTCATTTTATGAATTTGAATTGTTTTTCTCCTCTTTTAAACTTGATTTAGGTCTTGTCAATTTGATAGGTGATTAATAACCTAATGTGATTTTTGAACTGAAAGTCTGTTGTGTTTCTTCTGATTTTCTCTTTAATTTTCATTGATTGATCAAAATTGTGTGATTTAGGTATTTGCCAGTTTTTTGGTGTCTACAAATGCCCCTCTTTGAGCTAATATGCTAAGCATATTAGTTCAAAGATTGTCTTGATTTCTAAGTTTAGGTCAAATTCTGATGATTAGATGTCTATTTGATGATATTTTGACATTTCATCATTATCACGGTGTCTGTTTGTTGATGGTTTGATGTTTTGATCATTGATGATTTGATGTTTTGATTGTCATTGATTTGATGATTTGATTGCAGTGTTGATTTGGTGTTTGGTGTTGCGATGTTATTGCTTGGATACCCTAGTTTTGGTAGCCTTGATATTTGAAATTTTTGGTTGGGGTAGAATGTTTTTGATATTTCAAAAAAATTTGATGCCCTGGTTTGGATGCCCCAATTTTATTTGATGTTTAAAATTTGGTTGTGGTAGGACATTTTTGATATTTCAAAAAAATTTGATACCCCAGTATACTACCCCCTCAGACATGAAATTGGAAAAAATAGATGTATGAAATAGGGATGTTCCAATTTTATTTTTGAAATGTTTGATGAGAACAGCTGATAGGGAATGTGTAGTCACAAAGTGATGTGTAGGATCAATTAGGTAATGGTGATAGATAGAAAAAGTACCCCCTCAGGATAAAAACTAGGGAAAACTAACATGTCCATCTCAAGATACAGAGTAGGAAAAATAACTAGTTCAAGATAGAACCATTAGTTGAATAGCTAGATGTTGAGATTTGATTGATGTAGGATGATCACTTGTGATGAAAAACTAATGTCATTGTGTAGTGTTCAATTGTTCGAGATGAGATGAGTGCCCCTTGTAAGCAAGGACCTTCTGATAAGACACAGACATATGAGTAATGTAATGCAACAAATGGTTTATTTGTGGGGCTTTTGTGTTTCTTTTATTGGCTTGGAATGTATGTCATTTATGATTAGGAACCATTTATGTTGATGATGATAACCTTTTTATGTTGATGTTGATGACCTTTTTATGTTGATGATCTCAATCTTTTTGATTTATGAGATATTCAAGCTTGTTCATGTTCGAACTTGTGCACTTGTTATATCATGAACTTACGTGTACATGTGATTGTATGAGTTGATGGATATGGTAGCATTGGATATGTGTGTGTGTGTGTGTGTGTGTGTGTGTGTGTGTGTGTGTGTGTGTGAGAGAGAGAGAGAGAGAGAGATTAATGTAGATGTATCATAATTTAGAATCGATGGTATGGCATGAATAATGTGATGAGAATGTGATGTGGTACTATGAATGCAATGACAGAAAATGAAATGTGGTAAAATAGAATGTGATGTAATAAAATTGGATGAAAGGAAATAATAAAATGTGATATAATGAAATATAACACGAGGTAATAAAAATGATTTATAATGTAATGGAATGAATTGTGAAAATTGAATCATAATGGGGTGAATGTCATGGTAATGTAATGAAATGTGATAAAAATGTGTGGAAAAGAAATAATATATGATGAAATACAATGTGATTTAATGAGGTGAAATAAAATAAAATGAAATGATAATGAAATGGAATGTGTAACAAAATGAAATGAAATAATTAATGAAATGAAAATGAAATGGAATATGTAATGAAATGAGTAATGAAATGAATATGTAATAAAATGAAATGAGTAATGAAATGAAAATGAAATGGAATAGTGTTGTGGTAGGATGATAGGAAATAATGAAGTAGAATAAAATGTCTAAGTGCATGGATGGGATGAAAGGAGATGAAAGGATAAATGGAAATGTGATAAAATGGGACATGACAAATGAGGGTTGAGTGAAGGTGAAAAATAGAAGGAAATGAAATTGTTTTAGATTCAAAAGCTATGAGGTGGAGTGTCAACTTTTGAGATTCAAAAGCCATGAAATGAATGGATGAAATGGAAAAATGAAGGAGATGGAGGATAAGAAAAGATGATGCAATGAATAAGATGAAGTAGGTGGTTAAATGAGATTTTTTTGAGATTCAAAGGTGATGCAAGGCAGTCGATGAGGTGGTGAAAATTGGTACTGACTAGAAGTGTCTAAGATTCAAAAGCCACATAACACAATGAGTGGAGTGGAAAGGTGAATTCATGAAGTGTAATGCTAGTGTGGATGGGATGAAGAGACAAAATCCATGATAGGTGAGTAATCAGAAGCTTGCTTTGATGTTGATGTTGATCTTGTTGTCCAATTTTTGATAACCAATCATGAAGTTATTGATTAATGTCAGTGAAATGCATCCTAATATATGTGCCAACCATTTATTTTCAAGGAACCCAAGATGAAAATGCAAACTATATGAATGCAACTAACTGTCATTTTTTTTTAAAGAGATACAAACTAATTGTCATCATAGAGCATGTGATAAAAAGTGAATAAGTACAACCACCACTAGCTCAGCTATAGTGATATGAATACTATGTCATGCCAAGAAGTACCAGCAAAGAGGAATAATATACAAGAAAATATGACAACCACTAAGAAATAGAAGCTATATCCATTGGATAATAAAAATAGGCATACCAACAATCACATGTCAAATAAAAGATCCCATCTAAGGTAGTGCACAAAATTGGTTGAGGTACACATGGTGTTCCATTTGAGAGGAGGCACTTATAAATGGACACCAATAATGTGCAAAACCAAAGGATCACAAGAATTAAATAGTGAAAAACTAATCAAAATATCATGACTTCATCTTGGTACCTCTAGTCAAACACATCATCGAAGTACTAAAGGAACATGATAGCATAGAAAACCATTATTTGTGAACTAGGTGTGCTTCTAGTTGTGTGTAATAGTGTCAATTTTGTTCAATTATGCCAGGGAGCAACTATTATACTAGGCGAATGAGAAGGCATGGGATGTTAGCAGTGAATTAGCAGCAGAATCTGATGGTCAGTGTGCATCGACAAAAATTTGGGTGGCTAAATGTCAGAGCCAAGGGTCAAGTGTATCAAGTACCAATGCAATGGGATGTAGAGAGTGGATACATGAAAGACTAGTATAGAAAAAGTATCAGGTGAGTGACAGCTATAAGGAGGCGAATAATATGGGAATGAATCAAGGTGAAGTGAGGAGTAGAATGCAATTAATAGATGTATTGAGAAGTTGTAGGAATTGTGCAAGTGAAAGTATGTTGAGCTCACCAGATTAGTCATAGCAAGAGGGTGATGCTAGCTAGGCAAGGTGGATGAGGCAAGGGTGAAGAGTGAAGCGCATTCGATGAACCTCTTAAGAGTGGGTGGATTAGTCAAAGATCCAAGTGTTAATTTCGGGTCTAGGTGAGGCAAGTCAGTTGGGACAAGTCCTAACACAACCCAAAGAGGTGGGGATAGAGGCAGAAGAAATGCCCTTATCAGCTTTAATGATGTTATTAGGGACTATAGTGCAATAGGTGATGCAAGTGGTATTAGATGATGAGCCAATGACACAGGTGGAGAATAGTCCACCTAAGAAGATGAAGAGTATGTCAAGAGTAGAGGAGGAGGTGGACAAATAAAATCTAATAAAAAGTCTATGGGAGAAACTTCAAAGGATGTGGGAGGTGTTAGTGGAGGTGAAGTAATGAGTACCAGGATGCATCGGTGGATTAACCTCGGGACGTCAGGATGAGGGTCAACAGAAAGGGGAATGAGTGATGTAAATGTGGGGGAGCCACAGCTAAATGTGGGAGATAGAGATCAATCATCATAGGACATGGAGGGATTATAGAGACTATTAGCTATAGAGAGAGTTCAAGCAAAGAACATAGAACAGGAAGTCTCATTTTTGCTAGGATTGATGGAAAAGGCATAGGAGGATGGGGCACAAATAAAGGCAAGATGACTACATGTGGTGGTAGATGCAAAGCAGGTAGGGGTACAGTCACTAGCAATAGAGCTACATGTGGAACATGCGTGAGGTAAGGGAAGTGATTCAGGAATGTAAGCCAAATGGTTGTGAGTTTAGTGATTGTAAGAATCCCTGAAAATGGCATAGGTGGATTTAAAGAGTGCTCAAAATGCGCTAGTGTTATTGTAGTCATAGTCTAAGTCTTTTAGGGAGGCAATTTCCAAGGCAAACTCCTGAGCATTAAAGTTGTAGGAGTAGTTAGCATTAAGTGAGGGGAAGGTGAGGTAATTACAGTAGCATTTGGGTGAGGAAAAAGTGGACATGGAGTGTTTTCGAATGATGACTGATCAGATGCAACATGAATGGGATGTGGCGCAACAAGTGATCACTACATAGGGGGTAAGCAAGTTGGTGGAGAATGTATTCATGACAATGCACTAGATGAAAAAGGTACACCAAGAAGCTGCTTATTGGATGGGACATTATTATCAGGCATTCTTGAATGAGGATCGACAAGAGATGTGTAATGTCCCCTCTTTAGTTTGACATGGCGTTAATCGTGGATTTGCCTATTCCAAACTCTCGTAGGTAGATGGGGTTGATGAGAGAGTCATTTTTGGCATTATTTTTTGATTAGATGGCTCATTATGCTCTTGGAGATATTATTTTATTTATATTTTATCATCACTTCTTATATGGGACCTACATGTTATAATTCTAAGTTGAGTTGCACTTTTATTTTAGAAAGTTATTTATTATAAAAAAAAAGTGCATTACAATGGGATTTTATAGTGGATGTTTCTAGAAGTTCATAGCAACTTCTTAGAAAAGAATGTTTCTAGAAGTTCTTAGTAACTTCATAGGAAAGTAGATAAATAAAGGGCTTGACCTCCCATTTGGACACAAGGGATTTGGTAACTCAACTACATCTTCTATGAGCATTTGTGGAGCTTGATAGTTTGCAAATATTTAGCATAATCCTTGAGAACAATACCTCTCAAGAGATTGCATAACTAAGGAAGTGAAAGATCTTCTGAAGGGTCGCACTTTGGAAGTGGTATTCAGTTGTTTCAAGTTGAGCTTAATTTGTAAACTCAAACTACCTAAGGGTTTGAGTTTTTGAAAGTAGATCCAAAAAATGCAATCTAAAAAAGCAGATCCAAAAAAGTAGTCCAAAAAAGAAGATCCAAAAAAGCAGTCTGAAAAAGAAGATCCAAAAAAAGTAGTTCGAAAAAGCAGATCCAAAAAAAGCAAGTGAAAAAGAAAATCGGAAAAAGAAAAGCAGAAAGGCAACATTTGAGAAAATTATTACAGCCATCTACAATCAGGTTCCTTTGGATATTACATGCATTTTTCTTATCATTTAGATGCCTATTAGGAGGTAAGGCTGAAGGTGAAAGTTGTAACAAATTTAAGCATTATTTATGCAGATGTAAGCCAAGAGTCTTGGCCATTTCATACTAGTATTGTAGTTAACATTTTATGTGCAATAAAGGAGACATAATTTGTTGGTCTGATATAGTGTAATTGAATATGTATTCATCATTCATGATTAGCTTATTAGTTTGCATGTCAATTGTTTGACAAAATGCCAATTGGCTATAGATTTTCTTTTTGGCATAAATAATGTTATAATTCTACATACCAAGTGTTTGTCAAAATTACTAGTTGTTGTAACTGCATATTTCAAGTAGTTTTAGTCACATATATGCATTGAATATTGTCAAAATAAGTTGCACATTCATGTTAGGTCATTGTTTAGTCAATTTAAAATCTTCTTGCAAGCATTCTTATTGATGCTAAGTGAAGGAAAGAGCCATAAAAGAAAACTAAAATTTTATATCAGTCATATGACCCTTGTATGCAAAGTGTCATCTTGAACCTTTATCAACATTTTGGGATCAGATTTGAGTAGAGTCATTACAGTGGTATCAGAGATAGATTATCCTGCCATCCTAGTGGGTACAAACACAATGAAAAGGTGGTGATATTATAGATTAGAATGTTCAATCTTTAACTCATCACTATAATTTAAGAAGAACCAGGGCTTGTCTAAACACAAGACAAGAGGAATAAGGAAATCTAGAGGATCATCATGATACAAGTGAACAGGTTATTGGCAATATGGGAGACAAGAATACTAGGGATCCTAGAGAGGAAAGATTTTTACAGTTATTAGAGACCTTGGCATAGGGACAGCGATTGCCAGAACAAAGGGCATAGGAACAAAATCAGAGATTGGAACTTATAATGCAAATGATGGCTTGTCAAATAGGGTTGAATACTAACATAGGTGGTGGAAATAATCAAAATGGTAATAATCCAAACAAGAATAACTAGGATGGGACAAAAAATGGAGGTGAATGAGTTGGGAACAATTTCGGTCATGTACCCCAGCAAGCTAGGATAGTGAGTTCAAGGCCTATGATTCCCACCTTTCCTCCTAGAGCTCTAGAGCAGTCGAAACCAGAGCCCTCGATCACTAATAAACAGGATCAGATGAGGAGAGATTGGGAAGTTGGAAGACCAGAATTTACTATTGCAATCACCTTTAGAAAGTATATGGATGTGCAGATGAAACATATGCCACGTGGACACGACAGGAACCAGAATTATGAGCTATGAAAGAAAGTAGGGAAACTTCAATTACCATATTATGATGGCTCGGGGAAGTCTATAGCAAGAGCTTGGGTTCAAAAGCTTGACACATACTTTCAATTGAACCCTATGCCTGAAGAAGAAGCTATTAAGTATGTAGCAATTCATCTGGATGGGTTAGCACATGAGTGGTCGGATCATGGTACGGTCACTATGGGTCATGCACACATTACCTCATATGTGGAGTTTACAAAGAGACTAATTGAAATTTTTGATAGGAAGGATCCAAAACTCCATTTCAAGGAGTTAGCTTAGCTTAAACAATGGGGATCATTGGAAACATACATTTCAGAGTTTCAAAAAATTGCAGTGTTAGTAATAGATGTATCTGAATAGAGGATACTGGTTCTATTTATGGATGGGTTAGTAGATCCATTGAGAGGGTGGATTAAAGCTCTCAACCCTCCCACTTTTTAGGAAGTCATTAAGAAATCTCATGACATGGTTTCCTCTTTAGCATCTAAAAATAAATTCCAGGCAATGAGTTTCCCTTCGAGAAAAGATAAGGACAGGAAACCTTTTCATAGAGAGGCTCAGCTACCTAAGGAGGAAAGTAAGAGGTTGGAAAATGAGACACTTAATGACGTATGTAGGAAGAAGCTATGCTTCTATTGAAAAGGTCCCTATGAGTATGGCCATGACTATCCTATGAGGCCTAAAGGGAAGGCCAACTAGGTGATGTGGGCTTATTATGAGGATTTAGATTTAGATAGCTCAGAAAATCATGATGAGGAACCTAATAATGCAGAGGCTGAGCAGGAGATAGACAATGCGGAGCAAAGGGAGGAACTAGAGTTGCATTTATAGGAGGCACGTTTGTCTAGTATTTAGAGAGAGGGATCTTTCAGACTTTAGGGAGTCTTGGCTAGGTAGAAGGTTATTACATTGTTGGACATAGGTGCCACACATAATTTCATTGATGCACAATTTTTGGAGAGGTGTGGACTCATTACTAAGGAGTTTGAGGGACTGAGAGTCAAGGTAGCTGATGGATATACTCTTTGTTGTGACAGGATAATATGAGATCTACCTTTGTGCCTGAACAACTATGAGTTTAAGGAAGACTATCATGTGGTCAACATGGGTGATATGAACATAGTACTTGGTGTAGACACCAAAATTTGATTACACTGCTTTGGTAATCTAATTTAGCCACCTCTAAAGGCATCATTAATTAAATTCTTATTTAATTAATCCTTTGCCATCCCTAGTTGATTAATTTAATTAATCATCTATAGTCCTAATTGATGAATCAAATAATCTATTATTTATCAATTAAATCCTATTCTTCTATCTAATTCCAAAAATCCCCATTTATTAAATAAATCTATTTGATAAATGAAATCCTCAAATTCAAAAACCCCTAACCTATCTCTAATCCTCCATTTAGCCTAATCCACCCCATCCACCCATACTAACCAAGCTTAGCCACTAACTCACCCACCCTCATTAATGCCATCCACTTGCACATCTCTAACATCCCTAATCTAATCCTAAACCCAAGCCTAATCCACCCCCTAATGTTGTCACATTCCTTAAACAAGTTTAAGACTTTCTTAATCCAAACCAAAGTCTCCCCTCAAAAAAACCCAACCACTAAGTCATGAGTGCTCTTACAAAACATAAAGACTCTTACAAGCCCACTCATGACCCTTACACCCATCTTCCACACTCTTCCCTCTTCCACACTCATTCCTCTTACATCCCTCTTACATACTCAACCCCACTCATCATGCCTTTAACCAACCCTTTACCCTACCCTCTCACACTCATCCTCCTTGTGACAAGTGTCACCTTCCCATTGGTTCTAAACAAGCACAATCCATGTGCTCCCCTTTGAGTGCATCTTAGTCCTCCTTAAGCCTTCATCCATCCTTGCATCTAAGCCCTCCATCCCTCTACCCCTTAGCCTATAAATTGAATCCCATCCCAAGCCATTTCATCAACAATCTTTGAGCTAAAGTTACCATGCTATTTTGAGAACCAAAGCCATCAACCATACCCTTATAATGCCAAATTGAGAGCTCACAAAGCTACCAATTTTCCATTACCCATCTCCATTGAAGCAGCTTTTGAGCATCTTGAGCATACATCCACAGCAAAAGGACACATCTACAGAATCAAGAAAGCATAGATTGTTTTCTCTTGTGAGGTTTGCACTTCTTGTTTGCTTTCTTTGTCTAAGCATATATGTGAATTTAGTTTTTGGTTTGTGAATGTTTACTTTATTTGTTAATGTTCTTTGCATACTAATTCTTGTTCTACATTTTGGCACGCCCGGTGGGACTCAAACTATGGGTCATTTAATCATCTATTTTCATCTATATGTCATTTTTCTAACCATCTAATGTTTGTTGTTGTTTGAGTGTGTTGTGAGGGTGTTTTGCTTGTTTTTGCATGTTAAAGAACGCACTTAGGAAGAAGAAATACCATCTTAAAAAAAAAAAAAATTTGCGTTTTTCAGCTTTTTTGGCATAGTTTTGGCATCTGCAACCTGTTCTGTCTGTGAAAATCTGCGTCTGCGAAAATTGACGTTTGCAAAAATCTGCGTCTGCGCAAATTGACATCTACGAAAATCCGTGTCTGTGAAAATTAATGTCTGCAAAAATCCGCATCTGCGCAAATCGACATCTGCGAAAATCCGCGTTTGCGAAAATCGTCGTCTGCGAAAATCCGCATCTGCGCAAATCAGCGTCTCTGCTTGTCATCTATTTTTTGTGCTGCAAAATTTGTTCTGTCATCTTCGAATAACATTTAGACCATTTTAAGCATTTTTACGCGTAGAAAAAACAGCAAAAAAAGTTTTTAAAAAATTTCCCATAGTTAAGCTCTCATTTTTGAAGATTTTGGCTAACTAACTAAATTGTTTTTTTTTGTCTCATTGCAGGTTGGAGCACATATGGAACCACTAACCATGTTTCTTGCAGGTTTTCATGTTGCTAAAAAAATGAACTTGAATGGTTAAACACATTTTTCATTGAATGAATGTTGCTCAAAACACACTCTTGAATGTCATGGATTAAAATCAACTTTCCTTGGAATGCATGCTTAAAACAAAAAATCCAATCTTGAATGCCAAGGATCAATTAACCATTACAATATCAAACACTTCATTTGGAGCTTCTAAAATTGAACAAAATAAATCTCTTTTTCACATGCAATCTAGGTAAAGTTTGATTTTTGGACATTTAAGAAACTTTGTTAAGTTAAAATACAAATTTACAAAAATCAATTTGAGTAGTTCCTTGGACTCACCTCTTTTCTAATCACCCATCAAATATTAACCATTGGTTGCAATCTCAGCGCCATTTATGGGGATGGGTCTACTTGAAAAAGGTGTTAAATGTTCCACAATCTAACTCACTCACTTGGTCTTTGAACGTTTGCTTTAACTTTATCAAAATTCTTAAATGGCCAAAACTCTAGATTAAATCGATCACACTTCAAGTTTGGGCACTAAAATTGAACAACAACTGATGCGGAGAGCCTCCGGGCATGTGCTTGAAATCGAATCTCACACACTTTTGTTTTGGGCTTAAAACAAACTCACACTCAATCTTGAATGCCTTAAAGAAAATTAATCGATACTTGACGTGGAGGGCCTCCGAGCGCGCGAGTTTGCTTTTTTTGACCCTAACTCTTCTTATTGTTTGCATTCTTCGATCGATTTACTTTTGTTGGTGCTTCAAGTTGGAATTGAACATTGTCTCTTAAACATGAGTGCTTGCAAAGTCTAGATTAGCACACATAAGAGTTAGTTGGTAAAAGAACAATCGTGTTTTTTAGCCCAAGGTCATCCAAGTCTTCTCTCCCCTTGTCCTCTTTCGAGGCCATCTTGGGTGCATAAGATTAGGATCCAAAACCTTGTTTCTTTTTTAGGAGGCCTGCTTGGGGATTTCATCACCCCTTGGACGACCTCAACTCCAGCATTCTGGCGGAGTATAAGAATCGGGAGGTGAATCGAAAGACACCTCTCTTGGGATCAAGATTTTGTCATTCAGGCTAAGACTCAAGGAACTTTATACCCTTGAGAAGTGAAAGAGGAGAAGTGGGTTACTGCTCCTCTCGGCTGTGTGACATCCTTTTGGTTTCATCTACAAATTTGGGCCTCACGTACCTTGTGTATATCGAGGACTCCCTAGCTAAACCAATTGTCTGCCTTGCAAAAAACCATCTAGGATGTTAATGTGTTTGGAGTGACTGATCAAAACATTTGTAGAACATACACACTCCTTGGCGCAAGTATCACATTCTGAGAACCACAAACTTCTATCTGGGTGTTCCTATCTATTGCTTGTTTTTATTTTACTTTTTGAATGAATGTTTTCCAAACTTGGTCAATCCTAGCTTAGGGCACACTTAGCGTAGTCATTGCCTATTTTGGAAGTTGAACAAGTTGAAGCAAAACAACTGAGATTTTTCCCAAAGTCAAGCAAATTCAGGAATTTATGTCGGAACAACCCAAACCCAAATAGAAGTTTCACAAGGTCAAACTCAAGCCATCTCTAGCATACCAAGAACTTTCAGCCAAGAGAAAAGAAATAACACCAAGCCCACGAATTGCCAAACTCCACAAAGCAGAGGACAAAGCTACCGACGAAGCACTTCAAGAGGCCTGGTTAGAGCACACCATCAAATTTAGCCAACATCTAGGAGTTAATCCTGCTTATGCCTTACCAACTAAGCATGATTTATATGATTAGACACCCTTGTTTCTCCACATCTTCTTGGATAAGCTTCACTTTAGAGTCATCTTTGTAGAAAAGCTAGCCATCTTAGGTTATCCCCTTAAGCATTATTAGCTCATCCATCTCATTTAGAATCATACCATCTAGCCATTAATCAAAAATCTACACATCTAAGCTTTCAAAATTGTTGTCACCTTGCTAAAAGTTTGCCATTCCTAAAATCTTCCAAATCCACCAATCTCAGCAAGGTTATCCCTTTGACAGAGCTTTGTCTAGGGTAATCTAGCTTTGTCACTTGTTATCCCTCATCACCTTGAGCTAAAGGTTGGGATTCGCAAGTGGTCAATCTCATGTTCTTCCTAAAGGATCATCAGTCTATCCTTAAGTTGACACAATCACCACCAAGCTTGCACATAGGAAAGCAGACCTTTTGTGCTTTGACAACATACCTTTGAAGTTAGAATCTCCAACCCAATCCTCCTTAGGTTTTTTCATATAGCTTTGCCTCAACCTAGGAAATCATTTGCATAGAAAAGCCTTCCCCCTTTTGCATCCATCAACATTATTGCATCTCATCCCTAGGAGCATTTTTCATGCCACCCGTCACTCACTTAGCCAAGAAGAAAGAAACAATGGAGCCCTATCATTTGGATCGAACAGCCTCACCCCCCTTGAGCACTCAGCCATCCTTCAGCCCAGAGCAAGCTATGCCATCACCTACTAACATTGAAGCTTTCATGAACCAACCAAGAAATGCAGTATTGGTAAACGCCATTATAGACAAAAACAAAGAGACAATCATGGCTAATTTTCGAAGGGACAATGTAGGAACCTTTGACTTTGGAAGACCCCTCCATTATCAAATCTATCTCACCCATTGTTTGGGAAGCTGCCAGCACCCATAGGCTCTTATGATCCAAATTATCCTCAATATATTCCAAAAGAAGAGCCTCTAGCCAATTCATATGACCCAACAGACCCAAACATAACATCATCCACCCAAGTTGAAATCTCCATGCCGCAAGCCAACCCAGCCACCACCACTCCATCCTTGGTTCATACCTCTCTGCTCCAAACCCCCTTTACCCAAAACATCTCACCGTTCACCCCCTTCACTATTGTTGTTGCTCCCCAACCCAGCCTTCCAAATCCACCCATCTCCCAAATCAGTGCTAGCATCTTTGGCCAACCTCAACGATATACAATAGGGATGTCACCCATGGGGCCAAGTAATCAACCTTTCATCACCCCCAGCTTGTTCACTACAGCCCAGAACACAATCCCATCATTTCCATTAGTTCTTGGGAGCTCAATACCATTAGCCACAAATCTACAAGCTACTACCCTCACTCCACAAAGCTATCAAATCCCACAAGCTACTACCAATTTTCTACCAAGCTCCCAAATGACCCCAGCTCCCACCACCACTCTACCAAGCTTCCAAATCCAGCCACAAAGCTATCAAACCCCATCAGTTCCATTCCCAAGCTTTCAATTCCCACCACCTCCACCCCCAACTAATCCATTACCTCCAATTACCAACTACTTTTCAATGCCACTTCTAGGAGGTAATCCACCACCCCAGCCAACCACCAATTATTTGCAGATACCATCCCAAATGGGGGCACAACCCACATATATTGGTCAAACCCCACAAGCCCTTCGATCCTTTCCCCAAGCCTCACAACCATCTTATACCTTACCTCCACAAAGCAATCCATTTATCCCACAGCCAGCTTATGTTCCTCAATCCCAACCTCAAATCCCATATCAACAACAAGCCTCACAGCACATGCAGCAATATGTGCCACCTCCCCCTCAACAACTCGTCATCCACCATGCAGCTGCCCAAACAATGTACAATCCCTCACAGCCATCCATATTCAGTGGCCCCATCCAGCACATACTTACCTCAAGGCACTCCTACATTGGGGGCACCCCAACCATCACCTATCAATTCAGAGTGGCAGCAAATGAAGATAGCTCTAAAAGCCATCCAAGAAGGGAATGATCCAAAGACATTCAAGTTTGAGAATGTGTGTCCTTACCCATTTGATAGAGCCATTACCACGACACCATTTCCCAAACACTTTGAGGTACCTAAATTTGACAAATTCAGAGGAAAAGGAGACCCTGTCACACATATCAAAGAATTTTACATGCATTGCCAGGACATGGCATACAATGATGTCTTCCTCTTGCGCCTTTTTCCCAAAAGCTTGGCTGGACCAACTCTTGAATGGTTTTATAGAATCCCCTATGGCACAATTAAAAACTTTGCTGAATTATCCGAGGCATTTGTAGCCCAATATGCCCATCTTGTTGAAACGGAGCTATCAATAGTTGATCTTGTCCACACCAAGCAAAAAGGTGGAGAAAGCCTTGCCGAATACCTGAAAAGATGGCAAACCCTTACCACCCGCATATCCTGCACTTTGCCAGAATGCCATGTGGTGAAAATGTTTATTGATAATGCACATCCCAGCTTGGCCCACCACATGACCATGAACTATTTGCAGACCTATAAGGATATCAAAGAGAAAGGAATGATCCTTGAGCAAGGACTCATCAAAGATGGTGTGGTAAAGATTTACAAAGAGGCCAACCAAAATCAATCACATTCCAATGACAAGTCTAGGTATTGGAACAAAAACAAGCATGTTGCAACAGATGGGGTTACTGACACCAGACATGTGAATATCGTTGGTCCTTCTCAAAACCAGTCTAACCCACCATATCAAACAAACAACCAACAAGCTACCAATTACCAACAACGAAATAACCAAAGCTATCAAAACCACAATACAAGACCCAACTTTCAAGGGTCTAACAATCAAGTTAATGCCATCAATGTAGCTGCAGGGCAAAAGCCCAGATTCCAACCTGCACCTAGAAACTATACACCCCTTGGTGAGCCATTGGATGTTATTTTTGAGAAATTGGCTAAGGAAAACCTCATCAAATTTCCTCCTACCCAGCAAATTGATCCAAGCCAATCCAAAGCTACATGGTACAAGGACAATGAGTATTGCAAGTTCCATAGGGTAAACGGTCACACCACCCTCAGATGCATGAAACTGAAAGACTATGTGCAAGACCTCATTGATCGGAAGGAAATCACTGTTGGTGCCCAAACCTCTCCCAATGCAGGCTTACAGATTTATCAAAATGCTTTTCCTCTACACAACAACAAAATCCTGGAAAAGCACCTATCCAAAACAACACCAACAACCGCCAGCCAAACTAACAGCATGGGAAGAACAATGACCACACTTCATCCTATATAGACTATGGTAGCCTTATAGGTTGTATATCTGAGAAAGAGCCTTCTGTCAATGTTATCAATATCCGAGGACCAGACAATGAGTGTGCGGTCACCACTCGAAGAGCGCAATTTAACATCGCAGGCCCACCAGTTTCATCAACACCATCAGCTCCATCAAAAAGCTGGTACAATATCTTGGAACACCTTGGGAACATGGAAGCCCAAATATCCATTTTAGACCTTCTCCGCACTAGTCCTGTGTACAAAGACATCCTTGACAGTGCTCTCATAGAATCCTGTGTCCCTTCTAATATCAATGCTACTGATTTTCATAATCTTGTTGGACACCTTTCATCCTCATGTGCCCTATCTTTCAAACCCACCGACATACCTGCAGTTGAGCCAGATCACACCCTTCCGCTTTGCATAGCCATCATGGTATCCAATTTTGCCATGAAAAGAGTAATGATAGATAATGGATCAGCCTTGAACATTTGCACCCTAAAATTCATAAAACAAGTTGGGTATACTGAGGTAGATATGATCAGTGAGGTTATCACCATCAAAGCTTATGACAACTTGGAAAGGACCACAGAAGGGACTATTTTGCTACCAATCAAGGTTGGGCCAGTCATTCAAGAGACAGTTTGCCATGTTGTTGATCTAAACCTACCATTTAACATCCTCCTCGATCGCCCATGGATTCATGCTATGAAGGCCGTTCCATCCACCTACCATCAGTGCATCAAATTTTTGCATCAGGGCACTGAGGTAACCATCCATGCCGATCCAGAACCCTTTGCTTACTGCAATGCGGTTGAAGCTTCATATACAAACCATTTCCTTGGAATAGACATCGGCACAGCCATCGCCAGCTCATCCCACACTTGTAATGACGCAGAAACCATCCTCACCTCCACTCTATCTACTGTAAAGATCAACAACAAAGGTTGTGGAGAATATAGTCTGTCAGATGCATTTGCTATCGGAGCAATCCCACTTGATCCACATACCCATGGATGACTAACATATCACAAAGCTAGGGAGATTCCACCTCCTCGATACAAACAGTTTGGCCCAACCACATTTGTGTCCTCAAAAACCCCTCTTCATGAAGAGCTCACTCCAGATATCAACAATTGGTTACATAAGGATGCACCTCCAAAAAATAGAGCACGCCTTGATCACTTCAGCCAAAAGTATCCCCAGCAACATAAGCTCATCACTAAAAAATGGAACTATCAAGGAGGTGGACTAGGACTAGAAGAAAGGGGCATGCAATGTCCCATCGAAGCACATAATTGGGAAACAAATTCAGGACTTGGCTTTGGCATACCCACAACTGGGGGCACCAATGAGAATGGTCACGCTTTTTCGAACATCCACCGCGACCTTGTCGAAATCGAAGACATTCCTAAGGAAGTTGAAAAGAGAGCCTACGACGATATCCTAGACCAAATCTTCCTAGGAGACTCTATTCTCCAAGAACTATCCATCCATCTCATTGACCTACCACTTGCTCATCCACAACTCATAGATTGGGACCAACCAAGTGTCATACATATTGATGAGTTCACATCAGAGGAAGCGCTTCTAAGATTCATGGGAGCTGAAACTCCTCATAAGAAGACAAAGCCAGATTCTGCCTACATCTACAAGCTAGGTCCCAAGGGGTATTTTGGAGAAAATTCCCAACCTAGTTTCGATACACCCAAAATTGGAACTAAGGTAAATCTGGGACTAGCTAAGGCAGCGAAGAGAACCCCTTAGCAAGAAAATCTAGAGCCACAAGAAGAACATGAGGATTTAGTATTGCCTCCTCAAGATAATCAACCAGAGGTATCTTCTATTCTAATAGAGGCTACTAGAGAAGTCAACATTGGTTCTTCAGAGATCACTAGAATTGTTCACATTGCTGCATCCCTATCACAAGACCAAGCTGACCTCCTCTTTGAGGTTTTATGAGAGAACATTGGCCGATTTGCATGGTCATATCAGGACATTCCAGGACTTGATCCAAAGCTTGTAGTTCATCATCTTGTAGTCGATCCAAAGATCAAGCCCATCAGACAAAAGCATAGAAAAATGCACCCCAAGGTGGCATTACTAGTCAAAGCTGAACTAGAAAGAATGTTAGCTGCTAAGGTTATCCGACCTATCGACTACTTAGAATGGATCTCCAACATGGTCCCTATCACTAAGCCTTCCGGTGACATCAGAATCTGTACTGATTTTAGAGATCTTAACAAAGCTTGTCCAAAGGATGATTTTCCCTTGCCCAACATAGATATGATTGTAGATCTTACAGCTGGACATGAAATCCTGTCCCTTATGGATGGATTTTCTAGGTATAATCAGATCAAGATTGCATAAGAGGATCAGCATAAGAGAACATTCACTACCCCCTGGGGAACCTTTTGCTACACCATGATGCCTTTTGGCCTAAAGAATGCTGGGGCTACCTATCAAAGAGCTATGACAGCCATTTTCCATGATCTTATCCATAGCATTTTGGAAGATTATGTGGACGATATCCTGGTCAAATCTCACACCTTCATGGATCATCTTGCTGACCTAGAAAAATTCTTTGATAGGTTGGCCCAATATCATCTCATGCTAAATCCTAAGAAGTGTGTCTTTGGGGTCACATCTGGCAAGCTTCTAGGCTTCATAGTTTCTAAACGAGGTATAGAGATTGACCCCAAAAAGGTCAAGGCTATCTTAGACATGCCTCCTCCCCAGACACTGCGACAGCTTCACTCTCTTCAGGGAAAACTTCAATCTATCCGGCACTTCATCTCCCAACTTGCAAATAAGTGTACACCATTTTCACACTTGCTAAAGAAGAATGAGAACTTCAAGTGGGATCTTTTATGTCAGCGCAGCTTCGATCAGCTCAAGCAATACCTCACCAATCCCCCTATCTTGGTTCCACCAGTTCCTGGTCATCCCTTGATATTGTATATATCAGCAACACCTACTACTCTAGGGTCACTTCTAGCACAACATGATGATTATAGTAGAGAGAGAGCCATCTACTATATCAGTAGAACCCTAGTTGGTTATGAACTCAATTACACTCCTATGGAAAAAGCTTTTTTGGCAGTTGTTTTCTCAACTCAAAAGCTTCGCCACTACATGCTAAGTCATACCATCCAACTAGTCTCCAAGATTGACCCTCTCAAGTATATGCTCTCCAGAACAACACTTACAGGTCGTTTGGCCAAATGGGTTATGCTACTAAGTGAGTTTGACATCCAGTATGTGGACAGAAAGGCAATCAAAGGGCAAGCTATAGCAGATCACCTAGCTCATGCACCTCTAGTAGATGCATATCCTTTGCTCACAAAATTTCCAGATGAGCATATCTACCTAATTGAAGAATAGCCCCCATGGAAGCTTTATTTTGATGGCTCATACACCTCTCATGGATCAGGGGCAGGAATATTATTAGTTACACCTCAAGGAGATTACATTCCAAAAGCCTTCAAGCTACAATTCCCTAGCACCAACAATATAGCAGAATATGAAGCTCTTGTAGCAGGATTAAAGATAGCTGCAGAATGGAATATCACTGAGTTACAAGTCTTTGGTGATTCCCAACTCATCATCAAACAAGTCTTAAATGAATATCAAACCAAAGATGAAAAGCTATTACCCTACAAAGAGCTAATTGATCAGCTGACCTAGCATTTTACAAAGCTTCAATTTACACAAGTGCCTTGAATGCAAAACAAGGCAGCAGATGCCATGGCCACTATCGGCTCGCTCTTGGAAATTCCCGAAGATGCTACACAATATGAATTTTTAGTTGAGCAGCTCCTCATACCTGCTTATGTGAATGAGGATTCAAACCGTGTTTGTATCTTGGTTGGTCCCCAATCCCCTTGGTACCATGAAATTCACGCTTACCTTAACGATGGTATCATATCCCCTCACCTCACATGCACCCAACGCCAGAACCTCATCCAAAAATCATCCCGCTATGTTATCATAGCCAATACCCTATATCATCGGGGTTATCACGATACTCTCTCTCGATGTTTAGATGAAAATGAGGTCGCGATGGCATTAAAAGAAGTACATTCTGGACTTTGTGGTGCCCACACAAGTGGTATTGTCCTAGCACGACAAATCCTTAGAGCAGGCTACTATTGGCCTACCATTGAAGAAGACTCTTGTGACTTTGTCAGAAAGTGTCTCCCATGTCAGCAGCATGCAAATCTTGTGCACGCTCCACCACAGGATCTACAGCCTATTGCACCACCTTGGCCTTTTTCTTGTTGGGGCCTTGATCTAGTTGGAACTATCACACCTCTCTCATCTGATGGACATAAATGGATAATAACAGCTATAGACTATTTCACTAAGTGGGTGGAAGTAGTCCCCCTAGTCTCAGCTACAGGAGTTCAAGTCTCCAAGTTCATCTTGTACCACATTGTTTGCCACTTCGGCATCCCATCCACCATCTTCACTGACCATGGAGGTAATTTTGAAAATCTCAACATGGAAGAATTATGCACTTCCCTCCGCATCCATCACCATTTTTCTAGCCCATATTTCCCACAAGGTAACGTCCAGGCAGAGGTAACTAATAAAACCCTCCTCAAAATCCTAAAGAAAGTTGTCAATGATTCTGGTCGTGATTGGCACCTTCAAATAAATCTGACTCTATGGGCCTATCGAACTTCCTTCCATACATCCACAGGCACAACTCCATACTCCCTAGTCTATGGTGCTGAAGTGGTATTACCTATAGAAGTTTAACTTCCCTCACTACGCATATCTTTGTGAGGGCAAATCTCAGATGAAGAATACATAGTAGCTCGACTCACCCAGCTAGATCTCTTAGACGAGAAGAGACAACAAGCCTATGACCATCTCACAGTCTATCAAACTCATCTCAAAAGGAATTTCAATAATAAGGTGCTCCCATGACACTTTCAGCCAGGTGACATGGTCCTCATAGAAAATATGAAAGTCCAAGCAGATCAAGAAAAGAAAGGCAAGTTTGAACCTACATGGCTTGGTCCCTATGTGGTTGCTACCTCCTTTGGCTTTGGAGCCTATCAATTATCTACACCAGAAGGAGAACTCTTAAATGATCCCACTAACATCATTCATCTCAAGAAGTTCTATGCTTGAAGATCCTTGGTATACCTAGCTTTTGAAAAATACAAAAAAAAAAAAAAAATAGTAAAGAGAAATAAGCATCCAATGGTGAAAACTTGGCAATTCAAGCGCCTTGGATAGGTACCTTGGTGAAAACCTGGTAATTCAGGCACCTTGTGTGCTAAAGACTAATCCATTATCTATCACTATCCTATCCCTCATCCATCCACCCACCATCCCATAAAACACCTGCTTGTTCCCTTGGTGTTCCAATCAAATATCCAAAATCTAATGGAGCTTGTCAATACCTCCTGTACAGCTTGTAAATCTTGTACCAAAGCTTGTATTATACCTTGTAAATCTTGTACCATACCTTGTATATATTCGAATCTTGTCCAAAGCTTGTACCATATTCTAGCTTGTAAATAATCTTGTATCCTAACCTATATCCTATCACATGCACACACAGAATCCCATTTTCCTTAAGCTTTTCACAAACCATCTACCTATCCACCTATCAACTATTATAGACATCCCATCCTTCACAAACATTTCTATCTCACAAAAAAACAAAACATGAACAAACTTGTACATTTGTAACATATCTTGGTCTGTCAGCTTGTACATCCTCTTTAGCTTAGTATCATTGTATCTATCTGGCTTTCGTGTTAGTTCATCCTTGGTCAACACCTTGCACACATCGCACACCTTGGTTAGATATTCCAATGCATCCTTTAGCTAGATCTCCTGTCACCAAAGTGTTATCCTTCTTAGTTCAGCTTGCCAGACGCATCACTCATCCAGATCCATTAGCTTAGGTGCTCTCTGATAGATCCTTGCAGGATATAGCTTTCCTCATGTCTGATCTTGGTCTGTTAGTACCTCGTCCTACCCATCTCGTTGGCAAATAGTTCTCTTTTGGATTTTTGCTTTCTTTGGATTTGGGATCTTCCCTTTTGGGTCTTGAAATATCTTTTCCAAGCAATCTCCTTGTTCCCTCCTCAAGGTTGCCACGATCTTCCATATCATGGTATGCTGTGAATGGGGCAATTAGAGTGTAAGGTCTTGATTAGGTCTTTTGCTTGTTTTCTTTTTCTGCTTGTGGGTTACCTAGTGTCATTTCCACGCTGCTTCCTTTGGGATTCATGTGTGATACTGGGGCAATCCTTGCGTGTTTTTTTTGAGTTAGTTCGTCAGTCCTCTGGACGATTGGTGAAAAGGCCTTGATGTTCTTGGTAACCTTGGCAATTAACCAACAGTCCTATAGCAAATCTAGTGCTCAACTACATGGTGGTACTTCTCTTTGAAGTATCCCCCATCTCAAAAAGCTTCAATGGATTGCCTTCATCTCCATTATGCCCCATCCATATCCTACATCTGTCGCTCCTACCCCAGCTTATGCATCAGTATCTCTTTGAATCACTCCTCATGCTTAGCTTTAGGGATCCACAATCCTAGTCTTAGGGATCCACCAATCAAATCAATGCACCAAGCCTCATCTTTCGAGATCCACAATCCTAGTCCTAGGGATCCCCAAAACCCATCTTCCGCTAATCTGACTCTTTGAAATCTTGTTGCATCAGCTTTATCATTCTATCATCCATCTCCCTACCATGGATTCCTTTTATAGTGCTCCGCTCCTCCATCTCCCCCCCCCAATCCTAGAAAGTCTTAAGATTGCTTTACTTTTGTGCCTCTGATTTCCCTTTATCATTCTCCCATAGTGAGAGTTTGAGCTAATTCAGCCCCTTCTCTTCGCCAACCTGCGTCTCAGCTCATCTCAATTTCTTGTACTTTTCAAGAAGTCATCGAGCCTCATTTCTCTCCCCGTCGCCTTCTTGAGGGGGCATCATCTAAGTCTAGTCTCTCCTCTTCTTATCCGAGACTAGGGCAACCTTGTTGCTAAAACATCTTCCGCGTGTCGTCTTCATTCGAACTTCTTTGAAATAGTGTTGTCTCAACACTATGTCAAAGAGGGGCAAAATGTAGACATCGAAATTTGATTGCACTGCTTTGGTAATCTAATTTAGCCATCTCTAAAGGCATCATTAATTAAATTCTTATTTAATTAATCCTTTGCCATCCCTAGTTGATTAATTTAATTAATCATCTATAGTCCTAATTGATGAATCAAATAATCTATTATTTATCAATTAAATTCTATTCTTCTATCTAATTCCAAAAATCCCCATTTATTAAATAAATCTATTTGATAAATGAAATCCTCAAATTCAAAAACCCCTAACCTATCTCTAATCCTCCATTTAGCCTAATCCACCCCATCCACCCATACTAACCAAGCTTAGCCACTAACTCACCCACCCTCATTAATGCCATCCACTTGCACATCTCTAACATCCCTAATCTAATCCTAAACCCAAGCCTAATCCACCCCCTAATTTTGTCACATTCCTTAAACAAGTTTAAGACTTTCCTAATCCAAACCAAAGTCTCCCCTCAAAAAAACCCAACCACTAAGTCATGAGTGCTCTTACAAAACATAAAGACTCTTACAAGCCCACTCATGACCCTTACACCCATCTTCCACACTCTTCCCTCTTCCACACTCATTCCTCTTACATCCCTCTTACATACTCAACCCCACTCATCATTCCTTTAACCAACCCTTTACCCTACCCTCTCACACTCATCCTCCTTGTGACAAGTGTCACCTTCCCATTGGTGCTAAACAAGCACAATCCATGTGCTCCCCTTTGAGTGCATCTTAGCCCTCCTTAAGCCTTCATCCATCCTTGCATCTAAGCCCTCCATCCCTCTACCCCTTAGCCTATAAATTGAATCCCATCCCAAGCCATTTCATCAACAATCTTTGAGCTAAAGTTACCATGCTATTTTGAGAACCAAAGCCATCAACCATACCCTTATAATGCCAAATTGAGAGCTCACAAAGCTACCAATTTGCCATTACCCATCTCCATTGAAGCAGCTTTTGAGCATCTTGAGCATACATCCACAGCAAAAGGACACATCTACAGAATCAAGAAAGCATAGAGTGTTTTCTCTTGTGAGGTTTGCACTTCTTGTTTGCTTTCTTTGTCTAAGCATATATGTGAATTTAGTTTTTGGTTTGTGAATGTTTACTTTATTTGTTAATGTTCTTTGCATACTAATTCTTGTTCTACATTTGGGATGCAGTGGCTACATTTTTTGAAGGAGGTTACCCTAAGACTGGAGGATATGGAGATATGATTTGAGGTGGGTGGCAAGACTCATGTGTTGAAGGCTATCTATAATGGTGATGTCAGGACTATCTCATTTAGGCAGATGGAGAGATTAACTAAGCATAATGATATAGAGTGGGTAGTAGTTTCTACTTTGATGCCTACACAAGAGGAGGAGCATAAGGTTGAATATCATCTTGATATTCAAAAATTGAGGACTAAGTATAAGGTATTCAGTGAGATTCCACCAAGTAGGCTAGCAGATAGAGACATTGAGCATATTATTGAGCTAGAGGAAGGTGCTAAGCCTATCATGATCACACCATACTGACACCCAAAGTGACTCAAGGATGAGATTGAGAGGACCATTGAGGAGTTGCTAGCTATGGGGCACATCTGACCAAGTAAGTCACCTTTTGCATCTTTTTTTGTTTTGGTAAAAAAGAAGGATGGAACTCTTCCAATGTGTATTGATTATAGGGATTTAAATAAGAGAACCATTAAGAATAGGTATCCCATTCCTCACATTGATGAGTTGATAGATGAATTGCATGGGGCTTGTTATTTCACAAAAATTGATTTGAGGTCAAGATATCACCAGATCAAAGTCTATGAATAGGATATTGAGAAAATTGCTTTCAGATGTCATTGTGGGGCACTTCAAGTTTGTAGTCATGCCTTTTGGTTTGACCAATGCACTGCCACTTTCCAATCCACTATGAACGGGGTTTTCCACCATTAGTTGAGGAAATTCATGCTGGTGTTTTTTTATGACATTTTGATCTATAGCCGATCATGGCAAGAGCATCTAGAGCACTTAGAGATGATGTTGAGCATTTTATAGAAGAAGTCCTTATATGCCAAGGATTCCAAATGTGACTTAGGGATGACAGAGTTCTTATATCTAAGACACATCATTAGTACAGATGGAGTGTAGATGGATCCTGAAAAGATTCGCACTACTATTGATTGGCCTCCACCAAAGAACCTTACATAGTTGAGGGGGTTTCTTGGTTTATGTGGTTTCTATCATAGGTTTATCAGTGGCCATTAATGACATGCAACTCCCATGACAGATTTTTTGAAAAAAGGGGCATTTGTGTGGACTCAGGAGGCACAGGACTATTTTATGAGATTCAAAGAAATAATGATGACGTGCCCAGTTCTAGCATTGCCTGACTTCACGAAGCCATTTGAGCTTCAATGTGATGCATCTAGAGAGGGAGTAGGTGTTGTAATCATGTAGAATAAGCACCCTATAGCTTATGAGAGTAGGGTCCAAGCATTCATTTAGTATATATGATAAGGAGATGTTGGCCATCATGCATGCTTTGGCCAAATTCAGATAGTATCTTGTGGGTAGCAATTTTTGTATTAAAACTGATCATAACAGTTTGAGGCATTTCTTAGGATAGCAGGACCTAAATGATTGCTAGCAAAAGTGGGTAAGTAAGCTACAAGCATATGATTTTGACATCACATATGTCAAGGGAACTTAGAATGTTATTGCAGATGCTCTATCTCGAAGGCCACACCTCACTTCTATAGTTCAAATATCAGAGGATTGGCCACACTTGATTATAGCAAAGTATGCCAGGGATACATGGGCCTCTGATATACTGGAGGCAATAGTGATTGATATGAAATACACACTTATAGATGATTTGATCATTTACAAGAACAAGATCTACTTAGTCCCAGGATCAAAGGTTAAGAAACTGATTTTGAGAGCACTTCATGACTCACCGACAATGGGCCATCTCGAATACTTCAAGACTTACAGGTCAATTCAAGAGTGATTCACTTGGAAGGGGCTGAAAATTGATGTTTTTCAATATGTTCGAGAGTGTCTTGTTTTCCAAAAAAAAAAACAAGAACACACGTATCCAGTAGGGCTCCTACAACCACTTCTGATTCCTGACAGGAAGTGGAAGTGCATCTGCATGGACTTTATCATGGGTTTGCCCAAGGTACAAGGATGGGATTTTATTTATGTGTTGATAGATAGATTAATGAAATATGCTCATTTTTTCCCTATCACCACTACATACTCAACACCTCAGGTAGCAGAGGTCTTCTTCTAGGAGATTTTCAGATTACACGATTTGCCTTGGAACATTGTGAGTGACAGGGATAGCCATTTCATGAGTCACTTCTCACAGGAGGTATTCTGGTTATGTGGCACTAAGCTTACACCCAACACTAGCTATCACCCACAATCTGATGGACAGATGGAGATTGTGAACAAATGGGTGGAAGGGTATTTAAGGAATTATGTGGCATCTTAGCAACGAGCTTGGGTTAGGTGGATATACCTCTATGAGTATTGTTACAATACTACATATCTCATAACTATACAAATGACACCCTTCATGGCACTTTACGGTTATAAGGCACCCATTTTCTTGGATTTTTGTTGGGTGACAACTGGGTACCTAGTGCAAGTGAATTATTATAGGAGAGTAAGGATATAGTTTCTACTCTCAGAGACAATATTGCTAGAGCTCAGAACCAATACAAGCAGTATGCAAAGCAGAAGAGGACTAAGCATAGTTTTGAGGTAGATGGTATGGTTTACCTCGTGTTGCAACCATACAAGTAGTCTACTCTTGAGAAGAGTGGTGCAGAGAAACTCAAGCAATTCTATTATGGACCATTCAGGATTGTCAAGCAAGTAGGCAAGGTCACTTATGAGTTGGAACTTCCCACAGATAGCAAAATACACAATGTGTTTCATGTGTCATGCCTCAAGAAGGCATTGGGTTAAAATCTGGTGCCTTCTACAGTATTACCTCCCTTAGATGATGAGGGAAAATTGATTTCAGTGCCAGAATCCATCCTAGAGAGCAGAGAAAAGAAGCTTCACAGGAAGGTGATCAAAGAATACTTAGTTAAGTGGAAAGATCTACGTGTGGAGGATGCTACTTGGGAGGCAGAAGCTATTTTGCAGCACCTAGCATTGAGATTTCTTTAGGCCAAGCAATTTTAGGAGGGGCAGACTGTAATGTCCCCTCTTTAGTTCGACATGGCATTAATCATGGATTTTCCTATTCCAGACTCTCATAGGTAGATGGGGTTGATGAGAGAGTCATTTTTGGCATTATTTTTTGATTAGATGGCTCATTATGCTCTTGGAGATATTATTTTATTTATATTTTATCATCACTTCTTATACGGGACCTACATGTTATAATTCTAAGTTGAGTTGCACTTTTATTTTACAAAGTTATTTATTATTAAAAAAAAGTGCATTATAATAGGATTTTATAATGGATATTTCTAGAAGTTCATAATAACTTCTTAGAAAAGGATGTTTCTAGAAGTTCTTAGTAACTTCCTAGGAAAGTAGATAAATAGAGGGCTTGGCCTCCCATTTGGAAACATGGGATTTGGTAACTCAACTACATCTTCTATGAGCATTTTTGGAGCTTGATAGTCTACAAATATTCAGCATAATCCTTGAGAACGATACCTCTCAAAAGATTGCATAACTGAGGAAGTGAAAGATCTTCTGAAGGGTTGCACTTTGGAAGTGGTATTCAGCCATTTCAAGTTGAGTTTAATTTGTAAACTCAGACTACCTAAGGGTTTGAGCTTTTGAAATAAAATCCAAAAAAGCAGTCCAAAAAAGCAGTCTAAAAAAGTAGTCTAAAAAAGTAGTTTGAAAAAGAAAAGCGAAAAAGAAGATCCGAAAAAAGTAGGTAAAAAAGTAGATTGGAAAAAGCAAAGCAGAAAGGCAGCATTGGAGAAAATTATTATAGCCATCTACAATCAGGTTCCTTTGGATATTACATGCATTGTTCTTATCATTTAGATGCATATTAGGAGGTAAGGCTATAGGTGAGAGTTGTAACAGATTTAAGCACCATTCATGCAGATGTAAGCCAAGAGTCTTGGCCATTTCATACTAGCATTGTAGTTAACATTTTATGTGCAATAAAGGAGACATAATTTTCTGGTCTGATATAGTGTAATTGAATATGTATTTATCATTCATGATCAGCTTATTAGTTTGCATGTCAATTGTTTGACAAAATTCCAATTGGGTGTAGGTTCTCTTTTTGGCATAAATAATGTTATAATTCTGCATACCAAGTGTTTGTCAAAATTACTATTTGCTGTAGTTGCATATTGCAAGTAGTTTTAGTCACATATATGCATTGAATATTATCAAAATAAGTTGCACATTCATCTTAGGTCATTGTTTAGTCAATTTAGAGTCTTCTTGCAAGCATTCTTATTGATGCTAAGTGAAGGAAAGAGCCATAAGAGAAAACTAAAATTTTATATCAGTCATATGACCCTTGTATGCAAAGTGTCATCTTGAACCTTTATCAGCATTTTGGGATCAGATTTGAGTAGGGTCATTACAAGATACAGTTTATAGATAAGGAATTTACACATCTGTCGAACACACAATTATACAGTGGGAGGTTTCCAATTCCCATGGATGTGGTGTGGACACATAGGGTGCTAACACCAGGGGTTTCTTTGTCTAGAGCTAGGCCAAAAGGGATGCCATTAAGTGGACACCCTATTTTGCCATCCCCCTCGGAAAGGCCAAAATAAATGATCAGTTAGACATTGTTTGAATGTAATGTTGTCATTACCATCATAGGAGAATAAGAAGTTTTTTCTTGTTGTTGTGGCAATCAAAGGGAAAACTCATGTTGATTGTAATGCATTGTCATGTGTATTTTTGGCATTTTCAGAATATATTTGGATTTTTTGTGGTTTGTCAAATGTTTAAATTTTTTTGGGATGTTTGATAGATATTTGAATGTTTTTGTATTTTTTTGATAAATATTGCAATGGTTTGACTCTTGTAAAAGTGGGAACAACACAATCCATAGAGTGAGGATAACTGTGACTAGTAGGTGAGAATGTCTATGTGTATATTAAAACTATTACACACAATAATAGAGCCAATGTGGGAACATTTCTCTAGGTATGTTACAAGACGGACATTCTTGAGGCCTATGAAAAGGTGTTTAGAGCCCAAAAGAGGACACTTGGGTCTCAAGAAGGTGAAATAGGGCCTTGAAAAGGTGCTCTGACCCAAAAAAAGGCATGTTGGGGGCTCAAAGGACATTGAGGCTTGAAAAAGGTGAATTGGGGCCTATGAAAAGGCATTTGGGCTGAAAAAGTCATTTGAGGGGCCTAAAAAAGGCATTTGGGGGGCCTAAAAAGGCACTTGAGGGGCCTAAAAAGGCACTTTGGGCCTGAAAAGGCACTTTGGCCTAAAAAGGTGCTCGAGGGGTCCAAAAAGGA
Organism: Cupressus sempervirens; assembly: GCA_028749045.1. Classification (NCBI taxonomy): domain Eukaryota; kingdom Viridiplantae; phylum Streptophyta; class Pinopsida; order Cupressales; family Cupressaceae; genus Cupressus; species Cupressus sempervirens. The sequence continues at coordinate 138,416,791 of CM053784.1, read as the reverse complement.
CACTTGGGTCTTGAAAAAGATGCTAGAGGGGCCTGAAAAAGCATTTTGGGCATAAAAAGGTGCTAGAGGGGCCTAAAAAAGGCACTAGAGGGGGGAGTCAAGCTCTCATGCTTACACTTACTTATTCTGTGCCCCCAACTGTATGAGGATGAAAGAGTCTAATGGATATCTAGGATTTCAAGATAGTATTGATATATTTGTTGAAGGGGACTAGACTAATCGTGGCCACTGCAACATAAATAAGACTTAATGATCCATGGGGAATTGTTGCTTGTGACAAGAGGAAGGAAAAGGGAGCACCTCTTGCACTATCTGCATTGTGTCAGATTTTCCAAAGTCCCACAAAATGTTTCAAGACATTACTACACTGCTTCTTAATATCAGTGAGGCATGTTGGGTTCAAATATTTTATGTCCTATTGTATAGCCTAATTGAGCTAAAATGAGACAAGAATTGATAGGAATTTTGGGGTGTTACTAATTTTTTGAGCTTTTATGGTCATGTTTTGCAGTTATGACCCCCTTTTGAATGCTTTGGGCAATTTGTGAATTTTTTGATATTTTTCAACGATTTTGGAATTTTTAAAATATTTTTAAACACTTTTTGAATTTTTTTGATAATTTTAGGCAATTTTTAAATTTTTTTGATAATTTTAGATGATTTTTGGGTCTGTGGGTGTGAAATGGATGATGTGAGTGAGATTTGTTGGAACACTGGGGTAACCAGGACCATGTGAGGTACCTTAGGAGGTAATGAAGGGAGTTTATGACATAATATGGGTCGACTGAGGGCTAAAATAAACATTGGAGATCATTGGCCAAGGCGGATAGCAGAGATGTGCATTGATTTTCCTACAATTCATGTCTATGGTATCTCAATACATAATCAGACTCCCTATTTTGCTAAATTTTTCATGCTCCCCTTTGTTGTTTTCATACTGTCTATTTGTGCTACTGTGAACTACATTTGAATGCCAAAGAACCATGAAACTATAACCCACAAGTGTTTCTCAATTCCTACTACTCCCACTTCTAGTTCTAGTTTAGTCTTTGCTTCATGGTATGGATAGGGGTTGTTGCATGAACATAAAGAGCTATGGGTGTACATTCAATCAAGGAAAAGGGCTTTGATGTGCTCTTGTTATCTTTATTGTTATTGCTATTATGGGCTCTATTTGTCATGCTCTATCGCTACTGTCATACTAGTTGTTTCTGTTGTTGTAAACCACATTTGATACTAAAAGACCCTGGAACTATACCCACAAGTGTTTCTCAATTGGATATGTATGAAATTAACTTGACAGTACTTGAAACAAGCTAAATTTGTCCAAAGATAGTTGCTTAAGGGCCTTCTTGACTATTTTTTAGCATTGAAGGACTTGTGTTGTTTAGGGAAGTCCAAAGGTGTTGTCTCTTGCCCATTTTCAAACCAAAGGTGGCATTCTCACTTCTTTTGTACCAAATTTATTTATTTATTTATTTTTTGGTATTTGTTATTTTATTTTATTTTTTGGTAATTTGGTGTGTTTCTCAAAGCTTTAGACAAAAAACTATTTAAGATGGATTCTATTGATGGGTTTTGCTAGTTACCATCACAATCTGAAAGTCAATAGGTACCAGTCCCAAAGGCCTCAATGATAATGTAAGGACCAATCTAATTGGCCTCATATTTTCCTTTATTTTCCCTCACTACTTGGTTCTTAGGATTTTTCCGGAGCACTAAGTCACCAATCTAAAAACCACGGGGTTTGACCTTTTTGTTGTTATGTCTTGATGATCTATTATGATACACTTTGAGATGTTCATGTGTTGTGTGTTGATGTTCTTCTAACAACTCTAGTTGTTCTAGATGGGCCACTCTGTAATCCTCATCTAATAGGATGTATCGAAGAGTAAATCTTAAGGATGGGATCTCAACCTCTAAAGGGAGAATAGCTTTACAACCTTAAACCAAGGAGAAGGGTGTCACACCTGTAGGCATCCTAACACTTGTCTTGTAGGCCCAAAGGAATAGGTTCAACTATAAATGCCAATCCCTACCAATATCATTGATGGTTCTTTTGAGGATGTTGATAATGGTTTTGTTGGTGGCCTCTACTTGGCCATTGCCTTGGGGATAATAATTTGATGAGGAGTGGTGTATAATGTGAAATTTTTCACATAATTCATCAATTATTTGATTTTTGAAGTATAGGGCATTATCTGTGAGAATGGCATGAGGTATGTCAAACTAACAAATGATATGGTTGAGAATAAAAGAAGAGATCTATTTTCCCATAGATTCGGCAAGTGGTGCCACTTTGACCCACTTGGTGAAGTATTCTGTGGTGGTGATAATCCATTTATGCCCACTAGAGGAGGGTGGATGGATGGCTTCAATCAAATCAGAGTCACACTAATAAAAATGCCATCGTGTGGCCAAAGGGTTGAGCTCTTGGGTTGGTGCATGAACCAGGTTACCATGGATTTGACATTTTTTGCAGGTTTTGACATAGTTGATAGAATCCTTTTCTATGGTTCGCTAGAAATGGCCCATCCTAAGAATCTTCTTTGCTAGTGTGAAGCCACTAGAGTGTGACCCACAAATCTTTGCATGGACTTCCTAGAGAGGGACTATAGACTCATCCATTTTGAAACATCTAAATAAAGTACTGTCAAGACCTTTCCTATATAGTGTATCGACCACCAAGGTGTAACAAGAGGTATGTCAAATGAAATTTTATTTTTGATTACACGAGAGGTCAAATGAAATGGTGTTATCATGGAGGTAAGTGATGATGGGGTTGTACCAAAGGGAATCAGGAGCATCTAAGTGGAAAATGATAAGGGAATCAGGTTGAATAAATGCGGGTTGAACCACCTCTTTGACTAGGAACTCATACCACTCGTGCTACTCTAGCAGCTGAAGTAAGGAAGCCAAGGTGGCCATAGCATCCCCTGTTTTGTTCTTCTCTCTAGGAATTTGTTTAAAAGTAATGTGAACAAAACATACCTTGAGTGTATCGACCATAGGTTTATAAGGCAATAATTTTTCATCTTTGGTCTAATAAGTGTTAGTAACTTGATTGATGATCAACTAGGAGTCTCCATAAACCTCTAGTGATGTTAGTATCCATTCCAAAGCTAGCTTGAGACCCAAGACCAAAGCTTCATATTCGGCCATGTTGTTGGTGTGGGGGAAAAGTAGTTTGTAAGACTTAGGGATGGTAACACCTAATGTTGTGATAAACAAGATATCGATGTCTAATCTATGGTGTATGTAGGAACCATTAAAATAGAATTTCCATGTCACTGGCTCTGTTTGAAGAATGTGCATGTCTAGGAAATCTGCTAGGATAGGATTTGAACTCTCTATAGGTGCATCTACCAATTGATCAATAATGGACTACACTTTCCCAATGTCAAACTCACTTAAGATCATTACCCATTTGACCAATCTGCCTATTAATGTTGTTTTGCTGAGAAGATATTTGAGGAGGTCAATTTTAGATATGAGCTTGATTTTGTGTGTTAGAAAGTAGTGACGTAGCTTTTGGGAAGCAGAAACTACAGCTAAGAAAGCCTTTCCAATAAAAGAGTAATTGAACTGATAATTGACCAAGGTACGATTGATGTAATAGATGGCATCTTCCTTTCCATGGTCATTTTCTTATGCCAAGAGGGCTCTGATTGATTTATCCATTATAGAAATGTGCAATAACAAAGGTTTGCATGGCATATGAGATACTAGTACAAGTGGATTCATCAACTAGGTTTTGAGCAGGTAAAAAGTTTTTTGACACTGATCATCCAACTTAAACTTTATACCTTTGTGTAGTAAGTGTGTGAAATGTATACACTTTTCTACCAACTAAAAAATGAATTGACAAACTGATTGAAGCCTACCTTGAAGAAAGCATAATTGACTCATGTTCTTTGGAGGTTGCATACTAATTATGGATTGTATCTTTTTGGGGTCAACTTCTATCCCTTTGGCTAAGACAATGCATCCTAGGAGCTTTCCTGATTTGATGCCAAAAAATACATTTCTTTGGATTGAGCCTCAATTTGAACACTTCTAGGTAGGCGAATATTTTGGCCAGTATGGCGAGATCTTCTTCTCGACTATGAGATTTGGCAAGAATGTCATCCACATATTCTTCCATGAAGATATGCATAATATCGTGAAAGATAGTGGTCATGGCCTGTTGATAGGTAGCCCTAGCATTCTTCAACCCAAAGGGCATCACATTCCAACAAAACATGCCCCATGCATAAGTAAAAGTTGTTTTCTCTTGATCTTCTAGTGCTATCCTAATCTGATTATATCCTAAAAACCCATCCATGAGTGAAAACATGGAATGACCCACTGTTAGATTGACAATGGTGTCGATGTTGGGGAGTGAGAAATCATCTTTGGGATATGCTTTATTTAGATCTTGGAAATTGATGCAAATGTGTATGCTACCCTTCTTCTTTGATATGGGGACAATGTTGGATATCCATGATGCATACACCAAGGGTTAGATGAAATTGGTGTTGATTAACTTTTATAACTCTACCTTGACCAATAAAGCTATATGGGGATGCATCTTTCTAAGATTTTGTTTTATTGGCTTGGCCTCCAGAGAAATATTGAGATGATGGAGGATTGAATTTGGGTCTAAGTCGAGCATGTCTACGTAAGACCATGTAAAGTTTATCTGTCTTTCTTTAAAGAAGTGGATGAATGCCTATCTTTCCTTTATGCTTAAGGACTATGCTAGATAAATGACCATTGGTTATTGCTCTGTATTGATGTTGACTGGTTCTATTGGTTCAATCAGAATAGAAGATCTTTCCTCAAAGTGTTCAGGTAAAGTATTAATCACCTCATCTGTGGGTGCCACAGTTGGGTTTTCACCTTTGGATGCATCACTTTTGTTTGTTTCCATTTTTTTCTCAAGGTTAGCCACAACTTGGTAGTGATCATTGAGGTTGTGGAATGCTTGACCTGTTCTAATGTGACTAAGGTAATTGATACTAGACTCGACTATATGCCTTTCTTCTCTTCTTTGTCAACAAGATGGTTCAATTGCATTAAGGTAGAGGAAGATTTCATAGTTAGTGTCAAAATGAGGGATGTGTGAGGCTCGATTGTATCCCAATTAATGAGTTTAGGATGGACTAGGGGTAATGATTAATAATATGGAATAGGTTTGGTAGGGTTTAAAGACATGATTTCATTAGATGGCTCATACGTTGTATCTATTAGATCTATGACATGAGCTTCTTCTAGAGTGTCAGGAAAAGTAGAGCTTGTGAGAGGCTCATAGTAGTCATCCTCAACCTCTACTAGAAAGAAGTCAAGGAATAGGGTTTGAAATTGAAATCCTTTGACATGTTCATCATCTTCTAAGTTGCTTTGTTGTATCTTGATTCTAGATGAAGTGGGTCTTGGACTATGAATTGTTCCTTGTGTAGCCAGACTGTCAAATGTGGACATGTGAACTACATCACATTCTTTATTGTGAATAGACTCCTCAAATAATGACTCAAATTCTCATCTAGTGGAATTGTCATTGTCTTCATTATTAGAGGTTTTTATAGATGATTATTTCATGGGATATGAACGTGAGAGGGATAGGCTTTCATTTAAAATGTTAGTTATTTTCTAGCTATAACCATCCTTTTGTTTAGGGACCCATGCCCAGGTGGAAGAGGAGAAATCACTATGCTTAGGATGAGTATCGGAAGAGGCTTGTGTCCTATCTTGTACATCATATACTACCCCCATTTTAGACTTGTTGGACCTAAATTGTGCCATTAGAGGTTCAATGATGCCTATCCCTTTTCTTAAAGGACCATCTCCCATGTATCCCATCTTTTTCATTAGGTCAAAACCTTTTTTGTATAAGTGGGGAGAGCTATCAATGTTTTTTTGGCTAATCTGTACCTCTAAGTTTGGAGGTGTGTTTCTTGCTTTAATAAAATGTGCATGATAAGGCTTGGTGGATGACAGTTTTCCATGAGATCTTGGAGAAAGTAGGGGATCAAATAAGGAAACTGAGTACTTGCCCACCCCTTTGCGATGCAATTTACACTTTCTATCAAATTATTTTATCAATCTATCCATTTCTTCATAGTGTGACCATTTAGGGTCATTACATGATGATGGTGAAGGAATAGAAGGACCCGAACAACCCACTTTCTCTTTACCCTTAGTTGATGTTGATGAGTGGTTGTTATTTCGATTAGTAGAGCATGAAGTGTTTGTAGTTGTGGATTGGTCAATGTCATCTGTTGGTGTATTAGTTTCTTCCCTATTGTGAGGAACTAGGGAACTACAATATAGTGCAAAATGCTAGTCTCTAAGTATGGTCACTTCTTGACCTATGTAAGAAAATTTAAGACACTGGTGATAAGTGAAGGGAACAGCCTACATGTCATGAATCCATAGTCTTCCCAATAGGATGTTATAAGTTAATTTTAGATCTAAGACCCAAAAAATAGTCTCTTTTATAGTTGGTCCTACTCTGATAAGAAAAATAACCATGCCTTTGGAGGATCTTTCCTCATCATCGTAAGCTTTGATGGTAATTTTCCTTCTTGCATCAACAGCATCCTCTATATACCCTAGGGCTTTTACTACATTGAGTGTGCAATTATTGAGGCTTGCTCCACCATCAACCAATGCTTGCTTAACTTTGTTTCTATGGATAAAGACTTCAATATGAAAAGGAGAGTTTTGGGGCTAGATGATGGACATGTTGTCTTGGGCTGAAAAAGATACATAGTGAGGGGCAACCAAATTGTTGAGCATGTTCTAAAATCTACTCACATCCAGGTCATTCAATACTAAGGCTTTGGTGGGTATTTCCTTATGCTCTAAAGAGATATGTAATAGTTCAAAAATGGAGATATGGGCCAAAGTCTTGAGTAATTGGTTGATCAAGTTGTACTTGGGCAAGGAGGAACTTGTAGTTGCACGATTGGGATTTATATAGGTCCTAATAGGATAACTTTAGAGGCTTTGCCTCAGGTAATGGCATTTTAGGATTTCTTTTTATTTTTGTCTTTAATTATGATGACATTTATAGTGTCATCAAATCTAGAGATCATTCCAATAGTATTAGCATAATGATGTGCATAATTGACCTTAGTTTTAGGGGGGGTGTTCTGATTCACTTTGGAGGATTCATCCTTTTTATGACTTATGAAGGGGTTCTTGAAGGCCATATGATCTACATTCTTGCTAAGGTTGTTTACCTCAATGACCCCAACATTGATCAAATTTTGGATTGCCCCCTTAAGGGAAAAAAAATTGTTTGTTAAATGCCCCCTATTTCGATGGTAGGCACAGATGTGCTTGTCATTCCACCATTTCGGTTTGACTTGGGGTTCATAGGGTTTTTCCTTAGGAAGTACAATGAGCTCATCTACCAAGAGGGCTTGTAAGGTGCTCTCATAAGACACTCTAATAGGAGTATACACCTTGGGTATATTGAAAGATTGGTATCTACGAGGAGGAGGAGCTTGATTATACGAAACTTTTTGATTGGTCATCGAGGGGTTTCTACATTGCATCAATAAAAATAGGTAGGAATTGTCTTGTTGGGGTGCATTTGGGTTAGTGTTGTTGACAACAGGATATGATTGGTTTAGATGTGATTGGTTTTGAGGTTTCACATGGTTGGCTTCAACCATCCCATCATTAATAGTGTTCTTGTTATTTTTTTTCCACCACGAATTTTGTTTATTGGTGGCCCGATCAAAGGAATTATGAGTCTGTGTAGACTTATTTAGAAATCCCTTACCATATTTTGATAATTTAATGTTGTCGTTATTTAGTAAGGTCTCTTCTACCTTAGTAGTATTTTCTAAGGTAGTTTTGAAATCCATAGGCCCTTGGAGTTGGAGCCAGTAATTCATTGGTTTGGAGAGGCCATTAATGAAGATGTCAGTCTTCTCTTTATCAGGTATGTCTCTGTGGTACTTAGAAAAACTATGTCTCTATCATTGTAAGAAAGATTTGAATGACTCGCTAGGGAGTAGTTTCATGTTGCATAGGTCAATCATCATAACTTCCCTTTCAATATTGTAAGAATATTGGGAGCTGAACACAGAAGCTATTTGGTCAAAGGTTTTGATATAGGAGGGTAGCTTGGAGAACAACTCCATAGCTTGCCCTCCAAGGCTTCTAGGAAATAGTCACATCAGGTATGTCTTCTCATGGAAAAATTCCATACTCAAGGTATAGAATTGTTTGAGGTGATTTGAAATATTTAAGTTGCCAAAATATTTATCATCTTTTGGTATTTGTACATTTTGGGGGAAAGGCGTGAAGCTAATGTTCTTATCAAAGGGGAGAGGACACACCTTTGCAAGACTAAATTCCACAGGTTGTGTTTTTCCTTTCTTCATTCTCTCCATTTCCATTTGTAGGTCTTGTAACTTTTCTATGCCAACATCTAGGGGTGACTCTTCTTCATCTTATTTTAAATTGGTCACATCAAATCAGATGGTAATTTTCCACTTGTTGTGTTAAAGCTAGTATATAATGTTCCTTATGTTTTTGAGTATCTTGTCCATGATGTCGACAAGCTTAGGATTTTTTTGGAAATCTTTGATCTTAGTTTCAATAATTTTTTCATCCCAAATGTTAGATGAACTCATTGTGGCCATAGATTCTGAGTTTTGATTGAGCAAGGGTGACTTGTGAATAGCTGCATTCTATGGGCAATCAATTGTTGTAGTAGGCTTGAGGGGATTTAGAGGTTTTATGCATTTGATGGTTCTATTGGCTATTCTAGCACTCACTTGTATAGGTGATCACTTTGGTCTTGTAGCTATACCAATTTTATGTGGTGGCAACAAGCTAGATTAGACAAGGTGTTTACAAATGCTGATAGGATGAGTTTCACTTTCTTGAAGTTAGGTAAGGGATGGATGTGTGTCTTTGAATGTTTCTAACTTGATGTGTGAAATGTAGCAATGATAACTATTGGGTTGATAATGATATTTGTAGCTCTGCTTGTTTTGGAAGAATCTTTTTAGTCAGATACGAAATTTCTTAGACTTTGTAAAATACCAACAATGAAAAGGGTATCCAAATTGATTGTTTGTTCATGATTATTATGTCTGTAGATATCCCCTATTTTATGTTTTTTCTTAGATGCGTCACAAGAATTGTCAAATGCATTGTTTTAGTAATCAAATGCATTGTTTCATTGCTCATATGCACTATTATAAGTGTTATATGCATCATTTAATGATTTAGATGCATCATTCTACTAGGAAAATGTGTTATTTTAAAGCTCATATGCACAATTTAATAGCAATAAGCATTATAACAAAGATCAAAAGCATTATAGGAATGTTCAAAAGTGTCATTTTATGTAGTATATGCACTACTTTCAGAGTTTTTCAACAATGTTTTCATCTTGGACTTGGTTTCTTGATACCAATTTGAGGTTTGACTTTCCGGAAGGTTTGTGATCTACACCGGTGTTCATTATTAAGTTTTAAAGAAATTCCAAGCACAATAGTAGTAAGACCAAAATAAAATGAAAAATTGCACGCACCTAGAAAATGGAAGAAAATGGCTTCCTATCAAGGTTGTCTAAAGCTAGTGACTAGTGGGTCTTAATGTTCCAACTATATTTGAATTTACCTCTCCTATGAAAAAGAGCTTCACACCAATGCCAAGGAGGTTTGGTGTAATCCCTTGTGATACTTCTAGAGAAAAGCTATGTTCTAAACACTGGTGGCTTCCATTCAATTAGGAATATAAGATTGGGGGGCAATCCCTCTCACTGGCCCTGCTAACGCAACACAGGAGGTAGCCCTTCTATAGCTAGATAATCCTACCTAGCAAAAAGTAAGAAATGGAAGTCACAAAAAAGTTTGGGAATTTGATCACTCGAGAAGGGTGAGAGCATATCCCTACTATTTTGGGTCCCCAAATATGATAGACATAAAGGTTTAATCACCAGCCCTTATACTATGTGTGGGTTATTTCCTTATTCAATTATGATCGATCTTTATAGAAGGTTAGGTATTTTGATCAACTCAAAGGAGTTGAGAGCATAGGCCTACTTTATCAAATCAATGAGATTGAATGCTTCTATTATGCTATGTTTGAAAACTTAGAAATGCCACACTTTTAATCAATGAAAGTTGAGGTCCACCTACCTAATTCGGAGCTAGCAAAGGCTAGATGCTTTTAGGAGGGTTTTCATTCCTACCACATGTTACCTGCAATCTGGAAGCTTTTCATTAATTCAGAAGGGATCTATAGGCAAACGAGATTTGAATCTAGAAGTTGGATTTAGGAAACTGTAATTTTTTACCAGATGCAGTATAGAAATGCTCATATGCATTACAAGAAACCTTATATGTGTCATTTTATCATGTAAATGCACTATAATAAACTCAAATGCATTGTATGATGATTCATATGCACTGTAGAAATGATTAAATGTGTTACAAAACCCTTCAAAAGTGCTATAAAAAGATGCAGATGCGTTATATAACTATGTAAGTGCATTATAGGACTATGTAGATGCATTACAGAACTATGTATATGCATTACAAAAAGATTAAATGTATTAAAACAGAGTTCATAAGTGTCAAAATGTCTCTCAAAAGCATTGAAACAAAGCGTAGATGCATCAGAAGATTCAAATTCAGCCCTTGTATGCATGGGGAAGACTTTGGAATGTTGTTCTTGCTGATATGAGGCCTCCCGAATGCTATAGAACCTTTATTCAATCAGATCTGCACAAGATGATTAGATTGAAAAACTTGAAAATAGAAAGGCTTTTAGTTCAGCCCCATAGTGAGTGCCATTTTGTACACGGTGTGAACTCGTATTCATGAAACTTTAATGTAGAATGCAAATAGACTAATGACGAACTATAATAGACCCAAGATATCATCATCAAAATAGCTCTTAGACTAGCATCTTTGTGACAGTTCTAGAATGGGATTATGCTTAGAATGTAGATCTACAATAAAAACATGTGACATCTATAACTAAAATGCAGATTATATGTGAAATACAACTCCTAGAAATGTTCTTGAAATGATCATGCCATGAACTAACATGCAATAAATGATGCTACAATGCTATGAACTTGCTAAAATGATGAGTTCAAATGTGCTTGTAGTGAAGATGCATAAAAACTTGGGCCCCTTGCCTCTTAGATTTCCCTCCTATTTATAGGATTTTGGAAGGGGTTGGGGTAAGAATTAGGATTTTCACCTTTGACTGGGGGTGAAGTGAAACTAAAAATATCTCATAAGAGACCATGACGAAGAATCCAATAGACTTGGTTTGAGGATAATTGAGGATATTTCTAATTCTGTTGAAATGAAAAAGGCAGATTTCCAATTTTTTGAGGATTAATGATTTTGTTGATTTAATGAATGTCTTATTTATTTTCAACACTTTTGTCTTTTTCCTCTTCCTTTTTTGAATTTCATTTTATGATTTTGAATTGGTTTTCTCCTCTTTTAAAGTTGATTTAGGTCATGTCAATTTGATAGGTGATTAATAACTTGATGTGATTTTTGATTTGAAAGTCTATTGTGTTTCTTCTAATTTTCTCTTTAATTTGCACTGATTGATCAAAATTGCGTGATTTAGGTCTTTTCCAATTTTTGGGTGTCTACAACTTCAACTTTTAATTTTGATAAGATAGGGATATTTATATTTGATTTTAACTAAAACAACCTATGGACTCAATGGTAGTGTTCAAATTGAAAAATTTAGCACTCAAAATTAGATTAAGCAAAAATTTCACTTTTTAGGAAATGGTCTTCACACCTTGAGATATTTGATACCATGTTATAAGTTTAGGTGACTCTACAACACCCATAGGATCACATAAAAGACTACGATAAATTTCATAAGGGATTGACAAGACAATTACATTAAGATGCAAGAATGATATTATTATTAATGAACATCAATGGCTTGCATTGTATTAATTAAAATGTACATAATAGGCTTTCTTATATAGGAAAGGTGATAAGAGACAATGATAAGAAGAAGATAGTCTATCACCTACACAAGGTGGATCATTCTCCATTATTCAATATAGTATGTGTAATGATGAGTATGATAATATGATGTGTGCACTAAAGGTGGATTGAGATAACAACTAACACCAGCTAGAGTGTAATTCTCCTACACCATGATCTTAATTTAGGTGCAAGCTCCTAGGTGTCTCAATGAAAAACTACCATGAAATGTATTATCCTAAGTAAGCTTAAGTAAGTATAATTAGTAGATATTTAATATTGCTAGTAGTGCTCAATTGGCTCTTTCTCCAACTTAGTTCTTTTTTTCACATTCATCTATACAATTTCTAAGACCTTGGGGTTACCACTTCTTAAGATAAACATAGTATAGGTCAACTAGGTCAACCTCTACCCCATGCATTTTTTTTCTTAGGGCTAGTTTTTTCTTAAGGACTTATATTAGAAAATTGGGTGACCATGTTGGCTTTCTTTTGTTTTTGTGCCTAATAACTAGCATAAAAGGTGTTGGTCCTACTAAGTGTCAATATATAAGGGGGTGGGGGTGGGGGTGAACCAATATACTCATTGGTTAAAATATTTTACTTCTTAACACACTTCACACTAGACTACATTCTTGTGATTGTTATAACTTAACTAATCAAGATTAAGAAAATATTAAAAAACATAAGAATAACAACACACGATATAGTATTTATCTCATGGAAACCTACCTAGGGTAAAAACTATAGTGTGTGAGTCAATCCTCATAAAGATTTCCCTCTCCATAATTGTGCATGATCAAGATTTTATCTTTGTTAAAATATTACAAGGACATTATTAGGTTCTTCCTAGTTAAAGGATTTTAATAAGTCCTATTAAAGTCTTCTTGTGTTAGAAATAGCCTGGTTAGAGGAGTTTGAAAAATGAGTTAACATAATGTAGTGCAAGGTAGCAAAATCCCCAAAGGACATGTCCTATCCCCCAATAAATAACCACACAATGGAAACACAACACAAGAAATAAGATATGCTACCAAACGCAACTCTTTATTCATAAAATAAATGATTACATGCAATGTGTCTGGCTATAAGGCCTTCCTGATTATGGTCAAATACAAAGAAAGTAATAGTTCTACAAGATCCTCAAGATCCAACCCAACCCATAGCTATTCCAAATCCACAATCTAGTAGAAATGTCCAAGGAAAATATAAACTTGTGCTCACAAGCCACCAAGCAATCTCCTTGTTTCCCAAGCCCCAACTACTAACTCTTCTCAAACTTCACTCATCTACTTTATCCTTCTCTCCAAGCTTCTATACAAGAAGAGATCATATCTAGAGATTGATTACAAATACCCATTAGCCTTGATCAAATAAGCACTTATTATCCAAGATGTTTCAAACACAGCCAATGTGGGATAAAAGGTAAATGTAACTAACTTACAACAAATATTTAATTCCCACCCAAATACAACTAAGGACCACCATGTGGCCAATTAGAAAATTGCATTACCTTTTTGGATCAAAAAAAATATTAAATGCATGGTTTAAGGAACTTTCTACAAAATTCTAAGATGTCACCTACACGCCTCGATAAATAAAATGACAATCGTTTTTCTTATTTTTCTTTTTATGCCACCCATACACCTCGATAAACAAGAAAAAGCCTTTTTCCTCCATTTTTCTATTTTCTATTTTTTAAAATTATTTTTCCTTTAATTTTTGTCACTTTCTCTCTCCTCTAACTTTTTTTATATTTTTTATCACACCCCTTTTTATTTTGTGATGCAAGATGCTCTTATGGATAGAAAAGTGTTTCCCATACGTTGATTCCAAAATCAATTTCTCCAACCAACTTCATCTTTGCCAAAGGTTTCCAATCTATCCTAAACAAAAGAAAAAAATTGTACACCACCCATCTCAGCTTCACCCTTAAAAACATCTGAATCAAATGAATCTCAGCAACCCAATAAACATGCTCACTCCTAGGAACAAATTGAACATAATGCTTCAGCAACAATCCTTGTAACTTAGGAAAATCATGAACACATAGATCCTCAGTATCACGTATATCCTCAACCACATCAGCAACATCCAACTCCACATTAGTAGTAACATCTATATCAACCATATCAATAGTAACTAGTACATCCTTAATGATCTCAACAACAACATATGAATGTAGATACATATCAAAAACCATATGCAAATCCTCATCCATATGTAAATCCCCAATCAGAAATCTCATTATCCACAATAAGATGCTCTATAATTTTCATGTTAGATCCAACCAAATGATCATAAAAAAAAAATCTCCTTTCCAATCTCAACAAGGTTAGAAATCTCTTCTATAATCTTAGGTATCTTAGCAACAACTGCAAGTTGCTCTGTAGGTTTCATATCGAATTCCAAAAACTAATCAATGAAACCAGCCATGCATACATTTTCAGCTTCAGTGAAGCCATTCTTTACCTCTTCCTCAACAGAAAATTGTCTTCTTCTTTGCATAATTTTCTTAACTAGCTAGACCAATCTCTTCCAGATCAGTAGACTTCAACTCAATAAATCTCTATGAAACTCAACTATCCCTTCCTTAACTCAATTGATCAAACTAAATTCCAACATAGAAGACATCTTTGAAATCTTCTTCTCCACCACATCATAGAGATCTATGATCATCCCAAGGTCCAATCTTCTTGGAGGCATCTTCCAAGATCTTCACGAACCCTTTATAAAAAATCCACGCTCAATCACCAACCAAATCAAACTTTCAGTCAACAAGATCAAATTTCCATCTTCACAACCATCGATTCATCCACAAGTCCTCTATAATTACAAGTCAAAACCATAATATACCACCTCACAAAAAAGATATCTAGGAATTCAGAAGGAACAATCCACCACAAGATCGATCAAATCCAATCATGATTACATAATCTTCACCCCAAGTCCTATTCAAACTGCCTCAACTTCAGTGATCTATCTACACACTTAGGAAAACCTTCACTCTAATACCACTTGATGTAGTACAAGGTGGGAGAATCCCCAAAGGATATGTCTTAGGCCCAACAAATAACCACACAATGGAAATACAGTATAAGAAATCAGATCTGATACCAAACACAACTCTTTATTCATAAAATAACTAATTGCATGCAATGTGTCGGGTTGTAAGGCCTTCTTTATTATGGCCAAATACAAAGAAAGTAATAGTTATGAAATATTCTCAAGATCCAATCCAAACCCTAGCTAGTCCAAAACTAGACTTTGGTATAAACATCCAAGGAAAATCTGAACTTGTGCTCAAAAGCCACAAAGCAATCTCCTTGTTTCCCAAGCCACAACTACTAGCTCTTCTCAAACTTCACTCCTCTACTTCATCCTTCTCTCAAAGATTCTATACAAGAATAGATCATACCTTTATATCTTGATTACAAATTCTCATATGCCTTGCTTACATAGGCACTTACTACCCAAGATGTTACAAATACAACCAATGTGGGATAAAAGGTAAATGTAACTACCTTACAACAAATATTTAATTCCCACCCAAATACAACTAAGCACCACCATGTGGCCAATTAAAAAATTACATTGTCTTTATTGATCACAACAAATATTAAATTCATTATTTAAGGACCTTTTTACAAAATTCTAA
Organism: Cupressus sempervirens; assembly: GCA_028749045.1. Classification (NCBI taxonomy): domain Eukaryota; kingdom Viridiplantae; phylum Streptophyta; class Pinopsida; order Cupressales; family Cupressaceae; genus Cupressus; species Cupressus sempervirens. Next base: position 138,401,150 of record CM053784.1, on the reverse strand, counting down.
GATGCCACCTACACACCTTGACAAATGAAATGACAACCATTTTTCTTATTTTTCTTTATATGCCACCCATGCACCTCGATAAATGAAAGAAACCTTTTTCCTCCATTTTTAATTTTCTATTTTTTTAAAATTATTTTTCCTCTAATTTTTTGTCACTTTCTTTCTCCTCCAAAAAAATTTAAATATTGTTTATCACACACCCTTTTATTTCATTGATGCTCTTGCATCATAATGTGTCACCCTATTAGGGGATTTTTACAAAGAACATGTTAGGGTCTACCCTCGATGGGATTTTTTATTGCAAATATTAGTAAACAATTGAAAATGATCTAACAACTTAGCTACTACACCTAGCTTTAAATAGATCTTTCTTCAACATAGACCCTTCTTCAACTCCCTTGACCAATCTAGAACTATACTCTGCAACTTCATATTCTAATCACTTGTGTGATTTCCTCTTCTTTCTCATGCACTCAATTAAATATATGTTGTTCAATCTCAGTTGCCTCTCCTCAAAATGATAACTCTTTTAAGATGACTTCTCTCTTATCACTCTTCTATCCTTTAGATTCTACTTAGCATGACTCTTCTATCTCTCTAGCTATTTACTTGCCAATATAACCTTCAATATTTCAAATCTATTTTATTTTATACTTTACTCTTTCTTGGCATAGAATACTTAATTCAAAAATTCAAAATTTAAATTCTCACCCCTGCTACAAGCTCAAATTCCTATTGTAGTAGTGCACCACTCTTGTCAGATGTAGTGTATTTGTACAAGAGTCCAAATTATCGTGTATCATTTATGACTTTCTCTTGATGGAAAGAATTCAAGTTTGAATTATTTAAAATATTCCTCGATATGTCAATGCATCACTATTAAATGCAATGATATGTGCACTTCTACCTTCTTTATAACTTGGTAGTAATGGGTTTCTTGCTCCATACTTTCCTTGTTTTGTCTTAACTACCTAGTACAACCACTTGGTCAAATAACTTTTCTTTCCACTTGTCTTTTCTCTATTTTAATAGACTTCACTTAGCATCCTTTGTATAAGTGGATTACCTTTTCCATTTCCTTTTTTGAGCCTACACTTCTTCTCTTCTCGTATCAACCTTATGAACTAGAGTCACACATTGATGTGAGATTTGTTGGGCATTGCTCTTTGTCAATCTTGATTCCTTTGTGTGTGTTGACATCAATGACAATGCCTTTGATAACTAAGTCTATTGGTCTATCTATCAATCAGGCTTTGAGCTTATTGGATAGTTATGCCAATAAAAAGAAACATAGGAAGCTCATTTTCACATCACTAGACATCCAATAGACATCAAGAAACAAATTCAAGCACTCAAGAAGAAATTCCTAAGGCATTTTAGGAATTCAATGTATTTTCAAGATTCAAGAATCCATTGTGACATTTTCTTCTTCAATCATAACAAACCTTTGGCAACTCATTAGCAATCATAACCAACAATCTCTCCATGACATGTATTCAACAAACATCACAATCAATCAGTTATGGCAACATCTTCCAATTTTTTATTAAATTTTAGTTAACCCTTATCCATTTCCAACTAGTTTAATGAATGTTAAATTTTATTTTCTCATAACTCACCAAAGGCTATTCTAGGGACATCTAGGACCTTAGATCCTACAATGACCCCCCCACCTAGTTTATTTAGGAACCCTACTCATACAAAAGTCATCTATGGAAACACTTGACTCTTCAATGAGACATCCCTTCATTGGGTTCTTAATGTTTTTCTATATTCCATGTCATCAAGACAAGCCCTAACCTTAAAATTCAAAATGATGGTATAAATATCTCAATGAACCTTTTAAGATATGCTACTCCACACACTTCCATAACAAAGAGAAACATAAACAAGTCCAAATCAATTCAATTACTTAAAGTACAAATTTAGATAGCCTTCCAATATTCCACATCTACAAGTTGATCTAAACACATAAAAAAAGGCACTCAAAAGAATCATACATAATACCAACATAATATAAGCCAAAATGAACCCAAAAAACCATTGAAATTTGAATCAAGGTCACAAACATATCCTAGCAAGATCAGACTATGCTAATTCTTGAATTGGCTAAGTCTTAAATTTCCTAAAACCTTCAAAATGTAGAATCTTTATTTGAACTACTCTAAGGTTGAAATCACTCTCAAACATATAGAAGCCATATCACAACTTGTACAGTTAGTAATCTTGATTTGTATGATTGTCTAAACTAGAAAACAAAAGTTTCCATATTAATCCTTTGATTATTTATGTACATGATAAAAGGCCTAGTGAAGGATTTGGGGCATAGTCAAACAAGTATCCAACTCACCTCGCTAGATCAGCCATCATATCTAAAGGAAGGTCACTAGATCAATCCAAAAATACACACAAACCCAAAGAGATAGGGAAACATTCAAACCTAACTAAGCTCCCTCCAAATAATCATCTAGAAAAGATAACACTCAATGTCTCATGCAATACACATAGGCAATTCTATTACAAATTTATAAACTAGAATACATTTATACACCCAAATTATAGACATGTGTCAATTAATTCCTTTAATTCATGTTGAGAACAGATTGATACAAGTATGATAAATGTGTTTCAATCATTGTTTTGTCACTGATGTCAAACCTAGTTGTCACTGATGTCAAACCTAGTACTTTTCGGTAAGATAATTTCTTATATGATTTAAGTGTTATCATTTGTTTGATTGATGAAGAGGATTTGATCAAATGAGGTAACAATAACACCTAGATGAAAGATCAAGTTATGATATGAAAAAGAAGTACAATGATTAGTTGAGATGGTAATATTATAGTGCATTGATAATCTACTTAAGGTTACAAAGGTTGGTTACACTAATTAAGTTCAGAAGAATAAGTAAAACAAAGTTTGTTTTCCAAGCTTAACATTTTGCATAGTAGGTGTTGAGAAAAGTTAGTGCAAGCCAAGTAAAAAATTAGTTGGAGCTGAGAAAAGTCAATTTTAGTGTAAGTTGAGTGAAACAATGTAAGTCAAGTAAAATTTGGTTGATGCTAAGCAACATTAAACTTTAGTTCGTGCTAAGTGATTTGATAGAGGATGCCAAGCAATGCAGTATGTGTCGAGCATTAGAAGCCAATTAATGTCGAGTGTTAGCATTATGAAAAAGATCAAGAATTTGATGAATTTGAGTTGATAAGTTTAATTAATTGGATTATGTGAGCTGTGTGGAAGATAATATTGATAACCTAATGGCATAGAGCACATAATTCATGAAAAACTATTTTGAGGAAAAATCAAAGGGGATTGAAGGAGAAGTTTCTAAAAGGGAATGAAATAAAATTCTAGCTAGATTCATTAAATCCTACCTAATCTGACCTAATCCTAAAATGGATGATGAAGGATGGATGAAAAAATATCTTAATTCTCTATTTATAGAGATGGTTGGTCATAAGCAAAGGTTGTCATCTATGAGAACCTAAGGAAGACAAGGAGTTTAGGGTATTGCTTCATTCAATGACCTAAGAGAAGAGACTTCATTGGCAAGAAAAGAAACAAGGCTTAAGGGTATTCATGCACAAGCTATTAGAGTTGTAGTGCGTGAAAGCCAAGTAGAATGGAGGATTGAAATAGAAATCTATAATCTATAAGTGTTTTGTAAGTTGTTATCAGATCAAGCCTTATTGTTACTTTCTAATCATTGTATCATTCTAGGGTAAATCTTTTGGATTAAGGTTGACCTAACAGTCATTTGTAAATTCTTTAACTAAGTGACATTCCAAGTGAATGATCTAAAGCAATCTAACAAGGCTCACTCCTAATAGGGTGGTTTAAATCCTTTAACCAAGTCACATTTAACAGTGTGCACTATAACCTTTAACAGGGTTGACCTTTCACAGGGCATCACTTCAAAAGAGTGAGAATGAGTAGCATGTTACTAGTGGTTTTTCCCAAATTGGATTTCCACATTAAATCATTGTATCAAATGTGTTATTGAACCTATTATGTTTCAAGTTTACATTTCTACAAAGTTAATTTGATAGTAACCTACAAGTTTAAGTGATTGCATAAACTAATGAATGCATGCATGATGAAAATGTTTTATAGATATGGGTTCACTAAGCTATGAAAATTTTTAATTGTACATCTTGACCTTGGATAACTGATTCACCCCTCCCCCCCCCCAACCAACCTCTTGTTATTCTAAAGAATTCCAATAATTAGCATCAAAGCCATTTGCTTAAGAGGACTAGTTTATAAGTACAAGAAGTAAAAATATCAAGATGTAAAAAAGAGAGGTATTAAAGCTTAGTAGAGATAACTTCCCTACATGGAAAATTTTGATGAAGCTACACCTAAGAGGTCTTGGAGATTATGCACAATCAACCATTGATGTTGAGGATGTTGATCTTGTTGAAGCCTTAACTACTAAAAAAAAAAAAAGAAAGAACACAACTAGGCAATGTTGAAGATTGCCTCTGCCCTAAGCTATGCCAAGTTTGATGATATCAAGTATTGTGACAATGCAAAGAAAATACAAGATGCTCTACACACTATCTACGAAGGTGACAAGAAAGTTCTAAGAGCCAAAGCTGAAAGTCTCAAAGGTAAGTTCGATGATATGAGAATGCAAGAAGGTGAGAATATTTCTCAATAGTGCTCTAGGATAAAAGATGTTGTTAATGCAATAAGAGGAGCTATTGGTATAATAGATGATGATATGTACTAAGAAATTTTTTTAGAACACTTCTACCCATCTATGCTATTAGAGTTTCTACTATACAAAAACTAAGATGTATGCTAGAGAATGATCTGACTCTTGAAGGTTTAGTAGATAGGCTCACTACTTTTGAGCTATCTAATTTTGATAATTACAAACCTATTGATGTTGAAATTTCTTTTAAAGCTAAGATGTCATTGAAGGAACCTAGTAAGAAGAAGAAGAAGACAAAATATGTTTCCAGTGACAGTGATACAAATGAGGAAGATGTAGATCAACTTGAAGCACTACTGGTAAGGAGATTTTACAAAGGTAAAGGCAAGTTACCTATCATGTTTTTCAAATGCAATGAGGTTGGTCATATTGCTACTAGATATCCAGAGAAGAAGAATTACAGAGGTGGTGACAAGTCCAAAAGTAGAAGAGATCAAGAGAAAAAGGATTACAAAGATAAAAACAAGAAGTCTTGCTACATTGTTGAAGAGGAAACAAAAGATGGATCTAATGATCATGATGATGAAGTGGTGTATGTTGCAATGAAGGATGAATCTGATGAGGATGAGGCAACTACACTAGTATCTTGTGTGAACAAGAATGAAAAATGGATCATTGACAGTGGGTCTTCACATCACATGACTGGAGAGAAAAGTAAGTTCATTACCTTGAATTATTATGATGAAAATAGTTTAAGATTTGGTAATGATGCACCATGTATAATAAAAGGAAAAGGTTCCATCAAACTCATAGAAAGGATTTTATGTGACAATGCTTACTATGTTGAAGGACTTAACTATAGGGTATGTGCAGGATCATGGTGTGCCAAAAAGTGGCGATGTGAAAAAAAAAAAGAGTTTGAAGACGCCTAAAAGCGCTTCAAAATCCGCTCTGACTTTTTTTTACCTATCCAGGAACCAAACCTAGAAGGTTAAGCCGAGCCTTATCAGATATTCGATATCATATCGGATATCCGATTTTAAATCCAATATCCGACTAATAATTAAAATCATATAATAGTATGATATATTATTTAATATTATTATTATAATTATTATTATACTATAATATAATAATATTATTATAATTATTATTATACTATAATATAATAATATTATTATTATAATAATTATTATACTATAATATAATAATATTATTATAATTATTATTATACTATAATATAATAATATTATTATTATAATAATTATTATACTATAATATAATAATAATATTATTATTATATTATAATCGTATAATATTATACTATAATAATAATATTATAATAACATATTATATTATAATAATATAATATAATATTTCATATATTATAATATATAGTAATGTAATATAATATATATATATAATATAATATAATAATAAAAAGTAATATCTTATAATATAATATATAATAAAAAAGTATAATATATTATAAATTATATTAATATAGTATAATAATAATATTTTATATTATAATATATAGTAAATTAATATAATAAATATAAAATATAATATAAAAATATATAAAATGTAATATATATGTTATATTATATATATTATAATATCGGATATCTGATACCTGTGCATGGATTAAACACAAAATCACAGACCCGCGGCCCTTATTTTCACGCAAATTTGGGCCAGTCAGATCGGATATCAGATAATAAATCGGATATCAGATAGCAAATCGGATATCAGATATCAGGTATGTTCCCCCCCCCCCCCCTGACTCATTTTTAACCTAAATTTAATAGATTTTAACAAGATTTTGTTTGTTTTAGTTGAATCTAGGGTTTTTTTGAGAAAAATGGTTAAAATTTAATTTTTTTTTAATATATATTAGGTTTTGCAATTCAATAGGAATGGCTGATCAAAATGATGACACTGAGGCAAGGAATAATATTCCTCGCAACCCACAACCAAACAATCCAGTATCCCCACAAAACCGTCCACCAAATGATCCTCTACCTCCTCAAAACCCTCCTCAAATCGAGGATTTGATAAATGAAAATCTCAATGAGTTGAGAGGTTTGCATAGAACATACAATAATGTACCTGCACTGGCTCCTATGTTATCCACGTTAAACACCATAGTGGATAACATTGAAACTCTTACAAACCAACAAAATGTCGCTCTTCATTGGCATGATGAAATGCACCAAATGTTTGATGATGGTTTGGATTATGATGAGGTCGCGGCCCTCAACATAACCAAAGACGATTTGGCAAGCCTTTTTGCTAACCCAAAATGGGTATACCAGTTGACCCAAAAAAAACCAAACTATCAATTAAATGGTGCACAAATGACGCCATACGTGCAAATTTTTGGGACCGTTGGCGGATGGTCTTTGATATCCCTCCACATGGCAATTTAGACATACCATTTTATTTCCTTAAAAAATTATATGCAGAATTTGTGTTGAAACTTAAAGTGAACTATTGGAGCATGAAGCCCAACATGGGCTTAGGACTAGGAGCTCCTCAGGATAGACCCTCTTCCCAGCGAAAGAAACTTGGCACTTTTGTCCCTCCCCCTGATATCTCCCCCCCTCCTCGAGTGCAGCATCCAGATATTATGGCAGAGGCTAGCTCTCAGACCATCAGAGCCATTCATAGGCTGAGTAGCCTAATGATATCTCAAGCTAGGTCAGTCTTGCCTCCTCGTGTTGATGATGTTGGTGCCAGTTCATCATCGGCTAGCTCATCACACATTTGTGTGCCTCACACTTGCATTACATGCAAGAATATTTTCCTGGGTCCCATAGGTGATCTTCCTAAGTATCATTTTTTATTAGACGAGGATACACTAGACGCACGTGCAGAGGCTATAGACCCTGATGCGAGAGAGGAGAGGAATGTAGAGGCATGGACTCCTTCGATGTCGGTACGTGTATACATTTTTTTGTTATGACATATGTGATTTAAAGTTAATTTTTATAATAGAGTAATTTTAATTTTTAAGCCATACTGACTTTTACATGTATGTGATCTTCATTCATGTTTAGTTGATGACCGAGGAGGAGCTCAGACAGATAGATGATGCTACACTCTCGGCCATTTCATTTGGCCTTGAGAAATCTACGGTACATTATGTTGTGTTCGCATTTCTTTTTTGTATTTGATATTGTAGCATATATGGTTGCTAATCTTTCTTTTATCTTGCAGATACCACCTGCCCCAGGGGGACAAAGTGCGGGGGGTGAGCCAGCATGCATTGACAAAGGAAAGGTAATTAGATGTTTTCTAATTGATTAAATATTGATGCATTCTTGTAAAATGTTTGTGGTAATCTCATTTAATTACATTATTTATTGTATATAGGGTGTGGCTACTGGCGATGAGCCTGTACAGATTCGGCGTCCTAGACCATCAGGGATTTTCATTCGCACAGAGAGCCCCATTGTATGTATAAGTATCATTTATTTTTTATTTTTTTAATTGATGCAGAGGAAAGTATGATTGTTGTTCTATACAATTTCTATGATTTTTTTGCATACCAATAATGATTCATGTCTTGCATATGTTCATTACAACTTAAATAGGCTTATATGCACCTGTCCAACCGACCAAGTTGGTTACAAAGGTTTATTTAATCAAACAAATACCAAATTACTACTTTCCCTCCAAAACTAATATGATCGTTTGAATTTGAAATTAAAATTTCAAACTATAGTTTTTATGCATTCCCTAACTTTCTAAACTATTCCATTGACTCAAAATTGGTCATATGGATTTATTAAATGCAACTAAGTAAATTTCCAGAAAATTGAAGTTTTTATTATTTTTTCTCCAAACCACCGTACACTCTGATCTCCCCCTTTTAATTAAGATCACATATGACATATATAAAGGTCTACATGACCGTTGGAACAACCATATAGGCATTCCCAACCATAAAACAAACAAACAACCACTTTTTGCTAATACTCTTTAGACTCTAAATACCCTATTCTAAGGCCTTTTGGTCCCATGGAGTCACTTGGTTTATAACCACACCAAAATGCTTGTGGGCCTTACATGTGCCTTTATTACAAAACATAGACCAACTTGTAAAATATGGAACAAACCTTTATTCCAACTTCCTAATCTACTTGAATCCTCGCTTTCATGGAGTGGCAAGGTGTCTGGCAACAGAGATACTTGTTCCCCCCTGCCACATAGGTTAGGTGCCCTGCACCACCTTTCCTCTCTCTCATTCTGAACACTAGTCCACCAAGTGAGTGATGTTCCTCTCAGTCTTGTTGTTGCTACTTTTACCTTCTTATCTGCCTCTATGTCTTCAAGATCAAAGTAGTTCTCAAGGGCCTCTATCCACCCTAGCACTTCTTCACTATCCATTTTACCTTGGTATATTGGAAAATCAATATGGTTCTTCCCACCATTACCTTGTACTGCCTTAATGATTCTCATAAATCTCCTTTCTTCAGGATCATCTGTTGTCTCATGCTCTTGCCTTGCATTACCAACCTCTTCTTCTTCATGGTTCTCTCCATGATTTCTTCCTCTAACCTCTTCTCCTCTAGGTTCTTGCCTTTCCTTTTCTAAGGATTCTATCCTTGCAATAAGCTTCAGCCTCTCTCTTCTCATCTGTCTTTCTTCCCTCACTCTAGATGCTTCAAGTTCTCTCCTCTCTCTTTTCTCTTTTGCCAACTCTTCTCTCAATTCTTCAAGTTCTCTAGCCATTTGATTTTTAGGAGGCATTTTCACAACAAGTTTTCTTCCTTCCCAAGGGCCAACTCACTGATTCTCTTTCTTTCCTCACCAAGAAATCTCTGGACACCACTTATGTACCTTTCAACTCTGGGACACACAAGGAGGAATTAGACACAGCAAGGCTTCAACAAAGGGACCAACACACTAAGGATTTTCAAGATTATAGGTCTTGGTCACACTCCTAAACACCCAAACTTCAAAACCCTCCTTAAAATGGCTTAAAAACTAGGGCCTACTTGTTCAAACCCCAAAACTCAATTCTAGAACGTTTTGACTTGTCTAATGACAAGATGTGATCATGACAACCTACATGAACCTATCAAATGACACATCTACCATATGAAATCCTAAAATCCTATCTCATGCCCAATTACAACTTTCTTCCACATATGAGTCCAACATTATAACTTTGTATGCTTCCATGAGCCATAATTGGTGCAAGGATTGCCCAATTGACTTCAAGAGATGTTCCATGACCTCTGTAATGCCTTGGATCTTCAATGTTCCCCTGATGAGCATGGGATGCTCTTTCATCACTTATCTTCATAAATAAATTCAAAACTAATTTCCGTGATATTAACAACTACTATTTTGTATCTCATAGGAGACTCCTAGTGCACATGAGGTTCGACGGGACAGTTATGTAGATTTGATGATGCGGCCACTCACTCTTGAGGAGGAGCCTACAATAGTAAGTTGTAGTTGGAATTCATGATTAAATATGTTATAAATTTAGCATGCTATGAATTATAATTTTATAGTTTAAATTGTAGATTCATCTAACAAAGGTATTTGAACATATACAGCCCACAATCACAGAGGTACCAGCATTGCCGAGGGCATACGAGAGGACTCCTGACCGGCACAGGAGGTCAACGAGAGAGGTATTTATTATGAAATTTTGATAGTGATAATCTCCAATACGGAAAAGATCATTATGCATTTGAGTAATTCAATGTTAGATATGTAGAATCATATAAATTTAGTAGTCTAACTTTGGGTTTTCCTTTTTTGTTTATGTAGGAGGCATCCGATCCACCTAGTGCAGCGAAGAGGCTGCATTTTGATCATCCACCAGCACCCTAGGATAGTATAGTTTTCGTAGGATGCATCATGAGACATTTTGAGATGGCATATGCCACATTGTATATAGAAACATTGATATTATACACATTCTGATGGCAGGATCAGCCACATTTTGTATATGGATCTATGTATTTTGATATATATATATATTTGAGTACTTTGTCTATGGATACATGATCTTTGATATATATTTGTGTAAAATTTTGTCTATGGATACATGTATTTTGATATATATTTTTATCATTTACGTGCACAATGATATACATATTAATTTAGTATCTAGTATTGTTCAATTTATCGTGGATCATGTGTCATGCCCTAAATTTTACTAGTAAAAACACAACAATTTTTATTTTTTTTTTAGCTTATGAAGTCGCATAAGAAATTAAATATTGTAAAAAAAGGTTATCATTGAATAGGAGTTCAAGACTCATGTGAATAGTGTGAAGGTGTTAACATTTTAGTCACAGGTGGTTTTCAAATAGATTGGATGACAGTCTAGTTCAAGTTAGCGTCAAGAGTCAAACGAGCAAGTTCAAGATACAACACTCATAAATTAGTGAGGTAATTCATATCCTAACAAGCCTCTGATACTAATATTCTATTAGGGTCTGTCAGTTGTATCATATGGACTAGGTCGTGATTCTAGCATGTAAGGGAAGGGGATCAGAATTACTTATTATCCTCATTACCAATGTACACACATTCATTAATCATTACAATATATATTAATGTGACAATTAGTATATTACTATATCCTCATTATCTATCAACATTGCTTCCTCACCAAATTATTGAGTGCACAACAAGATTGTAAGCAATCTACTAAGTTTTAAATTTATACAATCAATGGTATCACATAACATCTATGGATTGTTATTATCAACTAGTCATTTACAATACCACAAGGAGAAAAATTTCTTTCACATTTTCAAATGATAACAATGATGTCAAAGCAAATCTGTGACTCGTACCAATGCTTTCATAACAATATAAACTCCAAATGAAACATGCATATACAACCTTATTAATATTTTCTTCTACACGTACATTAGGTAACAATGATACAATCTCCTTCCATCACAATGGGGCAACATAAGGGACTTTTCAAAATCATAAGGAACATGGACATTGAAAGATATGGATAATGAGTAGCATGAACATTGTCCAACATGATCGTTGAGAACATGAACAAGCTGGTGAATCCTCCTTCACAAATGAGGGCACAATGTCAAGTTTTCTCATCCAACATCAATCTGCAAGATGATCATTCCAAGCCATTTCCATTGCTCCCTTGGACACAAATCTGCATATGCAACACAACAAAATAACAAGGACCATGGGTGCTTTCCACCCAACCATAGGCCTCAAAGAGACCACCCCCGTGCTAGGGAACAAGGCTCAAACTGGGATACACATACAATCTTTCAATGCATAAACATTACATTTCAAACTTGAACAATTTCCCCCCAAGACTATTTCACAATGGCTTCACAGATGGAACCATAAACATAGGGTAAAGGTGTGTTCTAAAATGGAGACTTGCCATACCAAACCATATTTGCAATAAACAATTTTCATGCCCTCTCGAGGCTATCATAATTCACCAAATTTCATGCCCTCTCGGGGCTATCATAAATGAACCATTTAATGCCCTCTCGGGGCCTCCACATTTCCTCCTCCAAACCCACTACCATCAGTTGTAACTCCTCAAACTTCCTTTCTACACCATACTTTCCTTATCACCCCCAGCAAGATATGAAATGTTATGGCATACAATGGAGCCCATACTCCAAGGTTCTCAATACATTTTTCGAACCCAACTTAAGCCCTTCACCCTGGACTTCCCTTCCCTTCCCACAAGGGTGAGTGTAAGTCCCAATCCCATAACAATACTCAAGCACAAAACAAGAAAACAAAACCAAGTAGAAATAAAACAATAAATTTTGGCAAACACCCCACTAGTTTGGCCAAGACCCTCTAATAAAGCCTTCCCACTAACTTATTTTAGCAAAAACACTAAGCCACTCCATCCTTATGAACTTTTCTCCTCTAACGGTTCATCAATAGCCCTCACGAGCTCCGAGTTAGGACCCTCGAAGGATCGACCTCAAAATGCACTTAGAGCACCTTGAAGACTCCTCGGTACGGGGTGGCCGCAAATGATGGATGGTCTTTGTGGCCAGAACAAAGGTGTGACTAGGTTTCACCCGCTCATCTGGAGCTAATGGGACTGATGATTTGATGCCAAGATCAGCGGTTTCAAAGTTACGCTGTGGTGCACCTATGAACTGAGGCACACTGCGAGTTTTGGCATCGAGCGAGATCATTGTGCTGAATCCAAATGGAATGTGATCTCTCAAAAATGAGATAGGTTATTTTAGGCCTCAGGATCACCGTCCTGTAGCATTTGACAGTTCGTCAATAGCCCTCACAAGCTCTGAGTTATGACCCTCGAAGGATCAACCTCAAAATGCACTTAGAGCACCTTGAAGACTCCTCGGTACGGGGTGGCTGCAAATGATGGATGGTCTTCGTGGCCAAAACAAGCATGTAACTAGGGTTCAACCGCCCATCTGGAGCTAATGGCACTGACGATTTGATTCCAAGATGAGCGGTTTCAAAGTTACACTATGGTGCACCTATGAATTGAGGCACACTGCGAGTTTTGGCATCGAGCGAGATCGTTGTGCTGAATCCAAACGGAATGTGATCTCTCAAAAATGAGATAGGTTATTTTAGGCCTCAGGATCACCGTCCTGTAGCATTTGACATTTCATCGATAGCCCTCACGAGCTCTGAGTTATGACCCTCGAAAGATTGACCTCAAAATGCACTTAGAGCACCTTGGAGACTCCTCGGTACGGGGTGGCCGCAAATGATGGATGGTCTTCATGGCTAGAACAAGGGTGTGACTAGGGTTCACCCACCCATTCAGAGCTAATGGCACTGACGATTCAATGCCAAGATCAGCGGTTTCAAAGTTACGTTGTGGTGCACCTATGAACTGAGGCACACTGCGAGTTTTGGCATCGAGCGAGATCGCTGTGCTGAATCCAAATGGAATGTGATCTCCCAAAAATGAGATAGGTTATTTTAGGCCTCAGGATCATCATCCTATAGCATTTGACAGTTCATCAATAGCCCTCATGAGCTCTGAGTTATGACCCTCGAAAGATCGACCTCCAAATGCACTTAGAGCACCTTGGAGACTCCTCGGTACGGGGTGGCCGCAAATGATGGATGATTGTTTGAAGACTACTCCATGTGTCACTATCTTTCTTGGAAAAAAAATTGCTTTTGAACATCAAGCTTGCAATATTATCAATTATTGTCAAACTTTTTCAACCAAGTCAAAATGTCAAATGCAAATATTTGTTTGCATTTTTTGCTAAGGGGAGTTTCATAAATTGACTTTGATTTTCTATGTCTCTAGTGCTTGAACATACTTAAAATGGCTCTTTGGTCTTAGAGCTATTGGTATTTTCTAACTTCATGGTCTATGATATGCATACTAAGAATTTCTTTCACTAAATGGTTTCCTTGATCTATTGACTACACTTAAATTTGTTCACTTGTCATCTCTCTTTCTATATGTTCAATACAAAGAGCTAGAAGAGACAAATAATCTTTCTTACCTTCATTTCTCTAAGCACATGATAGAAATCAATTCTAAACTTGAGAAAAGGTTAGAGGAGAATATTGCATTCTTAAATTAATCTCCCTTAAGACCTTTACATACACACGGGGCATTCTTAAATTAATCTCCATGGAAGAAAATTTCATAAAACTAAAGATTCCATAGTGTTGAAACATAAAATCCAAGATCTCATTTATGATGGGATTGTTGATACCTCTAATGACTCATCCACTCATAGCCTTCATATCCAACTTCATATCATATCAGTATGCATGTGCTATCTTGCTTATTGGCTTTAATTTCTTATCCTACATGCTATCTTCTTTCATGGATTTTATGGCTTATCCCAAATGTGCTTCATACAACTTTTCAATATGAAAGTCTTTCAAAACATTATACAATACTATGACTCTTTATGCTTTCAAATGCTATGATTGGTTGTAAAATGGAAGAAATCAAGTATTCTAATTGTTCATCCATACTTTATGGATTTTTCTTATTTGATTAGTTTGATAAAAATAGTTTTAATAATCATAATGTCAGCTTTATGTCAAATAAAGAAAAAACCAAATTTGTAATAAGATATCCGCATGCAATTATCTTTCATATAGTTATAAATGCTCTTAAAATTGTCGTTATAGCCTTGTATCACATGCAAATATGATTTGGAAGAACTTGTTCAATATCTTCCTCTTATAATTCCTTACAAAGAACCTACCAAAATACAAAAACCATATACAAAAAACTACACATTTTACATCATAATACATCATAAATTTTAGAAATTCTCCCCAATACCACCCCCCTCCAACTCTTCATGATGTACCTACATTCCATATCATACAAAAATTAGTAACTTATTGTATTAAACAAGATAATCATCAATTCATTAAATCATTATGAAGAAAATAACATAAGACGTATATATACCTAGTCAAGTATTCCAATAGGGTCCTCTCTCTGTTTTAGGGTCTCCAACAAGGCTTCATGATCAGCATTAGCAATAGTAAAAAGTTCTTTTACTTTTGGTCTTCCTTGATGCTTCAATAACTTTACATTTGTTGCTATAATAAGATGCGAATATATGAGAATTACTTTGTGCTTCTGATAGTCTTCGAATGCAGGAATTCCGTTCCTTCTAAGCATGTATGTCCGCAGCCATGTATCATCATCTGTGATCGGTTGTGCAAGTTTTTGTTTTCCTCTTACACAATGTGCTAACCAATAATCGAATTTCTCATCATTCCCCTTTGGTGCAACCAATGCAAAGACATGTCCTGGCTGAAGTAGATCTGATAGATGATTATGCTCAAGTGAACTTTCCATGTCATCATTTTTGATAGAGGGTATGATAGACAATGGAGTAAGATAATGTGGAGCCCATGTTTCCACCCACTCACTTGACTCACAGTGATCCCAATCACACTGAAAATAAGTACGACAAAAACAAGCTAGTTGTCATGTCCAAATGGTCCATGTACTAGAATTAGAGCTCCGAAATGAATGCATTTTTGATGAGTCTGTCACTGTAGCACAATCTGATCTATCACCTATGGACCCTTCCTCAACCAACCAAAAGAACCTGTGTACCACTGAATTAAGAATCCCCCCCTGTGATAATGCTAAACTACACCAATCAACAATGCTACGAGCATCAAGAAGCTCTGTTGTTGAAATCTTCAGTTGCTCCTTAACTAGAGCTCTCTTCACACATGCCCCTGCTCCATCATGTTCCCCTTTTCCATGGCCGGACTCAAAAAAACTCCAAATATGAGGCACCCCTCTCTCTACATGCATCCTACACAACCAATAAAACATGCGAGCATTCTTGAATTGACCTGTACAGTTATCTGACCAAATCATATGTCTATCCATAGCAATTGCATGCTCGTGTAAGAAATAAAAAAAATTCTCGAAACAATGTTGCACAAACTCATGAAAGTGAGATCTATCATCACTCATATAAAAATGATACTCTCTAATAATCTTTCGATTATCTTCCGCACTATCAGGGGCATGTCTATATGTTATGTGAACAAAAATTGCAATCTAAATAGAGTTGTAATACTGAGATTGTGTCTCATTTTGAGGTTGCAATGTGTAGTTCTCAGCAAAATCAACAACTGATATAATAGTGCCAATGGGAAAAGTCTCCTTACACGTTCTAAATTGTTGATCCAACCACTAAGACCTGTGACTATGTCTTGCATACTTGTAAAAAAGATTTGCCTTGAAATCTAAAATAAAATTAGCCACATTGATATCTTTTCCAACCAATTCACATCTAGAGCTCTCACTCCCACTCTTCAATGTGTATTTCACCATTTCATAGACCCTTTTTTTCACTATTGTCTTTCCAAGATCTTGTTCACACCCCTCATGGAAACATGTGTCAAACTTGGATAAGCCACCACATTCTGAACACTTCTCATTTAAGCAAGCATTTTTATAAAAGGAACAACCATCAACTCTACGACATAAGAGTTGATCTAACAAGTCTCTTGATGATTTTGGAAGCCCACTAGCCCCACAATCCTCCAACATTTCTTTACTATGCAAAGTAGAACGGATGGAGCATAATAGTTCATGGTGCATAGAAAACTCAACATGATATTTGCAACAACAGGTATTTCGAATTTTGAGTGGCACACAATAAAATGGCTTCAAAGATTCAAAAGCCCTTTGTGATATATGAACACTTGGATGACTCTCTCTAAATTGTTTGAACAACATAGTTTGACTTACCTTCAAATAGTGTTTAGGATGTGGCGTGCGGTCTCTGATGCCAATTCTCAACTTTAAGACATCTTTAGCATTGGGTGATACTCGTGAGTTAGAGTGCCAAAATTGTATAATTTCTTCCTTCACATCGTCAGATAGCTTCTTATCAAAACGTGGAAGTCTCCCACCAAATGCCCATGTTTCATTTTGAAGAGGATCGTCAATTTTCTCTCGTCGACTAAGTGCTCTTCTCAAAGTAGTACGATTTAGATTCAAATCAATACAAGTTTGTCTCATATATTTACCCTTTCTCAAATGATGACTTACCAAAGAGGTTGTAATAACCCTTCGAGCAACTCTATTATCCTTCTCTCTGCTATTTTTCCCAACGCTATTGAGAGCACTAAAAAGATTCTTCACAATAATGGCATTTCTTTCCAACTTTTTATTGACACGAATTCTCAATTTGGAAAGCATAGGTCTCATCTTTTGCATCTTTAATAAGTGCATGAAAAGCTGACATTGCTCTACCACTGTCTTGTTGCCGAAAAACATCTAATATAGTCTTGAAGCCCATGAAGCCCAAACTAGTCATAATCGTTTCATCAATTTCAATTATCTATTTTGGTGTTTTAGAACCTTCATGTCAATTATAATTAGGAGATATGTAAGGTTCTTGTGCATTAAGTTCCTGTGCATTGTCATCTTCGACATGGTCAATTATGCAATTTGGATTATGACTTGGTGGCATTTCTTCTTCAAAATTTTCAATCTCTACATTTTCAATTTCAACATTATCATTTTCAATAGGTACATTTTCATTCCCCAACTGTACATTTTCATTATCTGACTCTATGATTTCACCTTTTATTAATTCATTGTCAACTTGATTGATATTTAGCATACCTTGTCTTTTTTTTCAGTGTTTCATTTTGTCCTTTTTCCTATATGTTGCAATGTCTTCATTGGATATCTTCCTTTTACGTTTATTCTTTCGACGACTGCTACTCCCCATTCAGATGACAAATTCGAACACCTAAGGTTATATTTTCGAATTCTTTTCGATTGGTTGGGCCCCAAAACACGACTTTTTACAAATCCCGTGAAAAAAGAGGTAAAAAAGTAATGTTGTCGGGTCTGTAGGGACAGTCAAATATTTGAAATTGATGCTAGTATAATCGGATATCCGATAATAGATCGGATATCCGATCCAGGATCGGATATCCTATATAGGAAAAGGACTTTTGGGGGGAAAACTTGCTAAGGTTTCCCTCCTTTGCCACAATAATATTAATATTATGAAAATATTTGGAGGCAAATGACTTTAATTTATAATTAAGTTAATAGTATATTAATATTAGTATAAAATATCAATAATATTAATATAAAATAGTATTAATATACCTATAGTATCAATATTATTATTATACCTATAATAGTATTAATATTATTAATATAGATATAATAGTGTAAATATATAGTGTTTATTTATATTAAGCTACAATATATAGCATTAATATATATTATTATTATAGCTATAATAGTATTATTATTATTACTATACATATAATAATATTAATATTTAGTGTTTATTTATATTATAATTATTATCCTAAAATAGTATAAATAGTATATTCTAAAATATTACGTTATATATACTAAAATATTACGTTATTATATAGATATATTAATAACATATATATTAATATAATAATATTTATAATATATATTATATTTAATAAAAATATTACGTTGTTATATATATATTATATTATTATACATATTAATATAATAATATATAATACAAAGAGGGTCGTCATTTAATGGGTCAAAGGGGGTCATAGGTCACCCTATGACCCCCTTTGACCCATATGAACGACTCGATTATGTTCTTAGGGGTCCTAAGACCCCTAGGGACATACGTCGTCGTTTAATGGATCAAAGGGGGTAATAGGTCACCCTATGACCCCCTTTGACTCATATGAACGATTCAAATATGTCCCTAGGGGTCTTAGGACCCCTAGGGACATATGTCGTCATTTAATGGGTCAACGAGGGTCATAGGTCAGCCTATGACCCCCTTTGACCCATATTACCCATTCGAATATGTCCCTTGGGGTCCAAGGACCCCTAGGGACATATGTCATTGTTTCATGGGTCAAAGAGGGTCATAGGTCACCCTATGACCCCCTTTGACCCATAATACCCATTCGAATATGTCCCTAGGGGTCCTAGGACCCCTAGAGACATATGTCATCGTTTAATGGGTCAAAGGGGGTCATAGGTCACCCTATGATGCCCTTTGACCCATATTACCCATTTGAATATGTCCCTAGGGGTCCTAGAACCCCTAGCAACATATCTCATCGTTTAATGGGTCAGAGAGGGTCATAGGTCACCCTATGACCCCCTTTGACCCATATTACCCATTTGAATATGTCCATAGGGGTCCTAGGACCCCTAGAGACATATATCGTCGTTTAATGGGTCAAAGAGGGTCATAGGTCACCCTATGACCCCCTTTGACCCATATTACCCATTCGAATATGTCCCTAGGGGTCCTAGGACCCCTAGAGACATATATCGTCGTTTAATGGGCCAAGAGGGTCATAGGTCACCCTATGACCCCCTTTGACCCATATGTACGATTCCAATATGTCCCTAGGGGTCCTAGGACCCCTAGAGACATATGTCATCATTTAAAGGGTCAAAGAGGGTCATAGGTTACCCTATGACCCCATTTGACCCATATTATCCATTCGAATATGTCCTAGGAACATATGTCATCGTTTAACGCATCAAAGGGGGTCATAGGTCACCCTATGACCCCATTTGGCTCATATGAACGATTCAAATATGTCCCTAGGGGTCCTAGGACCCCTAGGAACATATGTTGTCGTTTAATGGGTCAAAGGGGGTCATAGGTCACCCTATGACACCCTTTGACCCATATGAACAATTGGAATATGTCCCTAGGGTCCTAGGACCCCTGGGGACATATGTCGTCGTTTAATAGGTTAAAGAGGGTCATAGGTCACCTTATGACCCCATTTGACCCATAATACCCATTTGAATATGTCCCTAGGGGTCCTAGGACCCCTAGAGACATATGTCATCATTTAATGGGTCAAAGCGGGTCATAGGTCACCCTATGACCCCCTTTGACTCATATTACCCATTCGAATATGTCCCTAGGGGTCCTAGGACCCCTAGCGACATATCTCATCGTTTAATAGGTCAGAGAGGGTCATAGGTCACCCTATGACCCTCTTTGAGCCATATTACCCATTCGAATATGTCCCTAGGGGTCCTAGGACCCCTAGAGACATATATCATCGTTTAATGGGTCAAAGAGCGTCATAGGTCACCCTATGACCCACTTTGACCCATATGTACGATTCGAATATGTCCCTAGGGGTCCTAGGACCCCTAGCGACATATGTCGTCATTTAAAGGGTCAAAGAGGGTCATAGGTTACCCTATGACCCCATTTGACCCATATTACCCATTTGAATATGTCCCTTGGGGTCCGAAGACCCATAGGGACATATGTCGTCGTTTAATGGGTCAAAGAGGGTCATAGATCACCCTATGACCCCCTTTGACACATATTACCCATTCGAATATGTCCCTAGGGGTCCTAGGACCCCTAGAGACATATATCGTCGTTTAATGCATCAAGAGGGTCATAGGTCACCCTATGACCCTCTCTAACCCATATGAACGATTCGAATATGTCCCTAGGGGTCTTAGGACCCCTAGAGACATAAGTCGTCATTTAATGGGTCAAAGAGGGTCATAGGTTACCCTATTACCCCATTTGACCCATATTACCCATTGGAATATGTCCCTAGGGGTCCTAGGACCCTTAGGGACATATGTCGTCGTTTAATGGGTCAAAAGGGGTCATAGGTCACCCTATGACCCCCTTTGACTCATATGAACGATTCAAATATGTCCTTAGGGACATATGTCGTCGTTTAATGGGTCAAAGAGGGTCATAGGGTGACCTATGACCCCCTTTGACCCATATTACTCATTCGAATATGTCCCTTGGTGTCCAAGGACCCCTAGGGACATATGTCGTCGTTTAATGGGTCAAAGAGGGTCATAGGGTTACCTATGACCCCCTTTGACCCATATTACCCATTCAAATATGTCCCTAGGGGTCCTAGGACCCCTAGAGACATATATCGTTGTTTAATGGGTCAAGAGGGTCATAGGTCAACATATGACCCCCTTTGACCCATATGAATGATTCGAGTATGTCCCTAGGGGTCTTAGGACCTCTAGAGACATATGTCATCGTTTATTGGTTCAAAGAGAGTCATAGGTTACCCTATGACCCCATTTGACCCATATTACTCATTCGAATATGTCATTAGGCGTCCTAGGACCCCTAAGGACATATGTCGTCGTTTAGTGAGTCAAAGGGGGTCATAGGTCACCCTACGAACCCCTTTGACTCATATGAACGATTCAAATATGTCCCTAGGGGTCCAAGGACCCCTAGGGACATATGTCGTTGTTTAATGAGTCAAAGGGGGTCATAGGTCACCCTATGACCCCCTTTGTCCCATATGAACGATTCAATTATATCTCTAGGGTCCTAGGACCCCTAGGGACATATGTCATCGTTTAAAGGGTCAAAGAGGGTCATAGGTCACCCTATGATCCCCTTTGACCCATAATACTCATTCGAATATGTCCCTAGGGGTCCTAGGACCCCTAAAGACATATGTCATCGTTTAATGGGTCAAAGGGGGTCATAGGTCACCCTATGACCCCATTTGACCCATATGTACGATTCGAATATGTCCCTAGGGGTCCTACGACCCATAAGGACATATGTCGTCGTTTAACGGGTCAAAGAGGGACATAGGTCACCCTATGACCCCCTTTGACCCATATGAACGATTCGAATATGTCCTTAGGGGTCCGAGGACCCCTAGGGACATATGTCGTCGTTTAATGGGTCAAAGAGGGTCATAGGTCACCCTATGACCCTCTTTGACCCATATGAACGATTCGAATATGTCCCTAGGGGTCTGAGGACCCCTAGGGACATATGTCATCGTTTAATGGGTCAAACAGGGTCATAGGTTACCCTATGACCCCATTTGACCCATATTACCCATTAGAATATGTCCCTAGGGGTCTTAAGACCCCTAGGGACATATGTCATCGTTTAGTGGGTCAAAGGGGGTCATAGGTCACCCTATGACCCCCTTTGACCCATATGAACAATTCGAATATGTCCCTAGGGGTCCAAGGACCCCTAGAGAAATATGTCGTCGTTTAATGAGTCAGAGAGGGTCATAGGTCACCCTATGACCCCCTTTGACCCATATTACCCATTCGAATATGTCCCTAGGGGTCCTAGGACCCCTAGAGACATATATCATCGTTTAATGGGTCAAAGAGGGTGACATGTCACCCTATGACCCCCTTTGACCCATATGAACGATTGGAATATGTCCCTAGGTGTCATAGGACCCCTAGGGACAGATATCATCGTTTAATAGGTCAAAGAGGGTCATAGGTCACCCTATGACCCCCTTTCACCCAAATTACCCATTCGAATATGTCCCTAGAGCTCCTAGGACCCCTAGGGACATATGTCATCGTTTAATGGGTGAAAAAGGGTCATAGGTCACCCTATCAGCCCATTTGACCCATATTACCCATTCGAATATGTCCCTTGGGGTCCGAGGACCCCTAGGGACATATGTCGTTGTTTAATGGGTCAAAGAGGGTCATAGGTCACCCTATGACCCCCTTTGACCCATAATACCCATTCGAATATGTCCCTAGGGGTCCTAGGACCCCTAGAGACATATGTCGTCGTTTAATGGTTCAAAGGGGGTCATAGGTCACCCTATGACTCTCTTTGACCCATATTACCTATTTGAATATGTCCCTAGGGGTCGTAGGACCCCTAGCGACATATCTCGTTGTTTAATGGGTCAGAGAGGGTCATAGGTCACCCTATGACCTCCTTTGACCCATATTACCCATTTGAATATGTCCCTAGGGGTCCTAGGACCCCTAGAGACATATATGATCGTTTAATGGGTCAAACAGGGTCATAGGTCACCCTATGACCCCCTTTGACCCATATGTACGATTCGAATATGTCCCTAGGGGTCCTAGGACCCCTAGAGACATATGTCGTCATTTAAAGGGTCAAAGAGGGTCATAGGTTACCCTATGACCCCATTTGACCCATATTACCCATTTGAATATGTCCCTAGGGATCCTACGACTTCTAGGGACATATGTCATCGTTTAATGCATCAAAGGGGGTCATAGGTCACCCTATGACCCCCTTTGACTCATATGAACGATTCAAAAATGTCCCTAGGGGTCCTAGGACCCCTAGGGACATATGTTGTCGTTTAATAGGTCAAAGGGGGTCATAGGTCACCCTATGACCCCCTTTGACCCATATGAATGATTGGAATATGTCCCTAGGGTCCTAGGACCCCTAGGGACATATGTCGTCGTTTAATGGGTCAACAAGTGTCATAGGTCACCCTATGACCCCATTTGACCCATATTACCCATTCGAATATGTCACTTGGGGTCCGAGGACCCTTAGGGACATATGTGGTCGTTTAATGGGTCAAAGAGGGTCATAGGTCACCCTATGACCTCCTTTGACCCATATTACCCATTCGAATATTTCCCTAAGGGTCCTAGGACCCCTAAAGACATATATCATCGTTTAATGCGTCAAGAGAGTCATAGGTCACCCTATGACCCCCTTTGACCCATATGAACGATTCGAATATGTCCCTAGGAGTCCTAGGACCCCTAGAGACATATGTCATCATTTAATGAGTCAAAGAGGGTCATAGGTTACCCTATGACCCCATTTGACCCATATTACCCATTCGGATATGTCCCTAGGGGTCCGAGGACCCTTAGGGACATATTTCGTCGTTTAATGGGTCAAAGAGGGTCATAGGTCACCCTATGACCCGCTTTGACCAATATTACCCATTCGAATATGTCCCTAGGGGTCCGAGGACCCCTAGAGACATATATCATCGTTTAATAGGTCAAGAGGGTCATAGGTCACCCTATGACCCCCTTTGACCCATATGAACGATTCGAATATGACCCTAGGGGTCCTAGGACCCTTAGAGACATATGTCATTGTTTAATGGGTCAAAGAGGGTCATAGGTTACCCTATGACCCCATTTGACCCATATTACCCATTCGAATATGTCCCTAGGGGTCCTAGGACCCCTATGGACATATGTCGTTGTTTAATGGGTCAAAGGGGGTCATAGGTCACCCTATGACCCCTTTTGACCCATATGAACCATTCGAATATGTCCCTAGGGTCCTAGGACCCCTAGGGACATATGTCTTCATTTAATGGGTCAAAGAGGGTCATAGGTCACCCTATGACCCCCTTTGACCCGTATTACCCATTCGAATATGTCCCAAGGGGTCCTAGAACCTCTAGGGACATATGTCATCGTTTAATGGGTCAAAGAGGGTCATAGGTCACCCTATGACCCCCTTTGACCCATATTACCCATTCGAATATGTCCCTAGGGGTCCCAAGACCCCTAAAGACATATATCCTCGTTTAATGGGTCGAGAGGTCATAGGTCACCCTATGACCCCCTTTGACACATATGAACGATTCGAATATGTCCCTAAGGGTCCTAGGACCCCTAGAGACATATGTCATCATTTAATGGATCAAAGAGGGTCATAGGTTACCCTATGACCCTATTTGACCCATATTACCCATTCGAATATGTCCCTAGGGGTCCTAGGACCCCTAGGGACATATGTCGTCGTTTAATGGGTCAAAGGGGGTCATAGGTCACCGTAAGACCCCCTTTGATTCATATGAACGATTCAAATATGTCCCTAGGGGTCCTAGGACCCCTAGGGACATACGTCGTCATTTAATGAGTCAAAGGGGGTCATAGGTCACCCTATGATCCCCTTTGTCCCATATGAACGATTCGAATATGTCCCTAGGGTCCTAGGACCCCTAGGGACATATGTCGTCATTTAATGGGTCAAAGAGGGTCATAGGTCACCCTATGACCCCCTTTAACCCATATTACCTATTCGAATATGTCCCTTGGGGTCCGAGGACCCCTAAGGACATATGTCATCATTTAATGGGTCAAAGAGGGTCATAGGTCACCCTATGACCCCCTTTGACCCATATTACCCATTCGAATATGTCCCTAAGCGTCCTAGGACCCCTAGAGACATATATCGTCGTTTAATGGGTCAAGAGGGTCATAGGTCACCCTATGACCCCCTTTGACCCATATGAACGATTCAAATATGTCCCTAGGGGTCCTAGGACCTCTAGAGACATATGTCATCGTTTAATTGGTCAAAGAGGGTCATAGGTTACCCTATGACCCCATTTGATCCATATTACCCATTCGAATATGTCCCTAGGTGTCGTAGGACCCCTAGGGACATATGTTATCGTTTAATTGGTCAAAGGGGGTCATAGGTCACCCTATGACCCCCTTTGACCCATATGAACAATTCGAATATGTCCCTAGGGTCCTAGGATCCCTAGGGACATATGTCGTCATTTAATGGGTCAAAGATGGTCATAGGTCACCCTATGACCCCCTTTGACCCATATTACCCATTCGAATATGTCTCTTGGGGTCCAAGGACCCCTAGGGACATATGTCATCGTTTAATGGGTCAAGGAGGGTCATAGTTCACCCTATGACCCCCTTTGACCCATAATACCCATTCGAATATGTCCTTAGGGGTCTTAGGACCCCTAGAGACATATGTCATCGTTTAATGGGTCAAAGGGGGTCATAGGTCACCCTATGACCCCCTTTGACCCATATGTACGATTCGAATATGTCCCTAGGGATCCTAGGACCCCTAGGGACATATGTCGTCGTTTAATGTGTCAAAGAGGGTCATAGGTCACCCTATGACCTCCTTTGACCCATATGAACGATTCGAATATGTCTCTAGGGGTCCGAGGACCCCTAGGGACATATGTCATCGTTTAATGGGTCAAAGAGGGTCATAGATCACCCTATGACCCTCTTTGTCCCATATGAACGATTCGAATATGTCCCTAGGGGTCTGAGGACCCCTAGGGACATATGTCGTCGTTTAATGGGTCAAAGAGGGTCATAGGTTACCCTATGACCCCATTTGACCCATATTACCCATTCGAATATGTCTCTAGGGGTCCTAGGACCCCTAGGGACATATGTCATCGTTTAATGGGTCAAAGGGGGTCATAGGTCACCTTATGACCCCCTTTGACCCATATGAACAATTCGAATATTTTCCTAGGGGTCCAAGGACCCCTAGAGAAATATGTCTTCGTTTAATGAGTCAGAGAGGGTCATAGGTCACCTTATGACCCCCTTTGACCCATATTACCCATTTGAATATGTCCCTAAGGGTCCTAAGACCCCTAGTGACATATATCGTCGTTTAATGGGTCAAAGAGGGTCATAGGTCACCCTATAACCCCCTTTGACCCATATGAACGATTGGAATATGTCTCTAGGGGTCCTAGGACCCCTAGGGACATATGTCGTCGTTTAATGGGTCAAAGAGGGGCATAGGTCACCCTATGACCCCCTTTGACCCATATTACCCATTCGAATATGTCCCTAGAGATCCTAGGACCCCTAGGGACATATGTCGTCGTTTAATGGGTCAAAGGGGGTCATATGTCACCCTATGACCCCCTTTGACCCATATTAATGATTCGACTATGTCCCTGGGGTTCCTAGGACCCCTAGGGACATATGTCATCATTTAATGGGTCAAAGGGGGTCATAGGTCACCCTATGACCACCTTTGACCCATATGAACGATTCGACTATGTCCTTAGGGGTCCTAGGACCCGTAGGGACATATGTCATCGTTTAATGGGTCAAAGAGGGTCATAGGGTGAGGACCCCTAGGGACATATGTCATCGTTTAATGGGTCAAAGAGGGTCATAGGTCACCCTATGTCCCCCTTTGACCCATAATACCCATTCGAATATGTCCCTAGGGGTCCTAGGACCCCTAGAGACATATGTCGTCGTTTAATGGGTCGAAGGGGGTCATAGGTCACCCTATGACCCCCTTTGACCGATATGAATAATTCGGCTATGTCCCTGAGGGTCCTAGGGACATATGTTGTCATTTAATGGGTCAAAGGGACCCCCTTTGACCCATTAAAGGACGACATATGTCCCTAGGGGTCCTAGGACCCCTAGAGACATATATTGTCGTTTAATGGGTCAAAGAGGGTTATAGGTCACCCTATGACCCCCTTTGACTCTTATATATTAATAATATGCATATTAATAATATACATATCAATATAATAATATATATATATATACATATACATATTACATTATTATATTTAATGAAAATATTACGTTATTATATAAATATATTAATAACATACATATTAATATAATAATATTTATAATATATATTATATTTAATAAAATTATTACGTTGTTATATAAATATTATATTATTATACATATTAATATAATAATATATAATACGTATTTTATATATATATAAATTACGTTATTATATTTAGTAAAAATAATAATAATATATATTATATTTATAGATTGTAATCAGATTAACATAAGATATTATTATATATTACTAGATTATATCTTGTATGTTTACATTACGTTATTATATATATAATATATTAAAATATGCCTTTACATATTAATATAAGTGAAATAATTTAAAAATAAAAAACTAGAACGTTTAAATT
Organism: Cupressus sempervirens; assembly: GCA_028749045.1. Classification (NCBI taxonomy): domain Eukaryota; kingdom Viridiplantae; phylum Streptophyta; class Pinopsida; order Cupressales; family Cupressaceae; genus Cupressus; species Cupressus sempervirens. The sequence goes on along the minus strand of CM053784.1, from coordinate 138,373,492 downwards.
GAATTTCCCTCCAAAATTTGAAGATTTTTGGAATTTGACTACCGGGCCATATCGGATATCCAATTTTGAATCGGATATCTGATCAGGCTTGGTATTTACCAAGCCTGCTCGGTCAACCCCAAAGACGTGTTTATAGAGAGTTTTAGTGATACTCAGACTTCGGGTAGCCGTCTGACAATGTTATTTTGATCGAAATTGAATGAAACGAAATGAGTTTTTCAATATCGCTCTCTAGATTCCATCAATATAATTTCTGTCAAATTCTGAGTTCGATAAGTATTTATTAGTTAATTATCAATGAAGATTATTGTAAAGTGCTGATTGACATACTGAATGAAAAATAGCTATAACTTTCAAACGGTATAACATTTTTTAAATCTAAAAGTTGCGTCACATTCTATATTTCGCCTAGTATAAGAAAAAAACAAAAAAAGAAAAATTTGATCAAATTTTCTATTAGTTAGGGTGGTCAGACACGGGACTTTTTTTAATCTGAAAAATTTTTGGTAGAAAATTCATATTTAATTATTTATTTGGAATAAAAATATCAAAAAATATGCGTCACATCAGGGCATGAGTCTATTTTTCATATCTATAATTATATTAAAAAATATTATGATTTGATTTTGATTAAGGTGGTCAGACATACACCTACTTTTTATTTTTGCCTTGAAATTTTCTTAGTACTGCATTAAAATTCAAACTTTTGACCAATCAATTATTTTTTTCTCCTGATAAGGCCTAGTAGTTTAGAAACTACATTCAATTTTTTACAAATTATTTTCTTACAACTTTTTGATATAAAGTCCATAACCACTTCAAAATTATGTGTCAAGTTGACATAAACCTAATTTGCTGATTTTTCACTGCCACTTAAGGCCATAGTTTGGTACACCATGATCTTGCACATACCCTATAACTTGTTGAGTGTGTCACAACTAAATAATTTAGGATGTAAGGTTGAGTTTGAAAACAAAATTGCTAAGATATATGATACTGATGGAAAACTGATTGGAAAAGGTGATCAAAGTAGAGGTAATCTATTCTACCTTAATATATAGGATGTTACTTGTTTAATTGTAGAATTTGATGATATATGGCTATGGCACAAAAGGTTATGTCATGATAATTTTTATAACTTGGTTAGTATCAATAACATGAGAAGAGTCAAAGGTTTTCCTAATTTGAAGAAGCCTAACAATATAGTTTGCAAACAATGTTAGTTAAGAAAAATGACAAAGTCAAGTTTTAAGAGTAAGACTCATACCTTTAAAGAAATATTAGAGATTGTTCATACTGACTTGTGTGGACCAATTTAAGTGCAAAGCTACAAAGGAGATAAGTACCTTATGTTGCTTGTTGATGATTATTTTAGAATGATGACTGCTATGTTTTTGAAACAGAAATCTAATGCTTTCCAAATGTTAAAGCTGTACTTAGCAAGGTTTGAGAAGGAAATAGGTAAAATTCTAAAACATTTGAAATTTGAAAAAGGAGGAGAATTTACATCAAATGAATTTGAGATGTTTTGTAATGATAGAGGAATCAAAAGACATACATCTACTCCTAGAACCCCTCCACAAAATAGAATTGTTGAAAGGAGGAACATATCTATAATGGATTGTGCTAGAACGCTCGTGATGGAGAAAAATGTTGCTTTGAAATACCAGAGAGAAGCTATAAGATGTCTACACCTTGAACTATTTGCAAGTCAAGAAAGGTACTCATTCAACACCTTTTGAACTATGGTATGGATACTCACCCAATGTAAAATGTTTTAAGGTATTTGGAACCAAGTGTTCTAATCTCAAAGATTTTTAGGAATGGTAAGCTAGATGCAAAAAGTGAAGAATATATATTCCTTGGTTATTCCACATGAAGTAAAGCTTATAAGTATTTAAATACTAACACTAACAAAGTTGTGGAAAGTGTAAATGTGAAATTTGATGAATATATAGAAGTATATGAGGCTGCGACCTATAAAAGAACTAAAAGAATACAAATCATTTGTATACTTTTATGAAGGTATACCTATTGATGAAGATGTTTTAAATCAAGTTGCAAACCAATAGCAGGTTTCAATGAATACCAAGTCACATACTATGAATGTCGAGTTGCATTCAGAAATCGAGCTACATTCAGGTGCCAAATTATAGAATGAAGTTGAGGCACATTCTGATTTTGAGGTTAGTGTACATGAAAGAGATTTTGAACTACCGGATAGAGATGCACATAGTGATTCAGAAGTTGAGAGACCAAATGAAGAACCCAGAGTTGAACCAAGATTGTCTAAGTATTTAAAGAGACACCACCCTATTGCACAAATCATTGGAGATAAAGATACTAGACCAATGACAAAGAACAAGTTGAGAATGATACCTATTTTCTAAGCATGAAAGAGCCTAAAATAGTGAAAGATGCCTTAGAAGATGTGGACTAGAGTAAATCCATGGAAGAAGAGATTGAAAAAATTGAGATAAATAAGACATGAACTCTAGTTCCTAGACCAGAAGAAAAAAATGGGATTGGTACCAAGTGAGTATACAAAAACAAGTTAGATGAAAATGGCAAAGTCACAAAGAACAAGGCAATTTTAGTTCATAAAGGATATGCACAAGAAGAAGGGATTGATTATGGGGAAACATGTGTCCCTATTGCAAGACTGGAAGGAGTAAGAACTCTGCTTGCTTACTCTACATACAAAGGTTTCAAAGTTTATCAATGGATGTTAAGTCTATATTTCTGAATGACATATTAGAGGAAGAGGATTATATAGAACAACCAGAAGGATTTTTTGATATTGACAACAAAAACATGGTATGTAGACTACACAAAGCTCTATATGGATTGAAGTAAGCACCAAGAGCATGGTATGAAAGGCTTCATAATTATCTTGTGAAGATTGGATTTGAGAGGATTGATTATAACAACAATTTGTACTTGAAGACAGAAAAAGGAAAAGGTATTTTTTTATCTAAATTTTTTGTTGCTGATATCATACTTGGAGGTCAAGATACTTTATGTAATGCTTTTGTAAATGAAATGAAGAAAGAATTTGAGATGTCTATGTTTGGAAAGGTCAAGTTCTTTATGGGTTTGCAAGTACATCAGATGAAATATGGTATATACATCACTCAATCAAAGTATGTAAAGGAGATATTGAAAACTTTTGGATTGGAGGATTCCAAGCCAGTAAGTACACCTATGGTGATAGGACATAAATTTTCAAGGAAGGATGATTCAGCTAAGGTGAATCAAACATTATACAGGTCTATGATTGGAAAATTACAATATGTAGTACATAGCAAACTTGATATTGTATTATCTATAAGAATAGTTGCAACATTCTCTACTAATCCCAAGGAGAATCATTTGATGGTTGTTAAGAGAATAATGAGATATCTAAAAGAAATAGAGGAGTATGGTCTATACTACAAGAAAAATGAGAAATTTGAATTGAGAGCCTATATTGATGTTGATTGGGCTAGAAATATTGATGATAGAAAAAGCACTAGTGCAAGAGCATTTTTCTTATTCAAAAGGCTTGTTACATGGACTAGAAAGAAAGAAAACTACATTTCTCAATCTACTATTGAAGCTAAATAGGTTGTTTCTATAGTAAATTGTACAAACATTGTATGGATCAAATAGCTACTCAAAGGTATGGAGGAGGAAATCACTGAACCTATGATATTTTATTGTGATAATACAAGTGTTATAAATATATAAAAGAATCCTATGATGCATACAAAGACTAATTACATTGCAAAAAAGTATCATTACTTAAGATAATTAGTTCAAGATAAAGAGATGAAGATGGAATATGTTAACACAAAAGAGAAAATAGCTAATACCTTCACAAAAGCATTACCTAAGGATGCTCATGAGTATCTAAGAGGTAAACTAGGGGTGATACCCCTATCAAAGGCAATCTAAGAAGCATGAGGAGTTCCTTGCATTAAACATGTTGATTGCCCTATATTACACATTGATGTAGTGGATATTACTTTAGGATTTGTCTAAAGTAATCAAAGAGTTGGACCTACAAATCAGTCACAAGAAAGATGATCAAGGGAGAAACTAAAAATATTCATATCTACATATGAAGATGACGAGTATTTGGCATTGTTATCAAAGAGGGAGATGAGGGAGAAATCTTGATCTCCCTAATCCTACTAAGGGAGATATCCTAACTGCTAAGGGAGATAGAGTACCAAGGGAGAAAGACATAAAGAGGGAGAAATCTAGATAGAAGATACAGATAGAAGAACTATGGAATATCTATCTAGTAGGGAGAAAGTATACCTAATGATTATATCTACCTAGTAAGAGGGCGATCATTTTGAGGGAGATATAAGAAGTAATCAAGAAGGAGTCATAAGGATGAGTTGATTGATTGTCTGTTGATTAGAACAAAAAAATTTAACCTATTTAGAAGAAGAAAGTTGCTAATAAAGGGAGATATTTCAATACAAGGAATTATTTTCCTTTTGGTATTTCTTTGGTCATATTGATTGAGTCTAGTTAGTTTAGTTTTCCATCAATACCAAAGAGAGAGATTGTTGAAAACAGATTAATACAAGTATGATAAATGTGTTTCAATCATTGTTTTCCACTAATGTCAAACCTACTACTTGCTAGTAAGACATTTTCTTCTATGATTTAAGTATTATCATTTGTTTGATTGATGAAGAGGATTTGATCAAATGAGGTAACAATAGCACCTAGAGTAAAGGTTGAGTTATGACATGGAATAAGGAGTACAAGGATCAATTAAGATAGTGGTATTACAGTGCATTGATAATCTACTTAAGGTTTCAAAGGTTGGTTACACTAATTAAGTTCAGAAGAACAAGTCAAATGAAGTTTGTCTACCAAGCTTAACATTCTACATTGTAGGTGTCAAGAAAAGATAGTGCAAGCCAAGAAAAAAATCAATTGGAGTCAAGCAAAAAATCAGTGTGCATTATAACCTTTAATAGGGTTGGCCTTTCACAGGGCATCACTTCAGAAGAGTGAGAATGAGTAGCATGTTATTGGTGGTTTTTCCCAAATTGGGCTTCCACGTTAAATCATTGTGTCAAATGCGTTATTGAATCTATTATGTTTTATGTTTACATTTCTACAAAGTTGATTTGATAGTAACCTACAAGTTTAAGTGATTGCATAATATAATGAATGCATGCATGATGAAAATGTTTTATGGATATGAGTTCACTAAGTTGTTAAAAGTTTTAATTGTACATTTAGACCTTGGATAACTGATTCACTCCCCCCCCCCCCCCTCTTAGTTATTCTAAAGAATTCCAACAATTCATTCTTTGTATATGATTAGTTTTATTTATATATAGGTATTCACATTTTACAATCATATAAAATATTAACTAAATATATATCATTATACTTTTTAAATTGAAGACACATAGAAATGAAAACACACACATATGCACACAAGTGTCTCATTGGTTCTAGACCCCACCTAGAGTCCTATAGAGATTCTTTTCTAAAGTCTAACTTGACCTTTGTTCTTCCCCTTTCTACCAAACCTCCCAGATCCTTCCCCGGCCCTCTGTTATGATTTATAGAACTTCATGAGACCCTCATTGTAACTAGATTTATTCAACTAGTATACTCTCTCTCTCTCTCTCTCTCTCTCTCTCTCTCTCTCTCTCTCTCTCAAACACACACACACACACACACACACACACACACTCACTCAAAGAATTGCCTAATGCCTTCTACTCTATTTTCTCTCTCAAAAAGACTCAAACTAGTTTCTATCTACTTGAAATAGAAATTACAAAGGAACTAATTAAGTTGAACATATGATCCACATCATTGAGAAAAGAAGACACTGATTATATATTTTTATTTCTTTATTATCTTAGATCTTCCTTTGATTCTATTTTATAAAAGATTTAAATATTTTCTACCCCCCTTTCATCTTTATATTTTACACCACACATATGGTTGAATATTTTTCATACCCCTTTAGGTGAAAAGACACCACCCTTTTAAATAAAAATAATTTCAAATCTTGAAATTGCCTTAGTTTATGCAATTAACTATGATTTTACAAGTTGTTTAGGCATATTAAAGGTAGATTAAGTATATTTTAGGTTATATAGTGGATAAATGGTCTAAAAATTATATAAATACCCTCTTTGCTGCTTTATACTCCATTATTTATGCCCATCATTTTATTTTTGTAATGGTTTCATATTCTTCCATATGGGTAACACATATTACTTATACCTTTTTCTCTTCAATGCATGTTATAACCATCTAGTGTACATTAAGAAGATTTCATATTTTTCACAAAAAGTTCAAGTCCCAACAAGAGCTTAATTAGGTATTAGATCTTACTCATTTAAATTATTTTTCATTTTATTTCACCGCTTTCTCATAATGTTCCCAGTTACTATTGTCTAATTAGTAAGCTTAAGGAATTAGTAATTAGTAAACTTAAGTAATTAGTAATTAGTAAATATTTAATTATACTAGTAGTTCTCAATTGGCTCTTTCTCCCACTTAGTTATTTTTCTTACTTTGATGTGTGCAATTTCTAAGACCTTGGGGTTACCACTTATGAGAATAACCTAGTATAGGTCGACTAGGTTGACCTCTACCCTATTAAAAAAAAATTTTTTTGTCTTAGGGATAGTTTTTTCTTGGGAACTTATATTAGAAAATGGGTGACCCTACTGGCATTTTTGTGTGTGTCTAATAACTAGCATAAAAGGTGTTGGTCCTGCTACAAGTCAATATACTAGCGGGTGGGGGGGTGAATCAATATACTCACTAGTTCAAACATTTTACTTCTTAGCACACTTCACACTAGACTATGGGCTTGTGATTCTTATAACTTAAACAATAAATATCAAGCAAGAAAAAAAAAAAGTGAGAATAACAACACACAATACAATATTTATCTCATAGAAAATTAGCTAGAGTAAAAACTGTAGACAACTAAATTTGATTACATTGCTTTGGTAATCCTATTTAGTTATCTCTAAAGGCATCATTAATTTAATTCCTATTTAATTAATCCTTTGCCATCCCCTAGCTGATTAATTTAATTAATCATCTATAGTCCTAATTGATAAATCAAATAACCTATTATTTATCAATTAAATCCTATTCTTCTATCTAAATCCAAAATCCCCATTTATAAATAAACCTATTTGATAAATAAAACCCTCAAATCTAATAACCCCTAACCTATCCTAAATCCCCTTTTTAGCCTAATCCACCCCATCCACCCATACTAACCAAGCTTAGCCACTAACTCACCCACCCTCATGAATGCCATCTGTAGAACCAGAATCAATGTGCAAAGAACATTAACAAATAAAGTAAACATTCACAAACCAAAAACTAAATTCACATATATGCTTAGACAAAGAAAGAAAACAAGAAGTGCAAACCTCACAAGAGAAAACAATCCATGCTTTCTTGATTCTGTAGATGTGTCCTTTTGTTGTGGATGTATGCTCAAGATGCTCAAAAGCTGCTTCAATGGAGGTGGGTAATGGAAAATTGGTAGCTTTGTGAGCTCTCAATTTGGCATTATAAGGGCATGGTTGATGGCTTTGGTTCTCAAAATAGCATGGTAACTTTAGCTCAAAGATTGTTGATGAAATGGCTTGGGATGGGATTCAATTTATAGGCTAAGGGGTAGAGGGATGGAGGGCTTAGATGCAAGGATGGATGAAGGCTTAAGGAGGGCTAAGATGCACTCAAAGGGGAGCACATGGATTGTGCTTGTTTAACACCAATGGGAAGGTGACACTTGTCACAAGGAGGATGAGTGTGAGAGGGTAGGGTTAAGGGTTGGTTAAAGTCATGATGAGTGGGGTTGAGTATGTAAGAGGGATGTAAGAGGAATGAGTGTGGAAGAGGGAAGAGTGTGTAAGATGGATGTAAGAGTCATGAGTGGGCTTGTAAGAGTCTTTATGTTTTGTAAGAGCACTCATGACTTAGTGGTTGGGTTTTTTTTGAGGGGAGACTTTGGTTTGGATTAGGAAAGTCTTAAACTTGTTTAAGGAATGTGACAACATTAGGGGGTGGATTAGGCTTGGGTTTAGGATTAGATTAGGGATGTTAGAGATGTGCAAGTGGATGGCATTAATGAGGATGGGTGAGTTAGTGGCTAAGCTTGGTTAGTATGGGTGGATGGGGTGGATTAGGCTAAATGGAGGATTAGAGATAGGTTAGGGGTTTTTGAATTTGAGGATTTCATTTATCAAATAGATTTATTTAATAAATGGGGATTTTTGGAATTAGATAGAAGAATAGGATTTAATTGATAAATAATAGATTATTTGATTTATCAATTAGGACTATAGATGATTAATTAAATTAATCAACTAGGGGATGACAAAGGATTAATTAAATAAGAATTTAATTAATGATGCCTTTAGAGATGGCTAAATTAGATTACCAAAGCAGTGTAATCAAATTTAGGTGTCTACACCATCCACTTGCAAATCTCTAACATCCCTAATCTAATCCTAAACCCAAGCCTAACCCACCCCCTAATGTTGTCACATTCCCTAAAGCAAGCTTAAGACTTTCTTAAGCCAAGGAAAGTCAACAATCTCAACTCCCTCAAAATATTCCAACCACCCAACAATGAATGCTCTTACAAAAGCCATAAAGACTCTTACAAGCTCTTACAAGCCATAATGAAGGGTTTTTATGAAGATATTATCCTTTGAGCCTCTTTTGTTGACTCATCCTTCCCCTTTCCTCCATCCACTCACCTTGTGACATGTGTCACTCCCTGATTGGCGCTAAACAAGCACAATCCATGTGCTCCCTTTTGAGTGCATCCTAGCCCTCCTTAAGCTTTCATCTTTCCTTCCATCTTAGCCCTCCATCTCTCAAGCCCTTAGCCTATAAATTGAATCCCCTCCCAAGCCATTTAACCACAATCCATCAAGTAAAGTTATAATTCCATTTTGAAGCCAAATCCATACTTTTGCATGCATCCATACTTTGTCTCTCATATATGTTATGTCTTTTATGCTAGTTAATGCTTTATTTTCTTAATAGATTAGTATTACTTGCTAACATATTTCTCATATACATTTTGGCACGCCTGGTGGGACCCCACTATGGGTCATTTAATCATCCATTTTCATCTATATGTTGTTTTTTCTAACCATCTAATATTTGTTATTGTTTGAGTGTGTTGTAGGGTGTTTTGCTTATTTTTGCAGGTTAAAGAACGCAATTAGGAAGAAGAAATACCATCTAAAAATCCAAAAATAGAAAAAAATTTAAAAAAATTTGGAAAAAATTCGCGTTTGTCTGCACAACCAAATCGACGTCTCTATAGTTTGGCATCTCCGCCTGGTTTTCTGTTGTTGTCTGCGCATCCTCAACTGTCATATTCGCAGATTCGCGTCTCTGCCAACTACTTTGTCATCTCCGCAACTGTTCTGTCGTCTCTACCACCACCAACCCAAATCTGCATCTACGCAAATCAGCGTCTCTGCTTGTCACCTATTTTCTGTGCCGCAAATCTGACCTGTCATCTCCGCTCTGTCATCTGCGAAGACTAGCATCTCTGCATTTCAGCATCTTCGTAGTCTGGCGTCTCCGCTTGATAGACTATCATCTCTGCCTGTTTATGTTGCATTTCTGTTTCAAAATTTGAATTTTAGTGGTTTTGTAGGATTTAAACCATTTTAAGCATTTTTACGCATAGGAAAAATAGCAAAAAAAGTTTAAATTTTTTTTCCCATAGTTAAACTTTCCTTTTGGAAGATTTTGGGTGACTAATCAAAATTTTTTTTTTTGTCTTATTGCAGGTTGGAGTGTCCTACTAACCTAATCATGTTTTTTGCAAGTTTTTTTTAGAATGAACTTGCATGTTTAAACACATCTTTCATTGAATGAATGTTGCTCAAACACACTCTTGAATGCAATGGATTAAAATCAACCTTTTATTGGAATGCATGCTTAAAACAACAAATCCAATCTTGAATGCCAAGGATCAATTAACCATTGCAATATCTCACACTTCCAATTTGGGCTTAAAACACACTAACACAATCTTGAATGTCTAACAATCAATGAACATTACATGGTTTTGACACACCTCAATGACACTCGCATTTCTTACGTTGACGAATTCTCGATTTCCATTATGTTGACGACGTTGTCAAGTTGGAATGAACATTGTATGCCATAATCACGAGTGTCTTCAATCATAGCTTACAAAATCTAAATCATCAATTGGAAAAGAACTCTGCTTTTTTAGCCCAAGGTCATCTGAATCTTCTCTCCCCTTGTCGCCTTTGCAGGCCATCTTGGGTGCATAAGATTAGGATCCAAAACCTTGTTTTTAGTTTTAGGAGAGCTGCTTGGGGATTTCATCACCCCTTGGGATGACCTCAACTCCAGTGTTCTGGCGGAGTATAAAAATTGGGAGGTGAATCGAAAGACACCTCTCTTGGAATCAAGATTTTTGTCACTCAGACTAAGCCTCAAGGAACTTTAAACCCTTGAGAAGTGAAAGAGGAGAAGTGGGTTACTGCTCCTCTCGGCTGTGTGACATCTTTTTGGTTTCATCTACGGATATGGGCCTCATGTACCTTGCGTATATTGAGGACTCCCTAGCTAAACCAAATTTCATCCTTGTAGAAAGCTTCCTAGGATGTTGGTGTGTTTGATGTGCTTGCTCCAAAATTTTGTCTGCTTGTTTGTTCATAACCTTTGAATGAATGTTTGCCAACTTTTGTCAAAATCCCAGAAAAGCAGAAATCTCCCAGCTCAAGGCATACTTAGCGTAGTCACTGCCTCATTAGAAAATCATCCAAGCTCCCTTAGTTCTTTTCTGTAGAACAACCTCAAATCCAAAGTCCATCCAAATCATCCCCCCCCCCCCCCCCCCCCCGCTAGCTAGCAACCCAATCCAAAATCACACCCAAGCCTTTAAAGAGTTGTTGTCACTCTGCTAGAATTTTCTATCCAATCAATCTAACCAATCAACCAATCTCACCAAGGTTATCCCTCTGACAGAGCATTGTCTAGGGTAACCTAGCTTTGTCACTTGTATCCCTCATCACCTTGAGCTAAAGGTTGGGATCCACAAGTAATCAATCTCGTGTCATGCCCATAGGATCATTAGTCTATCCTCAAGTTGACATAATCTCCACCAATCCTGCACATAGGAAAGAAAAACTCTCACTTTTTGACAGCATGCCCTTGAAGTCTTCCATCCACAGGAAAGCCAAAAATCTCTAGCCAATCCTCCTTAGGTTTGTCATACAGCTTTGACTCTCCCTAGGAAATCTTTCATCAGCCAATCCAAAATCTGAGCTTAATCCAAATCTAATCATGGGCTTCTGTGTTCATCCATATGCAAGACCCCATCCCCATCAAACTCATCGTCAAAGCATGAAGTACCAATCCTATCATGATGTGTTTGGTCGTATTGTCCTTGCTCCTACCACCTCCTATTCCAATGATGATGAAAATCTTGTTGACTATGAAGGGTATCTTGAGAGCCTTAGAAATATTCCACCAACCATCCCCCAAAATCCAAGAGTTATTCCAAACTATCTAGTCATACCATCTGATATCCCAGCTTCTCCTCCATCACCCAATCAATCGAGCTTCCAATCTCCCACCCCCATCACACTAGCTATTCTTGTTAATCCACCTCCACTTCTGACACATGAGTCTCCAAGGAATCTCCTAGAAGAAATACAAGAAAAGCAGCCTCCAGCAGTCGGTAAGCCATGTCAGCTAATCCAACCATGTGAAGTAGTCAGTGATGAAGCTTCCCCATCTATAATGTCGCCTTCATCTCCCATAGCTACCATCCCCATACCATCCATCAAATTGCTTAAAATCCTTCCACTTCCCACAAGCATCAAAATCCCACCACCTATCAAATCCCTCCAAATCCTATCCACCTCACCTCCAAGAATTTCCCAAATCTCCCATAATGACCCTTATGCATCCATCTTCTACTCACCCATCTCCACTACTGAATCTCCCATCCATCCATCCACTGCCTTTGAAGAATCCATCCCTTCACCTCCTATCACACCATCCACTCCAAACTAATCCTATCAAGATCCTGCCCAAAAGCATGTTGACATCCCCCAAAGCATAAAAGAAGATATCATCGTATCATGTCTTCCATCCATAGTGCAGTCACCATCCCCTCCATCTCCAAAAACTCAAGCCATACCTCCTCTACTGAAGAATATCTTTTCATCCCATCAGCTAAATCAAGATCCTATCCTCCCATCTCCTCCACTCCATGCTTCCATCTTACCACCTATCCAAGCTATCCCACAATCTATAATCTACCCTCTTGGTTCACTTACGTTCATCCATGGTGGCCTCCTCTCAGTAGAAGAATTGAGAACAATATCTCCCCATTGCAGTACATCTGATAAAGCACTTCCACCACTTTCTGCAAACAAAAAGTATCCTCAGCTACTTCAAATGCTCAATCGATGGCATTATCAAGGTCAAGGTTTAGGACCACAAGAGCAAGGAATTAGAAAGCCTATTATTGCACAAAAGAATCCAGGATTTCATGGTCTTGGATATGTATCCAAAGGCTCACCATCTAAAGGTGTTGGTACACCACACCCCCAAACCAAGCCTATCTCTAAGCCAACCATGCCAGCCTCCCATCACTCCTTCAAGAAAGCTTATGTCATCCCCCCTCCACCATCTTTGCAACCTAAAACAACCTACCATGTCCCCCCTTCATCCGCTAAATCCATTTTGGGTCCCTATGTCCCAAAATCTACCATCCTCCATCCTCCTATCAGCCATCATTCAAGTCCTATTCCCTCCATTCCTATACAAGATCAACAAAGGCACATATTAGGGTGCATCATCCATCATCATCCCCCTACATGCTCTTCCATATCCTCTCTATCTCACAAAGCTTCTCCTAACCATCTTCCCAAAGCTTACCATAGCAATGTGAATGCCAACTTCAAAATGCATAGAGCTAAAAATCCACATCCTAGAAAATCATATGTCCATTCTAAAATACATACTCCAAAAAGGAAAAATCCAATCAAAGAATGCAAAATAATGCAAATGCTTATAAAAAAAAAATCCAAAACCATGTGGATCCCAAAGAAAAAAGTTGAAATCCAATGCATAATGGCATATGCCATTGCTAATCCTCCATCCAATGACTCGTGTCCCCCATCTCCCAACTCCATCTTGGGTGCCTATATCCCCAAGCGCGCTTCCAAAAATCCTCCATCAAGCCCACATCTACCATCTATCCCCCATACGCTCTTTTCACACCTATCCCAACATGTGCCAATGTTGATCCTGCAAGCATCCCCATCTCATGCTCCTTTCTTGCCTTTTCATCCCTCTATCTGCTACCATCAATCCCATCTAATCCAATCTATTGCATAAATCACACATCCGGTGTACCAACAGCTAGCAACAAAATTGAACATTCCAATAGCTAGTGAAAAATCCTAGGGAAAAAGCCAAAAATAGCTGAAGAAAGCCAAAATCATTCCAGCTAAGTCCAAAGTCAAAAATTCAAAAAAATAAAGAAAAATAAAGCGTCCACTGGTGAAAACTTGGCAATTCAAGCGCCTTGGACAAGTACCATGATGAAAACTTGGCAAACAAGCGTCATGCGTAATCTAGCCATCCCCAGCTTAGCCTATCATCTCTTGACATCCAACCCCATCTTTCAATCTATCCACCCATCCTCCATCCTCCATCTTCCATCTATCACCATCCACTTATCTCCTGCAGCTTCAGCCAACCATCATAACTATCATCCATCTTCGTAGCCCCTTCATCTTTTTCCATCCTAGCTTCAATCCTATCAAATCCATCATAAGACCTCCTTCTGCATGTCAAATGTTTCCAACTTAACCTTTCAAGAATGAGGCTCAACTCTTTTGTTTGTCCCATGTGAAGCTATATCTAGCTCTAGGCTATCCTCATGCAAACCCAATGTCATCTCTTTATATCCATCATAATCCTAGCTATCTACCATCCTATCCAGCCATCTCATCTTGCTCCTCTAGCTATCCTTCATCACAAAATCGCTCATCATCATTGGATGCATCCTGCCAAATCCATATCTTTCACTATCACCCCATACTTAGCTTTTGCATCTTGCACAGCATCGAACCATCCCGCTATCCTATCATCTTGAGCTTTTGCCTGCTTGTAACTATCTTGGTCAGCTTTAGCTTGTAAATATCTTGGTCTGTCAGCTTGTACATCCTCTTTAGCTTAGTACCATTGTATCTATCCAGTGTTCGTGTCAGTTTTTCCTTGATCAGCATCTTGCACACATCGCACAACCCTTGGTTAGCTATTCCAATGCATCCTTTAGCTAGATCTCATGTCACCAAAGTGTTATCCTCCTTAGTTTAGCTTGCCAGACGCACCACTCATCCCGATCCACCAGCTTAGGTGCTCTTCGATAGGTCCTTGCAGGATATAGCTTTCCTCATGTCTGATCTTGGTCCGTTAGTACCTCGTCCTACCCATCTCATTGGCAAACGGTTCTCTTTTGGATTTTCACTTTCTTTTGATTTGGAATCTTTCCTTTTGGGTCTTGAAGTATCTTTTCCAAGCAATCTCCTTGTTCCCTCCTCAAGGTTGCCACGATCTTCCATATCATGGTATGCTGCAAATGGGGCAATTAGAGTGTAAGGTCTTGATCAAGTCTTTCGTTTGTTTTTCTTTTCTGCTTGTGGGTTACCCAATGTCGATTCCGCACTACTTCCTCTGGGATTCATGCGTAATGTTGGGGCAACCCTTGCGTGTTTGTTTTGAGTTAGTTCGTCAGTCCTCTGGACAGTTGGTGAAAAGGCCTTGATGTTCTTGGTAACCTTGGCAATTAACCAACAGTCCTATAGAAAATCTAGTGCTCAACTACATGGTGGTACTTCTCTTTGAAGTATCCCCCCACTCAAAAAGCTTCAATGGAATCCATTCCTCTCCATTATCCCCCATCCATATCTAGCATCCATCTCTCCTACCCCAGCTTCTGCAACTGTATCTCTTTGAATCAATCATCACTCTTAGCTTTAGGGATCCACAATCCTAGTCTTAGGGATCCACCAATCCAATCAATCCACCAAGCCTCATCTTTCAAGATCCACAATCCAAGTCCTAGGGATCTCCAAAAACCCATCTTCCGCCAATCTGACTCTTTAAATCCTATTGCATTAGCTTTTTAATCCCCTCATCCATCTCTCCATCCTGGATTCCTTTTATAGTTCTATGCTCCTTCATCCTCCCCCCAATCCCAAGAGTCTTAAGCTTGTTTCCTCTTGTACATCTGATAGCCCTTTATCATTCTCCCGTAGTGAGAGTTTGAGCTAATTCAGCCCCTTCTCTTTGCCAACCTGTGTCTTAACTCATCTCAATTTCTTGTACTTTTCAAGAAGTCATCGAGTCTCGTTTCTCTCCCCGCCACCTTCTTGAGGGGGCATCATCTAAGTCTAGTCTCTCCTCTTCTTAGCCGAGACTGGGGCAACCTCGTTGCTAAAACATCTTCCTCGTGTCGTCTTCATTCGAACTTCTTTGAAATAGTGTTGTCTCAACACTATGTCAAAGAGGGGTAAAATGTAGACACCTAAATTTTATTACATTGCTTTGGTAATCCTATTTAGTTATCTCTAAAGGCATCATTAATTTAATTCCTATTTAATTAATCCTTTGCCATCCCCTAGCTGATTAATTTAATTAATCATCTATAGTCCTAATTGATAAATCAAATAACCTATTATTTATCAATTAAATCCTATTCTTCTATCTAAATCAAAAATCCCCATTTATTAAATAAACCTATTTGATAAATAAAACCCTCAAATCTAATAACCCCTAACCTATCCTAAATCCCCTTTTTAGCCTAATCCACCCCATCCACCCATACTAACGAAGCTTAGCCACTAACTCACCCACCCTCATGAATGTCATCCACTTGCAAATCTCTAACATCCCTAATCTAATCCTAAACCCAAGCCTAATCCACCACCTAATGTTGTCACATTCCCTAAAGTAAGCTTAAGACTTTCTTAAGCCAAGGAAATTCAACAATCTCAACTCCCTCAAAATATCCCAACCACCCAACAATGAATGCTCTTACAAAAGCCATAAAGACTCTTACAAGCTCTTACAAGCCATAATGAAGGGTCTTTATGAAGATATTATCCTTTGAGCCTCCTTTGTTGACTCATCCTTCCCCTTTCCTCCATCCACTCACCTTGTGACATGTGTCACTCCCTGATTGGTGCTAAACAAGCACAATCCATGTGCTCCCTTTTGAGTGCATCTTAGCCCTCCTTAAGCTTTCATCTTTCCTTCCATCTTAGCCCTCCATCTCTCAAGCCCTTAGCCTATAAATTGAATCCCCTCCCAAGCCATTTAACCACAATCCATCAAGTAAAGTTATAATGCCATTTTGAAGCCAAATCCATACTTTTGCATGCATCCACACCAAAAATCCCAAAAATCTCCATTGAAGCAAGTTTGAAGCTTGAGAATACATCCAAAATCCTATCAAATAGACTCATCCCTAAATCAAGTGACTATCCTCATTGGGAGAGCCATTCCATGGCTCATATTCTCATTTGAGGGTTTCACTTTGTCTCTCATATATGTTATGTCTTTTATGCTAGTTAATGCTTTGTTTTCTTAATAGATTAGTATTACTTGCTAACATATTTCTCATATACAGAGTAAAAACCATAGTGTGTGAGTTGATCCTCACAAATATTGCACTCTCTTAAAGTATGCCTAATCAAGAGCTTATCTTTTTTTTCCAAAGTCCTTTAACCAAGTTACTACAGGGACTTTGGAAAACAAGTTAATGCATCACCCTGTTACGGGATTTCTACAAAGAACATGTTAGGGTCTACCCTCAATGGAATTTATTATTGCAAAGATTAGTATACAACAGAAAATGATCTAATAATTTAGCTACTATACTTATCTTGAAGTAGATCTTTCTTTGACATAAATCCTTCTTCAGCTCTCTTGACCAGTCTAGAACTATGCTCTACAACTTTAGATTCTAATCACTTATATGATTGCCTCTTATTTCTCAAGCACTCAATTATTTTTATTTTTCTTAAGCTTGGTTGCCTCTCCTCAACATGATAACTCTTTGAAGATGACCTCTCTCTTGTCACTCTTCTTCACACCTTGAGATTCCACTTAGCTTGACTCTTGTGGCTCTCAAGCTATTCACTTGCCAATCTAACCTTTACAATTTCAACTCTATTTTCTTTTATACATTCCCCTTTATTGGCTTAGAAGCCCTAATCTATAAATTCAAAATTTGAAATCTCAACCCTACTATTAGCTCAGACTTCCTATTGTAGTAGTGCACTACTCTTATCAGATGTAGTGTATCTGTATAGGAGTCCTGATTGTCATGTATCCTTTATGACTTGCTCTTGATGGAAAGAATTAAAATTTGAATTTTTCAACTAATCTCAATATATCAACCCATCACCATTAAATGTAATGATGAGTGCATTTCTACCTTCTTTATGGCTTGGTAGTCACAAATTTCTTTCTCCATACTTTCCTTGTTGACTTGTCTAAACTACCTAGTACAACCACTTGGTCAAACAACTTTCCTTTCCACTTGTCTTATCTCTATTTTCACAAAATTCACTTAACATCATTTGTATGAGTGAATTACCTTGGTCATTGTCTTTTTTGGCCTACACTTATTCTCTTCTCTTATCACCCTTATGAACTCAAGTCATATATTAATATACTTTGTTGGATGTTTCTCTTTACTAGTCTTAATTGTTTCATGTATCTTGACATCAATGACAACAATTTTGATAACTAAGTCTATTGGTCTATCTATCACTCAAGATTTGAGGTTCTTGGACAATTATTCCAATAAAAAGAATCCTAGGAAGCTCATTTTTTAATCACTAGATATCCAATAGACATCAAGAAGCAACTTCAAGCACTCAAGGAAAAAAAAAAATTAATCATTCGAAGAATTCAATGTATTTTCAAGATTCAAGGATCCTTTATGACCTTTTCCTCTTCATTCATAACAAACCTTTGGAAAATCATCATCAATCATAACCAATAATCTTTCCATGAAATATCTTCAACAAGCATCACAATTAATCAGTTATGCCAACATCTTTCATCTTTTTATTAAATTTTAGTTACCCCTTACCCATTTCCAACTAGTTTAATGAATGTTAAATTTCCTCTTCTCATAACTCATCCAAAGGTTATTCTAATGACATAGCCACCCTAGATCCTATTGTGGCCTACCCACCTAGTTTATCTAGGAACCCTACTTGTACAAAAGTTATCTACGAAAATACTTGACTCTTCAACAAGAAATCTCTCCATTGGATTCTCAATGTTTTTCTATGATCCACATCATCAAGACAAACCCTAACCCTAAAATGCAAAATGATGGTATAAGAAGAAAAAATATCTCAACAAATCCTTTAAGAGATGCTACTCCACACACTTTCATAACAAAGAGAAACATAAACAAGTCCAAAAAATTCAATTACTCAAAGTACAAGTTTAGATAGCCTTCTGAGATTTCACATCTACAAGTTGATCTAAACACATAAAAAAGGAACTCAAAAGAATCATACATAATACCAACATAATATAAACCAAAATAGACCTAGAAAAGCCATTGAAACTTGAATCAAGGCCATGAAAATATACTGGCAAGATCATACTGCATGAATTCTTGAATTGGCTACGTCTAAAATTTCCTTAAACCCCCAAAATATAGAATCTTTATTTGAACTTCTCTAAGGTTTAAACGACTCTCAAACATCTAGAAGCCATATGAGAACTTGTACAATTAGTCATCTTGATTTTTATGATTCTTTAAACTAGAAAATAAAAACATCTATATTAATCCTTTGATCAATTATGTACTTAATAAAAGACCTAGTGAAGGATATGGGGCATACTCAAACAAGTATCCAATCACCTATCTAGATTAGTCATCGTATCCAGAAAGAGATCACTAGATCAATCTAATAACTCACATAGACTCAAAGGGACATGGAATCATTCAAACCCAACTAAAATCCCTCCAAATAATCATCTAGAAAAGATAACACTCGATGTCCCATGCAACATACATAGGAAATTGTATTACAAACTTATAAACTAGATTACATTTATACACACAAATTGTAGAGATGTGAAAATTAATTCCTTTAACTCATTCTTCATATATGATTAGTTTTATTTATATATAGGTATTCACATTTCACAATCATACAAATTATTAGCTAAATATATATCATTATACATTTTCAATTGTAGACACATACAAATGCAAACACACACGCATGCACATGCACACTAGAGTCTCATTGGTTCCAAACCCCACCTAGTGTCCTATAGATATCCTTTGTTAAAGTCTAACTTTCCCTTTCTTCTTCCCCTTTCCACCAATCCTCCCAAATCCTTCCTAGGCCCTCTATTATGATTTGCAAGCCCCCACAAGACCCTCATTGCAACTAGATTTATTCAACTAGTATTTTTCCTTTTGGAATAAAACTCTCTCTCTCTCTCTCTCTCTCTCTCTCTCTCTCTCTCTCTCACACACACACACACACACACACAAAGAATTACCTAATGCCTTCTACTGTAATATTTTCTCTATAAAAACACTCAAATTAGTTTCTATATACTTGAAATAGAAATTATAAAGTAACTAATTAATTTGAACATACGATCCACATCATTGAGAAAAGAAGACACTGGTTATATATTTTTATTTCTTCATAATATTTAGATTTTTCTTTGATTCCATTTTTTAAAACAATTAAATATTTTCCACCCCCCTTTCATCTTTATATTTTACAGCAGACATATATGTGGTTGAATATTTTTCATACCCCTTTATGTGAAAAACACCAACCTTGTAAATAAAAATAATTTCAAATCCTGAAATTACCTTAGTGTATGCAATTAACTATGATTTTACAAGTTGTTTAGGCATATTAGAGGTATATTAAAGATATTTTAGGGTATATAACAGATAAATAGTCTAAAATTTATATAAATAGCCTCTTTGGTGCTTCACACTCCATTCTTTATGTCCATCATTGTATTTTTGTAATGGTTTCATATTCTTCTATATGGGTAACACATATTACTTATACCTTTTTCTCTTCAATGCATGTTATAACCATTTGGTGTATATTAAGGAGATTTCTAATTTTGCAAAAATTTCAAGTCCCAACAAGAGCTTAATTAGGTATTTGATCTAACTCCTCATTTAAATACTTTTTCTTTTTATTTTACCCCTTTCTTAGTCCCTACCTATTTATAGGCAGGGAACTAATGTTCCTATTTACTATTGGCTAATTATTCTCCTATTGAAAATTTAGAGTAATAAGGTGTTTTCTTATTAACTCTATTCTACTTAAGATAAAATTTAGGCATCTAATAATTAATTATTTATTAATTATTAAAATGAAACATAGGTTTTACCTTTTTAGGGTTTTGATCTCCTTTTATGTGAATTAATCTCTCATTGAAAATTATCAATTCATTTCATACAATTATAGTTTCTTTTTCACATCAAGAATGTTTCCTTCTCTATAGATTTATGAATTTGGGCCCATATAAATTTTCTCCTCTCTTTGTGTCATAGGTGTTTATATGCAGTATTTCTTGGGAGTTATGGGGTTGAACTTCCATCAACTTCAACATGGTATCAAAGCTCCAGATCTTCATGCCCTTTTTTTTATGAGAGGTTTTGCTTGGTTTTCGTATCCATACTTTTCTCTTTCAGAGGGTTTCAATTTTTAAAAGTGTTTTGTATTGGATCTAGGGGGGCCTTTGTTTTTGGTCACTCTGAGTTCATATGGACATCACTATTGTGCTCAAAGCATCCAAAAATCCCCATTTTCATATAAAATTTGTCCATTTTGGACAAAGTTATTTTTGAGGCAAAAATAATTTGCACCTACTTCGTATGGCCTAGGCATGAATTTTGAGATGGTGATTTGCTTAATTTTATTTATCAAAAAAATTATTATCAATTTTTTTGGGATTTATAAAAAAATTGCATGTAGTTTTCCAAAATTCTTTTGTGCATGCCTTTTTATTAAAAATAAAAGTTAGGGGCATTTTTTTAAAAGGAGAGGCTAATTTTATTGGCTCCATATTCTATTAGCAATAGAGTTAATAGACACATTAGTACCTTGGAGATTGTGCATGCTTTCGAAACCCATGCCCTTGGAAGAGTGCATTCAAAACATGTGCATCTTTGGTCTTTGCTACTCTCCCACACATATTCGCCTTGAGTGTCACACACCTCCACCTGTGGCCTTTCTTGGAATCTGAGGACATTGACCTTGCATGGGTGATTTTTTGGTAATATTGGACCCCATACCATCTTGCCTCATGCCACCAACACATGTATTTTCAATGCTAACATGAACTCACTTTGGGTAGATATTAATGTAGTGCAAGGCTGGAGAATCCCCAAAGGAGATGTCCTAGCCCCCAAAAAATAACCACATAGCAAAAACACAATAACAATACAAGATATGATACCAAATCAAAAATATTTATTCATAAAATAACAAATTACATGCAACATGTCAAGCTATAAGGTCTTCCTGGTTATGGCCAAATACAAAGCAAGCCATAGTTCTACAAGATCTCTCAAGATCCAATCCAAACCCTAGCTAGTCCAGATCCACACTCTGGTAGAAACCTCCAAGATCTCAACTTGTGCTTGTAGATTGCCAAAAATCTCCTCATTTCCCAAGCCTCATCTACTAGCTTTCTCAAATAATTTATCCTCTACCAACTCCCTTTCTCCAAGATGGATGAATCATGACTAAAGACTTACCACAACCCCTACTTATATCAATCTAAGCCACAAGTTAGCCCAGAATGCTAAAAAATAAATAAACCTAACATTAAATACTTGAAGAGCCACAAGTCGGCCTCCAATAGAAAGTAAATACCAAATTCCTTTAAAGGCTTACAATAATTATTGAATACATCAAAATTAACTACCCAAGACCCAAATAGGTCCACTCAACCCCACCAAAATCCCTTGATCATGCAGGATAGCCAACTACCCCAGGATGCTCCTACATCAGATTCCCCAGGTGTGAAAAGAAAAGTATGCCCCACACTTTGATGCCCAATGAAAAATCCATGACCATCTTCATCTTCACTAAAGGCTTCTAATCAAATAAGGATAAGAAAACCAACATGCAAATCATCCATATTTGTATCACTCTGTCAAACACCAGAATCTCAAATCCAATCAGCATGCTCACTCCCAAGAACAAACTAAACATAATGCTTCATCAACAAACCCTCATCCACATCAACAACTAGTGAATTCACACCAACAAAAAAAAACTTCATATCAATAGCAATATGTAGATCTCCATCAACACATGCCAAACTCACAACACCAACAATCTCATTGCTCATAACAAGATGCTTTGCAACATACAACTCATCACCAATAGCAACTAGATCATCAATGACTAAGTGCTCTACAATCTCCATGTCAAACTTAACCAACTGATCATGAAAATCAATCTCTATCCCAAAATCAACAAGATTGGAAATATCCTCAGCAACAGCCTCCAGTTTCTATATAGGTTTTGTATCAGACTCCATAAATGGATCAACAAAACCAACCTCTTTCACTTTGACCTTGTTACGCCATCTTCTCTCTCAAACAAGTCTTCTAACTGGCCAGACAACTCTATTTTGGATTGGTAAACTCCAACTCTACTAGCATAGAACTTCCTTCTTCTATTTCTCAACTCTTTTAGAAAAAATAGCATCCACCCAAGCTATTGTCTCATTAATCCTCCTCTCCAATTTATCACAAAGATTTGTAATCATTCTAGGGTCCAATCCTCTTGAACCCATCTTCCAAGATTTTCGGAAGCCCTCTATAAAAATTCACCCATAGATCAATCTTCTTGAACAAGATCAACCTTCTATCATCACAACCATAGATCCATCTACATGTCTTCCCAAGGTCCTAGTGCAAACTACCTCAACTTCGACACTCAGTCTACACACCCAGGAACAACCTTTGCTCTAATACAACTTGATGCAATGTAAGGTTGGAGAATCCCCAAAGGAGATGTCCTAGCTCCCAACAAATAACCACATAGTAGAAACACAATAACAATGCAAGATCTTATACCAAATCACAACTCTTTATTCATAAAATTACTAATTACATGCAATGTGTTAGATTGTAAAGCCTTCCTAGTTACAGCCAAATACAAAGGAAGCATTAGTTCGATAAGATCCCTCAAGATCCAATCCAAACCCTAGCTAGTCTAGATCTACACTCTAGTAGAAACCTCCAAGATCTCAACTTGTGCTCGTAAGCCACCAAGCAATCTCCTTGTTTCCCAAGCCCCAGCTACTAGCCTTCTCAAAATATCACTCCTCTACCACCTCCTCTTCTCCAAGATAGATGAATCATGACTAAAGACTTCACCACAACCCCTACTTATACAAATCTAAGCCACAAGTCATCCTAGAATGCTGAAAACTAAGTAAACCTAAGATTAAATACTTGAAGAGCCACAAGTCAACCTCCAACAGAAATTAAATACCAAATTCCTTTAATGGCTTACAATAATTATTAAATACACACAAGACCCAAATAGGTCCACTGAATCCCACCAAAATCCCTTAATCATATAGGATAGCCAACTACCCCAAGATGCTTCTGCATTAGATATTTGTCATGGCCTGTGTTTGATTTTGGAGACAAGTCACTTGGCACAGTCAATATGCATTTCTAGTTAAGACCCATGCATGAGACCCTCAACCTTTTTCTTTTTTGCATGGTGGCCCACATGATCTATCAGGTCATTTCTTTTGGGCATTAAGAGTTGGTTTGTCCAATAGTTTCCTTATTTTTTGAGTGATAATTTTGCCTTGATCTTGGCAGTTCCAACCACATTTGTCAGGGTCAACATTGGTTGTTGGGATTTTTTCTAGCACTAAAGATGTGGCATATTATACACCACCTACTTGGCCTATTTGATTTGCATTTATTTTCAAAAAAAGTTTTTTAAACAAAGCTTTTTTGGCACATGCCCTTTATGCCACTAGATTTTGTTTTTTAGTATCCGCTTTTTATTCTTGTGAGATGGTCTTTTTCTAGCATTTTTTTCCTCGATGGCCATTTGACCATCAAATTTGGGTTGGCCACTTGTTGATGTCAGCACCTACATCATCACTCTTGCTACCCCTCCTAGCTCTATTTGAACCTAGCTTTGTATTTTTTCTCAAATCTTGAGCATATGGACTTCATTTTCTGCAAACAAGATATTGCCAAAAAGTTGGTTCTAAGCCTATCATAGTGGTACATGTATTTTTTAGTTTTGATGGTCTTTTGATAGATTTTTTTTCCTATCAATGTCAAGAGTTCTATTTTTCACTCCGAAAGACATATCTTGAGCATCCAATCTCTGATTTGGGAATTATTTATATCATTGGAAAGGTCTTTCAGATCTCTTTCCATTGATGCTAATTATTTTTTCCAAATTTTGCTATAGGCACATTCTATTTAGATTTTTTCATTATGGAGGATATCTTGGTTGTTTTATGTTTGAGGATTGATTTCATTGCTTCAGATAATTCATCATGGGTTTTACTATCTGTTATATCAGCCTTATGTCTCTTCTGATCTTTGTTGAATTTTTTTTGTAACATTTATGTAAACACACAGAGATGAAGCTCCACTCTATTGCAATATAAGATCTTGCACATCTTTGTGCCTTGTTTTACTTTCACTACATTATAAAATGCCTGGGGGGTTTCTTGTTGGCCATATTCATCATCTTCCTTTGTAAATTGAGTGTTCCATCCACAATATTAGCCTCATGATGTGTTGACAACACATACTTTTATAGATGTTTTTACTTCTCCACTCTTGGTGTTCCTAGTTCTTCATTTTGTAGGAGATTGTGCATTTAGTTTCAATGTTCCTTTCTTACCTATCAATATTATAGTGGGGATCTTCTTGTTCAAATTCTTTCTTGCTTTGATGCAGTGAGTTATGTATTAATTATTTGATCTTATGTACTAGGTGATTACACTAGTTGGATATCTATGCATTTCAATGAGATGGATCATTTATCATATAGACATTCTTTCATTCCTACTTTTGGAGGCCATGAAGATATCTTCCATCTTTGATCAATCAGAACTTTAGACTTAGTCTTCTCTATTTGTTCATGTTCTTGTTGATCTCTAAGCTCAAGTTGCCTATTATTGTCCAAAGACTTAGTCATTTACTAAGAAAAGCTGGTTGGTCATCATTGCAACTAACTCATCTAGTAAAGGTTGATTACATTAGGACTTGTTTATTTTGCATTACATGCTAAGCAAGTCAAAGGTTTCTAAGAACACCAATTGAGACCAAGCATATATAAGCCAAGCATACATAATAGAGACTAAGAAAGTTGACAAAAAATTATTTAAAAGAAAACATAAAGGATCGAGTGTGTATAAGTCAAGTGACAGCAGGAATGAACTAGTTATGACTAAGTGTTAGAACATTCAAATGTTGGAATACTTTAGAATAACTGAGATTGTGGGGGGGGGGGGGGGGGGGTTGAATTAGTTATCCAAGGTCTAGATGTATAAATAAAACTTTCCATAGCTTAGTGAACCTATTAAGTTTCAAGATTTGCACCCTTTGTTGAACTGGAAACGTTCAGTAACCCTTACTTAACATGGGAGTCATTTCACTATGTGAGACTGGCTAATGAAATAAAACCTCTAGATTCTAGGCCAACTCCTATTGGATCCTTCAGTGAAATTCTCTAAAAAATCAATGAAAACTTGCAGGAAAAAGGTAAGAAATTGCTGAAAACAAAAGCAAAACCGAAAGTTTAAACTAAGGAGGTGATACACTAGAATTGATTATGAAGATGTAACAAACATGTAACAGAGAGGATTATCTAGCTATATGAAATACACATAAAGCACAACTTCTTGCAAAGGCTTGCATATGATGATTTATGATAAGGTTTCAAACTAAAACTACAAAAGGAGGATAAACTAATACCTCACTTTGATTAATTTCACCTATAAACACATATCATAACCTGCAAGAAAACTTACTTTTCTACAAAAAGGTGCTATAATGAGACAAAAAATAAGGAATAATGACACATTCACAAGTTAACCCATCAAATCATTCAAAGACATACATAGAATTTGTAGAAAGGAAATAGGCTTAAGAATTAGCTCCATAAAGCATGATCACACTGCTATCACTAGTATTATCTCTCCAAAATGTTGAATTACAGACCCTGTAATAAAGTTTTGGACTCAGAAAGAGGTCTCAAAACTTCATCAAAAAATCAAAACTCCCCCTAAATGAGTTAACAAACTCAATAAGTACAATACCCAACTCCTTGGGTCATATGCAGAATGATAGCCCAAAAAAGAGGACTTAATAACTCACATAATGAAGTCCTACCCCTGGGAAAACTCCATTATCTCATAAAGAACCCAATGACTCATCTTCCACTATCAACAAAATGCTCAAACTAGTCATAAAGACCCCCAAACCAACTTGACAAAGTCAAATCCGACCCCCTATATACCTTCTAGATGTTTTCCAAAATATCTAGGCTTCAAGACCATAATGGGAAAACATGACTCACCCCCTTTCGCATTTATGATAGAAAGCATTAAGTGATTTATAATTTTATCGCTTTAATATTTTCTTTACAAAGATACTCATGCAAAAGAAAATAATAAAAACAAAACCCTTTATTTCTGCATTGAAAAAGAAAATAATACTAAATGATTTATATATATCATTTTCATACTATTTCTTTACAATAATACCTATGCAAAAACAAAACAAGAACTTTTCTCACAAAATCCCTAAGGAAAAACATTAATCAACCCCCCCACCGCCCCCCACCCCGGCCCCCCCTCCTTTACAATTAAAACAAAGGTTTTTAAAAGGAATTTAAAACCTTTAAATAGCCTGCAAATTTCAAAATTTATTTGAAAATGAAAAGGGCATAAAAAGGTTGAAAACAAAACCTAAACTCATTTCATTCTCATGTTTTGGAGACTTCGAATGGTGAAGAGGAAGAATAAGGGTTTGTAGAAATTTCATGACCGCCATTTTGTAGTTGGGTTTAATGTTGGTCGATGGCCTTCATGATAGAGCTTACCATTTGAAGAATTTGTTGGCTTCATTTTTTGGTCAAGCCACTGCTTGGAGGTAAAACTCTACTGTTATTTCTTACTTGTTTTCTTCTAGCTGCCATGAAATGAGATTGAAGTCATAAGTTTATTTTATTTTAAACACCCAAATGGATTTCTTTGATAACTTCATGTTGTATTTTTCATTGACTACCATGGCTTTGCTTCTACTAGATTGCTCTTCTTTTGTGGAAAGAAAACTTGACCATCGACAGCTAATATAATTTGTGGAAGCCACACATAATCTACTGGACCACCTATGAATATATATCATTCTCCTTTTCCATTGTCGCATTCTTTTACTGATTTCCAGTTCCAGTTTTGAGATGTTCATCTACATGGTCTTTTATTAGTTTTTTCCTTGTGTGATTTGTTATTGTTGTAGATATAAATCTGGGATAGGAACAACATTTTTTGCACTTGATATATCATTTTATTTGCTGGAAATTAGATGGGTTTCAACTGTTATCATTTTCCAGCAAATTCGTGCATTCTGGAAGCATTATTATTGCTGGAAATTTGTTCTTTGGCTGCAAAAACCTTCCAGCTAGTGAGATTTTTCCTTAAATGCAAAAAAGTTCCTCTTTTGGGTTTTCTACACATGCCACCATTATGCTATTTGTTGGCTAGAAGTTCAAGCTGCCATGAAATGTTTGTTGGAGTTTATATTGTTGTTGA
Source organism: Cupressus sempervirens (assembly GCA_028749045.1). NCBI lineage: Eukaryota > Viridiplantae > Streptophyta > Pinopsida > Cupressales > Cupressaceae > Cupressus > Cupressus sempervirens. The sequence continues at coordinate 138,345,565 of CM053784.1, read as the reverse complement.
AACTAACAGCAAATTTGATGGTTTTCTCCCCTCATTTTAATTAAAATCTGGGACTCGAATTTCCATTTGCTTGAATAGAAAGTGTAATTATATTTTCCCTTCTAACATGCAGGGTTCTTTATCACTTTTGCAATAAAAACATTTGAGGTATGTAATGCCCCGCCAAGGGATCCAAAGAATCACACTAAGTTTGCCAAACAATTTTTTTTTAAACATGAAAGATAAAACCATTCATAACATCTGCGGAAGTAATAGTAACATCCAACTGAAAATAACATAACATAACATAATAGATTACATTCTTTAAAGATCCCTTAACGTTGAATTACTTCTAATTTAACCATTCATCTAACATCACATCCTTATGAGATAACAATGATACATCCAATGTTCTTAAACAATATACAAGTGTACATTTTAGATTGCTCAATCATCCATGTAAATAAAGTACATCATCATCCAATATTAATCCATGACTTAATGAAACCATAACAATACATGATACATTATCATCATGAAGATATAGACATCCATCATAAAAAGATAACCATATATCACAAACATAACTAACTAACTGCACGGTTCCTCCCAACCGTAAATAGCATCATTAGACCATCATGGATCCTAGTCATCCCTCTGTGTGTAACATTCCAATGCACCGAAGAGATCATCGGCTATAAACATAGTAGGAATGTCACTCCTAAAACATCCTACTAACATGCAAAGTAAAGCATAAGATACCATCATCTAACATATGCAAATCATCAATATAAGAAACATACCAATAAATACATCCATCATAAGGTATATCATCTATCATAATGCTCCAAGAATAGAATGAAGATAAATACCAACCAATAACACTCCACCCACGGTGTCTCAGACGGACCTCAAATGATAAGAGTGATAAAACACTACCACCCGACAGTGTGGAACCTAAGTGGTCCACTCACACCGTGCTGAGGAGATAATCTCAAGTCCCAAACAAGATATCAAAACCACAAAGCATAAATCTCTATGAGTCCAGGAATCCTAAAAGTATACTACTCAAGGGTTCCATCACACAAAATCTGACATCTAATTTCCAGAGGCACACAATGACATGTAGGAAACCTACTCTGCAAGCGAGAAAGTGTCATCGCATTTATCTCGTACAAGTTACCCTGGCAGTTAGCTAAACTCCACGGGTCCATACAGATCTCATGCGGCCACTAGTATCCTCTCATACTGACGAGGCATACTATGGAATGCAAGGTCGCAACCATGCGTCTCACTACTCCCATCCTAGCCTGTACAAGCGCTCAAGGCATGGGTGAGAACATCCAAAACAATTATCTTTTTAGGTTCATTTAATCCCCATTTAGTGTGTAAATTTTATCACTTATTATCCAAACTTACAATGAGTTATCCTGGCAGCCACTTAGGGCCCCGACCCCCATTGCAAGCCACTTCCTGACACTACAAGTAGATTACCTACCCTAATGCTCATGGAATCATAAATCACCACAGTCCTGTACAAGCGACTGTAAATAAAATCCAAAAGATAATCCATAAAAAGAATCATCAAATTTTTACAATATAAGCATCAAATATCCATAATAAGAATCATCAAATCTCCATGAGCATCTGAAAAGCATCCATAGAAAATCATGACCACAACAGTTCTCTATTGGCAACTGAAGGCATCACTGATAATCATAAGTATCCATTGGTTCTCAATAACCAAAATATATCATCACATCCATTGGTTCTCAACAAGCAACCAAGAATATCTCAAAATCATACTAATCGAAGACTCCAAAATGGTTGAGTCAAACATGTCACAATATGACATCATCAAGAATAAATGCACATCATAGTCCCATCATGGCGACTAGAAAATAATCCAAGGATAACTGATCGATGACTCAAAAATGATTAGCTCAGGTATCTCATACACATACATCTCAGCTTCACACATGAAGACTGATGAACAAATACAAACATATCATAGAGCATACGATCACATAACCATGGTTGGGCTTATAAAGATCGAGACCAAATAAGATCAACATGCCATCACATCTCATAACCCCTGAGCCTCTGGTAACAACCTAGGACTGGTCATCACTAGTCAACCCAAAAACCCAAAACAAGAAGCATATAGAATACACGATGCAGACACATGTTTTGGTTTACTAATATTACATAGTTGAATAATGTGTAGAGGTTCTTTTTCCATTATTCAAGTGTAGGGGTTTCAGTTTTCCATTTGCAAGTATACTTCAAGTGTCTAAGTTTCATCATTTGACCTACAAGTCAACCCATTTGATTCCCCGATAGCATTATCCTTCCATTAAAAATAATTATCTAAAATTGATCAAAAGATAACTATTTACTTTTTAGGTCATTAAATATATTCCATTGGACTTTCAATAAAAACCATTCGCATTATTTAAAACAATGCTCCTTGATTTTTAGGAAATTCATCTTAAATCCATCAACTCAATATCAAAGTAAATTTCACAATTTAAGTTATCAAACCCCCCCTTAATCTTAATTATTCCTCATATAATTCATCATTAATGACCCCGATCGACAACTAAATTAAGACTAGATTGAATATTATCCAAATTGAATTATTAATTATAATCATTTCATAGAACATAATCAAAGGATAACTACTATCTGCTAAAAGAACTACCCTCGTGGTACATTAGATCAACCTCTCAATGTATGCCCAAGGATGTTGGTTAATTAAGTTTAGGGCTTGGATGTAACCACTTCCTTTGCATATTAAATTGATCAATAATAACTAACCATATTATTGAATATACAATTTTCATTTAATAGTAATCAACATTTGTTCAATCTCTTTTACATAGTTTAATTATTAGTTAAACTTAACTAATTCTATTAATTAACATAATAATTCACATAACTATGTTAATATCTCCATATTGTTTAATTATTAAAAGATTCAATATTAACTAAACTTTTAATAAATGTTATTACTTATTATTATTCATAAGTATTATATTTATTAACAATAATGTTATATTTATTAATGATTCTATTTATTACACAGAAAGTATTGATTAAACATATTAAAGTTTAAAACTTACATAATAACTCTGTCCACGGCATAATGATATGGTCGGACAATCGAAAATAAACCTCTGTGGCGGGTACCCTACAAACTACCACCCCGCACATACAAAATGGTAATTAACACAAATTAAATGCCCCTTACTCCGTATCTACACCATATTTGTCAGTGTGAAGGTGTTTTCTTATCAATGATTGTAGGGCAATTCACTGTGCAAGATGACAATCCCAGAAGCACATAATGAAAATATGATTTGTGATTCATCTAACTGCAGGTCTTTGGGATGATTTGATATAAAACTGCACTCCTTCCTAAGATAAAACTTTTCTTAATCTATCACAAATTAGATGATTATTAATCGCTCAATCTTCTGAGGTCGTCCATATATGTGACAGGTCGTGCTGCAGTTAAAGAAAAACCCGTCACAGTCTGAAGACATGGACGTGATCAAAATTTACATTTATTAATCCAGAGTTGTAAAGGTCAACCTTAATTGTTTCACAGTCGTTGAGTTTTAGTGACATGGTAGATTAGATTGAACGACTAGCAACATACTTTTGTAACTCCTACCATCCTATTCTCTCTTGTCGCCTTTGCAAATTTTGACTATCAATCTTAATGATTTAAAGCTTCAGTTTCCTCACTGTTACCTACTCCTGGGAATAATCTTATAATGATGTGATTCTAATCTTCAGAATTATTATTATTGCAGGGCATACTTTATTATGCCATTAGCAGATCTCCATCACTGTTCGCAGGCCGTACTCTATATTTAATTCAGAGAAGCCTTGCGAAATTCGGCAACGAGTGTCAATGACTCCCGTCGGCCTGCCCAAGATATCTACCGGCATCCACCAACAGAATCTCGACAACTCTGTATTTGACGATGGAGATTGCCTCGTCCCACCGGTGAGCTTCATCATTTTTGAATTAGGGAGTTATAAGCCGATAAGAATAGAGTTTTGTTATGACCTTTGGATAGAAGATTAACCAATAATCGTGCAGATGCAAGAAAGACCAATTTATTCTCATCCAATTGAGAGATCTCAAACAAATGAAATCATGCGATAACCATTATTGATGGGAATATTCGAGGGGTGAAATCACGATGCCGTAATCTACTAAATGTTCTAGTTACATTTTGCTGCAACATTCAGCTCCAATTTCTTGTCTAAATTGATATACAATACCATTGTTATGGATGTTCTAAGAATCTGCTTAACTGTACTAGCAGTAATTACAATTGCACATTTGACTCAAGAAAACTTCTGAGTTAGAACTTGGTACTACTCGACTTGTGCAAAGACCAAATTTAATTTACACTCAAGGTTGTGGTTCTAAGAGAATATAATGATCAGTAAATCTCATTCCCATAGTCAATCAAGATGTGTAATGTTATAGATTGATTACAGAATCTGCGATATAAGGTTTCATCAATTCGAGGGTCTAAATCAATGGAGACAACAATCTCATTGCACATATGTATAGTTGAATAAATGGAAAATCAAACAATCATGATTAAAGAATTCGGTTTTGTATCCAGCTAGAATACATTTACTCTTTTAATTTCATGATTTTAACCTACTGATTCAAATTTAACCACAGATCATTTATTGCAATACTGTGAATGCAAGCAATCCACTCTTATTGTGAAATAGATTGTTTCAATCTCTATGATAATGTGGCTAAAAGTACGATGCCGTATTCAAATAGTAAAAAGAGAGTAATGGTATATGCAGAATGGTCAAGAGTACATAGTTGGACTATGATGTTGATCCACTACGCCTTTGGAGTCCATAGGTAATTCCCCTCCTCCCTCAATCACAATTCCTCCAACAATCGAACCTCCTCCTAGTGAGTAGAAGTGCTTGTAGAAGCAGATGAGGATGTAGAAGCATAAGAGCTTCTTGAATGCATATAAGCTTGTAGATGCCCATCCAGATGATCATACACACTAAGAGAGCCTCTATATAAAGGCCTCTAAGATGCATCTAGAGTGTCTCTATAAACAACTAGAAGATAAGCATGACAACCAAGCATGGGCCTTCTCCAACCTTCTAGATAAGTCTTAAGGTTGTAGACACCATGTGCTCAAATAAAAATGCTAACTTCTAAGTGTAGACAACTAGTGCATTCTTAGAGTGCAAACTCCAGTGTTGTCTACATGACAACTCTCGACAATTTGCCAACTTCTATGTGAGCAAATATTAAAATAATACACATTAATTAATATAATATTTAATTTACTCTTTCTAATTTAATTTATTTATTTATTAAAAATCTCATGCACTAACTTTTATAATTCCATTTTTCAATCTTAATATATTTATATTTTAATCACATGAGATTTAGAATCTTTTAATAATTTTAAATATGTTTCCCACTTTTAAATTTCATTTTCCAAAACTTAATTGCTAAAATATTTATTAGCTTTTTAAATAATATTATTTAGTCATTTATTTAAAAATGAACTCCAAATATATTATTATTAAAATAAATATTGTCACATTCCAAATTTAAACTTTTAACTTTTATCTTCAAATTTAATTATTTAATTTAATTAATTTCCCAATTAATTAAATAAAATAAATATTAAAATATCATATTAATTTTTCATTAAATTAAACCATTAATTAAATCTTTTAATTAGGCTTAATTAATAGAAAATACATCAAAGACTCTCAAGGTAAAAATATGAAAACCCATCACAACCAAAATACATACAAAATCAAACCAAGGGTTTAAATCTCGAATTATGTCATCTGACATATTCGGAGGGTTCTCAACTTGGATACTTGTCCTAATTTTCCAATTAGAACAAATGGCTTAAAGGGTTGGGATTTGGACTTGAGAATTTATCTCCCCTCTCTTATCATTGAGATAATGTGATAGGGTACGCTCATCCTGGCAATTCAGGGAAGTCGATACCCGGTACCTACAACTTGCATAAAAACCATGCATGTACAAGCACAATATATACTAAACTAAACAGAAAATGGCAGGAAGTGGTGCATCATGTAGATCCCGACTAGCAGGTGACTACGACTCCCTTCCTTAACCACATCAGACACACCATACAAAAGCAAACACGCAAAGCAAACATGCACACCATACACATGTAAGTATGGGGTAAGTATCCATAATAAAACACATATGATGGTAAACCATCTAACTAATCATCATTAATAACTGAAAGAAATGTAATAATCATCATCAACAATTGCGAACACTAAAAATAACCATCATACATACATGAAATGTAGAGTCTAAGTAATCTCATCACATAATAAACTGAATCCATAGCACAATATCTGATAATCTCAAAAGAAAGTTGCTAACCAATAACATAAAACTAACCCCAAAAGAGTTCAACAATGTTAGCAAAATGTGAACTAGGGGCAAGCACTACAAGGTATCTGCAGATGATGCCTTCTGTCACCCTTCAATGGAGTTGTTTGATTTTGTTTTGAATTGTCAAAATGATAAGTTACTTGAAAGTTATCACTCATATTTTGATTTTGACTAGAAAATAAATGTTAGCTTGAAACTTCAGTACTACATCACTTGTCACAGAAATCACATCCACAACTCCACCATTCTCATATAATTGTGTGTCAGTTATCATTGCTATAAACACCCTCTCTGATTTTTTATTTATTTAAGGAAATAGTCCTGCCCATGCTTGGCCCATGCTTATCCTTCCAAGAATTGTTTCAACAAGAGCATATTCACAGATCTCACAGTCTTTCTATCCATATAGACCTTCTGCTGATCGATTTCTTTGATTTTGAAAAGATGTTCATACATTCCTCAATAACATAACCTCCATCATCAACCTCAGGAAAAAAAATCATGTGCTTCTTGAAAAGGATCCAAAGATATAGTTTTATCTCATGACTATAAAATATTATCACTGTGTTTCAATCTTTAAAATGACTCCATGATAGATATAATGATTTACAAATGCACCATTTTTAGAATCCCGATAATATGATACAGTTGTAGCCAAACATGTTTCCCAAATCAAGATTGTATTGTGTTTTTAAACTTTGCATTATATCTTCATAACAGTCTTCCCCCATTCAAATAATAGGTTCATGGAGAATGTTGATATTATACCAGTTCTGCTATTGATGTCTTTTCAATAATGATTCCCATGAAATCATTTGCCACATTGAATTGCCAGTAGTGCCAAGTTTTTAATTGAAGTTGTTATAGGAAACTTTCACCCTTTCAATAATGGTTTCCAGAAAATCATTGGATTATGTCTGTTGTTTGTATTACTTATGCACATTACTTGCCATTCTCATGTTGTAAATGCATTGCTCTATTTCTTTCTTGAAAACTCATGTAACTCACCATTAGAATTTCAATAGATCCTTTTGACAAGAATTGCTATTCTTTTAAAGTTTAAATAGCTTTGGCATTATGGCAAGTCACTATAGCTGTCCACTTTTAAGAAACACATTAAATCTTGAGTTTTTCAAAAATAGTTTTTTGTAACATTTTTTACATTTGCAATGAAACCCATCAACCCTTAGCATAGCCTGAAGTATTTCTTTTTTATTATATTACAAGTCTTCTTTCAATAGACATACATCATTTATATGTGGTAATCCTATTAGCATAGTATTTTGTGAGGTTCGAGCATGGGCTCATGACACTCACAAATAACTTTATTTCTTTTAGCACTAGACGTCAACATCACTACTTACTTTTCTTCTATGATGAAATGCATCGATAGATAAAGTACATATAGGAATAGAGATATACAGTCATTGCTTAGATCCCTCAGGATCTAACATTAGTTTTTTTCTCCTTCTCTGTAGATGTTGGAGAGCGTGGAGCTTGGAGAGTATGCCAGGGAAAGAGTTCATAACCAGTCAAAGAAACATGCAATGATTGGTTATCTCTACTCTTATTTCTTTTACTCATATGTATCTATTTGTGTATTTCCTTATGAAAGAAACTTAGTACCTACACTCACGGCTTGTGTGAGATCTTTTCTTTTAGCATATCATTTCATTTCATTATTTTAAAAACATCAATGTATATTTGGAAGTAAATAATACAAGGACATTTCTCTTGTTTAAAAAAGAAATAAATGGCAATTTTGTACTTTCATTGCATGTATACTTAAAATTTTACACATGTGCAAAATTTTAGTAACAGAACCCGTATAACATTTATAACATTTAACTTCATGCATGCATCAATAAGATTATGAAATCACTTAAAACTTATAGGTTATTGTCAAATCAACTTGCTGAAATGTAAACATGAAACATAATAGATTCATCAACACACTTGACACAATGATTTACATGGAAACCCAATTTGGGAAAAACCAACAATAATATGCTACTCTTTTTCACTCTTCTAAAGTGATGCCCTGTGAAAGGCCAACCTTGTTAAATGTTACAAGACACGTTGTTAAATGTGACCTTGTTAAAGGATTTCAATAACCCTATTAGGAGTGAGCCTTGTTAGAGGACTTTAGACTATTCACTTGGAATGTCACCCAGTTAAAGGATTTACAAATGACTGTTATGTCAACCTTAATCCAAAGGATTTACCCTAGACTAATACAATTTTTAGAAAGTAACAGTAAGGCTTTGATCTAATAACAACTTACAACTTCATTTGCAGATTATAGATCACTATTCAGTCCTCCATTCTTCTTGGCCTTCATACATTGCAACTCTGATAGCTTTTTCACCCTTCAAGCATTCATATCCTTAAGCCTTCTTTCTTAACATGCCATTGTAGACTCTTCTCTTAGGTCACTTGATGAAGCAAAACCCTTGACTCCTTCTCTTCCTTGGGTTCTCAAATATGACAACCTTGCTTCATGACTAGCCATTCCTATAAATAGGAAATTAAGATCTTTTGCCACTCATTCTCCATCATTCAATTTAGGATTTGGATGGATTAGGTAGGATACACTGAATATATCCCACATTTCATATCTCTTCTAGAAACTTTGCCTAGAATCCTCTTTGAATTCACCTAAAAATAGTTTACCTTGAATTATGTGCCACTAGCTCATCAACCTAATTTTTCACTTGGTTCACATAATCCAAGAAAATAAACTTGTCAGCTTAGATCCATCAAATTCACAATCTTTCAAACAATGTAACAACTCGGCATTATCTTGCTTCTAATGTTCGACACATACTACATTGCTCGACATTCTCTGAAAAATCACTCAGCATGAACTAAATTTATTGATGCTTGACATCAACTAAACTTTACTTAGTATCCAGTGTTATGCTTAGCATACACTAAAATAAACTTTTACTTGGATCCAACTAATTTTTTGCTCGGTTTGCACTGACTTTGCTCGGTACCTACTATCCACTCGATCAAGCTTGGTAGACAAACTCTGTGTAACTTGTTCTTCTAAACTTTCTTAGTGTAACTAGCATTTGTAACCTTAAGTACATCATCAATACATCATGTCATCACTTTTCTTAACTAATTCTTGTACTACTTTACATAATCATAACTCATCCTTTCCTCTAGGTGCTATTGTTACATCTTTTGATCAAATCCTCTTCATCAATCAAATAAGTGATAGTACTTAAATCTTATAAGAAGTTGTCTTACCAAAAAATAGTAGGTTTGACATCAATGACAAAACAATGATTGAAGCATATTAGTCATACTTGTATGTTCTCAACAATCTCCCTCTTTGATTAGCTTCTTCAATCTAATCTCAACATCAAATGTCGAGTAAACCAATTTTGACATATGAGTTTGTAATTGCACAAACACACATGTAAATCATTTTTGCTGACTTCTATACAATATTTAATGATTTTAAAGATAGTTAAGATGGATTCTGTGTGTCATTGTAGAAGGTATTGATCCTAAGGAAAGAAGATCAACCAATCACAAAATTAGAAGGGAAACAACAAAAGGGATCAATTGTGAACTGTTGATTATGATCCAAAACTTTTCAAGATTATCTATTTAACAAGGGTTCTAACCCTAGGATTAGAGAGAGTATGTGAAAAAATAGGGAATGTGTGTGCACAAATGAATGAATGAATAAGAAAGTGAAGGAGCAAACTAGGATAGAACAAAGCAAGGAAGGCTAAGTCTGAAAGGAGACCAGATAGAGCAACCTAAGAAATGAAGGATAGAACAAAGATATTAGATTAAGAGATCAGATTGAGATATTGGAGAGAGGAGATCCAAAATTATCTTTCACAACAAATTGAGGTTCAAGTACTAAATGAATTCTAACAGATTGAGTCAGGGCAAATCTCTTAACCAAGTGATCCTAACAGATCTATTTAAATCTTGTAATAGAATCCTTATTTAATTGTGAGTGTAAAATCTTTTAACAGTGTAAGACCTAATAGTCTTAAAGCTTTTAACAAGGCATACCTTTCACAGGGAAGATCATATATTATTATCAACATTGTAACCCTAATAGGTTAATTTTATTGTTGCAACAATGAAGATTTGTGAGTTTCATCCCCACCCCAATTTTACCTTCACATTGAAGTGTTTCTAGATTACCAATCATTTATGTTATGTGTTGAAGTTTTCATGAATGTTATATTTTGATTTTAGTTCAACATTATAGTTTAATGTTAAATCTAAGATATTAGATGAATTAGGTGTGAAATCAATAATATGTTTTGCAAGTAAAAGTTTGAAGATCTTGATTCACCTCCCTCTCGTTATCTTGTTTCTCATTAAATTCTTCCATTAGTTTTATAAATGGAGGTTCTCTAGATCAATAGTTTGGCAATGTTTATAGCTTCATGCTTCAGTGGTGTTCTTCATGATCATACTTTTGTTCCTATCTTTTGGAACATTTGTTCCATCTCTTTTTGTATTATGGTTTTTCTCATGTGGTTTTCTCTATTTCTCCTCTTTATAGAGATTTGGTTGTGCTTGGGTGCCTAATTAGGCCTCTATTGTTGGAACCCTTTTTCTTTTTCTTTCAACGTTAGTTTCTAGTTACTCCCTAGGTTTATCTTGAGGGGGGGTGTTAGAGTAATAAGGTGTTTTCTTATTAACTCTATTCTACTTAAGATAAACTTTAGGCATGTAATAATTAATTCTTTTATTAATTATTATAATGCAATCTAGGTTTTACCTTTTTAGGGTTTTAATCTTCTTTTATAAGGATTGATCTCTCATTGTAAATTATCAATTCATTCAATACAATTGCAATTCATTTTTTGCATCAAGAATGTTTCCTCCTCTATGGATCTATGAATTCCAACCTCCATAGCTTTTCTCCTCTATTTTTTAGATAGGTATTTGAATGCAATGATTCTTGGGAGTTGTGGGGTTGAGCTTTCATCAACTTCAATAAAAAATTATTAAATTTGTAAGGTTTGGAAACATTTTTATAGTGTTTAATTTGTTAATTAATTTTCAATAAAAAATTCCTTTTTTATGATTGGCTAATTCTAATTTCTAGGGGTTATATTATTTTTCCAATTGAAAAATAACAATAATTTAAATTTTTTAGAAATTTCCCTAATCATTCTATTTTTCCTAGAAAACTCTAATAGATTATGAAACCAATAGGTGAAGCTAGAGTTGGGATTGGTAGCCGCCTTTGTACAACACATTGGCAAGGCCCCTGGGTTTACAACAACAACAGACAAAGAAACATGGTGTGCATGATGTCTAGACTCTCACCATTTGGCTTCTTAGACAAGAACAATGTGATGGCTTGATAATGAGTTGGTGATTGTGTTCTCCAAAATTTCCTTGGCCTATATGCAAATTGCTTCTCCTTTAGAGATCAGGCATTTCCAACCTCACTAACCTCCATGGAGAAACCAATGTGCAAGGTGAGGATCAAAAGAGACTCGAGTTTGCTCCACTCCCTGAGATTGATTGTATTATTTAACCTCCTTTCTTTTCCTTTCTAGATGATGTTTTTCCTCCACACCTTGACTTCACCCTTTAACAAACTAAAACACATCTATCACACCTATTATACTTGTGTGGCATTGAATGAAGTTAGTGTTGTACATTTAGATTAGATAATTTTCTTATAAAAATAAAATATATACATGTTATTATTACTAGATATCATTCAGTTACATTGAATAATTGAGCTTATTATTATTAATACATTATGTTACTTGAAAGATTTTAGTTGTACTATTATTAATATAAATCTATTAAATAATATCATTATTTTATAAGCCAACAGCCTACAACACAATGGTAAATTGCGAGCCTCTTACTTGGGAGGTCTTGGGTTCGAATCTACTCAAAGTTAATAAATAATAATAGTTAATCACAATACATAATAATTTCAATGAATCTTGGCTTCGGTCTCTTACCTATCAAAAAAAAATATTGTTATTTTATAATTATATAGATTAATTTAAATCATTAAAAATTATAAAATAAATAGAAATGTAAATGTAAATAATGTTTTATATATTTCAATAAAGAGTTAGTTTGAAATAAAAAATTTAAATTAATAATCAAATAAAATAATTTTATTTATATTTATATTTTTTTAAAAAAATTAAACATGTAATTTGCTTTGATTTTATACATACTATTATTTAAACATATAAAAATGCAAACACCTTAAGTCATAAAATATCAAATATATTTAAATTTGCATAATAAACTTTAAAAGAAATTCAAAATATATTTCTAAAAGATATAATCCTTTACATTGATTCATCTTAATTTGAAAATAAACAATTATAATATTCATATATATAAAAATATTTCAACACAATTATCTGTTTAGAAAATTTAATTACTAAATAATTTTATTATTCTTTAAATTCTAAAAAGTTTAAAACTATAAATTACCAACAAATTATAGGTCTATAATTTTTTAACCATGTGGATACCTCAAATCTAAACAATATTTTGATAATAAGTATATTTTATCGGATAATTCGATAAAATTTGTAAATTCACTATAAAAACAATATAGTCTCATCATAACAATGCCCATAATTTCTAAACAAGTTCTCGCAAAAGTGACTTATATGGGTCAAATTATTGCAAAATTGGTCTATTGATAAAGAATTAGCATCAAGAAACTCAACAACAAAATTTTTTAAAGCACAAAACAAAACAAAATTTTTAAGTAGAATTTGAACATAAATGTTTGAAATCAACATAATAATAATGAACATAATATCTCTAAAATTAAAAAAATATGAGTTTTTTTAGGACTTGTTCTATTGACTTTGTTATATCATTATTATGTATTATAGGTCATCAAAAATCAATTTGAAAGGCAAGCTCAATGTTAAAGAGTGTGGCTTTTCATTTTTTTTAAACTGCATTTATACAAGTTTACCTATGAGAGCATGTTCTTGTCAAATTTTGTTTTTAGAATGATTGAAGAAGACACATGTCCTTGGATTCTACCAGTTTATTAAAAATCACAAATTCAGATGTGACCTTTGTTAGATGGTTTTTGTTTTCCACTTATGAAGATGTCTACCACATGTAGCTCATGTAAAATCATACAATACACTTTGAATCATTTAAACAAATGAAAAATTCTTGAAACTTATTTTTACAGTTGGGTAAGAGCACAGATAAATGCTTAGTGAATGTGTGCCAAGCATGAAGCAATTTGCAAGCAACAATGTTCTGAATGTATTTGAGCTCTATGATAATGGTACTCTCTATGGTGAAGGTTGAAAATGGTTTTATAGGTTAGATCCCATATATGGGGAATTCATGTTGACCTGACAAGACACAAAGATCCCAAAGACCTAGCTTTGCAAAATTGGCAATTGGTACATTGAGTAGCATAGGGGACTATGGAAAATAGATGTTAATAATGCATATGTAATATTTGTTAAGTATCCTCTTTCTACAACATACACAATATATTTTTATACATTAATAGATGGCATCCTCACTAAAATTAGTATGATTGTGTTCTTACACATCACTACTACTAATTTCATCCTTAGTTTACCTATTCACTTAGATTGATTCTTACATTGTAATTAACTGTTATGTTTCAAACTTACACTTCAAATGAGACCCATATTGTCTTCCACCAACTAATCAATATTTTCACAAGTAAAGAGAAAAACATTTCAAATTTCACTCTAAGGTGCATAATAAATGGGCACTCTAATTTGACTTAACACATCATGTAAAGATTTAAGATCCACCAACATCTCATTCACTAATTGATACATCATCCAATTTATTCATCTACAAATTCATTGTAACCTTAACATTTAAGTATAGTGATAAATAAGTATTGCACAATAACATAAGTTGTAACAAATTTCAAAGTTTAAAGAATGGCTCCCACTACTTCTGTTGATCCTGCCTACACTGCATTTCAAAATGCTAAAGTTCTTGCCCATTGTCCTCCTCCTTCTATAGATGGGGGTGATGCTAATGTGAAGACCTTGGACCATTCAGGTCTTGGTGGTTATTCTATTGGTGGGTGTTCTCCAACCAAATCTATTATTGCTATTGTGGAGCATGTTGTAGATTCAATAGTTGCAACATCATTTATTTTTTTTTGGGGGGGGGTGGGGGGGGGTAAGGTTTGTTTGCCTACATTTCTTGCCAGTGCTCATTCTCCTCCTTCCACCCCTCTTCCTCTGGGTTCTCATCCAAGTGCTCTAGGGTCTCCTGGGCTGGCCTCTTCTGTGTCTTCTAGGGGTAGGAATTTTGCTAATGTGGCTGCCTTTGAAGCCAGCTTTCATAATGTTGTCCCTCATGCCAGTCTTTTCTCTAGGCCTTCTCATCCTCGTTAAGTTTCCCCTGTGACTATATCAAACTGTATAAGGGTTTTTTTTTCAACCCAGAAACAATTGATGATATTTTCAATACGACATAAGAGCTCTCTTCTCTTGCTGCTATTTTTTCCTTTTGGGGTTTTTGGCCCTCTCTTGTTGATCTTCATGCTTGGATCTCCAAGCATTAGGAACCAATTTTAGACCATGATGTCCACATCTTTCTAAATGATAAATGATTTTTCATAGTAAAGTTTGAAAGTGCTAAAGATAGGAAGACTATTATGTGTGATAATAATTTTTCATGGTAGGATAGCTATCCACTTATGGCCAAACCATGGCATATGGATTTTGATCCACTTATAGAATCCTTTAATAGGGTTCCTATCTAGGTCTAGCTTCCAAATCTCTCAATGAATCTCTGGTTAGATTCTATTTTTGAAACTATTGGGGATGCTATTGGTGATTTTTTATATGTGGATTCAGACACTTTGGATGTTCTCCATTCAACATGTGCATGAATTCTTGTAGAGATGGATATTTCAAAGGGTCTTCCAAAGAAGATTTGTTTGGAATCCTTGAGGGGTTCTTGGATCCAAATTTTGGATTACAAAGGTATCCCTTTTCATTGTAGAAAATGTCATACGACGGGTCACATTGCTGTTTGTTGTGCTGCTATGAAGACCAAATCAAGGTGACCACCTTCCTAGTGGTCAGGGGCCTCTTGTGAGCACTATATAGTGCTTAAGTCCATGGATGCACCCATGGAACCTATGGATGACTCTCCCTCAGTGGACGATCCCCCTACTAATGATCATTCAGTGCCAGTGGTAGCGAAGGAAGTCCAAACTTCTAGATTGGACCCTATTCACTCTCCTACCCCTACCCCTATATTGGATGCTCTTCCTGGTCCTATTGGGGGCCAGCCATCTACGGGCTCTCCTAGGGAGAATGTTGTTGCTTCTGATTCCCATGTGTTCCACTATTCAGTTTCTTTTGGGGATTGGATTGTTGAGGTAGCAAAGGTGGAGGATGGTTGGATTGCGGTAAAAATAAAAAAATCTAAGCCCTCTACTCCTCCTTTAGAAATGAACCTCTGGTTGTGCAAGGCATGCTCTAAATCAAAAGGAAAATTGTGAGCTTCCTTGTAGTGACTGGTTTTTTGGAGGCTGATCTCTCAGCTTGATTTTTAGCCTTCTAGCTAGGTGTTTGGTTTTGGCTAGTGATAGGCTTTTTTGTCACCATGGTTACCCTTTGTTTGGGGGGTGACTGGTTCCTCTTTTTTCTATTGTACTTTTGCATCTGTGCTTATTAAAAATCTTTAGACTTGTACAGGGTTTCAAGCACCCTTCAAAACCTATTTTTCTTAATCAAAAACAAATTTCAAACTTTTAATTATTATTTACAATATTTTACATTTACTAAAAAAAATTTAATAACAAAAGCTGAATTTGTTAACCAGTTCAACTGATCGTAATATTGTCATTTTCTCAAATTTATTTTTTGGATGTAATGAATGTCTTATTATTGACTCTTATATTCCCTTCTACATTCCATAATAGGAAAAGATTTGTGCTCAACCATAGCTCTCTTTTTTAATATTTTTATTTACTTTTAGAAATATATTCTTTCCAAATTTATTTAGCTATTGCATTTAAATTTATTAAATTCATTGAAAGATACATAATGGCATATGAATACTACATATCAAAGTATAAGCACATTAATCTAAGAACACATGTATTTATCAAAATGCATATACATTAATCTAAGAACACGTGTATATATAGGAATGCATATAGTGTGCACCCATACATGTATAGTGATGTATACATTATTACAAATTGAAGGTGGTTAAACTATAATATTACCAAGAAACAACCCTCAACACATATACATCAAAGTAAAAAGATCAATCTAAAAGGCTTAAATAGGTTAAAGGATAAATAAATGCATCCATAGGGATCAAAAACACGCATGAAAAAATAATCTAAGGAAAATAGGGTTTTCCCTGAGTGAACTTTGGATCTATCTCTAAATCAATAATTGTTGAGGCTTTTAAGGCACACTTAGACCTGTATAGTCAGGTGGAGTCGATGCTTGGTACCTATACATCTCTGCATCATTGAACAATAACAATGCAACCACACACACACACACACATACATGTGTGTGTGTACGTGTGTGCATGTGCATGTGCGCACGCATGTGTGTGTGTGTGCATGTGTGTGTGTGTGTGTGTAAAAATAGTAGCATACAAGGAGCGACTACCATTGTCTCTCCTCATCTTGCAGACACACTAATAAGAGTATATAAAAAAAAAGATGGATTAGTAGGATTATTCCAAATCCAAATCCAAATCATAATAAAATAGATGTACCTAACCAAAGGAACTAATCATTATCAATGGGAAGATAAGACTATTTATTAACTAATTAAAATGTTATTCCAAAACAACTTAAAGACCTATTACCTACTTGATATTCATTTCATCAAATGACATCGCATGATTCCATAACTAACAAATATACTCATCCAAATCTAAACACAATAGATGGCACCATCAAGATATATTTTATAGAAAGACCATCATGCAAGAAGGTGACCATTATAGATTACAAGAGATTGTTTGTGCTAATTAATATCTAGGATCCTATTGTAAATAGATATTGTTCACTGACTGGGCATTAAGAGTCACATTTTGACGAAAGATTGAAGAGAACAAATATGTTTACCAATAGATTTTTGGTGACTCTGCTGGGGAGATGAATAGTCACTTGATCAAAGGCTTATGTCATGAGGAAAAATGGTACTCCCTCATGAAAACATTATCCCAGTTCTCCAACCTAACCTTGGTTTTCAAGATGACCAAGAGGATATAATTTCTTCACTTAAGACCTTTGTTTGGAGACATAGAAGGAACATAGAGCATTATAGGAATGCCAACCAGGTTTTGGAGGAAGAAGAAAATAGAGTTGAAGCCTTAGAAAGAGCTATCCTGAGAAGAAATAATAGAAGAGCGGAAAGATAATTGAGGTAGGAAGCTCAGAAAGAAAATAACCCAGCACCCTAGAAAATTTTAGGTTCCTCAAAAGTACCAAGGGACAAGGTAGGAAAGATCCTATATTTGACAAGCTTGAAGAGCTCGGATTTCCTATCTTAAAAGTTCCAAAGCGGAAAAGTGAAAATCAAGGTCGAAGTAAGCCATCTTCACCTGCCAAAGATAAAGACGCTAGTACCTTGCACTCTGCCTGTCAGGTGTTAGCATTACACGGGGTAACACCTCCAACAACTATAAGTTTTCCTCCATATAATTCTAGAGTAGTTATGGCTGCTCCATGGGCCGCAGCAACTGGACCCTTAGCCTTGAATGCTTATCATCCACTCCCATTTGGGTCAAGGAAAAACTTCCCTAAGTTTTCAGGAGATGGGAAGGTTACTACTGATGAACATATTAAAGCTTTCTTTGTAGCTACCCACATCCTTGGTATTGGGCATGAAGATGTAGCTGTAAGATTATTCGTAGAAACTCTCACTGATAGTGTTGCGGATTGGTTTTATCACCTAGCTGATGGTTCGATTATTGATTGGGACACATTGAGAACTACATTTGAAGATAGGTTTAAGACTATGGAAGATGAACATGCCCTATTGACACAGCTTACATCTATCAAGAAACAACCGACTATGAGTATGAGAGACTTTGCTGCAAGCTTTAATAAAATCGTTAGCAGGATCCCAACTGCTGCCAGACCAACTGCAGGTAATTTAAAAACTTTCTTCATAAGTGCAATGCCTCCTGATATTAATTATCATCTAAGAAGAGCAAGACCCACTGATTTAGCTTATGCACAAAAGAAAGCTATTGAATGTGAAGATGATTTAATTTCTGCAAGAAAGTGGAAACGTGAACTTCATGCTAAGGGAAGTTCAAGCAACTCTACATCATCTAAAGAGATGATACAAAAATTGTGAAATGAGCTTAGTGGCTATAAAGAAACAATTTCCAACATTGAACAATCCTTACCAGTGGGGTTACCAGAATGCACTCGAGAGAAACAATGAGAGTAAGTTTCCACAACTTACGGGACCGCAACCTAGGTTGCAAATCGAAGTGGCACCAAAGAAGGAAAATATGTGTGTTTTTCATCTAACCACGGATCATGATAGTGAAAGTTGCCTGGAAACAACCCGCATGATGCAATTACTGTCTACCAGTGAGCTAAGTAACGCAACTAATGTTTCAGAAACTGATTCCTATCACAATGGCGACTCTGGAAATTTATTCTTGGAATATGAATCAAATTCTGAAACCAAGGGAGAATGTTACACAACCATTGATGGGACTTCCTACATAGTGCTCACTCGAGGACAGAAACAGAAGAGTCTGTCTTCAAGTCATGCTCAAAGAAGCGGCTCTGGACCGTCAACAAGTAATGCACTTGCTAGTGATGAGGTACCTGCTTCACATGTGGGTAAGTTTGAATCATCTTTTGATTTTATCCATTTCTGTGAAGAATCAAAGATTCAAATTTCTGCCATTGATTATTTAAGGACACATCCTATTGAGCTTAAGAAGTTAATAGACCGTTGCAAAGGAAATTCAATGGATGCAAATTATAATGTAGTGGTTGAAGGGGAGGAAACCTTAACATCTGGTATATTTGATCAGAAAGACCCAATAATTTTGGCAACTTCACCTGGGAATAAGCTTAAGCCTTTTTACATTTCCTTGTATATTAATGGGTGTAAGCTCAGTAACTGCATAATAGATTCAGGTGCCTCAAATAATGTCATGCCTTATTCTGTAGCCAAAGCCTTAGGTCTTAACCTTACTAAGGTGCACGGAAGATGTTACTCAATGGATTCTAAGCAAGTCCCTTTTCTTGGACAAATCAAGGATGCACAAGTAGCTCTAGCTGCACACCCAGAAAAGAAATTACTGTTAACTATCCTGGTAGCTGATATTCCAGCAAGTTATGGGCTCCTTTTGAGTAGAAGTTTCTGTCGAGACTTAGGAGGAGAAATCAAGCTAGACTGGTCTCAAGATGTGATACCCATTGGTAATAAGAAGGTCAAGTTGGAACCTGAGGAAAAAGCAAAATTTACAATCTTAAAGTTGAATGACCCCAAGGCCCAAATTCTATATCAAGAAATGGAGTTCGGAAATTATGTGTTGTTTACCAAGGAAGATTCATGTAAACAAATGAATGAAATTCTGGATGAGAAGGTCCCCAATGAAAATAAAGATGTTTCTGGCATTTGGACACTTGAATTTGACAGGAGTTGTGCTTCCTCAAGTTCTAGAGCTGGTGTAGTATTGATATCCCCAGAAGGAGAAACTGAGCCCTTAGCCTTCAAACTAGAATTTGGGAACACCAATAATACAGCGGAATACAAAGCTTTGATATTAGGGATAGCTACTGCAAAAGAAAGGGGAATAAAAATCCTAAAGGCTCAAGGTGATGCTGAGTTGATAGTAAGGTAGGTCAAGGGACAATATTCAGTGAAGAATCATAAGTTGAAGAATTACAGAAATAGGGTGTGGGACAAGATAGAAGGTCTGGACGCTTTCTCTATTAAATTTGTGCCAAGAGAGATGAACACAAAGGCTGACTCACTTGCAGTTTCCGCATCCTTGTTGTTGCCTCATCCAGATTTCAAAGATAAGAAATACCAGATTGAAATTATATATCGATCCGCTGTCCCAGATAATTCAGAATCTTGGCAAGTATTCAATGATGATAAGAGTTTGCAACTATTCCTGGAGAATGACCAGTCCAGTTCTGAATCCAAGTCTGGTGGAAATGGTGAACAGAGCAAAAATGGCGAAATTCAGTTGAAAGGAAACATTATTCCCCCATATTTTGTAACCTTCGAAAAGCTATTCAACAGACATGATGCTTATATTAAACAGAAAAGAATAGAGAAAGGCTCTACCTCAAGCAAATATGAAGGAGTTAACATTGGAGATGTTGATAATCCTAAAATAATTAATATTGGAAAATGTTGTACTCCTGAAGAAATTGAGGTTGCAAAGGAGTTATTCGAAGAATATAAAGATGTCTTTGCTTGGAGCTATGAAGACCTAAAGAGCTATAAGGGAGGAGAGGTGAAACATCAAATTCCCCTCAAACCAGGTGTAGTACCCTTTCAACAAAAATAGAGAAACTATAACCTGAAATTCGCAGATGCCATCTTCTGAGAAGTGGACAAAATGTTAAAAGCAAGGATCATTTATCCCATTCATCATTCCACCTAGATTGCCAATATTGTGGCCGTCAGGAAGAAGAATGGAGAGATAAGGATTTGTGTTGATTTTCGAAACTTGAATCAAACATCTCTCAAAGATAATTTTTCCCTTCCAAATATAGACCATTTGTTACAAACCGTCGTTGGATCGGAGATGATGTCCATGCTCGATGGCTTTTCAAGTTATAACCAAGTTGAAGTGGAAGGGAAAGATCAACACAAGACGGCGTTCACTACCCCTTGGGGTACATTCGCTTATCACAGGATGCCTTTCGGATTGATTAACGCTGGAGCCACATTCCAAAGGTGTATGAGTAAGACCTTTGCTGATATGAAAGACAAGATTATAGTCATATACCTAGATGACCTTACTGTGTTCTCAAAGAAAAGGAAAGATCATATGGAGGATTTAAGAAAAGTGTTACAGAGATGTAGAGAACATGGTATTTCCCTCAACCCAAAGAAGTCAGTTTTCTGTGTGACTGAAGGAAAAGTCCTCAGACATTATGTGTCCCAAGAAGGCATTAGAATTGATCCTGGTAGAATAGAGGCCATCCAGAGATTAAGTTTTCCCGTAAATAAAACAGGGGTTAAGTCTTTCTTCGGACAAGTGAATTTCCTTAGGAGGTTTGTTCCTGATTTTGCAAAGACCACTAAACATATAGTGGATATGATGAAAGGGAATTCAAATTTCAAATGGAATGAGGCAGGAAAATGAGCTTTTCAAGATATTAAAACTGCAATTGCTAATGCTCCAGTGTTATGCCATCCTAATTATAAACATGACTTCATTATTTGTTGTTATGCATCAGAACATACATTTTCAGCTATCCTTGTGTAGGAGAACAATGAAGGAATCCAAGCTCCCATTGCTTTCATGAGCGTACCCTTAAAGAGTCACGAACTAAAGTATTCGCAGATTGAAAAGCATGCTTTTGCAATGGTAAAAGCTCTTAAAAAATTTTGTTTCTATATTTTGCATTCACATTCAATAGTCCATGTCCCAGATGTAGCTATGAAGAGCGTGTTGGCGCAACAAGATATAGATTGTAATGCAAGAGGAGCATGGGTGGCAAAGATACAAGAATATAATATCGAGATTAAACCTACTAAGCTGATAAGAGGGAATTCTCTATGTAGAGAAATTGCAGAGAACAAAACCACTGGAGAACCTGAAGAACCGAATGGGAAGCAATTGGTGCTTGCAATAGGTCTGTACGACTCTTGGTTTGAGAATATTTCTTACTTTCTAACATATGGTGAATGTCCGAAAGGTCTAAATGCAAAGCAAAGAAGAGACCTTTGATTGAGAGCTACCAAATATGTGTTTTGGGATGGTAAGCTTTTCAAAAGGGCTATTGATGGTACATTCCTGAGATGTGTAGACAAGCCACAGCAAGAGAAGTTGTTGAAGACGTTTCATGATGAAGCTTGTGGAGGACACTTCTCTTCTTCAGTCATGGCCTTCAAGATATTGAGACAATTCTATTACTGGCCTGGGATGTTCAAAGATGCATATGCCTGGGTAGCAAGATGTGAAAAGTGTAAATTGTTCTCTGGACGTCCTCAGTTAGCCACCTTGCCACTGAGACTCGTTGTTATTGAAGGCCCTTTTCAACAATGGGGTCTTGATTTCATTGGTCCGATCACCCCTGTATCTAGCGTCGGTCATCAATATATATTCACTGCTATGGAATACTTCACCAAATGGGTAGAAGCTAAAGCAACGAAGAAGACTACCACAGAAGTGGTGTGCGAATTCATAAAGGAGAACATTCTAGTCAGGTTTGGAATTCCCATTAAGTTAGTGATGTATAACGCATCCTGTTTTTCATCAGTGGAAATCACTAACTTTTGTTTTGAGTATGTGATTATAGTTAGCCATTTATCTGATTATTTCCCTCAAGGAAATGGTCAAGCGGAGTATAGCAATAAGAACTTAATCAACATTGTCAAGAAGCTAGTCTCAGATAATCAAAAAGTCTGGCACAAGAAGATTCATGAGGCACTCTAGGCAGATAGGGTGACACCTAAGAGGGAAATTGGTGTATCCCCATTTGAGTTGGCTTATGGGACTGAGGCCAATCTGCCTTTACTTTTGGAATTACCTACAAGTAAACTCAGAACAGTAATCGAAGATGATACTTATAAAGATGGTCTGGAAAAGAGGATCCTGTATTTGAGTAAACTAGAAGAAGAGAGAATGGAAATGGTTAATCACATCACACACCACCAAATGCGAGTGAAAGAACTTTTTGATAAAAGGACAAGGCCTCGAAATTTTATGGTAGGGGACACGGTGTTGCTTTGGGATAAAAGAAGGGCTCAAAAAGGAATGCATAAGAAGTTTGACACCCTGTGGAAGGGTCCTTTCAGAATTCAATAGGCATTTGAAAATAATTCTTTCAAATTGGCATATGAGGATGGCGAAGTACTACCCCTGACTTATAATGTTCAGGATCTTAAGCTCTACCAAGTTACCAATTGAAAATAGGTAACCCCTGTGCTGTGCTGTAGTAGGTTAGTGTTTTGTGTGTTTCTTACTTAGCCTTTTCCTTTCAGTTTCCTTTTCCTTGTTGATTGTCTTGTTTCGATTTTGTTGTGTTTCCACCTTTTATTCCTATCCTTTTGTGAAACCAAAGATCCTAGGTCCCTAGCTTGGGTATAGTTCTACCCAAGTCCCCAGTCAGAGCCAGTTGTTGCTCCACTTTTTCACCTTGTACCAATTTTACAAAGTGGTGTACCTTGTGGCTTGTTTTATTCAGTCAGGTCAATAAGTCTTTACTCTCTTAGGTGATGAGTTTCTTCATCGAGTTTTTACCTTTGGCCTTCTCCCTCGCGATGCATAGCCGGGTGGGTTTTCTTTGATTATCATGAGTCACGTGGGTAGTTTAGATCCTTACCCGATGAAGACTCTCGGACTGTGCTATTTCATATGATCTACTTGCACTCTATTCCAATCTGGACAAAGAAAGTTGGATTGGTGGAAAATCAAGTATCGCCTTCTCCTTAGCAGATTTCACACCCCGAAGGTTATTTTTCACAAGGCCTTGTATATGCAGTCAAAAACTTAATCGGTGTGAAGTAATTTGTGTTTTTTTTGAAACATCCTTCATACATCGTCATGATCTCATCACTTGGATCAATCAGAATTCAATGAAACAATCAGAAGGATGATCGACGAAAAATGAGGAGAGAACCTCTCCACGGCGGGTTTCGAAGTCAGAAGTCAATTCTCTGCAAAGGCTTTCACAAGAAGGGAAATCGACATGATGGGTCCCACCTTTTCCACGGCGAAGTCACTTTGGGATTTTTTGAAAGGATATAAATAAAGCAACTAAGGTAAGGTGAGCAAAGGAAAGGCATCGACGAAAAATTGAAAATCAGCTTCTCCATTGCGGGTTTTCTACCCTCATAAGTGATTTTCTGCATTGGGTGAGAAATTGTAACTGTAAGCATGGTGAGTATGTGGATTGATCGCGGATTGTTTTTGGGAATGAATTGAGAGCAGATCAGTTGAATTCGTCGAGTTATCTCAAGTAGAATTAGATCGTGCAAATTTTTCCCTAGGGAGTACTCCGTTTCCATTTTCCTACAGAAGGGTTAAAACGGGAGGTAAGACTGTAATTAATGAAAGTTACCGTTGAAGCCAACGGGAATAGTGAAAAGACAAAGATAAGTCCGTTAGAATTTTTACCTTCACTGATCCAACGGATTCAACCTTAAATTTGCTTGTGTGGCACGATTTATGAAATTTAACAGGCAAATCTAGGGTTTTCTATAAAGAGCAATGTAACAGACTTTCAAACTCCCGCTTTACTGTGATACTGTTTTGATTGAATAGTGTTTGCAATAATTTTCAAACTGCTGAGTGTGCTTCTTATATCATTTTCAACTGTTGATATATGTTACCATGCATCAAGCAAAATGGCAGTAAGATTTGCGAGTTTCGATGGATTGGGTGGAATTAAGTCTGCGTGGTCGACCATCACGGATACTTCACTTCGTTTCTACGACATGCAGGACTTTCAAAGGAGATTGAGAACAGAGCCCATTCATCCTATCACAGAGAAACTTAAAGGAAGCAAATTAGTGGAAGCATTCAGATTCCCTGTAGCAGTACAAGCCCCAAAGTTGATTCTAGAGTGCATCAACCATTACAACCTGGATACAAAGCAGATTATCTTGCCCGATCAATCAGTTTTGATTTCAATTGACAGGCAAGCAGTCGTGAATTGTCTGTGATTCTCGAGAGAGAAGAATTTTCTGACTTAACAATGGGAGGGGCCATGTCAGAATTCTCTCTGAAGAAGATGGTCTGGAGGAGGGAGATCATGAGTTCTTGGTTCCAGAAACCAAGGGGAGCAAAGAGTAAGGTTCCTAAAACCCTTTTTGGTACTGACCTCAAGCCAGAGATTGTGGACATCCTAGTTCTGTTGCATCGACTCAAAGGTGAGGTAGAAGCCTTTAATTTTGTAGAACAGTTTTTCTTTTTAGTGCAAGTTATCTGCTCGGATATGCAGTGTATAGATTGGGCGCATGAGGTCAGTGAGCATCTTGCTAGAGCTCTTGCTGCAACTAAGTTTTACAATTCTTTTTACATGTCTTCTTTCCTAATATACATGTTGGCTTCCCTCCAATTATGGCCAGAACTCCCTAGAGTTGAAGAGTTTCCTGATGATGTTAAAATTTATGAGTTTTACCCATGCTTATAGTTACAGAACAGTTATGCAGACTTTGTCAGAGTTAATGATGCTTTCACTATGAGAATTTGCAGAGAACTTCAAGGATGCCCAGAATGAAGATTCGGCCCAAAAGCGATGGCAGCCATCAGCCAATTTGGCTGCTATTTCATACAATTCTCATCCTTTTCTTATCTTCGTCTTACAGCTTTTGATGGCTTCCCTATGAAGCTGCCCAGATACCCAGATGATATGATCGTGCTCGTGGAGATCGTGAGACAAGTTGTTCAGGTGAATGTGTTGAGCGCCAATCTGCGGAAGAAGGGATATGAATTCCCCATTAAGGTCGGAGCTTACAGCTGCGAGGCCAGAACAGATGCAAAGAATATTCTCAAAGTATTTGAGAGTAAGTATAAATTGGAGGAGTATGACATTGTAAAGCCTATGTTCGATCCAAAGGGGTATGCCTGAGATGTGCTTCAAATTGGGAGCATGATCAAACATGTAATCACCATGGAGGATTATTGGGCAAACTGCAAGAACAAGTTGGAATGTTGTGATCATGCATTTTCCAGATTCACAGTGGACCAAGTGAAGATGTATGGCATCAATTTGGACGTGGAAGGAATAGAAGATCATGGTCAAAATATGTATAGCAATACATATTTGACTAAGTTGAGAGATACACCAATCAGTTTCGAGCCATATGTCAACATTGAAGAAGATTTTGATGTTATGATGGCAAGAATCATCAAAAGAACTGGAAAATGGGTTGAATGGATAGCTAAGAAGGGTCGGAGCAGAAGTAAAGCTACTCAAGCTTCTCCAGTTGTAGCTACCCCTACTTCATCACAGAGTGCTACTCTAAGTGCCACAACTACAGCGGTTCAAGGACCAGCTCAGTCTACAGGAGGAGGCGATCAACCCCCGGAGAAGAATATTCAAATAACTCCAACTTGCCAAGGTGGATCGCTACCAATCATCGGAGCTCAAACTGAAGTAGAGGAAAAAGGAGCCGAAGAGCTGAAGGATGGAGCTACTGCTCACATTTCACCCTCCTCTGCCACTCTACCTCCATCTCCACAATCTGCCCCAATTCCATCACCTCATGTAGCTCCTATTTTACCTTCTCATCAAAGCCCTATTCCATTTGTAGCTACTCCTCTTTTAAAGGCTACTGATTCCCCTATTCAAATTGTGGAAGTTGGAGATGATCAGAGTAGTAGCAGCGAATCCACTGAGTCCAAAGAAGCTACGAAGAAGACTCAAGATGAAGGAAAGGCTCCTGGTTCATCCCAACTTCTCTCTCGAGATCCGAAGAATCCTTTTTCAGCAGCTGCAGTGGCAACAACTCAAGTAAAGAGGAAGATGTTCAACATAGAGTCTCTTGGAACTACCTCCAAAATAATTAGCATGAAATCTTGGCTTGAAGATACTCTAGAGAAGAAAAGAAAGAGGAAAGAGGAAAGTACTCCTGCAAAAGATATTGTATCTCAGGTGGTTCGCACAGGATCTGCAATAGTGAAAGCTAAGAAACAGAGGACCTTGTCAATACTAGGACAAGATACAGAAACGGGGCATTTGACTATGGAAGTGGTGAAACCAAACAAGGTAGGGAGAATTGAAGATATGACACCAGGAGACTTCACCCTACATTCTATTGATCTCAGAGAAGCCAGGCACGATACCAAGGTGGGCCTATGGAGATCAACCAATGATGTAATAGAAGAACAACTAGAGAACCTCAAGTTGTCGAAGATCAAGATGAAAGCAGAGATTGAGGAATTAAGGAAAAATATCAAACAGCTAGTTGTCCCATTGGCAACTATTACTGGTGTGCCTACCACTGAGAATCCTTCAGCAGAGGAGGTGCAAGCTTTCATATCTCAGTTGCAGAAAGATAGGCATTTAGGCCAAATTGGGAAAGAATGGATCGAGAAGCTCAATGTAGATGGAATGGCTCTAATTGACCAAATTGGCAATGCGATCATCTGATTAGAAACAGAGAAAGATAACATTATGACCAATAGTAATATCTTAGCTGGAGAAGAGGCGAAAGGTGCTGAGTGCGTCTCTCTTTTAAAAATGGTCATTCAAATGAAAGCCAAGGACACAGTTAAAGTAAAGATTCTGAAGAAAGGAAATGAGCCCCTGAATGAATGGCTCCAAAGCATGCAATTCAAGCTAGAGATGATTCGAGAAGCTGAAAAAGGTCTCAGAGGAACATTGGATAAAGCCAGCAAAGCCCAGGAAAGATCATTTTAGCTCATGGGAAAAATGCACACCGAATCACAAACCAGTGGGCAAGGGAAATCCCTCATTAACATAGAAGTAATGAAAAACAACTTTTCTATGTATTTGAGCAACCTGTCTAGGATGACTTCGAGCAGCCAAAATAGAGTATCAGAATTACAAACACTTGGTGGGTGTGTGTACGTGGCTACTGAAGAAGCGACAAATTTGCAAAATGAGGTAAAGGAGTTAGCTCAAGAACATGCAAGATGGCTCCTGAGATTCACTAATGTACAAGTACCTAGCCATGATGAATTAATTCCAATCATGGCGGCTGCTAAAGCATATAGGGCAAAAATTGAAAAGGGAAAGAAGTCCAAATGATTCAAGATTCCCCTCTTTCCATTTTTCGTTATTTAACTTTGTAATTATGTCAAAAAGATAACATTGGCATCTTTGCCATCTATCATCTAGAGGAGATGAATCGATTAAAATTCTTTTGTAACGGTCATCTCTCTCATCCTATATGTAGAAATTGAATGATTAATAAAGGGTCGGCAAATTTTTGGTGTGAATCGGGTTGTAGAGACAACGAAGTTTTGTGCCATTTCTTTACTGCCTGCTTTCCCCATCTGTGTATGTTGTATTTCCTTTGATATTAGATTGGAATGGTTTAATGAACAGAGTTTCATTTCGTTATTTTAGTTTGATAGGGCTGGTAAATCAATCAGAGAATTGGAACTGGTTGTGGGAAATATTTCTATTAACTTTTGTTTCTATGTACATTTTGTCATATCTTTCTAATCTGTTTTGAGTTCGTTTCTTAAGCATCGTGTTACTCTGTTGCGTATCGGAAACCATAAGATTGTGAGATTTCGAATCCAATAGTATCTGTCAGTTTCTCCATTTGCATTATCATACCTTCATACTCTGCATTTCATATCATCGTGTTATGAAATTCATAAGACTGTGAAGATCATCAACATAACACCCTTGCATTTAAATCTCTACCTGAGTTTCACTTGTCTAGGTGAAACTTGGTTTCCTCTCCTGCTCTCAGGTTAAGAGCATACCCCGCATTAATCTTGGGAATAAAACATAATTCCTTGCATACCATTCATATAGGGAGCTGTACCTACCAATTCAAAGAAAAGCTAGTAACCATAAATTGGCTTTTTCAGTTGTTGTAAATAGATATTGTTCACTGACTAGGCATTAAGAGTCACATTTCCACGAAAGATTGAAGAGAACAAATCTATTTACCAACAGATCCTAATTAGAAAACATATTATCAAACACAACCTTACAATATCACATCGACTTGGTTAAGGTAACTTACAAACATACATATATGATTCTAAAGTTGGATTATCAGACATAAAATTTACAACCAAGCACTTCAACAAAAATATGTCTTCAAGATAACCTTGGTATTTTATTACACCCCTTGGCAATCCAAATTACATGTTAGGGAGGGGCATTACATATAAGCTGATCAAATACTATCATGAGACTCAAACAACTGGTAAACATGCAATTTCACACACCTAGAATCACTTTGCAAAATAAATTTTTCATATTACGCATGAGGTGATAGATTTTAATCTCCAAAGTTACCTACTTAGTTTTATTTGCAACAAGGCATATATGAATGCAATAATCAACATCTCATACAAGATTAGCAAAAATATCAGATGAACTTCTAGGGGTCTAAAAACTTGTACATAGGTATGCTAAAATATGGAGGGTACAAGGGAATAACATGAATCTTATGGAAATCATTTGATTAATATGGTTGTATGAAAAAACTCTACATGGCATTAATATGTTTTGCACTAAAAAACTAACTGAATAAAACTAGTTTGGATTTGACTTGGAAAACATGTCAAATAAATTCATCAGGGGGATCAAAATGCATGTAGTGACTCTTTTTCACATATACAATACATAGGAATAAGTCTTTTACCATGGTGGCTAATTAGGTGTGAGATATAGGTACCCAAAGTGGGCCTTTTGAATTTTGTAAATAAGTGTAAGGTACAATCTTATAAAAATCCTTAAAACCATGTTCCTAAAAAACTCATCAAAATCAAGTGTTGAAGGTTGCAAATGCATACATGAGTACAAATATAATATCTAAACATGTTCTTGAAGCCATATTTCATGATACTTTCAAGGTTTCAACTTATTGATTCTCAAAGTGGGCAATTCAAAATTGTCTACAAGGGTGCATTTTTATGCCTTAGTCAAAATTTCAATAAGATACTTCTCAAATTTTGGAAAATTTTGCATGCACCAACAAATATCATGTTATAAAAGACACAACTCAACAAAGGGAGTAAAAGGGTCCTTGGGATAGGAGAGTTAAATATTACCCTTGCCCCCCAAGTGTGGAGACAATGAATAAGGAAGATTATCATGTTGCACATGAAGTATGTTTGAACCTAAAATTTTGCCACCGCAAATGACAGAGTCCCCAAAGGATAGGCTAAAAATGTCACTAATGAGGAGCAACATAACAAGAACTTAGATTTTATTTTAAATGGTCAAAAAAAATGTGTCATACATTACTAAATATCATTTGAATCATACCACAACAATTACACATAATCTACATATATTTATAATATTACATCCATTGATAAGTCCCTCCTCTTGCTTTGATCCAAGGAAAATGAAAATGTTATGTATTGGATATAAGAGATTAAATTTGTATGCTATTATAAAAATTGGATGACTTGTAAAAGGTTTCAACCCCTATAATTTATTGTTAATTGTTGATTGATAGTTTTTCCAACATTGGAGAATCTGTTAAAACCTATTTATAATTTGATTATAAATTATGATAAGGGTTAGAGTTAAAAAAGAAATAAAACTCAAAGCATTGTAGATAAATTTTGAGATACAAATCATATTGGAAAAACTCAAAGCATTGTAAATTATGACTTTGACTCTGTCAAGAAATAAAATTGAAAGAATTGTAAAGAAATAAAACTCAAAGCATTGTAAAGAAATAAAACTCAAAACATTGTAAATTATAACTTTGAGTCTATACACAATTACATCTTGAATTTTGTTATTTTCCCTTTGAGGTTTTTTATTGGTGTTATATTTTTTCATAAAAATATCCATGCTTACTTCGGATTTGTAAAGTAGTACAATCGAAGTGGAATAAAACATTTCACATATTCATAATGTGCAATGTGATAATTTGTTTTCACTTGTTTGAATTGATGATGCAGGAGCATCCAGAGGTATAAGGGCAATCCTGTGTCACCCAAAAAAATGTACTTAGACTTAAATCCTGTGTCACCCAAAAAAATGTACTTAGACTTAGTTTCTATTTTATGTCTTTACATTTTTGGATACCCATTTGACTCAAATAAAGGTTCCAACTCTCATAGTTCAACTATCAGTGCATTTGAAAATCCCAAAAAAATAGGAGCATGCAATTTGACCATCATTTTGGTGACCTAGAAGGTGCGAGTTGGCCAGATGAATGTAATTGAGATTTAGAGCATTCCAGAAAAAGAATCAGGTCAAAAGGCCCCACGGTTTGAAAGTTATTGCATTTTTTCGAGTTTTGGAGACCTCCTAAGAATGCTTCAAAGTCAGGTTTGGGGCATTAAATGACTTCAAAAAGGGTTGAAAAATGGGGGACGATCAAAGCTTGTCCATAGGGCTATAGAGCGCTTTGAGAGCTTTCCGAAAATGTAAACGGTTTGTCAATCGGAGCTACGGTTCAAAAGTTATGCCTCCCGAAAGTTCGGTTACCGTTTCTGGATTCTTCTAGATTTGCACCGACTTCTAACGCGGCTTCTGGAACCTTCTATTTTTTTGGTGGATGCCTACTAGCACTTTCTAGAATGTACTCCTAGTCCTTAACCCTCCGGGGTCTATTTAAGGAGATTTTTGGCATTGTAAAAGGCAGTTTGGATTGGAACTTGAGAGGAGGTGCTAAAAGGAGAAATATTCTCCAGATTTATGCTATTGTAAGCCGTAGGGCATGTTTTGAAGTTTATTTCCTCTGCACTGTTTGTACTAGCTTATTTTCTCAGTTAATATAATTCCCCTTTTCTATTGTGTCCATTCTGTTGTTGGGTTGTGTCCCCATCAATTGACCATCACAAGAATCAATATTATGAGTTACTACCAACAAAGATGAGTCAAGGAATTTAGTACATTATACAATTTATGCATTTCTTTGTGTAGAGTTAATGCATTGTAATATAAATTGTTTTCCTTGAGAGAGTTTCAATATTAGGTTTTATTTTTATACTTTAACTTCTATTAATTGATTGATTGGTCAATGTCTTATGAAATTTTGTCTCTTTTGAAAAATAATTTTCATTGTAAATTGACAAGCAAATGATAAATTAAATAGAAATTTGTACTAGCATTTTTTACTTAATTTATTATTTTCAATAGATGTATGGAGTGTAAAAACTTATGGTGTTGCATAAAACATTATTGACCTAACCATTTTAAAAGTATTTAGTGGTGTGAAATGTGTAAATCCCTAGCTACTTTCTTGTTGATACAAGCCAATATGTATTAATGTTTAAGAAATTGAACAAACATCTAGAGGGAGTAAAACATGCTCCAAAATAAAGTTGAGGATAATTTTCATATCATTTCATTTTAAGCGATCCAACAAATAAGCTTGGATGTATCTATGGTTAAAATTAGCAATCATCTTCAATTCGTATGACTTTATTTATCTTTTAACTTGTCAAATTTTGATCTTAATGATAATTATATGGTAATATTACAAGATTGGAGCTGAAATTATAGATATTTGATAGCGAGATATACTAATTAGTTTGTACATCAAAATATTTTTGTCTAAGAATACAATGTAAACTATGAATTATCTTCCCATCTATATATGCTGGTATGTTAAATTAACTTCCATATCAATGTTATACAAAATTTCATATTTGGATATACCCAATCAATGTCCAACTATAATTATTAACTCTAAACATAGTATGATAATTATGGTTCTACGTTAAATATATAAATATTACAATATTAACTTCATTTCTATAGTCAAATCTATTAATTATTTATTTCTAATTGTACTTGTAAAACTTAAATTGGGAAGATAAATTACTTATTATGAATATTACAAGGCTACTAAAATCAAAGTTACTAGAAACAACAAACAAAACCTCGCAACCTAGTAAATGGCAATTGTAAAACATGTGAATACCTAATTACACACACAATAACATAATACTAGCTTTTGAGATGCACTAGAGAAATCATGAAACATCTTATCTACTTCCTAGGCTATTAAAATTATTCTTGCAAACATTAAGTGTTTGGAGATAATGATGATTATTCTTGCAAACATTAGGTGTTTGGAGATAATCATCATTATTAGTTTAACTATTTTCCTTTCAAACACAAAGAGGCCCTTTATTCATATCCATTTGTTCTAGATTTGCTATTATTGATAAATGTTGCCACAATTAGTAATGTAGTTGCAACAAGAACAAAAGTCATTTTTATCGCCACCATTTCCTAAAGGCGCATTTTCTCTGATTTCCATTTGAGTTGTCGAATAAATTTGTTTACCATTTTTATGCATTACATCTTAAACAACAATTACCCTTTTATTAAGACACAAGATGACTTTGTTTCATCACAAGGACATATGTTTTACATCTAAACCATTGTCCTTTATGAACACAAGAGAAGATCTAGTTTCATTAGAATACATGTTTAGTGTCTTTACTTTCTCTTTTGACTAATATAGTGCATTATTTGATAATATGTCATTAATATTGAAAGAAGTCCCACTACAATTTTGATGTTTTCTTGTTCTTATAGTCTTCATTGTAGAAGTTCCCACAATGGTGCAATCTTTAGTGAAATAGTTTTTGATTGAAAATTATTGTGCTTCTCAAATTTTATGTTTGGATTGCCTATAACATCTAATATTTAGTGAATAGGCTTTTCTTCTGGAGTCGCCTCCAGCCGAAAATTGTCTCCCACCATTAAACCATCTTATTTTCTATAAACCATCTTATTCTCCCATCACGGTTTGACAATCAAATCAATAATAGAATGGGTTACCTGATTTGAACTTATTAATCATTTATTACGGATTTTCATTATTAAGCCAAGAGGCTTTCTACAGTGAAAGCATT